>JAVMKO010000008.1:76401150-77671150 GCA_032164245.1 Sternotherus odoratus | reverse complement strand
AGTTAGAACTTGCCCTTTAAAAATTTACTCTGGGACTGTCCCTGTTGCCTAGCGATTGTGCACTGCTCTGCAACAGAAGAGGCTTGGACTCAAGTGATGGGTTATCCCATTCCTCTGCCCAGCTGGGACTGGAAGCGCCTTAGGCAGACACCATGTTCTGAGCAGAGTAAGTGCTGTGTATTACTCAACAGAACCTCTTCTGGTCACAGAAGGAACAGAACTGTCAGGCTCTGAACTGTATTATAGACTCATCTCATGCAACCCATTTTGGACTGGTGGTGCGGATATGGGAAGAGCTGCACTGGAGTCACTAGAGTAACATCAGTGTACGTTTGAGAAGAGACTCTGGCCCCTGGAGACAGTGCTCCCAATGTTTAAGCCTCCTTGGGCCAGACTATCAGCTGCTGTAAATCAGCCTAGTTCCACCCACATCAATAGTGCTATTCCAATTTACCCCCTACCTAGGAAAGCAACACTTAAGGCTAGTACTCATTTGAAGTGCCTGAACACCCTTTTCCTAACACACATGCGCCACAACATGGACAAGCCTTGGCTACCCAGAATAACCTTGCAGAAGACAAGTACTGCCCTCAGCGCTGAGAAGTGGCTTTTCAAAGGATTTTTGCTGTACATGGCAATCTCTCTCCATCTGTTTAGCTCAGGTTTTTCCAGAGCACCCATCAGCGCTGTGTCTAAGCAATACACACTTGAACCCTTCTCCAAATACATGGTGCTACAAGACTCTGTCGCTTTTCCAAATACATTGTAACCTGATGGACCATAAAAGCTCAAAAGAAGAGGTTGTGCTCTGTCAAGTCAATTATATTCTTTCTCCCAAGCCTCCCAAGTACAGAACATTGATGGCTGATCTGCATTTTAAAAAGCCCATAAACACGTATTTACACAATAAAATGTAACCATCTGAAAGAGCCATTACAGTCAATTGTGTATTGTGTCAACAAATTCCTTCCCTTCCACCCCCTCTGGAGACCCTGCTTTTCAGCATAAATCCCCCCCCCCCCCCCCCCACCTCCCCAGCCCAATCTTCCAGGCCCTTGCTTCACAGTGTTTTCCCCTCCAGGCCAAGGAGGGAAAGGATATATCTTCCTTCTTGATTACAGTTTGAACGTGCTCTCTCTCTCACACACACTCACACACACACACAAATTTGGTCTTCCATTGAGTGCATGATGGAATGTGTACTTCCCACAGGTACTAAAAAGCATTAATGGCGGCCAGAGAAGCCAGTTATAGGGTGGATCAGGCTTAATTAAAGATGAAGCTCAGGTGGGGAAGAAGCTGGGTGGTGACTGGAAAGGCAGGATGTCTGGAGCAGGGCCGGCGACAGGGTGGTACAACGGGTACAGCTGTACCGGGCCCCGGGCTTAAGGGGGACCCCCTTAAGTCCGGGGCGGGCCCGGTATGCAGCTGTACCCCCTTGTTGCCGGGCCTGCACAGCAAGGCGCGGCTCCGGGCAGCCGCTGCAGCGCTCGTCAGCCCCCTCCCCCGGCACCCAGCAGCCTCCCCCCGCCCCCCTTTGCTTCTCCCGGCCGGGCCACACGGAGCCCCAGCGCGCAGCGGCTCTGCTTCCCCAGAGGGGGAGAGCGCATGCGGGGGGAGGGGGCATGACTGGAGCGGGGTGTGTCCTGCCTCTGTCTGGGGAGGGGGCTGCCGGGCTCCCTCCTCCCCGCCCAGCGGCATTAGCAGCAGCAGCGAGCGCAGCAGACGCTCCCGGGCGGCGGGAGACTGGCGGGGGGCCGTGGGCGGCGAGAGACCGGCCGGGGGGGGGCCGGGGGCGGTGGGAGACCGGCCGGGGGGCCCCCACAAACGATCAACGTACGGGGCCCCAAAATTCCTGTCGTCAGCCCTGGTCTGGAGTAGAAAGGGACTATTCATAATCCCTTTTCTACCCCTAGAGAATGAAGGGAGGCTAGCGGGCTTGTCTACACCATGCAGTTTTTAGCAACAAGGGTGCATCGACACATCCTTGTTGCTAAAAGTCAGTGTGTGTGAACGTTCTTTGGTGGCACTTTGTCAGCACTTTTTCCGACAAAATACTTCCATCCCCGCAAGCGACATTAGCTTTCTTGGCAGGAGACCACTCCTGCTGACAAAGTCGCGTTCACACTGCCACTTGCGTTGGCAAAATGTTTGTCTTTCATGAGGGGCCCTTTTAAGTACCCATGAAAGACAAAAGTTTTGTCAACAGCTTGGCAATGTAGACGAAGGTTACGGAGGTAATTCTGGGGAGCGTAGGCCTGGGATCCCTTTCTGAGTATGGAAAGATGGTAAGAGGCCAGGAAAGATACAGAGCAACCTGTAGGATGGAATAGGCTCTTGTAGTGAGCCCTAACAAAAGGGCTGGATCTGGACTTCTAGGGAACAAGCCCTCTGAGGCGTTGAGATAAGACACTTGTCTATACAGTCCAGCAAAGCACACTAGGGAGCTTCTAGTGTGCACCAGCAGGGTCTACATGGACCAATCAGTGCACAGCATGGTACTGTACATTGCCACCCCATGTAAACAGGCCCTCTATAAGGGAAACTGGAGGCCAGAAGGTCAAGTCTAAGGGGGGAAGAAGTTGGGTTAAGTTTGTATTCTTGGTTTGGGATTTTGGGGAAGATTCTAGGAGAGAGCCCTGTGAGTCCTGCCCCTGAGGGTAAGGTGATCTTAGAGGGGCTGTGGAAGAGGCCTGCTGACAGACTATGGTAGGAAGAAGGTGGCAAGTGGGGTTGTTGTAGGGCTGCCTTTCCCGCTAATTGCTTGTGGATTTGACAGGGGCCTAGGGCTGCCTTCCTCCCTGGCCAGACACAGGCCTGGAGAACAGTGAGGGGCAGGGAAGGTAAGAGACAAAAAGGCCTTGAACCACCCCATCTGCACTGCTGCCTGCAGGAAGTGGGCGGAGGGTGGTTATGTTTCTGTGGGAAGGTGTTACCTGAGAGGGGAAGAGAAGGTTCAGTCGAGGGGACGTGGGGAGAGCGGTGACTAGTTTTTCTGAATGTCAGAGGCGGTAACCCTACCAAAGGGCCACACAGCGAGAAGAGACCAGAGTGGCCATTGGGCAGAGGAGAGGAGAGCTGCTGCATTGCAATGAGGTGCACCAATCAGGATCAATCCCGTCTACAAGGCGTGTGGGATCATTGCATCTTCTACAGGGAGAGGGCCGGGCTGTGGATTTCTTATCCTGAGCTGGTTGTGAATTCTGAGTTTCCCTGAAGATGGCAGAGTGCTGGGATCTGATATTCTGGTTCTGGCTTATCTCTACTCCAGAATTATGCAGATCACGCTCTCCAGTGGGAGCCCTGGCAACCCCCGCGGGGGCTGAAAGCCAATGGCTGCTCTCAGCCCAGGCTGCTGACAGTGGGAGCCCCCGCTCTCAGCCCCTCCTGGCTGACAGCAGAAAATCACGGAAAAGTACCAATGAACTTTATTGCAGCAAATAATAAGGCCCGTTATTACTTTTCTGCAATTTTCCATGGCTTGTCCACAACTCAGTTACAATTTTTTGACAATTATTCCACAGGTCAGGTAGGACTTTAACAATAAGACATTGCCTTCTCCAAAGAGCTTACAATTTACACAGACTAGACAGGTAAAAGGCAAAGAGGTGACTTGTCTAAGGTCACTCAGCAGGTAGAACTGGAAATAGAGTATGTGGGTTTTGGCTCCCAGTTGGGTGTTCTATCACTAGACCATCCTGCCACTCAAGAATATCCACTATGATTACAAAAGGGATTATCAACTGGGTTTAAACCAGGAAGCTGAAGATCCACAGCTAATGCCACTATGACTTGACCTAAAGGACTAGTGCTATGCATACTTAGGCACTCACTAGGCACAGAGGGTGAGTTAATTTTGTATTCCCTGGTTTTTTGCATGTCAAGAGTTTTGCATTTTAAAAATTTCTTGGAGTGTTAATGTGTGCACTGGTTTGAAAAAGATTCTAGAAATTATCATATTCCTTGGCTAAATTAATGCACTCGAGTGAAATTCAATGCGAACTGAAAACAGATACAAAAAACTAGAAAGCTGAAGTTAACTAAGTGACACCCAGTCTCACATCTCAACAAATAATGATGGTCTGTTTATGCTGCATTACTCTTCTCTAAGCTCTACATATTAATATAATTATTAACTACTAGTCCTAAAATCTATAGAGTTATCATTATTGTTATTATTATGAAACTCAATCCCATTTTCATGTCATAAAGATAAACCAAATCTCATTTCAATTAGTTGCAGCAGGAGGGAATGAACTTTAAACAGACATTTAATTTCTGGAAAAAAAATTAGGAAGTTCTTCATGGAAATGTTATGGCATTTTGAAACAGATTAATAGTTCAGTATGAACACATCCACCCTGCAGCTAAATGATGGCTGTACTGTGATCAAGAGACAGGTTAAATGAGCAAAACCAGTTGATACCACCGGTTTGGATCTAACCAACTAGTATTCATTTTTTTTGCTATATTATTTTATCATTCGTGTGCTATCAGAATTGTTGCAGTGGCTTAGCTGCTTTGTGGCAGGGTTCTATCTGCTTAATTAAAAACACTCCATGTGTAAGAGTGGGCCAGATGGTGTGCGTTACGTTCCGGCCCCCTCTGAGTTAGTTTGGAATTGTGCTGGCCTGGGGACACTCAAGAGGGACAATCTTTCCTCTAGCTTCTCATTGTTATGGGACAGTGCACCACCTTAAGATGGTGCAGCCTTCCTCCCCAGGACATCCAGTCAGCTCCACAGGGGACATGGCACTGACTCCTTCCCAATGCCTCTGGGATAGAGGGCAGAGAGCAGGCAGTTCTTGAGCTCCCCAAGACCTGGGATTGCAGTTGTTCCTCGTCTTGAACACAATCCTCATGGAGTTGAAAGGGAAGCTTCTTGGGCCCTCACATCCATGCAACGGCACAAGGACATTGGTCCATAATGATTAACGCAAGATGATCCCAATAAGCTACACCACTGCTTTCTTCCAAGGCATATTTATGTTTAACTGGAAAATGCCAAAAGTGGTGGAGGGTGAGAAGAGGGGGGGACTAACTTGTTTTTGGCCAAAAAATGTTCAGCTTGGGGGTTTTCCAAAAATGTTCTGGACAGCTGTAACTGCCTCGTCCTCACATAAACATCCAGCCCACAGGCTGCCACCCACACTGCAGACTTGTATGGATTAGATGGGATGATAGGTTGCCGTTTACACTTTCCTGTTTTGGAGACTTTATTGGAACATTTTTCCATTTTGGGGGGGGGGGGGTGTTCGGGGCCTAGAGATTTCAAATAGTTGAAAAATGTGTTAGCAGCCTCTAGGCCAAGTGGGTGTTTACAATAAATAAATACTAAAAAAAGTCTCCTCTAACCTAGCTTTGTGCAAGCATTACATACACTAGCCTGTCACCTCCATAGTCCCGGATTCAAATCCCATTTTAGGTCTAAGATTAAAATGAGTTGGTGATCTCACCATAGACCTTGGGAGGCAACAGTTTGTGCCATCAAACTTCTGTACAACTTGCTCCGATTAGCAGTCTCTGCAAAGAAAAAAGCAATAATATGGACTGAAATAATTAAGAGGATTACTTGTTAGGACTAAGCTGTGTTGGCAGAGCTTCATAAGGAAACCTGCACAATATTTGCCCTCGGTAAGAATCAGATACACCATGTCTGGTGCAGAGCCATGCAAATTGCAACCCCGCACCTTAAAAGAACCTGCTGTGCCCTAGGGAGATGATCCCCATTGAGTGGCAAGGTGCCTTTCCCCTGGGGGAAGGTCAGAGTTAGTTTGCAGCATGGGACCAATAGGAATTACTGCAGCATCTGACTGTCCTGGCATCATCCTCTTGTCACCAGCATGACTCCATTTTCATCCATCCTGTGGACCATCTTCACCAACAGAGAGGAGCATGCAATTACTTTCTACCACCACAGCACTGGTGGACCTTCTGCCTCTTCTGACTTACACCAGCAGAAGCCATGGTAAATGTATTGCTATGCCTGGTTCTAGCCAGTGCATATCAGTCCTTATGCCACCAAATACATTCAGAATAAGCACTAGTGAAAAGAACTGACAGTGTAGCCAGAATCGGGTAGAAAATACACACATCTTTACATAGTAAATGGAATGCAAAAAAATAATCAGCCTTATAAATGATGTGATCATGGGGACAATGAAAAGATCTGACCAAATGTGGTTCAGTTACTTACCACTGTGGCCTCTGTTCCCATCCTGCAATTTGAAGGAGGAACTGAATATGATGAAAAAGAGAAGTCTGGGGAAGTGCTATGGTCTGTGTTATACAGGTGGGCACACAATGATCATAATGGTCCCTCCTGGCCTTTGAAGGAGGCAGGAGCTTACCACAGCAATGAGGAAAAAGATGGCTCTTCTGGCAGGAAAGAGGCCAGCAGAAGCTGGGAGGCATTTCAATGGTAGAGACAGGACCAGAAAGGGAGGAAAGGATGATTTTAAGAATCAAAACCATATGGATGGAGCAGGCATCAGCTGAGGGAACATCTGTAGGACTAGGAGGACAGCAGACAAAGGATAAGGCAAAGAGAAGCATGGATGGCAGCAGAAAGCAGGGAGTGTAAAGTCAGTAAAAGTTTGGGGAGAGGCTGTGGAGGAAAGATCGAAGAGAAAGAATGATTGCCTTCTGGGGGCCTGAAACTAGGATTCAGTTCTGTGCATTATTATTGGTAGAACTGGAAACCATGCCTAAAGTTAAAGTTGCCTGACACTTTCCATTTTAAATAACCATTTTCAGTTGCTTATAATTTTGACAACCTTCAACAGTTTGGGCATGAACTTTTTGCATGTGATGTGTCTGCCTCAGATGAACTTTTTCTGAAGTTTCAGCAAAAATAGTTCAGCCATTTCACAGAATGAGGTTGGGGGAAAGCTCCATGATTTTACCCATTAAAAAAAAATCCATTCAGCCATTTCATTGAGAAACTATAGCATTTCCAGGCTTCATAGCAGCAACTTAACATTTGGCAGGATTGCCCTGCTATGAACTTTGTGCCTTTTGCTATTCCTGTGGAAAAATGGCCCATATCTGGAATGCAACTCAAGTTTCCTGAATCTAACATTTCAGCAAATGTATCTGAAACCCACTGACTCTGGGTGTTTCTCATCTCTCTCTAGTGCTGATTGACAGAGGACGATAACCAAGTACCACTATCAGTTGCTCAATTAAATCAAGTGTCAGAGGTCTGTGTGATGTATCTAAATGTCCCAACCCTGTTGATAAACTGTGTAAGTGTCAATATCACGCCACATGATGGAATTTCCGTTCTTCATTTTTTAAATAAAACTAGGAAACTACATCTAAAAACTACATTAAAAGAACAAAGTCAAGCACCCAAAAGTTAGGAAATGCTAGAGTTAAGGTTGCCCATGCAACATTAATTCAGCTCCCTTGTAGGTAGGCAGTATAATAGTCTTTAATTATATGATCATACACTGTGTTGTTGTTGTTTTTCTTCTGCGGGATCCCTGTCTCTTTTCAACCTTAATGTTCTTTTAATATAGTTTTTGGATGAAATCTAAAATAAAGTGGATTTGGTTTTTAAAAGCAGATTAATCTTGAATCGTGGCACTAATATCGCATTTTGGGTCTCTGGTAACCCATGCTTTACCCTTTTGGATCATGCTGTCAGCAGAAGAACCCCTTGGTGAAATTATAATATATAGTTACCTTTTATTTACTGCATATCTATTGCCATCTTATTCCTCAGCGGATGTTCCATATCTCTTTTTTTAAAGGAAATCTATAAACTCTTCAGATTGAATTGTTATAAAATCACCAATAAGATCTAGCAAAGATATATTAAATTTAACCAACATGGTTTCTATTTACAAATCATTACAAGGGTTGTGTCCAATTTCTCCTCCTTTCCTATTGCACAGATTGTATTATCACATGCATTACACTTAAGGGCTGGGAAACTTGTTGTAGATAGGCCTAAATAAGAAGTACTATACTAGCTTTCACTAATGGTCCAAAACACCATGGCTAAGATTTTCAAAAGTGGTGTGAATCCAATCCAAGAGCCTTTTAAGCATCCTGCTTTTCAGAGGGTGAATGTTCAGAACTTTCTTTAAAGGCTTCTCAAACTGTGCACCCAAAATTATGAGTCCCTTTTGATCATGTTGGATCACATCTTCTAATAGTGCTACTGCAGTGTTATGGGCATCTACTGTAGCACTTTTTTTTTATCCTCGTGATTTACAGAAAACTTTTGATTAACTTCCATCATAACAACAGTGAGCCTGTAAGTGCAGAAGAGATGTTTCGTATGAATTGGACAGAACATGAGTCATTCAGATTATCAAGGTTTATTTGCTTTCTGTAGTTCCTAATTGTCTCTGGAATCACCACTGTGCTTTCCCTCAACAAGTCTGCCTTGTTAGGCTAGCCACATATTCAAGATTATCTGTGCAAAAGAGATTCTTGACACATGCTCTGGATTTCCTTTGCTCTGGATTTCCTTTGCAGCAAAGGGTTTTATGGTACTTACAGACGCCAGAGCTGTAAGGTCCCCCAGTTACAGCAAATTGTGATACACTATAGTTGTTAAAATTAAATGGGGGATGGGAGCAGGAAAGTGTTACAAATCTTGGAAACTACAGAGAATGGTCACTTAAACGATAATGAAATGTGAAGGGGAAAGGGTCTCTTGGGAACAAGACTATTCTGTGGTGAATGCTCTTCCGAGAATCAGAGAGGTAGCCGTGTTAGTCTGGAATAGCAGAGGTAACAAAGTCCTGTGGCACCTTAAAGACTAACTATAAAGTTTTGAAGCATGAGCTTTCGTGGGCTAATACCCACTTCGTTGCATGCAAGCAGTGGAAGTGTCCAGAGGCAGGTACAGAAAAGTAGGCAAGAACCAGGTGGGAGGTAAAAAGGTTAGTCCAATTAGGCTGAACCAGCTTGTTATCTCCGATCAGGGAGGGTGGGTTGTTCTTCTAGCATTTGAATGGGGGGTTGGACATGGAGAGAGGAGAAACTAGTTCTGTAATGAGCGAGCCATTGTAGGTCTTTGTTCAATCCGAGATTGTTTGTGTTGAATTTGCAAATGAATTGCAGCTCTGCAGTTTCCCTTTGCAGTCTGGACTTGAAGTTTTTTTGCTGCAGTATGGTGACTTTTAAATCTGCAATTGTGTGTCCAGGCAGGTTGAAGTGTTCCCCTACAGGTGATGATGCGTTGCAGAGGTTTTAACTGAGGACTGTAGGTGATGGCCAGTGGTGTTCTGTTGTTTTCTTTCTTGGGCTTGTCTTGCAGCAGCAGGCTTCTGGGTACACGTCTGGCTCTGTTGATCTGTGTCCTTATTTCCTTGTGCGGGTATTGTAGTTTTGAGAAAGCTTGGTGAAGATCTCGTAGGTGTTGGTCTCTGTCTGAGGGGTTGGAGCAAATCCGATTGTACCTCAGTGCTTGGCTATAGACAATGGATCGTGTGGTATGTCCGGGATGGAAGCTGGTGGCATGAAGGTAGGCATAGCTGTCGGTAGGTTTTCGGTATAGGGTGGTGTCGATGTGGCCGTCATTAATTTGCACTGTGGTGTCTAGGAAGTGGATTTCCTGTGTGGACTGGTCCAGACTGAGGTGGATGTGACCTACAACCCATCCTGGACAATAATCCCTCACTTTCACAGGCCTTGGGAGGAAGGCCAGTCCTGGCACACAGACAACCTGCCAACCTTAAACAAATTCTCACCAGCAACAGCACACTGCACCACAATAACTCCAACTCAGGAACCAATCCATGCAACAAATCTTGATGCCAACTCTGCCCACATATCTACACCAGCAACACCATCACAGGACCTAACCAGATCAACCATACCATCACTGGTTCATTCACCTGCACATCAACCAATGTCATATATGCCATTATATGCCACCAGTGTCCCTCTGCTATGTACATCGGCCAAACTGGACAGTCCCTAAGAAAAAGGATAAATGCACACAAATCAGATATTAGGAATGGCAATATACAAAAACCTGTAGGGGAACACTTCAACCTGCCTGGACACACAATTGCAGATTTAAAAGTCACCATACTGCAGCAAAAAAACTTCAAGTCCAGACTGCAAAGGGAAACTGCAGAGCTGCAATTCATTTGCAAATTCAACACAAACAATCTCGGATTGAACAAAGACCTACAATGGCTCGCTCATTACAGAACTAGTTTCTCCTCTCTCCATGTCCACCCCCCCCCATTCAAATGCTAGAAAGAACAACCCACCCTCCCTGATCGGAGATAACAAGCTGGTTCAGCCTAATTGGACTAACCTTTTTACCTCCCACCTGGTTCTTGCCTACTTTTCTGTACCTGCCTCTGGACACTTCCACTGCTTGCATCCGACGAAGTGGGTATTAGCCCACGAAAGCTCATGCTTCAAAACTTTATAGTTAGTCTTTAAGGTGCCACAGGACTTTGTTACCTCTGCTCTTTCGAGAGTCACTTGATATCCAAAATACTAAGTCTTGATGGATTCCTTTGCTAAGTGAGCTTTTTTGTATGTTGTTGATTAACTAATTAAGGGTCTCTTCAAAACTTTAATAAAATAATAATTATACATAACTGACATTAGATAATGTTCTAGCTTTGAAACCATATCCAGGAATCATCAGAAATGCGATCACCTGTGTAGCTGAAGGAAGCAACTGCTTCACACCACACAGCAAAGCCTATAACAATTCATGAGAGAAAGTGAAGATTATTGACAACTGAGACCTTAAACAGAATTTAGGAAGGTAGAATGTGATTATCCAAATGTAATTTAATCAAGATTTCAGGGCTGACATGTCTGCTCTTGCAAATAAAAACTATAGATGGCCTTCTAATGCACAAAGGTTTTCAAGATTCTAGTTTAGCACTTCCACAAATGTAGTGCCCAGTAACACTAACATAAGTCAGTGATTCTATATATATGCGGAGGGAAGAATGTTAGACCTACTGAATTAGTAACACTACTTCCTGAGCCTCTCTCATGTGAAATCAATATCACATAATGAAGTATCAAACCTGGATCTGAAATGCCACTGTTTTTGAGCTGGCAACATCAATATAAACTTAAAAATCTCTAGAATTCAATTCTCAACCTTTTAAAATGTGGTCCTGATCTGAAAAGTGATTCTGTAAACGAGCAAGCAGAGGGTTCTGTGTTTATTGTATCTCAGCAGCTTCCAAATCAAACATATTCAAGAAAAGATTATTTTTTTTATTCTCCTCCCCACCACCACCAACTGCCACTACTATAAACTCCATGTGGGAGCTGAAAGTCAAGCTGGGTTTGTTCCTTCATGTATATAATTCATGACAAATAGGGCATAATTTATCCTGCAGAACCTCTAAGTGACACCAGTGCAATCAGTTGCCATCAACAGGGGTTGTAGATGTCTAAATGATTCTCTAAATTCTAGTTATAGCACTAACACATCTGTTAATGATAAAGAGGAGGGCTAGAATCCAGTTCATTTGCTTAGAATTCACTGACTTTATAGTTCCTATGAGGGCCCACAAACTGATCTGGTATTTTGGTTGCAAGGGGGGTGGGAGGGTTCTCTTTTTTGGTTACCACTTGCCACTCCTTTTCAGGAACTCCTTTCTCTCCAACCGTTTTCTCACTGTATCCTCATTTGATACGCAACCTCTCATCAGAGAATGGCTCTGTTCACCATGTATACTGGTTTCCACAGCCACCCTCACATGTGCACATCAGAGAGCAGTCAAAACAGACATCCTTATTCATCTTTCCTTATTGTGGGAGGGGACAAAATGGCCCAATGGAAGCGGTAGCCTCTGAAAATCAGACCTTAGATGAAAAAAGTTAGGCACTCAAAAGTAGAAAATCTGAAACTATGACCATTAGTGCCACATTTGTTGGTTGCTGGTGCTACTCGTGAATACTAGTATCCAGGGCTCCTAAGTGCTACAGAAATTTAAATATTAACAATATGCTGTTCAATTGCCACGTGCAGTAATGACTAAAAGAGTTCTGGTAAAACTAAGGCTCTCAGGGTAGCATCGCTTGCAAATTCCATTTATTTATTTTTTTCTGCCTTAACTTTTCTCAGCTTTCCACCTGCATTTCTGCTACATGGCAGCACTGTTCTGGACCCTGTCCAGCTATTGTAACAATCACACTGGAAATCATCATAATAGTATTCATTGTAAACAGTGGTTAGGCAAAATGAATTGCAGTTTTACAGTAATAGTAGTTGGAGTAATTGTCTGCTTCACCTTAAATTGTATTTGAAGTAGATTTAATATATAAGGTGTTCATGAATTATATTTATATTTAATAATAAGAAAAGTATGTGATTAGTCACCAGCTGAGTATTAAGAATGTTTATTGAAGGGTAATAACTAGAGTTGTTAAATGTTTTTTTTTAAATCCTTAATAATCAATTGGTATATAATTATCCTATAATAACTCTTATTAAACTTAAATTAAATCTGCAGCTGAGACACTTAATTTAAACTGACTGTGAGCAAAGAAACACTCCAATTTTTAACTGTAAAATAAACAAATCACTTTGAGTAACAACAGTTTACTACATTTTAGACTGAAATGGGACAGTCTCAGAGAATGAGTGCAGGGATGCTAGTCTATCTCATTTATGCATTTGTCTTCTCTCTGTTTAGTTGTGGCCTGGGTGTCTGATTTGCTTCACCCCTGTGCAGGTATTTCTGAATAACCATTCAGTGAATAGGCAAATCTGTGTACTATGATTGGCTACTATAATTTTCTGCTCTGATTGGCTCCTCTGTGCAGAATTTTCAAGCTGTTTGCCAGCAATAAAGACATTGCCTCAACTTCTCTCTTCCCACAATGGTGCAGTAAAACACCCAAAAGCAAAGAAAATGAAGCTGTCAAACTCTGAAATTAAATAAATGACATTAAAAATAACCCTACAAGAGCTTGGCTCAATCCCTTGTTTCCTTCCTTCCTCCAGCCATCTCCCCTGAACCACCCCTACCTTCTGCAAAGGCCTGCAAGTCTAGAATAACTCTTATCTATTTGCATGTACATTGTTTACATTGCCTCTCAGAGCTCCTTCAGAGGGATTTCTGCAGCGAAAAGGTAGCAATTTGGAGAGCTCATCCATGTGGGAAGATTATCCTCTGTGTGTGAATGCAGAGGAGGGATATGAGGCCCATGTAAAACCAGTGTAACCCAGGAAGCTTTAGCAGCTCATTCTTTTATCTCTGTTGGGCCCCAGTTCAATCCCCAGCAACGTGCTGATCAAGACTGCCACTGTCACATTGCACACCGCTTTCAGCAGTGTCAATGAACACTACAGCAAGACCTCCTCAAATCCAGACACCGCACCAAAGAGAATGAGCCCATAAAAACTAAACATAACACTCGCCTTGCGGGAAGTGAGAAGATCTCAGTGGATAGACGAGTCACTGAGGCTTCAGGTGTAAAAGCTGAATAACTGGACACAGTGAATGGTACAGATGGGGTCATTAAAGTCGGGGCAGAATTGGAATGTAAATGGCAGAGCAGGAACATAAACACAGACCAAGTTTTGCCACTAAGTAGGAGTGGGAGTATAAGGGTCCTTGTTACAGAGGGGCTGGCAATGGTGTTATTGTTAAGGCTAAGAAGGACTGCTACATTCCGAGGCTTTCTTTTCACTTGTAAAACAGTAAGATCTTGAACTTGAGCCTTCACTTCAAAGGTAGCCAGCACAACTGCTTAACAAAGGAGAAATTTGAGATGGATGGGAAGACCAAAAAAATAAAAATAAAAAAAATCGAATGGGCCACACAATGCTGTACAGATTGCAAATCAAAGCCACTGGAAGAAGAGAAGATTACCCAGGACTGCATGGGTGCCATGGGGCCAGGATTTCCCTCCATGACAATAACTCAACTTAGAAATAACTAGGGAATAGCCCAGAATTTTGGCAGCAGGCACAGTAAAATATGTGATTTTTTTAAAAGACAAAATAAGGGGCATCTTCCCATTTCCTTCCAGGCAAGGTGAGATAAGCAGTTAACTCAGGACAAAAGATAGCACCAAAATACTCTGCTGAAGAAATGGGGCCCAGGTAGGAAGACCTGATGTCTATGAGAGCCAGAGATAGAAGCTTGCCCACTGGATCAAGCGATACTTCACTTTTATCCATACTCAACAGGAAAAATATGCTGTGTGTAGGCAATGGGAGAAGTCTCTCATGTATTGATACAGGGAAGGTTCTGATGCACACCATGAAAGAGAGCTCTTCATATTGGCCTAAGACAGCTGCAAAGGAAAACGCATCAGAAAGAGAACAAAAAAGAGCAGCCTCTCTTCCTCTCCAGTTAGTAGGAGATCAGTTTATTTTTGCCAATCAGCCATGAGTTTTGAACACTTTGGTCATCAGAAACCATACTACTACAGTGAAATATACTATTCACCAGCTAAGCTATGCTAAAAAAAAGTATGTTCTACTCAGTAACACAAGAAAATATTGTAATGCCACCACTTCTATGGGCTTTCATTGCTTTCAATGACGTTATTAATACTTTCATCAAAGGAAATGATAATAAATAGCTGTTTTGTTCAACCTTCAGGGATTAATGTTCTGGGAACACTGTAAGGTTTCAAGGAATTTCTGTTGAATTGTGCTGGTAATCTACTTTTTTAATAGCCCTCTTTCTCTCGACTTGATCAACTTTGAGTGCCAAGCAGGTGTGTGCAAATGGGTGATATGGCTCATACAACTGATGTAGCTCTTGCACTTCTCATACTGCAATATTTTGAGCCATCTTTAGCACCTCAGTCCAAGTCTGAACCACAGATATTTATGATTCACCACTTCAGCTTTATACTGGTGTGATTTAATTTATGTATAAGATTTGCAATTGCTCTGCTGATCCATCCAGTCCTTGCAGAAGTGGTGCTGAGGGAAAGTAACTCCCTAGATTTCAAGAATCAGAGAGGTAGCCGTATTAGTCTGGAATTGCAGAAGTGACAAAGAGTCCTGTGGCACCTTAAAGACTAACTAAAGTATTGAAGCATAAGCTTTCGTGGGCTAATACCCACTTCGTCTGAGGCATGCAGACGTAGATTTCAATCACACTAATATAGAACTGGAGTAACATTATATCAATTTTACAAAGGAAAAACGGTGCCACAGAGAGACAAAATGTGTATAATGCTACTACCTCTGTTTTAAAATTCTTTAAGATCTATGGAGGAATATCATTATATTATATATAACTGGACACAGTGAATGGTACAGATGGGGTCATTAAAGTCAGGACAGAAGCTGAATGTAAATGGCTGAGCAGGAACATAAACACAGACCAAGTTTTGCCACTAAGTAGGATCAGGAATATAAGGGTCTTATTATTATTATTTATTATGTTTTGTGCATTTGATTATGTTAAATACTACCTTCCCCAGGCAGACATGAGAACTGAGGTTCAAAATATTATTTATGATGATAAATTCATACACAATATCATCACACATCACCTCTCAGCAGTCCCTAGGTGTGAGTGGTGTCCTTCCTCATAGCTCCAAATCTTCCTCTGTGCCATACTAAACCTGATGTTATGTGGCTTTTATTATTTTAAATTATTTAGAATAGGAACAGTGACTTATAAAACAAAACTTATGAAAAGTGGTATTTCTTCTTGAGAAATGAATCCCTCATTGCTTAAAGTGCTCTGCACTATTATTTTCGTAGTGTTCCTTATTTTGGGTCTTTGCCCTATGTTAGGTTCTGGGAAGCTGGAAGGTCAGATCTGTATTCTCTAGTCATGTTTGATGGTCAGTAAATATCAGCAACTCAACTGCCAAACATATCCATCCTTGCTGCCTTGGTTTTGGCGTGTCTTCGGTACTCGACATCTAGTTAGACTAGCTGAAATGCCAAGTTTGGCTAGCTTCTTGGTCTCTCTCTGCTTTGTCCTCAGAGGTAAATTGTCACTGAAAATATTTGAATTCAGGAAACAAAACCATTCCCTCTAATTCAATATAGCCATCTCCTGCCTTCTAAAAGTTATGAATTGTGTGTGATGTTAAAATACTTCTCCATATATGAGATGAGACAAACCACAACTCTTTATTCATTGTATTTGTCCCCCGGCACATAACATTTGTATATCATACCAGGAATAACCTGTGTCACTGTTCTTATAGCCACAGACCAGACTCAGTGCCTGCCCTTCACTGTTTTTGCATCATGATTCATATACTCTCCCTGCTCTTTTTGACTGCCTGCAATTACGTGTGACAAATGATTCTTCAGCAAGTCTGCTTTACCTTTTCAAAGTATTTCTGTGGTTCACAGATAAGTCAGCTAACATACACTGTATTGTCTTGAAGTAAGTAAATCCCAGGGCACACACAGGAACAAGTTCCTTCCACACCATTTTACAGGCAGAACTCCAAATGCCCATTTGCACTCTGCTATAGCTCATGTACCCCTGTACAAGCAGTGCTGGGCTTCTAAGGTGACAGTGGCATGGGACACATTGTTCCATACTCTCATGAGAATGTGAATCATTGTTTCTCAAGGAACTTAACAGCATCATTCTATACTATAACATTTGATCAGCACAAATCATTGATTTGGAATCTCCAGTTTTATAAAGTTCTATTGAAGACTGTCCCTCAGTACTACCATTTTTATGGTAACAAAGAGTCCTGTGGCACCTTAAAGACTAACTAAAGTATTGGAGTCTTTAAGGTGCCACAGGACTCTTGGTTATCTCTGCTATTCCAGACTAACACAGCTACCTCTCTGATTCTTACCATTTTTATGTCTCTTAGCCACATCTATGTTCTGAATTGAACTCTTTCCTGATGTAAACCTTGTAAAGATCCATTCTGATCTCACTCTCACTGGTGCAAGTCAGAAGTAGCTCCACTGAAGTCAATAGAATTACACTGGTGTAATTCTGCTGTAAGTGAGAGGAGATCAGTCCCATTGACTTTGATGGGGTAGCACTTGGTATTAATCAGGATAGAATTCAGCTTTTGTCTCTTCAGTTATTCCAATTCTGTAATCTAAGGGCCTTATTCACATTAGAAGTTTCATGCAGTTGCCTGTGCTGTATTTGTCTAGGAACAGAACTAGCCAAAATTGAATCTCAAATGGCTTATTTATTCAAAAAGGAAATGTTTTGGGGAAAACTGTTGACCTTATTGAAACTTCCCATTTTTCACAACAGCTTCCATGGTGACTTATCACAGCTTTTATTTTTTTTTAAATTAAATCATTATTGACAGTTGTCATTTATCAGAAACTGTTTTCTTATTTTTAACCAGGTTTTTAGCAAACACAAATTTTATAAAATAAAATTGATCACTGAAAAAAAGAACATTAAAAAGCATTGTGGAGACTGGGTAGAAAACAAATCCCTTTTGAAAGCTGTGAAACTGAAACAGCTTTGATAATCTCATTTTTTAAAATAAAATTGTTGTCCGGGGATGGTTTTATTTTGTTTTGTTTTGTTGTTTTTCTAAAGCCACCTCTCTCTTGGAATTTCTACCCTCTCACTCCTCGTCCTCAAGTCATGTAAAAGGATTCGGTGCCTGGCTAGCCATTCTTCCTAAACTCATCCAAGCTGCAAAATCATATTCACGGGTTCCTCCACACTAGCCGAACAAGTGTGAAGATGGCGTTAAAAAGACCATCCTCTCCATGGACAGCCTGCATAAAATGGCGAGGGTCATCTGTTCTGCAGGAAGGGTCCTTTCTGTTAGCAATGATGTACACATGCCCCCTTCCATTGGATTACCTTTTGACCTTTATGTGCCAAGAAAGAAAAATGACACAAAAGGACAGGAAGGGAGAGTTTGCAGGCACTTGTGGCTGCCACTGAGTTAGACTATGCCGCACCATAGGCATGTAAAGCTGCATGTGGCCACTATAGTCTATTTTAGGGGTAGGCAACCTATGGCATGGGTTCCAAGGTGCAACGCGAGCTGATTTTCAGTGGCACTTACATTGTCCCGATCCTGGCCATCGGTCCAGGGGGCTCTGCATTTTAATTTAATTTTAAACGAAGCTTCTTAAACATTTTAAAAACCTTATTTACTTTACATACAACAATAGTTTAGTTCTATATTATACACTTATAGAAAGAGACCTTCTAAAAATGGTAAAACGTATTACTGACACGTGAAACCTTATATTAGAGCAGGGGTCTCAAACTCAAATGACCATGAGGGCCGCATGAGGACTAGTGCACTGGCCCGAGGGCCGCACCACTGACACACACCCTGCCCTCGCTGCCCCGGCTCCGCCCCCACTCCACCCCTTCCAAGAGGTCCCACCCCTGCCCCACCTCCTCCTCGGAGCACGCAGCTCCCCATTCCCTCCTGGAAAGCGCTAGGCACCACCAAAAGCTGTTTGGCAAACAAAGCAAGAGCAATATAGGA
This sequence comes from Sternotherus odoratus, assembly GCA_032164245.1. NCBI lineage: Eukaryota > Metazoa > Chordata > Testudines > Kinosternidae > Sternotherus > Sternotherus odoratus. The sequence continues at coordinate 77,652,760 of JAVMKO010000008.1, read as the reverse complement.
GGTCCAGAGCTAGAAACACGCGCGGCCCAGCCAGGCAGCAGAGAAGCCTCTGCTTCTGGCCCCTCCCTCCTGCAAACTGCTATGGGGGGGGGGGGGAACGACAGGAAGCTTGGCGGGCCGCAGGTAAGGGCTTCGCGGGCCACATGCGGCCCCCGGGCCGCATGTTTGAGACCCCTGTATTAGAGTGAATAAATGAAGACTCGTCACATCACTTTTGAAAGGCTGCCGACCCCTGGTCCATGTAATGGGAAAGTACTACTCTCTGTACACCCTCTATGGGCCTGATTCTCCCATGCTCATAGGAGATCTTAGGTGCAAAATGCTACTATTCTGATCTTTACACCGGTTTGCACACAAGGGAAATAACTGTACCCTGTGCAAGACAGGAGAAAATAGGACCCCATGTGCTGGCAGTCTCCAAACCAAATGGAAACCTACACCTGTGCCATGCAAAAAAGCACCGCTGTGAATGGTCACTGTCAGAGGACGTGTCCTCTTCTCTGAAGTGACGACAAACATTTCCAGCCCAGTCAGAATCAAGTTAGATGTGCAGGATGTCTTGAGAGAGAAGTGCACACAGAATGAAGCAGTGTTAGTGTGCTCTCCTGTACATAACATATACAGCCTCTCAAGTAGGCCTATTGCTGCTCTTCCAGAGCAAAGGACAAGCTGCTCTGCATCAGAGAGCTTTCCTAGAAGAAATCTCATTTTGATATTGTGCATTAGGATTGAGCCAAAACATTTTCCTGCACCTTAGCTGAATAAGTGCTTCATAAAACCCCGTAGGCCCAGAGCTTTGTAAAGTGGCCAGTCCTCTAAGAATGCAGAAGAGCCTAGTGTGGGCCCCAATAAATAGTTGTTTGATAAAATAAAGGCAGAAGGGAGAAGAGAAGAGGGAGAGTTCACCACTAACAAGAGGGTAAAAGAGAGGATAGGATCGAAGCATGAGAAGAGATGGAGGAGGCTGAAGATACAAATGGAAAGGGAAAACAGCAGAAGACCATGGTTCATAGTACTCTGCAGCTTACCAATGTGACTTTTATGAATGCTAATCACCTCCCCTGCTGAACGAGCCCTTCCGGGGTTAGGGCTGGGTACAGGTGACTGATTAGAGTTTCCAGATGAACCTTGAAGTCGAGGGCAGAGGGCTCTGATGCCAGTCAGGCGATCCTAATTTTTAAAAATCCTGTACATCTAGTCATCGCTAATCTACCCATCACCATGGCATAAAGTTGTACCATAAAAGAAATTGGAGGGGAGGTGGACTCCGACCATGCCCAATGGCAATGCCCACAACAATGTTATTTACAGAGCTGGGATCTATTAAATTGGCAGCCCCTTAGGCAACCCTTTGTAAAGCTAAAATTCTAGGTAAGACTCCTCTTTCCTCCTGAACGTCTTAGCAAGTTACCTGGTGTGGTTTAGAACTAGACAGTCTGGATTCACCAAACCTTTGGGTTTCCCCAGAAATCATCAGCCTCCCCACCCCGCGGCCCCACTTCATCTGTCCACCAGAACCCTTGTTCTGTCTCAGGCCAGTCTCCCTGTCCTGACCCTCCCCTATGGGAAGGAATATGAGTCTGTCAGATATTACAGAGCATGCCACAGAATGTTTGTATTTGTTTGTGTGGGAGCTATAATACAACAGGGGACATTTTCATAGCCATTCCTTTGACTCACTATGCGGTTTCATGTCTATATAAACTATATGCTATTTAGACACCATTTACACGATGCACATTCCTATGTGTTACAAATATTTGTGTTCCACATGGGCAAGATGGACACCTTGATCTTTCCCTCCCCCATCCAGTAGTAGTCAAATGCTTGCTTTTTCACTAACTTATTGCTGTATCAGAGCCCCTCAGAGTGGACCTAGATCCTAACCAGCCAGAGATCCACTCCTACAAGGTGCAACAGTCATGATCCCACGCCTGTTTTCAGGGGGCTGGTAGACAAGCAGATTCCAGAGTCTTGTCTTTTTCCCTTTGGAGGTAATCTGCGTCAAAGATGTTGCCAGTCAGCTGCTGGCATTACTGCCTGTGAATGAGGGACAGGGAAGAGCATGTCACTGTCCTCTGAGCATGCTCAGATGTGTCCTTACATAGTGTGGGCCACTTCTCCTGTCTTATGAACATTTCAAAAGATGCCATGTGAGCATTGTCCAAGGCAGGACCCTGAGTTCCATGGAGACAGGCCCCTCTCTGCATCATTGGATGCAGAAAAAAGGAATATCTGCATGGGAACAAAGCCCTAGAGAGTGCCCTGTGGAGAATCCACAGCACAATATGTGGAAAAATTGCATTGCACGTATTCTCCTGGACACTTTTTACGCAGATCATTGATAACCTCTGCTTTGCCATTCACCACAGAGCCAGCTAAGGCAACTGCTGCTGCAGGCTCAGCTGATTGTGCTGCCTGCCATCTCCCTATGACACAGGAAACCCAACCTAACAGAGACAGAGCAGCTGGCGTGGCCAATTCACATAGAAGAGCAGCCCTAGTCCCTTTTTTTGTTGTTATGGAAAGGGGGTACTGAAAACAGACTCTGAATTGTCAAGCTCCTCTTAGGATGCAGAATGCTACACTGAGAAATATGGGAAGCAATTCAGGAAAGACAACATTACCAAAAACAACCCCTGGCATCAGCCAGCTACGCAATGCCTTGTTTATGCCAATCTCGGTTGCGGCTCCTGCTCTGATCAGAAGCACAACAAATTGTCTCCTCTTCTGAATCCAATGAAGCCAATGGGCTCTGATAGCTACTGACCAAAGTGACAGAGCCCATTGCCTGCATTTGAATTTGAAAGCTGAGTAACAGAAAGATCCACGCTTGAACACACAAGTTTGGTTGTTGTTTTTTTAAATCTACAACTGTGTTTGCACATTCTAGCTTTTAATGGGATAGCAATTTAGGCAACGTCATTTGAATAGCAACGTGTAATCGGCATGTTAGAAGTGTGAGATTCTTTTTCTTTTTAAATCATTTTTTCCCCCATTCATGTTCTTTGAGTCCTGGAAAAAAATCTAAATTAACAAGAGATCGGATTGCAGTGTCTAGCTAAAGGTCTGTCAACTGAAACAAATACAAATAGAAAAAGCTCACCAGCATCCTTCTATTTTATGTACAGTAATGCAAGTTATTTTCCACTCCGCTTAGACTTTTTTCCTTTCTTTCATTTACCCTGTTTTTTACAGTTCAATAAATATTTTCCTAAGCGCCACTTGCCAAACAAAAGAGTTTAGCCTCAGTGTTACTCCGCTGACAAATATCCTTATGGTGTTGCACATGTGAGCCATTGATAAACAAATTAAAATTCTGTCCCAGCTCAGAGCTCAGCTGGCCCATTTCATCTTGCGGTATGGGTTTGTAAAGGTCTGGGTGTCTGTCATCCTCCCCTAACCTTGTCTTTGTCAAAGGGATACAAAAGCCTGCACGCTCGGGGCCTTACGATACTGATTAGTGTGAGTGACAAAGTGGAGTAGCAAGTCCACTCAGCCCTTCATAATAAATCTATCAAAGAGTAATAGAATTCCATCAATCCTGCATCATCCCCGAGGGTCGCTATGCTGGGATGGAAAGTGTGTTCCGTTGGGATTGTACAACTGTTATTATTCAATTACACTCTTTTCTTCCTAGTTAAAGACCATGATATCATTATCACTTAATGAATGCATATAATTGGATCTGGACTCTATGTTTGGCTGATGAATACCACTCACTATTCATTCAGTCTCAGCTCATCTTCTGACCATTTATTATAGACTTTTGGCTGAAAACCATGATGACAAAGGGAATTTGAAATTAGCTGAGATTTCATTCAATGCTCAGTTAGACACAAAGGCAAAATACGATTCTGATGCCTAAATGAGGCTGAGGCCGCGGCCGCATGGAGAAGTTATGCCTAAGTTAATAGCTCCTAATTTGTACATTAAAATATATAGTTAAGTGCAGAGATATTTTGCAAATGAGTCTCATAACTTTGCAAAACAGACAATCTGAGATCTCTCCTTATCTTCCCTCTCCCCTCCTCCCCCTGTCCCAAATCTCCAAAAGGTAAATATTAGATTTTTTAAGTTAATGTTTTATTTTCCAGCTTAGGCAAACTATTAGCTTTAAAGATGTCATCTGAGCCCATTATGCTCTTTAACTCAGCTGTACTAACCCAAACACCATTTTATGATTAAATAACATTTAAATTTGACAAAGCAGAAGTGCTTTCAATACAGTATATTTATTACATCTAATATCAAGACCATCATTAAGTTTCATCAAACAGTGTGCCCCCAAAGGAAACTGGCCCTCCTATTCATATTGTTGGGAGTAAATGTAGCATACCTCCTTTGGATCACTGGTGAACAGGCCACCTCATTAATCCTAGTTAGTAGGTGCTGCTGGGCATGTGGAGCAGCCAAATCCAGATGCTACCCACAGAGCCTCTCCAGGCAGTTAGGGAATCACTGAGTACCACCTCAAGCCTTCCATACATCACTTCAAATTAAATTTACATTAAGTGCTACTCCATCAGAGCTGAGAGAAGCTGACATCTTTGGAAAATGCAGATGATAATCCATTAAATCCTATTATATACATGTCTTCTAATTTTACTTAAGCTCATGCATACCAAAGTGTGAGTTTGTGTTAAAAATTAAAGACCCTTTTACTAGAACAAAAGACTTTATGAACTGTTGACTTTGGGAGGGTTTATTACAGGATCAGGCTATTCTGTCAAGACAAGTAGACTTTTTTTTTCTCTTTCTCTGTAAAATTTCTGGTTAATCATTTGTTCCAAGGATCTTTTCTCAAACGCAGAATGTGTCTTTGCTACTTCCACCTCGAATTCTTTGTTCTCTCAGCTAGGAAAGCAGCCTCTTTAGCTTAATCAAATGTTATGAATGAAACAGTGGGACACATATTGTCTCCTTTTGCAATTAAGAAAATATTTGCTGGCAGCTTCCAAACTGGCAACAGTAAGAAGATGCTGTAAAATCATCACAGTGAAAAAAGCTAAAGATTTAATTACCCTGTTACCACATATGTTAATCCCTTTATATTTTCATAGTCCTTAGTCACAGTTACTTTTACTTTGATGAGTCTCTTCTAATTTCATAGCAGTGATCTTATTATTTTTGATTCAAGATACTTAAATTTTTATATTTAACTACTGTATTTTATGTTTATGTTTGTCTGATTTACTTTTCTTGGAGAGCGGAACTAAAACTGAAAAACACACAGAATTCAAATATAAACTGATTATGAATTCAGATATTAGGCATTGAATGTTACGGAGAACAAAAAAGGCAGACATAACACGTACACAATGAATTTAAAAGCTATTTATCAAACCTTTCATATTTGAATCAGAGTTTGGATTCCAGGCACCAGATCTGCTTTAACTTTCAAGTCATTTGTTTGAAAGTGTTTCACTGTATATGGCTGTCTTACAGTGCCAACAAAGTGGAATATGTATAACTATAATAAGTCATAGAATATACAAAACCTAAGTAAGGTCAACCACTTAACTGGCGTCAATTGGCATAGCTCTACCTTTCAGATGAACTGAAGTCAGTGGAGTTGTGCTGATTTACCCAAGCTGCGTATCTGGTTCCCTGAGCTTATTTTTCTGCCGAGGATGGAAGTGGCTAATGTTGATAGGTTGGGTCTCAGGTTCTGTTTGCCCATTCTGGGCCGTATCTGCGTGTTGGTGCCCAGAAATTTTACTTGGTGCCCAGAAACTGTGGCAATAGGCAACACATGAATCTATATTTAAATATGTTGATTAGTTCATTAAAATGTCAACTTTGTGTTTGGTCTGTTTTTCCACTAATTACAAAATACCTCACATAATCTCTTTGACCACAAGTCACTGAGGGCACAGATACTGAAGTGAACAGACACAGTGCCAAGGTTTCTCCCAGGATATATGTGAAGTATCCTTTCGTTGTCTTTTTAGCATAGATATAAAATTCCTTTCTGGAACTTGTATTAGCTGCTCTAGGGACACTTTACTCACCAGTCAATCATCAGGATGGGCAAATGGTTGCACCCAATCTTCCTTTTTAGATCACCAGGTCGAATGTGCTTGAAAGGCAGATGTGATTCAGTCATTCTTGAGACTAATGGGATTTAAACACATAACTCCCCCACATATAACTGGATTCAAAAAATAAATCGATAAGTTCATGGAGGACAGGTCCATTAACTTGGCTGTTAACCGAGATGGGCAGGGATACAACCGCATGCTCTGGGTGTCCCTAAACCTCTGACTGCCAGAAGCTGGGACTGGACAACAGGTGATGGATCACTCAGTGATTTGCCCTGTTCTGTTCATTCCCTCTGAAGCATCTCGGCCGGCCACTGTCAGAAGACAGGAGACTGGACTAGATGGGTCATTGGTCTGACCCAGTGTGGCCATAATTATGTTCTTATTAATGTTAATAGGAACTGCATAGAAAAATTTCCGCCAGCCAAGATGAGAACATGTCCCAAGATGTAGAGCTCCATGAGGTACCCGCGCACTCTGATTCCAAGCCCATCATTACAGCTTGTACATTTCCCATGGCAGCAGATAAGGGTCCAATCCTGCAAAGAGCTGAGCGCCTTCCTGGGAGTGGGTGTGCAACTTCAACTGTCCTTAAAGACAAATGCTAACAGGCCACGGCCCGATTCTGCACACAAAACAGTGCCAGCTTTCCAAATTGGCCAAGCCTCACAGGACATGATGATGCTAAACTCTGAAGAAGACCAGCCTGTTCATGGGGAAAATCAATGTGCCATGGGAGACTGACAACCAGATTGCTCAAGGGACATGTGTTCAGTGCCTCTTGAGTTCCACTGATCAGATTATTCATCCCTGCATCTGCAGCCTGACAGTGAATTCATCTCGTGAGCTGGGGGAACTCCCCACAAATCCCTGGGTATGGGTACTGATAGTTCCAAAGCTGGTCTGACATGTGGGATGTTCTTTTTTTTAATTCTCCCAGAGCTGAGGGGACTCCTGTGTGTTCAGCCTCCAAAGAGTAGTGAGGGAGCCTTCCTCTCTCATTGCCGTTGTGTTGGAAGGATGGGGCTCCCACCTCCTGTCTCATGTTGTCAGTCATGCTGCCCCCAGGCCTGTTCTTGTCTGTTGAGCACTCTCTCTGTTCTCCCTCTAATCCCTCTTCTGAGCCCCAGTGCTTCAAGCAACCCCTCATACCTCCTGCACATTTTTCATAGGCCTCACTCCTTCTCTTTCCTGTATTGTTATCCAGGGTCACGTCTCGCGTAAGGCCTGATCCTGCAAACCCTTAGTAACGTGAATAATAATTACTCGTAAAAGTTGACCAATTGACCCCAGATTCTGGCAGCAACCAGGAATATCCCAGTCCCCAGCATAAGTGAGAGCATCCCCATGCACTGCTGTGATTTATGGATGCCTAAAATGGCCCCCTAGAGCAGTCCAGAAAAGCAGGAGTTCAGTACATTCAGTACGTCCTAACCTCACTTCCTGCTGCCCCCATGTTCTCTCCTACCCTGGCAAACATCCAGCATATCCTTGTACCAGAGACGGGGAGGTGGGGGCTTGGATGTCAGAAGAAGCTGAGGATCATTCTGCCTGCTTGAAGCCTCCCAGGAAACCCCCCTACATCAGGGGTTTTCCCAGGTGGCAACTTCCACCCAGTTTATGGCTCCTTTACACCAGCAGAACTGGCATGCAAGGGCCAGGGCACAACCCAGAACTGGGGGGGGGTCACTAACTTTAAGAATAATACAATTTATTAGTAGTATTATAAAGTCACTAACAGAAATTGTTTCTGTGCTAGCATTTTTGAATGGAAACAACCAGGGATAAATTCTAGACTGGACTTTCTTGTCCTCTTGAGACAGGCATTAGCATTGGTCTAAAAACTCCTGCTCCAACATAGTCATCTTCTATTTCTCTACTATTCTAAAAATAATACTTAATTTTCACTGGGCTGAAGCCCTTCATAAGTGCAATCCATGGGTCTGTGCGTGTTACATGTTCTCATCTTTGCCCAATTCACAGAAGAGATGGGTCTGTTGCAGCCAGCAGTTAGACAGCCGGTTTTTTTAGTTTAAGCTATAGGAAGTCCTGCTTTCAGCTCTGGAAATCCCTGATACAATCCTTGGTGTATCCATAAGCAGCAATTATTTGTGCCTTCTGTTTGTACTGATGTTCACTACCCTTTATCTGCATCATATGAGTCAGGTTCTTTTCTCGGATACTCAGATCTAATTCCATGGAGTTCAATCCAGAGGCACCTGACAGCCGTATCTTCTATTTGGCACCTTGTGTATTTGCATATTCCAAAGAATACTTGGCTGATCTCAATTGTGGGTCTAGAGTAGCAGAAGAGAGGCAGTCTCTAAAGATGCGGTATTGAAACCCTATCACATGTTGAGTAGTAGTTACTCATACGAGTAGTCCCACTGAAATCAATGTTCAATTAGGACCGTTTGCATGAATAAATACTACTCAGTGGAATAAGGGTTTCAGAGCTAGGCCTTTATAGGGGACCCTAGGCATATAAATCCCAATCCAGCAAAGCACGTGTAATTTTAAGCACATGGGTAGTCTCATGGGTAGCATGGGTAGTCTCATGGGTAGTCTCATGGGTAGTCTCATGGGTAGTTAAAGTTATGCACAAGCTAAAGTGTTATGTCAGATCAGGGCCATAGGGCTTTATAGCTCATGAATGTCATGCAGAAACAAATTCAAAGCTGTGGAGCATTAATGTAATATGAGTCACACCAGTCTCCCTTTAAAAATACCAGGGATTGGGGCCTGGATGATCGGCTGCAGGCATGTGCAAATGCACAACCCAAGCCCTCATTGTGAGATCTACTAATGTGACCTCCACAACATGCTTGATCTTCACCAGTTCAGGACCTTGCAGTGTTTCCAGAATCTGGGCCTCTGACAAGGCATATTTTTCTTAAAACAACGAGCAAAGATTAATTGTGCCTGCTAATTAGACCTATCTTTGTCTCTTCGTGAGTAATTTTTTGTTGCAATCCTGCAGGATCTAACTCTTGGAAGTGTATAGAGGCCCCTAAAAATGGGGCAAACGTCAATCCTTTTGGAAATGTGTGTAACCTGAGAGCGCACGGCAGCTGGGCCATGACCACGCGTTCTTACACCTAGCTCTGTGGGGCGGGGAACATCTTTTTGTGCCGGGTGTGGACAGAGCCTAGCACAATGGCTGCTGTGTCCTGCCTAACCTCTGTGAAAATGGAGAAAAGTTGCGGCCAGGGTGGTAGGCAGAGGTGGAGCGGATGTCTGGTGAGTTTGAACCACCAGACACAGGGCCTGTAAGAAGAGCTCAGTGCGGAGCTCTATAACTCAGGGAGGCTTTGAAAGAGCATTGTTTAACAGTGAGCTACAGTAATGCATTCTGGAGTACAGTACTGTTCTTTACCTGGCCTTGCTGTTTTGGGGCCTGCTAGGAACTATCTTGCGCTTGGTGTACATCTATGAATACAACCCTGTCAATTCACGTATTAACTTTGCAGTGCTTGGAGTACGGTTATGATTATTACACTGTATTTGTCACTGATCCTATGAGTTGTGTCACACGGTGCCATACCAAGTGAGTGGGTGCTCTCAGAACCGCTAGGCATTCCGCAACATACGCTGTGAACCAATAAAGATGAATTATTTTCCAAATAATAGATTTTTATTCAGTAACAAAACCAGTGACAGGAAAAATCTGTGCAATTTAAGAGCAAGTGCATTACAAGTTTAATAAATTAATGGAATAGAACTTAACAAGGGGAAAGACAGTCGTGTCCATTTTACAGACAGCAACTATAGCTTTCACAGGTCAGTCTATGTGAAGTTCCAGTTGTCCTTAGTCCCTTGGGGTGGAGAGGTAGGGGTAGGGAGATAGCCCTTGCTACCATGTGAAATGTTGAGGTAGTCTGTAGTCTGTAGGGAGGTGCTGATATGTTGAGGTAGTCTGTAGGGAGGTTGCTCCATTGGGGCAGGTACATGGGTGGGAGACAAATGTAAGGAGAAGACACATGCATGACTAGTATGACACAAGATGGCTTCCATTGACCTAACTTCATAGTGCAGACTGGACCATGGTCCCAGCCCTCAAAAGTTCACAATCTAAATAGAGAAAACAGGGAAGGATGGAAGGGGATTCAGAGGCATAGAGAAGTGACGTGACCTGCCCAAAGTCACTCAGCAGATCACTGGCCGAACCAGAATTAGGACTCATTGAATTAATCCGCTGGCTGATCCTGCTGCCAAAAAGTAAAATTGGGAAGAATGATCAGACTCAGCCATGGGCCATGCTAGCAATAACAGTAACACTTAGTTCATATACGGTGCTTTACATGTGTTGTGCTGATGCTAGGTTGTGGGAGGGGTGTGCTGTCTGTGTCACCATATTTTGAATTGCCTTCACGGCAGGAATGATGGAAGGCAGAGGAAAAGCCAATAATACTGAATAAGGCGCCATGTAAATTTCCCTTATAAACATCTGATCAGTATTTATATGGGCATGAAGGGTTATTTATTTCCCTGTCTCCATGAGTGATTTCCACACTACTCACCATTTTTATAACCCACCCGTTTGGGTTGTGAATTAGATGGTGAATGCACTCTGGCTAGCTCCTTTTCCAGTGAAGTAATTTTACACAAAGAGCTGGAGCTGAGGAAGGAGAAATATTTCAAGCACTTTTGCACAATCTTTCACCCTTTCCATTTTCCTCCCTCCTTTCTTCCTATGCTTCGTCTCTCTGAGGGTTGGCGGGAGGGAGGTTATAAGAAACTCCAAAAAATTATGCTTATTCTGCAGACCAAGCACCCGGTCTTTGTTTTGTAGATGTTAGAGATGGGCCTCACTATGCACATGATTCAGTAGAAATCAATATAAAGGGGAGTGTTAAGTGAGGCTGCCGGACCCAGAAAAACCCTATGGTTCTCTCTGCCTCGCAACCTCCCAGAATGACAGTGGAAATGTCACCCTAGAGGTTCTCCCTAGGACATGGTCTGGACTAAGCAGTCATAAATTAGATGTGATGACTCCATTACTGATCCAAAACAAAAGCCCAGGATGGAACAGTGCCAAAGTTTGGTTCTGAATCCTGATCCCAATTTTGTGACTAGATCATGTTAAAGGCTGTGTGTTATAAGGAGGATGGTGGTCAATTGTTCGCCATGTCTACAGATGGCAGGACAAGAAGTAATGGGTCTTAATCTGTAGCAAGGGAGATTTTAGGTTGGATATTAGGAAAAACTTTCTAACTACAAGGGTAGTTAAGCCCTCTACTAAGCTTCCAAGGGGGGATGTGGAATCCCCATCACTGGAGGTTTTTAAGAACAAGTTGGACAAACACCTGCCAGGATGGTCTAGGAGGTTTACTTGGTCCTGCCTCAGCTGAGAGGGCTGGACTTGATGACCTCTCGAGGTCCCTTCCTGCCCTACATTTCTATAATTCTACAATAATAGGCTAAACCAAAGTTTGGAGATGACTCCAGATTTGTACTTTACACATTATCCCAATCCCACCATTTCCCCAACACATCTCCTGTGGCGGTTCAGCCCTTCCATTGACCAGGTTGTGTCTTAATGACATAATCTGACCTTGAGTGAAGTGTATTACACGTGACTGATTTTGTACAGAATTGAAAACAGAGCTATGGCAACACTCCTGGGGCCCTTTGCTTTCCCAGTGTAGGCAGATTGGTGGACGTTTAGGCTGAACGAGTGGCTATTTCCCTCCTGTATGTGATCAAAGGGATTATTTAATATCCTACTTACAATGATAATATATTTTAATGGGCCCAATTCTGCTACTAGTGACATCAATGGCAAAACTCAAGATGACTTCAGTGGGAACAGGAATGAGTCCTAGAGGTATGTTTAAGTGTTGGATTAAAATGCATTGCTTAGCTTTGTAAGGATATTGGTATTTAGTTGCTTCACCTTTTTCAAACTGTTTGATTCTTATATTCCCTTGGTTGTGAATCTTCTTCCCCCTGCTCCCTCCACCCCATCAGCCCCTGAAGAAAATAACTGGGATTTATTTTTTAAGAAGTGTTTCCAATAAACAGTGCATCTTTTTTCACTAAAATGTCATTGAAGTTTTCAGAGCTGGACTTTCGTGACTCTTTGACTAATATACATTGATCTAGACCAGATCCTTCAAGGGCGTAAATTGCCCTAGCTCTGTTGATGTTATTATTAGGGTATTGTCAGAGCAAAATGATTTTCCTTGACATATATCCAGAGACTCATTTGCACAATGTATTTAGTGAATGAAAAGAAAATCTAAACAAATTAAAATACAGAGGTTTACCCTGGAGAATAAAAGGCAACTATAGCAAACCTGCCATTGATATTTTCAGTGCAGTATGTAAACTACTTGTGTAGTCACCTTTCCTTGGGCTGCAACTAAAGAAACCCCACTTTAATAAACAAAATATGTAGGAGGTAAAATAGGAGTGGAAACACTGCAGTAGGAATGCCTGGCGCGATTCTGGGCTGTACCTCCTGAAGCCCAGGCGGTGAGGACAAAGGTGGCTTTATGCCACCATTGTGCCTCTGCATTGCTAGCTTCTACAGGAGCAACTCTAACTTACAGCAGCCAGTCCCTTGGCTTCCTATGGGCTGTATATCTCTGTAGCACTGAGCACCAGAGCTACTTTGTCAGCCACAATCCTGTCGTCCGTCCCCCCCCCCCCATGGTGGGGCTTGCGGGAGGCGGAGTGGCAGCATAGATCCATCTTCATCACCAGGCCTCTGTTGCTTCTGAGCCAGGGAAAGTTCCCCAGGGCCTTGTGGCTCATTACAGCACCTAAATGTTACCGAGGGGGTATGGACTGTCCCAATCATTTTAAACCACGACCCCCCCAAGTCACAACATTCCACTCTGTCACCAAAAAGGGAGCAATGGGCTAATTGAAATCTTGGTTTAACACACTGCGTGTCACAGCATGAGGCCAGCGTGAGTCACTGATGGCCAATTCAATTTATACGCCAAGGACACCATCAATATTTCAAAGCTTATTTTTATGCAGTTCCTTTGCATGGACTGATAAACATAATGGGTGGATGGTACCATATTGATCACTGGGAAGTCTAAAACTACCCCGCAGCTTCCCAGGGGTGGTGAAGGCACCGGTTAACCTTGTATGTCAACATGAATTTTGAATATGGGGACAGGTGATATTAATGCCACTCTCAGAGTCTTCAGTATTTGGATTTTTTTCCCCACTAGTAAAGCAGCCTTCATTAGCACATAGTTCCCAAGAACCTGTTGGATTTATAGTGCAGAGAGAGAACTACCTCACCACAGTCTGCTTATCTCAATGGTTCTGATGTTGCCTTTCAGACTCTACTAGGGTGACCAGATGTCCCAATTTTATAGGGACAGTCCCAATTTTGGGGTCTTTTTCTTATATAGGCTCCTATTACCCTGCACCCCTGCCCTGATTTTTCACACTTACTGTCTGGTCACCGTTGACTTTACTGATCACCAAATCTATACATTCTGCTGAATCAAAAGCAACATCTTTCCTTCACTTGGTTGTAGGAATCTTCAGCTGGAATCCATGCAGACTCTTCCTCTTCCTCTGCTACAATCACTCCGTTTGCTAGTCAGGTAGCGAATGAACCAGCCACTCAGTTAAGTATATAGATTTTAAAAACTGTTACAAGAAAAATACAAAACTGAAAATAGCAAAATAAATGCTCCCCAGCATCACATTTAAATATGAGACGAGTAGATGAATCAGACTAGTTGAGACAATTTAACTAAAACAGTTTGGCTAAAATCAAACAACATTCAAAGCATACAAATTCCCCTCCCAATTTCCCTTCAACACTTCCAATCCATCCCTGCTGGAGGGTTTGCAATATCACTCATCGCTTGAGAAATGCTTCCGAGTTAGGGGAAAGAGCCTGCTTTCTGCTCCTGGGCTCAGCTTCTCCCAACCCACATGGAGTACAGGGCCTTTTGCAAAGTAGCTGCCCTGACTATTTGTCCTTCTGCAGGGCCAGTGGAAGTAGGGTGACCAGATGTCCCGATTTTATAGGGACGGTCCCGATTTTGGGGTCTTTTTCTTCCATAGGCTCCTATTACCCCCCACCCGCTGTCCTGATTTTTCACATTTGCTGTCTGGTCACCCTAAGTGGAAGGATATTTTGCACCCTAGGCGAAACTTCCACCTTCCACCCCACCCCTCCCCCGCCCGCACCCGAGCCCTGCAGCAGCTCCCTGCCCTTGCCCCTCCCTCCCCTCCCCCAGCCGGCACTGTCAGTTTCAGCCTGGAGTGGCTTTGCCTGCACTGGAAGAGGGAGTCTGAAGTTCTCCGGGCTGAAACTGACTTTGCTGGCAGGGGGGCCACAGGTGTCAACACACCATGGGCAGCCCAGCCCAGCCCAGCCCAAATCGACGGGTAGCGCTCAGTATATCAGGGATCGATTTATCAAATCGATCCCCAAATCGACGCCTGTACTCCACCTCGGCAGGAGGAGTAAGTGGAGTCGAGAGGGGAGCAGCCGCGGTGGACCCGCCGCCGTGGGGATGGCGAGGTAAGTCAACCTGAGGTACTTCGACTTCAGCTACACTGTTTGTGTAGCTGAAGTTGCGTATCTTAGGTCGATCCCTCCCCTCCCACCAGCACCAATGTAGCCCAGCCCTGAGTCTTGTGTGGTCTCCTCAAGGCTCTTCAGGATTAATCCCATTAACTTTAGTTGGACTGAGCCCCCAGATATGGGCTACTGCACTGATACTTGAGTTAGAACTTTTGCAATAATGAAACAGGCTGCTTGGCTCACTGGATTCTACCCTTAGGACTTCAGTCACCAAACACAGAGAAGGGACCAAATTCACACCTGGGTAAATTCCCTGGGCCAGATCCCTCTGCTGGTGTAAATCAGCAGTACTCCATTGATATCAAGAGCGCTACCTTGGTTCAGATCTACTGATGATCTGGCCCAGGGACTTCAGCAGTGATTTTTGGCCACATTAGTAGGGAAATTTTCAGACAAAAACAATGACGAGACTAGTAGTGGGAGCAAGTGAAAACAGCTTCCTCACTCTCTTGTCAGAATAAGAAGTTTATAATATTGTTGATATTAGATTTTTTTAAATTTCCATGACACAAGCAAGTTCATATTTCATACAGGCAAACTGCTACATAGCTTTTTATAGGTGATGTTCACTGGAAGCTTGTGCCGTGAGCAGAGAAAAAGCGTCTGTTACCTCTGTATTTTCCCCAGCATGTGTTTGGGTTTTTGTTTCCCCTTGATGCCTCTATTTTATTAACATTTTATCACTGAATAAGGTCAGGATTATCATAAACCAAGATTACATTTATTTTAATATTTAGCTTCTCACCAATATTTATCCTCCATGGAAAATTAAATTATTTGGGCATGTGACTGAGAGAAATGCAGTGACATATAATTAAAAACAACAAATAAGAGTCACATTCTATACAAGTGTAATTATGTTCATGTGGTATCGCTGTAATTGAAAGACAGAAGACATTTCAGTTTGTATTAAAAGGGAATTTCTTTCAGTGGGTTTCCTGAAGCTCATTAGATATTCCCTGGCCTATTCTCCTAAGTAATTAGATTTTAACAGGATTTTCAACAGATCAGAGCAATCTCTGTGGGTGCCAATAGGAGACTGTCCCTCTGGCCTTACCAGCAGGGCAGCATGGATAACATCCAGACTGGGAGTTAATAGGACAATTACTGGCCTCTTTTAAATGAGTTACATTAATGCACTTAAACTGAATGGCTCTGCATATGATTAAATATTAACATCTGCAAAATATGAAATCATGATATGCAATCAAGTTTTGTTGTTTTAATTTCCCCAGCGTCGGATTTCAGTTGTGTATGTGAATTTACATTGGATCGTGTACGTTAAACTTTCAAAACACCCATCAACAGTATCTGTGAATTGTTCTTTTGGAACTACTCAGTTAAACATCTTAAAACAGCACAAGCTGAAAGGAATCGTATCAGTAATGGGATAACAAAAACACCCTCTTTGATTGCCTCAGCGGGAAACTGGTCAAGAATCGCCTGTTTACTGAGTACGGAAATAGGGCCAGTAAAGACAGTGGCAGAATTCCTACAGACTTCCAAGGTGGGGGCAGGATCATGCCCGCTTATTGTAGGAGATGGTCAATCTGAATATATTTGCTGAATTTGTGATGTTTGGAATAGACAGGATCATTTCACTATCGATTTTTAAGACATCTGGGGACTATGCGTAAAATTCAGACTGTTACCCTGTATTCTGCACATTGAATTGATACTATTTTACAAGTATACCCAGAGAACAGTTCTTCAACTAGTACTAATTTTACTACCCACTAATACAGTGGCCTCACCACCCAAAGGATAGGTTGAATCAGAGCACAGCTCCCATTTCTGGAATAGGGAACGAGGCCCCAACTACACACTTGCTTAAGCCCACTAATACTGAACACAAGTCAAGCACTGGCTTAGCTTTAAGCATGTGCTTAGCTCCCATTAGCTTCAAGTTGAGCATATGCTTAAGTGCTTGGCTGCATCAGGGTTCAAATGTGCCCCAAATGTGACTTGGGCCTAAATTCTCCAGAAGCTAAGGTTTCAGGATCAGATCTTTAGCTGGTGTAAATCTGAGTTGCTCTGGTGCTATCAATGGAACTTGCCAGCTGAAAACTCTGGTGGTGGTTTTTTGTTTTTGTTTTTTCCATTTGTTGTTTGTTTTGTTTTAACAGTTACCTGGTCAGCTACCTGTTAAGCTGCGGGGAGGGTGAGAAATGACATGAATAGAGTACTGACAGTGTGCAATAGTTGCTTACAAAAATATTAATATCTATAACTTAATGCAGCTGGATATGAGCTTTCTGCAAAGCAGCCCTGAGCAAAAGTAAACATTATAATTTGCTGTGCCATCCCTCAGAGGTGGAAAAGGCTCCCATTAAAAGCCACAGTGCCCCCATCTTCCCCTCCTTCAAGTCCATCCTCAAAACGCCCCTCTGCTGAATGCACATGGAAAACATTCAGCCTGATAACAACCAGGCAGGTGATGGATTGGGATCACTGCTACTGGTCGACTTAGAATTGAATACATTCCATTACATTTGTTACTTGGTATCCCCCATTGTCTCTCCATTCATTTTTGGAAAGAAAAGCTTATTGTCATGGAACCTGATGAGTTGTAACCTCAAATCTTTTCTGCCAATGTGGACAACAATGAGTTCAGGTACCTGCATTGGAAGATGATTTATAATGTGTGCAAGTGCGGCGTTCCCAGATTAGGAGGTGTGGTTTTGGGGAGGAGGGTCTGTTATATAGTGTTAGCTTTATTACAGTCGCTCACAGCAAAATGTGCTTCTAGCCAAAAGAGGTGGATACGTCTAAAGTAGGCTGTTTTGTTAACTACTGTGCTCTAGGCAAAATTTGGAGACCAATCAACAAAAACCACAATACTGTGTATGTCAGTAGCAGGGTGACAGCTGAAGAGCTATACTTACAATGCGGAATATGACTTTTAAAAAACATATTTGCAACTTGTTCCCGGAAAGGCCAATTTTGTTCAGTTACACCAGTGCAAATCCTACGCATCTGCACTGAAGTCAATGGAGCTACTCCATGTTTAACTGAGCAGATGTAAACACTGGATTAACTGAGGTTAGAATTTGGGCCCAAGAGTTTGAAGTAATTCTCACTACGCAATAATGGACTTACTAGCTCTGATTCAGCTGTCAGTAAAGTCAATGAAAGGAATTCCATTGACTTCAGTGGAAATTGGATCAGACTCATTGTTTGAGGTTTCTGTTTACAAGTGTACTGGAAAAGGGCTGCCAAACCCTACTTATGGAACACACTGCCATGTAGATAGATACATATGAGAGTGTGCACATAAACAGATGGAGCAATCCACTTTGTCCAGCAATAACACCAGGAATCCTGCTGTTGTCAAAGACATCATATGATTTGAGAAGGGTTTTTTGTTGTTGGTGGGGTTTTTTGTTTGTTTTTGTTCTGGGGTGTTTTGTTTTTATTCTCTCTCTTATAGAACCTAAGTCTGTCAGGGGCTGCAAGAACAACAAGGAATCTGTACCCACTGAATATACGTCTACAGCTCCATCTGGGTGCCAGGTGATAATAATAATACTCCGCACTTATATACCACTTTCTTTTCAAAGTGCTGTACAAATATTAATCAATTAATCCTCACAACTCTGCTAAGTGGTAGCGGGGTATTATTGCTTTCTTACAGATGGGGAAACTGAGGCAGGGGGGCTAAGTGATGTGTCCAAAGTCCCAAGAGTCTGTGGCAGAACCAGGATTAAAACACAAATTCCTGGCTCTCAGTTATATGTTGAGTCCATAGTGACTTGAAATGTGACGTTTGTGTGTTTGTGCACGCAGGAGAGGGTGGCAGGGGGAGAAGAGAGATGTGTTTCCTTTCTTGTGCCTTTTGCTGTTCCCAGGAAAAACAGCCCAAATTTGGCCAAGTTAAACAGGCTTAGTTGAGAACTGTTACGGTTTGGCAGCTAAATTCTCCAGAGATTCCATCTACACCGAACCCGCTCCATCCCCTAATAGCTCCTATGTTCTGATTGCACCATCCCCAGAAAGTAACTGAACATGCTCCAGGCCTGAGCAGGACTTTCTCTGAAATTTCTGCTCACAGATGTTGCGAGCTGCGATGCCACCAGGCACTGTCTCTCCTGTGCTCTCAGTGCTCCTCCTGTTAGCATCCAAGTTGCCCGGAGGAGGAAGCTAGTGCAGAGAGCACAGGAGCCAGACCAAGATGGAAGACAGAAGGAGTAAATTTGGACAAGGTACCTGGGGCACGGAGACTTGGACTGGCTGGTCAAGAAGATTGGGACTGGGAGGTTAGCCTCTTGAGCAGGGACTCTCTATGGCTTCCCTCGCATTGGTCTCCTGGACAAAGGCCAGCCATCATGTACCTACCACACACACATTCCAGCTTTCCTGGGAAGGTCTCTGTGTTTCCTTTTATGATCAGGACAAATGTAGATTTTACAGTAATATACGAGTGTTTTTATGAGACTCACCCCTTGCAATGTGCAGATTTTATTAGAAACATGCCTTTCCCTCTGTCATTTATGATAAATAATGTTTATTGATGTTCACTTCCTCCAGTGAAATAAAGTGTCAAACAGCACGTCAGTATTTGCCAATTTTCTTTTCACATTTCATGTTCTGTGCTTTTTATGTTACATGCCTGATTAAAAATTTAAACATTGTCACCATCCGCGTTAAAATACGTCGCCAGAGCATCTCTAATTATACTTACTTGTCTGCTCTGAGCAGAGACTGACATTTCTGGGTCGAGATCTGGCTGTTGATATGCAGCATAGGAAATAGCCACTCACTGAAAAACAGCTTCTTCTCACTTTCACAAATATTGCATGGCATACAATGCAGAGCAGTTAGTAGGTAGATATTAATTATGTTATGGTAATTGCTCTGTAATAAGGATTTTAACTTTCCCTCTATCCAAATGTAGACTTATCTACCAGTCACACTCTGCTTGGAGTACAACTAACACTTCTGTTCTGCATGTCACTTCAGTTTGAAAACAGTTTATTAATCTGGAGTAAAATGAGAACAGGCAAACCCCCAGGATGAATTCACACCTCTCCAAGGGAACAGTGGGACTTAAGTGGTGCATAGGCCAGCCCCTCAGTGTGTCCATTAAAGATGAAATTGTCATGAAAGGTGAAATCACCCCTGTGCAAAGGCTCGGTGGTGATTTTCACCCATAATGACAAGAAGCACAAACACAGTGCTCTTTCTCATCATTCATGCAGGGAACAAACCTCCCTTCTGGCCTTTCCAGTGGAAAGAAGGGTTTTTGGAAACAGGCATTCTTGTACCTTCCTTACCACTTCATGTAGATGTAATTAATACAGTAATTGACTAGCACCCATCTTACAACATCAGTAATATTCCTTCCTGGTGTTGCATTAGCACAGAGCATACACCTAGGAAGTGAGTGCAAGCCATGACATCTTCATCGTTTGGAAGTCCTCGGTCAGTGTCAAAGTCATAAGAGTCATAAGAGTTACAGCTTCAGCACAATAGTCCATGGGAAATTCACGGGAGAATTGCTTCAACCGTCTTTGCTTATGAGGCTTTTCCTGTTGCTGCCAATGCTGAAGCCCAGAAAGTTGTCTGAACAACAGCTGCTTCTTCTGACAAAGGGAAATGGATCACCAAATGCCAAGATAAAGACTGGCACAACCTTCCCATGTCAGGATGGAACAGTAGCAGTGAGAAAAGGACAATGAACTGATGGAATTTTTATAGAGACCTCAAAAAAAATAAATCAGTCAAGACAAGGGGTGGAATTTTCACAAGCGCTTGGTCCCATTTCTCAAAAGTGGTGCAGGCACTAAGGAGCCTGTGTCCTATTGAAAGTCTGTGGCTCTTAAACTCCTAAGTCACTTAGATGCTTTTGAAAAGGTGACCCAAAATTCGGTGCTCTGTCTTTAGAACTAAGGAAAGTGTTACCATTAATGTGTATGGAATTAGCCTCAAGAAATGTTTGTTCAAACAAAAAGAAAAGCGAGAGAAGAAAATGCACAGTATGTGCCCAGTGTTAGTGGAAAACCTATTTACGCCATCAAGTTTGGAAAAATCATTGAGGAATAGTTCATCCATGTGAAAATATTAGCTGTGTAATTCTATCAAGGTCAGTGAGACCTAGAGATTTTCTGAGAAATCACCTTCATTTCACCAGGTAAATAAAGACTGGGTTTTCAAAGCAGCCTGTCTGAGAAGGCACTCCCTAACACAGTTAAATTATGAATACAGCACATATGTTCCATATCATATCATTTACAGCACACTTTAGCATAGACATAATGCTTTGTAACAAACTACAATACCATTCACAAAATGCATTTAAATAGCATAATTTAGTTCATTAAATTCAGTCATTTACAGTAAATCAAAATCATTACAGGAATTGAAGAGAGTACACAGTTGTTTGTTTGAATAGTTAAGCTAGGTAAGTCAATTTCTTTTTGAAGGTCAAGGACACAGTTGTTTCCATTTTCTGTTATAAAAAAGATACAGCCTGTGTCATGAGATAATTTAGTATCATCTGAATGTGATCAACTCTGTTTTCCCCCCTAGTTGTTCCATATTATATAACTGACATGCTTAAAATACATCCACGTCAAGAAAACACTTTCCATAGAATATTATCAAATTAGGCTTCACTTTCGTTCACAGATTGGATGGATGTGTGGTACCAGTTTTTAAAAAGGGATTTGCTCTTGCAAATCTGCAGCCTATTACTTGGAAGCAAAGATGTATGTTTTCTGCTAGTCCAGCCGTCAATTGCTTGGCCTGTGGAAATATTATTATAAAAGCAGAGTGGATTTTTTTTTTTGGCCTTCCTAAGAGATTCTGGCTCTTCCAGCCCAAGGGGTATACTGTATCTTTTGTAGGCCCCTGAGACACTTATGCCCCTGCCATAGCTCCGCTCCCCTAGGAATGTGGGCAGTACGTATTGCCCTTCGCAGCAGCTCAGTTCTGCTGGTGGTGGGGAGACGGGGACAGGACCCTAGCCGTATCAGGGTACAGGGCCTTCTCCGCTCTATAGAATTGCAGTTGCAATGAAGAGTCATCCACCATGCCCACTAGAATGTGATGCTAACTCTGCTCTCCTCACAGAGAAGAAATGGAACCATACTTTAGGATTTCTCATCAATAGCGTATCTAAGCATCCACAAAGCCAATGAATGAAGCCCCATAGTATTCCTATGAGGCAGGGAAAGGTCTCTTTTTTTAACTGGGATAACTGTGACAGAGACTGAGTGACTTGTTCAAGTTCTGAAGAAGAGCTCTGTGAAGCTTGACAGGTGCCTCTCTGACCAATAGAAGCAGGTCCAATAGAAGAGATTACCTCACCCACCTTGCCTCTCTTGTTCAATGTCACACAGGGAGGCTGGGTCAGAAGCAGGACTATAAATAGCCTAGATCTCCAGGCTCCTAGGCTTGTGCCTTTACTGGAAAGCCATCTCTCCTTCCTCCTCTCAATGGGGTGTACACTTATCTGCGCCTGCAATAATCTAAGACCAAATTTACCTGAGCACATTTACAGTGGCACATCTGTACTGATACAGCTGTGCCACGGGAAGACTGATTGTGTAGCCATTGGAGGGAGCACTCCGGTTGACATCATAAAACCGCCTAACTCTGCCTCAGAAGGTATGTGAGCAGGAGAATATCTCTGTGCACACAAGCATTTCTGCCAGCAAAATTTGTGTTGCTCGAGGGAGTGTTTTTTTCACACCCCTGAGTGACATAAGTTTTGCCAACATAAGTGCACATGTAAACATGGGCTAACTGAAACACCCACAAGCCACACTTCCTGAAATCTACATTCACGCAGAACAGATAAAGGAAGCAATTTGCATGAAAAATGATTCAGGCAGGGTGGAGCAAAGGAGTGTACACTATATTAACACGCCTGAAGAGGAGCTAATGGATCCCTCTTTTTGCACTTCATTTATGCTTAAACAGGAACTGGTTGGCTTCACAGAATGGCATGGGAGAACCTGACAGGTTCCTTATGCCAATGCTTTGGTGTTGACACTTCCCATCTCCTGCAGGCTACCTCTACATCACATCAGCTGACCACAGAAGTCCAAGTGAGGACCACAAAAACTGGGTTTGAAAATACACTCAACCTCCAGCCCTATCTCTTCAGCTGCTCACTCTCTGAACACTTAGCTCTGGTCTACACTGTGGGAGGGGGAGGCTCGACCTTTGACTAGCGTAGCTGAAGTCAACGTATTTAGGTCGACTTACCGCAGCGTCATCACAGCGCTGAGTCGACTGCTGCCGCTCCCTCGTCAACTCCGCCTGCGACTCTCACAGGGGTGGAGTTCCGGAGTCGATGGGAGTACGCTTGGAAATTGATTTTTCATGTCTAGACTAGACACAATAAATCAATCTCTGAAAGATTGATCGCTACCCGCCGATCCAGTGGGTAGTGTAGACCTGGCCTCAGAGTGAGGAATTGAGCACTGGTGCAGGAGCAGATTACAGCATCTCCCTGGTCTGCTTATGTGATTCAGGCAGAAGACAGCAACCCACTGCCCATTGACCCCTCTCCAGGCGAGAGGAATATCTACCCAAGGTGCATGCAGGCTGGGACAATTAGATCCCAAACAAATCTGAGTTATGCTAGACACCGTGAGTTGCCTGTTGACATGGTTATAGAACAAGGAGCCAGCAGCAGAAAATGTACTTGAGACAAATAACCTTCCCCATCTTACAGGACACTGGAGTGAGAAGTTGTGATAACACAGATGGCAACTAAATGCCTTTGTAATAGACACTACTCTCACAGCTGTCCTGGGATTGACAGCTTGGAAGGAAATTGGCCTGGTACAGATTATCCTGGGCGTTGATGAAGTACCAACAGGCCTCACCAAGGTAGAAATGCTAACGTTTTTAGAGGACTGGGTTGCCTGCCAGAGGTCGACACCATGAAAGTGCAGCCTGAGAACAGCTAGTAATCCACCCTCCTTGCAAGATTCAACCATGCTGAAAGAAAGGACTCTGGAGGGGCAGTTCTAGGCACCAGCAAAGCAAGCCTGTGCTTGGGGCAGCGCATTTCCAGGGGTGGCCTGGCCACCCCACAGAGGTGTCCCTGACCCTGACTCCCTGCCACCTCACCGTGCCATCCAGCACATGCCGTGCACCCCCGCGCCGAGTTCCGCAGCTGGGGGAATTACAGAAGCCTGGCGATGGGTGCCCGAGCCCCAGATTTCTGTCCAACAGTCTCTGTGCCGGGCGGACCAGATCTCCCTACCCAGCGGGGGCTGGGCAGAGAGGGCGGTGCCTACGCCTCAGCGATCCCCAACAAGGAAGTGACCCAGGAGGAAGCGGTGGGGAGGCACCAGCACCTGCTGGCCTGAGGGCTATAATTCTGCTCTGCGACAGGTGGGAGCTTCCCCTCTACTAGCCCCCCCAAAAAAAGCCGGAGGGGGGCGGCCAAAAATTTTTTTGTTTGGGGCAGCAAAAAACCTAGAGCCGGCCCTGGCTGCAGCAGATGGACTAAGGGGTGGTTATTGGTGAAAGGGACAAAGGTGAGTCAGAACTGATGGTAAAATAGTCTGGCCCATTCCTCCACAATGTATCCTTCAGCCTAGTGCATCACAGGCCGGATTGCAAGCAGTTTTCCAGGCTGGCAATTCAGGCTGCAGCCCAGCTCAATCCAAATGTGGAGAGATCGGGAAGGAAATGTCCAGACCATGTGAGTGTGTAAAGTTATATTGATATGCATTGCTAATGCACCCATCAGTAGGGAATCTTGGCACCACTATAGATTAGTTCTGTGCAGAAATGACGCTGACTGGGAAAGCAGGCATAAGGCATACAGTAGACTCTTGATTAGCCAGGATGATAGGGAAAAAATTAATCCTGGTTAATAAAATCCCGGATAATCACCATCCATAGGAAATGGGGGGGGGGGGTTGGTTCACCAGCCACCCTGTGCCGGCGGGAGTGGGGGTTGGTTCACTGGCTGCCCTGCACCCTGGTGGGGGATTTTTTTTGGTGCTTGGGGCGGCAACACAGCCAGAGCCGGCCCTGTGAGTTATGTGTATTTTTTTTGACATCCTGGTTAATCCACAACCTGGTTAACCCAATCCTGGCTAATCGAGAGTCTACTGTATCAGAAAAGCCTCTAACATCAGCCCCCACCTCATTCCAGAGGATGATAATGAAACTGCCCAAATTCAAACCCAGCAAAAGTCACATAGATGAATGGTTCCAAAGGTGCGCCCTTGCTAAGTGGATTCCTATCATCCACAGATGCACCAGTTCTCCACTTACCTTATTTTACAGCAACATTAGTTGAATGCCACTAACAGTTTGCACCAACATGGTTCGTGCAGAAGTGAACTTGAGTGGCAGTTTGCAGCTCAGGAACTGAATTGATTTCATTGGGATTAGTCTTCTGAGCAAATTTAAACCCAGGTTTAAGTGTCTGCAGGACTCAGGCCAGACAGAAAATCAGCTTACCACTAAACTTCATGCCAACAAATGGGCCTTGAAGCCTGCTTCACCTCATTCACTGATGCCACTAGCAGACACAGGATGTGGACAGTTTGTAGTGGCAACCCCAAAGGTTCAAAAATCACGAGTCAGGTCCAAGAAAAGTTATGAAATCAGCTTAGCAATCATAAGATTTTTGTCTTAAAAACAAGTTCTGTTTTGATTTTTTGTTGGGCTCTCTTCATTTTCAGCCTTTAGAATTTGCATGTTCCAGCTTCTTGCCATGACCACCAGAGCTAGACATTTACTTTAAAAAATAAATGCCAGCTGAGAGTGGATCAAAGGCTAAATGAAGACTCCGGGGAGAGGGGATGTATTTGGAAGTAAGCACAGCAGAACAGGAGAAAAATTGTGTAGAATGATACAAGTGGAGATCATTAGAGGTAATGGGATAAAATCAAGCAAGAGAACGCTTATGGTGATTGCTCGGGTGACCAGATGTCCTGATTTTATAGGGACAGTCACGATTTTGGGGTCTTTTTTTTATATAGGCTCCTATTACCCCACCCCCCACCCCCTGTCCCGATTTTTTATACTTGCGATCTGGTCACCCTAGGTGAATCTCAAGGCTGCAGAATCGTACACTAGGAGCCTGGAAAGCTTTATTAGATAGGGTATAGTTTTCCCTAGGGAAGTGGTGGGAGGCCAGTTCGTTGAAGTTATAGTGGATGAAGCACAAAAAACAGTAGGGGAAAATCCTGCACTAGCAAAATGACTCAACTGATCTATTTCATCTCCATCTTATGTGGTTCATTGCAGTGAAGGTCTGTCTGTTGTCAGAAGAGGAACTGTAACTTCCTCCAAGGTGGATACTAACATGCCTCCATCTCAGGAACACTTACAAAAAGAGAGATTTTGAGTGGGATTTTCAAAAGCACTAAATGTTGGCCTAACTCTACCTTTATTAAAGTGTATGGAAGTATTACTTCTGACTTCAACAGGAGCACTTTGATCAGTACTAATAATTCCTGACTGCTTTCTTCAGTAGCTCTCAAAATGCTTTACAAAGGTGGTCAGTATCATTATCCCCATTATACAGATGGGGAAACTGAGGCACAGGGCAGGAAGTGACTTGCCTAATGACACATGGAAGAGCTGGGAATTGAATCCAGTTCTCCCAAATCCAGTTCCAGTGCTAAGAGCTTTTGAAAATCTCACAAAGGTACTATTACCTCTCTGAAGTTAAGAATCCCTTTAGCAATAGACTGTGTCATCTCGAGAGCCTACATCTCTAATAGGTTTCAATTACTTATCTGATGGCTGTTTCTATGGTCTATCAGATGGACACATTGCTGCAAGAGAGTTTTTAAGATGGGTTATGTTTGTTGTTGTGATTTATTATTGTTATTTTAAAACCAAAAAGATAATTCACATCCAAAAACTGTATTTCAGATTTGAGAGACTAACTGTAAAGCAATGGAATCCAGAGTTCAGAAGGAAAATTCTAGCCTTTGACATAATGGGATGGCTTTTTTCACCTAAATTAAGGCCAAAGCACTAGAATTTTAACTTTAATTCTGAATGTCCTTGTTTTTATGAGCTTCAGCCAGACTCTTAAGGTCATTTAATTGCAGGGAGGTGGGGGGGTTAGCCGAATATTTACAAAGGGCCTTATTCACAAAATAGCAGAGACAGCTTTTTGCTACTTCCCCCAGCACCCCGGAAACAACTAAACAATGACACAAAGAGAAACTGGCACATCAGACACACTCCAGATGTCCCCTGCAGCAACCACGTCCTGTTATCATCAAATCTGCATTTCCAGTGATTCCTATGGCAGTAAAATCACCCTCCCTGGCTCCCTTCTCTAACCAAGCTTGGAAAGACAGAGGCTTCGGAATGGAGGATGCTAAAAATGAGCTGCCCAACCTTGTTCTGTTTAGTGATACTTCTAAAGAGATTGTATTTAAGTACTCAAAAAAAAAAAGCTTAAGTAACAGGGATCTGATCGAAACCCATGGAAATGAGAAAATTCAAGATTCACTAATGAAAACATAGACTCTCTTCACTCTTTCTGCTCTTTCCTCCACTTATAGGGTGGGAAGTAGGGGATATTGAAGGAGGATTCTGCTCTCCAGCAGTCCAGGGCCATTCCAACAAGCACAAATTAGAGCTGCCTCAGAGCGACTCTAACTTACACTGGGACCAGAATTGGCACCTAGCTATCTCCAGGGAGGTGAAAATGTGACCGAAATCTTACCCCAAGTTGTGAGAAGTGTAGTGCAGAACCATGAGGATCTGGCGTTGCAATGTTAATTACACTGGAGTAGCATGGAACTTGTGCCAGACCAGATAAAGTCAGCAGCCTGGGAAGGCTGGGTGAATCAGGGCTGAAATTGAAAGCAGTAATGTAAGATGTACCTGTCTGAGATCAAAGAGATGAAAAACAATCCCTCCTTGGTATTGAAGCTTTTTGCAACAATCTCCTTAAGGGAAACAGTGTACAAAAGGATAGGATACCTGGGTCACCTAAAACCCTCTACAAAGCTTGTTCTTGAAAGTCTTCTGCTATCTACAGGTGAACCAAGAGCTTTAAATTACACCCCATGACACCAAACTATCTTACTACTACTGTGAACATTGGTTTTCGCCTGCTGCCTGTTTTCCAGCCTCAAACCTTCACCATGTTTTTCACCCTTCTTATCAAAATGGGCTGACCATTACCATAATTACATTTACATGTGCTAGTTAATGTTCTGGTCCCCAGTACACAACCTAAACATTTTCAGCAGAATCCACTCATGATGATGGAAGAAGAGACCAATCAATAAGATTATTAGAGCTGGACGAATACCCTGCACATATATGGCTACAGATATTTGCGCAAACTAAAAACTGATGTTCCCTTCTGGGGATTGCGTCTGGTAAATATTCTACGAAACAGGTTTGGGGGCAGGAAAGCTCATGTTAACAAGGAATTTGGAACAAAATTTAGATATTTGAATAAAAGGATCTTTTCACACATACATGTAGGCATTCACCCTGGAAATCTTATTATAAAACTTACTCATCTATGCAGGAGTGAGAAACAAGAGCATGTAATCTGTGTTTCCAATAAAAACTAACCATATTGGCTCAAATTTTGAATTTCAAGTATTGAATAGTCACAATGAACTGTGTGTGAATTTAAGATCAAGACTTATTCACATGATTCTGAATAGTACATATACTCATGTAAATCACAATCTGCTTGCAGGTAATTTGCAAACAGAAGAGGCTAAATTCATGAAATAAATTATTCCCTACAGATTATTCACTCAGCCCCACAAACTACATACAAGAGATTGAAGCATTTGTCCCTGTCATAGCAACGGATGAAAATAAGCACTAATAATGCAAAACCTGGCCCAAAAAATCACAGCAGAAAGGGAGAGGCAGCTGTTCTATTAAAAATTATTTTAGGGTCAAATTCTGTGTCAGTAGCTTGGCCACAGCTCCTATTGTCATGGATGGGCATTCCACACAGGGATCTGACATCTGTATTTGGCTCTTGGGAACTGTGAGACAGATTCTGCTTTCCTTGAAAACCAATGACAAACTCACTCTGAGGCCAATGAGAACAGGATCATACTATGTATGTTGCCTTTCTTCTTTCAAGTTTCCCTTTGTTGCTGCTACAGGCTCAGCTCCAACAGTAGTAGCAACGGGGGAGGCTGCTGGTTTAGACGCAGATCCAGGTGGGCTCCATCATTGTAAGCACTGTATCTTTTAATCCTATTTAAGAATAGGCCCTCGGGGCCTTGTCTACATTCGTGCTCCCCACAGGAGCTGCTGCCAGGAGTAGCAACGGTGGGAAATCTTAGTAAAAATGTCTTAGTGTGAACAAGGCATAAATGTGACACATCTTCAAAGATGGAAAAATATTTCAGATTCCTTAGGCAAATACAGGTGCCCATAAATTTGTTCACTTACATGGAGTGGGGAAAACCAGTGCTTAATTTGTGCCAGGCTGAGCCTCAGAACCTCCAGGCTTAGCAGTTCATAGTCCTGGCACCTCTGCAGCTGTTAGGAATGTAAAAAAAAAAATTGATTGAGCCTCTTTCATTACAAATTAAGCATGGGTGAACACCACCTCCAATGCACGGTCAAATGCGCAGGGCTTCTCTCTATTGATACAGGGAGTGATTTATACTCCCTGATCCATTCAATCCTTGGTCCGTCCACAGAGACGGCCAACAAAGGGGGCAATTCTGGTGGTGGTTTTGTGTTGCAGATCCTTGCCATGTACTGACTTGGGCATTTGTGGATCAAGGCCCTATGGGAATCATTCCTTCTCTCCACTGCAAGGTGGTCACCGGCCCGCAGAAGTCATTGGCCCGTCGGGTCCCATTGTGTGAGGTGAGGCACACTCGCAAGTCCGTGGGAATTGATGTGCTGGGAAGTGCTCATCACTCGCAGAGTCTGGCCCACAGACAGGATAAAAACTTTGCTGCTGCAATTAACAAAGATTCTCTTTTTGATCCAGGGGAAAAATCTGCCTTGTTGGCCAGCTCATTATTACTAATGTTATTTATTTATCGTTAGATTTATTCAGCATCACCTCCTGACCACACAGCTATCACTTCAACACTATTCAAACTACTTCCAATTTCCATAGTTCTTCTCTATATGTGAAATAAATATTGGCCAGCTGGGATTATGTAGTATCTGTGTTACTGAAGCACCTGGGAGCTCCAGTCATGGGTCAAGATGTCATTGTGCTTGGTACTGCACAAACAGAACAAAAGTACGGTCCCTGCACAATGAGTTTACACTTGGCTGTAAAAGACTAACCTAGATTGACATGTCAAATTTCCCAGAGTTAAGTCATCATGGAGTCAAATCCTGACCCCTCTTATATGGGTGTTGAAGACCCGCAAGAAAACCAGTTCAATAGCTCCATATAGGTTTCTTCCACACTGCTGTGAAACATGGGTTTGGAGGCAGTCCGGGTTAACCTAGACAGAAACAATAATGGGGCAAGGGATGGAGGCAATGGATCCATGACAGTGCCCCCCACAGACACTGTGGGTGGTGCGGGCATCCATTCAGGTGATTATGAATTTAAAATCTCAGCCTAATGTGGGATTAATATATTGCATTGGGAGTTTTGCTAGAAGAAGGACTGTAAGTCTGCATGCCTCGCTGTCTGCACTGTGAATGTGACAAATCAGCACCCAAACAAATGTTTAATAAAGCAATAAACCTGTTGAAGAAATAAATTAACTGTACAGCAAGGTTATGCTTTGAGTATGTCTCCACAATAGAAAAGGTATCTACTGTACATAGTGATTAGGTTTATATTACAATATAGCTCTTAAGACTCACTGTGCTGAATAAAAATTTAGCCAATTAATAATCTTATTTCTTAGGAAGAACTGCTTGCTATCATATATTAATACAGATTTCACTCAATTAAAATTGTTCACAGTCAGCAAAAACAATTTCTGCACTGTAATGAAATAACGAAATAATTATATGCAAGGGAGGACTCCTGATCTTTTTAATTATTCTATTCTTCATTTTTAAAAGGGCTATTTGAAAACGAACTCTTATAATTGATTGCTATAAATCAGTCAAAAGCATTCTAAGGATCATAAATATTCTAACTTTTAAAAGACAAAGAAATGCTAAATATTCAATGAAATCCTTCAATATTCAGAAAATTTAATCTAGGGTAGAAGGATCGTCTGCTCCTTGGAAAATAAAAAGTAAATTTGTTGTCCTGTGAAAAATGAAATATCTTGAATGTCAGTAACAGAAATGGAATTAACAAGAGATCTTTTTATTGTTTTTTAAGGTCATTAGGCTGTGAATTCTATAATTATGGAAATTGTCAGTCCAGTTCTGTAGAATGTTTGCTCCCATCCATAAGGTATTGGAATGTTCAATCAGTCTCTCTCGTGGGAAAGTTAGGTCATAACTGTAAGTGTACCAGCAAAATTGAATTAAGCAAAGAGATTTCATTAGTATTTATAGCCAGAAGGCATCTGTAAAAGTACAGGGCAAAGAAGTTATGTGGAAGTCAAAGGAGAAAAAAAAATGGGTTTCTGGTGACAAAGGCGAATCTGAAAGAGATATAAGTGTATAATGAATAAGAGCTATTGAACGCTGCTCCAAAGAGGGAGTTGCAAAGATGTCAAATATTGATTTTCTTGTGTATGCCTTTGGACTACATATGTAATTGTTTGGATTTGCTGTCTTCATGATACAACAATATTTGTTGTTGAAGGTTAAAAAGCAGGGTGTAAAACAACCCAAAAAGTCTGAAACATGTTGGAGAATTACAATAATCTTACAAGGAGGATTACGGAGGAGAAGTCTATATTTCCTTGCAAAGAAATATATTTATAATAATGAAAATCACTTGTCTGTTTAAAAAAAAAAACACCATAGCCGAGAGCAAGGAAGCATCTACCATACGGGAAGCTATTGAACTATATTGCATTTATTGATTCTGAATATCAATTTACATGTAACTAATTTCCTCAACTTTTTAAGGCACCAATATATCTGGGGTCTGTGTGTATGTATAAAATATGTCCTTTTGTTCTACTGACTGTATACATATAGAGAGTCATAAATCAACTGATAGTTGGGCTTTAATATAGAATCGGGATCATGTTTCTCCTGACACTCATTTTAATGTGTCCATCATGAAATAAACCTTCCCATATATTGTTTGGATTCTATAAAAACAGATAGAATGGTCAACTTAAAAAACTGTTTTTCCCTTTAATAACTACATAAGGTTGACATGGTATTTAATGTAGAGAAGTATGAAAATAATTTTAATACCATAGTAACATTGTCTGTTAATAAAAGACAAAACTAGAAAAATGTTAAGCACAAACATTCTATAATCATTACCTGTCTGATTCCACAGTCCTTTTGCTTTGGGGTGAAATTCTGGCCCTATTGAAGTTACTGGGAAATTTGCCATTCACTTTAGTGGGGCCAGGATTTCACTGTAGGAGAACATGGATGGCAGAACTACCTTCTAGATAGACTACACTTAGGAGATATTCCAGAGTGATGTAGGTAAAAAGGCTATCAAAGAGTTCTAGTTGATAATTTAACTTTTCTTATGTTTTAGTAAAAGAAATTAATCCAACGTGATTCAGATATAACATACTGTATGTGGAAACAACACAGTTCTGAAATTTCTAAACCACAAGTAATACTTTAAGAAAGGGAGGAATACTTGTAGCATCTTAGAGACTAACTAGTTTATTTAGCATAATCTTTCGTGGGCTATAGCTCACTTCATTGGATACATCCGATGAAGTGAGCTATAGCCCACGAAAGCTTATGCTAAATAAACTAGTTAGTCTCTAAGGTGCTACAAGTATTCCTCGCTTTCTTTACGGATACAGACTAACACAGCTCCTATTCTTGAAGTAATGCTTTGGATAACTTTGATTGCTTCACTTCCGATTAGAAGCAGGTCCAAACCAAAAGCCTGGCTTCATATACTACGCCAAAATGTTGACTAAGTTCAGATTCACATCCAGAACTGGATCTGCATTATGCAACTGGCCCCCTATTTATATTATCTGACAAACCCAGGCCCCACATTTAGAAACTACTGAACACTGGGGAGGTTCAGGGCCAAAATATTAAAAAGTGGGTTTTGGTGTCTGTCTGTCTCTTTTTTTTTTTTTTTTTTTTTTTTTGAGATGCACAATCTGAGATATTTTGGGCTTGGTTTTCAGAAGTGCTGAACACACACCACTCCCTCTGAATTCCAAGGTGCTTGACATTGGGCACCCCAAAAACTGTGTCATCCAAAATCAATGCTCTTTGAAAATCTGACCATAAGCAAGGATATGATAAAACTCAGGATGAAATCCTGGCTCCACTGAAGTCAATGGACCCTATAGCCTATAGTGGGGGTCAGGATTTTGCTTGAGGCCTGTGTGTACTAGATAACAGTTCAATCTAAATGAGGAATTAGCAAAGGTAAAATTTCATTCTTCTATGTTTAAATACTTCTTAACGGTGTAATCTGTACTAATTGTGCTTTCATGATCTGAGAAGGCTACTTATTGAATATATGTATGTTTCTGGGCATAAAAGAAGTAAGATAATTTGCTTAGTTAAATACTATTAGGGCACATCATCTTAAATACAAGGCTCTTTTGCAATGCACTCTATAATAAATAATAATAATTAATAATGCTTGATTAAAACACTATGCAAACATAAATTCAGCCTTCCAAAAATCTTTGTGAGGTAGGTAAGGATTGTTATTAGGGAAACTGAGATGCATTGTCCTGATTCTTCTCTCACTTCCACAGTTTTAAACTGGTGTAACTCTACTGACTTCCGAGTTATACCACGGTACGAGACATTAGACTCAAGCACAGAGCGATTAAGTGATTTATCGAAGGCTACATATTGGCAAGGCTGGAATTCAGTGGTGCTGAGACCAAAATCCATATTCACACTTAGACCATGATACTGTCATTTATTTCACTAGCTATCATGAATTTGTCATAGGAACTCTTCATCAGAACACCCACTGATTCCAAAGGACAGTACTAATGGTAAGTGTGATGTGTACTTGGTAGTGTTACTAATTTGGATGCGGTATAAAGGATTTGTTATAAAAAAATGATACATTTAAAACTACAAAGGTTTGAAAACAATTTTGTCAAATCCATTCCACTGGAAAGCTATGTAATTCTCAAACATCACCACTACAATACTATGCATTATAATGCTACCCACTCCACCAACCTGCTAATCTCACTGCATGTTCTACTAGAACTAAAGAGGTTGGAAGTTTTTGGAGCCCTGCTGTCAGAATACAATGTTGCCTAAGCAAGCATTAAGAGATTATGGTAATAATAGGTGTGCTTACTCCAAATAAAAGGTTTCATTAATCAAGCCATATTGAGATAAACCTGTCAGTGGACAGTGGAAATCAGAAATCAAATACTGTGAAAGTTCTGACAGATTATTAAATAGAAATCCTTTCAAACTGAATTTAATTTACTGTGATATTATAGATATTTATGCATCAATAGGCAAGTGCAGATTGAGTTCAGAGGTCAGCTGTAGTGCTTGAAACTAAACGCATAGAATGAAACAAAAGGTGACAGTTACCTTTGTCAGAAATTAGGGTTTATTAAACCAAACATGAGTCTCCCCTCTGAGTCAGACTACACACAGAGGCACAGAGCTAGACTATAATTTAGATGGGAGACTGGGTAACAGGTAAATACAATGAAAGAAAATGCCCCTTCGTTCTGTTAAAGACTTGTCTATAAACTTTACCAAAAATAAAAATAAAAATCCACAACAGAAAATAAATATTGTACCATACAGTCAGTAAGTTACAAAAGGGAAACTTAGTAAAAACTGGATCTGTAAGGAACTGCAGATAGTGTTTCTGATTTATGGAAGGCCACAATTGGGACCTGATTCTGCCGTCCTTGGATTTTTTTCTGAATAGGAACTGTAGGATCAGATCCTTTAATTACATCATAATTGTTTAATCAAAAATGGACTTTCTTTTGTGCAAGTTGCAACATGAGATTCCACCTGCTGATGTGTGATGCACAGAGATGAACATTCTGAAAAGTGAAACTGGAATTTCATCACAGGTTCCACGCTAGCTAGGTATTACTAAGGGGTTTGATCCTATCCCAGTCATCATTGACTTCACGTGGGATCAGGCCCCATGTGTGGATCAAGTGTCACACTGACTTCAATGGGAAATGAAGCAGTCCCAACTTTTTTAAAAATATCTGTGTTACATGCATATGGCTTTGGCTGGAAGATGCTGAAAATTCATTAAAATTGAGTGCACTCAGCAACTGGAAAGGAGGCTTTGAAAGATTGGGCCCTGTCTAGCAAGATTGTTCAGTAATGATACTATTAAAGTACACCCCACCCACAGTGCAGCACCTATTTTTGACTCCTACACTTTGTCATTATTTATTTAATTTCCTTACTTGATTTTTTGCAGCTCTCCATTTTTGGAATATTTCCTGCTTTGCATACCATTCAAACTGGGTTATTTCTCTTCCTGGCGTTTATTTCTCATTAACATTGTAAGATCCTGGAAAGTAATGGGGGAAAACACCAGGAGAATCTTCTGTCTACATGACTCCGTTCTATGAGCAATACCAGCTTCGGTAAAACAATGTTGCACAAAGTTGCCTTCAAAGAGAACCAACCTTTCACTCGAGTCAGTGACCGGAAGGCAACTCGTGTTCTTAAAGTGAACAAAACTCTGGGGACTGATCTCTGAAGTGTCATGGTCCAGTGAAGAATGAAATAGAGTCCCTGTTTAAAGGGATGCCAAGTATTTCTCTATATGTGTGTAGTATAGACTGACATAAATCCTGTGATATTGACATAATAGATCCACATTTAATGTTAGTATTTAACATAAACATAAACGCAGTGAAACCCTCTTTGAGCAAAGTCATTTTTTCATAGCACAGGTTCACTGTCAGGGGAAGTTCATTATCATTAGAATGATAGTTTGCACCTTGCATTACATGGAAATAATCTGAACGTTCATTCTGAACAGAACTTCTGTTTTACCTAAATTAACACCACCAGGTTCTACATTATTTACCATCCCTGCAGCCATGCCGCCGTCAATTCTAATCTCATCAGATCTCACAAACAAAGCAGGATTGGCCCAGGGAGATACATGTGTTGCGGGACGTAGTGCTGGCAATTCATTTGATTGCGCTCTTCATCCTGAAAGAACTAATGCTCCTCCACGCTAAGAAATACTGGAGTTACCATCATTGAGATGAGATGTAAAGGCAATCTCCTGGCCACTTGTTGGCATTAAAAGTCCTGAAGCAAACTCACTTGCTAACCGTAGTGTCTTGACCAAATTCCAGTGTAATTAATTATAGTCTGTATGGTTTAAAAAATCCCCTGTCGTTTCAATCTGAATAAAATATTCTGCACTATTGAGTGAAACTGTATCAGGTAGCCATTTTTATCGTACTTTGTTGAACTGTTGCTGCATTTTATGCCAAAAGTGATTACTCTTCAGGTGTTGATTATAACTTCTAAACTGGATTTGGCTATTTTTGGATGCAAGGTACCATATAAAATGCAAATCTTTATCATTATTTCAGGGTGAAACTATAATGCATTCAACACATCAGCTCGTTGTACAAAAATAGCATTCTTTGATTTAAACTAAGCTTCCTTTTAAAACAGCTTAGATCATGCAATCATTTTTCTTCTTTTATGTGGTCAGCTGCAGTCTGGGGGCAAAAAACAGCCTAATCCTGCTCTGGTTAAATCAGTTGCAAAACTCCCTTTGGCCTTAATGAATGCAGGAGCGAGGCCCTAATTACATACAATCCCATGTGGAAAATAAATGCATGTAACATATATGTGGATGCTCTATAATAAACAGCATATGTTTTTCATCCTGGATTTATGAACTCATCTGTTGACTCCTAGGTAAGCTCATGTATTATATTTCACCTTCATATGTAACATATAAATTATATAGGACATACTAGCTCTACCTATGAAAGACCTACTTCCTTCTCACGTGGGATGGGTCTAATCCTGCAAACCTTTCATCCCTGAGTAGCCTTTATTCACACAAGTGGTCCCTCAGAATGTAGTGGGATTTAAGGACTAAATGTGTGAGTAAGGACTACTTGTGTTAGTAAGGCTGTGCTGGATCTGGCTGAGGCACTTGGCCCTTTTATGACCCACTCCTGCATTCCTTGCTCAACCAAAACTCCCCAAGGATGTGGAGCTTTGTGTAAACCAGGAGTGCAGGATGGGGCCCTTAGTTAACAGGGAACATAAATCAAAATGGCAGTACATTGTGACAATTCACACCATTGCCCCACATCAGCTTACGTCTTCGCCTACGCTGCACAAAAACGATCCCTTAAGGCTGTTCACATTGCCACTGTGTTTGCTCAGCAGCTGCAGATGTTGCCGCTTTGACAGTGGAATGACCATTGCTCTAGGTCAGGGGTCAGGTAGAAATGAAGATATAGTAACAAAACCCCTGAAAGAAGCTCCAGTCAAGGAAGAAAAAAATATTATCCATCTCTCTCCTACATGACAATAAAAATTCACCTCAAAATGTAAACTTAAAAAGACTTAGCTGGAAACTAAGGCCCCAATTCAGCTTTAGAACATGCTTAACTTTAAGCCAATGCTTAACTCCCATTAATTTACAGTTAAGCACATGCCATGCTGAATCATAGACTGAGAGAGTCAGCAAATATGGATAGATCTAAGTAAACTAATGTTCTAAAAACAAACTAAATTTATAACAAATAGGCGGATACCCTGCTAGTATTGAATTCAATGAGAGTTTTAGCTTCAGCTTGAGCAGAACCTGACTCATGAACTAAATTTTCCTGAGAATTTACCCCCTCCCCCATACACACACACACTCCAAAAAGAATAATTTGACTATGTGGTAGACATAAGTGAAATATGTATTCATAGGTTAGAAGCACACAAGACATACATCTGTGCAGGAATCTATGTAATATGACATTATGATGCAAAAGAACTGCTTGAATATACAATTGTTACATGAATCAAACAATATAAGGGATGGTCACTGGGAGTTTTGAGTGTGCAAGGAAGGCAGAATCAGGCATCAGACATTAATTTCCCATCCATCTGGTGATAAAGGAGTAAAAATACATTATTTCAAGTTGGCACCAGTAATTCTTTTCATTTCATTGCTGCAGAGAAGATCTCCATGCTGTAAGGGTCCAATCCTGTAAAGTTGGGAGCACCTTCTGCAAAATGCTGTCTACCCTCAGAGGTGCAGGCACTGCATGCCTTGCAGGATTGGGTCTTAGAGCAATATAGACCTTGTCTTGTGCCTTCATTAACTTCAAGGTGGAGCAGGATTGGGCCCCATTTATCTGGAACAAGACAGAGAATGAAAGCAGGAGCTGGGGAGGGAACTTGGAACAACTTGCTGAACTTCCCATCTCACTACATCAAAGGCTGTGCTGGCAGGGCTCTTCTATGAAGCATTCATACTGGGGTGACTTACTGGATCAAGGAGACCAAATTGGATGGGGGGGGGCAAAAGAAGGAGAAAACAAAAATGATTTAGTGATGTAAAGTAAATGATCTGCATCATATTCAATTCTGTTATGTCTACTGGTTTCCTTATGCTTTATAAGACTGACACAATAAAGTACTAGTTATTAAAAGGGATTTTGAACAAGGACTGTCCTGTCCTGTAAAAAGAATGACAGCCCATCGTGCTAACCAATAGCATTTTGTTGTTTCCTTGTTCTCTCCCATCTGTCTGCATCCATATGCTGTATTTTGTCTCGTACTTAGATTGTAAGCCCTGGGGGTGGGTCAGGGACCATCATTTGTTCTGTGTTAGCACAGCACCTGGTAGTCCAATGAGGTCCTGGTCCATGACTAGGAATCCAAGGTGCCGTGGTAATACACCTTAATAACAACACAACAATAAGAACATGTCTGAACCCAATGCCCTTTACACACCATCTCCATAGGCTCATTTCATTCCACCCACAACCCGGATCCACACTTGGTGTGATTTGGGGACTGGTGATGGTTAAGGTTGGATGTTTAACATAAAATAGAAGTAGCCTGAAAAGAAGGGTGAGGGTGGTCCTGTGGCTACAACACAGACCAGCGTGCCCAGGGAAGTGAGCTCTAATCTCAGTTCTGCTACAGACTTCCTGTGTGATGTGGGGCAAGTCACTCAACCTCTCTCTCTGCCTCCATGTCTTCTCCTGAAAAAGGGGAACAATAGGACTTCCCCCAGGGCTATTCTGAGGCTAAATTCACTGATAGTTGTAAAATGTTTTAAGATTATTGGCAGGAAAGGGCCACGTAAGCACAAATGTATTAGTCTCATGGATGAGCGGCAACTTTGCAGCCACACTGAAGGGGTGAGACAAGCGGTAATGGGATGAAATGAATAAATGGGCTCTGAAAGCTGAGTATCAGGACGATCACCAATTAGGCTGCAGAATATTTACCCCAGGGAAGTGGTGGAAGCCCTGTAAATTGGAATTCTTAAAACAAGTTTAAACAAAACACTAGAAAATGTTGGGAAGGGAAGAATCCTGCACTAGCAGTGGGAGATGGACTAGATAACCTAATATGCATTTTCCATCTCTACATTCTCACCTGGCACCCTGCACCCCAAGAGGTGGGATTCACCCCAAAGAGTTCAGGCAGTGGTACTGCAACCTACTCTGCTTCAGGATGGGAGCAGCTTTCAAATCCCCCTAGGGCTCACCCAACCAGCAGAGGCAGCTGTAGACATGCATTGAATCAGCACCTTCCCAATTAGAGCTACCTGCTCTGGGGGCTGCACAGACCCCTGCTGGCCACCCAGCAGAGGGTGGGTTGGGACTGCTCTGTACTGATGCCACAACCAGCCCTTTGACAAAGTTCACCCCTCAGGACCCTGAGTCACAAGTGAACATAACTTTTGGCTGAATGTACTTCTCGGAGTTTTGCTCCATATGTTGTGCCGGAAGATGATCCTTTTAACCTAAAACAATACTCTAGGGACCACACAGTACTGGCTGTGACAGCCCCTCTACATTTTATTTATTTAGATGAGTTTACAAAGAAATTAAGAGATTTGGGTAGACTTCTTCCCACACGATATATCATTCAGGGCTTTTTTTCCTCTTCTCCTCTGGGCAGATGAATGTTTTACAGCTCCATAGGCATATTTCCTTTCTGTCCAGCCTCTGAGAATCCATTAAAACATGTCTGTTGAAATTCCCCATCATGTGATATTTTAACACGATATCCTAAATATGGTCTACTTACAGGTGGTAAATACTGCCTGACATGCTTGAGACAATGTTCTTTTTGCTTGAGACAATGTTCTTTTCTTGCACCAGGCTTCAGCAGCTGGGGTTCCTCTTGGAAACCCTTCCCATCTGGACAAAAAGAAGAGCATCAAATCAAAACAAACAATAGTGTCAATTTCATTTAAAGGATAAAACCTGATCTCCAGCTATCTGGTTTCTTATACTGGTGGACATTACATAAATATTTGTGAACCTCCTGATCAATTGGACTGTGCACCTGTAGGAACTGTACAGGACAAAATCCTCCCAACAGCATGAGGACAATGTGCGTAACAACCAACATAGTACCCTAGATCGTCAATAGCCTTCATGGACCACCATGTTCTCCGTCTTCCCAAGTGTTTCTGCTGGTGGATCTGCATAGGCATGGACCCACTGATCACACCCTAAATCCCTCTCCCCAGCCCATTGAAGAGATTGCTGCAGGACTGAGCTCCTCAGCATGCTGCCTTCCTTCAGCAATCTGTCCCTGTGCAGCGTCATTACATGTTGCCCATCCCTACACGGGTTCTGCTGTCTTTGTAGCTCCCAACAGCCGGAAGGATTTGCTGCTAGGGGATTGCAACAAATAGAGGTTTATATTCAAACAGAACCCCAGAGGTGCATGTATCTTTTGAATAGGCTATATGTGCCTCAAATAAATAAAGTCAATAATCATCATTCATTATTGTTATGCACACTGACCAATGTCATCTCATTGTTTCCTTCCTCATCCGGCTGTATCAACCTGTGGTCTCTTGTACTTAGATTGTAAGTTTTTGGGGACAGCTGGAGCATCTTCTTGTTCTGTGTTTCTACAGCACCTAACACAATGGGATCCTGGCCACTGACTAGGGCTACCAGATGCTACCCTACTAAATAATAATACTTTCTAAGGTGTTCATCCATTTAAGGCCTCGCAACGCCACAAAAAGAAAATACAATTACAAGTCAAACATTTAATAAAGGGAGACCTACCCAAACCATAGGAACCAGACCTGGCAAAGAGCAATAAATAAACAATCCCACAAGCTGAGATACATTTAAATGAAAACAACACTCAATAAACACCTTTAGGCTCACTCAGCGGGACACCAGAGTAGTG
Source organism: Sternotherus odoratus (assembly GCA_032164245.1). Taxonomy (NCBI): domain Eukaryota; kingdom Metazoa; phylum Chordata; order Testudines; family Kinosternidae; genus Sternotherus; species Sternotherus odoratus. The sequence goes on along the minus strand of JAVMKO010000008.1, from coordinate 77,611,765 downwards.
TTTAGGCCTATACTAAAGCAGCAGAGCATTTCATACTTGCAGGATCTTGGGGTAAAACTTACATCCTCTTGGCCTGACACTGTACCTTAGGTTGAACAGCAATTCCGGCTCCAGACCCTGTGCTATCAAGTGCCGTAACGGGATGTAGGTTAACAGATGACCTGATTTGAAATATCATCCCTTAATCATTTTTGACAAACCAAAACAAACCTGCTGCCCACCTTCCCAGGCATTATTTACAGTGATGATGAGTTACAAAAGCTCTCATTGAGGTCTTTGCACCAGTAATGTTGTGATAAACCTGTTGATTTTTTTCAAAGGTGATTTGAAATACAGTAGACTGTTGATTATCCAGGATTGGGTTAACCAGGATGTGGATTAACCAGGATGTCAAAAAAAAATATGCGCAACTTGCAGGGCCGGCTCTGGCTTTGCTGCCGCCCCAAGCACACTCACAAAAAACCCCTACCAGGGCGCAGGGCAGCCAGAGAACCGACACCCCCTCCCCCCCGGCACAGGATGGATGGTGAATCAACCCCCACACCCCATATTTCCTATGGATGGTGATTATCCAGGATTTTATTAACCAGAATTATTTTTTTCCCTCTCATCCCGGATAATCGAGAGTCTACTGTAAATAACTCTTCAAATGATTAATGAGAAGGCATTAAGAGACTTTAACAGAGTTGGGGGTAGCATAACAAACAGTATAATTTAGCGAGAAAGAGTCTTGTAGCACCTTATAGACTAACAGATTCATCTGACAAAGTGGGTCTTCACCCACAAAACCTTATGCTCCAAAACATCTGTTAGTCTATAAGGTGCTACAAGAGGTAACAAAGTTGTTACCTCTGCTATTCCAGACTAACACGGCTACCTCTCTGATTCTTGGCAAGGTGCTACAAGACTCTTTGTCGCTTTTGCAGATCCAGACTAACACAGCTATCCCTCTGATACTAGAGCCTAATTTAAACTTACAAAAGCAAGGACATGTGTAGCTAAGGCAAATAACCTGTGCTTTCCCCCAACATGTTCCTTTGTGCCTAGCTCCTGTAGCACACAGCATATAGAAGGGATTATTATGTAGCATATAGTATATATTCTTCAGGCATTTTGAATTAGAGCTGGTTGGAAAATGCTGGCTATGGGGATTCTGCTGAAAATTTTGACTTTTCATTTTAAAATGGCTAAAAAACCAAAAGGTTTTGTTTTTGAGGTTTTCAGTTCTTTGACAGAAATTCAAAATGTCCTACAGAGAGCAGATACTTTTCACACCATTTTTTTTTGTCAACTAATCCTGTGCTTCTATTAAAAACCCAATTTCCAATTGAAAAAACAGTTTAGACAGAAGCCCTCCATGCAAACCATAAGCATGGAGTATCAGAATGGATCTTCAGCAATTCTGTTTTGTGCTATTAAATCAGAACCCTAAAGCTTTTGCAGTTTGAATTTTCTTTGTTTCTACAGGAAAAAAAAAAGTTCCCATAAAAAGCATTTTTAAAACTCTCCAGATAGACAGCTACGTAGTTTACCACATAAATAAGTGGCTGGGGAGTTATTAAAACAGAGATTATGGACCTGATTAGATAAATATCTAACATGGAGCTTAACCTGCCCTATGCATATTGGGTGAAATTCAGGGGGCCCATAAAAGGCATATGAACCACTTAAGTCCCACCAAGGTCCTATTTTGAGGGCTTTGGTTATTCACACACCTTGTGTTGGCCTTCTGCACAGGGGAAAATGTCCCAAATTAGGAATTAATAATACTGTATTCATTGTGAGGGGGAACAATATTGTCAGAGTAATTCTATTTACAGTAGTAGCATTTCAGCACTCGATTTTTTTTCAGTTTAATAAAGGGAATCAAGGATATTATCCACATGGCAGAATAACAGCCTAGAAAAGTGTATCCTTGTAGACAAACAAAGTCTGTTTTGGGCCCAGGAAAACAAGAGTAGAGCTGACTCCACTGGAGGTTTTGCCTGTGTCAGGATTTCAGGCTCTGGCCCTGACTGCTGATTTTAAAAAAGTCCTGAGCCAGATCATGGTCTGCCATGTAAATGCCCATGGGAGGGGTGAAATTACACAGCAATATCTGTGAATTGACAGTCAATAACTTTTTGTAGCTTCATCCTGCTGGGTAGAAGATTAGGCAGATCCCTAGAGGATTCTGTGTTTTTCTTCTGACTGCATAGATATCCCGGCTTCCATAGAGAAATCTCCGCCATTTGCAAAAGGCTGGAGTGTCCCCTAGAGGGGCCCATGCCTCTGGCCTTCTCATGACCTTACTCTGCTTGGCAGTCTGGCCCCCTGAGGAGAAAAACCACCTTCGCTCCCTCTCCCACCCCTGCACCTCACCTGCCTTTTTCCAGGAGAAGGTGAGGACTTGGCCTAGTGTTAGATTTCATGGAAATTGTCCTGGGGGTTTGCCAAGGTGCAGAGTCTCATAGAGCCACTATCCCCAGCCATGCTCACTCAGCCTGTCAAAAACTTGAGCCACAAACCGGTGGTATTCCTACAGGGCCTTACTGTTTACATTTACACAGATAACACATACTCATGGAGGATAGCTCCATCAATGGCTATTACCCAGGATGGGTGGGGTGGTGTTCCTAACATCTGTTTGCCAGAAGCTGGGAATGGGCAACAGGGGATGGATCACTTGATCATTACCTGTTCTGTTCATTCCCTCTGGGTCACCTGGCATCAGCCACTGTCATAAGACAGGATACTGAGCTAGATGGACCTATGGTCTGACCCAGTATGGCTGTTTTTATGTTCTTAGTAGCTTAAGGTCTATCAAAAGGGAATTTCTGCTCCTTTCCTCCCCCATCCCTTCAGCACGTGGAGAAATCCCTTAGCTTAGGAGGGGAATGATTAAGTGAATGTGCCTCTCCACTGGCACCAGCTCTTCCCTACCCAATCACGCACTTCTTCTCCCAACCCACAAATCCTCCAGAGAGGGAGGACACACATAGGCTTACAAGAAAACGTACAAGATTGGACTCTTATGATTTGTTCCTATGTATTTGATTAGTTATGCCTTACAGCAGAGAGGTGTCCTGATGGAATAGACTGTTTAGAAGAAGAGTTGTTTCCATTTGCTATTGATATTCCTGTCTGCTTTTATATAAAATTTAAAAATGAGCAAATACACATCCCTTTTGGAGCAGCTGTTGGAGGATGACTAGAATATCTAGCAACTGCAGAGAGGGCACCTGACAGATTTATTTTTAAGTCACTGTTTACATAAGACACTTCTGTACCTGCTGTGATCTGTTGCATATTAACTTATATAGGGTGCTTGCTATCCAAAATGCTTATGAAAATCTGTGGAATAAATTCACAGCATGTGTGTAGTAGCTTGTCCACATTTTGGTCTGAATGTCTGCCACATGTGCATGCCTTTTCAAGGCAAACAAAATGTAAGGGCTCTTTTAGCCACTCCCCATTGGAGTGAATGGGATTTTCACTTGCCACCAGGTCCAAACTGTCTAAACGAATCATGCATTTGTCTTCAAGGACAAAGCAATTAAGAAGACACTTATGTGGTAAAAGAGGCACTGGCTTTCCTAAAGAGGAGATTTCACTGAGGAGGGTTGAGGAATCCCTGTGGGATATTTTCTTACCCTTCCGTAACACCACAAGTACCATAAGATCTCTGTTCAAATAGAAAAAGGGAAACAGCCACATGGCACCAATTAGATAGGTGATTTATTCAGGGTGAAAGAGGTGGGTGGATTTGGTTAGAGTTGAGCAGATAGTTTGTAACTAATAATTGATTTGATTAACTTTGCTTCTCTATCCATTCACAAACATTACATGATGCCATTTTTTATGAATTTCATTGACTCTATTAATTGCAAGTTGATACTTTATATAGAACACCTGAGCTGTGCTCCTCATTGTAATTGATCACAGAGTATTCCTGTTTCCTGACTGGATGATCAGGTTTCCAGTACAAATACTAGTGAAGTGCTCATTCACTATTCATTGGACTGGGGCATTTAGATTTAAAATTAGCTTTTCATAAGCAGTTCTTTTTGCTAGTATGTATGAACATCCATAGAAAGTGACCACAAAAGGGGAACTAATATAGAGCAAATAGTTGAAGTCAAATAAATATTTTGGGAGGGTAAGTAAAAGTTATATTTATATAACATTTTATTTATTTATCTGTCAGTTTTACATAAATTACCCAACTCCGGTTTGGAGTTTATTTTCACTTTAAATCATCATGGAGAAGATCCCCAAAGGGCAGAATAAAACACAGTGGTTCAGTGTCTAACCATATAGAATCATGCAGCATCAACACATTCTTCAAGGGACACTTAAAAAATCAAACTACTGTCTGAAAATGTTTTACTCATTAGTGTTATAATAAAATCACAATCATTTAAAGAGAGATTGGAAGGTGCTGATTTTGTGAATGTGACAGCACTTTAATAGTCAGTTAGGCCTTGATCAGGGAGTAACTATGCAGGTGAGAAGTACTATTGACTTCAATAAAACTAGTCACAAAGTACCCTGTAGATTTGCAGGATTGGGTCCTTAGTGAGTCTCTTGGTCTTTTGGTGTGTGTAGACCTTTCACTAGGTAACAAGGGAATTAAAAATTGAAGCAGGAAAATGTGACTGCAAATCCACAAAAGTTGCCCAGGGTGGAATCAGAGGCAGTCCGAAGTATGCGAAACTACTTGTAAGCACCTTTTAGAAATGGACTAGATTTCAAGTGGACAGTGTATGATGTATTGCGTCATGGGTTTGTAAAAGCAACACTTGTCCCTTGTGCTAAAGAACAATAAGATGATTTGCCTTGTATGTGTTTGGCCTCTGGAATTACAGGTTTGTTTGTTTTTCAAGGAGATAACTTGTTTTGACTACATCAGCTAACTCTAGCATAAGAAAACAGAGGGAGGTTTCAGGGGGAGGAGGGGCAGCTGTTCCCTTCCTTCCAGGAGAAGTAGGATTAGTAGGAGGCTGCCCCCTAGTAGAGTATTCACTGACATCAGCTGGTCTTCAGAGTCTCACCTCCGGTGTCCCAGGGGAGAAGGATGCTTACATCATATAAAGGCCAGTGTCCCTTAACACTCACTCAGCATCATGACACTGGTTCTGTTTAGATCAGATCCGAAGAAACACCTCCCCTTAAGGGCAGTGTTTTGATTCTGCTGAGACTTCCTTCCTGGAACGCATTTACCCAGAAGACAACAGGCCCAGCGCCTCTTCTAAGCAAAAACTCGCGTGTAACTTTGTAAAGAGTCAAATACACGCGAGACAGGCTCCCCTGTTACATCGCCTTGAGTCTATGATTCCACCCGAGCCAATGGAACAAACTGAGCCCTGTTGAAAGGCAGCACAGTTGTATCGGGGATGGATTTGACTCCCTGAAGCTAAACTTTCCCACGGTGTCCTCGCACCCTTAGTCTTAGTAGCCGTTTAAAGGGAACCCCCCTCTGTTGGCTCAAGATGAGGGGAGTTTTCACCGTCGCCGTCCCCTTGCGCCCTCCAACCGTCAGTTCGATCCCCGAGAGCTCCCTGCGCTTTGGCCGAGAACAGCTGGAGGTGGAGTAGTAAGAGGCAAACCTGCCCGGAAATTCATCTCGCGATGATGGGCGACACCAGGCTCATCCCATGCGGGCTCTGAAAGCAAAACTCGGGGCTAGACAAATCATCGGGTAGACAAGATTCGCTGGTTATTTAAGTCAAACATTTCAAAACTTCTAAGGACGCCAGTTCGGTTCCTCAGATATTAGAAATCACGGACTTCCCTTTTCTCTCCCACTTTAGTGGAGTGTTTTAGGAGAAAGATCTCACTCAGAAGCTTTTGGCTGGCATTAGGAATAGCGACCCTGGCAGTCGTGTACAGTATAGTATACACATGCTGTATATACTGGTCACAATATACCCTGTATATATAAGAATGACATTTGTATGCGATGTAAAAAGGCATGTGTAACTTGTATGCCCAAGTCTGTATAGAGAGGCTTTTGTTGTTGTTGTTGTACATTTAGATCCAGAGCAAAGAAGAATTGTAAAATAAAATACTTTGGAAAATATGCACAACTCTACTTTCACAATAGCATTAGTCCATACCCAGATTTTATTTAAACTGCGTTTTCGATAGAATACCCTTTTTTAAAGGAATATATATTTTCCTTAGCTGAAGCATATTAAAGAATTGCTTAAATAGGAACGTGTGTGTGTGACTGTAGATTTCAGGTGGAGTCTCTTGAGTCAGATCCATCGAGTCAATGCTGATCTTGAGTGTGTAACATTCTCCTGAATCCTACGGGAAGTTCTGAGGATAGATGTCCCTGGGAAATGTAACATTAAAAGTATATAAATAGCCCCGAGTGACATGTGCCGCCGCTAATCTCGTTACTTATCCACCTGATACGATCTTTAAGCGAGTGTCTACAGTGAGATTTGCAAATCCACCTTTAAATCTCTGCTTGAGTGATTGCTGAGGAATGATAAATGTTTATAGGACAGAGGCCCGATCCTGCATTTCCCAACTGTTTAATCGATGGGGGGAAGCGAAGGGGCGTTTTCAAAGTTACTAGCTGGGGGGTAAGAGAGAGAATCCGATACACCTTCCAGCTTCATTCCGTACACCAGTGATCTGCTCGAAAACAGACGGGGATCTCACCAGAGTGACTGGAGCAGCGATTTGATCGCAATTAAAACAACAGGGCTGCTGACTGATGCTCTGGGAGCATTGACCACTGCGGGTGGGGGGGACGCTTTCCCATTAACTTCCAAACTCTGCTGGGAGTAGCTTGTCACCTCGTAAGCGGGCCATTAGCGTGTGTAGCGGACCCCTCCTGGGGCGGGGGAGGTTTATCGGATTCCTATCGGGTTCGAACTTGGAGTTCACTAAAAGTGAATTTAGCCTAAACAATGAATCGATCTAAATTTAAACAGAGGAATGGAATTGCTCTAAAAATAAATTAGCAGCTGCCTGCTCCGCATCCTCCTCCTAGGGTGAAGAAAAGGGAGCTGGGGGGGTGGGGGGGCTGAGAGTATCTCCGCACAAGTTTAATAAATAAGCGGCCCCTGCTGACCCTGCCAAGCACAGACAAACACACTCTCCTGCCCACCCCATGCGGATCTGTCAGGGGGAGATCAGGGGGCACCAGGCGGAGGGGATCTTGTGCCATCCAGCTTGGACTCCCCTGACAAACCGAGCTGGGCTGGGGCTGGAAAATCCGGAGTATCTGAAAGTGACAACCCCTGGGCACTGCGTGGGGGCTTAGTTTTCTCTGCGAATGCCCCCTAAGGGCAACCGCCGATTGATGAGTGGATGCTCCAGGGCTGCCTCCTGAGCGGTCTGGGGAGGCACTGGGGTCTATCCAGGTTCCCCCTGCTCCCCTTCCCGACCCCCTCGCCGTTAGCCGGATCTGTAGACAGGGGGGCTGTTTTTCAGCGATCCCTTCCAGGAGGGCAGCTCATCCGTTGCGCTGCTGGGGGGGGGGTGTTATCACTCCCTCCCCCAACCCGAGGAGTACCCGAACTCCCATACACCCCCTTCCCCACATGCTCAGCCGGGGCAGAGCTCTCTGGGGACGGGCAGGACTCTCCCTTGGAACCGAGACCCCCCCAAACCCCCTGGACAAAGCGCAACTCAAAACACGACCCCTTTAAAAAACGCAAAGTGGGGGGGGGCCACACTCAACAACCGCCTCCGTTCGAGAAACTCCCGGGGGTGTCCTGCCGGTGCTGAATCGCAGCTTTCGAGGGAACCAGGTACACGTGCCGCTCCTGGCCCCCATTCGCTACAGATATGTAAGGACCGGGGGCGGGGGAGGGACCGCGGGCCCAGCTCCCAGACCCGTCCTGCGGGGCGGCAGCCCGACTTCGGGGGGGGGAGTCGGGAGGGGCCGTTAAAGCGACGGATGGGTTTGTAGCTAGAAAGGCGCTAGCGCTGGCCGGGGAGATGTGAAGAGTGGCGGGTGCCGAGAGCCATTAAACCAAACTGGAAACCCAGCATATCACGGACACCACTGGGGGGGGGCGCCCCCCTCCTCCCTCCTGCCCCTGTGAGCCTTGAAGCGGCTGACGATGGGTGCCGTGCGAATGGGAACTGCTGCCCCCCCCCCCCCAGCTCCGGGCAGAGCAGCTCGCCCAGGCTCGCGGGGGTTCGGATCCGGGCAGAGCAGCTCGCCCAGGCTCGCGGGGGTTCGGATCCGGGCAGCGCGCCGTATTCCCGGCGTGTCGCTTTTATCCCTTTGTGCCCGGGCCGCGTGGGCCTGGGCCGCGGCGCGAAGGGGGGTTTGGTAGCCCGGGACAGATAAAAACGAGCCGCATCATATTGTTTGACAGACTGATCCGGGATGATGAAGTGCCTGCTCCGAAGGGGGCGAAGATGGTTGAATTCCTAACCCGCAGTAGCCTGGAGGAATCCGCCGAGCGCCCCAGACAAGCTCACGTCCAACCCGCTCTCGTTCAAGGGGGAAGGCTTTGGATTTGGGGGGGGAGCAGTTCCGGCTCGGGACCCCCCTTCTCCTGGTGGCAGATGAAAAGCCCAATTTTCGAGAGAAAGGCTGGTTTTGATTAAATCTGACATGCTGCTGATAACTCCATGCTAATGTGAAATAATTAACATAATAGCCATAATTAAAAGCACGCTAACAATGCCATAAATTTATCACACAATTTTACTAGCTTTCTGCCCCTAACTGCTCTCTCATCGTTAATTAAACGTGTTGCCTTTCACAGAATGGATGTTTAGACATTTCCAGGACAAATAAATCCGCAGCCGCGCTGGAGACAGGACCAATTTTGTTTTACGCGGTGGTCTCCTGGCTTTATGGGCGGTTTGTTGCGGTTCAAACATCCTCTGCAAAGAATGGGGTGTTTTTTTAAAAAAAGGTGCCGATCCATAAAATGGTTTGGAAATCAGCATCTTTCTACAAGCCGGGGGTGGGAGGAAGAATGAGAGGGAAGGGGACGCAAAGTACCCACTGTCCGCGGCCATGGGAATGAAATGGGACATGGGATCCTTCACCCTCTTTTAGGGTGGAGATCTGCCCCCTCCAGGGGCACCTTAGAGTAAACTACCTCTTCCGCCCCGCCCCCCACTTACAGGAACACGGTGAAATTGTTATTTACAAATACTTGCCCGGGGGACAATAAAGGCAGACGTGGATAATAAAACACCTGCCCAAGTGCACCGGGCGCTGACATCGCAACCCGGGTCAATTTCATTTCAGTAACAAGATTGTCACCGAGAGCTGAGCATCTAACCTCACCCCCATTTTGGCCACATGATTTTTTTTAAAGATCGGTTTGACAGTGGGACTATCCTCGCCCCGCACCCCCACCCCCGCTTATAACAAACCACAATGCTGGCCTAATCCAGGTCAGGTCAACGATTTATATAACTCATTAGTGAAAGTAATAGGCTTAAGGAGATGAAAGAGGACACCTTTGATTCCTCTTCCCTTTAAAACGATTGCAGGAGAAGGATATGCCCCAGCCTTGCAATTTCTCCCCAACCCACCCCCAAAAGTCAGGCTCCGGATTTTATTTTGAACTCGCTTCTCAACCAGGAATTTGCTTTGCCTTATTAGAACCAAATTGAGTTGTAATTAATTTCCCCCGCTCCATCATAAATTGTTCAATCTTGGCTTTCCTGGATGCTAGATGTGTCTCTATTTGACTCCATATCGATCTGGACTATGCAGTTTTCTTTCCTCCTGTTGCTAAATCTCTTTGTATACCCCCCCTTGTATTTTTTTCCAATCCCGTGCGCGCACGCTACCCTAATCATTTGAGTGTTTTGCTGTGTATATCCCCCGGTTTTAGTCCATGCTAATCCTTTAAATTTGAGTAGATTAGGTGGCTGCCTGCCATCCCTCTCTACCAGATTCATTCTGGGAAAGTTTGCTTATTATTATAAAAGGTTTCTTCCTCCCTCTTCCCCCAATCCTGGCTAAACTCCGGCCTAATGATGGAAGATTTATGGGTTTAATAACAAACTGCAATTAGTCTTAAAACGGGATTTACTTAACGCCCAAATGTTGTCAGATGGACAGGAGCACCAGTTCCGAAACACTTTCCTATAGCTTTGCCACTTCTACCAGTTCTCCACTTAATTGTTCAGTCCTGCAGGGAATTCTTGAAACACAAATTTTACCACCACCCCTTTCTCTTATAATAACATTTTCTACAATGTCGGGCAAGACAGAGAGAACGCCCCATAAACACAAGCGTCCGTGGCGGAATTAAGAGCTGGATTTACAGTGGTCCAGCACTGACCCAAAGCATGTCAAAATTGCAAATCGCTCCCTTTGCCCCCCAGATCTAAATCGATTTTAAAAAGAGGTTAGAGACATGCAGGATCTGAAAGCGCAAGGGAGAAAACGGAAGCCCCGCGTCTACCATCTCCATTCCCAGAAACTTTTAGACTCGGAAAGAGATGGGCCCCCCATCAGATGGTAACACTGATTGAACAAGAGATTAGCACAATAGATCTCTAATCGAGGGGAGACGTTTCTTTTCACGCTGGGCGCCGTAATTAATGGTATGAATCAATTAATTTGACTTTTATTGTGTCGAAGAAAAGCTCAACAAATGAAACGGTGGGTTTGCGGAGTTGATCACCCCCCACCCCCACCCCCGGGAGATTTCAGAGAGAGTCTAATATACATACACGCGCACAGAGAATCCTGTTTGTGTCTCGGCGTGTCAATGGCAGGACAAATTCAGCGCCCTGCGAGAAGGCTCGGCCATCGCTCCGGCAGGCGTTTGAAAGCACCAGAGGAAGAGCTTTGTTGTCCAGATGGCAAAATATAAATTAGGATCATTTGGAGAAAGCGCAAAGAAGACACAAGACGGCAATCAATAAAGCACAGATACACACACACAAAAATCATCCAGAAAAACATTGGCTTTCAAAGCACCGAGCAACGCTTCTGTGGAGGGGAGAGAGAGACCTGGGATAGTTCAATGGGGGGATAGGGGGCTTGATTTCTTGTCTAAAATTTTCCTTGGTTGGGTGCGAGGTTTTTTGTTTGTTTGTTTGTTTGTTTGGGGATGTTCTGGTTTTTTTTTTTTAAATAATGCTTAGAGTCATTCTAAAACAATCACAGCCTTATTTCAGCACAGGAAAGAAAGATTTTCTCTCTCACAACTTAACAAAAATATTGAGAGTTTGTCTTTTTTGGTTAAACACATTTATAAGGGTCCTTTCAGAAGTTAATTTTTATCTTTGCATTTTAAGGGTTGTCACTTTAAAAAAAAATACCCCATTCGCTGAACTTTTGATAGGTCAGCCCCAGCCATCAAATGTATTTGGATGAAGATCTATCCTGAAAATGAATGCTCCCATTATCTCGAACTACTTTTCATTCCTCCCAATCTAAAAACAACAGATTTAATTCAAGCGTTAGCTCCAACTGGCCAGCTCGGATCATTGAAATGGCAGTACTGTACGGTGTACCTACAGTATATATTGAAGCAAGTTTGATTAAGATCTTCTCCCCACTGGCGAGGGGATAAATCAATTTATCTGTTGCCCAACGTATTCTGTAAAATAGTCCATCAGATCTTTACTCCTCAATAGTTTTAAGGCGAGCGTTGCTCTTTAGTTGTGATATTCACCTGCTGTTAGTAGTACATTTTTGTTTGGACTGAATAAACCTTTCAGGCGTCGGAAAGCAATGGGCATGCTTCCCCCTCCCCAATTGTTAACAGAAAGGTGGGGAGGGTTATTGATTTCCCTTTGTGGACGGTTATATGTTCCTTTTAGGCAGGGAGGGATCATAATGGAAGACCAATATGTTAATACAGACATTACCGATCTCTCCGATTTATTTTAAAGGGGGAAGGGGGCGGAGGGAAGAGTTTATGTGCCCTTTCGAACAATAATTGCTCATCGGAAATTGTTTTATCCTTTTGCAGTTTTCCAGTTAAATATATTTTTTAAATCCAAAACACATGCGATCCTTCAAACACTACACAGAGGGTTTAAAAAAAAAAGAAGTAAAGCAAAGAAAACCACTGAACAAATCGTTTCCGACCTACCCAGGTGTTATTGTTCTCAGTTTAAACAGATCCCCTTGACACAAAAGGAATAGAATTTGTAACCCTGTTCCCCCCTCCCGCCTTTGGAGCCCCCTTTCCTTGGGACAAGGCTTACCTTGCACTCTGGTGAATAGTCTTCACATTCACACACTCCCTCATTTCCTACTTTTTCTTATGCTAACGCTGGCAATAATTATGTCGTTAACACCTCTCTGCCAAAAAAAAAAAAAAAGGCAGCTAAAGGCTTCTTTATTTATAGTTTCCCTTTGTTATTTTACGTCTTTTTTTATTTCTCTCTGCAACTAATCTAATAGATTAATCAATAGCCATTTTCTGATCTTCGGTTTCCAGCTGATGCTGCTGTGTGTGTGGGGGGGGGGGGGGGGAACCCCCACCGGAAAGTGATTTCAGAGCCCAAAGTTGTTGTTGTTAAGCTTTAATATGATGATGCAGCCGTTTAGGGTATATTTGGTCAGAGGTGATGGTGCTCATAAAACATATTGGCAATGCCTACACAGGTCAGGTTCTACTCCTGACCTTTGGCATTTCGCAGGGTGTTTGCGTTTCAATAAAAACACCACCACTAACTTTTTTAATGCTAAAATCAGAAGAGTTGTTCTCCCTCTCATTTTGCCTGTTCATAGAATTCCAGCATTACCATTGTTGAAAAAATCTCCAGTCATCATGGAATAAAAATGAAACGCTTCTAACCTGTAATCTTAGTTTATAAAGGCAGACTACGGGTTTCACACCGATACAGTCCTAGTTTGGAGTCCCTAGCTGGAGCCTGTGGGCTGAAATGATGCTTGTATATGAGCATGAGATGTAGAGCCACTGTTGTCTCTTTGTTGACAATTCCATGAAACAACTTGAGTTTTGCATGGCTTAACAGTGGGGCGCCTGACGTCAGGCGGTCACGTGGCCACGCCTCCTAGTATATCTTTAACTGGAAAGTAATCTATCAGCCAGTCTTTAAAAAAGGACTTTCAAAGTGGCAAGTGAGTTCTTATAACACCCTGATTCCCCCCTCCCTCCCTCTCTCTCCGCGTCTAGAAATACCTTTCCCCCCTCCCTCCAAAAAGGGGAAAGAGAAACAAGAGAGAGGAAGTGTGTGTGTGGCGGTGGGGGGAAGCTACTGAGGACTGAAGCAAGACACCCTTTAAGAGAAGAGGTGGAAAGGCTGAGTTTAAAGAGATCTAACCTGCAGCGGCAGCTCAGATGAGCAGTAGAGGAGTTTTGATCGGATCCCAGTTGCTTGCTGGGGAAGCCACCACCCCAGCTGCTAGAGGCGTTTGAGCTGATCCCCTATGTTTGCTGGGAGAAGCAGGAGCCGTCCGAGACGTTTGATCCCAAATACCTGCTTATAGGAACCGGTAAAGGAGTTTGAACTGCGGAGGGAAGCCGTGGCGGAAAGGAATCGGCGGAGGAGTTTGACCTGATGCCGGCTACCCAGCTGGAGCAGCCCCCAAGAAGCCCCGCAGCTCCAAGAGGAGTTTGAGCTGATCCCAGATGCCTGGTGGAGAAGACACCGAGCCCCGCAGACAGGGGACTTTGGTGTGATCCCAGGTACCTGTTGGGGGCAGCCACCAAGGAGCCGAGCAGCTGGGGAGGGAAGGGGGGGGGGGTTGAGTCCAGGTGTCAGCTGGAGAAGCCACCAAGCCCAGCTCACCTCTTTCTCCCCCCTTTCCCCTCCCCCTCACTTGTCCCCCCCCCCACAGCCCCCTCCCTCTCCCCTGTGCCCCCCTTCCCCTGAGCGGTGATGACCCTGTCAGGCGGCAGCAGCACCAGCGACATGTCCGGCCAGACCGTCCTGACGGCCGAAGATGCGGATATCGACGTGGTGGGCGAAGGGGACGAAGGGCTGGAGCGGGACAGCGAGGGCGAGGCCAGCAGCCCGGCCGGGCTGCCCCTGGAGGAGGCGGAGGCGCTGCTGCTCCCCAAGGAGGCGGGGGCGGGAGGGGAGCGCAGCCCGGCGGAGGCCACCCCTAGCGGGGCGGCGGACGGGGGCAAGGCGGCCGCCGGGGCGGGCGAGGACGGCGGGGCCCTGGCGGGGCAGAGCAAGCCCAAGAACAGCCTGGTGAAGCCGCCCTACTCCTACATCGCGCTCATCACCATGGCCATCCTGCAGAGCCCGCAGAAGAAGCTGACGCTGAGCGGCATCTGCGAGTTCATCAGCAACCGCTTCCCCTACTACCGGGAGAAGTTCCCGGCCTGGCAGAACAGCATCCGCCACAACCTCTCGCTCAACGACTGCTTCGTCAAGATCCCCCGCGAGCCGGGCAACCCGGGCAAGGGCAACTACTGGACGCTGGACCCGCAGTCCGAGGACATGTTCGACAACGGCAGCTTCCTCCGCCGCAGGAAGCGCTTCAAGCGCCACCAGCAGGAGCACCTGCGCGAGCAGACGGCGCTCATGATGCAGAGCTTCGGCGCCTACAGCCTGGCCGGCCCCTACGGCCGCCCCTACGGGCTGCACCCCGGCGCCTACGCGCACCCGGCGGCCGCCGCCCTGCAGTACCCCTACATCCCGCCCGTGGGGCCCATGCTGCCCCCGGCCGTGCCCCTGCTGCCCTCCAGCGAGCTGAGCCGCAAAGCCTTCAACTCCCAGCTCGGGCCCAGCCTCCAGCTGCAGCTCAACAGCCTGAGCGCCGCCGGCTCGCTCATCAAGTCGGAGCCCAGCAGCCGGCCCTCGTTCAGCATCGAGAACATCATCGGGGTGTCGGCCACCAGCTCCGGGAGCAGCGCACAGACTTTCCTCCGGCCCCCGGTCACCGTCCAGTCCGCCCTCCTGGCCCACCAGCCGCTGTCCCTCACCCGGACCACGGCGGCCATCGCCCCCATCCTGAGCGTGCCTACAAACATTATCTCGGGACAGTTTCTGCAGCCCGCAGCCTCCGCTGCCGCCGTGCAGGCGAAATGGCCGGCCCAGTAATTCAGAACTACCCCGGGCGCCGCGCCGATTCTTTGCTTTTTTATTATTTTTATTTTATATCCATCTATCTATAAATCGGAGACTCGGGGTTGGGGGCACCCAGCCTCCTTTCCGATCAATCAGAGACAAACCCCCCGGACACTAACAAAAGCAAACTAAAAACCTGCACAAAAATGGTAGGATCCAAACTGTACAAGCAAAAAAAAAAATTTGCAACCCCCTATATTAAAAAAAGCCAAACACACAATCACACAAGGAATGCTTTCTGTACAGGTAAAAAAAAAAAAAGGAAAATCCAACCAACATTTGTACATATTTGTATTAAAAATTATTGACTTTACTTTTGGGGTTTTTATTTTTTTAAAAAGGCAAATAACGGTAGGGATTAGGAGCTTTGAACTTTCACTTTTTTTGAAGGTTCTTACTCTCCAGACAGTTTTATCGGAAAGAACAAATAAAGAAAGGTATTAAAAAAGCGGGGGTAAATTTTAAATATTAAACAAACAAAAAAGAAATTTGGGGGAAAAAAGGGACAAAAAACAAGTCATTCTATTATAGAAGTCTGTTTATATATGAATGAATATATGTATTCTAAATGTTATTCCTTCGTGTTGTACACAACTTTGTAAATAAATTTTTAAAATGCTGTTCCTTGTGTTATTTGATAATTAAATACTATAAATAGAGAGAGAGTCTGATCCGGTGACAAATTAGGTGTATAATGAATAGACGAAATGATTATTTTAAAATGATTGAAACTAACTAACCTTTTTCTGTAAACACCTAACTTTTCCTTTAATTCAAATAACCTTTCCAGGACTTGTTATTAAATAACACGCTAGTTATATTAGTTATTGTTTCTATAGATCTTGACTAATTTAAGATTCCAGGTTTGTTTAGTGCCTGCCATAATAAAACAGACGATTAGTGCAGATAACTTCAGTTTATTGGTCTAAATTGTCAGCGCAATTGTGCAGAGAACAGGAAAGCAATCCAGTTGCAATACAGAAAGGTTTGCCGTGGCAAAATCTAATTTAAATCAACAGTATAAAAATAAAACATTCTTGCAATTAGATTGTTTGAGACGCATTAATGCTTTAGAACGTGAGACAATATTTCCCTAAAACACATGATTTTTCCCTATGACTATGTATATATGCAGTCAGTTAAAGTAGCACAAAATTCATAAGTCCTATCATTATTCTGAATATACTTTGTATGTGCATTTCTTTGCATTTTTTAAAAGACAGTTTTAAATTAAACCTTATGGCAATCAAAAGATTGTTACTGATAAATTTTGCGGTAGAATTGATATGTATCCCCAACCAATCTAGTTGTAAGAATCTTTCATTATTAATAGAAGGCAAATATTATATTATTAAACAGCTGAACCTATATTTTAAAGAAAAAATAACCTTTTTCATATGAGAAATATGTAATACATTTACGGTCATTGTATGTTGTAGACTCCTAATAACTAAGTTTGGAGAACAGTTGCAAATATATATTTGGGCCAAATTAAAGTGATTACGAGCTATGCCGAAAATAATTCGCTATAAAGTCTGATAGAATTAAAAACACATCTGTTTCAGTCTGAAAAAAGGCACGACCGTAAGAAAAGTATTAATTCATTTGCATGGAAAATATTTTATTATTCTATTCCGTCTCCCGTCAAAAACGTCAGTTTCACCTCAGATATTGAAAATAAAATGTCAGTGTTCATATTCCACATAGACAAGAATCTCCTCTTGTTAGTAAAATGTAGTGCATAAAATGCATGTTCAATTAATCAGCTATAACAAGGCGTTTACGATTTATTACTACAGCACTGATTTTGTTGCTTATTTCTAAGTCTAGGATCTTCTGTAAAAATGTGTCCTTGCCTTATACACAATTTGTTTTCTTGGTAAACAGTAAATATTATTGCATCCTAAGTAAACATTTATACCTCGGGATACCTATACTAAAATAAAACAAGCTGCCTGGTGACTGGATAGTTTGAACTTTATAAATAAGGACCTGATAATCATCTGACACGGAAAGGAAAAACAGTCACCTTAACCAAGAAGAGATTATGTATCAGTAGACTCCTCGCGCAGGTCCCTACATGGACACTCCTCTAATCTCTTTTTACAAGGAAAACTAAACAGATCTAAATTTGTTTGTGTGCTGCGGCTATAAAAGTAACAAGTTGTTTCACAGTTGTGTCTAGCTAATCGGTTTTACACAAACAGCAAATGGTGTATGATTTGTGCAACACACGCAGAGGTTATTTCTATATTTAGCTGATACCCCTGGGAAAAGAGAAAGGAGGCTCTTCTTGAATTCACTTTTAGGCTCAAGAAGCTGCTGATCCAGTGCTTCTAACTGACATTGGATAACAGGGGGCTCATTCCATTCCTGATCCTTTGTTACTTATAAAATTACTCCCTCATATTTCCGTACATAGCAATAATACCTCCCGGCCCTGCATGTGTGCTCCGAACAAGCAGCAGCCTTTAAACTGAAAGGCCTTTTCGTGCTGTTTATTAAGCACCCGGGGGTGGGAAGAAGGCAAAATAGCCGGCAACTTTCTTCCCAACTAGTTTCCTCTGACACGGAGATTGGAGACATTTCTCTTTCTTTTCTTTCCCCCATGATCTGCAAACAGGCCAGCAGAGCTATAGCAGTAGTGAGCGGGGCTCGGGAGAACTGTCGTTTCTCTAACGCCACTTTAGAGCTCAGAGATCAGCTACTTCTGAGAGGAACGTCAATATCGTTATCGTGGAAACGTTTTAGGAGCAGCAGGAAAACGTGCAAATCGAATTAGAAAAACAAACATGATAGAGGGAAGCAGAAGTATATTCCCCGCTGCTTGGAACATTACAATAATTTAAATTAATAGGATATAAAATAATACGGAGTTGATCCATTATTCTCCTAGGTTCTTTATTAAATCAAGAGTGGATTCATTTTAATCGCATTTGGTTTGCTTGTAATGATACCTTATGTCATTATGAAGTGGATTTTTTTTCGAAGGGTTTATTATAGCGTCTTTGTCTCTGGGTCCCTGTGAGCCGCTACACACACACAGCTGACTCAGACCTAGGATTTGCCATTCTAGGTTCTGCTACTGCCGTCTCGGCAAAGCAAACGCCAAATGTCCTGTTGTCCTGCATTACACAGGCAAGAGGCACAAGGATATTGCAGGGCAAAGAACCCATCAACTAAAAGTAGGACGGGAAGAGAAATCATTAATTGAAACCGAAAGGAATTGGGGAGCAAAATGAACCCAGAGGCCGCAGGTGAAATCTCACTTTGCGGTTCCCAGAGGGTCATCGAATTGTAATAGCGCAGTGGGACCTGTAGGGGGGGTTGGGTATATCACGAATTTCCCAGAGCTCTGGAGCATCTTCCGACCTCCGCGGTCTATATAGCCGCGTCTCTAGACTTCTTTCCCCTTCCCATTATCCCTCCCCCCCCCCAGTGATACACAGAGGGGTTCCTCGGGGGAAGGAGTGTGAAAGACACACTCCAGTGTTGTAACTCGGGAATGGGACAGATTTTTATAGCGGTCTGGAGAAGATAAGCGGGTTAACACGGATGATGATGGGAAAGAGACGACTTTTAAGAGAGGTGTACAGAAAAGGGAGATCTTTTATTGTCATAGTCCCACGAAAAGCCATAATATTTTGGGAAGATCCACAAATAACACATCACTGAGTTCAGCCGTTATGTTTTTTGTCATGCACTGTCTTTCCAAAAAGCCCTTTCTGATCCTGTTCCCTCTCAAGTCAACGGGAACATTACCATGAACTTGGATACCAGCCGGATCGGTCCCTTCCTTTGTATAGTTGTTCTTTCGTGTGGCTAGAACGGAAAGAACATTTCTGGGCACTGATGCAGCTGGGTGCCAAAGAAATATATCGTATTCCTCCATTAAACGAGGTTTAAAAAACCCCCACGTAGAACAGACCGTTAGGGAGGGAGAAAAAACAGTCCCAACCCATTGCCATAGATTTTTCTCCCCGATGTTCAGCAAAAACAAAATATTCGATTGCTGAGTCAAAAAGCGAGTGGGAAGGTGCGGAATCTCCTATGACTCTTAGCACTTCCTTAACTGCCCCGTTTGACATTGGCGGGAGCCCGGACACAGCTCTGAACCCCATCGCCCTGATCCCCCCACCTAACGAACCCCTCAGAGTAGGAAAGTTTCCATCATGGACGGCAAAACCACGCAACTCAACCAAGCAACGAACGTCTTATTTGATGGGGGCTTTCCCCCTCCCCATTTCCACAACCCGTCCGACACATATGGCAAAACTCGACACGGCTGGTGACAGATGCCTGTTAGTGTAAGACATGTCATGCTGGCCTCTGGGGTGTATTAAAAGTAACCAGATCCTAAACGCTGGGAAAACGACCATGCTCTGCAGTTGGTGTAGTTATCTAGAGCCATTTTTTTCTCCCTTTGGTTATTTATTAAAAATTCAGTGGCATTCTTCAGACACCACAGAGGCGGTTCAGTGGACTATAGAAAGTCACTAGCAATGACACTTTAATCACACTTAACACTTAAATCGTTCACGTGGTTGGAGATGGGGAACGGAGCGTCTAATTAACGCCCTTGTGTCCTCACTTGTCGACCGGTGCAGCGCTGCCACGGACACCAGTTGGGGATCCGGCCCTCACTTTTACAGCCGGTTTTATTTGGAAAGGAAACCCTCGTTTGAGATGATAAAACCGGGACATCTGGTCACTCTGAAGTTTGAGTCCTTGCATTAAAGCGGAAATGCTGCGGCAGACCCAGGCGCTCCGCGCTCCTCAGTAATTGATCCATCACTGGACATCACCGCAGAGGCGAGAACCCCGCGCTAGGGTCATTCAAACGGACCCCCGCCGGGCTGACCCTGGCCGCTGACACCAGAACCAACCCCGGGGCTAGGCCTCGCCCGGGGAATCTCCCCCCTCTCCCGCTGCGCTTTCACGGAGGTGACTCCCAGCCTCAGCGGGGACCGGAGGAAAGCACCCGTCCATAAATCCGCCTTTACATTTTCCCACCGTGGGGCGTGCGGGCCATCCAGCCTCCCCTCGGTCTGGGTACACTGCCGAGGGGAGGCAACCAGCTTCAAAGTCTCACGACCCACAGCAGGCTGCCCATCGGTGGGGCCGCAGATCGGGCCCCAGGGAGGGGAAGTATTAATGAGGCCAGAGAGGAAGAGTCTGGGTCGGCCTGTTACATTGAACCAACTCTCCTCCCCCCTCCCACGAGTTACACCCTTCCAAGGGATCTCTGATCTCTCTCTTCTCCCAAACTCCTGTATGTGGGAGGAGGCCCCTTTGAACCTTGGCTGAGGCACGCAGCCTGAAGGGAATCCATTGCGACATTCATTTTACTCATCAGAGTCAGGCACCTAAAGGGTTAAGATGAATAACTCCTACCCAGATCCCACTGGACTTCGAGCCCGAAGTTTCTCCCGGGGCAGGGTGGTGGAGTCTGCCCGACACCCTTGCTAGATGTGGAGTCCTTTCTTCGTGCCATTGTCCTCCCCACGCAGCCTTGACGTTTAATCGGGCCAGGTATTGTGTATCAGCTGTCCCCCTGGGTGAGCAGTGTCGCCTAGTCGTTGGAAGGTGTCAATGGGAAGCGCGCCTGCGCAGTGAGAGGTTACCTGGCTAAGAACCACCGCTACCAGTAGCAAAGATCAGGGCTGGCGAAAGCTGCTTTCATCTGGGCCCAGAGAGAGGAGACGGGGGAAGCGGGAATTACACTACAAAGGGCTCAAAGGTGGGGCTCCCTTGCGCTCCTCGACTCATCCAATGATCGATCCAAAGGGGCACCCAGAGGCGAATGAAAGGGTAGCCGACGTCCGGAGCTACGAACCCATCACCCCGAATTTTAAGGGGAGAGGGAGGCGGGAGGACAATCTGGCTTATATATGGTCTATATTTGTACTCTGGTACAGTTCATGCCAGACTTTGCCTTTCCGACGTCATGAGAACACAAGAATCTCCCCTTGGATGATGGAAAAGGAGACTATCATTTACTAAGGCGACTGGGAAATATCCGGTGAAATCTCTAGTTAGGTTTGTGCAGTGGCTAGTGTGTCTGGAGCCCCACAGCTGTAGCGATTTTAAAACATCTGCCTTATTTACACAATAAAACACATGTATTGAGGCGGGGGGAGGGGGCGGGGTGCATGTAAACCGTGCAGCGCATCATTGCCGGACACAACGCAGTACTACCGCAAGCACATTTTTACTGAAATACTTTATTAAAGGGCCATTTGGTGGTGATGACCATGGCTCCTGTGTAAGTTTTGTCTAAGGAAGATCTGCAGGAATGGCTTCTATAAAGTACTGACTCCTGCATGGTCTTCTATACAGGCATTGATTCGCTATCACGTTAATCAGTCATATCCGCTCGATTAAAGTGCTAAGAGACTTTAAAATTGTAGTTGAAAAACTTTTCTTCCCCTTATCATATTTCATAATCCATGGGACACTCTTCATTTTTCTCCCATGTTCTGGTTTGAGAGCTCTCAAAAGTAATATCAAACCTTCACCTTCCAGTTGCTTAAGGCAAAATTCTTTGTAGCACTCCTGCAACTGAAAACAATATTGTAAACGAGTGCACTCTTCTGATATCTTTTTGGAAATAGCAGCCCAGGACATTTTCAGAGGAAACCCCAGACCAGGCCCTGATCCCTCTTGCCCTTCTAAAACTCTCATTGGTACAGGATAGAGCCCATGGTTGCTAAATATCCAAGTGCACTTGCTGCAAATACAGGACATCGACCCTTGGGTAATTCCTTAATCTAGTAATTTTCCAATTACCCAGACTAGGTAATTAAATTATCCCTACCTAATTTCCTCTGTTTTAATTCATTAAAATTAGCTGTTTGGCGCTACTGTGCTCTGTTACCCTCAGAGAGAGCTGGATTTATGCGTTTTAAGTGATTTCCATATACTTACATGGCCACATCCAAATGGCTTTACTAATTTCTGTTACTTCCATTGACTTCAGTTGGACCAGTGGCAGGAGTTAGAGACGCAGGATTTGACCTATAGACTATGAAGCAATTTGGATACTTCCAGACAAAAGGTGCTTTAGTATATATCTGGAATGTATTGTGTATATATTTATTCATGGCCACCTCAAACACAGCATTTTATGACGAGAAACTAGCAGTAAAGGTTCCCAGTAGTATCGCACTAGTTAAGAGGGCTTGCCAGGCTCCTCAGAGTGCAACCATTTGTCAATGTTCCCAGCGCAATAGTATTTCCTATTTTCAGAATTGCTCCTGGGGCAGAATAGGAAAATATCCTTTGGCCTGCACAATATCTCAGAATTTTAAAACGTATTTGGAGCCATTCACTGCCTTCGGTCTGCACACACATCTCATTGGCATCAACCAAAAGTTCCACAGCAGATGGAGGACAGTGGGGTTATGTCATTTTGGGTCATTTTTAGGCTACTGTAAGGCAAAGGAGAGGGGGTAAAGGACAGTGGGTGCTTTGTTTTTAGTTTCTTATTCAAAATGATCTAGAGTTTAAAAATCACACTTTGCATGTTGTAGCTGGCAGGGCAGGTTCATTAGAGAGGCCACGGACTCAATGAATAGCTAGAGGGGAGGCTAAACCACCATCTATCTGCCTAGGTACTGATACAGCTTCTGATTTCCGGTACCTACAGGTGATCGTTATGAAGAAGATTGTGCAACTGCTGCTTATCCCCTAGTCTTCTGTGAGTCAAGGGCATTGCCCCTAAATTAATCACAGGGGGAGTCATTCTGGAGCCTAGCATGAGACTGGAGGATGGAGATACAAAGTGGGATTTTCAACCTCATCTCCCATCGAAATGTTCCAGTTCCCATATGCTCTTTTGAAAATCTCATCCATAAGCAAAGACTCTCTCTTGTTTATTGTGGCATACAGTGGACCTACTCCTACTCCTACAGGGAAGTGAAGAGGAAGTCATTGGCTTCAATAGGTGCCAGAGCAAGCATTATGTCTTTAAGGTATATTTTAAAATATTTTAGATAGACCAGATAGTGAAATCTGAAAATGACGCGCTGCAATTACTTCACCAAACATCTGCTGAGTGCACCGATTGGAGAGATGCAGTTCAGCTTATCCATTAATTATGACAATGTTTGTATGCAAGCTCTTTTGGTACTCTGTTATTAAAGTGCATAAAAACATAACATGCCACATTTACTTGAACCAGTTAATAGTCTGCTAGCGCTTCACAGGTTATGTTTAACACACTCCGACCTAATTTCCCCCTCTGGTTACTAAACTACCATTGAAAACAAACTCTGAACTGATAAACTCACAGCATCGAGGAGATTGCTAGATAAAATCTCTACTCTCTTCAAACTGGAGCATTTAACCTAGTGATCTCAGAGCCATGCAACGAGAGATCAGGTGGGAATGGGAGGCTTACCTCCGATCCATTTGCATTGCTGGTTTAATACAGACTGAGAACCTTACTTTACCATAGTTTGTTTGTTGATTTTCAAAACCTGGTCATTTTGAGACACCAACATCTGCTAATGGAGCAAGGAATGTATATAATTGGCCAAATATGAATAATACATTTTTCTTGAGAGACCACACTTACTTACATTCTAGGGACTTTTATTGAGTTACGTTTTACTAGTTCTAAAACATTTCGCGTTATGCACTTAAAAGATACAGATCATAGGTATTACATCCACAGAAAGTATTTTAGTCAGTGAATGTTCAATGTAGCAGGTAGAGATGAACTTAGCACGTCTTTGAGACTGAACTGGGAACAGACTCTTCAGCCATAAAATGCACTTAACAGTCTATTTAATAGTGGCGAGGTCCTTGAAAATGCAATATCCATGCTAATCTTGCCTTTTTCTAAATCAGAAATGAAAAATAGGTCAGTAAGGTAGAGCCGTCCCCTTCCATTTAAAATGTGACATTTAATCTATTTAAATAACTAAGTAAACTTTATTAATTCAGGATTTGGTAAGCAAGCTGAGAAAGGAGCCCTTCCGCAACTTTATTAAGATCACAAAATGTGAGAAGGAGT
This sequence comes from Sternotherus odoratus, assembly GCA_032164245.1. NCBI lineage: Eukaryota > Metazoa > Chordata > Testudines > Kinosternidae > Sternotherus > Sternotherus odoratus. The sequence goes on along the minus strand of JAVMKO010000008.1, from coordinate 77,587,755 downwards.
GTCCTTGGACTCAAGGTTTACTTGAGCTTCAACGAGATGGGAAAAGCCAAGGGCATAGGAAAACAACTCAGCCTCTCCTTTCAATTAAGCAGGGAAATGGCTGAACCTCAAACATACTTTCTTTTACAGAGGTAACAATGTATCCACAACGTAACAGAGTATGAAAGAAGAAATATATTTCCAGGTCAGTAATCCCCCCCCCCCCAAATTAGAGTTCAAGTTCTAGAAGCACAAGCACACGGAGTTGTAGCGTTTATGTCCAACAGGAATAGCAATAGCAGACCGGCTACGCTTACATACAACCCACAGCGAAGGGTTAAACACATGGGCACTAGTTTTAATCTGGAGTTTGAGAATTATTTGAATTTAATGAAAAATAGTAGTAGTCAGTCTTAAGGTCAACCGTGCCATTCTAACTAGTTTGTGTATGTATTAATTATATTATTAATTCTTATTTATTATTATAGCACGATGACAATCCTCTCTCAGGCGGATTATGGTACAGATTAAAAAAGAGAAACAAGAGAAATGATTCAAGTCAAGATACAAAATAACCGTGGCTAATCAGCTCTGTTTAAAAGGAACCATCAGTTCCTTTTAACCATCAGTTTCCTTTTTTGACCAAAGCGTGTAGCACAAGGACAGATACTTCCAATTTTGATAGTGTTGAGGGCCCAGTCAAGGGTCCAACTGAAAATGTCTCTACACTCCTGTCACGTTACTGAAATAATTGGGTACCATATAGATCATTGGGGTACCAAATATTATGTGAAGGGGGTCACAACAGGTGTCTATGACCAGGTTATGGAGGGCGGATTATGAATATGCCATTGATGTGTGTGTAACTTTGTACTTCAAGCTTATGCTTGGTTTCTGGGTGGAATCTCAGGCAAGCTGGTGTTAACTTGAATGGCCTGCCTGATGGCCCATTAAGGGGCCATTAACTGCACAATTAACTCTGTCCACACCTGAGGAGCCTCCCCAGGAATGGGACATGCCTGGGCAAAAACTGAATCATTGAGAGTCTTGTAATTGGACCATGTGGCTGTGGACCTGCAGTTTGCAACCAGACTCTGCATAAGGAGGATGAGGGTCTTCACCCACAGGAGGAAGTCTATAAAGACTGGAAGAACGTTCCCCATTTTGTCTTCTACCTCCAGCCTTCAGCCTGCCTTGTTTCCAGGAACTTTGCTACTCAGGAACTCTGGACAAAGGTGCTGACCCATCTCTGCAGGGGATGCTTTCCAAAGACTTTGATTGAAACCTGCAGTTTATTCTACAGCTGCAAGACTGAACCAAGAGATGTGCCATTACTGCATGTAATTGATTTCTTTTAACCTTTCCTAACCCTCACCTAGACCTTTTTCCTTATACAATAAACCTTTAGATTTTAGATTCTAAAGGACTGGCAACAGCGTGATTTGTGGGAGGATCTGATTTGTATATTGACCTGGGTCTGGGGCCTGATTCCTTGGAATTGGGGAGAACCGTTTTCTCTATTTGGGGGATTGGTTTTCATAACCATTGGTCCCCAGGACAGGAGGCTGCTGGTGGTGATACTGGGAATCTGGAGTGTCTTAAGGGGATTGCTTGTGTGACTTGTGGTTAGCCAGTGGGGTGAAACCAAAGTCTTTTCTGTTTAGCTGGTTTGGTTTGCCTTAGTGTGGAAAAAACCCAGCTTTGGGCTGTAGTTGCCCCTTTGGAAGCAATCTGTCCTGATCTGACACTCACAGTTGGATCCCACCGGGAACAGCACCATCACAACTCCCTTCTGCATCCCAGCTCAGTTCAGGAATTAAATCCTACATGAGCTGGAAAGCAACTATTTATAGCTGCAGCTTCTTCCAAGCCTCTTTCCCTCCAATCCGCTATAGGAAGGACTTTCCCATTATTCCGATTGCATTTCATTCTAGAGTTATGGAACACACTAGCGATATTTGTGTTTCGACTATGCAGGTTTAAGTCAACTGTAATAGCTGTAATAATAATTATTATTATTATTATAATAAAAAAGCCAGCAAACTCATTCAAACGTCATGAGGACGTGAAAAGGGTTAACAGAAACGATCTTCCTGATCATTATTTGTCTCTCTCTTCTGGTAAGAACCAAAACCAAGAGCTTGTCTACTGCTTCCTTGTTACAATGTGTCCTTAATGCCTTTTCCAGTCATTGATTTGGTCAAAGTCACCGCAGAAATACTAGTGACAGAGACTCGATTTCAGGCAATGTGGCCAATACAAGTATTTAGAAAGCATTCAATAAAAAGCTTTCCTGGGGAAGTGAATGATTTCACCTTGCAACAGAGATAAGCTAATTGAACGGATGCACTTGAATTTATAGCCTAACACTCGAATACAGAGCCCTAAGAATTCTCTGTCAAATGTACACGTGGAGATAGAGTGCCACAAAATGAAGAGAAGTTAGGGAATAATATCAATAACCTAAAGGATATAGTTTTATTGCTGTTGAATTAGGAAGTTACTAACTCATATACTATGAAGGGTGCCTGCAATTCTTGGATTTGTTTAACATGGCTCTGCTCCTTATTCTAAATAAGGAATAGCGATCAGTTAATTGTAGAGGCAAAACCAGAAGAAAACAGAAAAAGGAACAGCCAAAAGGAGGCAGAGCTGGCTGGCTGGCTGGCTAGCTAGATTAAAATAGTGCTCTGGCCTATCTATTCTTTGCCAGCTCTGCCTCCTACTTTGCTAAATTTGGATCTAAACAGGCAATAGGCAAAATTTCCATTGACATCAACCAGAGCTGTTTTTGAAAACTGTATCAGAATTAATAGCATTGTGGCTCAGTCTTGCTGGATCAGTAATCTTAGGGAGTGGTGGCCATGGAGATCTCAGATAGATTTGAAATTACAGTTTTGTTTAACTCAGGGATTTCAAACTGCTATGTACTATGTTAAAGAAGCTATATCATCTATGAGGATTAACTCTTCATGTAGAATTAAAATAATCTTAAAAAGGAGACTGCAAGTTAAATAGCAATTGTTGTTAGTGGTCTTTATATTTCATAGCATTTAATACCATCCCAGTTCTAATTTATTTGCTCTTGTAACCAATATTTTTTTGAGTCTGAGTTTGTCATAAATTCATGTGTTTAGGACCCTATGAGACATTCCCTAGAGTCTTGATTCATCTCTTGCACAACTGATTACTATATTAAGTATCTATATGAGTCAAGAAAGTTTGCTGGTGTATTAGCTCTCATTGTAAAAATCTGATGCTCTGATAATGTCCTGATGTTCTTATCTATATCGACTATCTTCAGTTAGATTCAGAGATCCAAAGGTGCTCAGAGTTCTCATGGTTTGGAAAGTGGATTATAAATTCATCTCTAAAAGATCCATATAATAAGTGGATTATATGTCCATCTGTAAAAGATCCTATAGTTTCTACTTAAAGAACACACTGAGTGGGATGACAAGCAAAGAGCAGAGATTGCTTCAAATGGTTAAATAACTATCATTTAGTGCAGGGGTGGGGAACCTTCGGCCCGTGGGCCTTATATGGGCCGCCAAATCATTCCGTCCGGCCCGCGGTGGGGCCAGGGCTGAGTCAGGCACTGGGGCATGGGGAGAAGACGCGCCGCAGCCGCTGGCCAGGGATGCGCGCGGGCCGCCAGGCGGGGGCGGCTCCGTGCTCAGCGAAGGGGCCTGGAAGCGCCTGGGGGAGCCGCCGGCCAGGGATGCGTGCGGGCCGCCAGGCGGGGGCGGCTCTGCGCTGAAGGTAGGGGCTGGGAAGCGCCTGGGGGAGCCGCCGGCGCCATGCGGCCACCATTAGCCAGGCAGCGAAAGGGGGAGCCGCGGGGAGCCAATGGTCAAAGGGGTGTGGGGGAGGCTGGGCTTGGGGGCAGGCAAGGGGGCGGGGAGGGGGGCAGGAGACTAGGCTGGATGGGGTGGGCGAGGCGTGGGTGCGGGAGGGAAGGAGGTTTGGTGGGGGGGAGGCTGGGCTGGGCGGGTCAGGCCTGGGGGGCAGGAGGCTGGGTTGGGAGTGGGAGGGGGGAGGAGGTTAGGTTCGGTGGGATGGGCCGGGCCAGGCAGGGGTGGGGGAGGAAAGGCGGTTAGATGGGGGGAGGCTGGGCGGGGGTAAAGGAAGATCACCCCCTACACCCAGGCTGATAGCGGGAGCTGACTGGGGCAGGCGGCAGGACCACAGCTGGCAAGGGGCCAGTGGGGGAAACCCCAAAGTAGTGCAGGGCTAAGCACTCCGCCTGCCACGCTTTGGGGGGGGGGGGAGTGGCCCGCGAATGACATTATAAATGTCCAAATGGCCCTTGGCAGGAAAAAGGTTCCCCACCCTGATTTAGTGATATGTTTGTTGCTGAATTCATTTATACTCAGAAGATATATGACTAGGAATGGAAGCTATATCTTCTATATATTGCAGTAGAAAATACTTGTGGGAAGAAGTCAAAAGGTATTTCTACTGAGGTACAAGAGTAGACTAGGCAAAATACATGTCCAATTTTTTTCCAAATTTTGCATTTTTCACAAAAAAACTAATTTTTTTGGGAGGGTTTCCCACCAGATCTATTTATGTTTATTATGATCCATCTGAAGGCCTAATTTGTGTGTGGGTATCCATTGAACTGTGACTGGAATTACATTCTAGAACACATAAAATAGACACAGGATAGCGGTTGGGGTTACAACATATGACCAAATGAATATAGTGAAGGATTGGCACAGCTTGTTAGTTATTACAAGCTTTGTTGCTAGTTTTTAATGTTTCTGTAATTGGGGTTAGAAGTAGGGTGAGGAATGGCAGGAATAAGGAGATTAATGAAAGTAGGGAAATGTCCCACAGGTTGCATGGATGTCCTTGAAAGAGTCCTCTCCCCTCTGCCCTCTATCATCTTAAGGCCCTGATACTGCAAAGACTTAAGCAGCTGCTTAATTTTGCCACCATGAGTATTTTCAATGAGTCTTCACTATGATAACAAAGTTAACTATGTGCATAAGTATTTGCAGGATTGAGGTTTAAAACTTTAATATTTGGTAGTTGTAAATTAAATAAGAGTTCCAGGTAATATTTTCTTGAAAAAGTGTTTATGGAAGTGTGTCATAACATTGATAGTTTTATCTGTAGGTCAGGAAAAATGAAGTTTTATATATTTCTTAAAATGTATATGCTGCTCATGAAATGGTAATTGCCAATATAAATATCTACCTTCTGTAGCATTCAGACTCAACTATAAAACTCCTTAATTTGGAACTCCATTTCAGTGAGAGTTCTGTGCCTGGAAAGCTTTCGGGATTGGGCCCTGAAAATCTTACTATATTTTTGCCTTGTATTAGTAGAAGAAATAATCTATTTTCTGCTAAAGCCACTGTCCCAGGAATGAACACACACACACACAAAAGACAAAAACATTAATCAAGGAAGAAATTGGAAAATAAATCAATTCATATTACATTGTTGCAATCGGTAATAGTCATGTGAATCTTGTCTAGGACTATCCACTGAGTAATGTTCCTTAAGTTAAATTGTCAGGTCCCTCAACAATATTATTGAGGGTAAAGAAATAACTAGAGTATGAAAAATGTGAAAGAAATGGTTGATGGTAGGTCTCTCCTTTGCTGCCGAACCACACCCTAGAGATCCTTTCTCCCTGATGCACAGCAGGTCCTCAAGTTGTTCTTTTCCTTTGGCAAAGAACAGGACTCCAGATTGCTCCCAGTAAGGAAGCCAGGCCAGATCTATGGGAGTCGGATGCCTAAATACCTTTGAGGATCTGCACCCCAGTCCCTAGTTGTGTCGACCTCACCAGGCATTTTGCCAGTATTTTCCTACCATTGTAACATTTCATCTCTGCTAGTTGTGGCAAGAGGAGCAGCACTGCAGCAGACTGGGTTTTAGGTGGCCATTGGTTTTTTAAATACCATCATAAAGCTCTAATCTGAGTATGATAAAACAACAAGGTGCATAAATAGTTGGCAGCTGCCTGAAGCCAAAGCTGCACTATTGCTGCCACTAGAAGAGCTGAACGTTTGCTGAATTACAGGTCCTGTTTTTGGCAGTAGATAAGGCCTGTGTGTAGTGACCGAGGCAGCATTAATGTTACTCTGAGTGTGAATGTTGAAACTTTCTGACATTTGCAACCTGCGTACGTTCAGGCCAATATGCTGTGTGCTCACGTCGATGTTTTGCCTTGAGGAGGTGGCATAGGGTAACAAGCCATGTCCGGACTAGAATCATAGAATATTAGGGTTGGAAGGGACCTCTGGAGGTCATCTAGTCCAACCCCCTGCTTAAAGCAGGACCAATCCCCAACTAAATCATTCCAGCCAGGACTTTATCAAGCCTGACCTTAAAAACCTCTAAGGAAGGGGATTCTACCACCTCCCTAGGTAACCCATTCCAATGCTTGACCACCCTCCTAGTGAAAAAGTTTTTCCTAATATCCAATCTAAACCTTCCCAACTGCAAGTTGAGACCATTACTCCTTGTTCGGTCATCTGCTACCACTGAGAACAGTCTAGATCTATCCTCTTTAGAACCCCCTTTCAGGTAGTTTAGTCTTCTCTTCTGTAGACTAAACAATCCCAGTTCTCTCAGCCTCTCCTCATAAGTCATGCACTCCAGGCCCCTAATCATTTTTGTTGCCCTTCTCTGGATTCTTTCCAATTTTTCCACATCCTTCTTGTAGTGTGGGCCCCAAAATTGGACAAAGTACTCCAGATGAGGCCTCACCAATGTCGAATAGAGGGGAACAATCACGTCCCTCGATCTGCTGGCAATGCCCCTACTTATACAGCCCAAAATGCCATTAGCCTTCATGGCAACAAGGGCACACTGTTAACTCATATCCAGCTTCACATCCACTGTAACCCCTAGGTCCTTTTCTGCAGAACTGCTGCCTAGCTGTTCGGTCCCTAGTCTGTAGCAGTGCATGGGATTCTTCCTTCCTAAGTGCAGGACTCTGCACTTCTCCTTGTTGAACCTCATCAAATTTACTTTGTCCCAGTCCTCTAATTTGTCTAGGTCCCTCTGTATCCTATCCCTACCCTCCAGTGTATCTACCACTCCTCCCAGTTTAGTGTCATCTGCAAACTTGCTGAGGGTGCAGTCCACACCATCCTCCAGATCATTGATAAAGATATTGAATAAAACCAGCCCCAGGACCGATCCTTGGGGCACTCCGCTCGATACCGGCTGCCAACCAGACATGGAGCCATTGATCACTACCCATTGAGCCTGACGATCCAGCCAGCTTTCTATCCACCTTATGGTCCATTCATCCAGCCCATACTACTTGAACTTGCGGACAAGAATATTGTGGGACTAGGGCAAGAGGTGTGTTGTTAGCACAGATTAGCTAATACCTCAGAAGAGGAGCACATGATAAACTGATACATTAAAGCCCTGGTGGCGCCTCCTCACCTGATTAAGAGGAGGCCATAGGAGAGCCGCCTGATACACTGGGCTGTGTAGTGCTTAGGGTTGGTGAGGCTTTGCTTGGCAGGTCATGTGCTTACCCTCGACTCCCCATTACCCTGACTGTCCCCCCCATGCTCCTGACCCCCACACCTCATGCTGCCCCTCTCCCACTGCCCCCCTGTGGCTTGGCCCCTCCTCCTCCCCTCCTCCCTACGTCCTCGCGCCCGCGTTCACCGGACTACTACGTGCGCGCCCCCTGTGACGCTGCTGGCGCGTGCCTGTCTGCCAGACCCGGAAACAGCTCGACCCGAGCGCGGAATCGCCGGGGGTTGCGCGCGCGTCACGGTGAGTCCGTCCGTCCGGTGGGATCGGCGGGCTCGCGCAGGGGTTGCGTGCTCCCGCAGGAGGGGAGGGGGGAGCGCGCTCCCCGTCTGGGGGAGCCGGGAGCCGGGAGCCGCGAGCCGCGCTTCCTGGTGCCTCGTGGGGGGCGGGAAACGCGCGCGCGGGGCGCTTCCCGGGTTCCCAGCGGGTGCGGGTCGGGCGGACCATGCTCCACGCATGTCACCAGGGGGCGGGACCTCGGGAGTCGCGGCGGGAGGTTAACGGGGGTGGTGGTGCCCTAGCTGCCCTACGTGAAGGGGGCGCGCGCGGGGCCCTCCGCAGGGTGACGGGGACGATCGTGTCAGAAGGCGGGGGGCGCCCGCCCCGCAGTGCAGAGCCCTGGAAGGGGGCCATGCCGCCGCCCTCGACCTCTACCCCCTTCCCCTTCCGCCCCTGTCTGTCGTGAGGAGGGCGAGTTGCCGTTGGGCTCCCCTAAGGATGCTGAGAAGGGGGCGGGGGGGTCCTCTGCATCCTGAGTAGATAGAAAATCGACCCATCATCGGGAAATCAAGGCACTGACACCTAATAGAGTGGAAACCTTTCCCTGTGACCATGCTGAACCGCACTTGGATTTCATCCCGGTGCTCATTCCGTGCCTGATGGTGACACCCCCACAAACATATGGGGGAGAGGGTTTGGGGGACCAGACAGCAAATGTGAAAAATCCAGTGAAAGGTGACGGGTAATAGGAGCCTATATAAGAAAAAGACCCAAAATCAGGACTGTCCCTATAAGGGCAGGACATCTGGTCACCCTATGGGGGGGCATACTAGTTAGAGGCAATTAGTCTCTGAGGCTTTTTTGATTAAAAAATATATTTGTCTGAAACTGTCATCTTTGTTCAAGCATGTCAGTGTCTTCTTCCTCTCCTTTGGGAAAAGACTAGAAATGTCGCATACAAAATTATAACAAGTTGAACAAAACTCATCCATTTCTGTTTAGGAGGGTTCCAGCCAATAGGTTTTCTTGGGATAGGTCCCAGAAGTTTGCTGTCTTGGCCTGTGTTTTTGCCTGGTCCATTTATAAATGAACACAGAGTTTTTAGATAGCACAGAGATAAATTAATAATTAATCAATAACAAAATACAACCCTAATTTGGCAGTGTTACTTAATTTTTTCAGCCATGGATGTTTGTGAGATATCAGCACTGAAAAAACATCATTGTGATTCTATTTTGCCTTTTGACCCCTCTGCTTCATTGTAAAGCGATTTTAGTGGCTTCTATATCAAGAACTGAAATCTAGAACTAAACACACTACCCTGAGACCTTGTAATCATAGCCTGACCGCAGAGAGTATAAAACATGGGTCTATAAAATCATGCTGGTATTGAAATGAGTGTCAGGATAAGGAAAATAATCAGGCTGACTAGATTTTATAATGTATGCTCTGTTTTTTTGGTGGTGTTGAATGGTTTCACATAATGTTAAAAAATGCTAATTATTGCAGCTCAGCTGCAATTTCCTCTGATCAAGGGTGTAGAGAGTTTGGAGCTTCTGCTGACATTTTAAGTATTTCCTTTTCTACATTTGACAGAAGCTTCAACAGTCTAATGAAGTTAAAGTTTTACTTAACATTCAGTAACAACAAAAATATTAATGACAACAAGATGAGGTCTAAAGTTTCATGGCTTGACACAACAGAAACACTGTGGTGGAACAGTGCAAGTGCTTTCAGGACTAGCACCTTTTCTTAAGCACTCATCCTGAACCCGTAATCAGACAGGATTTTTTTTTCTGAGTCACAGCATTATGCACCTGCACCCACTGAGGTGGCAGATCCTGTTCAAATCCTGTCTCCTCATCCAGCAGAGGGGGGATTTAAACCAGGAGGCTCCCACATCCCAAGTGAGAATCTTTATGTCAGTGGCTACGGTGATAAGTGAGGTCCTCCTTTCTCCCCTCCCTCCAGTCATTTTGCCCCCTATATCTATGCAGCCCTTTCCTTTATCAGAGATTATATGTTTTGTGCTCCAAGGAGCTTAGAGTCTAGCACAGACCAAACATAGGGTAACAGTTTAGGTAAAGGAAGATAGAGTGATTATTAACAGGGAAGATAAAGTAGTATGGAATTCTTTAAGAACTGGGTTTTAAGGAGGAGAAAGAGAACTTGATAGACTAGAAAAGGGAGATAGTACAGTTCCTTATTATTGGAACAAAGGACCACAAAAGCAAGATAGGCAGCAGAAGGTGAAAGGAGCAGGAGAAAATAAGTCTAGATATAAGCTAGAACGATCTCAGATAAGTTTTCTTCTAGTAGATTAGATTGTGAGTCGCGAAGAATTGAAGTCGGGAAGTAACCGCTGAACTAAAGCCGGCCTGTAAATACCTATATATTATATAACTAACTTTAGTTAGTCTTTAAGGTGCCACAGGACTCTTTGTTACCTCTGCTATTCTAGACTAACACGGCTACCTCTCTGAAGCTAGAATGGGGTTATTTAAGACTTTACAAGTACTGATCTTAAATTTGATGGGATAAAAGAGAGGAAGCCAGAAAAGGGATTCATGCTGGGGGCAGTTGTACAGCACGTTTGGAGGAAAGATTACTTTAGCAGTAGTGCTTTGAGTAGACTGGACAGAGGGTGCATTAGGGAAAAGGTCATTGTTATCATTGTTAAGGTGAGAAATGTAAAGATAGGTTTTAGCTGGAATATAGAGATTTTGGTATAGAAAATTTCACATTGCATATCTTCTGTGGAAGGGGTCTGTGATGGCTAGAGTGCTATAAGTGGGAAGTGTGGTCCCTGTTTCCTTTTTTACTTTAAAGATCAGTGTAAAAGAAAAAAAAAAAAAGACTTACCTGCTGTGACTGTTACACTTTCCCCCTCTGCAGGTAACATTTATAATCCCTCTTTATAGAAATGGACTTCATGTTTTAAAGAAACTTTGAAGTTCAGCCCTGGTTAGTATCAGACTCCTGGGGCCAAAAGTAGGTTGGCTTCAGAGGAGTAGCACCCACATATCTCAAGACTGAATTTAATCCTGCGTTTCCCAGCTATTATAGTTTATTTGCTATAAAAAGGTAAGAAGTCCTAGACTGAAATGAAAGGCACGAAAATTAAGGAATAGTTTCTCTTAGTTGGGGAAATGCTTTTCACACTGTGGCCTGATGGGATAGATGTAGCGTGTATACAAGAACCCAAACTAAAGCCAGAGGTTTTTCATTCTCATGGCTTTCCTGTGCTGTGTGGACCTTAGCCCTCAGAGGGACTGGAGAAAGACATGAGTTCACATCCTCATAATTGGGTAAAAGGAAAAAAAAAAGACACTTTCTCTATTAAAGATTTCTTATTTCACAAACTGTAATTTGTCTCAGAACTTTGGAATTAAACCGGGCACTCAGTCATCAAAAGCTGTTAAAATTTCTCTCGTTTAACTCTGTGGAGGAAAAGGAGGAACAAACAAATGAACATTGCTTACATTTAAAGATCACGTATTTGTTTATTTAAAACACTTTAACTGATGGGATCTTAAATATCTATCCAAATAGATGGCCTTAAAACTCAGCATTTTGTAGTCAAATCTTCTTTGCTTAGTATGATCTCAGTAGTTTGAAATCTTACTCTTTTTGCCAGAAGCCTAGTCAACTTGTGGCTCAGAAGTGGGACAAGATATTTCTGTGTAAGTGTTTGGTTTTATGCTTAGAAACTTTTCAGTGCTTGGAATAAACTTTCCAATTGCAGCATGCAGAAGTCAGCAATATTGCAACATCACACTTATAGTGTGGGGCAGAGTGGGACTATCATCAGTGGCACTAAGTTATGATGGGACTTCTGGCAGGTTTTGTATCTCATCAACCCTTTGAGTCAGGGGAGCAAGTGGTGACTTCACCTCTCTACATCTTCATCTGTTTCCACCCCACCCCCAGTAGTCACAGTGTGGCCAAATGGTCAATGTGCATATACTGCATCTCTCCCAGCAGGGTAGTTCAGCCTAGCAGCTAGAGCTCATACAATTTGCCCCTTGAGCAATGCAGCCCAACAGCATAATTTTTCCCTCGCTAGTGAAGTAGCACAGCCTGACAGCCAGAGTCCAGACTGCCCTCTTTTGAGGCAAAAGAAGGGTCAGGTAACTGGGGCCATCACAAGGGGGTGGTGGGCCCCTGGCAGAACAATCCACTACAAAGTCAGCAGGGAATCCTACTGCAACACACTGACCTCATAATGGTGGGAGGCACCACTCCCTTAGCTTCCCTGGGTCACCTCCTAGCAGTTCTCCAGCCACAGTAGTCCATGTGGCATCAGAATCTCCAGGCTCCACAGCACCAGACACTCCCTGGGGTTTGGATAGCTTCAAGCTTCTGGTCCAGCTTTCTGGCTCTTCAGTTCTAGGATCTCCAGGCTCTTCAGCACCCAACATTCCCTGGGCTTCTGATAGCATCTGACCTCTGGTCCAGCTTCCTGGCTTTTTAGCTCTCCTAGAAAGGCACTATAGCAGCTCCTGCACTGGCGCCTCCGCCAAGCATCCTTCCTCCTCAGCAGCCAGCCCTGGCTGAGAGATTCTGGAGGCTTTTATACCTGACTTCCATGTGGCGCATTCTCAGCAGAACCTCAGGGATTGGGGTGGGGGAAGAGGAAGGGGAAGAGGGGCTTCCTTGGCTAGGAGGGAAGGGTTTACCCTCTTGGTACCAGTGCAGGGCCGATCCGCCCCTTCACTGGACTCCAAATGCATAAAGGAACAGAAACATACGCAGAGCTACAATAGATTTTGTTTTCTTGTTTTCAGGTACCTTTGACTTGGTTTGAAGAGCAGCTATGGAAAAATGGAGCTTAATGACAATTACTGTCTTGCTGGGACTTATTGTACGCTGGACGGTATCATTTGGTTCTTATTCAGGTAATGTAGATTCACATTCTGCAAAACAAATATATAAAGGTGAATTGCAAAGCTTGTGTTAAGAGTTAGAAACTTGTTTGTAAGGTCTCATAAATGGGAAGCAGTATATGGCCATATTATAATAGCCATAGTGCCTCCCTAAGGTTCTGCTTCTGCAACGCTTTAACTTTCCTTGTGTGGTCGTGGGGCAGTCCTGGTATAGAGCTCTCCCAGCTCTTTAAAAGAGCCACCTCTATGAGGGGCGTGGCTCCCAGCGCCGGTGCACTGTTTACACTGGCACTTTACAATGCTGAAACTCACTGTGTTCAGGGGGGTGTTTTTTCACACCCTTAAGCGAGAAAGTTGCAGTGCTGTAAATTGCCAGTGTAGACAAGCCCTTGAGACTCTTGAGCTGCCATTTTCTCTGGATTTAGCAATGAGTAACATCACAGCCACCACAATAAAAATGCTGAAAAAGCTATTCCATTCTCATATCCCTATTTCTATTAATCCTACCTTACAATGTTCCCCACTAAAATATGCTAGATGGAATAAAACAGTCAGCTTTCCTTTCCTACACCTTAGATCAGGGGCAGGCAAACTACGGCCTGTGGGCCATATCCGGCCCACGGGCCTGTCATATCCGGCCCCTGAGCTCGTCGGGGAGGTTCCTTGGCCCTCCCCCACTGTCCCTTCACAGCGACACTGCTGCATGGGCAGTGCTGGGGGATGGGGCTGCATGGCAGTGTGTCTGGCTCCGGCCGCTGCTCTGAGTGGTGTAGTAAGGCGTCTGGAGCCGGGGGCTTGGATAAGTGGCAGGGAGTCCCTGGGCAGGGTTGTTGCAGTCAGGGGATAGGGAGCAGAGAGGCTTAGATGGGAATGGGGTTCCGGGGGGTGGTTAGGGCAGGGAGTCTCTGGAGGGGGTAGTTGGGACAAGGAGCAAGGGGGCTTAGATTGGGGTGGGGCTCTAGGGGGTGGTTAGGGGCGGGGGATCTGGGAGGGGCAGTCAGGGGACAAGAAGTGGAGGGGTGGTTTGGATGAGTCGGGAATTCTGAGGGGGAAGTCAGGAGGTGGAAAGTGGGAGGGGGTCTGATAGGGGGCGGGGCCAGGCTGTTTGGGGAGGAACAGCCTTCCCTACCCCACCCTCCATACAATTTTGAATCCTGATGTGGCCCTCGAGCCAAAAAATTTGCCCACACTTCATGCTGCCTGCAAGAGAACTAACATAAGTCTTTTCAAGACTTCCTGATGGGTCTTCTGAATTGGTGTTGGAAGCTCTGTCAGTTTGTGCAAAGCTTGCTCTTTACTCCTTTGGTTAAATGCAAAACACTTCCAATCCCCACCTGCCAGCAGAAACACAGGGCAAGTCTGGGATCAACTCCTAATTTCTCTTAAGGTAGCTCAGAACCTCACACTAAAACCACAAGAATTGTCCAATATTTTTTATGACTAAATTGATGCATAACTTTCTGGTTTCATTTACTGGAAGTGATCACTTGAAGTTAAAGTGAATATTTTCAAGCATGGTTGTTTGATTTCATCATTTTTAGTAAAGATAGTTGACTTGAGTGACTCCTAAGGATCTAAATTTGAGACCCCTCTGTTTTGTAGATAGCTTAAGTCTTTGAGAATTCATCTATTTAAACACACACACAAAATGTAATAACTTTTCTATTGCCACCATTGTATTAACTTTTTATATTGCTTTGCTGCATGCACTCATCCCGTTAAAGGAACATTGTTAATTATGTTATTTTTAAATGAACTAATTCCAGAATAATCCAAGTTCTGAAAGAGTACCTTTTAAAAATTGTTTTAAGTTTTAAAATATTCATTAATTTTTTTCATAAGGATTTTGTTTTTCCATAATTTATCCTTACAAAAGGGAGCAACTGAGTAAGGCCTAAATCCAGGAAAGCATGTGTTTTACTTGAATCATGTGAGTAGTACCATTGATTTTACTGGGACTATTTGTGTATGTTGGATCAAGGCCTAACTGACTATTCAGGGGAAACAGTAACCTGATTATAAACCAGTGCGGTCAGATGCATAAAGTACATTGGAAAAAATAGATGTTTTTATGGAATGTAATTTTTGGGATGATGGAGTCCCTTTACTTTGCTTTGTCACTATTGCTCAGTGAGATCACACACTTGATCAAGAGATTAAAAGTAGTTGTTTATTGTTCTCTGAAGCAGACTGTGCTAGTAATGCTGATTCAGCATAGTTCAGAATCGTGTGGCATGAATGACCAGACACAAGGAGGTTATTTCCACTCCCATTAACTATACTAGTGTTCTGTTGCTATATCATTTTATTTATCTTGTTGCTTGTCCTGTGATACCTTTTTGAGGCATCACTAACGTTGTTGAGTTAGGGTTATGTTTGGGAGAGGACAGATAACTAATGCATGGCAGTGAAGGTCACCATCCAAGGCAGTATGGTCAAGGTTAGTTGGTTTTAGACAATCAGGAAAAGTAGTTTACATTTAGTAGTAGTACATTTAGAGTCTAAGGACCAGATTTTGTCTTCTGATACATTTGCAAAGCTGCCATTAACTGAGTAGAAGCCAACTGTGTGCAGAATTAGGCCCTTGAAACCTCCAACTTCCAGGCAACAATAAAACTGAACAAAGCAAGGGTTGATTTAAAGTACCTGTATCTAGTATATGATGCATTTTTTTATAAGAATGGAAAATTGGAATGCATGTGAACAACAATATATTTTTCTTAAATTCGGAATCCTAGTTGGCTATATATCTGCTGCCAGCTTCAGAAAGGTGCATTAATTACTGTGGTAGGGTTCCTTTTTCCTTTCTTGAGTAAAGATCCCTTAGGAATAGTTGACTTGTTCTTCTGGCTAACTTTAGAGCATGCTAGTATTTAACAAAATGTGAATACCACTTCCTGAGCTAGCAAATTACTTAATTCACCAGCTAGCTGAATGTAGAAAGTGGGTCATACTGTGGATTGGGAACTAATTTGCCAGTTCTAAAATGATCTAATTTCCTTTCTTCACCTCTTTTGGAAGGACATGGTGATAAAATTCCTGTACATCCACAAAAATCTTGAGATGGTTAGAAAAATCTGGTTAATACCATTCCTTATATTTAGTAAATTCTGTGACAGATTCTTTCTGTCCAATAGATTTATTTTTCCAGGGTGGGCATTGATGAGGCTTTTACTCCCAGATGACCTGACCTGTTTGGGATCCTTTTATCTGAACGTCTCTTATTATAGAAATAATGTATTCTCTTTGTGTGACCACAAACAAATCACATATATCTGTGCTTGTGTGAATCCCACAAACATAGATCATGTGAAAGAATTATAGATGGATTTCCTATATCTAAAAGAAACTCTTCAATCTCCATGAGGTTAGAGTCAATATCTCAGTGGAAGAAACTGTCTGCCTACTTTCTGTTCTCAATAGATAATCACAAGAGAAAGGTAGCGAATAGTATGTATAATGGCTGCATAATGTGGGACTACCACAGTTAGACCACTTTGAGCAACTTGTTTGTGAACAAACCTATGAAGACTGAATTGATAAAGATTTTTCATGGCATACTGAACTGATTTACCAAGAGGATTGTAAATGGTGTAAGTGTAAGAAGTTTCCTTTGACATTGGTCATCACTCAGAGCTACTACATAACAATCATTCAATTGAAAGATGTGGGAAAAAAAGATTCTGGTAAACAAAAATGGAGCATAGACCATCTGGAAATTCAGAAATCTTTGTAAAAATTAATTCTTCCTCTCAAACCACAACATATATGAGGCCATTTTAATAGATGATATTACATCATACATCAGACATAAGTAAACTGCTTACAATGTTAACTCTCTGCTAAGAACCATGGGGGAAGGGGAATTTGGATGAAGGGGATGGGCAACTCATTTAATGTTTTATTTCACAAAAAGTAGTAGGCAAATTTGCACACAACAAATGTATAAGAATGCAGTAATCTGATGTGGTCTTATTTCTGAGAAAAATGCAACACTTTTCATGCTATACTTGATAACATCAATGAATTTATAAAATGATTAGGCTACTGCATCTGTTTCTTGAAAATTGTATAAGTTGATAACTGCTCATCTCAGAAATATTCATAACACCAAAAGAATACTTGTTTCGTTACATATGTATGTTTTTTATGGGAAACATGATCCATTATTCGTTCTGATCCAATTTTAGATAAGTATAATAACAGTGTATCCAGGACAAGTATGATATTAATTTCCGGATGCATTCTTGGAGGAAAAGCAGTGTCAGAAATAAAAAATAAATTTGTATGCACTTTTTGCCATTTCTTGCTTTCTTAGGTGCAGGGAAACCACCTATGTATGGAGACTATGAAGCTCAGAGGCATTGGCAAGAAGTTACTTACAATCTACCCATCAAGCAATGGTATGTATCACTTGTAAATTTCTGGCTACAACGTGTAATGAAAAAATTCAAATTTAAGGTGCATAAAAGTAAGACTTGAGAGATTTTTAAATCTATTCAAAAGCTTTTTATGATTCTCTGAATTACTCTAAACAACCTGCCTCTTCCTATTCGTAGACTGAGGTTCCATTATTTGCTTACTAAATGTACAAGTGTTCAGAACTTAAATTTGATTTGTTAGATTTTTGTATATAAAACAGAAAAGTTTGACAAGCAATAGTCTGAGAATGCAGTAAAGATACAAAGAATGTGCTATGTCCTAGCTCATCCTGTGTAAAAATAATATGAGCAACTGCCATTGGAACTACAGGAGACCATAGTCTTCAAGATTAAAATATACAGTCTTCTGTATCTGTTGAATGAGGGTTTACTATTAAACAAAACAGGCCCTTGGATACTGATAGTATTTCAGAATGTGTATGTTTTGCAATATGTGGCTCATAGCTCCATGTATTATGGTAGTGTCTGTTAGTAAGTAAGTAAGTAACAATTGTTAGAATGATGAGGAATATCATACCCCTGGAATCTGCACCTTGCAAAGACAATCCACTTGTATTAATGTTTTGGGACACCAGGAGACTAGTATCTTAACTGATATGTTCAATGGCCGAGTCTTGGAAGATTAAGCCTTGTTTTGGATAGGCTGGAAATGTCCACTATGGAAGGTTGCTACCTTCAATGTGTAAAAGAACTGTTAAACTATAAAGGTTAAGAATCTGAGTAATTTTGGTAGCACTCATTTAAATTTGCTATCTAAAAGAACTGTTTGTGCAGCAACAAATGAGTTGCAATATAAATTTGTTTTGCTTAGCTACAGGGAGACATTATCTGAAGTTTTCAAGCTCCTAAAATATGTCTTGATATTTTCATAGATGAAATCCTAATTTAATATTAGATATGCACGTACATGTAATTTTGCTGTGTTCCATGTTTATTCCTTTTGTCCAGAAACAAAGTATATTAAAAAAATTTCTGCAGTAAACTACAATATGATTTGTATATAATTTGTTTGCATGAGATTTCTCTGAGCCAGAGGCTTGGATTTATGTCTTTTTTCCTGTCTTTCTCTAGAACCCATTTATCCAACACTATGTTAATGACTTCCTGTATTCTTTTATTACTAATTAAAAATGTGGTGATTGTTACCTCTTGCTAACTATCAGATGATACATGTACTGTTTTCCCATTGAAGTACAAGTTTAGGGAAGGATAAGAGTAAAATACACAAAGTAACTGGGAAGCTTACTAGTAAATTGCAGAATATTAAAATCCATGTGAAAGAGCGGAGCTGTGTTGGCATGAGAAATCTTGAGTGGTAGGAGAAGAAGCAGAGATGCAGCTTAAAGAAATACGATTTATCATCAATTGTTCATAAGATACTTCAGGCAGCTCATAAGGAATTTAAGAAATATCATTTACTGTAATAAATGTCAAAAGTTGGCTGCATTGGAGAAGGTAGACTGGAAAAGCCAAGAATGTGCCCCCTGGCAATTATAAAAGATTAGTCAGTCTGTTCCATTCTGAGATTTAAAGTGTCGATGTTTTATTTTTCTATCCTTTATTTTCCTTGAATTAAACCTTCCTCCTTTCATCTGGAAGATATGGCTAAATTCTAACGGCTGCCAGCCTTCCACAGAAACATTGACAAAGCAGAATTGTAGGCAGGAAAACCCTTTCCTTCTGTACTCTCACATATTATCCTCCAGAGTTTTCTTTCTGAGGTAGAAGCAGGTGAAGTGGTTATTGCTGGCATCTCTGATCCAGGTTCATGACCTTGTGTCAGCTATTTAGAAGGTATTACTTTGATAACTCAGTTGTATCTGCTGTTAAATTTCCTTTAAGCCTTTGTTTCTTCTTCATAGTGGTAGAATTATCCAGATGTGAGTGCAATCTTCCTCTGTATAAAACTCCAGTTTGTGTGTATACATGTTCTTGTATGTCTGTCTACCCCAATTGCTTACGGTACACTTTTAACCTAAAAGTATGGAGTACAAGGTTCAAATTTCTCCAACAGTTGCTGTCATTTTGCTGTCGAAATGAAATATCTTATCAAAATTCCACTTCATTTGTCATTTACTCATGCCTATCACTGATGATGAAAGGAAAGAGTCTGCCGTCAGACTTTAACAGCAACTCAAGACTAGGGTATTACTCTCTATCTCTGTGTGAGGAACACCTATTGATGTTCCTAAGATTGTGTAGAGGAAAGCAGAACTGGACCCAAGATCCAGCATGTGGATCAGAGAAGGTGGACTCTTCCTTACAGTGATTCTGTGTAAGCTCTCTACCTCCTTGTTTCGCTCAGTGATGACACAGTCCCGGCATTGGGGACACAATGTTTTCTTTAAAGTGACCAGTTGTGATGTCACAAAAAATGGACATTGCAAAACGAATGTGTCAGGAGAAGTGGTCTTGATCACACAATGGTTTCTTCACACCTATATCGGGCTGGGGCTCATCAGTGAAAGGAGGGAAATAGAGTGCTGCACCTGACTACTGAGATTTAGGTATTGTATTTTAACGAACTAGTGCATATGTTTGTATATGCAAACGTGTATTGTATTGAAGAAAACATATACATTTCCTTTATAGGATCTGTTTAAATAATTAATTGGCCCTATGGATACTTGTCTCCAGATGTTTTGCTAGTTTTGGCTCTGCAGATTATTGAGCAATCTACTGATTTGTGACTTTGCCTATCATGGATCTAAATATGAGAGTTGTGCAATATGTGAATTCAGTAAGGTTCACAAAGCATGTGAAATGTGGCTGCAGACATCTTTATGAAGTGGGAGGGTTCTCCTGTCTCCAGTCAGGAACAAAATGGGTGAGCTGACGAGTCCTATAAAGGTGTAAATGGGCTACCTAAGTCCAAAGAATAGAAATTGAGAACCCTAATATAAGGGAAACCTCCTTCTAGCTGAGGTCAAATCAATACTCTTTAAAAACTACCTTTTCTTTGAGCTCTGATAAGTCTGTGTTTCTCTTTGTGATTGGGCAAACTTCCTATTTCGGCCTTCTGCTGAAATACCGTATTTTTCGCCATATAAGACGCTCCGGCATATAAGACGCACCTAATTTTAAAGGAGGAAAATCTAGAAAAAAAAGATTCTGAACCAAATACTGTAGTAAAATATTTTATATCAACTGTATAAAGTTAACAGCAGTTTAAGAACAATTTTATGTCAACCATGTAACATATTAAGAACTATCTTTACTCTCATTAACAGTCAGTAAAGTCAGTAAACAGTGAAAGTAACAAAAATAAGGCTGTAATGTTATTATTCGAACCCCAAGAATTCCTCTTGCACTGGGGGGCACAAAGGGTTGGGGGGGCAGAGCGCAAGGAAGTCACAGAGTGGGGCGAAGGGGGATGACACAGAGAATCGGATGAGGGGGAGGGGAGAGTCCGGGTGGAGTGGAGGGGGTTGGCAGAGAGGATCGGTGAGGGGAACAGGAGAGCCTGGGGGGTGGGAAGAGGATTGGGGTGGGAAGGAGAGTCAGGGGGGGGGGAAAGAGAACCCCAAGAGGGGTGCAGAGGGTCTGGTGGGAGGAGGAAAGAGTCCCAAGGGAAGGCACAGATGCACAGAGGATTGGGTATGGGGGAGGGGACAGTGCCCTAGGGGAGTCACAGAGGATCAGGTTGGGAGGACAGGGGAGGGGTGAGGCACAGAGGGTCAAGTGGAGGGGGAAGCCCCAAGAAGGGGCACAGAGGGTTGGGTGGAGGGGAGGACACAGAGGGTCTGTTGGGGAGGAGCGACAGAGTCCTGGGGAAACAAAATCCTGTGGCACCTTAAAGACTAACTATAAAGTTTTGAAGCATGAGCTTTCGTGGGCTAATACCCACTTCGTCGGATGCAAGCAGTGGAAATGTTTAGAGGCAGGTCTGGGAAAGTAGGTAAGAACCAGGTGGGAGGTGAAAAGGTTAGTCCAAATAAGCTGAACCAGTTTGTTATCTCCGATCAGGGAGTGTGGATTATTCTTCTAGCATTTGAATGGGGTGTGTGAACATGGAGAGAGGAGAAACAATGTCTGTAATGAGCCAGCCATTCTAGATCTTTGTTCAATCCTAGAATGTGTGTGCTGAATTTGCAAATGAATTGAAGTTCTGCAGTTTCCCTTTGTAGTCTGGTCTTGAAGTGTTTTTGCTGCAGGATGGTGACTTTTAAATCTGCTAATGTGTGTCCAGGCAGGTTGAAGTGTTCCCCTACAGGTTTGTGTATATTGCCATTCCTAATATCTGATTTGTGTGCATTTATCCTTTTTCGTAGGGACTGTCCAGTTTGGCCGATGTACATAGCAGAGGGACACTGGTGGCATATAATGGCATATATGACATTGGTTGATGTGCAGGTGAATGAACCAGTGATGGTATGATTGATCTGGTTAGGTCCTGTGATGTTGTTGCTGGTGTAGATATGTGGGCAGAGTTGGCATCGAGGTTTGTTGCATGGATTGGTTCCTGAGTTGGAGTTATTGTGGTGCAGTGTGCTGTTGCTGGTGAGAATTTGTTTAAGGTTGGCAGGTTGTCTGTGTGCCAGGACTGGCCTTCCTCCCAAGGCCTGTGAAAGTGAGGGATTATTGTCCAGGATGGGTTGTAGGTCACTGATGATGCGTTGCAGAGGTTTTAACTGAGGACTGTAGGTGATGGCCAGTGGTGTTCTGTTGTTTTCTTTCTTGGGCTTGTCTTGTAGCAGTAGGCTTCTGGGTACACGTCTGGCTCCTGGGGGGAACACAGAGGCTGTGGTGAGTGGGGGGGGGGAATCCCATGGGAGGACACAGAGTATTGGGGGAGGGGAGAGCACCCCGGGGGGGGGGAAGAGGATGGGGGAACTACAGACTGTGGAGTGAAGAAGGGGAAGCCCCGGGCGGCACTCGAGTGACGGGCTCTGGTGAGCGTGGGCTGGGGAACTGAGGGGGTTGGGTCTGGTGACGGGGGAGCAGAAAACGAGGAGTAGGGGCTCTGGAGCAGAGGGAGGGAGCCGGAGGGCGGGACCTGGCGAGGTGAAGCCCGGGGGAGGGAGATTTGCTGAGTGGGAGCGGAGGGGGGAGGACTGGGTGGGGGACCAGAGAGCCGGTGAGGGGGGACGGGGGGAGCGGTGCTGACGGGGGGGGGGGGCACACAGCGGGGTCTGGTGACAGGGAAGCGAGGGGAGCCGGTGAAAGGCAGCGCGGGGGAAGTGAGGGGAGCCGGTGAAAGGCAGCACGGGGGAAGCGAGGGGAGCCGGTGAAAGGCAACGCGGGGGAAGCGAGGGGAGCTGGTGAAAGGCAGCGCGGGGGAAGCGAGGGGAGCCGGTGAAAGGCAACGCGGGGGAAGCGAGGGGAGCTGGTGAAAGGCAGCACGGGGGAAGCGAGGGGAGCCGGTGAAAGGCAGCGCGGGGGAAGCGAGGGGAGCCGGTGAAAGGCAGCACGGGGGAAGCGAGGGGAGCCGGTGAAAGGCAACGCGGGGGAAGCGAGGGGAGCTGGTGAAAGGCAGTGCGGGGGAGCGGCAGCCCCAGGGACATTTGGTGACGAGGGGCGCCGGGGCGGCCGGGTGAGGGGGGACGGGGGGAGCGGTGCTGACGGGGGGGGGGCACACAGCGGGGTCTGGTGACAGGGAAGCGAGGGGAGCCGGTGAAAGGCAGCGCGGGGGAGCCGCGGGCCAAGGGACATTGGGTGACGAGGGGAGCCGGGGCGGCTGGGTGAGGGGGGCGCCGCGGGGGCAGTTACCGGACTCACGAGGCTCAAAAAATTGGCGGAGCCGCGTGGGTCGCTGCGCCGCGCCCCGGCCGGGCTGCGGGCGCCTCACGTACAGCCGGGACTAGCCAGGCGCTCCACTCCGTGTCCCTGGTGTCATTCGCCTCGCCCCCCCCCCCCGCTCAAAGGGCAAAGGCAAAGTGTGTATATTCGCCGTATAAGACGCACCAACTTCCCCCCCCCCCCCCGTTTTGGGGAAGAAAAAGTGCGTCTTATATGGCGAAAAATACGGTAGATCCTGGATCTGAAAAATGTAGTTCATGATTGTGGATAGAGTTGGGGATGATCCTATGAAATCAGGAATCGTGGGCTCTGGCGGATGTGAGGAGTTCATTTTGTACAAACATCCTATGCCTCAGTAGGCTCTGGAGCCCTCCAACTTGGCTCCATGTGAAAGAATTTTATTCCTCGATGAATATGCTTAGTTGGGTGTAGAATCAACATTTCTAGCAGCTTCTTACAATCTTCACAGTTGCCAGCAAGTGTATTCTGAATCCTTTTATGGTTTTGTTTTAGTGTTTGCAGTTATTTCTAGTAAAACAAAACAGAAATACCAGTGGGCAATATTTAGTTCCTATGAATGTTTGACTATATGATAGAGAGACACGGTTGGCTTAATGAGCAAACTCACTGTAAATGAAGTTACAGTGTTGGAATCCTAGATCCATTCTGAAGTTTTCTTTTGTTTTTCAGGTACTTCAATAGCAGTGACAATAATCTGCAATACTGGGGCCTTGATTATCCACCTCTTACTGCTTATCACAGTCTTTTGTGTGCTTATGTGTAAGTTAATCATTTTAGGATTATTTTAAATGTTTGCTATTGGTGGAGAATGAAAGAAAAAGCAAATGCATTCTTCCCCTTCCTCCTAGAGGAGAACAACAAACAAATGGCATAGTTCACTTATTGAAAAGCATTATGTGCAATTATGGAGCCGTAGAAACAACAGAATAGATGTGGCATTATTACTTCAACCCTCTTGCGTCAAACCTGATCCTGCATTTGTTCCACATTGAAATCAATTGTGAGGCTTTGCCTACAACGAGGCTGCAGGATCAGTTCCTCTTGTATTCCAGTGCCTCCAGAAGGTGCAAATTACATTTTAGCCAATGGGTCATAGTTCTAGCTTCCTGAATAAGTCATTTACATCAGCGATACACATAGTAAGGCACGTCAGAGATTGTTTACAGCAAATGGAAAATTAATCTTGTATCGGGAGCCCAAGTGGCATTTGATGAGTGGCTCCTATATGATACCCTATAAATATAATTCTGTTATTAGGATGCTCTTCCTGTATGGCCTTTAACCAGGATTTGAACAGCTTTTAGAAAATTTCTGTTCAGGAGAAGACAGAAAAAGGATGCTGCAGGTCAGGTAAAGAGACACTGGCAGAGCTATGGGGAAAGTTGCTTCACATCTGTCAGCACTAGATCGCCTTTCTGTTAACACTTAAAAAAATCACCAACTTAGCTTTCAGTTTGAGATGTGCCGAATGACAGTAATAGAATTAAATCTTTATCATCGCAATATAATTATTTTCAGATTTTGTATTGCTGATCAGCAGCTAAATACGATAAAATAAACTGGTCTAGTGGAGAGGAAACCCCTTCCCAGGTCACTATTGCTTTTGATAAAGTTTGCCTCGTTCATCTTAATCCTCTGAATGTTCCCCTGTGCATATCATTTTTATTGCTGAAAAGAACGTAAAGGGAAAGAGAACTGTCTACATTTTGATGTGTCTATACTTTGTTTTACAGTGCAAAGTTAATAAATCCCGATTGGATTGCTCTCCACACATCCCGTGGGTATGAGAGTCAGCCACATAAGTTATTCATGCGCGCAACAGGTAGAAAAATTGCATTTCCATAAAATGATCTTATATGTTTTTCTAGCTCACTAATTTAGCACATTTAATTTGGCATCCTTTTTTTGGAGTGGGGTGGGGTGTTAATTTCCGCTGCAAGACTGACTGGTTTGAGAGTATTGCAGGTCTGGCACTGTTAACTAAGCCTCTGTGTCTTTTCAGTTCTGCTTGTGAAGTAGCAGATAGTGTTACACTTAAGGCAGAATCTTTAAATTGAACTGGTTTTAGTAACAGCTTTAAAAGGATACTTTCCAGTAGTTTAGGTCTCAAATTTAAATTGTAAAGGTGACCTGCAGGATTTTTAAAAATGTATTTGCAACCTTTCTAGTTCTTTATGATGCCTAAAGAAACCTGAAAGTTTTATTTTTTAAAATTTTGTCTGCTTTTTGTCTTGGAAGTATCAAGTTTATCAAGACTGGCCTTTAATGAGTTTGGAGAATGAACTCTTAGGTGTTTCAAGGATATTTACTGTGAGTTTTCATATCTTAATTGGAGGGGCAGGTATTTAATCTTTATAACAAAGACAACCTTTCTTCAAAATGTTTACCAGCCACTGGAATTAAATAGCTGTTAACAGAAACATGCAAAATCAAAGTGTTTTAAACAGTGTGATTAAAAATATCAAAATTACTTTTCTGACCATATCAGGCTTTTTTGAACATCCTCTCTAATGAATATATTTGGACTCCATTAAGATAGCAAATAATTTCATTTCTTCTCATGGACATGTTAGTGTGATAGCTGCTGATGCGGCCAGTGACTTCTAGCAACAGAAGAATACTGGGAGCAGTGATGTGACAGTAGCCGTAAGGCAGCCAAATCACCCCATTATTTTTTAAAGTTTAGTCATACCTTTTGCTTCACTTGGCAGTGCAGCATCCTATAAAATGACTGTGCTGGGTGAGTATCCTTATTTGCTGATTATATTGAGCAGAATCTGATGTTCATCAATAGCACTTTCTTGTGTTGCCCACAAACCTTTCAGTGTGGTTTCTAGTAATTGATTATATTTAGAAAAAAAATCACTAGGATGAAATTACCCTTGAAACGGTCTTTATTAATGTTCAAATCAACACGCTTGACAAAACATTGATGTACAAACTAAGAAAACTGGTATACATTCTTTTAACAGTAGCCATTAAACTAGTGCATTAGGATTACAAAATTTAGTACAATTGACTGTTGACCGTTGGTGTTATACTTTTGTTTTAAATTTTGAACATGTACATATGAAAACATTTTCTCTAAGAAGGGACAAGTTGATAATGTTTCACAGACTGTATAAACCAGGGGTCTCAAACTCAAATGACCACGAGGGCTGCATGAGGACTAGTTCATTGGCCCGAGGGCCGCATCACTGACATGCCCCCCTCGCTGCCCCCGCCCCTACCCCCACCCCTTCCATGAGGTCCCACCCCTGCCCCGCCTCCTCCCCTGAGCGCGCAGCTCCCAGCTCCTCGCCCTGACAAATAAGGCATTGAATTTTCTATTTTACCGCTGTGAAAAAATATAAATTCTCCCATTTGTCTTGGAAAAAACTCTTTTCTCCCATGAATGTTCTTTTTTTTTTTTTTGTGATAATGTCATTTCCAAGCCATTTTAATCAAATATATTCACTTAATAATGCACCTCACTCAAAGGACCAAACAGGAACTTAGATCTACTTCTATTAAAGCACCTTCCTGGACGGGGCTGCACTCACACTCCACTCTTGCTCTGCCTCTTCCAACCTCTTCCCTGTCCCCTTCAAACCCCTTCATCAAAGTTCCCACCCCAACTCTGCCCCCTCCCCGCCCCTAGTCCAACCCCTTCATCAAAGTTCCCACCCCAACTCCACCCTCTCCCCTCCCCTAGTCCAACCCCTTCATCAAAGTTCCCACCCCAACTCCGCCCCCTCCCCTCCCCTAGTCCAACCCCTTCATCGAAGTTCCCACCCCAACTCTGCCCCCTCCCCGCCCCTAGTCCAACCCCTTCATCAAAGTTCCCACCCCAACTCCGCCCCCTCCCCTCCCCTAGTCCAACCCCTTCATCAAAGTTCCCACCCCAACTCCACCCCCTCCCCTCCCCTAGTCCAACCCCTTCATCAAAGTTCCCACCCCAACTCCGCCCCCTCCCCGCCCCCAGTCCAACCCCTTCATCAAAGTTCCCACCCCAACTCCGCCCCCTCCCCGCCCCCAGTCCAACCCCTTCATCAAAGTTCCCACCCCAACTCCGCCCCCTCCCTGCTCCTAGTCCAACCCCTTGCCCCCTTGCCCAAATCCCCGCCCCTTTCTCCCCCTCCTCCCCTGTTCAGGAGCCCGCTCCTGGCCTCTCCCTCCCAGAAACCGCTAAGCTGCCAGAGAACTGCCTGGCCATAAGCAGAGCTGTGGGGAGTGGCGTGTGGGTTAGAAACACGTGGAGGAGTGGGGCGGGGGGGGATCTTGGTGGGGGAGCTTGGCGGGGGGGACCGCGCGGGGAGCTTGGCGGGGGGGACCGCGCGGGGAGCTTGGCGGGGGGGACCGCGCGAGGAGCTTGGCGGGGGGGACCGCGCGGGGAGCTTGGCGGGGGGGACCGCGCGGGGAGCTTGGCGGGGGGGACCGCGCGGGGAGCTTGGCGGGGGGGACCGCGCGGGAGCTTGGCGGGGGGGACCGCGCGGGAGCTTGGCGGGGGGGGCCGCGCGGGAGCTTGGCGGCAGGGCAGTGAATAGGGAGCTTGGCGGTGGGGTGGGGAGAGCATCGCGGGCCGCAGGGCAGGGCTTTGTGGGCCGCATGCGGCCCACGGGCCGCATGTTTGAGACCCCTGGTATAAACCCTGTGGAGTTGCTCATTTTAGGTTTGCTCCTTTAGGTGCTGAGCAGTAGGCCCCAGGTGCAGCAAAGCACTTAGCAGATTCTGAACTCTAAGCACAAGTAGTCGCATTGAATTTAATGGACTGTTCACATGCCTAAGTGCTTTGCTGGATTGGGGCCTTAGTGCAGGATAAATCCTTTGTTCATTCTAGATTGAAAATAATGCAGCAATGCAATTATGTTTTTTTAGAGAAAGAGGCCAAGATTTTCAAAAGTGACTAGCAGGGCTTTGGAGCAGTGCTCCGGCTCTGCTTCAGCTTCAGGCAAAATCCTGCAGCTCCACTGCTCCGTGATCCAGCTCCTGGCTCCGCTCCAAAGCCCTGGTGAATGGTGATTTTGGATGCCTCAATTGCTTGGTGCCCAACATGAGACACCTTAGCATGATTGTCAGAAAGTGCTGAGATATTCACTCTGAAAAATAGGTCCCTTCAAGTTCTCTCTGGTTCACCACCCCAAATCACTAGTGATTTTTTAAAATTTAGACCCCAATATTTGAAATTTCAAGTCCCAACACTTTAATAATAGAATCACAGAAATGCTGGACTAGAAGGGACCTTGAAAGGTCATCAAATCCTGTTCACTGCACTGAGGCAGGACCAAGCAAACCTAGACCATCCCTGACAGGTTTGTCCAAACTGTTGTTAAAAACTGTTCCATAACTTAACTACCTTTCAGTTAGAAAGTTTCCTCTAATATCTAACCTAAATGTCCCTTGCTGCAGATTAATCCCATTACTTCTTGTCATACCTTCAGTGAACTTGGGGAACTGGCCACCATGCTCTTTATAACAGCCCTTGATGTGTTCTAGAGAAAGAAGTCACAAAACTGCTATCTTTATTCTGCTTGTCTCACACCTTCCTTTCTTTAGTATAATGAAATCTATCCTCCAAAGTCAGTTTTTCTTTAAAATTTATTTCCTTTGAATATCTTTGTTTTGCAATATTGCTTCCTCTCATCAAAAGTTTTGAAGTGTGAGTCACTTTTAGAAATATTTCCAACTGTTTATAGGGCTGTATGGAAAAACAAAAGAATTAAGAAAGATTAAGTGAGCATAAGTATTATACATAATGACAGAAATATTGAGACAGTTTAATCGCACAATACAGATGTTGTAGATTAATCTTAAATAAGTGCATCCAAAAAACCAACCTTCCCCCATTTATGCAAAGTTTGAACTAACTTCTAGATGGTACCACTAACTTGTACTTTCAAGCATATGAATGCTTTATGGATTAGTACAACTTATTTGCATTGGCCATATCTCCTCTTTTTTGTACGTGTCATGTCTGTTTTAGGCTGCTATTTACATCATCATATGGATGTGCATATGGATGTAAATCCAAACCAATTAAATTGAGATGTGTGTTTAAAACTTTCCCCCTTCTCTCATGTGATAATTATACTATCTGTAAATAGTAGGTAGTGAGAACAAGGTGAGGTATATGTTTTTGATTTTGGAAGAGATACAGTAAAATCTGCATCACTTATGGAAGTTAGAGAAAGTGGCCATTTGTAAGAGGTGGTCTTTCTTCAAAGGTTTGCTGTAAAATGAGCACTTTTCCGATGTACAGAAAGGCTACAATTGTGACCATTAACAGATCAAATTCTGTACAGTCATTTTTCATACCCTTCCAAGTTGAACTAACCCGTTCATATATCAGCCCTTATGTTTATGTATTTCCTTTCTCCCCCGAACACTCTAGAATCAAATGTTGGAGCACACAACAGCACTTCATGGCAATTTAAGACAGAAAATGAAAAATACTATAGCCAGCTGAAACTGTAGGAAACTTCAGATGACATGAATTTGATGAGGAAATAGGTTTCCATTGTAGGGGATAGATACAAAATATACATTTAAAAATTTGTGGACAGCTGGATCTACCCATCCATATATATATCTTGTTTGGGCTAAACAAATGTGAAGGCATTGCACCCACTGTGCAGGTGCATGTAAGACTTAATCCTTCCTTTTCTTACATGGTTCCACAAAACATCAGATGCAAGCCATGTAGGTTGGGAGGGAAAAATGGAGAATAAAGTCACATATTGACAATCTGGAGACAAATTATAAACGGAAATCGGTAATTTCAATGGATTGTGATGAGCTATACTTATTTGGAGAGATTCTTATGCATAGTTAATATTTCTGTTTTTCAGTTCTTATTGCTGATTTGCTGGTTTACATACCTGCAGTTATACTGTATTGTTGTTATTTAAAAGAAACATCAACTAAGAAAAAGGCAAGTATAAGTCTTTGGCGGGGGAGGGTGTGTGTGTGTGAGAGAGAGAGAGAGAGAGAATAAAAGTGTTATTAACTGGAATATAAATTTAAAACGCTGAAAAGAAAGTTACTTACTGTTACAAAACCACACAGTGCTTTCCGTTTACATAAAATGGATGCCAGTCAGTATATCTTGCATTAAAAACTTTTCAGTAAGAAAACATTAAGTTATTTTACAGCAATTATTTTAATGCCCTTCGATAACAATAACAAGGTGCACTGGAGTTTAGTAACCATGAACTACTGAATTACGCTTCTTGTCAAATTTATTGCTTAGGTAGTAAAAAAAAGATTTGTGCTGTGCCATGGGGGAATCTAGGAACAGCCTTGGGTCTTGCACACTTCTTTAGACAGCAGAACTGAAATGCACTGTGAAAGTGACACCATGCTCAGGGTTTTTAATGCTCACTGGTTTCAAGCATCTGTGGTCTGTCAAGTCATGAAGCAGTTTCCAGGGTTAAACTGAGCACAGTCATCTTTGTGAATTGGCTGGCAGAAGACACCCTGATGCTCCTTTTAATACTCTTTCCCACCAGGGCTCCTTCGTCCCTTCCCACATCTCTGGGGGGAGGAATAATTAGAGGAAAAGAGCGTTCCCCAGATGAATGAGTAAGGAATCCACAGGAGTTGGCCCAGGGTTGGGCTTGTTAAAGGAGAACCAATCATGTTCTGGTTCCAGGGTTGCTATAGAATAAAGTGCCTTGTTTTTGTGTGTTTAAAGATTTTTCTTTCTCTTTCTCCCAGATTGCCAGTGCTCTCTGTATATTGCTTTATCCAGGCCTCATCCTCATTGACTATGGACATTTTCAGTATCCTTCCATTTGCGTTAAAACAAAAGAATTTCAGTTGTAAAATAACATGAGTCCCTCCTACAATAACATCACTTTTACTGGGGAGAAGTTAGCGGAAAGTTGAGGGCCTCCCCCTCCTCTGCAAAAGTTTTGAAAGGAAACAGTAAGCCTTAAATGAACTTGGAGCAAAAGATCGATGTGGGGCAAATCAATCCAACATGGCATAGCTTTTCTTTGCATCTCAGGTTCACCTTTATGACACTCTGCCTTGTTTGAGTAAATGTTGGTGGCAGTGTGGCTGTGAAAAAAAAGGACACTTATGTGATTTCTGCCTGGATAAGAGAACCATCGTAGCTCTCGTTGGGAGGTGGTGAGGAGTGTCAGACACAGCCATGCTGTTCAGTTCTATAAAATGTGACCTTGTCTGTAGCTTTCGCAACTACTAGCTGACTACAGAGAATGGGAGGAGATCATTAACATTTATTGAGTGTCTCAGATGCTTCTGCCCAATTTCTAGCAGCCATGATGCTTCCCAGTGAGATATATCTGTACACCTGATTCACTATACAACATCAATAGTAAATTAGAGTAGACTCTGCTTCTTGTGTCCTCTAATAGCCTTTGAGCCATGTTTATAGGTACCTTTGCAACAAATTTTTGCAAAGAATAACTTTTCTAACCAGTGTTGCGGATTGACTCTCAAATGTTGATTTTTCAAAATTTATTCAACACTTTAAAAAAAATCTGAATTGGTTGAGTATTCATCAGTAGAGCTCTTTGTTAGCGTTTCTGGCCCCAGATCAGAGGAGTTCACAAGCACGTCTGTTGAGAATGCCTATATTTAAGATTGGTTTTCTGCTAACACGTGTATAACTTTCACATTCATGGCAACAAAAGTCAGCATTTGAGTGTTCACGGGAAACTCACATGATTGGATTTTGGCTGTTAGCTGTCCTGATTTTTTAAGAGTTAACTTGTCGCCTTGTAACGTTGAAGCACAGATGTACTTGTAATGGAGTGCACCAAGATACAGCACACATGGCTAAATTATGTTTTTTGAAATTCATTCTGGACCTTCTGAGTTTTATGTCACTACACTAGTCTGTAATTAGAATAAAGCTTGTCTTTTTTATTTTTATTTTTAAGTTGTATGCCACACTGATGAAGACTAGTGTAGTAATTCCCAGATTTTCTAGGGAAAGTCCTGTTCTCCTTGCCACCTGGAATATTCCTTGCTCTGTATTGTCAATTGAACCATTGTTTGCTTGCGTATCATCTTAAATGTATAAAGTTTCAGAAGTCTTTTAAATCAGGGGTGGGCAAACTACATTTTAATCCAGCCCTCAAGCTCCTGCCGCGGAGCAGAGTTTGGGGTTTGCCCCACTCCATGTGTGCCATAGCTCTGTGCGGCTCTCGGAAGCAGCAGCATGTCCCCCGCTCTGGCTCCTATGTGTAGGGGCAGCCCCAGGGCTCCGCATGCTGCCCTCACCCCGAGCTCCGCCCCTGCAGCTTCCATTGACCGGCAACCACAGCCAATGGGAGCTGGCCCACCATACAATTTCTATACCCAGGGGGCAAGGAGGCTGCACCATTCAGGACCACTCAGCTCCCAGCTCCATCCTGGCTCTGCCCCCAGCCATGTTCATGGCCTTAGCACCTGGGCCTGGCCCCCAACCGCAGCCCAGCTCACTGCTCCCAGGGCCTGGCCGTGCTCCCATCCTCAGACTCCTGGCTCCCAACAGTAGCCTGGCTTCCAGCCCTCATTCCTGACTGCAGCTCCCAGGGAAGGGATCTGGACAGATGACATTACGAGTAATGTTTGGGGACCATAAAAAGTTTGGGAACCATTGCACTAGAAAATGCGAATGTCAGGTGAGAGGCAGCAACAGAAACCAAACTTCTAAGAAACAAGCTCTACTTTCATAAAAGATTTTCACTCTATTTTGCTGCTTCAGTTTATCCTGAAATCATAGTTTTGGCACTGATTCTGAAAAGACTTATGCGTGTGCATAACTTTATACATTGTGACTAGTTCAACTGAAGTCATTGGAGGAACTTAAAATGCAGAAAGTTAACTGCTTGTGAAGTCTTTGTGGGATTATGGCCTTCTGAATCGTAGTTTGTGCTATGAAAGTGACAGTCTGACAAATATGCTTATGATTTTTGATTGGGGAATAAATAGCAGGTTGAGAAATTATTTGTAATGTGTTGTCATGTAGCAATCTGTACTGGCCAAGACAAAGTAGGGAGAGAGACATTTTTTTCAGTATTTCTTAGGATATCTGTGTCATCTCTCTAATTCAGTTTCTTTTATTACACTTGCTGCTTTTGATGCATTTAGGGCCTGAACCATAGCTCATCAAAATCCTTTAGAGTCTCTTCATTGACTTCACTGGGTTTGGATTAGGCCTCCAGTGTCAAAAGTAAATAACAGATTTTTTGGGGGTTGTAACTATTTATTTATTTGTGGTAGTGTTTAAGGGCCTTAGTCATGGATTGGGGCCCCTTTGTGCCAGTCATTATATAGACACATAACAAGAAGACAGTGCCTACCCTGAAGAGAGTACGGTCTAAGTAGGAGCGTGTTTAAATATTCCATACAAAGCTGTACGGCAAAAAGATTTAGGGCTTTTGAAAATTTTACCGATAGCCCTGGAAAAAATGAGCACAAGAAAATGTGGAATTGCCGCTAGTTGCATCCTACTGAGTACTATGTCAGTGTAGTTTTTTATTAATCCTGGTTAATTGATTGTACTATACTACTGTAATAACAATCTGTGCAACCATAAAACTTTCCTTAAGAAGTCTTTCTTTTTGACACTGTGGACTTTTGATCAGGCCCCCAAACGCAAAGTTACAGTTGGCTGACTTGTTTAAATAGAGTTTAACATATTTCTCCATGTGAACAAATTTTGCATATTTGGCACTAGATTTTTGAAAATTAAGACTAATTTATAAAACTATTGTTTTGAATATACTTGACACCTATCACCTGCAGCATTAGTTCACTGTTAACTTGTCACAACACTCAGCACGTTCCCTGTCTTGCACATCTTGTCCTTAACATAAAAAAAACATATACAACTCCGTGAGCCTGGGCTTTGCTTTGTGGGGTGTACTTTCTCTCTCTTACGATTGGGACCTTTTAGGATCACTGGCCTTTTGCTTGGCCATAAATTATAAACAAATGGAACTCTACCATTCACTGCCATTTTTTTGCTACCTACTTGGAAAATGCTTCCAAAAAGGCCTTACCGGAAAGGGGTGAGTATCTTTAAAACTCAGTGTCCAAACACTAGCTCAAGAATGCACTTAGGCAGCCCAGCCTTGGGGAATTTGTTTCATCCTATTTGCGTTTCCATTGTTTCTCTATTAAGCTCCAAGGAAAGGTACTAATGTTATAATTTCCTCTGTTCTTAGAGAACAAGTCTCTTTATAGCCATTAAATGATACACTAAATATCTACCTAGTTTTAAGGGTTTAGAAAGTATAGCAAAATATATTAAACTTAGAGTTGAGTGAAATTTTTAGGTCAAATCTGTTTTCAGCAAAAAAATGTAGTGTGGTGACAATGAAATGTTTTATGAATTTGTCTGTTTTCCCAAATTGATGATTTGGGGGGGGGGTCAGAGGAGGGAGCAAAACCTTTAAAAAATACTGAAAGGCAAAAGTTTTGTTTTGACATTTTCAAAATGTAACATTTTATTTTTTTGGTTCAAAACAACTTTTTGTTTAGAAATTTCCTGTCATTTTATTTGAAAAAAAAAGAAAAAAGATAAATGCTCAGAATAGAAACAGTTTCATTTCTGGATGAAGGAAATATTTTGTTCAACCCAAAGTGAATGTTAAAACTAACCTGACCAAAATTTTGAAATATTTCATTTTTGGTTTGACCTGAAAATGTGTGAGTTCCAATATTTTGGAATTGCCTGTGAACCGAAAAACTCTTATTTGACAGCTATCATTAACCATCCTTCATCGTGCTGGAATCAAAGTTAAATATGAGCCAAAAGTAGACATCCAGATTAATGAGACAATGCCAGTAGATGTGATGCAGTCCTAGTGGATTTCTTATGACTGATCTAGAGATGGTGACATATAATTTCTCTGGTACTGGGTAGCTCTGCTCAAATTTGTCACATTTGGTGATCTTCTGCACATTCAGTTGTATACTGTAAATACACTCTACGTTTTAAGCCCCGAGTGCCTGATTTTTTAAATATATAAACAACTGAGTTTTTGCCTCTAATATCTTGACTTAAACTCTTCTATTTATTACAGGTTATTGTTGTTGATTAAAATAGCATTTACAGTGGTTGCTTCTTTTGCCATTTGCTGGCTCCCATTCTGCACAGAAGTGGAACAAATCCTGCAAGTACTCAGGAGACTCTTTCCCATTGATCGAGGATTATTTGAGGTATGTGGGTTGTTTTGTTTTGTTTGTGTAAATGTTCTGTATTCTTAGATCCCTTGAGAAACCTTCATCGTGACCTTTAGGGCTTTCATGTGGAAGACACACCACAGAACTAGTAATCTGAGCTGCCTTCATTGGCAGTCATTTCTTGCCAGTTATTTAATCCAGTATTTAAACCCTAGCTCAGCTGGCATCTTCCAGGATATTATATGAGTCGACAACACTTATCCCATCATCAAACCCATACTTCAGTCATACATTTTTCCATTGACATAGATTCCATAGTAGTTGACAGTGTCAGAAGATATAACGTAAAAGTTAACAGCTTCAGAATCTCCCCTTTGGTTAGCATAATACTCAGCTTTATTGAAAAGAATTATTTATACAACTAGTAATGGTTGTAGTGTTTCAGGTGTAAATTAAAGCCTGCTTCGTGTCCTAGCTGATATTCTCAGTAACCCACTTTCTACAAAAGTTTATTTAGACCAGTTGTGCTTTTACTGTTCCTAAGTAGTAGTTTGATTCAGCACAGTCCTCTCGAGGCTTGATCCTGCACTGTCGCCCCAGTCCAGCAAAGCTGTTAACCACATACTTAAATCTAAGCACACAAATAGCCTCATAGATGCCAGTGGATCTGCTACTTCTATGCTTAAAAAGGCACTTCAGTGCTTTGATAGATTGGGCTCAGAGTACTTAGCTCCTGGCAAGACTGACTCAAGTTTAAGAGCAAGTTCTATACCACAGACTTCCCCACAGTAGAAACTAAGGGTTTGATCAGTAATGCTTCAGTGGGACTTAAGCACATTCTTAAGTGCTTAAGTGCTTTGCTGAATCTGGGCTTAAGTGACTGTTAGTATAAATGGTTTGCCTTATATATGTGGAACCCTAACAGTTCTTCAGTAGATACAAATGATACCATGATACCACAAACTGCAATATCTTTGTCCTGAAAAACTAACATTATAGGTACACCGAGGGTGGCATCTAATTTAGATGCAGCCATAGGAATATTTTCAGAACATATTCTTCAGCAGCTTGTTAAAAAATAATTGAAGCTCGGGAGATAAAGATATTTACAAACCAAAATACCTTTTGTCACTTTGCATTTTTTACCCTTTGCGAAGTTTAAAAATAAAAGCTGTAAATGTCAACAAACAATGAATCCAAAAAAGCCCAAGGATTTTAGTCTAATATTAGACCAAATATTTTCAGACTGAATAGGGGAGTGACTTACTTGGATACTAATCTGGATAAACTGAGAAATTGTCTATGTAAGCAATGCACAGTAAGTTTATACTCTGTTGCCTGTAACAGGTTCTTTGAATTGATTCCCATTTACAGAAACAGCAACAAATGCTGATGGTTGTAAAATCTTATTGGCTATGAAGTAGGCATCTTATATGTTTGCTGGTGCTGCGAAACCTTCTGTTCACTTGTAGTCCTCAGCAAATTTGAAGAGCATATTCTGTATTGCTAGTAAGAATACAAGGAAGATGGCTTAGTAGTTGGGTGCTAGTAGCTTTCTTGTTGTTATGTCTACACAGCTGTGATTCTAGCAGCTGTTTAGGGATGAGTTTCATGGGCATGATAGCTGTGGTTACAAATGTAATTTTGAAAGTGATCCTAGCACAACTGCTAATGTCTTTAGACTTCTTGATTTATTAGTGGTTAACTCTGTCATTGCTAGTAAGCAGAGCTAAATACAGTCAGGTATGTAATAAATGTGAGAATATATTGAATGTAGGGCTGTCAAGCAATTAAAAAAATTAATCACGATTAATCACACTTGAACAATAACAGAATACCATTTATTTAAGTATTTTGGGAGGTTTTCTACATTTTCATATATATTGATTTAAATGACAACACAGAATACAAAGTGCACAGTGTTCACTTCATATTTGTTTTTGGTTACAAGTATTTGCACTGTAAAAAAAACCCAGAAATAGTATTTTTCAATTCACCTCATACAAGTACTGTAATATAACCTCTTTATCATTAAAATTGAACTTACAAATGTAGAATTATGTAAAAAAAACCCCAAAACTGCATTCAAAGTATAAAATTTTAGAGCCTGCAAGTCCACTCAGTCCTACTTTTTGTTAAGCCAGTTGTTCAGACAATCAAGTTTGTTTACATTTGCAGGAACTAATACTGCCCTGTTCTTGTTTAGTGTCACCCAACAGTGAGAACAGGCATTCTCATGGCACTGCCATAGGTGGAATCTTAAGATATTTATGTGCCAGATGCACTAAAGATTCATATGTCCCTTCATGCTTCATCTACCATTCCAGGGGACATGCTGATGAAGGGTTTTGCTTGATAAGAATCCAAAGAGGACTGACACATGTTCATTTTCATTATCTGAATCAAATGCCACCAGCACAAGGTTAATTTTCTTTTTTGGTGGTTTGGGTTCTGTAGTTTCTGCACTGGAATGTTGCTCTTTTAAGATTTCTGAAAGCATGCTCTACACCAGGGATTGGCAACCTTTGGCACACAGCCTGCCAGGGTAAGCTCCTGGTGGGTGGGATGGTTTGTTTACCTGCCATGTCTGTGGGTTCAGCCGATCACAGCTCCCACTGACTACGGTTTGCCTCTTAAGGCCAATGGGGGCCGTGGAAAGCGGTGTGGGCCGAGGGATGTGCTGGCCATCGCTTCCCGCCTGTTCTCACTTTCTGGTGATATTGTAAATAAGAAGAGGGCAGCATTATTTTCTGTAAATGTAACTAATTTGTTTGTTTTAGCGACTGGTTGAACAAGAAGTAGGTCTAAGTGGACTTGTAGGCTGTGAAGTTTTACATTGTTTTGTTTTTGAGTGCAGTTATGAAACAAAAAAATCTGCATTTGTAAGTTCAAGACAGATTGCACTACAGTACTTGTATGAGGTGAATTGAAAAATGCTATTTCTTTTATCATTTTTACAGTGCAAATATTTGTAATAAAATAATATACACTTTGATTTCATTTACAACACAGTATACAATTTATATAAATGCAGAAAAACATCCAAAATATATAATAGATTTCAGTTGGTATTCTATTGTTTAACAGTGCAATTAAAATGGCAATTAATCATGATTAATTTTTTTAATCACGATTAATTTTTTTTGAGTTAATTGTATGAGTTAACTGCAATTAATCAATAGCCCTAATTGAATGTCTTCACATTTGAAAAAAGTTTCACAGGTGCTATCATTTTGATGTAAATTTTCCTAGAGATGAGTGGTTTCAGAGCTTTATTTTCATAAAGTGAGTGGTCTTGACTTGACTGATGATCTCTTGTGTTTGAGAAAGTATTTTTGTTATTTTAATACATTTTAATTGTTTCTTTCAGATTTCAATTTTCTATTTTAACACTGACCCAATATTGACTTTCATTATAGCATATGACATTTGTGTATCAAAACATATTTTTCAGTGAAGTATTACATAATTCTTATATTATTTGAACAGCAAACTAACATAGATACAACTCATTAAATATCTTTTCAGGATAAAGTAGCCAATATTTGGTGTAGTCTAAATGTCCTTATAAAGATAAAGAATGTGGTGTCACTTCAAACCCAGCTTAAACTGAGGTAAGAGAATTGAAGGCTTTTAGGTACATTCTCTTTTATTCATACTGTGTGGGATCTTCAAAAGCACCTAAGTGATTTAGGAGCACAAATCCTATTGAAAATCAAAGGGACTTGTGCTCCTGAGTCACAAAGATGCTTTTGAAAATCCCATCCATTAATTTTTGGGAAGAATATAGAGATGAAATTTTCAGAGTTCTTAAAAATACTTTTGTTCGTAGTGTATTTTTTAGTTCCAAATAATACAAATAAAATTAAAGTTTTTACCCAAGTTTGTGTGTCTTCAGAATGTTATGAAACTTTTTTCTGTGTGTTTGTATAATGATTTGAGCTGAATAATTACTTAAAATTCGGAAGCTAGTTAAAATTAACAAACACATGCATTTGACTTCCATTATTTCTTCCAAATGCTTAGTTTGCATAATAAAAATATTTCAAATAAACAAATAGTTCAAGATGAGGCTTTTTCAGTATGGAAGATGGATAAAAAGTTACTGAAGAGTAAAATTTTCAAAAGCACCTAAGTCAATTAGGAGCATACACCACACTGACTTAGGCTCCAACATGATTTGTGCTTTTGAAAATGGGTCATGGGTCCCTAAGTCACCTAGTTGCTTTTGAAAATATCTGAAAACACGAAAGTGGTTATTTATATATTAAAGGATAAACTTAATTAATTTTTTAAAATAATCTTTTAGCTTTGTTTTTACATTTCTGACTCTACTTCCGGCTTGTGTAAAGCTAACCCTCCAGCCCTCTCTCCGAGGATTTAAATTTGCTCTGGTAAGTGTATTTTTTTAATTGTTTCTTCTTTAAAATCTATCATTGAGTGTTGAAGCATGGCCAATAGTTCTCCTTAAAATTGTCCCACTGTGCAGAGTTATTTATGTTATTAAATGCCATTTGGTATCTGCTGAAGAGACTGTTTAAAAAGCATATCATCAATAGAATTGAATATCAAAGTTGTATCAGAGGACCTAACTAATATCTTTTAAATCTCCGGTTTTCCCCTTGTCTATACTTCTTTAGTTCTCTTATCCTTGGTTTTCTTTACTTTAATTCTGTATTTTTATTATTTTCCTCTGAAAAGCCATTTGAAGATTCTCCACACAATAAAGCTTTGTATGGGTTTAAGATTTCCGTTCTCTTTCGTTTTGTTTCCAGAGTGATCATTTTTTTTTTATGCACTGGCTGCCAAATTCAATAAAAATTCCCACAATAGTCATTGCAGGCTCATTAGTGGTTTGAAAAGGAATGATCCTTTTTTGTTTTTAACAATGTTTGCTTTTCTCTCTGTAGTCTAATATAATTCAACATAAATTTAGGCAAATTTACACAACATGAATGTAAAATATTCCTTTTAAACTAAAAGCATTTTGATACCAAGACAGATATCACGAACATTTAAACAGTAGTTGTTTTATATGGTTTCAAATATACAATAATTTCAAAGTATTATTTGAGTTTATACTAGTGATGCCTATAACTAGGATTAATCCTTCCTGAGAATTGTCTTGTAGTTTAATTCTTGCTCAATATATTTTTAGTTCAGTAAAAAGAATGAGACCTTTTGTTGTTACTTCAGAGGCGTGGGTTATTCATGAGTACAGTTGACCCAGCATAATGCAACCTATCTCAGGTATGGTAGTTTCATAGTTCTGACTTTATATAGTAGGGCCCCAATCCTGCAATCACTTATGTGTGTGAGTAATTCAGTTTACTTTGATGGGATTACTCCCGTGAGGATAGTTAAGCACATGTGTAAATGTTTGCAAGATGAGGCATTATTACATGCAACATGTTCTGAATACTCAGGGTCAAACTTGCAAAAGGCTTCTTTTTGTAGCCACAATC
Organism: Sternotherus odoratus; assembly: GCA_032164245.1. Taxonomy (NCBI): domain Eukaryota; kingdom Metazoa; phylum Chordata; order Testudines; family Kinosternidae; genus Sternotherus; species Sternotherus odoratus. Next base: position 77,547,363 of record JAVMKO010000008.1, on the reverse strand, counting down.
TGTTAGAGACGCAGATCAGTGTACCTGTCCCTCTAACTATATTGAAACATGCAAATTGCTCTGGTGTTGAATATATTTAGTACAAATTAGATACTTTAATTATATTGGTCCCTTCATATTGATGCCAGCCTTTATATAAAATTTTAAGCCAACTGAAAAACTAAAACCTACACTTTGCATTGGGGAGATCTAGATTAACCTCTTCTACTTGAATCTTTTTAGATTAGTTGTGCATTGTCATTCTTCCTGTTCTCCTTCCAAGTACATGAAAAATCCATTCTTCTAGTATCCATGTAAGTCATTTTTTTATACAAAAAACATTTTGATACCCTTTTTCTCCAATTTGCATGATGCTACAGACTTCTTCCGCACTTAGAAATGTGTCTATTAAAACAGACTTTTAAAAAATATTGTGCATATAGTTTTCATTCCATAAGAGCTTCTGAATAAGTAATTTGGGGCTGTGAAAGTAGAAATGTCCTTTTTGACCACTTCCATTATCTAAACAGGACGTACTAATGGTAGGTTTACGAGGGTCCAGTCAGCACAAAATATGCATGACTGTCTGACTCTGGGTGGTAGGGTTGACTGATTCTGGGGATGGGAAGGGTGACACTGCCATGGAAACCAAAGAAAAGCCCCAGACATGTAGTTGTCCAGCAAGGGTAAAGCATGTCTAAAGTAAATAATAATGATGAGTGAAGTAGAGTGTAACCAGGTGCCACATCGTGCAGGAGATATTCTGCCCTGGCAGACTCTTAATGGACCCTATGCCGGTGGAGGATAGAGAGAGGAGTTCTGCCATGTCTCCCATGCTGAATGAGAGAGTGGCGGGCCCAGTACTAGCACTCTTGTCCCAGTAGAGAGTTCTACCATTTTCAGCTAGTGTCTGGCTCCAGATGGCAAAAAAGGGGCCAGATCACAGGAGTCTCTGGCCCAGAATAGGTAAAACTTGTGTATAACAAAAGTCTAGAGAGAACCAGCAAAGCTGTTGTCATTGCAGTTTTTGTACAACTGTTTTTCTTTTTTCATCGTAGACCAGTCTGCTTAATGATCAATGACATTCCTTTGATGTCTACGTGGTTTTTACTTGTGTCAACCTTCAGGTGAGTCAGACACTATTAATTTCAATACAGCATTCTTCCTGTCTTGATTCTGGTACATCTTTCTAAGCATTCTTTTTTCCTCACCTTTTAATGTGTTACTTAAAATGTACATTTGATGGAATGTAAACTAATGCCCTTCTTTTACAGCTTGCTGCCTCTTCTGTTGAAGGATGGCTTGCTTCTGGCCTATGTGGTGACAACACTGGCATTTCTGACTGTGTGTGTGACTTCTTTTTCAATATTTGAAAAGACTTCAGAAGAGGACCTGCAGCTGAAGTCACTCTCCCTTTCTATTAGGGGTTACATTCCTTCATTTAAGGCATTCCCAAAGATTATTAAGAGTCTGGTAAGAAACTTTTAACTGTTCACAATATCTTGTTCTTTTAAAGTCAGGATAAACCAGCTTTATGCCCACAATTATGTACATTTGTGTGGCCATAGGATTTGTTTAGTTTGCACATTGTTCTTAATAGACGTTTCATATGAACAACTTTGTGTTGAAAACCACACAAGAGACCCATCTGTCTTCTTCCAAGCTGTCGCCATGTATGTAATGCTTTCCCAATTCCAGTGTGAGCCCCTCCTCCCTCCAGATCTCCTCATTCAAATCCTTCCTAAAAGCCCAGAATAAGTAAGTTCAGGAGGAGAGAGCGAGAGATCCCAGCTAGATCCTTCCTTTCCTCTCTTTTAATGAGTTTTGAGAGACCTCTTAGTTTCAAGCCTTGGGGGCTGAGACTGTCTTCAGACTTTTCCTATACAATTGCATATACTATCAGTGCTCAATAGTAATGAGATCATCCTTACTTGGCAGCAATATGTCAAAAGACCCCCGTTTCAAAATACTCAATGTATTGAATATATAGTAGGAAACTGTCTAATCTCTGGATTTTTTTGAGGTGATTATCTTGATTGTATTTATAGCAGCTTAGAGAATGACACACAAGATCTTAGTATAGATGCACACTGTATTTTGAGGTCATCCATATAGAGGATGAGGAATACAAAGCACGTAAGCAGTGAAAGCAACTACATATTTGTTTGACACTGTAAATCAATGTTAACTAATGTATTTATTATTCTTTATCTTACAGTTTATTGTCTCAGTAATTCTGATGGGCATCCTCACATTAATGTGTGCCACGCTGACTCCTCCACAGAAGCTACCAGATTTATTTCCTGTATCTGTGTCTGTTGTTTCCTGCTTACACTTCTTATTCTTCTTGATGTATTTTAATGCTGTTATATTGTGGGACTCAAGAAATGGTAGAAATCAGAAGAAAATCAATTAGTTAAATCCTAAACTGGAAAACTCAAGACTAAACTGGGAGAGAGAATATTTTCAGTGAAAATATCAGTTACAATCGGCATCTCTAAATCACTGTTTTATTTAGTATATTTACCATGATCTAATGAAAACCAGGAAACAAATTCTTAAACATTTAAACACCAAGAATAAGTTAATGACTTTTATTTTGAGGAGAAAGAGTAGCTATTACCAAACAGTGTTTGAAATTTAACTTGACTTGTTAGATTCTAAATAACTTTACTTCTGATATGGTTTTGCAATATGAAAAGGCTATTTGTAAACTGTAAATAATTAAATACTGGAAGTCCTGACTCTTAACTAGCAGTGCCAGTTTAATGTACCAAAGCCACAAATGTAATTTGCTAGTGTCAAGTCATACATTTCCCAGCATGAAATGTGGAAGAGATACAAAGTAATATGGGTTAAACAATAACTCTTGGCTGCTGCTTCTAAGTGGCCTCTCTCGATTACATAAATTAAACTGCCGTGCACACTATTTCACTGTCATGCTTTCATATGATATGCTTAAAATCATCAAGGCCACTGTGCTAATATCCATGACTCACTATCATAGTTCATGGTAACATGACCATCTTACTCTGGCAATAACCCCTTTACCAGCAGAAATCCATTTTTATTCTAACAAGAGTTTCAGGGTGCTGTGGTTGCTGCTATTGTTTTTCCTACATATCTTTTTTCATTCGGGTAATATAACTTACAAACTACACATCTCTGCAGTCAATGGTATGACCTAAATGGAATTGTCAATTTTTAATTTAAAATCTGGCTAAACTTCATTTTATTCTCTAGAATGTTCAAAGTATTTGGTTGGCCAAAGTCCTGTTTCATGAGCCACAAGCTGAACTGTAGGTTTTTGCTGAAATTAATATGAAAATGACGAATGGGCACAGTAGTTCTTGCATTATTTATACTGTCCCAACACTCTGGGTCACAAAACTTTGTATTGAAAAATGTAGAAATGCAATGCAGAAGTTGATAAACGGGAGAGAAAACTGAAGATATGGACAGCTGGCTAGGGGAGAGTTGATGCTTCTTGCACATGGAAGAGACTTACCTCTCCCTTATGGACTGGGGCAGATGTGACTTCTTGTTCCCAGTAATAGCTACCTCACTTTCTTCCCTATGAATAGCCAGCACTGCATCAAGCAATACTGGACAATCACATTTACAGAAAATCTATTACAATGTTTAACAGCGAAATCTAATTTTGAGATGTATTCTGTTAATATTAGGTTTCAGATTTAATACCCTACTGAGGTGAATGGAGCCAGTCCATACTTCTCAGTTATTGTTACATACTGTCAGCAGAGGCAGGAAGACAACACTGCCTAAGTTTACACTTCACCTTTAGCTGAGTTCCTGTTCAAGTGATTAATGCTTCTAGGATTTTACTGCATTAATGTTGTGGTAAGGCACCAACAGCCTCGGGGAAGTCTCTTTTAAATTAGTATTTAAAAAATAAAAAGGTTTTATATAACCAAATAACTTAATTTTACTAAATGGACGCTGAAATACGACAGCATCTGAAACAAGGAGTGGATTTTGCTGCAAATCCTATTGATGTGGAATAACTTCCAGACTGAGTTATTTATTTTTCTTATCTGAATGGCACTCTGCACAGTATATTAGTAGTTCAGAGAATACAAACTAATTAATGTAATTATATAGTACAAAAGCAGAAATCATAAGAACCAGTATAAAAGAGCTGAATGGGGGAAAAAGAGCCCTTGAGCTGCTATCATTGGAGATAGGTACAGCCTAGAAGCTGAAATCAGATTGGGCAAACATGAAAGGATGAGCCATCCTTGTTTAAGGGCATTCCCATATTAACCTGATTACTCTGAGCACAATATCAAAGTGTCATTGATATTAAAACATTCTAGAGCTGTCTCCGGTGTGTAGCATAAGATATGAATGTAGGTAGCAGGTGTTCTAAGTACTTACTTCCCCATCTATGAATTATAAGATCACTTAAAAGAAGTGTCAACTCAGTGAGTTTACTTTTCTTTAATTAAAAGAGGCAGTTTTATTTGTTGGTGAAACAACTTGTCAATCTTTTCAACAAATTACCAACACTTCTAGAAGGCAGCTTTATTTTGTATAAGGTAAAACATTCCACTTAACATATAAGGAAGGCATTACTGAACTGCGATTATATATGTAGACAGACAGCACTTGACCTAGCATATGACAGTTTATTCCAAGCTGTAACTGTAACCTTTCCATAAACATTTAACATTCTTCTGAGAGGGTGCTACCATGATAATTATCCATGTGCAAGGCATGCAATATTTCCATCCACAATAAAGTCTTTTCGTTCTTTTAAAAAGGAGTGGGTAGTTACATGTATCAGCCATAGAAAGAGGAATCATTGTCCACAGTGACTTTGAGAACTAACTCCTACAGAATTCTGCCCAAATAAACTTAGTGAAACACTGCCAAAAGTTAAAGCAGCGTGATGAACCTCTACTTTCAATAAAAGAATGTGTACAACATCCAACTAAGATGGAAGAAAGTGGAATGGTTTCACATTTCAGTTAATCTCTTCTGTCTTGTATTCATCACAAGATTAGGGCCAAGTGTTTCCCACCATATAAAAACATTAGTTTTGTGTGTATCTCTTTTCTTTGTCCTTCAGATGGCCTCCAAGGGTGATAAAGCGAGAGTCATCTGATCTACCTTGTGTAGAATTGGGAAATGGTTCTTAGCAGACCCAGCTGTTTCTGAAAGGCAAAAGCTTAGTATACTAAGAGGTGAAAGAAACAGTAAGTGCTTTAATAGCATTAAGGTGCACATAGTTAAAGAGTAATATCTGGAGCAAGATCTTAAAATATATAGTCCTGCATTTTCTGTTTTCCTTAATAAAAAAAATTGCTAACCTTGGTTATGCTGACATCATGGGGTCACCGTAAAAATCATTTACTAACTTGACATTAGTTGCTGACTGTCCCTTGTCTAACTTAAGACATTCTGTGTTCTTGCCCACCAAATGCCTTTTTGGATCAGGTTGCATATCTATTAAAAAGGGATGTTTCTGCAATTTCCAAAATGTCTACATTTACAGACTGGCTGTAGAGTATACAAAACTGGCAACATCTCTGCACCACTCATCATTTTAGTTCCGTCTGACTCAAAACTTCAAATTGTAAAATCCTGGTCGCCTCCTGGTTTGAGCAGCACTTACTCTACAACGGTGGCAAAGAATAATATTCAGACTCCTGCACCTTTTTTGTCATCTCCTGTACTTGTTACCCAGCACACAAGATTACACAGCTGCCTTTACAAATTTGGCAACTCTGCCTAAAGGTGGAGATTTTCAGGATCGTCAGAAATATGCAAAGGATGGCGGAAACAATAGCAAACCCATTTTTACACCAACTCTTCCCGTATATTACCAAGTATGTAACAAAACTAAAGTAAGCACTTAATCATTCTCTAAGTACATGCATGTAAACAGTGAGGACCTGACTTGCATACTTTTACTAAAGTTCAGTTATGCCTTACTCCACAAACATTCTCATTGAAGTCAATAGCATCTACCTGTGCTGTATAAATATGGCCCTGGGTTAGGAAACCTGTCTGCAACCTATCTAAAAACAAATTGGACTTGAGTATACAGAATTAACTCCTAACATAATGTAATTTCCTAGGTTATTTGATCACAATCAACCAAAAAATACATATTTTGCAAACACACAGTTTGGAGTATGTCAGCATTTGCTGAAAATGTCTCAGAACTGCTGCAACTTTTATCTTATATAGCATCTAATTAACTTTTGGGTGGGCTGATGAACTGCATAATCAAAGCCCTACAATTATCACGCAGTCATTGCTACTCATGGTAAAACTGGCACCAAGTCCTAAAGATGGAGCATATCATTACTGTGAAACTTTCAGTCTCTCTGAAGGCCTGGGAAACAGTATTCATCCTTAAACATGCAGCTTCTTCCTGCTCAGTGCTAAAAACATATTACAGCCTTTACACCAAGGCAGCACAATTACTGTTTGTAATAACTGCACATAGCAAAAAAAGTTTATACTCTGAACAACAGTAAATCCAGAATAGCTTGTAGTACATAAACATGCATAAAAGCCAGGAAGAAATGAATTATTTACATTGAGATTATGTGGTTGTGCAGATTGTAAAGTTTAAATTAGATACCAGAAATTTTATCTAGATGTGCACCTGCCTAGTGCAATGCGCAATCCTTAATTGGTATTTGCTGGGGAGATAGATTTACAGGCATTTCTTCTCTCCTTTTAAGTACAATAAAGCAGATGTAGAATTTTGTGTTGATACGGAATGCATTTTTCACATAATGCCTGTGGGATTAAAAGAATGACTGAAATAAGACTTAATTAAACAACATTACCATATGCATACCCTGTTCACAACGTATCTGCCTAACCCTAACTTCATTATGTAAAAACACATAATACAACAGAAAATGAATAATTCTGTCTCTCTCTTACACGGGGGTAAAATGTTTTGGATAGAAGATAAAAAGGGTGTTTTAAATTCATAATTAATTCTCCTGGTACTGCTGAAAATCAAAGTGGACAATCTAATACTGCCAACTACAGAAAGATTTTTCACCATCACCAGATTTACTATTTGCCTTTTTATAGTAAGAAAATGAATGAACGGTATGTATGCCACTTATACAAGAACACAATAAAAGCAGAAAAAGGTAAATATGCCATTACTAGGCACAATTGACAGGTTGAGATCACTGACTACCTGTTAGAAAGTTTCAACAGTGTCCTGTCTTGAAGACATGATTAAAAGTTGCACTGTAGATTTGTGGCATTTTATTTTGATAAATATACACATTCTGTGAATATCTGTGAGCCAATTCCCCCTTCCTCATACTACACTATGAATATTCAGAATAACCTGACTTTCTAAAAAGGGATATATGCTCAGATCTTCCATCAATCCCAATTAATCTGTAGATAAGTCTCTATAGCTAAAAATGAAAATATGTCTGAAAAGAATTTGTGAAACATGACACCCTCAGCAGACAGTTTTCTTATGTATAAGTGGTGTTTTGCTGATTGACAGGGTCAGTCTCTAGTTGGGCTTTTGCTTATGTCACTGGAACAGGGAGAAGCAGCCAATGGAATAACAGAAATTGAGCACCCACACAGCTTGCCTTGTGGATTCTGTTAGCTCACCAGTGTGAATGGCACAAAATAGAGTATAAAACAATAGGTGAGCGGCTGGGAGATGGATTAAATGAGATTAGAAAAAGAAAGGAACTTTGTTAAAAGGAAATTTTATCCAGAAAGTGCAAACCATAGATCATTCATACACTGTCCATAAACAAGAGAATTCAAAAGAAGGCTAGCAGCAAACCCAGGACATTGCTAATACACATGGGGGAGGGGGAGGCATAGTCAAGTGCAATGTCAAGTGGAAATGGTTCCCCCTACACAAACCCTCCCATTGCTCTTTGAGCTGGGGAGATGGCATTACTGCTCAAACAATAGACACCAATGTCTCCGGAGCAGCACAGGCCTCAGGAATAGACTAGAACAGTAAATCTTTTTGTCCAGGCCAGGAGCAGGCAGTGTTCTTTGAAGCAGCTCGTTAGGAGAGTCACCCATAATATCTAAGAAGGTATAACCTGGTATAACCTGTTCTGGCACTCAAATTCTCTTATTCCTTTGGTCACGTGCCCATTCAAGTGTGAAATATTTGAAAAACCTGACCTTGGTGACTTGGAGAAATCCTCCTGTAATAGTCTTCAGTATGTTAGATTTCTGTAGGTTCACGAGGAACCAATTTGCACAGCAAATCAACAGAAATTTAAAGAAGGAGATTTGTTTTTTATTCAAGTATTGCATTCACGAGCAACAATTGTCTTCAGATCAAAATACAACAATATGATTATGCACATTTGTACCTATTGTGATCGTTTTGAAAATGTTTAAAAAAATTCAGTGCTTATAATTACCATTCATTGTAAGCATTAATTTGTGTAGTCAAGTACTAAAGTGGGAAAGCTCACTTACCTCAGTTGATGAGGGATTTGAGGAATTCATAGCTGTTACCAGATTGTACATATCCTGGGGATGAAACAAAACCAAATTTTCACAAAGAGAATGACGGTGTTTTATTTGTAAAATAAAAATCTCAAAAGCAACGTGCTGCTCAAGTAAACTAATCCAGAGTTCATAATATTGTAAACTGCAGCTTCTACAATATATGTTTTGCTATTTACATTTTCACGATTCCACTCCTTTACTCTGACCACTTAAAATATATCAATTTTTATATATATATATATATAAGTGAAGGTTTGGATAAACACCAGGAAATGTAAAATTAAGAACTACAGTTATTTAATGTGAATTCTATCAGGGCTTGAATGGAAATATTGACAGATAGAGAGACTAGAACTGCTCACTTGTTTACATGATTTTGCAGTCGAGAATTACTTTGTTTGGGGTGGGATCTTAAATTAAATGCAGACAATATTAGGCAAAGTCTTATAGCCTGTGGATATCTTACATATGAGGCAGTCTGGGCAAGATTTCCTGTTCTCCTCCTCGTTGGAAGGATAAGTTACCAGTTTCTTGGGGATTCTCTGACTCCCACAATAGCTAGCACAGGTGACCTTTTGAAAAAGGTGTATCAGAGGCGGGGCTGGGGGCCTAAGAGTGGACTGGAATGCTGCTGTATACTTGCAATCTAGAATGGCCACTTAATGGTCTGTGGGTACATGGACATTGCTGCCAGCTGAGGTAGACAGACTCGCATTCACTGATTGCATTTGCACGCTAAAACTAGAAGTGTAGCCGTGGTGGGGTGAGCCTCAGGCCAAGCTAGAATGTCCGTACGTGCCTTGAACAGAATTGTACTCAGGGCAGTTCACTTGTCCTGCTTGTGCCGTCACAGCTACCCTTCTGTTTTTAGAATGTTGGCTCTGTCAGAACTAGCATGGGTATGTCTACCTGAGCTGAAAATTACACCTCCAGCGCTAGTGTAGACACACCTTGTGATGGGTATACAAACTCTGCTCTAGACAAGAATGGGATGCCTGTCCCAGCAGCCCAGTGAAAGAGTACAAGCAATGGACTCAGAGTTTCCAAAATGGTGCCTGGGTCTGGGCCAAATTTGACAAGGAATTCTGGCCTAGACTAGGATTGATAAAGTGATTTAATAAAAAATGCAGCCAGTGTGACTTTACTTCATGTATATCTTTATTTATAGCCTTCTACCCACTAAATAAATGTTGCTGTTTCCACAAGGAGCCATTGAAAAGCAAATTCTGACAGTTACCTATATTTAGAATAGAGAAATAACTGACACCACAGATTGTATGGTGTGGTAACTGACAATAATGGACTGATTTAGTAGTGATCACTGTATTTCCAAACTGCTGGTTTCCTTGTGCTGTGATAAAAAAAATCCTTACTTGTAATAACTCTTTCCTTGCCCAAGTGAAAGTAACTGCATAAGAAATCCACCAGTGCAAAGAGATACAAGTCACACAGTCTGAAAAAGTATCTTGAGAAAATGTCTAACTCAGCCTGGGTTAGACTCAAACTGCATTCATTAAGTCAGGTTTTTCTAAGAGCTTTCAGTCTAGCATCTTTGAAAAAAATATCTGTATATATAGTTTTCTTTAAACACACAGTATTAAGGGTTACATATTTAAATAGCCAACGAAGAATATGACCTATTATAAACCCCACAGATGCTCACATGACTTACTATACCTGTCCTAAGTTTGCATTTTTCTTCTTTGTGGCACTAACAAGATGATCAGGTTCATCCTATTCTCTGCCTGTGGAACATAATAGTCTAGTCTTCTGTGGGCCTCATTTACTTTAGTCCCATTTCTGTTGTTGGGTTTTGTGTGCGGGTGTAGGGTGGTGCTGGTGACCTGTGACCCACAAGAGGTCAGGCAGATGATCTAGTGGACCCCTCTGACTCAAAACATAAGGACGAAGCAGCACTCTTTCATAACCGTCAACACCTTCACAGACATACATATTAATTTATGATAAACCCTCCCCCATTTTAATAAATACAAACCTAGCAAAATTTATCTAACCTTCATTAAGGTCAAATCCTGTCTTGGTCACTGCAGCTAGAAGAAATGTTACCCACTGCATCCCCTGCAGTTGAAAACCCCTAGGCCAGCACAGAATTCTCTGATGTTGGCCAGAAATGCAGAGTTGGGAGGATTGTCACACTCTTTGCTCCAGTAATAGCCCCCAGCTGGCAGATGCTGCTCTCTGCAGCACAGACACCAGCTGGATAATGGGGCTGGACATGATACCCTAAAGTCTTTGGAGTTTCAGTGCACAGGCTTGCATGGTAGTTGCCTGAATGTTAGGTTCAAATCCTGTCCTGCTTCTTCTGTGGTATGGCAGAAGTTCCCATGTGGCCTCCTCTCCCAATCCACAAGTATAGCAAAAGGGCAGGATCTTCCCAAGGTCTGTCTCCCGTTGCTCTCCCTCCCCCGCACCACTAAATTGGACTGTTCTGAAACATTTACAAATCTAAAAAGGAAAGAGAAAAAAAATGTTCACCTGTCAGGTGCTATAAAACCAATCTTCTACTAAATGTGCCAGAATAATTTTTCTCCACCTCAACCACAGTTAAAACCTTCAGTCTATTCATTACTGTCTTTTTATAGTATTTTTATTTAATAAAACCTATTAAGACTACCATACAAATCTCTTTACTTATGCTTTTATCTTTTAACTGATCAATTTTTATATTGCTGACATCCCTTCTTCACCATTTGCTCATTTAAAAATTCATAGTATATGAGCTATGTCTCTGGAGAAAATGTCTATAAAATTTGTTACAGCTGGCAAATGTGTATGAGTCAGTGATAGCACATGACTAAATGCTTCACAGAAAATAAAATTTGTTTCTGTAGTAAGCAGAACTGTTTAAATGTTATTTATTTTTATGTTTCAAAGAAAATATATTGTGAAGTGCTGCATTGATTTAATACACAACAATGTCTGTGTACACGCTGTACAGGGAAAATTTATGAAACCTTTGCACAACTCCTTTAATTGAATTTTCCAAATCTCTCACCACACACAAATAATCAATATCTTCTGCAGAGAAAACCAGTCAGAATTATTAGTCTTTCTTTTCAATTTTGTTGTCATCAGCACATATAGAGCACCTGGATATCTGTAATGTCTGGATAGCAAGTTATTTACACCTCTTAAACATAAAATTGCTATTAAGTGAGTTCAAACTGTTTCTTTATTTAAAATAATTATATTCCCAGGAGAATACAGATAGAGTATTTATAGTCATGTAGGAGTTACTATACATATTCATGTTGTAATGAAGCAGTAGTTCTTTTAATTTTTCATTAAGTTTCATATTCTAAAACCTTGATCTGTCAGATTATTTTTTTTAATTGATTCTGAAAAAAGTAGATAGGAAAATAGGGAATAAACAAAGGTGTGAATGTTCATGAATCAATGTGGTTGATACCCACATAGAGAAGGTAAGTTGACAGTCCAGTATATACATATGTCTGAAGTCTATAGCCATATGTCTCATGCATTTCTGTCAGCCAACAGTTAATAGCTTAATATTTCATCTGCATAGCATAGGATATTAAATCATTGGAGAGGTTTGTAACTTACTCCCCAAAAAGCCCACGTCTCTGACCTCAGACACTTTCCAAATTTCCAAATGTATTTTATATTTACACTCTAAGGTAACATGGTAAAACCAGAGCCTGCTGGGAAAGATTTTTTTTTAACAATGAAAAGAGAAAAAATTGTACACTTTGAGTCAAAAGAAATGGTCTACAGTCTCTCTTACCTATCAGTGGTATTTCTCTAATGGACAAAGTTAGTCTCTCACTTCACCCAAGACAACTGCTTGAACCCAACTAAAAATTCAATGGCACTGCAGAATTTGGGCACTGGTCAAGGCACATTGACTTTTCCATAAGTACAATTCCAAGCTGGGGGGAGGAGGACACTTGGATGGAATAAGAAACAAGGTCTATTCAAGGTTAGTCAAAGGAACAGCTTTTATCCAGACAGTGCATGCTACAATGAAGCAAAAAACTCTGAACAGCATGAGTGACTCACAACAAAACAAACAAAACGAAGGGGAAGCTGATCTTTGTCTACTAAAGAAATCCCTTTCACAGTTTACGTGTTCTTAGTTGTCTATTGTGTAAGTGGAGGATAACGTCCAACTAGTTTATGTTTGTAAACACTCCCTAAATACAAGAGGGTGGGATTATTTCTTGAAAAGAGAAGGTTGGACAACTCTTCCACAGGCTGTTTGTGCAGAAACATTAAGAGTCAGATTCTTGCATCAAGATGAAGGCAGTCAGGGGGCTCGTTTTGGCTCCTTAATTCTCAAACTGTTCAATGAAGGTTATAGTTAGTAGCTGAGTTCACGCTCTGACACTGTCTTTCATTGAAGAGTGACCTGACAGTATTTAAAGACAAGTTTGAGATGAGACAGGGATCTGAGACAATTTAACTTGACTAATTTGACTGGTGGTGAAGGGGAGGTTTTAACTCTCTCCAACCCAAGAGGCTTTTTAGGTTTAATAAAAAATATCCAGACACATTTTTAGTCTCCACAAAGGTGGTGGCCAATACACCTGGAAAGACAACAGCATGTCTCCTGATATAAATCTTCTTTGAGTATAATTGCGGCCTACTTGAGTAGCTTGAGTTGCTAGAGGCAACTTCTTGCTGGCTGCTGTTAACGCAGTGAGCTTGAGCAACCATAGTCTAGTAGCAACTGATGGATGAGAGCATGATGTTGAATTTTTGCATGAATGACCGAAAGACCATGTTGGAGCAGGGTGCACTGCTTGCACAGAGGAGCAGTTGTTTGTCTTCTCAGCCTCCTCTGGTATATCAGGTATAACTAACCAGAGCCAAGGAAACTACACCTTCCATTCTGTGAGGCACAGCAAGACTGTGGAGGCTAACAGAAACCTTGAAAACCCTTAAGCTGATGTCTCTTACAGCTGTAACTTCATTAGTTGCACATGCCTGTTCCCACGTGATTGAGTGAAACCTCATCTGGTTAAAGACTGACTTGCTCACCTGAAAACCAACATTGTTAAAGAGTGTGTGCAAGGAGAGGCAGAAACTGGTTCCACTGTCCTGTACAAAAAAAGGTAGGAAGAAAAATTTCCTTATTGGTGCTGAGGAAGAGTAATTGTAAAACAAATACCAAATTTGTCCAACTTTTTGCAAGAATGAGTATCTGGAAAATGGGCTCATTTTCCTATTTCAATATAGCCTATAATTTAAGGCTCTGAATATAGTTTTTTCTTAATACTGTAAATATATAATCATCTGAGAATCTTTAGCCAGAAGACTCTCTACTGTGCTTTGCAGAACACAACAGACTCATTCATGGGCATGGTTCATGCTCATTTTAGTGCTACACTGTTTTTCTTTACAGGAAATGTAGAGAAACTATGAATATTTTGTAACTGTCAGCTAAAGTTGCTTCACTGTTTAGAATTTTATCATCATCAATCCTCTAAGTGTTCAAACTGTTAAGTGTTCTTTAAAATATGCACAGTGCAACCTATATATTTATTCTCAGCACACACAAGGCATGTTTTGGACTGCAGCAAACTGACTAGATTTCATCTTTTGGCAGCTGCTCTAGAGTTTGCTTACATTTTATTCAAAAACATTTTGTTTACTGTAAATGCTAGTCATGGACAAACAATGATGCCATTTTTTATGCTGATCACACAAAATGATATACTGAGTTCTAAATAATGCTGCCCATTGACTAAGGAATTTTCTGTATTAAGTTGTTTTAAGCAGAGGTTGTTTATGTAAAGTAAATAAATTTCATGCCTCACCATGTGATGATAATGTGACATTCCATCTGTATCAAGCCACAGAATAGTCATAGGTTTCAAGTCTTGAGCATAACTAATTAAAAATAATTATGAAAAAACCACATCCAAAACTAAAAGGGCAAAGTAAAAAAATCTCCAAATACTTTCTTTTATCACACTTTTTCTTTGCTCCTCTTTTCCCCATATTTTTAAAGACAGCACAATGAAGCTCAGTCCTTGTTGATGTAAAATTAAAATAGATAAGTTGGTAAACTTATTAGAGTGGTAACTATGCTTCTGCCCTACTTGCAGACAATGAATTCAGTTTCAGGGTGAAAGTCTTGTCTAACAAGCATGATAGTTGACATGGGCTAGTTTCTGTAACACAAATGGGCCTATATATTTGCTTCACTGTGGTAGCTAGAAAGCATTCCACAAGAGGCACCAGAAGTCTGCCAGCAGTTGGCCCAAGTTGCTCTCCATTAGTTTTCACTGGCCAAGAGGCTCAGAGGTCCATTGTGAAGATAGCAACGCAGACTTCCCCTCCTGCTTTTCAAAACCTCAGCTTGAACAAATGATCAAATTCCACCAAAAAGATGGTGCAACTTGTTTCTTATCTCTCTGTCTTAGTCTCCTCTGAGCCAGCAAGACTCTCCTGAATTTCATTTTTTTTCACTGTAGGAGGAGAATTCCCCACAGCAAGAAGTATAGAGATCTGCCGCTGAGCAGAGGCAATCCACATTGATTTGATGGCTTGCTATCTGGAACAGTTTCTGTTGGTTGGAACTTATGATGAACAAAAAGTTCATCTTCTTTTGTAGTAGTAGAAATTCCCTCATTTTTATTTTTTTCAGTTCCAGTTATCTACATTTTAAATTAATTGATGGGCTTTAAAGCAAGTCTCTTACCCTCACATTTATCTGTCATCAAAGAATAATGGGTACTTGATTGGGGAAGCAGGAATAACACATGTAGGGGTCAGTGAGTCAATGGTAGTGGACGGACTACTAATGGCTACAGTGTTTCATTGGATTATTTCTCCACCACGGAATTTCATAAATCCATGAAACTCAAAGAACCTGGGTTCTTATCTGGCTTTGCCCTTCATGTTATTAGAAATTACTACTGCCCTAGTGAGACTCCGATCATACCTGTCTGTTGTATGTTTCCCTAAATTCCATCGGTAAAACGCAGAGGGAAGTTTGTTTACATCTGAAAGAAACTTTGTGATGACAACATACTTGACTTATGACATGAACAGAGGTGCTAGAAGCTCTCACTTAGTATGAGATGCACTTCAAATATTTTACTGGATATGGATCAACTATTATCCAGATTCATGATGGTTGTTTACACCTTTGCAACAGAAAGATGGATTTTTTTTAAAGTTTAGAATTTGCAAAATTTTGTAGAGGCGGGGGAGGGAGGGTCCAAAGGCCTGTTGCTAGGAACTTAGTTTTGCTTGTTGTATACATTAGAAGATATTCATTATTATTTATTAAACACAGAAAAAGAAAGGAGGAGGAAAAGGCAAAAAATTTGTAGCTTTAAAAAACCAAGTCAGTCTTCATATTAAATTCCTTTATAGTCTCTTCTCCCTCTCTCTATATAGACAGATTTTAAAACAAAAAATTGGATGTTTTTTAAAAATGGCATTAAATGTTTTTGTGGGGGGGGGGGGGGAAAGAGTATTAATTACATACTGTAGCTCTCAGGTTTTGCAGTTTAAGTCTGATCCTGTTTATTCCTAAAATAAAGCAACTGCACAAGAGACTGAACCAACAAGAGACTGGAAAATGCATCTCTGTCTCTGTTGCTTGCAGGTTGGTGGATGGAAGAGCACAGATACGTAACCCACTTAGCTTCTCTTGGACACCAGCTCAACTTTCCTGGGCCTGGTAAATGCTTGGCTAGGGTTGTCTTATTTCCCTTTGGCCAGTATAGGAGAGACACCACCATTTTTTATTGTGATCAGACCACTCAGAGGACAGGACTAATAATACCACATAGCTCTTATATAGGGCTTTCCATCAAAGTGCTTAAATAGGAGGTCAGTATCATTATCCCCATTTTACAGATATGAAAATAAGGCACAGAGAGGGGAGTGAGTTACCTAAGATCAGCCAGCCAATCAGTTGCAAAACCGGAGACAGAACCCAGATCTCCAAGTCCCAATCCAGTGTTTTATTCACTGGGCCCCACTGACTCCTAACAAAGAAAGGAGTGGAAACTGACACAAAGGAGGGAGTTTGCCTCTTGGGAGTTGCTCAGGGAACAGCCTTGGAAATAGATACTATTGTTTTGGTTCCCTTTCCTCACTTGATCCAGTCACATCTTTTAGGATCAGCAAAAAGGCTCAGTGACAAGGTGGTAAATCTCTGGTTCCCAGAGTGCAGTGGAGGTTACTTTGATGGTGATGCTGCTGCTCCAAAGCTTCCTGCTACATTAAGGGCCCTGTGCTTTCCAAAAAAGAAGTTCCCTTAAATGGTGTCAATCTCATCAAAGTTGTGCAGTCAGAACAAATTTGCAACAGTCATATATTGACACTTCTTCACATTTTAAAGAGGACACTGGTCTGTTGCTGTAACAATTCACCAGAAAGCTTGGAAGCCCCCAATCAACAATATATTAATATTAACTCAATTCGCACCATTTCTTTGTTTGTCCTCTCCGTTTGTTGTAGTTAGAAACTGCTTAGCATGTCTCTTTCTCTACCCTACAGAGGCTATTCATTCTAGTGTCCTAGGATACACACATTCTTTTTCCACTGAAGTTTCAATTGAGTTTTTAATCAATTCTATCAGTATTTGTATGTGTCAGAGTAAGTTACAAAATGCTGTAATATTTAGTATTTCAATGTCCTCAAGAGTGTACTAGTCACCTCACAATTTAGATAAGGTGAGATGGTCTCTGACACAAAAAGATGCAAAGAAAGTTGTGTGCAAGGGAAGACAGAGGATGAACAGGAGCAACTGGTAGATAGTATGTTTATAAATGAAAAGGCTAAAAGGCCTGATTGACTTCAATGGCCTTTGGATCAGGCCCCAATGCACCACTCATATGTAACTGCCCTCTTATGCATTGTTTCTGCAATAAGAACTTCTGTATGCAACTAATCAGGCTAAAAAGGAACATGAAGTTTCAAAGAACATAAAAGAAAAATTAGTTTAGATCATATATAGGAAGGAAATACAAATCTGATACGGTTCTTTGCTAAAGGTTATTTGAAGACTTTCAAAAGGAAGTCACTGAAAGGAACCCAGTGATGGATATTAACCATCAAAGCAGATGCTAGATAAATTTAAAAATAAATATTACCTCGGGCATGATGTTTTGCATTACTCCTCTTCAGCATCTTTTGTTTTTCTGCTTGACCCACTAATGAATAAAACACATTTAAAGGTTAAGAAAACTTTACTCTAAAGCAGCTAAAGACAAGATACTTCGTCTTTACCAGCCCCCTAAGCAGATGGATTTTTAAAGGGTAATAAAAACAGCACACATTGTTGGCTAAAAACCATAATAAAAAATAATCTGCGAAACTCAAGCACAATGTCTGAAATTAGTGCTTATGTCCCACCCATTATTTTTCTTCCAATCTTTCCCTTTGAGGATAACATAGCACTTTGTCTCAAGTTAAGAGATGAGAGAAATGGTTCGTCTCCCTGTTACGGTCAGCAGAAATGCTTGCATCCGACACACAAAGGGTGTTATAGATTCATATAGGTTTGACATCTTGTTTACATCAGTCTCGTAGACCTGGCAATCTCATGCCCTATCCCTGCTCTGGTTAGTATTATAAGCATAAAGACAGTATCAAACACTAGCATTCTGTTTACAAAAACTTCTATTTGTACTACAAGAGCACCTGGTATTAGTGATTGTATTCATGCAAAATTTAAAATTAGCATATCTGGAATAAAATCTGATAAGGGTTAGTTATCAAATTATAGTAAAGAGATCAAAATTGTGGAAGCGTACATAGCACTTTGGTCTTCTGTACTTCAGCTTTCAAGTTACAGGGAGAGTCTGAGATGCCAAAAATATTTTCAAGCTCTCTACTGCTCTCTAAAGCCTGAAAGTAGAATTAAAACCAATATTAATTTTATTCCTAAACCAACAAATTGCAATATAGACTAACAGAGACAAGGTTAGGTAATATCTTTGATTGGATCAACTTCTGTTGTTGAGAGAAACATGTTTTTGAGTTTACACAGAGCTCTTCTTCAGGTATTACTTCACCCTGTCTCTCTAAAGTCCTGGGACCAACACAATAACCACACTGCATAAACGGTCTAACAAACAGTTTCAGTGCAGCTTATAATTAACAACCCATGCTAGCAAAGGGTAAAATTTTCACAAACACCCAAGTAACTTAAGTTAAAGACAGACACTGGGACTTAAGCTCCTAAGTAAGAAGGTCACTTTTGAAAATGGAACTTGTATGTTTTTGAAAACACTATTTGAAAACTCCTGTTATGGTTGCTTCATTTATATATCTTCAGCTTTTTAAATAAAGAGATTCATACCCAATCATCAGAAAAACAATTCTGGTACATGTATAAATGTGCTTTAATATGTCAGTAAAGAAAGAAAATCTATCAGCTTTTAAGATCCTCTTGAATATGAGCTTCAATTTTAATAATAAATCTAAAAATCCCCATTGTATCAATTTCATTAGCAAGGCCAAGATTTTATTTTAAAATTTATTTGTAAAAGCCAAATTAAAAATCTTTTATTGAAATTTTTTCAAAAATAGTGCCAGTGTGTCAATCTAAGTAAGTCTTTTTGAAACAGCAGTGTGTGTGTAACAGCATATGTAAGTCAAATAAAACAATTTGAATAGGCTGAATTAATTCCTTTGAATAGGCTGTACACTGAAGTACACAAGAGAACTTTGTCATGAATTTACTCAGTACGGAGAATATGAATAAACCATACTGTGTGTGATAAACGGACTCCATCAAAAGTTGACATATTAACAATGAATTGAATAGTATGATGACCAACACAAATAGATGTTTAATTTTCAAGCCAGAAGCTAGGACTGGATGACAAGGGCTGAATCACTTGATAATTGCCCAGTTTTGTTTACTCTCCCTGAACCACTGGCCACTGTAGAAGACAAAGAAGATGGACCATTCTTATGTTCTACTGAAATTTATGCAGCAATAATTTTTAACTCTGTCAATATTACTTAGTAATGACCTTACATAGTAAAATTTCTATACAACCTAGATACAGGAATACAAGTTCAAAACAGACCTTTTGGATGATTGGTTTAGAGCAGGGGTGGACAAACTATGGCCTATGGGCTGGATCCGGCCCATCAGGGCTCTAGATCAGGCCTGTGGATTTGCCACCCCTGTGGTGCTGCAGCCCGCTCAGCTCCGGGAAGCGGCTGGCAGCATGTCTCTGCAGCCCTTGGGGAAGGGGGAGCAGAGAGCTCTGTGTGCTGTTCTTGCCTGTGGATTCCACCCCTGAAGCTCCCATTGGCTGGGAATGGGGAACTGTGGCCAACAGGAGATTTGGGCGAGGGAACCATAGGTGCACGGAGCCCTCTGCTCCCCCTCCCCAGGGACGGTAGGGCCATGGTGCTGGCTGCTTCCTAGAGCGGAGCGGGAGTGGGGCCAAGGCCAGGGGAGGCAGGTAGGGAGCCTGCCCTGGCCCCACAGCCAGCCCAAAGCTGCTCCAGGTAAGTGGCGCTGGGCCGGAGACCACACCTCAAATCCCGCCTCCCAATCCCTTGTCCTGAGCCCCCGCCACATCCCGTGCCCCTCCTGCACCCCAACCCCCTGCTCTGAGCCTCCTGCTGCACCCCGTGACCCTCCTGCACCCCAACACGCTACCCTGAGCCTCCTGCTGCACCGTGCCCCTTACCGCACCTTGCACCCCTCCTTGCACCACTGCCCTGAGCCCTCTCCCGCACTGTGCACCCCAACCTCCTTTCCTGAGCCCCCTCATACACCCAACACCCCTCCTGTGCCCCAACCCCTTGCCCTGAACCCTTTCCTGCACACTGCATCCCCTCCCACACCCCAAACCCCTGCCCCAGCCCTACAGTCATGGCCCTGCAAGCGATTTCCCCACCCGATGTGGCCCTTGGGCCAAAATGTTCCCCCCCCCCCCAGTTTAGAGGTATAAAATTTTGCTTTGGCTGCAGGGTTTGTTCAAGATTCAAATCCCGGATAAGCAAAGATGATCCTGTGTCATACAGGAGGTCAGATCAGATGACCATAATGGTCTCTTCTGGCCTTGGAACCTATGAATAAAAAACTTATTGTGCCAGTGTACTTTGAAAAGTGACTTGGGAAATTTTTTTAAATGGTATTGTGAGCTTCTACATTTGTGTCTCAATGATTTTAAGGTCAAAAGCTTTCTTTTCTTTAAATCTCAATTCTTTAAATCTCAAAGAATACTGTATATCCAATTTCATTTTCTTCAAGTTTCATTTTAAAGTACATTAAGAAAATTAATGCCAGTAGAAGATAGACCTGTAAACTTGTTAAACTTTGTCTCATTTTCAGAAATCTCCCCAACGAATTTTCAACTTCAGACTGTAACACCATAAACCTACATAAAAGAGAAATAATTTAAATCCATTTAACAACAGTAACGTCTCAGCACTAGGTAAACAATACTGTAGTTAGCTTATCCTGAGAACACTATTGTGGAGTAAGAAAGTATCATCTTAGTTTTAAAAATGGGGAACTCAGGCCCAGAGAAATTAAGGCTATGTCTACACTACAGATGAACAAGCCTCCAAGCCTAGGTAGACAGACAAATGCTAGCCGGCCTTGAGCTAGTGTGCTAAAAATAGTAATGTGGATGTTGGGGCTTGAGAGCCTGAGCCACAATCTCCACATTTAAAAAAAAATTTTTTAAACGTGTTTGTTCAAGCCTCTCTAGTGCGAGTCTATCTACCGGAGCTGGGAGGCTTGCTCCCACTTTGAGTGTAGACATACCCAATCTGATTTGCCCATGATCACATAAGGTGACTGTGGAATTGAACCCAGGCAGTCTCAGTTCAGTGACTTAACCACTAGACCATCTCTCAGTCCACAGACATGTTCTAACACTAATGTAAAGATCAGTCAGATTTTAGAGGTTGATGAGCTTAGGAAGAAAATCGAAGTCATACACAACTGGATCAGGTTCTAAATGGCAGACAATTCAGTGTTTGATTGAGGATGTGCATTAAATACTTATGGGATGGGGAACCATCAAATGTTCTTATAACAAAGACTTAGAACGGGTTCTCTTTGTAGCATGTCAGCATAGGAATCAAATATGGACAACTGGGAAAACATCCATTCATTTTTTTTCCCCCAACAAAAGGAAGGATATCATTGTCATACTGAGCCTTATGGAGAAAGAAAGTTATCATCATCACATTTTTACACAGCAACAGATGGTTACACAGAAGAGGAAATGCCAATGTCAGTGTATCATACAATATATTTTTCCCCTCAGAACATAAAGCGTATGGAAGTTCACATAAAATATTACTATGTAGGTGTTTGTTTGTACATGTTCTTTATTGACATGTCACTAACTGCTGTTCTCAAATTTTGCAGTTATTTTTAAACATATTGAATACAAACATTTACATGTTGAAAGTGACTATGCTTACTTGAAGGGCTTGCATTTGCAAGGTTACCACCTCTTGGAAACAATGGTATATACCAGGGTTTCTCAAACTGGGGGTCGCGACCCCTCTGGGGGTCGCCGAGTGCTCCCAGGGGGGTCGCGAGCTCCCGGCACTGCTTAAAAGCCGCCGAATGAATTACTTCCGCATTTGGTGGCTTTTCGGCGGACATGCCGAGCTATTTCGGGAGCGCTCAGCATGTTCACCGAAAATAGCCGCTGAATGCGGAAGTAATTCATTCGGTGCCTTTTCGGCGGACACACAAGGGTCATGCCGCCGGGCAGCTGAAGAAAAAAGGGTCGCGGTTCAGGTAAGTTTGAGAACCGCTGGTATATACATTGAACAAGGATTTACCGTATCATGAGAAGAATATATTTGCAAGGATTAAGAGTTTTCCACACTAAAAACAAGACATTTGTAAATATTTGCCTAAAGAGATTATGACTATTCAAAGATTATTATTTTTTAAGGTCCAAAGGGAGCCATTATGATCATCAATCCTGGCCATACAATCTCACTCAAAAGTTTCTGCATCAAGCCCATAATTTCTTTTTGAGCTACAACGTACCTTTAGACCATACCTTGACTTAAAATTTTCCAGTGATGGAGAGTCAACCATGTCCCTAGGTTAGTTTTCCCAGCATTTGGGATTTTAGTTTAAGCATAAAGAAAATAAAACCAGTTTCATATGAAGGCACTAGAGTGAATTCTTCCATAATTGAAGGCATTTTAGTTCTCTTTGACATTCATTTGTGACTTCTCACAAATTCCATGTACCTTTATTAAAACATGTATGCAGCGTAATTGTAGATGTGTAGGTCCCACAACATAGAGCGGGAAGGTGGGTGGCACAATATATTTTATTATACCAACTTCTGTTGGTGAGAACAACAAAACATCCAATAAAGGATATTACCTCACCCACCTTCTCTCTTTAGTAAAATGTTTTCCAAAAATTAATAAAACCTACAAATAATCCCACTTTTTCCCACAATGAATATAAGCAAGTCAAAATACCGAACACAATATCTGATGAGGAATACTTGTGGCACCTTAGAGACTAATCAGTTTATTTCAGCATAAGCTTCGTGGGCGAAAGCCCACTTCATCGGATGCACAGCATGGAACAGAAGTAAGATGTACTTATATACACAGAAAGCAAAAAAATTGTACATTACCATACCAATTCTAAGAGGCTGTTTAATTTGGTTGGGCCATTATCAGCAGGAGAAAAAAAACCTTTTGTAGTGGATCTGTGTCTGACAGGTGATAAGAATCTTTGAAGGGAACTTAACTAGGGAAATGCATTCAATTAGGGCTGGTCTTCACTGGGGGGGGAGGGGTGGAGATCGGCTGTAGATACACAAATTCAGCTATGTTAATAACTTAGCTGAATTTGGCATATCTACAGCCGACTTACCTACCATCCACACGGCGGTGGCAGTCGGCGGTGCGCTCCCGTCGACTCCAGCTTGCGCCTTTTGGCGAGCTGGAGTTCCAGAGTCGACTGGGGCGCTGCTGGCGATCGATTTATCACGTCTTGATGAGACGCAATAAATTGATCCCCAAAAGATCAATCCCTCCCCACTGTACTGAAGACAAGCCCATATAGTATAATGACAAAGCCATTCACAATCTCTGTTTAGCCCTTGGTTGATAGTGTCCAATTTCAAAATTAATTCCAGTTCCTCAGCTTCTCATTGGAGTCTGTTTTGGAAGTTTTTCTGTTTTAAAATTGACACCTTCAAGTCTTTAATAGAATGGCCAGGGAGGTTGAAGTGTTCTCCTACTGGGTTTTTGAATGTTATGATTCCTGATGTCAGATTTGTGTCCATTTATTCTTTTGTGTAGAGACTGTCCGGTTTACAAAAGGTTTTTTTCTCCTGCTGATATGAGCTACGGGTTCCCCCACCTCCCATGTCAGCTGGGAGCTGCGGGGTAACCCCAACAGCAGGGGCCGAGCTGCAGGGGTTCCCCCCTCCCATGGTCAGGAGTGCAGGGTTCCCTGCTGGCAGCGATGCCTGCAGGCTCAGGGATTACCCCACTGACTGTGGCATCTGGGAGTTCGGGGGTCATGTACCGAGGGCTTTGGGATTCCTCCCGCTGCCCATGGCAGCCGGGGGCTCCTCACCACCTGTGGCGGCTGGGAGCAGGGGGTTCCCCCGCCACCTTTCAGCTCCCAACCACTACAGGCTGAAGTCACGGAGGTTGCTGGAGGTCACGGATTCCGTGACTACCGTGACCTCTGTGATTAAATCATAGCCTTAGTTATAATGGGCGGTGCCAGACAACCTTAACAGGCATCACACTGTCAGTCCCACAGATAATATATTCACCAACTCTGATTCCTATTCAGCAAAAAACTTAAGCATTCCTTCCTTATGTCCATCCCTGTTTAGCAAAGCACATGAGCAGTCACCTAACTTGATGGACCTGCTTAAGTGCTTTGCTGAATTGAGGCCTATAAATGTCCATCACTCTCAAAAGGCTTATGTGCTACAGTATGCCCATCACTGTCAGAAGGCTTATGTACTAAAGTCAGTTTGCAGCAAGAAAAACAGGATTCTTATGGGAACGTTTTAGCAAAACAAATATACATTTGAAGTCAGAATCACGACCCATTGTGATGAGAGGTATCAAAATCAACCACTAGAATTTGGCAATGCATCTTTGCCATAAGTAATGCTTCCAGCAAAATCTAAAGAGCTTGCACATGTGAAACAGTGTGGAAAAACAAAACATGTTCCTTTGTGTACCTTAATTACAATACTGCCATTATGAGTGGAATTTCTAACAACAGGTACGGGAGTTAGGTTACCAAATCCCATGGAACAACCAGAGTTGGGTATCCGACTCCCTTAGCTGCTTTGGAAAACCCCATACTGTATAATCTCAAGTATAAAAGAACATACGTTCTAAGTTTTATTTCTCTAAGGAAATAGTCACTTCCACCATAACTGAAAATGATGTCATTTTATAACCACAGACTGGTATATTTACTTATCATACTCTTCTGTTTCAGGTTGCCCTCTTCTGGATAAACTGATTTCTGAGTCATTCAGCTCATCTCTGTCTCCTAAGTAGAAAGAAACAAAAATACAGATAAAAATGAAACAGGTGTACAGTATATCATTTGAAGCTGTAGAAAAATAGAGGTGTTAGCTGTATCCGGACTACAGAGAAATCTCTTAAAAACTGCTTGCTTTTGAAACAAGGATGACTGTCTCATGAAGGAACACACAAAGTCTTCTGTTGTTTTTTTTTAATCGGTCACCTCAGTGGCTTCTGTAGCTTTTAGATGTAGACAATTTGGAACTACAGTATCAGTGACTGGAATTTGGTATGATTCTGTCAGAAATTAGAAGTTCAAAAACTGTTGAACATCTTGTTTAAGAATATTTTTCAAAATGCAGCATGTTGGAGAAAAATCTTTATCTATAAAGCACTGCTATGACTGAGAAGTAAAACCTCCCCCTTCGTTAACAAAATAAAAGCACGGGCCTCTACCCTGAACCCCGTCTTGCATGTGACTAAAAGGAGACAGTGCAACTTCTTTCCAAATGCTCTGACATAGTCCATTGATATTACAGTATTCTAGTCAAGTGCCTGTCATACGACAGGGTGTAAACAAGTCATATTTCTGCATTTCAAGGTACAGATTGTTAGAGCATTTGCATGTTACTGTCATGAAATGGTATGAGAGAGGGAATCACTGCAAAACTCCACTATTATGGATTTGTTAATTAAATTTGAATTCAGATGTGGTGGAAAGAAAAGAAACTGCCTTTTGGGTAAGAAATCTGTATGGTCTACAGTGATGCCAGCTCAGCAATAATAGATCACGAACTTTAGATTGGTGTATATTCAGATCAATTTAACTGGGAAAAAGTTTTTCAATTGAACAATCAAATGGATAAGAATTAAGAAAGCTACTGTAGTATTAAACTAAATCTACTGCCTCTTGATTCGTATCTGCTGGAGCTATTCTGATAGCCATTTATAAATGTCAAGAAACAGGCAATATACTTACACTGAAGAACAAAAAAACAACCTTAATCAAATCTATATATAGAAAAGTCAAATGGTGTATGCGTGTATGCATGCGTGTGTGTATGTGCACTTACTCCTTCCACACCGTTTGAGCTAGAGACTTGAAATTTGGTACAGTTATAGGTCTTAGGGTCCTAATCAGGGTAAGAGTCGAAAATTTTTCAAATCTCACCTCTGATGCCCCCCAGGGGTGAAATTATTTAAAGGCCAATCACATCAGCTGGGCAGCTGCTGTTCTCTGTGACATAGTTATGATGTCATAATACCCCCTCCAACGGACCCTGCATTTGCTCAGCTCTCTGCCCCCTCCCCCCTCCAACGGACCCCGCACTCGCTCAGCTCTCTGCCCCCTCCCCACCTCCGACAGACCCGAGTTGGGTTTGGTTGGAGGGTAAGTGAGGTAGGGGTGTCGGGTTTGGTCGGGAGGTGAGGTGGAGGTGTCGGGTTTGGTCCGGGGGTGAGGTGGGGGTGTTGGGTTTGGTCGGGGGGGGTAAGTGAGCCTGGGGTGTTGGGTTTGGTCTGGGGGGGTGGGAAGGTGTCGGGGTGGGTGAGGGGTGAGTGTTGGGTTTGGTGGGGGGTAAGATGGGGGGTTGGGTTTGTTTGGGGGGTGAGGAGGGGGGTCGGGGTTGGTTGAGAGGTAAGTGAGGTGTGGGTGTCGGGTTTGTTTGTGGTGGTAGGTAGAGGTGTCGGGTTTAGTTGGGGGGGAAGTGAGGTGGGTGTGTCAGGTTTGGTCTACGGGGGTGAGGTGTGGGTGTTGGTAGGGGGTTGACGTGGGGGTGTTGGGTTTGGGTGGGGGGGTGAAAATGTGAGTCGGGGTTGGTCGAGGGGTAAGTGAGGTGGGGGTGTCAGGTTTGGTCGGGGGAGGTGAGGTGGGGGTGTCAGGTTTGCTCTCTGCCACCTCCCCCCTCCAACAGACCCCGCACTCGCTCAGCTCTCTGCCCCCTCCCCACCTCCGACGGACCCAAGCAACGCCGGGTATTTTCACTAGTACTATATGTAAAGTTCCTTTCAGTGCATATTCACAATCTCTCTACCAATACCGCTTTAGGAAAAAAGTTATATCTGAAAAAAATTAAGTATACACCTTGTACCATATATCAATTTCTATATTGGCTTTCTAAGGAAATACTACACTAGCCTGAGCTCCAGTAACCACTGTATAAAGATATTTCCCATGAGATTTTATTACAGGGATGGCAAAATATACAGCCCATCTTTACTGTTTTTAAATTTCACTTCCATGCACTTCAGGTGCACAGCAAGTGAGGAGCCATATGATTATTCTCTCCCCCTCACCAATGATTTATTCTGAAGATTTTATAGAAACCCACCACGATGCTTTCGTAACAAAGAAATAATTGCTTGAGGATCAAAAGTTCTCAAAGCCAGAAAGCTCTCAAACAATCAGACCCAATATAGTGTTGTCTTTGAGTCTGAGTCCCTACAAAAATGATTGTCCTCTGACAGGTGATGAGGGGATTGTGCTCCAACAGAAAAAATGTATTAAATGGCAACAGAGATCTCTCTTCCCCACCATTCATGTTCTTATGTCAGCTGACCTGACTGCTCAGACAGTGAATACATTATTTAAAATATAAATATGGCTTAAAGCACATTTACAAAAGGATAAAAAGTGAGACCTAGTTTTTTTTAATCATATCTTCAACCATATTAGTGACTATCATCACTATGAACCACAGAATGAACTTTTAGCTCAGAGATTTAGTTTTGTTATTTACATAAGTACATAGCATTTTACATGTGTGCAGGAAAAAAGTCCCTGCTCAAAGGATCTTATCATGTAAAACAGATTGATACAACACAAATTATAAAAGGATTAGTGTGAGAGTAGCAGAAAACAGTCCTGGAAAGGATATTAGTGATGGAAGAATAAGTGGAAGGATCAAGTTTTAAGGAAGGATCTGATGGAGCCATAAAAATTAGGGCTGTCAAGCGATTAAAAAATTAATCGCGATTAATGGCTCTGTAAAACAATAATAGAATACCATTTATTTAAATATTTTTGGAGGTTTCTACATTTTCAAATATATTGATTTCAATTGCAACACAGAATACAACGTGTACATTGCTCATTTTATATTTATTTTTTATTCCAAATATTTGCACTGTAAAAAAACATTTTTTTTTCAATTCACCCAATACAAGTACTGTAGTACAATTTCTTTATCATGAAATTTGAACTTACAAAAGTAGAATTATGTTCAAAATATAAAACGTAAAATTTTAGAGCCCGCAAGTCCACTCAGTCCTATTTTATGTTCAGCCAATCACTCAGACAAACAAGTATTTTTTACATTTGCAGGAGATAATGCTGCCATCTTCTTTACAATGTCACCTGAAAGTGAGAACAGGCGTTCTCATGACACTGTTGTAGCCAGGGTCACAAGATATTTTCATGCCAGATACACTAAAGATTCATGACCTTTCAAGCTTCATCCACCATCCCAGAGGATATGCATCCATGCTGACGACGGGTTCGCTCGGTAACAATCCAAATCAGTTCAGAGCGATGCATGTTCATTTTCATTATCTGAGTCAGATGCCACCAGCACAAGGTTGATTTTCTCTTTTCGTAGTTCGGGTTCTGCAGTTTGTGCATCGGAGTGTTGCTCTTTTAAGACTTCTGAAAGCATGCTCTGCATCTTGTCCCTCCAGATTTTGGAAGACACTTCAGATTCTTAAACCTTGAGTTGAGTGCTGCAGCTATCTTTAGAAATCTCACACTGGTATCTTCTTTGAATTTTGTCAAATCTGCCATGAAAGTGTTCTTAAAATGAACAACATGTGCTGGATCATCATCCAAGCCTGCTATAACAGCACTTGTATGCATGAATTGAAAAATACTATTTCTTTCGTCATTTTTAGAGTGCAAATATTTATAATCAAAAATAATATACACTGATTTCAATTACCACACAGAATACTATCTCTCTCTCTCTCTCTCTATGTATATAGAAAAACATCCAAAATATTTAATACATTTCAATTGGTATTTTACTAACAATGTGATTAAAACTGCAATTAATCACGATACATTTTTTAATCACAATTAATTTTTTTGGAGTTAATCGTGTGAGTTAACGGCACTTAAATTGACAGCCCTAATAAAAATATAAGAAAATATAAGCTAGATTTAAGTTCAGGAAAATCTTATGACTTCCATATGACTTCAATAAGTTTTGCTTTATGTACAAATTCGGATCTTCTATTTATAGACTGAAATCCTCTCTTCTCTTTTTCTATTTGACTGGTTGTTTGTTGGTTTTTTTTGGTTCTTTCTGGGGGCGAGGGGGAGGGAAGATAAGAAGTTTATAGTGACTTGAGGCCCAAAAGCAGAGAGTTCTTTTTGTTGAATATAACAAGTCCATTCAGGCTCTCTCCTAATTATTGGACTTTCTTTTCCAAATCACTTGGTCCCCTGATTACATTATCCCTTGGCTCTGTCATTCGTTAAGAGGAGATGATGCAAGGGTGATGCATAGTATATAGCAGTGATGGCGAACCCGTGGCACGCGTGCCGCTGCCGGCACGCCGAGCCGTCTCTGTGGGCACGCCGTCAAAACGCCGGAGCAGAGGGGCGGGGTCAGTAAGAGGCGGGCGGGCGGTGGAGGAGGAAGTGAAAGGACGGCCAGAGCCCGGGAAGGAGAGCGGAGGCGGGGCCGAGGCAGGAGGCGAGGCAAGGCAAGAAGGAGAGCGGAGGCGGGGCCGAGGCGCGAGGCAAGGCAGGAGGCGCGCGAGGCGAGGCGAGGCGAGGCGAGGCAAGGCAGGGCAGGGCAGGGCAGGAGGCGCCGTGCGAGGCGCCGCGCGAGGCGAGGCAAGGCAGGAGGCGCTGCCGCGCGAGGCGAGGCGCCGCGGGAGGCAGGAGGCGAGAGGCGGCGAGAGGCGCCGCGAGGCAAGGCAGGGCAGGAGGCGGCGCTGCCGCCGCGCGAGGCGGGGGGGAAGGCAAGGCAAGGGGGGGGAGGCAAGGAAAGGCAAGGGGAGGCAAGGGGGGGAGGCAAGGCAAGGCAAGGCGGGGGGGAGGCAAGGCAAGGCGGGGGGGAGGCAAGGCAAGGGGAGGCAAGGCAAGGCAAGGGGGGAGGCAAGGCAAGGGGGGGAGAGGCAAGGCAAGGCAAGGGGGGGAGGCAAGGCAAGGGGAGGGAAGGCAAGGCAGGGGGGGGAGGCAAGGCAAGGCAAGGGGAGGCGAGGCAAGGGGAGGCGAGGCAAGGCAAGGCAAGGCAAGGGGAGGCAAGGCAAGGGGAGGCAAGGCAAGGCAAGGGGGGGGAGGCAAGGCAAGGGGGGGGAGGCAAGGCAAGGGGAGGGAAGGCAAGGCAGGGGGGGAGGCAAGGCAAGGGGAGGCGAGGCAAGGCAAGGGGGGAGGCGAGGCAAGGCAAGGGGGGAGGCGAGGCAAGGCAAGGGGGGAGGCGAGGCAAGGCAAGGGGGGAGGCGAGGCAAGGCAAGGCAAGGGGGGAGGCGAGGCAAGGCAAGGGGGGGGAGGCAAGGCAAGGGGGGAGGCGAGGCAAGGCAAGGGGGGAGGCGAGGCAAGGCAAGGCAAGGGGGGAGGCGAGGCAAGGCAAGGGGGGGGGAGGCGAGGCAAGGCAAGGGGGGAGGCGAGGCAAGGCAAGGGGAGGGGAGGCAAGGCAAGGGGAGGCGAGGCAAGGCAAGGGGGGGAGGCAAGGCCGGGGGGGGGGCGAGCCGCGCTGCTGAGGCCGGGGGGGGGGGGGGTGAGCCGCGCTGCTGAGGCCGGGGGGGAGTCCCGAGTCGAGCGGGGGTGTTGGCACTTTGAAAAAAAACAAGTCGTTTTGGTTTGCAGTTTGGGCACTTGGGCTCAAAAAGGTTTGCCATCACTGGTATATAGGATAGCGGGTTTTTTTAAACTTGGTTTATATCAACGGATGCCAACCTCCTGTAATAAGTCAGTCAAGTTTAGTGTCCACAGCACTTACAGGTCAGCAGACCCGATCAAATAAAATCTGGTTCTTCTATTTCCAAAAATAATAAAGATCAGAATTATTTTAACAAAACAATTTCATAAAGATGCATTTTCACTTAGTTCTTAAAATACAAACACACAGCTTCATTCCCAAAACATATTACAAGAACTCCTCACTTAAAGTCGTCCCCTTTAATGTTGTTTCATTTCTGATGAATTAGGGAACATGCTTGTTTAAAGTTGTGCAATGCTCCCTTCTAATGTCGTTTGGCAGCCGATTGTTTTGTCCACTACTTCCAGGAAGAGCAGCCCGTTGCAGCTAGCTAGTGGGTGACTGGAGCCAGGGTGGACCGGCAACCCCCTTATCGGCTCCCCCCATCAGCTCCCGGCTCCCCTAAGTTCCCTGTGCAGCATCCACCCAGCAGGTTATCAATTGCCGGCAGTTCAGCTGCCCCCCCCCCCGCCCCCCACTGCCATGTGCTGCTCCTGCCCTTTGCCTTGGAGCTGCTCCCTGAGACTTCTGCTTGTTGTGCGGGGGGGGAGGGAGGAAGAGAGGGGCTAATGTCAGGGTGTCCCCCTTCGCCTGCTCCTGCACCCCCCTTACCTCATCTTCCATAGAGCAGGGGGCACGCACAAGGGAGGGAGCTGGATGGCAGCAGCTGGTCTCCTCAAGCTGACCTAATTAACAAGGCAGTGTACTTAAGAGAGAGAATCTCTCTCATTCACACACACGGTGTGTGTCTCTGTCTCTGTGTGAGAGTTAACCTTTGAGGGCTCAGCCAATTGCTAGTTCATCTAGCAGTAAGGCATTCCCTGGGAAATATCCCACCCTCTGACTCCTCCACCTCAACCAAGCTTCACAATCATAATCACTGTGTACAAGTATTAAATTGTTTGTTTAAAACTTATACTGTTTGTGTGTGTATATATGTGTGTATATATATAATTTCCCTGGAACCTAACCCCCTCATGTACATTTATTCTTTTGGGGACACTGGATTTGTGAAACATCGTTTCACTTAAAGTCACAATGTTCAGGAACATAATTACAACGTTAAGTGAGGAGTTCCTGTATAGTGTTTCATTGCTTCTGTTAGTGGAATACACCCTTGGACAGATGGCTTGCAGCAAACTGTGGGCCCTTAATATGGGGTTTAAGAGGTGCATAGGTACCAGCAGGCTCACTGCACTGGGGTGGATTTCACCCATAGCTGTTATACATCATCTTTTTGACATTAGAAATGGCCCCACCTTCCCCTTGATTCAGTCTAAATGTTAAGTACTCTCAATTCTTTTCACTGGCTTTTAAATTATTGCATATAAGTATTAGCTCTGTAGGATGGATTAAGTTTTAATTTTAATGTTTTGTAAAGCGTTCTGAGATTCCTCAGCATGACAAAGTGCTATAAAAGTTTAAGTTGTTCCACTACAATAGCTGAGGGCCCTATCCCCAAGTTATTTAAAATTTAAATTTAAGTACTTGTAGCAAATTGGCTATAAGTTATGAGACTGAAATTACCACTGGACCAGTGACGTAGACGAGCTGAACCCTAACTGTATTTGAAAATTAGTAAATTAATTTAAAAATGAATCTTAAAAATATACTAGCCATTAAGGAAGAGGAACTGAAGAAGGGATCATATAATTTATTTAGAATGTAATAAATGGGCCATGAACTTCAAGGTAGTCTGCCAATGCACACAAGTTATCAGGCAGCCCATCAGAGCACTGCAACAATGAATTCTGGACATCATAAATATGTACTTACATCAGGGTGTTTAGATTCTGAAAAATACAGTATACTTTTAACCAACTGTAGCATGCTCTAGGCATTTAGACTTCTTGAGGGCTTAACTTAGTCATTCCTAGTCAAAGGGAAAACAATATTTACTGTGTTCTCAAATAGACAGCATTTATATATGAAACTTCCTGTGCTTTGTACAGTGTAAACAGGAAAGTCTTTAAAGCTAATACTATAGATTTTATAATACAATTCTCTACTGTTGTTTAATTACTTAGTAAAATCCTACAACTTTTAAAATAAAATTTAAAATGTCTTTAGGGAGAGAGAAGCAGTCTGTTGAAAGGGTAGGATGCAGCAGTCAGTCTTTGCCACCATTTTGTAGCTATATGAATGTAGAAAAAGGTAGTTAGTGCTCCATTACTGAATAATTATCCATCTAAATGTCAGCTGTGAACATGTGATCAGTCTTTTTATGAGCCAAAAGAATGTTCCCTTATGTCCATATTTAATTTCAGTATGGAAATACAGTACATGCTCACCTTTCCCATTGACATCTCAATACATAAGCATTTTAGTCCTCAAGGCATTTTTTCCTTTTTATATATATAAAAAAAAAGACATATAAAGCACACCTAGAGTCGTGTAGCTCTACAGAAAATTGGTTAAAAATACCTGCAGAACATACACACACATTTATGTATGAATTGATGAAGGTATTTGCCGACATCCAAATGAAAGAGCGTAAATGCGTACACACTGGGCTAGTCCAGGGGTGGGCAAACTTTTTGGCCCGAGGGCCACATCGGGGTGGGTAAATTGCTTGCAGGGCCATGATGGTAGGCCTGGGGCAGGGGGTTAGGATGCGGAGGGAGTGCATGATATGGGAGAGGATGTGGTGTGCAGGAAGGGGCTCAGGGCAAGGGGTTGGGGCACAGGAGGGATGCGGGGTTTGCGAGGGGGCTCAGGGAAGGGGGTTGCGGTGCACAGTGTGGGCGGGGCTCATGGCAGTGGTGCAGGATGGGGCTCAGGGAAGGGAGTTGGGGTGCAAGAGAGGCGTCGGGTGCAGCAGGAGACTTAAGGCAGGGGGTTCGGGGTGCAGAACCAGTGGGGAGTGCGGGAGGGAGTTCACAAGGGGGTTAGGGTGCAGGTGGGGTTCAAGGTGAAGCAGGGGGCTCAGGGCATGGGGTGGGGGTGCAGGAGGGGTTCAAGGTGAAGCAGGGGGCTCGGGGTGCAGGAGGGGTATGGGGTGCAACAGAGCAGGGAGTTGGGGTCCAGGAAGGGATTGGGGCATGAACTCCGGTCCAGCACCACTTACCTAAAGCAGCTCCAGGCTGGCAGCGGGGCCAGGGTATGCTCCCTACCTGCCTGCCCTGGCCTTGGCCCCATGCCCCTCGGGAAGCAGCCAGCACCATGTCCCTGCTGCCCCTGGGGGAGGGGGCACAGAGAGGTGCAGTTTCCCATTCCCAACAAATGGGAGTCTGGGGCGAGGTATCCACAGGCAAGAACAGCTCACGGAGTCCTCTGCTCCCCCTCTCCCAGAGAAAGCAGGGATGTGGTGCCGGCTGCTTCCCGGGGTGGAGTGGGGCCCGCAGCATTATGGGGGATCTGCGAGCCAGATCCAAAGCCCTCACAGGCCAGAACCAACCCACAGGCAGTAGTTTGCCCTGGGGTAATCAATAATATTGCATATTTCAAAAGCACCAGCCTTTTAAATTTTTGAAAGGTTTTAAAGCTGCATATAAGGCTAACATCAAGTATAAAATTAATGTATTAACCTTCTAGGGCAGGGTTTCTCAAACTGGGGGTCGCGACCCCCCGGGGGGGGTCGCCGAGCGCTCCCCAGGGGGTCGCGAGCTCCTGCTGCCGCAACTCGTGGCGACTAGGGTTGGGGCGCAGCCCCCAGTGGGTGGGCTCCCAGCTGTGCGGCGGCCCCCAGTCCCCCAAGCGGGCGGGCTGGCGCACACCCGGCAGCCCGCCCGCGGCGGAGACGGGGGGGCGGTGCGCACTCGGCAGCCCGCCGGCAGCGGTGGGGACTGGGGGCCGGGCGGACCCTGAAGCCCGCCGGCAGCGGTGGGGACTGGGGGCCGGGCGGACCCTGAAGCCCGCCGGCAGCGGTGAGGACTGGTGGCCGGGCGGACCCTGAAGCCCGCCGGCAGCGGTGAGGACTGGGGGCCGGGCGGACCCTGAAGCCCGCCGGCAGTGGCGGGGACTGGGGGCCGGGCGGACCCTGAAGCCCGCCGGCAGTGGCGGGGACTGGGGGCCGGGCGGACCCGGCAGCGGCGGGGACTGGGGGCCGGGCGGACCCTGAAGCCCGCCGGCAGCGGCGGGGACTGGGGGCCGGGCGGACCCTGAAGCCCGCTGGCAGCGGCGGGGACTGGGGGCCGGGCGCACCCTGAAGCGGGGACTAGGGCGGAGGTGCAGCTGGCAGCCCGACGGGGTGTGTGTGGGGGGGGGCTTGGGCGCAGGGGGGTCGGCGCTTTTTTTTTAAAAAAAAAAATTCTGCGGCTTTTCCGCGGAGGGGTCGCGAGGGGCCGCCGGAGCACAAAAAGGGGTCGCGGTCTCAACAGGTTTGAGAACCACTGTTCTAGGGTATATATCCAACAAGGCTGAGGCACAGCTTCATTATCTGCAGACACCCACCAAATCTGCAACTGCATTTCTGTGCTCACAAAAACAAATTCTGATTTGTTTGTTGCTTTCTAAGACATGGCAACACTGAAAACAGATGAGGCCTCCTCATCAATCAGTCTGTCAGGATGTAGCCATTTGGACACAGGATTTCTAGCCCATTTCCTTTTCTTCTTGGGGTGCAGGCAAGTTTCATGTTAAGAACACCAAAGCTGGAGCACAATTATGGTCAGTCAGTATACACTGCCCTGACTATCTAGTCATTTTGCCCGAGCCTGGTTCCCGACTGGGCTGGTGTACATACCAGGGCTGCCACATCATGGAAAACAATTACCAAAGTATGAGAAATCTGTTTTTCCATGAAATAATTACTGCCATAATCTGACTAGCAATGACCACATTCAGGGAGAGAAGGAGTAAGTACCCTAGCCCAATTTAGCTTTGCCATAAAATGGTAAGAAAGAAGAAACTGACAGAAGGAAGTGGGTAACGAACACCAGACAGAGCCAGTCGGGGTGAGTAGACCTCCCAAGAGCTGCTTTGGAAGGACCTCTCTGAAAACTTGCCAATCAAAGGCCTAGTAAAATCCTAAAACATTTAAAATAAATGTAAAATGTCTAGGGAGAAAGAGAAGAGGTCAGCTGAAAGGATGGGATGTAGCAGTCAGTATTTGACACCATGAATGTAGAAAAAGGTAGTTAGGGCTCCTTTTACATGTCAGCTAACACATACAAAACTTTTCACACAACCAAGTCAGATTGGGAGAAACATCACTGAGAAGGTTTCTCAGGTCCACGATGGGATTTCTGGTCAAAAACAGAGAGACACCCACCCTAGAATTACCATTAGCCCGGTGGTGAGGGTAATCATCTAGCTGTGGGACACCCTTTGCTTGGTTTGAAGCAGGAGCTTGAACCTAGGTCTACCACCTGAACTACTGGTGATTCAGGGGGGTGTCTGTGTCTCATATTTTTTGGGGGGTTAAATTTCTAAAGGTCTCAGTTTCATCTTGATCAATGGAAATGAGAAACATTTTCGAAATCTCAAAAACTTTCATGGATTGGGAAAAGATTTCCGCTTACCTTTAACATGGAGATTACAAACCAAGTCTGGGAGCTCCTCAACTCTATACCCATTTTACTGACAGGTAAACTGACATATAGAAAAGGGTAAATGACTTTCCCAAGGTCAGTGGTAGAACTGGGAATACAGAGCAGGAGACTTAACTCCTACTCCTCTATTCTAACCACTAGATTACAATGCCTTCCAAATTATTAAAACATGATTTATTTTATAACATTCTGATAATATGCAGCAACTCCAAAATATATGCTCCCTCCAATTCACAAAAGTAGTGTCACTATAAATGAATATTGAGAGTTGGAGAGAGAGAATGCACAAAAGTTCATTGTGGGCAAAAGTTGGTCTAATTCCAGGAAGGAAGGAGTTGTTCCCACACATGCTAGTGGTTCTATATCAAACAACAACAAAAAAAAGCCTACTACAGGATGGTCATCATAATTATCTCAAAAACTTACATTTATGTGAAGAGCCCTAAAATGTTGGAGTTCACCATAAAGATCAAAACTCCTTAAGAGAAAAAAGAAATCAGACATACCAGAGGAGACATAAATTACTAAATCAAGACCCTGATTTAACCAATAACAAGAAATTTTTTGCAATAAGTAAAAGAGAATGTTCAACTAACCATTTGATAGACCATTTCTGAGCTTTTGTACATTATGACTTGTGGGAGATGAAAATGTACTGATTTGGCATGTTCCTGTTGTTGGTGAATATGAGCTTAAATTTTTCTTTCTGGTCTTCAACAGTGTTGCTTCATGTGGCTAAACAAAGTTTTAAAAAAGAATGAATAAATAAATGTTGGTTCATATGGAGGTCCTTCCAGATTTTTTATGTAACCCTGACAATTCCAATCCCTCCCTCCAATTTCAATTCTCAATGCTTCACAATTACTGCCTCCACACTTCCTGTTAAGGTGGATTACACAGTGCTCCCAGAGCCAGTCAGCATACAGTGTCATAAAATGGCTCAATTTACTAATATTTAATCAAGCAGTATAGGCCAAGTTGTAACCGTTATTTTAAAAGAGATTCCCAATTTGGAGTGTCCCCGTGTACGAACATCACCAAATGTATACGCAAATGGCACTGAAACATGCAAATTAAGATGATAGATAAACCACAGATAAAATGTAAAATCATAGTCCTCCCCATTTGTGCTCACTAAAGATCCTCTGGTACTTTACGCAGTGTTCTAGCTGATTTCAACTTGATTAACTGTATTTTACTTACCTAAGTTTCCCTGAAGTTTCAAATTAATATAGTATTCCTTACTTTTTATCCTGAATGTTGTTCAATGTTGCTGTTCCCAAATGTTCTTCTGGGGCACCCTGACTTCTTGAAACAAAGAGCCAGAGCAGCGTAAAGGGTTCTACTGATACTTCTACACAGCACCTGGCTGTGAGCCTTCCAGCCAAGGTAGACAGACTCATGCTAGCGTGTTAAAAAACAGCTGGCAGAGAGACTCGAGCTAGTGACCCAGGATTAAGTCCACCCAATTTCCTAGACTTGAGCTCAGGTGGCCAGTTTGAGTCTCCACCAGAGCTTCAACATCCACATGACTATTTTTACCATGCTAGCTGAAGCCCCTCAAGTCTATCCATCAGGGCTGTAAGTTTCTCTCCCAGCTGCAGGGTAAACATACCCTGAAAGCTCATGACCCAGCCAACAGAGAGTACCCCAGAGCAGAAACGTCTTCCATGCACTGGTATAGGAGTTGTCTGGGAGCAGGAGAGTTGTGTTGGTGGCAAGGTTGCTACACCACAGTCTATGGAGAAAGTGCTGTCTCTAAGTTATGCATGGGGCTGCCTCTTCATCCCTCAAGTAGCACAAGATCTAGAGGAGGGCACAAAGGCGGTTTCAAGAGACTTTTGCTGCTCACTGTCTGCCCCATGTGGGAATTCAGTGCTGCTACTTTTAGAGAAGAGGCTACTTTTCAGCAGTGGGTAGAATAATGTGTACTATAAAGTAGTTAATATTTATTGATTTACATGAGTCTAAATGTTTTTCAGACATGGATAAGTTCTTAGGGGGAGCATCCTTGTTGTCACAAGTCTACAGAGACAAACATGAAAAAAGGATAGGCATGCACCAAAATGCCTAATGGTCAGTTTTGTAGCAACCTACCCATAGGAGAAGTTTCTTCCTAACTCCAGGCAATCAGTGGTTGGTTTATGCCAGACACATATGGGTTCATATCCCTATTTTTTCCTGTGTAGCTTTTTATGAATATTCTCATTATGCATGTAAATGCATTATTTATCTAAGAAATCTATTTATTTATTTCTAAATTCTTCGCCTGCAGCTATAGGTAAGACTATGAGTTCCACAGATCAATGATGTGGGGGGAAAAATCCTTTTCAGTTTTAAATATGCCACCTTTCACTTTCATTGACCATCCTCTTGTTCTTGTATTATAGAAAAGGATAAATAGGAATGCTCAATTTACCTTCCCAATAACATTCATTATTTTTTTATACCTCTATCCTGTCCCCTCTTCTTCATTTTCTTAAAATTACACAGTCCCATTCTTTTAATCTATTTTATACAAAAGCCTTTCCATGCCTCTCATCATTTTCACTATCTGGATCCAGACCCCTTCTCTTTCTCCAATTCCTTTTTTAACAGGATGACTAGAAATGGACATAATTTCAGATGTTAGAACACTGTTTTATAGAATAGCCTTATATTTTAAGTAATGCTTTCTATCTCAGTCTTTATGCACTCTAACATTTTGTCTGCTTTTTTTTGACCGCCTTTGGCAGACTGAGCTGAAGTTTTCACTGAACTTCTCACAGTGATACACAAAGTTTTTTTCTGAGCAGTTACTGTTAGTTTATAATACAGCAATTTTTAGGAGCTGATCTAATTCACACTTCCAGCTTGCATTATCTTGTATATATTAATACTGAATTTTGATTTGGTGTTCATTCATCTAGCTTTCTTATATACCTCTGAATTACTCAATCTTCTCCATTGTTTTGAGTAGCCAATAATTAGGTATCATCTCCAGATGTAATAATTTTATATAATCTTTGCATCCTTTTTTCTGGTTCATTAATATTTTAAACAACCCTTGCTCTAGTAGGAAACCTTGGGCTACCCTACCCTACTGCTAACCTTTTGCCACATTAAGATGAACTGAACCCATTACTGCCAGTAAAGGCAGTTTTTCAGAGAAATATTAGTTACAAAAGGCTATCATTACATTAGGCATTTAACCTATATCTACTCTGTTTTGCAATATGGCGATCCTGTGCATCCCTGCTGAAGCCTCAAGGGACCCTCTCTGTTTAACCTTGAATGCCTGACATTGGAGCCACCATATTTCTGGACATGCAAGAAGCCTCTTTTGAGCATCTACCTGGGCAGAGTTACTGCAGCACACAACCTCTGTGGCAATCAGCATAACACCACTGAGGCAATCAGAGTTTCTTTTCAGGGAAAGAGAGTCCAGATCTGTTGCACACCTGGGGCAAATCCTTATGATGTCACACCAATATTAGACAGTTTTAACCACTCATTCCTGACTTTTTAAACACAGAGGCAGATGTCACATCAGGTGAGGGCATAGTGGGAGAAGTTTGGCATTTTGTGGCCAAGGAGATGGTCCTGGGAGATAAGGGAGAAGCAGCATTATGGGATGAGGATGCAATCTGTGTAAGAGGAGACGTGCCATATAAATTAAAACTTTATTGTATAGTCACGTTACAGTTGACAGCCCCCCAATATATAAATGACTTCAAGCGAATATTTTAACCCATCATATTCTGAAAAGCTGATGTAAACAAGGGCTTTTATTATAGTCATTTTGCAGCAGAAGGAGAGTCTAGTCTCAAATACAATTCTTCTCTGTTAAAACACTTTTGTTCCCATCTCAGAAAAATAACAGCTTTAGGGTAGGAAAAAACTGTTTAATTTCAGGCTGGACCACTCATCCACAAAAATGCTACTCCGACCCAAGAAACAGATGCAAAATTACAGTCACAGCTGCATTCTGCGCAGAACAAGTTGGGTAATGGTACACTAAACTGCTAATTAAATTGCTAATGATTTTTTTTAGTGCCACTGCGGTATTTTGCCACCTTTATTTAAATAAAAGAGTATCCAGCAAATTTTTAAAATTGCAAGTTTCTATTTTGCTAAATACCAATGAGACTTGTAAATATGTATCACATATAAACAAATCTCTCTAAAATGACATAGCCATGTGGAGATTTACCGGAGGCTCATTTACTGACCAGCTATTTTTTCTAATATACTTTTCCACTAATTTTCCTTCCCTTTAAGGCTACCATCCTCATGAACTCCTCTGTGTTAGTGTTTGTAGCAACACCCACTGTTGGTTCGGGTAGATAATAAACCGACATATGTCATGACATACTGGCACTGGGAATATACACTGGCTGCATTCTCAAAAAATAATAGCAACAGTACAATTTTATTTTTATTGTGATAACTGTGGTGAAATTTATTGCAGCGTTAGTATTTTATTGTTTCATTATGCCAGATTAGCTGAGGGATGTAATTATATCCTTGACATAAAAATGCTTTTAACGTTTTCATTTCAATTTTGCAGCTTATAATATGAAGATTATAGCATTATCATAATTCCATATTGTTACATGTACAATTAGATGGCAGAACATTTGCTTCTACAATTATGGAGCTAATTTCTAATAAATGCTTTCAACAAGGTTCCTAATTCATTCAGCTTTTGGACAAGTAGTGAAGGTAACCAAAAATATGCCTATTTCTCCAATTATAGCCAATTTCTTCATGCCGATAACTACTTCACTTATTGACAGGCAATATATACAAAAACAATAATTTCATGCAAAAGATTTTTAGCAATCACTTCTCCTTAGTGAGACTTTTGTAGACTGTCAGACAGTCTGCTATAATATAACCCTAAAGAAATGCTGTGTATTTATGTAAATTCCATATAATTCCAATCACAAAACTGAACACAGTACTTACGTTTTCTTTTGCAAGGGTCTCCAACTTCAGTGCTCTCTTAACTCTGCAAGGAAAAGATAAACAAGTTTTACACTTCTTCAAATACAAAATGTCAAGTAATAAGATCCATTATCTGTGGTCTTAAAATAACAATATTTTCCTAGTTATGAATGCATTAAATCTTCTCTGCATTAAGTTTTATTTCAGGGAAAGTACTTTCAGATACAGCAAATTTACTAACTAATTCAAAGAACATGCGACAAAAAGGTTGTTTTTTTGAAAGCTGGAACACAAGTGTTTGTACAAAAAACCATCCATCGAGAGATTTATCAGTTCAAACCAAGATACTGGATTATATATTAAAAAACAGGTATGAGTCTCTTTCCAACAAAATGCCAATAATTAAAATAACTGTACACAAGTGCACTCCAACTCATATACCTTCTGGGTAGGTGTTATAAGTATTTTGCCATAAGTGGAAATAATGCATTAAGTATTTAAACATGGATACAGCAAGGTGAAAGGGGTAGTTCTTCCCATCATTTCAGCTCTTAACATGATTCAATGCTACCAGACTATGACTTAGCTGGGGAACAGATGCTCTATGTCTTTACAAGTCCCCAAACCATAAAAAACTATTTTCTAGTCTTCTTCACCATACTGATTCAGGAACATGCCAAGCTCTCTCTGCAAAATTTGCT
This sequence comes from Sternotherus odoratus, assembly GCA_032164245.1. Classification (NCBI taxonomy): domain Eukaryota; kingdom Metazoa; phylum Chordata; order Testudines; family Kinosternidae; genus Sternotherus; species Sternotherus odoratus. The sequence continues at coordinate 77,505,357 of JAVMKO010000008.1, read as the reverse complement.
CTGCTGAACTGGATGCCCAGCTGTTAATGGCAACACTAGGAAAGGAAAGCTGAATATTTATAATTCTTATACGGTACAGCTGTCTTTTAAAGAGCAGTCATCAAAATTTTATTGAATACAGGCTAAATACTCAAAGGAAAGAAAGGTCAACATAAATTAAGACTATTTTACCCAGAGACAACTGCAACTTAAGTACTTACTTAAATCTTAAACAATACCTTAAAGCATTATATAAAATAACTAGAAAATTATGAAAATCTTTATAAAGTCATTCTATAAGAACTTTACACATTCATTTCAAATTAAACAAGCTTTGGAAAATACACTTTACTTCAAAATGTAACTGCACAGATTTCATCTTGGAAAAGATTGTTCTGACTCATTGGCAAGTAATATGACCTCATTTAAAATATACAGTTGTTTAGAGTGTGTCACTGTTTCTGAGTTTCAAATGTGAAGGCATCTTTGAAATATTATTCATGTAATATTATTGCATGAGATAACATTGGCTTACATTTATCTGTATTTTAAAAAGATCATAGAAAAATACTATATTAAAAAGCCAAAAATATAAGATTTACATTTTCTATATTAAAAAATACCCTACAAATTTTTGCCAAGGGACAGCCAAAGGTGTAACAGTTTGATGGAATTCTTTACAATATGTGTGGGTATTTTTTTTGTTTTGTTTTAATATAGTGATCCATGTTGCTTAAGGAATACAGACTCCATTATATCTTCCACCCCAGTGGCAGCAGAAAAACATTATATACATTAATACATTCTCTCGGTTAGGGTGCTCTGGGGTCCAATGCATTTGCATGTTATACTAAGGCATCCCTTCTGGCCTTACATTTTTGATTCTGTGTTATGATGGAAGTTTTTATGATGGACTTCAAAAGGAGCTGGAAGCCAAAGTACAGCAGAATCTGGACCTGAGGTAGCTTTATGATGAGGACAAATGAAAAACTGCATGGAAATCCTAAATTATAGGGATTTGGGAAATTTCTCAGAGAAAAAGTTGTGGAGTGGTCAGCCCCATGTTATTTAAAATCTGTCAGATATTGTGTAGAGCAAGAGTTCCAGTCGGCCCAAATTTACCCATGTAAATCCCTGGAGCTATGCAGTTTTAGAGGCAGATTCTCAAATACTTCTACATCAGAAGGGGCTGCATAATGCTAATTTTGGCTTTCTGTGATCATCTAAGCCTTGCTCTTTCCAGTGAAAGCATTAGATTCTATCCCACCTGACAGTATCCCCTCTGATGCCCTAATGAAAGGCAAGTAAATCACTAGTCAACTATTATTCAACCAGGATCATGTAAGCCTGGGGGTCTTAAAATCCAAACCACCGTCCTTGGCTAAAAGCTCTAAAACAAAATTCATTCAGGAAATTTAAAAGGAGCCTCATTGGGCCACAGGTATCTCCCTGCCTCCCACATACATTCAAAAAGATGCATATGACAGAGAGAAGAGAAAGCTCAACACAATCTAAAGTGTGGAAATTAGAACCCCACACTTCTTTAGGATATAGAGGGCAGTAGCATCACCTCCATTTGTCCAGCCATGGGAGGAAGAGAGTTGGAACTAAGTTACTACAGCACCAGGACAGTAGTAAATGTTACAGTCTGCACAAGTAGGGAAGAGGAAGGAAAAACCAAGCACATGAAGCTACAGTGTACAAGAGCTTATTTACCGGAGTCCCTTCCCCTCAAATTGATCCAAAATCTCCAGGGACAGAGCTCATTTTGTTTTCTTAAGAATCAGAAGGGTAGTCATGTTAGTCTGGATCTGCAAAAGCGACAAAGAGTCCTGTGTCACCTTATAGACTAACAAGTGTATTGGAGCATAAGCTAATGGGCTAATACCCACTTCGTCGGTGGGTATTATGCTCCAATACATTTGTTAGTCTACAACAGCGGTCGGCAATGTCGGCACACGGGACCGCAGGGTAAGTACCCTTAGCGGGCCCCGCTGCTTTATTTACATTCCAGCTTGCTGTGCGCCGCTTCCCGCCTCCTGCAGCCCCCATTGGACCGGGATGGTGAACTGCGAGCCAGCAGGTAAATAAAAGAGTGGGGCCAGCTAAGGGTACTTACTCTGCAGTCCCGCATGCCGACGTTGCCAATCGCTTGTCTATAAGGTGCCATGGGACTCTTTGTCACTTTTGTTTTCTTAATTGTGCAAAGTAGATTCTGTTGTATGCTTATGTAGGTATATGCATTCTGGTAATTGGTACTTTATACACAATATTTACCAACCTGAAAAAAAAGTTATAACATATTAGAAAATCCCTTTGGGCCAGACTGAGAGTCTCTTTCTAACACTGGTGATCATTTACTTACAAAAGTACTCCTATTTACCTCAGTGAAACTATTCATGTTATGAGTTTCACCATCTAGCCCTTGATAAGGAGTGAAATTTTACAGTCTACTGGTACGCTAAGATTATTATTTTTTAACTTTCCATGTATTTAAGCACATTATAAAAGAAATAAATTGAAGATGAGCAGGAAAAGGTATTTGTATGATGTGTTAATAAATAAATAAAGGAGCGTGTGGCATGATGAAGTGACTGTACCACTTAATGGAAAATTTATTCTGAAGAAATCACAATGCATTTTTGTGTGTTACATAGACTCCATTGACATACACTTTCAACCTTATTATTTTCTAACTCACTTTATAGACAGAGATTAAGTTTTACAAAAGCCTGGTATGGTACGTGATTAGTATTGCAGGGAGCTAACTATAAAGAGGTCACACAGGAGGCCACTAGTTGAGTCACAAGCACCAAGTTCCAATATACCAGTGGTTCTCAACTTATTTATCATTGCGGGCTGCATATGCGGCCCACAATTATTACCTGGGCTGAAGGGGCTAGGTGGTAGGGCAGCAGCAGCTCAAACCCCGACTGTGGGCCCGCACCATACAGGACCGGGAGGCTGCCTGACCCCGAGCCCAGAGCTTGCGGGACCGGGCGGCTACCGTGCTGGGCATCCGGGAACCCCATGGGCGGCCTTTAGCACACAGGTGAGGTGGGCTGCAGTTGTGTGCTAATTGGGCCATGGGTTGAGAACCGCTGCACTATACGAGTAGTTCCCAAACTTGGTTCATGGCTCGTTCAAGGTAAGCCTCTGGCGGGTCGCAAGATGCTTTGTTTACCTGAACATCTGCAGATACGGCCGCTTGAAGCTCCCATTGTCCGGGAACAGTGAACCACGGCCACTGGTAGCTGCAAGTGGCCGTATTTGCGGATGCACAAAGTGTCTTGTGGTTACCCTGAACAAGCCGTGAACCAGCAATCCAAGGTTAGTATATTTCATAAGAAGTTTAAAATGATTATTGTCTGAGATCACAAATTATTTAAGCCACACTTGTCATTCTTCTCTCTTCTTTTAGGTTCTAGAATAGAATCATAATTTGGGCTTGAAGAAATCTACTTCCAATTGTTGACAAGAAGCTTTCACTTGACTAACAAATGTTGGGGCCTAAGTCATCAATTATTGAAGAATTTAAGCTTTCATTAAATATGAAATCTAATCTAAAGAAAATCTATAGTTGCTAAAATAACCATCTATGAACAGACTGTGAATGGATGCAGTGTTGTCTGCCCCAGTCTGCAGGCAGACTGCTGCACGACCTCTATTGCTACTCAGGGCCTTGCTAAGCACCAGAGTGAAATTATAAAGATGTGATTCACTTTCTCTACTGGTCTTCAGAAGCCTCTGGTGTGGGCTGAGAAGTTACCAACAACAGGAGAGGCAGGAGCTAGAGCTACTCAAACAGAAAGGATTTAGAAAAAAAAATCTGTGGAAGCATAGTATAATGGAGATCAACCCTTATAACCACAGCCAGGAAGAGCCCAGAGCAGCTGTTCACTAGATCTTGACGAACTAATAGTGGGTGTTACAGTCCAACAGCTACCACTATTACATCTCAAGCTGCTGCTGTCATTTTCTCACTTTCATGGGCATGAAAAAGTCACACGCACTGTACCACCATGTTCTTCTATATCAGTGGTCTTCAAAGTGGGGTGCGCAAGACCACCCCTAGGGGTGCGCGAGACCCCGGCACCACCGCTGATCCCACCCTGGGAACCACCGAAGTTGCAGTCTATTTTTGTCCCACCTCAATGCCGCAGAAAGAAAGCGGAAGCTTTCTTTTCGGTGACATTTCGGCGGACATATCCCGGGGGCCACGAGTGGGACAGGGAAAAAGGGCCATGGAGTAAAAACTTTGAAGAACGCTGTTCTACATCACCATTTATCCAAGGATTAATCATGCAATAGAACACATTTTGGAGTAGCTTCATCTGGGGTTCAAAGAAGTTACCTGACTTAGGTGACTTGGTGAGAAGACTGGTAATAAAACTCATGAGTCCTCTCTTTCACTCCCCTAACTACTAAAATATTCTTGCCTTAATAATAATCTTGACTTTTGGGGTAACATTATATACAAAACTGATATTTGTAGGAAAACATTAGTCAAGAAAAAATACAGATGCCTTTTTGTTGTGGCAGAACAGTTTAACTATGTTTTAAATCTGCTCCACATTGAAACGAAATATCCCAAACACTTTCCAAGTAAGGGATTTGCTCTGGTGTCCTGAGATCACTTGATCATTACTTGTTAGGTTCACTCACTCCGGGGGCACCTGGCATTGGCCACTGTTGGCAGACAGGATACTGGGCTGGATGGACCTTTGGTCTGACCCAGTATGTTCTTACGTTCCTGTATTAATCAAAATCTCCCCTTCCACACCTACCACTGTGTAGCACAAATTAGGCCATCAGCTACCTGGAAGCGCAGTCAATTCCCTTCCAAATAGAGGCAGAGGCTCAGAGCGAGGTTTGAAAGACAGGCAAAGTTTATTTTGTGCACAAAAGGAGTCACAGGGTTAAAACCCAAAAATGAGTGGCTCCCTGATGAAAAATACAGGGTCACTTTTATAGGCAAAAACCACAAAGACAAAACAGTTACAGCATTTTGCTAAATCATTGTTTTTAACACTTTGCATCCGGTTAGGCTTTGTTCTTCCCATTTTTACCAAGGGGCGTATCACTTAGCCCACTGGGGGGGTCAAAGAGGCGTATGGAGTTAAAAGTTTATATCACACATATATGGATAGAAAGAGGTGGTTACAATACTTATATGGTGGGTTACAGGTTTAGCTTTTCCCGGTAGGAGGCTGAACCTGCCAGGCAGTGGGCGTATACAAGAATCACCCACAGTTACAACAGTATTGCCAATAATATTTCTCTAACCTACTATATGTTACAACTCCATCTATTACTAAACATACCACAGAATTTATTTTTACTTAGAATACTTAACCACATTCTTTGCTAAGTATTGCTAAACTGAAACAGCTATTCTTCATAAACAAGGTGATCCATCACTAATAATTATTGCTAATACTTACTCAATGCTAGGAGCTTTAGTGAGCACTGAGTTCCTCTTTTTCACTGACACCACTCTGTGGTTCTGCTTTCAACACAGCACACAGCCTAACATTTTCTAATGATCTGTGATTCTACACCCTGAGCTAAGACTTATTGATTTCTGGTTCCATAATTATGTAACAAACTCCCTCCTCTTTAAAGGAACTTTCTTCTTACTTTAATACCCTTGCATTTCTATCTTTCGAAGCAATGCATTTCGTCTGGGGTAGGGTCGTGGAGTCCTGAGGGGTAAACAATTCATAATGCAACAAAAACCAAATCCTATAACTAACACTATTAAAACAAAATATATTCCTCCTTTTATGAGAATTTTTACCCATCCACTAACATTAGGTAACCATGACCAAAGATCAAAATCTTGCGTTTGCCTAATTTCATGTACTAGCTCTTCCAACATATGTATCTCTTGTTTAATAGAAGTTTCAATGGAGGTTTCCTCATTTATAGCCTCTCGCATTGATTCATTAAGTTCTCTTACCTCCTTATGCTTATCTGGTATGTAAACACAACATTCTTTACCCACTAACACACAAACCCCTCTCTGTAAGGCCAGGTTAAAGTCCAAGGCCATTCGGTTCTGCAAGATCTCCTGTCGATGGGCCCATAATTCTGCATTAATATCACTTATGGCGCCAATAGTGTCATTAGCAAATTTTGCAAAGGATTTACCCCACATACAGCCAAAGCAGTTCCAAACCGTGGGAAAGCTGCTTCTGTATCATCAATTAAAGGGAGTTTTTGAGGCACCTCTGGAATGCTCCTCCGATTTCGCACCTGGCCCTTAAGTCGGAGCCGAAAGCGTATTTCGGGGAGTATTATTCCTATATAGCAACACCCATTCCAATTTGTGGGGAGCCAGTTATATGCACGCCTTCCACAAATATAATAGGGCGTTGGATTGGTTGATCCGAGAGGGGGTCTCATCATACCTCCGCCTTGGAAGGGCTCACTGATCCCCTCTATCAGTGTGGGATTCGTTCCATTGGGAGTCAGGGTATAATTACAAATACTATGGCCCATATATGGTCCCTCTCTGCCTTCTGCTTTATAGCAAATAAAGCCTCGCAAAGTTACAGCTAGTTGGAGAGCAGGGGGTCTATGGCGGAGAAGAGAATAGTTATTCTGACCTCCAGGGGATCCCTTCATGTAGGTTATATTTGCCCATGAAGGGTCACAATCTTTAATGCTGGAGGTACCGTTTGTTCCGTTATACCACCAACAGCATTCGGCCGCACGCCAGGGTGCCTCATAAAGGGGTATTCCTTCCTCTGGAGTAAGGGGGACTAAAGAACAAAACCAGCACTTACTAAGACCAGATGAATGTCTAAGATGCTCTATTAATGTCAAAAAAAGTATTTTTTCGGGGCAACCATCCTTCACTCCCAGAAGGACTGTGGGTTGCCTGTATTCTAGCAATTATAATGAAAACAACAAGCAAACAAATCTGAACCACACTCTTACTGGCACACTTGATACTCATTGTGCTTAGCTATTTAGCTGGGATGCTACACCAAGCGCAACTTTCAGTCACTTAAAGGGGTTCTAGTCCATTAATCTTTTGGATGATGTCATCTGCTTCTGGTTCACCCGGTTCACGGAGGGGTGAACTCGCGTGGCACCCTCGAAGTCCGAGGTCGTCTACTTCTAGGGGGCCCTTTTCCAGGTCAGGTCCCCTTGGCGGTGCTCCTCTTGATTCGGGTATAGTGAATTTAGGTTCCCTCCTCTGCTACCTTGATGATGGTTGGGGTGACCGAGGCACTTGGTATGGTCCTTTTTCCAGGGGCTGGAGCAGAATTTCCTCGTCGCTTTAACAAAGACTCACGATCCAGGTGTTATTAAGCGAACTTGTACATCCAGTCCCAGAAGGATAGAGCACATCACATCTGTGGAGAGAGTTAGTCTGTCTCTGGGGCTGTAAACCAAAAGAAGTTAGTTCTGCTTTTCCAAATATTAAATCAGGTAAACTGAGGAAGGCCTGCCAAAACGCAGTTCAAAAAGTGTGGCGAGGCTGCTCAGGATCCTTAGGTCATGGTCTTTTTCCAGAAGGATCCCGAAAGGTCCCAGCTACTATGGCTGAAGCAGTGTCTTTTCTGAGGTAACCTGGTAAGATAAATAGCTTCTCACAAAAAAGTAGAAAATTAGATATATGTCGGTTTACTGCTACAAAGTCACTAGATGACACTGCAATTCATTTAAAGCAGTTATTAAAACATCAACACTTTGTTTCGGGTTAACTTCCTCTTTCCTTCTGTACTTTTTCGCCGTTTGTGTGGGCCTGATCCTGTTTTTCCAAATTTTACTGTACTACCAATTTAACAAAGAGGGGTGCTCTAGCTCTTAGCTCCCCTTGTACTTTAAACATGCCAACACTCTGTGCGCTGTTCAAAGTATTTTCCTTTTATACACACACTTTTATTTAATAAAATAACTGTGTGACAGAACTTTGGAGCAGCAAGATATGACAAACACAATCACTTGTAAGCTTGCAGCTTCTGATAGTCTTTTCTTCCCTCCCTAGCCTTCTGGCTAGGACTAGCCAGAGGAATTTCATGTGCAACATGGGAAGTGAGTTAACTTGTCATATTGATGTTTCCAAAGTCTATTGATATTTGATTTCAATTGAAAATTATTGCTTAAATTGATCTTATTCAATGAACTTAGAGTAAGTATATGTACACTTGAACATTGTCCATGTTATAATCAAAACAAGTTTGTATTACAATGTAAATAAACAAATATTTACTTCTTAATAAATATTCCATTACTATATATATATCACTTAACACAAGAACAATTCTGGCCGGCTACATGACAGACTTTTTCCAGACAAACTGAACATACCTTTAAGCATGCAGTCTTTACTATATTTCAACAACAGTGTTAAAATAGCAAACAGAGCATAACAAAGACAAACAAATAAATGGTGCGGACTTTTCAAATATATTTCCTTCCATAATGTCTATCTAACTGTGATAGATATTTATTACTAATTTTCTGGGTTTCAGTTGATCAGGCTAAAACCACAGGGTTATAAGGCAAATTTTTGAAGTGAACGCACCATATTTCATTAATAAAATCGAACAATAACAAACATTTTCCCTTAGGGGCTAACAAAACACAGCCTTTGTTTTTCCCTGGCAAGGTCTGACCTTGTGAGAAAAACAATTTCCTAATTTTTTTCTGCTTCTCTGAGAAGAAAGTATCCTTTAAATCCAATACTGTAAAAACAGCTGCTTTTGGTGGCACCTGTGTCAAAATGGTGTGAGGATTTGGGACCATGGGATGGTCCACAACAACCTTTTTATTTATTACTCTTAAATCGTGCACAAATCTATAGGTACCATCTATAGGTTATCTATAGGTACCAACACCCATAATTGGAGTGTTGAAAGGGGAGGATCCCTTCTACTAACCAGCCCCAACGCTTAAATTTTTCTATAAGGGGTTTTAATCCCATTCTGGTATCTTTTGTTAGGGGGTACTGCCTAACACAAATTGGGCCCTCCTTCTCCTTTAATGGTACTTTTACAGGGAGAACAGAGAGTGCTTTTGGAGGATTCCCATCTACCTATACGTTGGGATTTATTCCCTCCAGGTTGTTGATGCCCTCCTCTTGGGATATTTTATCTTTCTCGAGGAGAGCCATTTGATAATTTGAGCCTTGCTTTCCTGGCAGTTGTACCATGATTAGGTCATCATGGAAAAAGATTTCAGCCTGCAATTTTGTTAAGAGATCTCTTCCTTGCAGGGCAACTGGGCATGTAGAGGAAACAACAAAAGCATGTTCTAACATATTATTTCCAACTTTTGTGAGTAGGGGTTTATACACGGGGAGCCTTGTTTGCTTCCCTTCAATTCCTTCTATTACTACATGCCACCCGCTTTCTTCAGCAGAAGGGGGTTTTTCTGGTATCATTGTAAATGTAGCTCCAGTGTCCACTAGAGCCTCATAATTTTTGCCATCCACCCTAATTTGTACCATGGGATCTTTACAAGGTTTTGCCTGTAGGGTGGTGGTCTTAGACCCCGATCCTCTTTATTCCTCTATCCCCTCAGCCCTACCTGTTCTGGCTGGGCTCTCTCTCTCTCTCTCTTTAATTTAGGACACTCATTCCTCCAATGTCCATTTTCTCTGCAATAAGCACATTCATCTTTAGGAAGGGGTTTCTGCCTTTCTTTCCCTTCCTTCTATTATCTTGTTCACCTCTTAGTTCCATCTCTCCAATTACTGCTGCTGCCAGCATATCTACCTGCCTTTGTATTTTCTTTGCCTCCTTTCTTCTCTGCTACTTGCTTCCTGTTGTTATATATACCTTATATGCAATTTCAACTAATTCAGAGATCGGCTTTCCTGGGTCTCCCTCTACTTTCTGTAGTTTACGCCTAATATCAGGGACGGATTGCCCAATAAATATTACATTTAACATTCTAGCATTATTAGGATCCTCTGAGTCTAAGTCAGAGAACTTTCGAAAGGCTTCATAAAGGCGCTGTAAGAAGGAAGAGGGATCCTCTTCCTTTCCCTGTCTAATCTCATACACTTTAAATAAATTGGTAACTCTGGGGATTGCCGTTCCCAGTGCCTCCACAATTATCTCTTGATATGTAATCAACATGTTTCGCCCTCCCGAGACATTATAATCCTATTCTGGACTTTTCTGAGGACACATGTCTGCGGCATTTATAGGGACACCTGGTGCATTTGCCTTCTCCTGCGCTATCTTTTCGGCGGCTCCTAGAACCAGCCTGCGTTCCTCCGCAGTAAGGAGCGTCTGTAACATAGCTTGTATATCCCCCAGGTGGGTCTGTGTGTTTGCATCACAGAGGTAAACAGACTCTGCATGCGCAGAGGGTCCTCTCTGAAAGAGGGATTATGCATCTTCCAATTAAGCAAATCTGAAGTAAGAAAGGGAGTATATATGAAAGCAGTTCCGTCTGGTGCCACTGCTTCCCTCATGGGACAAGTTATTGTAGATTTCTCTTTCCTTGCCTTACTACGAGTATAGTACCCTAACCCTGAAGTAGATATTTCCTCGAGTTCATGGATAAATTCCTTCAGTTGCTCGGGCGTTAGCTCCTCGGCCCATTCCAGGGCTGATTTTCCAAGGGGCGATAGAGGAGCTGACCCGTTACTCGAAGCAAGGGACTGTGGAGTATCTGGGGAGTCAGCAAGGGCTGCATCCTTCCCATGTTCCTGTTCCTTAATATAAGGGGGAGGGTTAGAGCTAACTTGGGCTTTTCTCCGCAAAGGGAATCCTAATGGAAGTTCTTCCTGCCTCCAAACTAACAGGGGGATTTTCACTTCTAGGATCTTCGCCCTTTGCCCTCATGTGCTTACAGCCTTTTCGTGCACATTTTAATAACCATGGTGGTTTATCATCTAAGGCTGTAACCCAACAATCTATATAGGGGTATTGATCCCAATGGCCATCCTCAGTTACTTTCCTGTGGATCCTTATAGCTAACTTCAAATCATATGATCCCACATCTGGCCATCCCAAATTAAAAGTAGTCCATTCTAATTGACAAAACTTAATCAGTTCGACCTTATTCAGTGGTGGTCCACCATGGTCTGATTTAAACTTGTCAACAAACTTAGTTATTGGTGGTCTATCATAGTCTGCTTTAAACTTAGAAAAGTTACGTAACATACAACCTAGAGGGGTGAGCAGCTTCTCTTCCAGAGGGGTGCTACCCGATCCCATTGTTACAATGATTCCCCAGGAATTTAGTGTACTGCAGCATCCAATACAGCAGTATCAAAGTCACTAATAACAATGGAGATCTTATAGAAGTTTATTGAAGTGCTCACGTTTGCGTCCAACGCTCCCCTCTTGACGCCAGCGTCGGCCTCCAAGGCCAATTGTCACAAGAAAGAACCAGACGTGTCACCTATTCCATACTGGGCATTACAGTCACTACACTGCAACAATGGAAACTGTACTGAAGTACCCACATTGTTACAGACCAAGTGCTGCAAGACCGCAGTGCAAAGACACTAGCAGTGACATTAAGAGGATTTGACTGAGAGCAATTTACTGACAGAACAAACTAACAATGGAATAAATTTCTGAAGTACTCATATCTGGTTTTACAATTTTATCTATACAAAATAAGAACAACCTCAAAACCCATGCATCATTTCTAATGGTAGTAAGGAGAAAGTATTCTTTAAAATTTAAGCCTTTCACTGTTCTAACAGTACATGGTTCTATATACCCATATCGTGGCCCCTTCACACTTTTATCCTCACACTTGTGTCAACAAATGAATTACCAGAGAATAACAAATGAATTAATTACAAGAGACCAACAACAGGGCATTGACACAACTGTAGCTTGGCTCCTTCACACTATATGCAGGGGATAAACTGAACAGTCACTAATTCAAAAACATAACTCAGAGGAAGAGTCTGCAGTACTCACGATTTGCTTCCCCTTTCCAGCCGGCGTCCTGCTTCAGGGACCTCTGCGTCTGCCTATGACCAGTGGTTTTCTCCTGAAATCCCGGTATCCCCAGGCGGAGGAGAGGAGCAGGTAAAACAGACCTGGAGCGCTCTTTCCCTCCCCTAATCCGTCAGGAGGATCCGGGAGTCGCGGAGATCTCCTGCCTGGCTCGCCATTTGTAGCACAAATTAGGCCATCAGCTACCTGGAAGCGCAGTCAATTCCCTTCCAAATAGAGGCAGAGGCTCAGAGCGAGGTTTGAAAGACAGGCAAAGTTTATTTTGTGCACAAAAGGAGTCACAGGGTTAAAACCCAAAAATGAGTGGCTCCCTGATGAAAAATACAGGGTCACTTTTATAGGCAAAAACCACAAAGACAAAACAGTTACAGCATTTTGCTAAATCATTGTTTTTAACACTTTGCATCCGGTTAGGCTTTGTTCTTCCCATTTTTACCAAGGGGCGTATCACTTAGCCCACTGGGGGGGTCAAAGAGGCGTATGGAGTTAAAAGTTTATATCACACATATATGGATAGAAAGAGGTGGTTACAATACTTATATGGTGGGTTACAGGTTTAGCTTTTCCCGGTAGGAGGCTGAACCTGCCAGGCAGTGGGCGTATACAAGAATCACCCACAGTTACAACAGTATTGCCAATAATATTTCTCTAACCTACTATATGTTACAACTCCATCTATTACTAAACATACCACAGAATTTATTTTTACTTAGAATACTTAACCACATTCTTTGCTAAGTATTGCTAAACTGAAACAGCTATTCTTCATAAACAAGGTGATCCATCACTAATAATTATTGCTAATACTTACTCAATGCTAGGAGCTTTAGTGAGCACTGAGTTCCTCTTTTTCACTGACACCACTCTGTGGTTCTGCTTTCAACACAGCACACAGCCTAACATTTTCTAATGATCTGTGATTCTACACCCTGAGCTAAGACTTATTGATTTCTGGTTCCATAATTATGTAACAACTGTGCTGGTTAGCAGTCCTCATGGCTGAATTTTTGGGACACACTATGTAGAAACACTAAACTGTTCAAATTGGGGTAGCTTAATTTCAGGCACTTAAATAGGTGGCCTGCGTTTCAGAGGCGCTGAGGATTCACTTCACTGCCCAGGGGACCACAGGGAACTGACCCCTTGTTTAGATGCCGAAATTAAAGGCATCCACATTTGAAAGGCTCGTTGTCTTCACACGCCCTGGCACGTGTGAGGCGCTGGGAGACTCTCCCGACCCCCAAAGGGGCAGCAACGTATTTAACGGTCAGGAGCCACCTTTGAAAGTTTGGCCCGAGCCCGCGCGGCCCTTCCCACGCGGACGTGCGGGTAGACGACCGTTAGGGCTTCATTTCCAGGCAGTGTCCTGTCTCCCAGCTCCCCCCTCCCCCCGCACTTGTCCCAACTCCCGCTGTCCCCCCCAGCTCTGCCCCGTTGCCCCCAACAACTGCCCCCATATCCCACCCCCCGCCCGCTACCTACGGCATGATGGCAGCGGGAGCCGCTCCGGCACCTCCTGGACGTCTCGGTTCCCGCCCGCCGTGTCCCACCCAAACCCCGCCGGTTGGAAACACCCTCCAGAGGAGGCGGCCGGTCCCGCGCGGGCCGGGGGCGGCCCGTACTCGACGCACCGAGGCGGAGGGCTGGCGGCGGCGGCGGCGGCGGGCCCGGGACGGGGCAAGGCCCGAAACAAGGAGCCCCCCCCCCAGGTCAGCACAGCAGGGGTCACTTCACCCCCGAATCCCCCCCCCCCTTCTGCTCTCCGCCCCTTCCCATGCGCGCAGCCCCCGGCCCTTCTCGCTCCCGGCAGCGGCTGGGCACGGTCGCTAACAAAATACACAAGGGAGAAGGGAGCAAAATCCGCCCCTTGGCCACCGCCTCAGGCTCCCGACTGCTGCTGCGAGTGGCTTAGAGTGACCCACTGGGATGGGGGAGGGGTGTGTAATCTGGAGGGCTGAGTCCGGGGGGGAGGGGGTTAAAAATGTTCTAAAGTAGGTTTGAAATCTCCCCGAAACACACAGGATTAGGAGTCTGTGGGCAGAAGGGGAGATGTTGAGGAAGTGGCTTAAAATAATGTCCTAAGTCTAGAAAGCTTCTTGCTCCCTAATGAGGGAGACCGGGCGGGTTTGCCTTTCCTACGATGAAATGGTAGAAAATGCAGCATAGTATAGTATCCCCGATGATGCCACAGCACAAGTGGTTGCTGAGCTCTGTGACTTTATCCTCACACACAATTATTTCAAATTTGGTGACAATATATACCTCCAGACCAGTGGCACTGCTACGGGCACCCGCATGGCCCCACAGTATGCCAACATCTTTATGGCTGACCTGGAACAACGCTTCCTCAACTCTCGTCCACTCACACCCCTTCTCTATCTACGCTACATTGATGACATCTTCATCATCTGGACCCATGGGAAAGACACTCTGGAAGAATTCCACCATGATTTCAACAGCTTCCACCCCACCATCCACCTCAGTCTGGACCAGTCTACACAGGAAGTCCACTTCCTAGACGCCACGGTGCAAATTAATGACTGCCACATCGACACCACCCTATACCGAAAACCTACCGACAGCTATGCCTACCTTCATGCCACCAGCTTCCATCCCGGACATACCACACAATCCATTGTCTACAGCCAAGCACTGAGGTACAATCGTATTTGCTCCAACCCTTCAGACAGAGACCAACACCTACAAGATCTTCACCAGGCTTTCTCAAAACTACAAGACCCGCACAAGGAAATAAGGACACAGATCAACAGAGCCAGACGTGTACCCAGAAGCCTGCTGCTGCAAGACAAGCCCAAGAAAGAAAACAATAGAACACCACTGGCCATCACCTACAGTCCTTAGTTAAAACCTCTCCAACGCATCATCAGTGATCTACAACCCATCCTGGACAATAATCCCTCACTTTCACAGGCCTTGGGAGGAAGGCCAGTCCTGGCACACAGACAACTCGCCAACCTGAAGCAGATTCTCACCAGCAACAGCACACCGCACCATAATAACTCAACTCAGGAACCAATCCATGCAACAAACCTCGATGCCAACTCTGCCCACATATCTACACCAGCAACACCATCACAGGACCTAACCAGATCAGGCACACCATCACTGGTCCATTCACCTGCACATCTACCAATGTCATATATGCCATTATATGCCACCAATGACCCTCTGCTATGTACATCGGCCAAACTGGACAGTCCCTACGAAAAAGGATAAATGGACACAAATCAGATATCAGGAATGGCAATATACAAAAACCTGTAGGAGAACACTTCAATCTGCCTGGACACACAATTACAGATTTAAAAGTCACCATACTGCAGCAAAAAAACTTCAAGACCAGACTGCAAAGAGAAACTGCAGAGCTGCAATTCATTTGCAAATTTGACACAATCAATCTGGGATTGAACAAGGATCTTGAATGGCTTGCTAATTACAAAAACAGCTTCTCCTCTCTCCGAGTTCACACCTCCAATTCAGCTGCTAGAAGAATACCTCACCCTCCCTGATTTGAGATAACAAGCTGGTTCAGCCTGATTGGACTAACCTTGTTACCTCCTACCTGGTTCTTGCCTACTTATCTATACCTGCCCCTGGACACTTCCACTGCTTGCATCCGACGAAGTGGGTATTAGCCTGTGAAAGCTTATGCTTCAATACTTTATAGTTATTCTTTAAGGTGCCACAGGACTCTTTGTTACTTCTGCCATTCCAGACTAACACAGCTACCTCTCTGATTCTTGGAAAACTATTGCACACTAGACCTCAAATAACATCAGCAGCACCTTTGTGCTGCACAAATTGGCAGTACCACCTACTGCACAAATAATAAATCTGTTGGTAATGAGTGGGCTGAGGGGCATAAACAACAGTTCATATTTTATAAAGCTAGTTACTGGAAAATTAACATTTATTCTCCTTTTCCTCCTTGACTTTAACCACTTCCATTTTGTGAGTGTAACACGGGTGCTTAATTATAGTGACACCCGTTTGCAGTAGCAGACTGCATCACTGTGTCCCTGTGGGGTCCTTCTAATGCCAGTGTAATATGAAAGTGTCAGGCAGGCGGTCTGTGTATTATAAATAGGGTACTTCATCCATGATAAGCGATTATTATCTTTCTTTCCCAAGTGGAAAAGACCTATATAACTCAGGAAAGTGCGAGTGATTTAGCCCTCCTGAGTAAGAATCCAATGAGTCCTGAAGGGGACCCTACCTATGCCGTTATCTTGTTGTTGAACTTGAGATATTCAATTTATTATACGGGAATATATTTTCAGAAGTCAACGCTGGGTAAAATAATGTTAGAGGCTGTTAGGCCAACAGTACAGCACAATTTAGTGTCCCTCTGTGATGGCCTTCTAAAAACCTTAATCACCTTGGTAAAGAAGAAAACCACTGTTAAAGTTCACTGCTGTTTATGAGCAGAAGGTGTTATTGTCTTGAATTATTTCAATTATTGAAAAAAAAATCCGGATTTTTTCCTGTTCTGTTTTGTGCAGCTTTGTGTGGTACTATTGTAGTTTAAGGTCCTAAAGGCTGCAAACACTTATGCCATGTTTAATTTTAAGCATCCGAATCGTTTCATTGATTTGAATGGATATGCTTAACTTCAGGTGTTTGAAGGATAGGTATGTAACATTTTTGACAGTGTTTCCACTGTTAGACATGCTTTTAAAGAAGTTATAGATAGGAAAATATTTCTTCTTTAAACCAGAGAAATTACTTTATTAACTTAATTTTTTTCCAGTAGATTTTCCCTGCTGAAACCGTGTGGAACTGATCATCCTAATGGTTTCTAAATCTGCTGGATTTTCAGTTTTGGGAGGATGAGTAAAACCCAGTAATAAAAGCAACAAAGTATAATTTTTCAGTACACAGTTACTCTTACTAAATATGTCTCCAGATACAGCAAGTCTCTAGTAATAAGAAGCTTGCAAAAAAGCCAATGTGTATGCCATATATGAGGACTTTTAACACATACATGTAATTACAGTGCTTATCTTGTTATCCCTGTTCTCCTTTTCCTGTGTCCCCCGACCTTTCAAATATGTTTTACATCGACATGTTGTATTTTGTGTTAAATCTGTTAGTTTTTTGAACCTGAGACTGTGTCTTACTCGGTTAGTACGGCATCTAATGTAATTGTGGGGGTTCATCCCTGGTTAGGGTCTCTTGATGTTACCCTTACAGCTGTGTAGTGTCACTCAGGTCAGTCAGACTCTGGGCATGAAAACTGCCCTGATCAGTTTGTATGATCTCTGTGGCAACTCCCACAACTCAGACTCCCAAAATTCTGTTTTCCTCAGGACTCGTATTTGGACACTCATTTGTTTCAAAATAGTTGAGCAAATATTCCTTGCTGCATCTCTATATCAGTCGATCTCTGGGAAAATGTTGCCTGTTTCTTTATGTTTTAAGCAGTCATTTACAGAGTGGTGAAAAACCACATTCCACACGCTTTCCACTTCCACTAGGGTGTGTCCACATCAGCATCTTTCCCCTAAAAATTCCATCATTACTACTACCGACTAAGTTCAACCAGTAGCACTAATAATGAGAGTGCCAGTGTGGACAAGGTGGCTGCCGGCCTGCTAGTGTTTCTTTTACCACCTTTCTGAATAACTCTGCCCACAGCAAACCTAGACAATAGTGGTTAGAACACCAGAGGATACTAGTACCTTGTCCATACAAGTGCTCCCTCTGTTGTCATTCACAGGTGAGTTGAGCCAGTGATAGGAAAAGGTGTGGATAGACAATCCCTAGAAGCTTAATTCTAATTTTGGCTAAGGTATACATCACCTCATATGGTATCTTGGAAAATTTGCTACTGTGTTTGCATTCAGTGTAGATAAATAAATAAATAAATAACTAATAATATTGAGCACCTACATAGTTTAAATTCATGGATCTAAAACACTTTACAAAGGCAGTTAAGTAGCATTACCCCATTTTACAGCCGAGAAACGGATTCACAGAGAGTTTAAGTGAATCTGTGCGTGAGGGGACAGAAGAGAGACAGAGTTACACACTATGAAAGCAAATGCAAAAGACTTTAAATATGTTTGTATTATTCACAGAATGGCCAGCAGTCCTGGAAGTAATGCATCCCTCTCCCGTGAGAAAACCACACTCTCAGAAAGTTCTCAAGCAAAGAAATCGCAGCATTCTGAAGAGGAGACCTTTTATATGAACTGCAGAGCAGCCTACCTAGCTGTTTTTAAAAGCAGCTTAGAAAATATTAAGTCAAAAGAACAACTCTGTTTAGGTAATGAGTAGGAGATACTTTTCTTTACTTGAATTTTGTGTGTGAACATTACAGTAGTTGATTTTCAAACCAAAAGCCAGCATTTCACTGGTGGAAATACCCCAGCGCATAATGAAGTTTGGTCACAATAGTTTCTGTTAAGGAATCAGGCAGTTCTTGGTGGGGTTTGGGTTTTCAATCATCAGTGGCTGTATCTATAAGTGTTCAAGAATAGCAACCGTGTTAGTCTGTATCTGTAAAGAAAGCAAGGAATACTTGTAGCACCTTAGAGACTAACTTGTTTATTTCAGCATAAGCTTTCGTGGGCTATACCTCACTTCATCGGATGAAGTGAGCTATAGCCCACGAAAGCTTATGCTGAAATAAACTAGTTTGTATCTATAAAGACACTTCCAAGGTTTATACCTATTATAAAATATATCATAGTTTTTTCAAATAGTTTACAGAAAGTACTTTTTCTCAATATTTTTCATTTCCCTCAAATTCTTAATCTATATTACTAGGTATTGAATGGTTCGTGGAAGTGGGAACAATATACAGAACCTTTCACCTCTAAGGGCTTGTCCTCACTGGGGGGGGGGGGGGGGGGGATCGACGACAGATACGCAATTTTGTTTGTGTATCTGCCGCCGACTTACCGCTTGTCCCCACAGCGGCGGCAGTCGGCGGCGCGCTCCCCCGTCGACTCCAGCTTGCGCTTCCCGGCAAGCTGGAGTTCCAGAGTCGACGGGGGAGCCACGGGCGATTGATTTATCGCGTCTTAATGAGGCGATAAATCGATCGCCAGAGGATTGATCTGGGACCGCGTTAGTGAAGAAGAGCCCTAAATCACCACTCTGAATGAGCAGAAGTCAATACCACCTAACAGCTACATGGGGGCCTCAGTGAGTTATTTAACAGCACCACGTTGATGGTGGCATCGTTGCCTACTTGAGGTGGGACTGGATACTGCTTTGTGGTGGTGACATTTTGCAGTAAAGTGTTTTCCTCTCTCTGACAAGTGATAAATTACAATGAGTTATTCTCAGTTCAGTTTCTAGTGGACAAGTGTCCCTAGCACAGAAAATCACCATGGCAACTGGCATTAATTGGTACAATGGTTTGCAGTCTCATCAGAAAAGTTGTTAAGTGAGAGATGGAGATTGGCCTACCCTTCCACCCCAAGACATGGTCCTCCAGATCAGGGATAAGAAACACTGACTGTGTGGCATGTGAAAATCTTTCCCTGCCTATGCTGAATGTGTTTTGTGCATAAATGGCTGACTTCAGTGTTTCATAAGAACTACATTAATTTTTTTGAAAATGTAAATGTACCTTAAGTTAAAGCACTTCTCAGTTTTCTAAATTTCAAGCCAGATGTTTTATTCTTTTATCAGTATTATTTTGGGCTGTCGATTAATCTCAGTTAACTCATGCGATTAACTCAAAAAAACCCGTAATTAAAAAAAATAATCTCAGCTTTAATTGCTGTTAAACAATAGAATACTAATTGAAATTTATGAAATATTTTGGATGTTTTTCTACATTTTCATATATATTGTATTCTGTGTTGTAATTGAAATCAAAGTGTATATTATTTTTTATTACAAATATTAGCATTGTAAAAATAACAAACAAAAGAAACAGTATTTTTCAATTCACCTCCTACAAGTATTGTAGTGCAATCTTTGTTGTGAAAGTGCAATTTACAAATGTAGATTTTTTTTTACATAACTGCACTCGAAAACAAAACAATGTAAAACTGCAGAGCCTACAAGTCCACTCAGTCCTACTTCTTGCTCAGCCAGTTGCTAAGACAAAGAAGTTTGTTTTCGTTTATAGGAGATAATGCTGCCCTCTTCTTATTTACAATCACCAAAAAGTGAGACTGGGCATTTGCATGGCACTTTTGTAACCAGTGTGCCAGATATGCTAAACATTTGTATGCCTCTTAATGCTTTGGCCACCATTTCAAAGGACATACTTCCACATTGTTGACGCTTGTTAAAAAAAGAAGGCATTAATTAAATCTGCGACTGAACTTCCCTACTCTGTGTTTTACCCTCATTCTACTATATATGTTATAGCAGTCTCAGATAATGACCCAGCACATGCTGTACATTTTAAGAACACATTCACTGCAGATCTGACAAAACATAAAGAAGATACCAGTGTGAGATTTCTAAAGATAGCTACAGCACTCAATCCAAGGTTTAAGATCCCAAAGTGCCTTCCAAAATCTGAAGGGACGAGGTGTGGAGCATGCTTTCAGAAGTCTTAAAAGAGCAACATTCTGATGCGGAAACTACAGATCCCAAACCACCAAAAAAGAAAACCAGCCTTGTGCTGGTGGCTTCTCACTCAGATAATGAAAATGAACATACATCAGACTGCACTGATTTGGATTGTCATCAGCATGGAAGCATGTCCTCTCGAATGGTAATTGAAACATGAAGGGACATATGAATCTTTAGCATATCTGGCACATAAATATCTTGCGATGTCGGCTACAACAGTCGGCTACAAATGCGTGTTCTCACTTTCTGGTGACACTGTAAATAAGAAGCGGGCAGTATTATCTCTTGTAAATGTAAACAAACTTGTTTGTCTTAGCAATTGTCTGAACAAGAAGTAGGACTGAGTGGAATCGTAGGCTCTGAAGTTTTACATTGTTTTGTTTTTGATTGCCGTTATGTAACAAAAATCATCTATATTTCTAAGTTGCACTTTCACGACAAAGAGATTGCATTACAGTACTTATATGATGTAAATAGAAAAAATCTGTGTCTTTTGTTTGTCATTTTTACAGATCTCACTTTCAGGTGACATTGTAAACAAGAAGCAGGCAGCATTTTTTCCTGCAAATGTAAACAAAACTTGTTTGGCTGAGCGATTGGGTGAACGAGAAGTAGGCTTGCACAGACTTGCAGGCTCTAAAATTTTACATTGTTTTATTTTTGAATGCAGGGCTTTTTTTACATGATAAAGAGATTGCACTCTGTTTTAATTAGTTATTCTATTAAATGGATATTTAGAATAGGTTTCCCAGTTCCATCTAGAAATCTGTTAAGCTTCCATGTTGCCAACTCTTGCAAGTTTATCATGTATCACAGTATTTGGTGTTTTTCTTAAATCCCAGCACCAGGAGTCCTATGATTAAGAGAAAAACTTAGTTTAAAAAAAAAAAAAATTCTAGGCCTCATGGAGGTTGCAGAGCAGAGCTTGAAAACATGAACAGTAAAAAGGCTAAAAACCAGGAGGCATATAAAAAGACCCCAAATCTATATATATTTTTTAAAACCCCTCATGATTTTGAAACTAATATGTTTTTTGAAGACTTGAAATTGGCAATGCTGCAGTGTTGCTTGCTAAGGATTTATCAGTAGTAGATTTGGTCTCAGGGAATAGCATCTTTGTAGAAGACTGCAGAGGTTATATAATCACAGAACAAACAAAAAGTAAATAGAAAAGCATTCTGACATACTATGGTCAGTCATAATATTTAGGGGCACTGTACTGCTCTTTTCCTCAGCAGAAAATTCATTATCTTCAGGCTTTCATTCTCTTTAATATTAGTCAATACCTACAACATGTGAGCTTTTTACCAGGAAGCCAGTTAGCATGTAAATCTGATGGTTTCAGATTGACAACTTCTCTCCAAATACCAGTACTTGAAATACCATTCTCTAACAAGCATACTCTTTCAGCATATGACTCAGTCTTCTGCAAACTGTCAAGGTTAAGATAGAAGCCCCTGTATAACATCCTAATGATGGTTTTAAAATAAGAGTGGTGTGAACAAATGTCATCTCTTTTATATATGTGCTGTGCCTTTCATCTCTATCCATATGCCACTTGGACACATAGCAAGTGTTTAGGCATTTTGGTTTCAAGGTCAGCTAAGAAAGGGCAATTACTAGTTCAGGCTCCCAGTCTTCTCAGAGCTGCGTGTGAACATTTTTTCCCTTTTAAACTTGTAAGTGTTAAGAGTCATTATAGGCTTATGTAAAAGCTTAGCGTAAATCCTGGCAAAGAATCAAATCAGTGGTGTCAATATTGAAGCATCTGTGGGTACATGATGTTTGGTTAATATCCAGCTCAGAGCTGTTCAGTAGCCTATCTGAAGTGGATGGGGGGTTATGACATCAAACTACTGACCTACCAGTCAAATATCGAACAGCTGGTCAAGACTTACGTATGTCCCTTCATGTTTCAACTACCATTCAGAAGCTAGCTAGAACTGGCAAAACCAACTTCTGCAGCTGCCATGTACAGGCGCAGTGGGCCTTGTTGCAGACATTTTATTGGCTTTTATTATTATTATTATTAATGTATTTATTTTACTATCTAACAGTTTACTGGGAATTATTTTTCTTTTTACATTTGAAATTCATGTTGTGTAATACGAACTATTTGGTTGATACAGAAATAATTCTACAGCTCATTTATGGTAGGCTGTGCACTGCGAGCCTGACCCAGTTCCTATTAAAGTAAATGGAAAGACACTGATTGACCTCAGTAGATGGATCTGGCCCAGAATATTTGGCTTTACAAATAACAGGCTGTTATATTAAAGCCTGCGGATTACACACAGTGGGCCAAATCCCACATTTACTACTTGTGGAGGGTTAGGGAGGAATTCCCCTTTCAAGTCGGTGGGTATTTTGCGTGATTGAGGGTCTGATCTTGCAGGTCTTACTTTGTGAGTAGTCCTACTGAATTCAGTGGTTCTATGTACACAAGTAAGAGATAGCTGCTGACCAGATCCTAAAGGCTAAATTGTGCCTTTGCCACAGCCCTGTGTATGAGGCGGCACATATTTCTAGTAACACTTAGACCCAGCCTGTGACTCTTTAGTGGGAGGAGGATTATCTTGTGCTAACCCTGTACCTGTTACAGTGTAATTCCTCAGTATGCCGTTGAGTGCATTGGGAGGCAAAGAAACCAAGGCACTGCCTATTCTCAACTACATGTACAGTGGGGATGTAGTACTCCATCAGAGGCGTAGGCTTCTCTGACCTTCATGCAGCTATCCATGATATGGGTAGCCTTGCACCGTCTTCCTTCTCAGTGCGGATGCGCAGGATGGTTCACCATGTAATATTAATGATTAATTGGATTAAAAATACCTTTAATAACCTATGAACTGATTAAAGGATAGTTTGAAAAAAAATCATATCTATTTTGGCTGTTAGTGTCAATGAAGAGTTGATATTATATTTTATTGTTCAGTGCTTCAACAGGCTGGAAGAAATCCATCTCAGAAGACGGTTAATCAGTACTGGACTCCCCAGACCACCACACTGAATTTTGATGATTTTTGTAATATCTTAAAAAAAGAAAAAACCGCTACTAAAACAGAACTACTCAAAGCATTTTTAAAAGTAGATACAAATAATGATGGATATATTTTGCACACTGAACTTTATAAAATTCTTACAATGGTAAGTATTGTAGAAGATAAATTACAAACTTTGTTATAGAGCTATAATTTGCATAAAAGTGGTATAGTAGAAGAACGAATCTTTAAAAATTTTAAAAATCACAGAAACAATCTTGAATATTCAAAAATAGATTTTTTTTTAAGGGGGAAACAATCTACAGGTGAGTCTCATCTTACGCAGGGGTTCTGTTCCGCGGTTAGCGCATAAAGCAAAAACCGCGTATAGTCAAAACTCATTGAGTTGAATGGCAGGCGAAATCGCCCGCACTACAGATGCAGTTTTTAAATTGTTTTTCCTATTCTGTTTTTGCCGACCGCGTAAAGCTGAATTCGCACATGTTAATTGCGCCTAAGATGCAACTCGCCTGTATATCTGAATTATTTTAATGATTTCTTTTTAAGTGTCCTACTCTTGGCTATCTTTCTCTCCCTCTTTCTTATTTTTTTCCCCTTACAGTCCTGAAGTTGGGTGGTCACCCAACTGCTCCTCTCAATTCCAGGCCATAATGAATGAAGATCAACAGAAAAATAATTAAATTGCCTTTTTTAAAGGAAGAACTACCTATCTGTCCCACACTGGTGCAGCTGAATTGGAAGCACATAGACTTTGCTAATTCAGTGCCTCCTTCTGTTGTTTTCTACCAGCAACTTCTATGCAAATCCCCTGCTTTTGAAAGGACCTTTTGCGGCCCTGTGGGACAGTTTCATTAACTTAGTAAAGTTTGTTCAGTTATTATCCTCCTTTCACACATTTTGTCTCATTCATGCATGCTCAGATATAACTCCTCCCCCTCTCCATCTAATTATGATAATGATGGAGTCCATGATCCCTTTACAGCCATGACAAAAAATACTACATTACTGCAGCCATACTGCTGAGCTCAGGCTCTGACCTCATCAAGTTGCACAGTGTAAGATGTGATAGGGCTAGAAGCATATTGCATAGCAAGGTGGTGTGTAAATTTACAGTGTAACAGCTTGTTGCACACTACGTGGCCATGCCATGTGGACCATGCTGCTGCTCACTCAAAGTTCCATAGTGTACTTCGATGTGTGCATTATGGAGCATTTAATGCGAAGCAGCAGGGTCCATGTGGACCCTTAACAATCAGATGCTGTACAAGCACAAATATCCATAGTAGCAACAACAGGGAAATTATCTTTGTGTAGTACAAGGTAAAAGGAGCAGGTCTTGAATGTAGCTATAGCCAACACCCTGAAGGGCTATAAAATCAGTACATCTAATTTAAAGTAACCACCATTTTATAAGGAACTAGTGAAAAAGAACTCAGCATGGGCTTAATATAACAGCCTAAATAAGTGACTAAAATGTAAAATATTAAATTAGCTCTAATTAATATAATACATTAATTAGAATATATATGTAATGCTGGGATTGAACCTTGGAAGCTAAATGCATGAGCCTCTATTGCATGAGCTAAAAGCCACCTATCCATTAGTTAAGGTGTAGCAGATTCATTAAAGTGGTCTAGTTGCCACTAAAGAGGGACAGAGCACCACACCCAGCAGGCATGGGTTACACATAAATATTAATTTAATTGACTGGGAGTTGCTATGCTACAAATCCTCAGTGCCTGGTACGCCTACTAAAGTCAACATTAGTCCCACACATGGAGGGCATGTAGAATGGGACATTGAACTTGCATGAGCTTAGTCATCTTCCTAGTATTTAGAAGTGTTTCAAATACATTAAAATATCGTTTACAATGCTGATCACTAGTTTGGGGATTCAAACTCAGACCAATGTACATGTGCTGCAGATAAAATTTCTGGAAAGAATGTTAAAGTACACTTATTTCCTTTGATATGCAAACCAGTGAACTCAGTGAACAATGTTCTTTAGTAGGAACTGACATTTAAACTGTTTATCACAGAGAGGTGAGAAGATGACTGTCCAGGAAGTGAATGTCATCACTAAATTGGCTGATGTAAATAGCAATGGCAAACTTGATTACAACAAGGTATGGAAAACAAGGTGACAATACTTTTGTATATGATGTTGGATTCATCAAATTCTATAGCTACTTCCTAAGCCACACTAATAGGTTTAGTTCTGGTATTTTGTGGTTTTCAGATTACCAACTGCTGATGTAGCTGATATGGTTCCCAAAGAGCTTCATATTATTACTTATTTATTTTATTTATTTATTAGTATTGCCATAGTGCCTGGAAACCCTTGTCATAGACCAGGACCTCATTGTGCTAGGAGCTGTACAGCTAATATGGTAGCACCATTTCCCTGGCACACAATGCACTTCCTTTGGTAATGTCCTCAAATAAAGGTCACTTTGTTCTGGTGAACCTAGTTATGTTCAAAGATACAACCTGGTTCCGGAGATGGGACTAGCATCAGTAGCAGGTCAAGGGTGGTAAATGAGAGCAAACCTGGATGTTCAGCATGGATTAGCACTGTAATGCCTTTTTAATCTATATTATAAATACTTCCTTGGATAATATGCAATTTTTTGTATGGGTGAGGTTAGTTCATGTACTCAACATCTATTTTTCAAAGTAGAATATCTCCTCAGTTTTATGTTATTTCAAACTGCACCTCTAAGCAATGATTAAATTTGAAACAGTCAACAGTCCACAAAAAACTTGCACCATAAACACAGTTTCACAGAAAAACAACCACCTTCCATTAAAAATTAGACATAAAATCGAGTCCACAAATGTCTAGTAGATAATATAAATCATCTGCTGGGGTGAAATTCATATTTCATTTTCACTTTATAGTGCGACCTCTCTACTGAATCATGGTTCCATTTTTACTATGTCACTTGAGAGTGGTCATTCTGATTCATGAAAATAAAATGAGTATTGTGCTTCAAGAGAAACTAGATTCCATCTATTGATTTATCCTGTGCTTACTAATGTGTGTGTTTTTCCATAAAACTGTATTAAAGAATGTTTCACTTTTTCATTGTGCAAAGTTTTGTAAATTATACATGACAACCAATGAGCAATGCCGTAAGACTGCACTAGAGAAACTAGAAGTTGACAGTAGACTGAGGCGCCAACAGTTTGGAAGTCAAGTTGAAACCTCCTCTGAAAGGGCAACATCACCAATATCAAAACCATCATCAAAGACTACAAGGAAAACTGATCATAAGCCAGCACTAAAGAGAGGTATTTACTTTTTATATAGGCAATCTCTGTTCCGGGAGACAGAGCCAGTTCTCCCAAGTAAATAAGCAGATTGAGTAACTTTTTAAAAAAACTTTTCTCATATTAGCACAGACTTGACTAATAATCATTTTGACTATGGCTACCACAGAAAAGTCCCACTTGCATTTCTGAGCTCCTTGCTCAAATGGACTTTGGCTGCATCTCTTATCTAAGACCATCACATTTTTCTTAGGACTCAGATCAGTTGATTCTTGTGTGACAGTCCAGAGGGAAGAGAGAAAATGAGCATACAGATGTTGCAGTATGTCAGGGTATTTATTTCAAATCCTGTTAAGAAGTGAAGCCTAAAACATCAACAGGAAAGATATTAGCTTTCATTTATAAAGCAAGATATTTAAATACGTTAGTAGTCTGTCTTACTGACTTCAGTATGTTTACTCGTGCTTAAAGTTACACAGAGACTTGAGTACCTTACCAAAGCAGGGCCAAGATTACGGGAATATAATGACAGTACTGTATATAAAATATTTACAGTTGTACGTAGAGTATATTGGTCACTTTTGGTTTCAATTCAAGGGAAAATGCTGAAATTGAAAAAATGCAAAGAAATATGATGAAAGGAAATGAAAAGACTGGGATTGTGTGGTCTAGAAGGAATGTAAAGAATACTTGCTTGACGAGTACAAGGACGGATATGGTGGTAGTGGGACTAGCCCATGGTCGTGATTAAAAAATCATAAGGGAATTCTGTTTATTTTAATGAAATTTTGTCATGTAGTTTTTTGTGTGTGACTTTGAATTCAAAGATATACGAATAAATACCTTTTGTAACTTTCTGAAACAATGGAAAACAGCCAGTGTAAATAAATAAATCTCTATGTTATAGGTGACAACAGAACTTCTTCAAGACCGTCATCAACCCAAAGTTGGAACGCATCCGTCTCTTCCACTATCAGAATGGGCATCAGCAGTAACACAAATTCAGAGTTAATTGAGCCAAACACAGTAAAGGTACTCTGTATGTTAGTTAATTCTGTTTAAATTATGCTGTTTTAGTTTAAGCACATACATTGCTGCATTTTGAATAAAAACAGTTTTCCTCATTTTTTTTCTCATATGTTAGTAGTTTGTCAAGGACTGCTATACACTACAGAGAGATTTCATGATGCAAAATATTATTAGTATTTTTATATATTGTTGGTTTTGCTGACATCCAGTTACTGAAAATAATTTTTCAGGTGTGAAGGTTTAATAGAAGAAAGCATGTTTTTATAAATGAAACCACTGTTGGATAAAACATATAATGACTTTTTGAGAAATTTAAAATTGAATAATTTATTAGATTGGTGAGAACTTTAAATGCTTAAGTAGTCTGAAAGATTTGTATCATAAACCTTTATAAGAATGGTAATTGGAAATAAATAACAGATCTCCAAACATATTCAGTTCAATGAACATTAATTTGTAAATATATCCTGTAGTCTGCAAATATTGATTTTATATTTAGACTAATATATTCTATAAGTATTTTTGTTTAAATAAATCACTCATTTAATATAAATTCCTCTGGGAGAAAGACAACAAAGTCACTTTGTTAAGTCAATATTTGTAAAGTGTTAATATTGATCTTTTTCCTTTGTTTTCCCTTTCTTGACTCAACCTGTACTAGTTTTCTTTCAACAGAAAATAATAGCTACAGAAATATAAAACATTAACTGGAAACTGCTAGGATACATTAAAAATGTGCACCTTGAGACCTCTGTGTAAAAGGGAAAAAATGGTTATGACCACACAGCATAACTACTGCTAGAAAACTGAACTGATTGTTCTCATGTGGTACATTTTGTTTCAAATAACAACTCTGTATTTGTTATTGAACTCTGAAGTCCTTTATATCTTTAACATTGCTGGATAGTGACATTTGTTCTATATTAAAATTTAAAAACATAATCTCTGAGGATTTTTTTTCAATCTGTTTAGGTACCTGCACCCCAATGCAATTTAACCTTAGTTCCAGCATGTTCAAACCTGATCTGTAGTGTGCAAAATCATATAGTTTTCCAATATTGGATCCCTCTTTATTTTCACAAGCAAATAAAGTTTTAATGAAAAGCAGTTTTAGAAAGTGACCATTAATGGTTGCCAGAATATCTTTCCTTGGAAATTAAACAAATATTCGTCAGTAAAAATAAACATATGTAACTGGTACAGCTAATTTGTTGCATCCATACTACCTAAGGGACTTAGCCAAAGCCCACTGAAATGAATAGACAGACACGCAATGATTTTTCGGGTCTTGGATCAGGACCTGAGAGCATACATTGTTCTCATTCATTTTATATACACATTTCTTTTTCTCCAGAGTTCATCTGTTTTCTGGGACAATTAGAAAGTGTTGTTTTGGTGGACTTCGACCAACACTGGTGTTACTGGTCTGATAGCTGAACATAGTGTAATTAGAACATTTTGAATGTTTATACATTAAAATTGCCGTGGACAAATGTAGCTTATTGTACCCTATGGATAGTATAATCCTTCCAACTATTCTTTACTCAGTGGAGCTGTGTGACAAATTCAAAGAAAGGCATGTCCAATATTTTAAGGATCCAACAAACTATTTTAAGGAACACCACAGACTCCCATCCATTTATTGTCTGTGTCCACAGAAAACTTTAAAAGGGGTCTCTCTTTTTTCAGAAGCAAACTGTATAGATAAGTTTCCCCTCCCTGCAGTCTGCACAGAACATGTTCTATGTGGCTCTCACTCAGGAAAGAATAACAAGAATCAGGCATCAAGTATATCCAGGTCAAAACAGTTTGCAAAAAATTAAATATTGTTAAGTCTTATGAGGGCTAGGGATGGTCACTTGGGTCAATTCAGGCACAAGTTTGGAATCAAGAGATCTGTGTTCTGTTCTCAGCTCTTCCAAAGAGTACCTGTTCGACCTTGGGCAACTCACTTCAGCTCTCTGTGTCTTAGTGTCTCGTCTGTAAAACAAGGTTCAAAATGATTTCCTAATTCCCAAGGGTGTTGTGAAGCTGGTCACATTTCTAAATACCCTTTGTAAAGGGTAAATTAATAATCTGCCATGAGCATGTTCCAGGCATGAAGAGTATTATAGATGGTTATAAGCATATTAGTGGAAGGTGTATAGATGGTGATAAGCAACCTGTTGGACTCTATCTATATGTGTACACTGCCTCTGGGAGGTATGATTCCTAGTGTGGGTAGACAGACTTGAGTTAGTGCACAACAAATAGCAGCGTGGACTTTGCGGCACTGACGGTGGTTCAGGTTTGCCCCCCGAGCTCAAATCCCAGAGGGCTGGGCAGACTTGTATTTAGGTGACTAGCCCAAGCTACGAGTAATGCCACAAAGTCTGCACTGCTACTTTTAGTGTGCAAGCTCCAGGTGAGCTAGCACAAGTCTGCCTACCCGAGATGGGAATCACACCTCCCAGCTGCAGTACAGACACACCCTACAACAAACGGTAACAACAACAGTGTAAAACATTTTTTTATTTCTACGAACCATTATTATTTAGTTAGTGCCTAATGCAGATTTAAAGCAAGACTAAATAAAAAGCATTTTTTTAAAAAAAGAAATGAAAGCATTGTGTCCTCTGTTCATATTGTACTGGGGCATCTTGCAAGTGAATCACTGAGAACAAGCTTCTCCTGCCAAGAACGCTCACCTTCAACATTCTGCTCTCTGTGTACATGAGAAGCTCTCCACTGACATCAATGGGAGATCTGGACACATAGCAGAATACTGAAAAAGAGAGCTGAGAGGAGCCTTTTGCCCCAAAGCAACATAGTTATATACTTTTTTTTATGGAGTTCATGTCCTGCATTGAAACATAATGGAGGAAAACAAAAAATAAGTACAGCCAACTCAATTCTTAGTGAAGTGTGTGCCAAGATACTGAGGTGACCTATTCCTGAAGGGATAAATTCTGCTCCCTCTGCATGGAGGGGCCCCTTGCAGTAGAACTAGTGAGATTCTGTTTTCCAGGAGGATAGGTATTGGTAGATCAGGGCCAGGCACTGATCTAAAGATTTGGCTTGAAGTGTGTGAATAGTCTCTTGCACTAAAGATGCCTTTTATATGCATTTATGTGTAGGTAACTAGACATTTCCTATAATCCCCATAATGCTTTAGAATTGGAATGCCAATATATAAGACTTACATAAAATTAAGTATTCTACAGTGATGGGTATTGAAAGCAATAAACACTTTTTTGATAGGTTTAAGATTATTTACTTTCTGATGTTTTCTCACTGATTAAAGTAAACAAAAGTGTATGTTTTCCAGTTTACCTTATATTTTGTGCTTTTCCATTTAATTCTCCATTCTGAATTGGAATAAAATACACTGTATGTAGGCTGAAAATCAAGCCAGGAAGATATATTTTAAGCATTTCTAATGCACATGTTTTTGCAATGTGATATTTTTGATAAGTTAAAGCAAGTCTAGCACCACCTCATGCTCTGTTTAAGCATAACAAGCAGTATTTGAATTCTCAAGGACTCTGTCTATTTCATGACTGCATCTGAATGGAGAAAAATTGTCTCAAGACCCACTTAATCCTTGCACTGTGGGATTATAGCACATCTTTGTGATAACTACCCAAATTACTTAACATGAAAAAGTAATGGTAGTAGCTGTCTTTTGGAAACAAGGAGAACCATCAGATAGGTACTGAGGTGGATCCCCACAGACCAGCAATGGTCTACGGATCAGTGTGGGAACCTCTGCCCTACTAAGAAAGGGGAGGTAGGTATTTATTTTTTAAGCGGCATTTTTGTTTGTGATAAATTACTGTATCTTTTTGAAAAGATACAACACATTTGGGCTGCTCTTTAAACAATATACAGTGTACTTTAAATCTCTTAAAACCCAGTCCTGCAATTTCGTTAGTTTAACCCTTGAATTTAATCTCGCCTGAAATGTTGATTGTTTTTCAAACATTTGTGTAAGCTATTAAATTTAGAGACTTAAGTGAGTTAACCAAAGGCTATTGTTTAATTTCCTCAGCTGTGTCAAATTTCAAGGACAAATCTCATTTTGCAACATAAGGATTTTAGACATTATGTGGAGAGGAATATTCTCCTCTGTAATGATACAGGGGGCTAACTTGCACATTCTTCCTTTAGCACTGATTTATGTTAACACTAATCTTAATATAATTTTAAAATGTTGACCCTAACTTCTTTTATAGGTTTATGGAACTCCATCATCCACTCAACCTCAACCTCTTTACCCTTGATCTCCAGCTGGTTTTCACCTCTCTTTCTCTCTCTGTCTCTTTGTGTCTCTCTCTCTCTGTCTGCCATTTGTTCTTTGCAGGTTAGGTGACTCTTCCCCGTCTAAGGGGCAAGGTTTGTTTGGTAAAGGTCAGTGTAAAATGTTAGACTATATTCAGGGGTCTCATTGAGATAAGGTCTCTTTCTTTCTACAGGTAAAAAACAAATAGCTAACTACCTCTCCTAGTTCCTGTTAACATTATTTTAAAAATATGAAGAACTCTACCATGTTAGTCTTTTATATGGGTAGAACCTTGCAGTAAAGATGGTAGGTAAGAGGAAGGGACTTGTATACCTAGATTGCATGTCCAGATACCTATGGAGTTTTGCGTATCTGAGCTTAGAGTTTTTGGTACAGTCTAGGTTGAGGAATTCTGTTTAAATGGAAGAAAGACTCTATAAGAATTCTAAAACATGCAGTTTATCAGCTTCTTTTCAAGAGCTAAAAAAAAAGTGACTTGAGCATTGTTTCAGTTACCACTAAAAAGTGATCTACGTTACAAACTGTAAGTTAGCAGAATTTGGCATGATTGGTAGGCTGAAATGAAGATAATGTGTATGCGACTAAAGACTCTGGATCTTGAGGCTGAAATAATTGTCACTAGGAGTCAGGTTTGAAGTCAGTGACATGGCTGTGTCAACATGCTTGCTTCACAGAAGTACAATAATAAATTATTTTGAGTTTACAATCATTTCCAGATGCTACCAGTATACCATAAGATTCAGAATGATCAGTATTCACCCATATTAGCTTATAAAAATAAAGCTGAGTTTCCAAAATTTTGTTAAGAATACTTTTCTTCCTCTCGTTTGAAGTTACTGTTTCAGCTGGATTTGTTTCTCTGGTTTCTTTTTGAGATGATTTTATTATTTTGCACAATTGTTTATTTAAAAATGAATGATTCAGAGGCCGTATGTGGAGCAGAGAAAGTATTTTTGATAGGATTGGAGAACTTTTTTTTCTCCCAATAGCTGTGATGACTTTTCTCAAGGAAATTTTACTCCTCTGTACTTATACTCTTTTTACAGATAATTAAAGCAAATTTACTTATCTCAAAGTGATATTGAGAGTCTTAATTTGTTTATAATATACCATTAGATCCTCAAATGAAAGATGCTAGCTATAAAAGGGCTTGGTCCTACTTCCATTGTCTTTGGGGTGCCGTATTAGGTCCCAAAGGAAGACTTAGGTTACTCAGTGATTGATTAGAAATATGCAGTTATGGATGGGCAGATCTTCGTATAGGATCCAATCCTGCAAACACTACCAAGCGTTGTACTCGGTGCCATCAGTCTACTTAGGGTAGCAAATGCTATGGGCCCAATTCTGTGTTGCCCCTCACGTCGTGTAGTCATTACACCAGTGCAAAACTCTGTCTAGTCAGAATGGCTATAAATGGGTATAAAACACTATCTAGTCAGAATGATTGCTTTTTTACACTCACTTTTCACTGATGTAAATAATTACATAAGGTGCAAATAATTTACTGAGAGAAAAGCATTAAAGACCAAGATGAACTTCTAATATACATATTTGTTTTTGTTTCTAGGATTGGCAGTGTGCACAGTCCAAAGGATGCTTCTTCTTAGAGGAAGATAGTGAAATCATTACTCATAAATATACATTGTACTTATCTCAGAGGTCAACAGTATATATCACCATTAAACCTTTAAACCTTAGCCAGTTAGAAGGTAAGCATATTTTTATTTTGTTTGTTTGGAGAATCAGCAGGGAGGTCTGAGAAACTGACATGTCCTGCAGAATACCCTATGGAACTGGGATTGCTCTGAGACAAGGTGGATGAGGTAATATCATTTATTGGACCAGCTTAAAGCTCTAAAGCTCCTCTTTCTCACCAACAGAAGTTGGTCCAATAAAAGATATTACTTCACCCACCTTTTCTTTCTAATATCCTGGGACCAACACAGCTACAACCACACGCATACAGGGCCAGATCTCCCTACAAAAGATCTAATATCTCCAGTAATGCAGTAGTGGACACCAGTGCTTGATGGTCATGGTTTAGCCTAGGATTTACAGTAATATTACCTTTTTACCTACTGTAGTGACCGGAAGATTATTGTGATGGCAATCAGCAGGGGGCGTAGTTACGCTTCTGAGTCAACTCCAGGGGAGGGCATAATGACGGTATCAGTTTGAGAATGGCCTTGTATTTCTGTTATCTTGTGTGTGTGTCTGAGAACAGGTTCTCAGCTGTGTGAGTGTTTACCCCATCTGTGTGAGAATGAATGCGTGGGAAACTAAATAGGTAAACTGAGGCAGGACAGCGTATAATCAACAAGTGCTAAACAGCGTGTAATCAATCAATTTGCTTGCTGTTGCTATTAATGAGATATGAGTATGTATGAGATGCAAATGAGTATGGGTATATTTGTGCTGACACACCCTTGTTTGTTGGGCTCCTTTCCTGGACATCATTTGGGTGTGTCAAATCCCTCATCAGTGACAGCCTGCAGTCGGGGGCCCCCAGGCGTTGTCATGTCACTCCCTTCAATAAACTCACCACTTTCCATCTAGCCACTGTGTGTAAGCCTTGTTTCTACGGGATTCGAAAAAGTACCCTGCAACACCTACCAATATGGAAAAGTGTGGGTGGCATCTGGTCATGGGTGAGCTGAGTCCTCCACTGTCCCTCTGCCTAGTTATGAAGTTAGGACCTCTGCCCCGAGTTTATACTTTTCTGTTTAATCAATAAGGATATGATCTGAAGTCACTGGGTAGGCACCTGTTGACTTCCATGTGCATTGGTTCAGGCCCTAAATTTGTAGCTTTTTCTGATCTGTCCCTGATTCCTGTGTCTTTTTCATGTGCCGGATAAGGAAAGGTTTGTTTGTGTTTATATATATATAATGTGGTTGATCAATTTGAGGCATCTTAAAGTAACCTAATTTTCAGAAAGTGCTGAACACCATCCTCTGAAAATCAGGCTCCTTTAAAGTGTCTGAATTTGGGCACCCAAAATCACTAGTTACTTCTGAGTTGTCCCACCAGTTGTAAGCAAGCACATTTATTTACCTAGGTAATTAATAACACATTAAAGAATATTAAAAACACATTAGTCAAACACCATCAACTTGAAGTCTCATCAATTTCAAAATATGAGTTAATGGTAGCTTCAGTTACTGCATCTGTTCCCTCCCAATTTTTTATGCTTTTACAACCACATTTTTCTATTTACATTTTTTTCCTCCTCTGTTGTTATATGAAGAACTCCAATATAAACTATCATGAAACTGATTATGTGCTGACAAATACACAAAATAAATAGGAAATAAATAGAGAAAAATATTTTTCTCTGATCTCTTTCAGTAATAGTTGTCTTAGGTGTTACTTGTAACAATAGTTGGCTAAAACTTTTCAGACAGGTGCAATTTTTGAGTTGACCATGTCCCTTTGAAATACAGTTTGCTTGTCACTACTTATGCTCTTTGTTTACTGTCTGCATTTCTCTTTGCTTAGTCAGTGAACATCACTGAAGTTAGTTATACTTCTGTTCATAGTCACTTTCGCTCTTAGGTTCTTAGTATTGTAGTGTTGATGTCCCAAACACTTGAGCAGTATGTTTATTTCCTTAAAATTTGCTTTCATTAGAATTTTTTAAAAAATTCTGTGGACCTCAGATTTGATAAAAGCTTGTTGTTATAAAATTTAAGTATTAGCAACAAATTTGATAATGTTAATTGTTTTTATTTTATTTTGCATGTTTTGGGGAAATAATACAAAACTCAGTTAGTGCTTCTTGTTTGTGCAGTGTCTTGTACTCCAAATGACAGTGGTAAGAGCTAAAGTGTATGATAGCATCTTATGATAGTAAGGGTCTCTTCATGTTTCTATTAAAAACCTCGTCTGAGGGGCTTGTAGCATGTCCATTTTAATTTTCATCTGTCTGAAGGTAAGGGCCAGAACTGGGCAAAGCTGGGATTGTTGACCCCTCTACAAGCATTCTGTGCGCTATTCCTCCTACTAGCTCACCCAGCAGTGTGTCCCGTCCCCTGGCTTGGACATTTTTCTCTGAAAAGCTGTCACTTTTTCCTGCTCAGTCATGTGTAACGATGCTGTTGTGTCCCAAACATGCCTGAGACTCTTCTGTAGTGGCTGCTGCTGTGCTGCAAATGATTCTGAGAGTAGCTGAGAATCAAAAGCTCCTATTGAAAAAGGAGAAAAAAGGCGGTGGTGTATTGACTACATATGATGCAGGAATATTCTAGTAGCACAGCAATTCCCTTTTTATGAAAACTTTAAAAATATCTGTGAGATTTTAACAAAGGAGAGGGCAATGCTTGTGGTACATAGCAACAACCTAACATTAACTCACACAGAATTGCTAGATGGGAGAGAAACTAAAGCCTGTATTGTGGTTTTGCTTTTGTCGTTAACTTGAAGACCACCATGTAGCTAATTTGTTTGAGTGCACCAGGACTTGAGAAATTGCACAAAATCAGATGGAATAAAATGGAATTATGCATATATAGGCCTTCATTCAAACTGGACCTAGTACAAATCAAATATAAGTTTTGACTGTGTGTGTCAGGTGCTTGCAAGGTAAATCTCAACAATTATTGTGTCACATCCTTCAGAGACTTCTGCACCCCCAGAATGGTAACTCCAGATATGTGATCCATTGTACAGTAGCTGAGTATATGTTGCAATTGTGAGTTATTTGAGGACAATCATGCTGGTTTGGCATTCCACTACCCAGGGATCTTCACTGACAGTGTATAGTACAAATACACTTTGACACATTATGCTGTTTATTAAGATACTAGCAAAAATACCCGGCGTTGCTCAGGTCCGTCGGAGGTGGGGAGGGGGCAGAGAGCTAAGCGAGTGCGGGGTCCATTGGAGGGGGGAGGGGGCAGAGAGCAAACCTGACACCCCCACCTCACCCCCCCGACCAAACCCAACACCCCCACCTCACTTACCCCTCGACCAACCCCGACTCACATTTTCACCCCCCCCACCCAAACCCAACACCCCCACATCACCCCCCGACCAACCCCAACACCCCCTGACCAACACCCACACCTCACCCCCCGTAGACCAAACCTGACACACCCACCTCACTTCCCCCCCCCAACCAAACCCGACACCCCTACCTACCACCACAAACAAACCGGACACCCACACCTCACTTACCCCTTGACCAACCCCGACCCCCATCCTCACCCCCCCAACCAAACCCAACACCCCCACCTTACCCCCCCACATTACCCCCCCACCAAACCCAACACCCCCTGACCAACCCCAACACCCACACCTCACCCCCCCACCCACCCCGACACCTTCCCACCTCCCCAGACCAAACCCAACACCCCCGGCTCACTTACCCCCCGACCAAACCCGACACCCTCACCTCACCCCCCAACCAAACCCAACACCCCTACCTCACTTACCCTCCGACCAAACCCAACTCGGGTCAGTTGGAGGTGGGGAGGGGGCAGAGAGCTGAGCAAGTGGGGGTCCGTTAGAGGGGGGGAGGAGGGGGCAGAGAGCTGAGCGAGAGCAGGGTCCGTTGGAGGGGGGTATTATGACATCATAACTATGTCACAGAGAACAGCAGCTGCCCAGCTGATGTGATTGGCCTTTAAATAATTTCACCCCTGGGGGGCATCAGAGATGAGATTTGAAAAATTTTCGACTCTTACCCTGATTAGGACCCTAAGGCCTCTAACTGTACCAAATTTCAAGTCTCTAGCTCAAATGGTGTGGAAGGAGTAAGGGAACGTACATACATGCACGTACACACGTATACACGCATACACCATTTGACTTTTATATATATAGATTTTCCGCTCTATTAAATAAAAGCTAGATTCCCAATCAAGGTAAATTGTAACAACATTTACAGACCCTCAATTGCTGACATAACTTTAATTGCAAATGCTAGGAATGTCTTGTTCAGTAACAAAAGTAATAAACAGTGTTATTATTTATTGGTAGAAAGAAACTAGTGTAACTTCTATAGCTACCAAAACACTTGGCATTTGAGACCTTTTAACAGTAATTACTATGTGTCAAAGACTAAGTTCAAATACTCTGCTCTGATAAACCCTGGGGATCTCAAAAGCATATTATAAACTCATTCTGTGTGCTGAAGTTAACAGGAGTTCTGCATGTGAAATGAACACAAAATATATAAGAAAGGTCCACCGTATGGAAAAGAAGTGAGAATTATGCCCAAAATGTATGCAATCATCAAATATTTGTGTTTTTTTGGAGAGGGGAAAGGAGAGGAGTGTTGGGTTTCAGGGGGAGGGGGTCCGAGGAGGTTTGCTGGTTGGTTGAGAGTTTTTTGTTTTGTAGGAAAAACTTCTCCATGGTTATCTGTGGACACAGCTTTGTATGTTCTCAAGGAAAATGAAAGCCAAGAAAACCTACAGCTCATGTGCTTTACTGAAGCACGAAATAAAGAGGTCAGACATTTTCCTTACCTTTCTCATGTTGATTTAAAAAAATATATCTTTAAGTGTGTGTCAACACAGCACAGTGTGGGGCTGCACACGTTTGGGAGGGCAACATGCCGGGGAATGAGAAGGAAGAAATTAGGAGCAACTGCTCTATGCATCTTCCTGTGCAAAACTGTCAGAGCTACTGCCACAGAAGTCAACAGATGCTAATGTTATTCCTAGCAATATTAGCTTCATTCCACACCTTTCAAACCCCAACACCTGAGGCGCAGGGAATTGAAGTGCACAGGTAAAGAAGAGTTGAGGTTGCTCCTGGAAGAGCTGTGTTCCCATGGGGTAGGCCAGGGAGAAATGTTGAATTGCTGGTTCTCTGTTCATATGTTCCAAGATTCAAGGGATTTGCCTGGGGAAGCTCAGTTTCACCCTCAAAAGCCACCTTCCCTCTGCCTGCAAGAGGTCAAAACGCCACAAGGTCAGCCCCGTGGACTTTCCCTTCACTCCTCTTTCCCTCTGCCATGGATTCAGCCATAGTTACACACTGGTACATGCTCCTCTCCTGTGGTAAAATCAACAGAAAGAGAAATGACAGTGTGAAATCATCTCCTCAGCTAGCAAGCCACAGGGAAATGCGTTTGGGACAGGGTTGTGCTAGGGGGTGTACAGACGTATACCAAGCAACACTCCCTGGCCTGGGAAATTTACACTCTAGTAAACAAGAGCGAACCATTATGTCCACTCTAGAAATGGGGGAGCTGAGACAGAGAAAGACTAAGTGACTTGCATAAGGTCACACTGGGAGTCTTTGGTGGAACTAGGACTTGAACCGAGGTCTCCTGAATCCCAGTCCTGGTCCTTAATCGTGTGGCAAGCCTGTCTCTTGCATCCCTTGTCACTTGTGAATGTTCACAAGGAACCACACAAACTTTTGTTACAAATTTGATGCAGGTGGATGAATCGGGACCAGATTGTGAGCCAGTCTGCAGCTGATTTACACTCTCGGGGGAAACAGTGAGAAAGTCAGTGGGGTTTTGTCAACCTGTCTCCTCTGGCAGGAAAAGTGTTTTGTTTTGGGTTTGTTTTATTTTCAAGCTTAAAATTTTAAACTGGTTAAAAATCTGTGGGGGCAGTGGAAATGTTGAACAGTTCCAGTCAGACTGTAGTCCTACACAGATATGTAAATATTACTACAAGTAGCAGATCCACCTGTTCTCATGTCTACATATTGGCATGAAAAGCATCTTGTTGGGATTTACCATTCTAAGGAAAGAAAATATGAGGGCTCTAACAGTGAGTACTTTCTGTTAATTGATATTTATTGTGGGAATATTAACAATGAAGGCATGCTTTGAATAAATAATGGCTCACAGATTTCTCCATTTTCCATTGAGAATAGATGTTTACATGGAAAGGTGAACTGGGATCTGGTATTTACTGGCTAATTCCATTCACAACTGGCTGTAGGCTCAAGACGATAAAAAAGCAAATTATTGGAGAAGCCAAACTGGTTTATAGAGATGAAGATGGAGAGCTGGCCCTTACCAAAGAGTTCAAGTGAGTCATGTTTGCAAGGAGGCATGCTAGCTGTCATAAAAGTATATACTCTCAGAATTCTTTTCTGACTGGATGCCAGTGCTTTGGAAAAGCATTTTTTCAATGTATTGGATCATTCACTGCAATGATGTGAGGAAGGAAGCTGAAGCATTTAAAAACTGTCTTGTCTTCTCCGTCTTTTAGAGCAGCTTTATCAGACATATTTGAAATGATTGATTTAGATGGAAATGGGCTTCTCAGCCTGGAAGAATACAATTTCTTTGAACTGAGGACTAGTGGTGAGAAATGTGATGAGGAAGCCTGGGCTGTATGCAAGGGTAAGCTTGTTACTCTGCTTAATTAAACTGATCAGGAATGTTGAACTATATTCATATAATACAACATTATTGTTAATATAGATTAATGCACACGCACACACACACACACACCACATTAGTGGGTAGCCCAAAGCAAGATAGTGTGATAGATACATTTTTTGTTATCTTTTCTCCATGTTTTCCTTTCCTCCACTCTCCTAACACTTTCTTCTTCTTCTGTCCCATTTGCTTGCAGTAAGCAAATAGTCCATCTATAGAAGAAATGCTTCTCATGGCTATTTGTGCATTTCAAGTTTTGTGTGTGAGGGACATGTTCTGAGTAGAGAACTGAGTGCCAAGAACTATAAAGTTCTAATTGTGGGTCTTATACTGAATCCACCTGCTGCAGTTACTCTCTGTCACAGTTTACTCATCTGTAACGTAGAGATGGTAATCCCTTTCTATCTCACAGCATTTTGTAAGGGTCAGTTAATCAATGTCTGTGAAGAGCTTTGAACATACAAAAACAGGACATTTAGTGCATATTATTATTGTTTTCACTAGAAAATATCAATTGGAGCAATACTTCTCCAGATGTAGGTATTTTCCACTGGAAATCAATCTTTTAAAACTTCATAAACAGTCCATAAAATTGTTCATATTGTCCTTCTCACAGCTGTAAACATGAGTTCTGAGACTTCTGTACATGGTGTTGAAAACCTGCCAGATTTTTTGGACTCTTACAGCCATATATTGCCTTTGATCTGTGGGCACAGTTCTAATTAATGTCAGTGAGAGTCCTGCACATTTGGGGGGCAGTATTTGGCCTTTAACATCAATTAGTTGGGGGGAAAACCACACATTTTGGTGGCATTGTTTAACACTCAAAATCAGTTACATTTCAAAGCCCTGATGACATACAGTTCTGCCACACAAGGGATAAATTCATTAATGATTTTGTGATGCTCAGATACTACAGTGATGAGGCGGCATAAGTGACTAGATAGAAAGATAGGTCAGAGTTAGTTGACAGTGGTGATTGGGCTACAAGCCCCTCTTAACTTATGACACACTGCTTAATTCTGGCCACAACCTTTTAAATTTTGCAGGTTGTATTGAATATTTCTGTCTAAAACCCCCTGGGTGTGTTTGGAACTTATAGAGAGGTCATCCAAATACTGTTCTCCTGTAAATTCATTTTTCTCCTCCTATTTCTTCCCCCCCTAGATTCTGCACCACCTTTAATACTTTTATTTATATTTGTGTGTGTCTATGAGAGAGGAAGTGTCAGTGAACATGGTGGATGGATTACCAGACATTAATCAGTCGAAGGATTCAAATGAATATCATAAATCTTGAGAGAAAAGTTCAAGCAGTTTGTAATAGCATCTCAACCCTGAGATAGATTTATTAAATTGGTAATCCCTTTTTAATAATATATAGTCAAGATTTAACATTGTTATGATGAGAAAACCATTTTTAAAATTCTCTGACATGGAACATTTCAATTATATGTTTGCTGACACTAGAGAAGTTGACCTGCATGTTCTATCAAGAATGCCCCCAAAGCACTAGAGTGCCACTGGACTTTCATTTCCTGTTCCCAGTACTCTCTTTTCTTAAAATCTTACTGCACTGCAGATATTGCCATGAGGGAAAAAATCATTCAAGCCACACTCTCTACATTTTGAGACCTCCCTCTCTCTTTGGCCAATGAGCCTGCGGCCTCTGTCATTCCCTAAAATCCTAGGGGAAGCCCTGTAAACAACACACATTTCACTCAAGGGAATCTTTTACCATGTCAGCATTTTATAATGAAATTTGGAGAACTAGAGGCAAATCTCGCAGCCCTCACTTAAGTCAATGGGAGCTTTGCCTAAGAAAGGCCAGGGTGAAGATTGCAGGATTGGATGCCTGAGGAAGAAGTAATTTAAGAGCTACCTTGTTTCCTTTTATACAGAGAATTTTGACACAAAGAAGAATGAGCTAACAAGACAGGGATTTATGGATTTGAATCTCATGGAGGCCAATGACCGTGAAGGGGATCCTAGTGACCTCTGGGTCACTTTACTGTCACTGGGCTACAATAAAGCACTGGAAATGACAGAGGTATGAGAGGAAGTACACAACTTCCAATATAACTTGCTGCATGTTTAACTGTAACACTGCTTCTGTCCTTTATAAATTGACTAGCATAAGTGCCCGGCGCTGCTCGGGTCAGTCGGAGGTGGGGAGGGGACAGACAGCTGACACCCCCTGACCAACCCAAACACCCCCCCGCTCACTTACCCCCCCCGACCAAACCCGACACCCCCACCTGATCCCCCGACCGAACCCGACACCCCCACCTCACTTACCGTCCCACCAAACCCAACTCGGATCCGTCGCAGGTGGGGAGGGGGCCCAGAGCTGAGGGATTCCGGGGACCTTCGCAGGTGGGGGGGGGGGGGCATAGAGCTGATGGCTTCCGGGGTTCCGTTGGGAGGGGAGAGGGGCAGAGAACTGAGGGATTTCCGGGGTTCCGTTGGAGGAGGGAGGGGCGGGGAGCTGAGCGAGTGCGGTGTCTGTTGGAGGGGGTATTATGACGTCATCACCACCTAGCTGTCCAGCCGATGTGATTGGCCCTTAAAGACTTTCACCCCTGGGGGGGCGTCAGAGGTGAGACTCGAAAATTTTGCGACCCTTACGACCATCTAGACCCCAAGACCTCTCACTGTACCAAATTTCAAGTTTTTGGCTCAAACGGTGCGGGAGGAGTTCGCAGTCATACATACATACATACATACACCACTTGACTTTTATATATATAGATTTTGCTGGGCCAGCAGTGCAGCTCGAAATGCATTTCAGGTCTGGCATTCTATTCCCTGGGCTAGCACTGTTGAGTGGGACAGCAGAGGAGGTAGAGATCGGAGTAGGGTGACCAGATATCCCGATTTTATAGGGATAGCCTCGATATTTGGGTTTTTTTTTTATATAGGCTCCTATTACCCCCTACCCCGTCCTGATTTTTCACACGTGCTGTCTGGTCACCCTAGATCGGAGCTGCTGCAGTGACAACTCTCAGTGTTTAAAGAGAGAACTAAGCTATCTTCCAGAGCAGGGATGGACAAATTACAGCTTGCAGGACCATCCTGCCCGGCCCCTGGCTGGGGAGGCTGCTCTGGCTCGTCTCCCGCATTCCCCTCTCCCCGGAGCCATGCCAGCCTGTGGGCAGTGCTCTGGGGGGAAGGGGCTGTGTGTTCCCGCAGGGCAGCATGTCTGGCTCCACAGGGAGCCAGACACACTGCTCTGAGCAGCATGGTAAGGGGCTTCCCAGGGGGCAGTCAGGGGACAGAGAGCAGGGTGGGTTGGGTGAGGTCCCGGGGGGCTGGTTAGAAACAGGGGGGGAGGATTCTAAAGGGGGTGGTCAGGGAGAAGAGGGGGTTGGATGGGGTGTGGGAGTCCCGGGGGCCTGTCAGGGGGCAGGAGGGTAGATAGGGGTTGGGCAGTCAGGGGGCAGGGAGGAAGGGGGATTGAGTGGGGGGGGG
The DNA here is from genome assembly GCA_032164245.1 of Sternotherus odoratus. Taxonomy (NCBI): domain Eukaryota; kingdom Metazoa; phylum Chordata; order Testudines; family Kinosternidae; genus Sternotherus; species Sternotherus odoratus. The sequence goes on along the minus strand of JAVMKO010000008.1, from coordinate 77,461,456 downwards.
ATCCTGGAGGGAGCAGTTAGGGTGAGGGGTAGGGGGTGGGGCCAGGCTGTTTGGGGAGGCACAGCCTTCCCTACCTGGCCTTCCATACAATTTTGCAACCCTGATGTGGCCCTTGGGCCAAAAGGTTTGCCCACCCCTGTTCCAGAGGCTGGATACCAGTATTTTACAGGGCCTGTTAGAGAAGGGGACTAGGGACATATCTGCTAGAGGGCTTGGTGTGACCTGCTGGGGAGAAGCAGTTCTCAGTGAGGTGGTGAGTGGGAAGATAAAGGCAGAAAACTTCTGGCCTGTAAATGTAGGGCTCTCATTGTCCAAGCTTTGAATCTAGTTTTCAACATGTCCTGGCTAATGGAAAGAATCCCTCCTCTAGTCAAAACCACAAGGGAAGCCAAAAAGTATCTGTGTGGAGCTGTGGAGAGCATCCCTTAAAAACAAATAAATGGCTGCCATTTGTATTCATTCCAAAATTAGCCCTGAAGGTGTCAGGTGCAGAGTGAGGTATCAAGGATGGAAGCAGAGGATGAGGGAGGGTATTTGCACTGTGCAGGACAAGGAGAACTTACCCACAGGTGAAAACAATAATAAATACACCTTCCAGATAATGTGTTTTCACATGGACTCGGAGGTCAAACTCTCCAGACAGGATTAACTAGCTATTTTAGGGTTTTTACTGCTATCTCTCATCATAGTGTCATAGCAATGCCCAGAAGGTAATCTGTGTCATTTGTAGGATCAGGAATTCTCTTCTCCGTGCACCCATGTGCCAAAGTGGTATTTGGTTTTGAAAGTCTCACACTTTCTTACCACTCTGTCAACAGAAGATGTTTTCAAAGGGTAACTCTAGCAAATAACTGGGGAAGAAAAGCAAAACTATAAAGACACACACAAAAAAACCCTTCATCAAATATGCAGGAAAATCCAGTATTTATATTTTGTTCCCAAGAAAATCTGTTTTTTATCACCCCTGTGGTCATTTTCTTTTCTTTGTTTACTTTCTCTTAAACCAAAGCAACTCAGGGCCATGAGACTATGTAATTGTCAAAGAAAACCATTCTGTGCATACGAAATAAAAATATACTAACACAGAAACACTGATGTGGTAGTATTTTGGGATTTGGGAGACTAGAATTATCCATTCTTATATCCATGAGAAGATTAAAAAAATTAGCAAATGGTTGTGAGCAATTTCCCACTGGGTTATACTTTAACACTTGTCCTCCAAGTATCCCTCACAAACCTGGAAAGATGTGATGCTCTGTCTTTTTTCAGTTTGGACACTAGAGAGAGCTGTTCTCCAACAAAGAAGGGTTCTCTATGGTTTGTGGTTAGAAGCTTTGTTTCCCAAAGGATAAGTACAAATTATATATTGTATGCTTGAACCGTTTGCTTCAATAGAACATATAATTTAACCCCTCAGTTCCTGGATTACCCTTTCACCAGCATTTTCAACAGCAACTACAGTAGAACCTCAGAGTTACGAACACCAGAGTTACAAACTGACCAGTCAACCACACACCTCATCTGGAACCGGAAGAACACAAACAGGCAGCAGCAGAGACTAAAAAAAAAGAAAGCCAACAAAGTGTAATCCTGTGTTAAATGTAAACTACTAAAAAAAATAAAGGGAAAGCAGCATTTTCTTCTGCCTAGTAAAGTTTCAAGCTGTATTGAGTCAGTGTTCAGTTGTAAACTTTTGAAAAAACAACCACAACATTTTGTTCAGTTACAAACATTTCAGAGCTACTCTAAAACATTTTAGAGTTACGAACAATTCGTAACTCTGAGATTCTACTGTATAAAGTAAAAATGGAAGTAAAAATATGTCAGACAGCAGATTCTGATGATCATTTGAAAAGTAGATGTACTGTTATTGAACCTACTAAAAGTAATGCAAAATCTCATCTCCTTGTTGGCACACATACTAATCCTAACCAACAAAATGGAAGCCCAAAGAGTGTTTCCTATCAGATAATTTCAAATATTTTAAATCTGCATGCAAAAAACACTCATTTGAGTGGCAAGAGTTTGCCAGAATACTGAGGAGGAAAGCGTTCTTTCTGGTGCTCAAATACCCTAGTACTTCATCTTCGGTGCCTGATACATTTTGTGTTCTGAGAAGATGAATGGTACAGTATATTTGACTGCATCAAAGCTTGCACTATCAATGATGGCTGTGGGCTGTGTTGATTTATTGTAATCTCTGAATTACCAGAAAAGGTTACAAAGAACAGGAGATCTAGAGTTTTCTATGTCTGTCTATATTTTATACCCAATAGTGCACCTATATTTGGATAATTCTGCATCAGAGCATCTGTGAAAACAGAGCTGGGGATAAAAATCTGAGGAGTAAATTAGGCATAAAGTAACAAGAACTAAACAATATACTGTATATCATTACTGTATTTTTCTTCTATAACAGGCATGCCCCTTTGTCATTGACATCTATGCAGAAAAGTGCAAACCCAGAATTAAAGCCATTTATCTAGAGGCAGGCAGCAGGCAACTGAACAGGGCAATCTGCAAGTCTGTTGTTAACAAAGGAGATGCCAAAGTACTGGATAGTGGTGAAAGTATAATTGTCTATACCTACAAAAATGATACACGGATCACTTCTGTTATTGAAAACAAGGTATTGTATGATATTTCTCTTATGCGCATTACACAAAATAATTTACATGCTAATGTACATCATTGTTATTATTCCCTCTCATTAAGCTTTCTATAGTAACATTTTCTGATATATAGATTCTGTACTTAATAAAAAAAAAAAGCCCCCCTTTTAAGGGATTGATCCAAAGTCCATTGAAAACAATGAGAATCTGTCCAGCTACTCCAATGGACTTTGGATCAGGCCTAAAGAAAACATTCATTTACTAAGAAGATGTAGGGCATTTGCATACTGTTTTATCAGCGGAATTCCTATATGTATTTACAAAGGCATTGCAAGTTTGTAGTGTAAAAGATTGGCAACAGTATGTCTTCATGATTAGAACTGATCAGGAATTTTTCAATAAAGAATTTTATGGAAAATGCCGACCAGTTCAAAGCAAAACTGTTCGTGGAAAAGGATCAGTTACTACAAATTTTGCATTTAGGGAAAATGTTGTATACTAAGAGTGAACAGTGATATGCACAGATTTTGGTTTTAGGAGCTTATTATGGATAAAGCATTAAAGTATTAGCTTTAAAGGTATCTTCTTTCTGTATCCTCCTGCCAGAGTTGGCTAACGGGTTTGGGGAGCCCTGGGCCAGAGCAAGTGGGGGCTCCACCCTTTTTGCCTGCAGTCCCCCCTGGACACACACACCCCGGGCACTCCTACTGGGAAGCTGGGTTGGGACATGGGGACTTCCCCCACCTGCTCAGTGCTCCTGCCTGGAAACAGGAATGGGGTGCTGGGGCCTCCCCCTCACCCCAACTGGCACTCCAGCTGGGGAGCGGGGCCAGGAGTGCTAAGCAAGCAGCATGGGTCGGAGCACAGGGGCACCCCAATTGGCCAGGACCTATGCCAAGTATAATGGAAAAAAATGTTTTGTTAATTATAAGTGAATATGCTAATAAATAAGGGATGGATTCTGTGTGGCCCTTCTCAGCAGCTATCGGTGGAGTAAAAGGCCTATCTCCCATCCTTCTGTGATTTGTGTCAGAGCTCAGGAGATTTTCTGTCCCTGCACACACAGCTCCAAAGGGCATATAGAGAGTTGGTGGAGGCATATATGGTTCTTGCCTGCCAATATATGCCCTAAAATCAATTCTGTTATGAGGTCATAGCCTGTAATTGAAATAAAAATGTACTAAGTATTTCCTGCACCTGTTTCCATGTCCACATGTTATTCACACACAGTACAGAATACTTTCTCTATGAACCATCTTCATCTTGTTTCCCATGTAGAAATCTCCCAAAGAAAAGATCAGGACATAATAATAATAATGAAAAGATAAACCCAGAATGGTGTTCATGTTTTTACAGCCTCAGGATATTTCAAACATAATTATATTTGCATTCTAATCTACATGAACCCTTTGTACTGAAGTATCACAGACAGTACTTCTGCCAATCCTTATCTTTATAGTCATAGGTAGTCTTTAAGTAGTAGGAGGAAGCTGCTGTCTGATGTAATCGTATTCCTATTCCCTTTCACAATAAGGAGCAGCAATTGTTTGTTAGCATTCTTCTAAGAATCTCTAGCATTTCTCAATGCATGTGCTAAATCCAAATTTATCTAAACATGAGTGAATGACAGTGCATACTAGCATGTCTTTAAGTCTTGTTTTCCAGTTTGAAATAGTTGCTTTGATTGTTTTTTGAGAGCGTGTAACATGTTAGATCAGCTTTGTGGATATTTTGTACAGCAATAAGTAGCATGTTGAATATGCCAGTTCTGCACTGGGCCAGTTGATGATTAGGCCCATCCCATAAGGGCTTTGTAATTTGATTGCTATCCATAGAAAAGCTTAATGTTTTTTCTTATCCGTAAGCTTTCCTATGTAGATTTTGACCATCTCTATTCCCCACTGGATGCAGTGGTTACAGAAGAGGGCAGGAGAGAGGGTTGGAGATGAGGTCTTACAAGTTATGGGTTACCTCTCACCATTCTCTGAGAGGAGCGGGGAGTGACCTTCAGCCCAGTTGACTGACAGCTCCATTCCAGAGTCATTCACTGGAAGTTGGGAGCCTGTTCAGTCAGACCCAACCCTACTGTTGCTCAGGTATTCAAAAATCACTATGCCCCTGACATGGTGCGTTGACTGTCAGAGGCAGCATTTGGAGTAATCCACGCCCTATGGAGTTGGACAGTCACTTAGCCACTACTCATCTATTCAGAAGTGGGGGCCTGTTCTCCCAGGGTTTACAAACATTCCTGCCTTTGGAGCAAGGTGGCACCATAGAGCTGCTTGAGGTTCTGTGCTGCGGTTGGGCCACAGTTGGATGGCCTATCTCCTGTTTTATTATTGGCTCGTATTTCATTCTCAGAAGTGTGTGCATAGCTTCATTGGGTGCCATGGACACAGGGCAGGATTTATCTATTATTTAAACTGTTTTATTTACATTAATTTTGTTGAATATTTAAGAATTATTTCATGTGTAGGCAGGTTGTATTTTGGAAGAGATTGTAACGAATCCATGATTTGCAGATAATGAACATAACTACCACATCTCTCTGTCTCTCTCTCTCACTCACTTACTCTGTCTTTCTCTCTCTCTCTTTCTTTGATTTGAATCTTGCTCCTTGAGCTCCCAAATCAGTCTACTGCTTGAACTAGAAATCTCCTGTAGTACATCCAGTATCTTGGATATAAGGCTGGCATCAAAGCATAGCATTGTTTACTCATGAATGCCAAACAAGTACATTGTGCACCAAATTCTCTGCTTGTGTGAACTGGCAGAACTTAGGGAAGTTAGGACCTGTGCCAGAATCTAGCACTGTGGGTAAAATTCTCAAAAGCAATTGTGTCACATAGGAGCTCAAGTCTTTTAATCAGACTTGAGGTCCTAAGTGACAGAGGCGCTTTTGAAAAAGGTCCCAGGTTACTTAGGTGCATTTTAAACTTTTACACTACGTATTTAAAACTTACCATCCCATTATAATAGCAATTTCGGATGAAATAACCAGCATCAAGTTGTTTTATAAGGAGCAGCCATTTAATCATGAAGACTAATGAGGCCTCTAACATTTTTCCACTTACAGTCTGAAAACAAAGTGGTTATTCATGTCAACAATGAGCAGAGTAAGAACTGTGTAAATAACAGGGGACTCAACATTTTTGCTGTTGAAGTGGCACCAAAATCCATGGTGGTAATGTTGTTATTTCCCTAATTTAAAATCTTAGTAAAAATATCACATGTGGCACCTTTAGAGTTTGTTTTTGCATCTCTTTCTGTATTAATATTGTATATGTGGACATGAAGCAAAAGGAGAAATGTCCATATACATGAGAAATGTAGTTAAGATGGAAGGCCTGATTTTCAAACCAGGCACCTACCTTGCATATGTAGGTATTTTGTTGTGAAGACGTTCAGATAAATGAATAGCTAGCCAGTTTTTGCATGCAAATGTCTGATTCACTTGCCCTTTCACTATAATTGTACATACTAATTATGAATACCTTTCAGCATTCACTCCTATTTAAAAAGCAAGCCCCTAATGTCAATAAAAGAGAGTTGTCATAACAGATTTGTCACCAATTAATAAATATTATAAATGCTTATGCAAATCTAACACACTTATTTTCAAAGCAGGAGATGTTTTGCCTGTATGAACCATCACTTATAATGACTATACTTCTTAAATTATTAGTGTAAATTAAATCATGTTTTATTATGTGTGTTGTTGCAGTACAGTGATGCATATTCGTTATAGCATTATTAAAGAGAGACAGTTAACCTAACGTCCATATGTGGCAAATGAATAATGTTGTTTATATTACTAGTGACACCTTAGATTATTAAAAATGAAAAATTTAAAAATCCAATTTACTGTAACTAGGCAGTTTCACTTTTGTGCAAAATCAATTGCACTTTCAGATTTACTTCTAACACCTGGCATGGCATGTTTATTTGTTTTCATTGGCATCATCATCTTAGGCTTCTTTTGAAAAAAAGCAGCTCTTAAACATTTTAATTTGGGGCCAAATTTAAGTTTCTCTTCATCTGATGCATTCCATGAGCATGAAGCACAGACTTAATGTGTGCTTTAACCAGTTGCACACACAAATACATGCATGATGTATGTTATAAACAATATAATTTCCAACAGGCAGACTTTAAAAAAAAAACACAATTTATGGACAGTTCTTAGCCAATTGGCAATTTCATTGGCTGACTCCCATTCTAAAAGTTGTACTGTTTTTAGTAAAAGTTGAAATAAATGGGTATACAAGTTAAAAACCCTACTCTATAAAGGACAAAAAGTACAGTGTGTCTCTTTCAAATGCAGATCATTCAAATGATACTACTCTGTATTTCATCATTATCCAACCTCTGGTCCCAATCCTGGCATGTGCAAATCCCGGAGTGCAGGATGGGGGTTATTCTGACACTGCTGCTGATACCTTTGATCAGATATAGGAGGCTCCATGCTGCAAGGTGTTTTATTAGCTTCATTTTCCACTGGAATCAATGAGAATTGTAGGCTTATAGGCTTAGAGCAGGATTTTACCCATAATGTAGTTAAATGCAGTAATAATACTTATCATTACACAACTTCAACTTTGAATCAGTTAACTTTTTCAATATGTGTACTAGAAATAAAATGATTACTGTTCTGTAGATGGCATTTTTAGTAGCAAATGTTCAGTTGGGTAGGAATTAAAGAGAGAATGGTAACTACAGATAGTTCATTATATTTTCCCTCTTTTTACATGCAGGTTTGTCAGCATGTGATGCCTTTGAAAGAGCAAGAAGAATGGATATATAATTGTGTATATTCTCTCATACCTTAAACACCATGTTTTGAAAACAGTCCACTCTTGGAGCTATAACAAGAACTAAATCAGGATTCTCCTGTGATTAATAGATAAATCGATTAATCTTGTCCACTTCAGAACCAAGACTGATACAGATCATTTATTTTGTTCTATGCCTTGCTCCCATGGTTTCAGCTATTCAAGTTAATGAATCACAAGGCCCGACTTTAATCCTATCCAGTCCCTCAGATCTGACTGCCCGATATGGCTTTTTGTGACTGCAAAGCCTGTAACCACAAGCCCCCACATACGCAACTTCAGCTACATAAATAGCATAGCTGAAGTCGATGTATTGAGGTCGACCCACCTCAGCGTCTTCATGACACGGAGTCAACTGCTGCTGCTCTCCCATCGACTCCGCCTGCTCCTCTCGGCATGGTGGAGTTCACGAGTTGACAGGAGAGTGCTCAGGAATCAATTTATCGCATCTAGATGAGATGCGATAAATCAATCCCCGAAAGATTGATCTCTACCCGCCGATCCAGCAGGTAGCGTAGACCTAGCCTCAGGGAGGTGGATTACCTATGTCGATGGGAGAGCTCTCTCCCATTGGCATAAGAGCATCTTTACTTAAGTGCAGCTGCACCTGTGCAGCATTTTAAGTGTAGTCCTGCCCTTAGGGTACATCTATACTACCCACCAGATCGGCGTGTAGTGATTGAGCTATTGGGGATCGATTTATTGCGCATAATGTAGACGCAATAAATCAATCATTGAGCGCCTCCCCGTCGACTCCTGTACTCCAGCTCTGCAAGAGGCGGAAGCAGAGTCAAAGGGGGAGCGGCAGTGGTCGACTTACCGCCATGTGGACGGCCAGTAAGTCGACCTAAGATGCACTGATTTCAGTTACACTATTTGCATAGCTGAAGTTGTGTATCTTCGGTCGATCGACCACCACCAGTGTAGACCAGGCCTTAGTCTTGAAAATGTAAATAGCTGGGGCTCTTGGTTTTATTTTTCCAATCTATCAATTATTTGATTTTTTTCCCATTTAGTGTTTGATGCTGTTAGTACTTGACTTACACTTGCTCTGGTTGATTAAGCCACTTCTTGGTTTTTATTCCTTAACATTTAAAAAAAATAATCTTGGTATACGTTGTCACAGTCGAGCTCCACCTGCTGGACACTTACAAAACCATTGTATTTGGGGCCCAACTTGGTGTGCTTTTAAGCAACCTTTGTCACTGAGTAAACTCCAGCCACTGTCTCTCACTTCAGCCTCTCTGGCACACTTCCTAGGCAGAGACTCTTTGATATCCCTTCTGGAAGTGAAATCACATAGCTCAGCTACTGTAGGCCCTCAGGACCGGGCCAGATCCCCAAAGACTCCCCAAAGCTTAAAAATAGCCACTCCTAGAGATCCATCCTTGCAGGCACTCTCATTTATAGTTTACCCCTTAAGGGACACATGTAGTTGAAGTCAAGAGGCACAGACTTTGCATAGGGTTTCTAACATAATTACTCTTACTTCAAGCAGCATAAGAGATATACAGATCTAAGCAAAACAAACACCTATATGCCATGCCTTGTCTCAGTTTCCTCACCACTCTGGAGTGTTTTTCAGGATTTGGGTCAGTATCCCTTCAGGGTTCCAGGTCCCTTCATCATTAGTCCTCCAGGTCTGGTATCTCTTCCAAATCACAGTCTCTCTCTCTGTTCCCTACAGTCAGTGACAGTGTCCTTCACATCTGACTGGCTGCAGTCTAAAAAGTTCCCTCAATCATGATATATCTCCTCCCTCGTCCCTCTCCCTTGAATTTCTCCACCTTTGCATTTTTAAACACTTGCACTAACACCTGATTTATTTGTTCCCCTTCTGGGGATTTTCCATTCTTCCAAATCGCCCTCCCAGCAGACCACCTGTCATGATGACTGCATTCTTCCAGTTTAGGCACCCTTCCCCTTATCACACTCATTTTCCTGTCAGTCATTAACAACTTCTTTTGTTTGTTCTGTAGCTTCTTCCAGACAGGGGATGTGATGATACATGATAGACCCTTATCAGCCTATGTCTGATTTGCTACATGTAGAGGATTGGAGTTATTCATGGAGTTCACAAAATCATCCAGAATTCATAAGTTGTACAAAGACAGGTCCCCCAGATTGTCACATAAGGTCATAAGAAAATAAGCCCTGTAAGAAAGATGGAGGTTTTGCTTTGTGTTCTTAGCTGCTGACTTTAACCAGCTATCTTCAGGGTGAGTTGGAATCAGGGCCATCTTGCCCTCCTGGTGGCCGTCAGGCCATCTTCCATCGCATGCCTGCAGGAGGTCCATGGCTGCCAAGGATTTGGCGGCATTTTGGCGGCCGGGACGATGAGCTCGCGGAACCCCTGGACCTCCCGCAGAAACGCTGCCGAATCCCCGGTACACCGGACCACCCACAAGTGTGCCACGGAACTTCCACGCTTGGGGCGGCAAAAACCTTAGAGCCACCTCTGGCTGGAATAAAGAAGCTGGATGTGACACCAGCTGAAACAGAAATTACACAAAAAATTCTGAGGCTGTCAGACACTTTGTCTATTGCAGTTTTAGTAGTTATGCTAAGTGTCAACATAAAGAACTGTGACACCAGTGACTGGCTTCTTAAAAAGCATCTGTTTAAATAGATATTAAATGTATGTGACCTTGTCAGACTGGGTAGCAAGTAGTCTTGAAAAGCTATATTTATCAACCTGCAACTCTTATACTCTGACTTATTCTGCTGTAACAGTATATTAGGCAGGGAAAGGTCAGTTCTGAAATGAGAACTGTTACAGGACTGCCACAATTTACATACTGTACGTACCAGTGCTTAAACAGATCTCACTTGTGGTCTGGTTTTCTTTAACCTGTAGGGCAGACAATATCCAATATCATTTGGAAAAAGTATAAGTTGTTGCAATATGCATTGTAAATATTTAATCTTTTAGGCCTGACAAGCTAAACCAGCCAATATTTAGAACCCTTAGAAAGGGCACTGTGAAAGGATAGCAACTGGACACATCTTCGAAAGGCTGCCTGCCCCAGGGTCTTAATAGTATATAAACAGTCACTGGAAGTTTCATACCACTAAGAAAAAGCTGGTAGATTGGCTGGGAAACAATAACAAGTCTTTGCTAGATAAATTGGTATAAAAATGCATAATTCCTGTCACTGCATTTCCCATGTTTATAAAATCAAAGTCCAGCTGGTTGTATAAGGAATCTGATACCCCTTGTATACTCATTTCAGGACTATTGTTCAAAAACATATAGACACATTTTCTTCCAATTTTGCAGAAACCATCCCCTTTGTCTTTGGAGAGAGAGTAAATCTGCCAATTTTATGGCCTCACTAGTTTTCCAAACCAAAGTTACAAGAAGCTGAAATGGGCTTGGACAACAGTAGTAGTGGTAGACTGCCACTTAGCTATAGACGGGGACCTATGCATTCTCCATGATAAATGGAGGCTCCAGGTATCACTCGCCCCCATCCAGGCACTGACATCTTCAGAGGCTACTGACTGATACAGGCAGTGCTAGGTCAGTGGAAGAATTCTTCCATCGACCTAGCTACCACCGCTCGGAGAGGTGGATTAACTACAGCAACCCCTGTCACTGTAGTGAGTGTCCAAGCACTACAGCAGTGTAGCTGCAGTGCTTCAGCTGTGCATTTTAAGTTTAGACATAGCCTGAGAATCTCATTTTAGCTGAAGAACTTTCTTGCAGCCGTGGACTCCTCGCTATCAGAGCAACGGACGGATTTGCTGGTTGGCCAGTACTATCTTGTCTTATGTCCAGCATTGCGGTTCTCCACAGTTGATGATTGTATTTGGAAATCTGTGAGCGACATAGCTTGTCTCTGCGTTGTTTCTGTAATGGAAAGCATTTTTGCGTGGACAGGTTGTTAGTCTGACTCTCAGCTCCTTAGGGGGACCAGTGGGACTGCCTTGAGTCTGGCTCCTACCCTTCGACCCATCTAGTTTGGGTGATCCTACCAGGAGTAATACTCCAGCAGGCATAGCTCTCAGGGTCATCAGAGCATGCAAGCCTTCTCACCCCATGAAGGCGCAGGAGAAAATGGAGGATCCTGGACACCCCAGAAGACTCTGACTTAGGCCCAGGGAACACAAAAGGGTGGCAAGGAAACTGAAGCAGGGAAGGGCAGGTAGGTGTTGTATTGTTTTTTCAGATCTGTGTATCTCTTATGCTGTGTACACTAGAGTAACTGTTTTAGAAATGCTTTTGCAAAGATGGTGTATTATGTGTTTCAGTCATTATGTGTCCCCGGAGAGATAAACTACAAACCAGTGCTTACAAGGATGTGCTTAAGCAACTGGAGTTTGGAGGTGCGGGGTGATCAGCATGGATCAGCTGGACTGCAATGTCCCACTTCAGGGAAGGGGTGAGTGAGAGCCTGTGCCCAGGAAGTGGGGCCAGAGAGGCCAAAGAAAGAAAGAATGCAAGGACCTATTGAGACCAAGGGCTGGTCTCCACTAGGGAGGGAAATCGACTGTAGATACGCAATTTCAGCTACCTTAATAACGTAGCTGAAATCGACATCTCTACAGCCGACTTACCTCCCATCCTCACGGCGGTCAGCAGTGCAGTCCCCCGTCGAGTCCAGCTTGCGCCTCTTAAGGAGCTGGACTTCCGGAGTCGACGGGGGAGCCACAGGTGATTGATTTATCGCTTCTTAACGAGATGCGATAATAAATCGATTGCCAAAAGATCGATCCCTGCCGGCTCTAGTGAAGACAAGCCCTAAGAGAAGATTAAAAGACACAAACACAATAGCCTGGTGATTGTCTAGCCGGGGAAGCTTAACCAGGGATGTGACTGGGTAAAATGCTGTTTCCAATTAAGTCAATGGCAGACTCCCACTGACTTCAGTAAGGTCAGGACATCACCCAGGAGCTATAATCTCAAAGCACTCATAGGAAACAAATTGCAATATGTATCTTCCTTAGCTCTTGTGGCTTCATTGTTTCCCTTTGCCCACCCCTTTTCAGCCAGCTCCCACTCTTTCTCTCTAGGAGATTGGTTCCTTTGCCAGAGCCTGATATTTAGCCACTGAGGCCCAAATCCCGCAAAGACTTATGCATATGTGTACCTCTGCAGCCACCTCTGGTGGGACTGGATGAATTAAATTAATTTCTTGATTTCAGAATGAAAATTAGTGCCTTCCTGCTCATGAGACAGAAGCACATTCTGAGTGCTGCTTCACCATTCAGAAGGTTAAGAGTAGTGCTATAAACAGCTGTAGATTGAGCTTCCACTGTGTTCATTTCCCTTGAGAACAATAATAATAAAACATGGCACATCTATAGTAACTTGCATCTGAGAATTTCAAAATACTTTGCAAACAATTAAATAGTCTCCTAATGTAGGTATTATTTTATCCGTTTTACCTGGAGAACCAAGGTTCAGTGATGTTACGTCACTTTCCCAAGGTCACATAGTGAATCAGCTGAAGAAACAGAAACTGAATTTAGGAGTTCTGGCTTACAATTCCACTGGGGGTTGGACTAGATGACCTCCTGAAGTCCCTTTCAACCCTGATATCCTCGGATGATTTGATCTGGTCTTTAGACATACTGGATGAAATCTTGGCTCTTCAGAAAACAATAATAAAACTAATTGACTTCAAAGGGGTCAGGGTTTCACGCACTGCCTACATACATCAAAGACAACTGCAAGGTTATAGTGTATTTGCAGAAAATAAGTAGTTACTCAAATGCATATTGTGCAAAAATTCTGTAATACAACTGATACAATACGCATACCTAAGCTTAAAAGGGAAGTAAGTGTATGTTGCAACAACACTGATTGTTGGTATCCATTTAAAAGAAAGAAAAACAAACCCCCTGTTGCCCAGCCTTAAGTTAACAATGGTCACTGACTGGCAACAAGCTGTAAGAATAGGAAAAAATTAATCAGACCATAGTTAAAATAAATACGTTACCTTTTAATGTAAGCTCTGGCAGTGCTGCTCCCTTTTCCAAATCTACATTAAAAAAAAATCACCTTCAACTTTAATTTGAATGAATGCTGTTCCATTTGGGTGCTGTAGTGCTTTAAAAACTAGTATTGATAAAAGGTCCCAGGGAAGGCTAATGTAATATAGACCTTGCCATCTAGGAGCTTCATGATTGTCATTGTTTATGGGTTGGATTAAACCTCACTGCAACTGGGGGTTGTAATCACCGCCCAGCATTTAAAATAATTATAAGAAGCCCTTAATGTCCTTTACAAACCAGGTGGCTTACACAACAGGGGCCCCAAACCAAAACATAGACCACCCTGGAATTTGAAGGATGTGGGCAGAGGGCTGTAATCTGTCTCTTGTTGTTGATGCCCGCTGTGCTGTATTCGGGGAAGCAGGTTTGCGTACATTCTTTGTAAGGAAATAGGATTGCACCAATTTCTCCCCCTAAATGGAACTACCCTGTTTTCCCGAAAGTAAGACATACCCCGAAAATAAGACGTACTTCCAGTTTTGCCTCTCGCTGTAATATAATGTAATGTAATTTTGGGAGCAAAAATTAATATAAGACACTGTCTTATTTTCGGGGAAACACGGTAGCTGCAATACCTTGAATTTTCAGCTAACTGCTCAGGTCACCATGGCTATTCAGAACTAGAGTACAATCAGAACCTTGTACTCCAAATGCTCAGCTCTGTTCCCTGGAGGTTTTTCACCTTCCTCTGCAGCATGGGGCACAGGTCACTTCCTGGAGGGTTCTCTGCACCTTGAAGTCTTTAAATCATGATTGGTGGACTTCAATAGCGCAGACATAGGAGAAGTTTATTGCAGGAGTGGGTGGGTGAGATTCTGGGGCCTGCATTGTGCAGGAGGTCAGACTAGATAATCATAATTGCCCCTTATGACCTTAAAGTGTATGAATCTATGAATCAGATGTAAAACCAAATGAAGGTATTTAAGAAGCCAACTCAAAGAGTTCCTCCTACACAAGCATTCAGGTCTTGAGCAGTTCAGGCAAACAATGCCCATTACAACAAAGCTTAAACTTGTTCTCCATAATAATTTAAACAACACTAGCAGCCTATTTCATTTTAAAAATAGCAAAAAATATCCACCCCCCTTTCTATTTCCTAAAAGGAGTCTTGAAGTTTAAATCTCTTAAGTGTGAATAGAGATGTTTGCTTTGATCTGCTTCGCTCTTGGAAGTCCCCAGAGCTCCGGGCTGCCCAGGGTCCCTATGGACAGCTCTGTCTGCTATTAGGGCATTTCCTCCCCCCCCCCCCCCCCCCGAGAACCTCCTGTAACGAACCCCAGCTTAGGAACCACTGCTCTAGATGTTAGAAGCACAGGGCTCCTTACGGTTGTGCACTTCTATATTTCAGCAAGGGTGGTGCACCTACCCACGAACTAACCTTTTTATTGATTAATAGAAGCAGAAAGATTGGGGGGGGGGGGCGTCATGGACCTGGTGCCAGGGGAAAGCTTAGAGTGGCCTGATCTAATCCCCCTTTGACTCCTGAAGGAGTCGCCCTTCCCCACTGAGTGCAGAGATAGAGCCAAGGCGCTGGGGTGTTGGGTTCCCCCCCCCCACACACACAGGGAGGCCTCTCCCGCCTGTGTCTTTAAGTGGGCGGGGGAGAGGGCGGCGCGCGCCAGGCCGGTGACAGCAGTGGGTCCCGCCCAGCGGCTGCCCCGGGAGGAGGCCGGGCGGGAGCGCGCGCCGCCGCCGCCAGCCCCGCCGCCCGCACCATGGTGAAGATCGTGACGGTCCCGACCCGGCCCTACCCCGACCAGAAGCCCGGCACCAGCGGGCTCCGCAAGCGGGTGCGGGTGTTCCAGGACCACGCGCACTACGCCGAGAACTTCGTGCAGAGCGTCCTGGCCACCGTGCCGCCGGCCGAGCGCCAGGAGGCCGCGCTGGTGGTGGGGGGCGACGGCCGGTTCTTCATGACCGAGGCCATCCAGCTGATCATCCGGATCGCCGCCGCCAACGGGGTAGGGGGGCCGGGGCGACTCCCCTGCGGCGCGGCTCGCGCAGCGCCCCGCGTGACCCCTCCCCGTGGACTGTGCCCCTGAGTTGGTTCCCCCCCCCCAGCCGGCGAGGGCTGCCCTGCCGCAGTCCATCTGCAGCGGGCGGGCGGGGGAGGAAAGCCCCAGTTATCTTGCGGGTTGGAAGCGCCGTGCCCTTCATTCGCCGTCTAGCAGAGGACAGGGTGTGATGCTGCCTACGTGTGGAGCGATGAGTTACTGAATGTGGCTGGGTTTTTTTGCACTGAGATCCCTGTTAGCTGGGGGAAGGGTGGCACTGCTCTTGAATTCATCTTGGGGGAAAGTCTTAGGTCTGATGCTCTTTGACATTTAAGTTAACCTTTCAGACACTAGAGATACAGTTTCCCTAGCAGTGCGTGCAGCCCTTACTGAGATTGGCCAAAGGTTTTCCCTATTGACTTTATAGGGCAAGGCTGCCTCCCTTCTTGGGCAGAAATTTTTATTGTTAAACACAATGCTTTGTTTACCCAGTTGCAAGCTCATGCTATGGCCTGCATGTGCAAAGGCTGCAATGTTTCCACCGCACCTGCATTTAAGGAAAAAGCTCTCCTCTTGTTGCGCTTCTAGTTCCTCACCCGCACTGGTTTATACAATAGCCTTGCACTAGAAAACAGGGCCTCAGAGCCTGTTGGCTTGAATTTGGGGCAAATGGCGGGAATTGTCTGTCCCCAGCAGTGAAACTGGCTCCTAATTAAAGTAGTAATTATTATTAGGCTATGAAGAAAGTTCTGTCCAGGCCAGCACTTTACAGAAGCTCTAATGGCAGAAGCAGGAAACTGATGAAATTTTCTGCACCAATAGGATGGGAGTATATTGACTAATTATACAGCAGGCACTAAAAGAAGGAGGAATATTTGTGGCACCTTAGAGACGAACACATTTATTTTAAGCATAAGCTTTCGTGGGCTACAGCCCACTTCATCAGATGCATAGAGTGGAACATACAGTAGGAAGATTTTATATATAATCTTCCTACTGTATGTTCCACTCTATGCATCTGAATGCATAGAATACACACACACAGAACATGAAAAGTTGGAAGTTGCCATATAAACTCTAAGAGGCTAATTAACTAAAATGAGATTATCAGCAGGAGAAAAAAAACTTTTGTAGTGATAATAAAGATGGCCCATTTCATACAGTTGACAAGAAAGTGTGAGTAAGGGTAGGGGAATACTTAACATGGGGAAATAGATTGCAAACATGGGGAGATAAATTCAGTTTGTGTAATGACCCAGCCACTGCCAATGTTTGTTCAAGCCTAAGTTAATGGTATCCAGTTTGCAAATTAATTCCAGTTCAGCAGTTTCTCATTGGACTCTGTTTCTGAAGTTTTTTTGTTGCAGAATTGCCACTTTTAAGTCTGTTACGAGAGAGGTTGAAGTGTTCTCCTACTGGTTTTTTAATGTTATGATTCCAGGCTAACATGGCTGCTACTCTGAAACCCCTCACAGCGGGCACTGTTACTAAAAACCTTGAAACTGGGAGTATGGATTTTAATTAATGATCTCTGAGATAACTGGAAATTGTAGTCTCTGGCTGTGCATAGAGATTCAGAATTTTAGTTTCATTGCTGAACTCTAGAAGCAGTCTGATGTCTGTAATTAAAGATGGATGTCTAACTTTGTCAGCAGTGTTCCCTCTAACTTTTCTTACCTCTGTGTGGAATGAATTTTGTTATGTGTACCAATATGGAGGTGATATGTGACATGTGACACGTGACCTTCATATTGGTGCACATAACAAAATTCATGTGGTAGGAATGAGGGCTGGGGCAGAGGGTTGGAGTAAGGGTGTGGGGGTCTGACTGGGGATGCGGACTCTAGAGTGGGGCTGGGGATGAGGGGTTTGGGGTGCAGGAGGGTGTGCCGGCCAGGAGAGACGATTCCCCAGCAGTACCTGGGCTGTGGAGGAGACCTGCAGCGGCACCTCTGGGGCAGGATAGGTGCCCCTGCCTTGGCAGGTCTGGCCAGAGCTGGGTTTGGGCTGGGGGAAGGGCACCACAGCAGATCTTCCGGGCAGCCGTGGCTGGGAGAGGGCCGGGCTGCACCTCCCTGGATGTGGCTGGGTTCGGACCACCCTGGTTGCGGCAAGTTGAGGGCCGGGCTAGGCTGGGGTTGGGGGTCAGTCCCTAGGCAGGTACTCTGAGCGCCTGCGTGGTGAAGCCGCGCAGTTTACAGGGAATTGAGGTCCACCTGGGTCACAGTTGTGTTTTTTCAATAAGTAATCAGTAGCAAAAAAATATTCCACGAGAGATTTGGGTTGGAGTCGGGCATTTGAATTCAGAATGTGGGACTGCTTGATCAACGTTAATTGTGTCCCTTGGCATTTCTTTGACTGCCAGGCAGGGATGTGATGTTGCTAGGATAACTCATATGCTCTTGATCTAGGGAGATGAGTCTTGCCTCAGCCAGCCAGTCACATGTGAAATGGACCGTGGCATGCTGTTCTGGGCCTCATCAGCATGAGATGCTCTCCTTTGTAGAGCGATGTGTAGGCTGAGCTGAAGATACTGGCTAGCTGCAGACAGTCACTGCAGCAGTGTGGGAGCATGGACCATAAAATACACTTGAAGCCAGTAATATTTCACAGGGTAAAAATGTAGTTTACAATTTACAAGAAAAGTCGTATAGAACTTTTCTCTCTTAAATTCTCCTCATGGCAGCTGCTCACTTCCTACCCTTCAGTCAGCACTCAGACTTGTCATTCCTTAACCAGAATGGCCCCTCCTTGTGTATAGTGATGAAAGGAGTGGATGGAGCAGCTTATTTTAATTTTAAAAAAGGAAAGAAAAGAGCTGCGGTGGAGCCGAAATTTTTTAGAAAAGGGGTAGAGTGGGATTGTAAATGTTAATGTGTAGCATCAGTACCTAGCTGCATTGGCAGCAGGGAGCACTTCAGAGCCTCATGAACAGATAATGGAGTTAGTTTCAGCAGGATAAAGGAGTGGTTTGTTCAAGTTTTTTGGAAGCATACCCAGGTGACCAGTGGGATCTGGTGCTTTTCCAGGAGGCTGATCACAACAGTATTGGTGATGCTTCTGCCCAGTTCAGGGCCCCAAGAGGTCTGGGACGAGGGATGGAAGCTATGCCAGTCTGCATCTTAAACAGTCCTTTTGGTAGGTATGGCTAGGACTCTTACACTTCCCAATAACTGGGGAATCTCTGAGTGTACAATAGTGATAGCATTTTATCTAGGGAAAGGGACTTTCCTTAGAAAAAGGATTTCTGTAGTGTGTGGTTACAGGATTTTCCTTGTAATGTGCTTTCTGGGAGACTGGGGAGAACAAGCCCACGCGTTCTTCTTGCACTCTGGTCCCGCAAACACGTATACGCATGTGTAACTGTGCACCTGAGTAGTTCCCATCCCCAGAAAGCACATTAGAAGGATAAAACTGTGACCCTGACTACAGAAATATTTCTTTTAAGGAGGGTCCCTTTTCCTAGATAAGCTTTCACTACAGTACACACAGATGGAGCAGTTATTTGGAACCTTTAGTCAGACACAGTTGCATGTCATGAGGGGCCTGTTTGCCAATGGGTGTTTGCATTGCTCAGTAATTGGTTTGATTAGGTTAAAACTGTTAGGGCAGAATAGGGCTCTGAGAAAGAGAGACTTTCTGGAAAGAAACAAGGAAACACGAAGCAAAGGAGCAAGAAAATAACTTGATACAGATTGTGTGGGCTAGGAGGCTAAAGGATGATGTGTGAAGGAAGAGGGTTTACTTTATACAAAGCAAGGAAAGGTATTAACTGACTTAAAAACCAAACAGCTACTTCCAAAAACATCAGCAGGCTGATCATAGCTGCAGATTTCAAGCAGGAATATTCTGGTGTTGCAACTCCTTGAAACTTCTACTCTGTGTACTGTCCTTTGTGAAGGAATTGAAAAAGAAAGCCACCAAGGAGATTTTTTTTTTCATTTGTTCTTCTTTCTCTGGGCTTCCCCAAAGCTGTGTTTTGATTCCAAAATGATTCTTTCATTTTAGAAGTGATTGTTGTAAAGCTACTTTATACAGTAACTCATGCTCAGGTCTCAACTCAAGAGATTCTCTGCCAGAAGGCAAATGTCTATTATAGTACAGGGTCAGAGTCACTGTCATTGATCATATAGAACTTATGGAAAGATGACTTTGAGAATCTTAGTACTGAGGAAATTTGGTTCTCTGCCTTTTTCAGAATCTCACAGGCTTAGTTTGATACAGCTTGTGGTACTGAAAGCCAATATGTAGAAATAGCAGGAAAATGACCTTTTGACTAAGACTCACAGTCTAAAGTTTAAATTTTTTGAAAGCACAATCTTGTTTTGTCTTTTTTATCATTAACCAAAGTCAACTGTTAGCAGGAAAAAGTGCATAGTCCTGGCCATGTTCTCGCATGTCCAGTTCCTCTTGGTAGCAAACTAGAAAACTGGTTAGTCTCTAAGGTGCTACAACATCATCTTTGTCTTATAAACTAGAAAACGGCACTAGTAAATATTCCACGGCTTTTCTAGCTTTAAAAACCAGGGGGGAAATACAGGATTTTACTAGGGGTGCCCTTCCTGCACCGCCTTCATCCTCAGAACGAGGACAGCATGGGTAGTGGCAGGGAAAGTTTTCCCACCCAATCTCCACTCTGACAGGGTGAAGACATCAGGCGAAATCCTGACCCCATTGATGCCAGTGGCAAAACACCCTCTGAGTAGAATGCACTCAGGATTTTACTCTTCATCTCTAGTTCAGCCTCAGACCTTATTTCTTTCTTCTGGGTCTGTCAAAAGAGGTACTACTTTTAATGGGAATATATGTATTTTTTTCATACTGACACGTGTCCGTTAAGGGATAAGCTGTGAAACAGCCATCAGGTGACAAAGTGTCTTGTAATGCAGGCCTTTCCCCAGCCAGTCACTGTTGATCAGCACTGACATCAAAGTAAAGTAAAAGGTTGATTCCTGATATCTGGAAACCTCTAAAGTACCTGGTCTAATTTCAGTGTGAGAACTCTGCCGGGGCTGCCTGAGATGCCTCTGAAACTTTGTGACACAAAGTCAAACTAAATGAAGCCACGGGAGATGTATTAGACTTTGGTAGCGGAATTCCACTGCTGCTTAATTATACGTACATTGGGATGTGTGTGTTGTACAGGTATAAATCACTGGGTTCATACTGGCCTTCCCCCCTGCCAATGGGTGTGTAGTTTCAGATAAATCTCCCCTGTGCAATAAAAGGGGAACTTGTTCTAAGAGTTTACTTTTTGCATGTGCTTGAATAATGAGGCATTTCAAGGGGTTGGACATCCTACACAGTTGAACTTGTAGTGCCATCTGGGAGTGAGAAGGGAAACTGTTTGCCTAGGCGTTTTAATAAATACCAATGGGAGTTTCCTATGTAAATCCTCCTGCCATGATCAGAAAGCAGACCCACTGTGTGAACGGAGTATACAAGTAGAACCTTGTTTGTCAACCCTGGGAATCGTTTTTCCATTTCTGTACCACAAGAGGGCAACCTATACCTAAGAACTGAAGCACAGTGCCTGTGCATTTCAGGACACCAAAGTAAAGATGAGTTAATACTACTACAGAGCTTTAAAGATGTAAAATTATTTTATTTGGCTTCTTAGCCTGTTTATTCTCCCTGGTTGCAGAGCTGAAACCTCAAGATATCATCCCCATCGAACACTTTGCAAATGGTCACAACAATCAAATTATATTTAAAAATATGACTTTTTTCTTTCTTTTTTTGCTTTAATAGCAGGCAGGCTGAACCATAATGAAGTGTGGTTTAATAAATTGCTCAATTAATGCTTGTAAAACGTTTAGAGATACTTGGAAAAAAGACTCCAGAGAAGCACAAAGTATTATTAAAAAGTATTGTTGGTTATTTTTAGCCAACATGTTAACGTCCCAGAATTCAGAAGGATGGTACTGCATGCAACTCGCCAGTCCAGATGACATTTTCTTGGGATTTCAGATAATTTGACTCTTCTTCCAGAGTTTAATCATATTTCAATAGTCACAGCTTTATACAAATGTAGTTTTTCCAAAATAATAGCATTTTGTAAAGACCCTTGTAGTAAACTCTGTTCCTAGTTGGACTGTGGTCAATCTGGAGTAACTCCATAGAAACCATTGCAGTTATTCTGGATTTTCCCAGGTGGACTTTGGCCCTTGGTGCCCAGCAAGTAACTCGAGTGTTTGTTAGAGGAAAGCCATTCAATGAAGCACTATAGAATACTGGCAATGGAGAAGTTATTGGCTGTCAATGACAGTAATATAAGGAAAGTGTAGGTAACTGAGATCTTCTGACTGCCATTTTAAGAGTGACCTTTAACTTGCTGGTCTCCACAAAATAACTTTAGCTGTGTACAGCCATGCTTCCTGAACACTTACCTTCTAGTATTCACTTCCCAACGAGGGCTCTGTGACAGTGGAACTCACAACTGGCAGAACATTATGAATCTGCTTGTCTGTCCAAAATGATTCCAGCTCTGCATTGGTTTAGAGAGCAGAGCTTGGCAACAAATCAATGCTTTCGACTGAAGGGCTGACCTACTAAACATCCTCTCTTGCTATCCCCATCCAACAGATAACTGGACAGAATTAACACTGCTGTTGTCTAGTCTGTGATTATACAAGAACTGCACAGAACGACTGCTGTCACAATCAGAAGACTGTAGAGACGACAAATCTCCTTTTTTCTTTCCGTTTGCATGAGGGATTGCGGTGTGGAATTATATGTATTTTCTCTGACAGTGATCTTGCAGAACAAGTGCAAGAAAACTTCTTCAGTTACCGAAACCACATTCAGCACAAGGTTCAAGGAGCTATTTTTGGGCACTTGACTGCTTCACAGAACTTCAAACTAGTAGATGTGCCATTGCTGGTGTCAAGATTGAGTTTTATTTTATTTTCATCATAATTTATTTTAAATGTATTTATATGAAAAGGGAACATGGAAGACCGTCCTCTGCTTATATTGACTTTGCCAACAGCAGCTTATTATGACCAGAAACCAGGAACCAGTGGATTACGGAAGAAAATCTATTATTTTGAGACCAAGACAAACTACCTGCAGAATTTTGTCCAGAGTATATTTTTTTCCATAGATCTAAGAGATCGACAAGGATCTACTATGGTAGTTGGAGGAGATGGGAGATATTTTAATAAATTGGCAATAGAATTGATAGTTCAAATGGCAGCTGCCAATGGGGTTGGTATATGATAAATATGACTAAATTCCTAGTACTGTGGCTGATCTAAGCAGAAGTATAAAGTCATAGTAATTAAGAGGTGTTCTGAGTTTTAATTAACTAATTTCCCATTGCCTTTTAAATGATTGCTATTGGTTAACTGAGAATTATGGATCATCGTGAAGTGTTTTAGTGCAAAATTACCTTTAGTGATATTAAAATTACCCAATTAAATTTTTTAAAAGCAGTATTGCCATTTAGATTTGAAAGAGAAGTGAAAATACATTTCCAATAGGGTAGAAACATGTAGAAAACAAATATTGTTAGTTTCTCATTAATGCTCATTTTGTTGATTTGTTATTGGCATTTGTGCATTTCGTAACTATTTTCATCAGCTCACAATGCCATTGTTAGTGAGTAAGTGATTGGGAGAGAGATGGGCTCTTTGTGCTCAGTGACAACTCTGCTTTGCTCTGCAGAAACAGTTTCATTATGGTGTGAGCTGCTCAACAAACGAAAAGGCAAAACACAATGTTTGCAGTTTCTCAATAGATATAAATAGCTATGTCATGGATGTTACCAGAGCATTTGAAAATAAGGATATGTGTTTTAGCAATACATCTGGACCCCTTTCTAGTGAACTCCAGCTGGAGTGAAATTTCACATGTTGGCACTAGAATGAAAGTCCTAACATCTTTTAGTGCGGTGCAGCTCACTTTAGTTTTTAATAGATTTCTGGATATGAGGTTTTTCAGTGAAAAAGGCAAAGATCCCACTGAAGATTTTATTTTATTTTTAAGGCAGAGAGAAAATAATACTAACTACCTTTACTGCTGTTAAAATAGCTCATGGGGAATTTGTGACCAAACCACTGATCTGATAGGATTATAGTTCATAGCAAACAGGTAGAGAGCGGCAGTCCCCGCCCCCCCCCCCCCCCAATCTCTTGATCAGCAAAATAATTTGGGGGGGAGAGAGGGAGTTTAAAAAAAAAATAGAAATATCAGTCCATCTTGTCTGCCATTGTAAATCAGTGTAGCTCAATTGAAGTCAATACGTGGTCCAAACAGAAGATCTGTAGGATGCAAATTTACTTCAGGTAATGATCAGGCCCACTGTTTGGACCATAAATACTATGTCAACTGCCTTTGATTTCCAGTTTCTTTGTAGCTCATTCACTATTTTAATAAGAAATGCCAGCTTTATGCTTCCTGAGTATTAGTATCTCAGCTCATCTCTCGTGAAGATGAAGCAATTCCCATTTACAGTAACTGAGGATCTGGCTCTATATTTATTTCCAGTAAAATAGCCCACACGTCTCTCTTAAATTTGACTTTATTGTAATTTTTGTATTTTCAGTAACGCTTTTACATTCCATCCTTTCTGTCACTGGTTAGCAGTGCCTCTTGATTTATTTATCAACTTCATGCTAACCCCCGTGTGTAGAATATAAAGTATTTTCAAATGTAAAATTCACGCATATCTCATCTTAAAAGTGTAAGAGGCAATTCCATCCTTATGTGATATAGGTGGGTATTGTCACCTCTGTGACTGTGTGATTGAAGGGTTTCCAAATAAGACCCCCCCCCACAAACACTTGGTGTCCCAGTAGTCTAATTTATATGGCATACTTTAAATGTGACGTATTTAATTAAAGGAAATGACTAAGCTAGTAGTCCACTAAACCTGGCATGTATAAATAAAGACATCTATATTTAGAGGCCATGGTGTAAAGGGTTGGTGAGTGTGCATTTAGGGAGCCGTATAGTTCGCTCCCCTTCCTGTTGGATAAATGTGCTGAAGATGGGGATGGTGGTGCAGACAGCCACCTGCTTGATGGGGAGAACAAGTTCTTGCTATTTAAGAGCCATAAAGAGCATCCGCCTGTATTATCAGTGAAGAGGAGAATAAGAGCTGGATTCCAGCATTTATCTAATTTTCTTAATTATAAAGGACTTGCATCTTGTATAGATTTTTCTGTATAACAAGAGGGGTGTGTCTGTGTGGGAGGGAAGGGGGGTGTTGAATGGTATTCCTTTAAAATGTGATCCAACACTGGCCTCTCAACAGGTTTAACTGGTGTATTTGAAATTCAAATCTGAGCATTCCTATGTTATGTACAATATATTTCCCTTGTAACAAGAAACTCAGTAAGTTAAAGCTTTATATGCAACTTACACAGAAGTCTTCCACAAAGAAACAACCTTCACACTGGGAAATTCAGAGAAACCGTTTGGGTATGTGGGGGAATGGATGATATTTTGGTGTTGAACCAAAATCAGAGGTGAATCTAGATGGTGAACCTTCGATCGCCCCAGCTGCGGCGCGGGCGTCCCTTTCCAATGTGTACAGAACACAAATGTGTAGACTCTCTAGACTTATTTCAGCTCATGTGCATTTATCAATATGTCGCTTACACTCTCCCTTACACATTGCTTCCAAATTTGGCCTGCTGAGTTTAAGAATCTAAGGGTATGTCTACACTGCAATAAAACACTCAGTGCTGACTCATGTCAGCTGACTTGGGCTCATGAGGCTCAGGCTGCAGGCTATAAAGTTGCAGTGTAGACATCCAGGCTCTGGGCTTTGGGACCCTGTGAGAAGGGATGGGGGTGGGGGTGTTCTAGAGTCCAGGCTCCTGTCTAAGCCTGGATGTCTGCACTGCAGTTTTATAGCCCAGCAGCTCAAGCCCAGCTGATATGGGCCAGCTGGAGGTGTATTATTGCAGAGGACACACCCTAAGGGCTTGCTAACAGCGGTGCGCATTGCTATTCACACCCCGGTAGTCCAACCTGGGGGACAGAGTGCTGTATTGTAACTCTCTCCTGTGGACATGGTTGGAGCGAACTACGGTCTGGTCTTCACTACGGGGAGAGTGACACTGCTGCAATCGATGTAGCAGAGATCGATTTAGAGGGCCGTAAAGGCCCACTAAATCAACAGCAGAGCACTCTCCGGTCGACCCCGGTACTCCACCTCTCCAAGAAGAGTAAGTTGATCGGAGAGCATCTCCTGTCGGTGCAGCACAGTGAAGACACAGAGGTAAGTCAACCTAAGCCATGTCAACTCTAGCTACATTATTCGCATAGCTGGAGTAGCATAACTTAAGTCAACTTACCCCCCCGCAGTGAAGACAAGCCCTAAAAGTAGGCTTGGAAGGATTAGGTGTTTATTGGTAAATGTCAGTAAACGTTGATTTCACTGCACAGACACAAACAGATGAAAAAAAATTTCCATTCATAATCACTGAAATTTCCAGATAGGCAAATAAGAAAAATCTGGCTTGAGATCTTTAGAGTTTGATTTAAAGGTATCTGCTTTGTATTTTTTGCCATACGATGTTGAGAATTTATGTCTTTAATAGTTATAAAGATTTACCTTTTTGAATCTCAACTATTGTCATTAAATAATTGCTTCACTCCCCTTGCATAATTTCCCTCTGCTATGAAAATTTAAGTCTATAAAAATAGAAAAAATGCTTAAAATTAAACATTGATATCATCTGTCAAAATTTTATACATACATATATATATATATATATAATCCACCAAGTCTAAAACTTGCACACAACTGTGTAAGAGTTCTATAAATATTTGCATCTGTAAAGTTGTTGTTTCTAACTTTCATGGTCTAGCGTTCTTTAAAATTGTGACATTTTTTGATAGTTTGTTCTAAATCTTTGTTTTAGATTGGCCGTTTAGTGATTGGACAGAATGGAATTCTCTCCACCCCAGCTGTTTCCTGTATTATTAGAAAAATCAAAGCCATTGGTGGTATCATTTTGACAGCCAGTCATAACCCTGGTGGCCCAAATGGAGACTTCGGCATTAAATTCAATATTTCCAATGGAGGTAAAGTTTTCCCTGGTGGCCAACATTTCTTGCATCCATGAATATACCTTCAGTACTGTCAGCAGTATATTTCACTAAACAAAACAAGTGATCCGCTTCCCTTGTAAAATAATACTGTTCCCAAGAGAAACATTCTCATCCCTTGTCTTCTGATGTACCTATGGAATGTATACTTATAGCATACTCTAAAAGTTTTTCTTCCTTTTTACTTGTAGGTCCTGCTCCTGAAGGTATTACTGATAAAATTTTCCAAATTAGCAAGACTATTGAAGAGTATGCTATCTGCCCAGATCTGAAGGTGGACCTTGGTACTATTGGGAAGCAGCAATTTGACTTGGAGAATAAGTTTAAACCATTTACAGGCAAGTGACACGTTTATCCTTGTATAAATGTAATTTTTACTTTCATGGGGCAATTACATAGTATGGTAGTGCTTTCATTTGGCAAGGACATTTAATAGATTTTAAGGCCAAAAGGGATATGATTCGCTAGTCTCGCCTTCTGCATAACACAGATGACGGCATTTCACCCAGTGATTCCTGCATCTAGCACAAAAACTTGTGGATGAACGAGAGCATGGGTTAAATTTTTACAAGCGCCTAAGTACACTAGGGCCTAAATCCCACTTTCCAAAGTGACATAGGCACTTAGGAGATTACATCCCACTGACTTCCAGTGAAAATTAGCTTCCCAAGGGCCACATTTTCAGATGTATTTAGGTGCCAAGTGAGATTTTCAGAAGCACCTAGGTGCCTTAATGCTGTTGAAAACCTGACCTAAGTGCCTGTCACTTTGAAAATGTGCCTTCTGAAAATTTACACTCATACCTTTTTATAAAGGCATCTGATCTTGATTTAAAGACTCCAAGTGATAGAGAATGCACCACATCCAATCATTGCAATTTAAAATGTCTTATAATAGAAGATTAGGATTGGAAGAGACCATCTAGTCCAACCCCCTGTTCAAAGCAGGACCAACCCCAACTAAATCATCTCAGCCAGAGCTTTTTCAAGCTGGGCCTTAAAAACCTTTAAGGATGGAGATTCCACCCCCTCCCTAGGTCACCCATTCTAGTGCTTCACTACCCTTCTACTGAAATAATTTTTCCTAATATCCAGACGTCCCCCATTTCAACTTGAGACCATGCTCCATGTTCTATCATCTGCCATCACTCAGAACAACGGCGCTCCATCCCCTTCAGGTAATTGAAGGCTGCTGTCAAATCCCCGCTCACTCTTCTCTTCTGCAGACTAAATAACCCCCGTTCCCTCAGCCTCTCCTCTTAAGTCATGTGCCCCAGTGCCCTGATCATTTTCGTTGCCCTCCGCTGGACTCTCCAATTTGTCCACATCCTTTCTGTAGTGGGGGACCCAAAATTGGATGCAGTACTCTAGATGTGGCCACACCAGTGCCGAATAGAGGGGAATAATCACTTCCCGTGGTCTGCTGGCAACACTCCTACTAATGCAGCCCAATGTGCCATTAGCCTTCTTGGCAACAAGGTCACACTGCTGACTCATATCCAGCTTCTCGTTCTCTGTAATCCCCAGGTCTTTTTCTGCAGAACTGCCACTTAACCAGTGTCCAGCCTGTAGCAGTGCATGGGATTCTTCCGTCCTAAGTGCAGGACTCTGCACTTGTCCGTCTTGAACCTCATCAGGTTTCTTTTGGCCCAATCACTCTGGACCCTATTTCTGTCCTCCAACATATCAACCTCTCCCCCCATCTTAGTGTCATCCATGAACTTGCTGAGGGTGAAATACATCCTGTCATCCAGATCATTAATGAAGATGTTGAACAAAACCAGCCCCAGGACCGATCCCTGGGGCACTCAGCTTGATACTGGCTGCCAACCAGACAGCAAGCCGTTGATCGCTACCCATTGAGCCTGATGATCTAGCCAGCTTTCTGTCCACCTTAAAATCCATTCATCCAGCCCATACTTCTTCAACTTGCTGGCAACAATACTGTGGGAGACAATATCAAAAGCATTGCTAAAGTCAAGGTATATTATGTCCACTGCTTTCCCCATAGCCACAAAGCCAGTTATAGAAGGCAATCAGGTTGGTCAAGCATGATTTGCCCTTGGTGAATCCATGTTAACTGTTCCTGATCACCTTCCTCTTGTCCAAGTGCTTCAAAGTGGATTCCTTGAAGACCTGCTCCATGATTTTTCAGGGAACTGAGGTGAGGCTGACCGCTTTGTAGTTCCCCGGATGATTCTTCCTTTTTTTTTTAAAGCTGGGCACTACATTAGCCTTTTTCCAATTGACCGGGACCTCCCCTGATCTCCACGAGTTTTCAAAGATAATGGCAGATGGCACTGCAATCACATCCGCCAGTTCCCGCAGCACCCTCAGTTACATTGCATCCGGCCCCATGGACTTGTGCATGTCCGGTTTTTCTAAATAGCCCTTAACCTGTTCTTTCACCACTGAGGGTTGCTCCCCTCCTCCCCATGCTGTGCTGCCCAGTGCAGCAGCCTGGGAGCTGACCTTGTCTGTGAAGACCAAGGCAAAAAAAGCATTGAGTACTTCAGCTTTCTCCACATCCATCTGTCACTAGGTTGCCTCCCCCATTCAGTAAGGGTCCCACACATTTCCTGACCTTCCAGTTGCTAACATACCTGTAGAAACCCTTATTTCTAGTCTGAACTTTTCTGGATTCCATTTATTCAGTCTTGTTATGGCTTTGTATGCTAGTTTAAAGTATTCTCTAGTATCTGTTATCTTCTCCCTGTATAGGTATTTATAGAACCCTGATTTGAGTAACTTCTTTGTCCTCCAACGGGCACTCTTTTCACATATTGCATATGGTTAATAACAAAAAATGTTCACTTTAATTTAAATGAGACTGTTGGGACCTACTAAAACCAATGTGAATGTTATCATTTCATTTGTGCTAAAGTACAATACCTCTTGAAAATACGTTAGCAAAACGTAGGCAACTTTGCACGTATATTTTTTTCACAAAAAAATTCTGAAATTTTTTCACTTTTTAAAAAAAAATTTGAATTGATTTTTATCTCTGCATTTGCACTTAAAATTGGCTATGTTACAGGATTTCTGTAAAATCAGACCATTTTTGCAAATTTGCAATGAAATGTTATTTTTTCAGATTTAATCGCACATATTTCACACTGTGTGTGTATGTTAAAAAAAGAAAGAATTTGAATATTTTTATAACAAGGAACTTGGTAAAATTCTTAGTTCCTTCAGCCCCCAGTTTTAGCACGCTGGGACATTGCATTAATGCATTTTCCATCGCATTGCCTTTATGTGGACCAAATTCTGTTCTCAGTTACACAGGTGCAACCTTTTTCAAAGGTACAAATGAGAGTTAGGTGTCCGATTCCCACTGACTTTTAGTGGAAGTTGTAGTCTAAATGCTTTTGAAAGTTCCACCCTCATTGTAACTGAGAGCTGAATTTAACCCTCTGGAATGAAGAACAGAGAGATTAAGTTGTACTGGGAGGTACTTTTTACCTTCAGCTTTCTGGCTGTGTTGATTAGACTGCAAACCAATAGGGAATGGCAGTATGTAGTAATATTGAAAATCTTCTAGAAAGTAGGTCTGTAAAGTGAGCTGTTACCTCGGAGGGTTTTCTCCATTGCCTTTATTAGGAACTGATATTATGGGATGTTCAAAAACTTTATTTTGAATGGCAGGTCTTTGTGCTAAGGAATGTCATGTCATAAGTAGCAAAGTAACCCTTTTGAATAGGATTTCAGTCTCTATCTGATTAGTCTAGTTATTGCTAGTCTCTCACTGTATTGGGTTGTTTGTTTTTTGGCTCCACAGTTGAAATTGTGGACTCAGTGGAAGCTTATGCGAACATGTTGAGGAACATCTTTGATTTCAGTGCGCTAAAAGAGCTACTTTCAGGACAAAACCACCTAAAGATTCGCATAGATGCTATGCATGGAGGTATGAAATAATTACGGTCTCCTTATATTTTTTTAGCTATTTCTTGGAGGGACAAAAAACTATTGCATATATCACGGAGTAACACATTTGTCGTGCCTCTTAGCAGTCTAGAGCTGTATTTGGGAGGAAAGTTGTTGGTTTTTTTCCCCCTCTGCTCTAGAGAGATGAGCCAAATTCTGGGGAAATGGAAACATCTGTGTAAATTACCTTTGGTAAATTACCTTTGGGGAAAGTTCTACACGGAGGAAGAGGTAGGGCAAGCGGCAGCAAGGAAAACAACCAAGAGGAGAGTATGATGAGGTGAAAGATAAAGAGGAGGCTTTCCTCCACCAATGCAGAACTTGGCTCTGCATGTTAAGGTGAAATTTATGCCGTCACTTACATCCCTCCTGAGTTTGGCCCCCTCCCACTCATGCTGTTTCCCTGATGCTGTGGAGTCACTATGGTCTAATGGCAGAATTTGGCCCATAGCACAGAGAACACATTTTAACTTTCTACTGTTTTGATACAGTGTGCAGAAAGCAGCAAAAGCTAACTGGGGTCTTCAGGCCTGTCAAAACTGCAGAATCAGCAACATAGTTGCTGGACCAGTCTCAGCTGATGGTGTATTGACAGATGACAGCTGCTGCTGTAAAGAGAGTGTCATGATATTAGACATGGACAGACTTCAAAAGAATCTTGCTACTAATCTCATGGGAAATCGAACACGTCCCCTAATAGCAAGGTTGCTTCCGAACTGCACTGAAAACCATTTAAGTTAGGGGCATCAGACATGTTGAATCTTCCAGGGTTACTTTTTCTAACTTCTGTCTCTGATTTTGAGTGCATAACATAATTACAATGTTGTGATCTCAAGAAATGAGTGAGGGGGAACTTTATGGCAGCCAGTGGAAATACTGCACTGCTCAGGTGTGTCACTCTCATTAAAACACGAGACTTTATTTTCTTGAGAGCGCAACGGGAGGTAGATGCAGGAGGAATTTTAAATCGAGGTAAAGTTCTCATTGAAGTTAACTGGGCTCCGCAAAGTGTCTGTCCATCTCTATCTGATTTCAGGATTGGAGCCGTAGATTGTAACTACCGGTATATTGTACAGAGAGAAATATTTGCTTTAGAAGGCTTTGTAGATAACCTGCTCGTGATGTTGCTACAGTAAAGCTTATTCTGTGGGGCATTCTTAGCCCCATCTTCTTTATACCACAATCATGCTAACTCTGAAATTTCACACTAATTTTTTTCTTAAATTGCTTTGTTTATTGGTATGTGACACACAGAATATCATGCTATATTGTTAGATGTTTAGGGGCAGCTTTCCCATTTTCTCTCCTGTTCCACAGGGCCATCTCACTGACATATATAGATTGTGAGCTTTTGGGGAGCAGGCAACATCTTGTTGTGGTTTTGTATAGCATGTAGCACTGTGAGGTCCTGATCCTAGACTTGGTCACCCAGGAGCTACTGCAGTATAATTAACACATTGAGTAACTAAGTGCTTGATCTTATCACTGCAGCCCCAATCCAGCCAAACACTTAAGCTCTTACTTAATGTTAAGCACACGAGTCATTTCACTGAACACTTTGGGCAACTTGTGTCTAAGTGTCAGAGTCACGGTGCTCAGCACATTGCAGGATCAGGCCCCGAGCTTTCCTCTACAGTCAAAAAACCTGTATGCTCCCAGTCTATTCAAATGGAAAGATCTTATAATAGACAGGCAGCCTCTGGCTGAATCGTAGCGCGAACAAAATGTGCCACTGGTTGAAGTTTAATTTCAGAAATGAAATGTTTAATCGTTTCCCTGTTTTGCTCGGGTAGTTATGGGCCCCTACGTAAAGAAGATCCTGTGTGAGGAGCTTGGAGCCCCTGCAAATTCTGCTGTGAACTGTACGCCTCTCGAGGACTTCGGTGGCCACCACCCGGACCCAAACTTAACCTATGCTGCTGACTTGGTCCACTCTATGAAGACAGGAGAGTATGACTTTGGAGCTGCCTTTGATGGAGATGGGGTAAATGAGCATGGGGCTGTTCTAAGGAACCTCCCACTCCCACCGCACTGTCTGGTTGTTCTTAATTACAAACACAAGGGTACAAACCTTAAAAGGAAGTGCCTCAATTGGAATAATGATCATTGGGTTCATTTATGCATAGTCTGCACTGGATTTATCCTGGGTGTAAGCAGATAGAATTCCCATGCTGAATAGGTTGTTGCAGTCTAGTGATGTTTGGCAAATGGTAGCTCATCCACATGTTATGCAAAGATGCCAAGACTAGACATTTAATAATGATGCTCCTGTGGGAGATTGGGATTTTTGCCTTTGATTTCAGTGGGCGCAGAATAGGACCAAAATGGGTTACAGCAGCGCTGCACGGATGCCCAAAGTCAGATGCTCACACAGTACAATTAATAGGAGATGAGGGATTCCATAGTTATGTAAGAACAAAAATCGCTTGCTCTGGTTTGTCACTATGACAGTCGTTGATTACAAAGTTCAATTGATACTTAACAAGCTTTGAAGGTTAAGAAAAAAAAACAAGATGTCGATGAAAATACTATCGATACAATGCTGCTTAAATGATTCAAAACTCCACACTCACTTTTATCCAGTAGAAAGTAACTCTGTGGTGCTGTATGGTTTTAATAAGGTGTGCCTGAAAAATAATGTTTACTCTGACACCGTCGGGGAAAAAAGTCGTAGCTAGAACTGAATTGTCCTCCTTTGTCATCTTCATTAGGATCGGAACATGATTCTAGGCAAGCACGGGTTCTTTGTTAACCCTTCGGACTCTGTTGCGGTCATCGCTGCCAATATTTTCAGTATTCCTTACTTTCAGCACACCGGTGTCCGTGGCTTTGCGCGAAGCATGCCTACCAGTGGAGCAATTGATAGGTAGGACTCTGGGTCTAGGGGTTGACAATTGTTCGTGTCTTTTTTAAATCTTTCGTGGTGGGTGCATTGTGCCGTCCCCCGACAGTGACAATATTAAAACATGCCTGAAACAATATCTTTAGTGGGAATAATTTTTAAAAGCCATTTTCATGCGACACTGTTTCAAAAGCTATTGAGATCTTGCGGTTGGGTTGTCTTTGGCTCAGACCCTGGTCCTGAGAGATGCTAAGTGCCATTGACACCTTTTGAGGCCAGTAGGAACTGAGGACATTAATCACCAGACAGGGGCTGGAACAATTTGCTTAGTAGGGGTGCTGAGAGCCATCGAACCAAACTGTAAACCCTGTATATAATGGAAACCACTTCAGGTCGGGGGCAGCAGCACCGCCAGCACCCCTAGTTCCAGCACCTCTGCCACCAGAGAAGAGAGGATCAGCAGTTTGCACTCAAAATGATCGTCTGAAACCTATTCACTCTGGGAGAGAGCGTTGGAATGGGACTTGAGGTCTGCTGAGTGGTAAATCATTTCACCCTCTCGTGCCTCAGTTTGCCCATCTGTAAAATGGAGATAATGATACTGACCTCCTTTGTAAAGTGCTTTGAGATCTGCTGATGAAAAGTACTACATAGGAGCTAGGGTTTTTTTTTCCTTCTTCTTCTTCTGCATTTCCTGATCAGTCTCCCCCCACCCCAACGGTAACACAAGAATAAACCAAGGGAGGAATATACAGAGAGTTGTTATTTTTTAAAAATCGGAATGACTTGCTTTCACTGTTATGTTAAACGAGATTCTCGATAACAACTAATGTTACTGTTGCAGCATTTCACAAGGGTGTGCTAACAATCCAGCTGTGATATAACTTACTTTTCTTGCCTTTGAAGGGTGGCCAAAGCTACAAAGATCGCTTTGTTTGAAACTCCAACTGGCTGGAAGTTCTTTGGAAACTTAATGGATGCAAACAAACTGTCTCTGTGTGGAGAGGAAAGTTTTGGTACTGGTAAGTTTTTGTTCCTAATCTCATTAATGATGATGATATTCCTCACATTTAAATGCAGTTTAGCTCTTTCTGGAGCAGTGGGATTTATCTTTCATGTATAGGAGTTAAACAAAATTTGTTTACAAAAATTACTGATGAAAATATACACAACTGTAAAAGTTCCCTGGGAAATTGAGTCAGGGAAAAGCTAGTTTTCCTTTCAGGAGAGCCTATTCAGGAAGTTTAAGGGCCCCTTTACTAGCCAGTCATTGGGTCTATAGGGATTAAATGCAGTGCTAAATGTATTTTTTCAACTCTTGGTGGCCAGGAAAACCTTCTAAATGTTTTCATTTCTGGGAAGAAATATGGTTTGGTGAATGTAGTTTTATTAGGGGAGGTTTCAGGTTGCTATTCAATCTCTGAGCTTAATAGGACCCTGGTCTTTCTGTTCTAAAAACAAGGTTTGATTTATAAAGGTTAAATTAACACTTGCCTTTGAACTGTCGAAGCAAGGTGAATTGAGATACAAAATGAATATCTTAGTTAATCTATTGGGGATGGGCATGTGACTTAATACTGCCATTTACATAGGGAAATTAAAATGTATAGAACTCCCTTTGCATAAGATAACGTGCTGCAAAGTGTGTGGTATTCCAAGAGAAGTTTCAAGGTTGACAATGTAGGTTCATCTGCATCCATCACATAACATCTGAGTCCTCCTTGCTCTAGCTATGCTGGTCTTCAGAGTCTTCATTGCTATGCAGGAGATCAGCATCTGAGCCACATAAAAGATCTCTTGCTCAGTCTGGCCCCAGCAAAACACTTAACCATGTTTTGGCTTCGCTGAATAGGGATGGACTTAATCATGTGCTTAATGTTAAGCAGCACATGGTTGGGACTTATAGTGGCAATTGCTCGATTGAAGTGTCATCAGTCTCTGATGTGAACACATCACGGTTGTCTGGCCATGACTTCTGGTGGCTGAACAAGCTGCATCATGGACAGGCCTGTGGTTGAAGGGTGTTTGCTGCAGTTCTGGGCCTGTCTGTGCTGATGATAATGTTTTTGGAGGGCAAGTGCTGTTCCTCTGGATGAGGAGGAGGAGGATGGTTTAGGAAAAATCCGGGCCTCTCTGTAAACAGTGAAAAGAAATCTTGGCAATGATCATAAGTAAAAGTGT
This sequence comes from Sternotherus odoratus, assembly GCA_032164245.1. Classification (NCBI taxonomy): domain Eukaryota; kingdom Metazoa; phylum Chordata; order Testudines; family Kinosternidae; genus Sternotherus; species Sternotherus odoratus. Next base: position 77,426,008 of record JAVMKO010000008.1, on the reverse strand, counting down.
TTGAGTCATTGCCCTGGGTACCTATATGCAAATGCCCTAGTATCTGGGTAATGTAGGAAAGAGCACCAGAATTGAAGTAAACGTAGAAAGGAAAAGAACTGGATGACCTAGGGAGTTGCTGGTAGGCTGTGGGATGGTCTCCAGATCAGCAATTTTCAGGTGGTCCTGGATGAATAGTATCCTAAAATTGTTGCCATCAGATGCTCCATGTGACTGGCTTGGTGGTTTCCATCCAACCCAGTAAAGTGCACACCACACTATAACTGGCACCTTTTGAGAGCAGGCGAGAGAGGGAAAGGTTTATGATTTTATGACTCAATGGCCATGGTACCTCTCCTCCCTACAGATGGACATGCTGGCAGGGTTGATGCAGAAGGCAGGATCGCATGGGTTGCACGAACACTGCCTGTGTTGTATCTGCTTTGTGCATAAAAAGAGGATGCGTGTCCAGATGAGCTCTGTAAATCTTCTAATCCAGGGGATGTAGTTCTTAAAATTCGTCATGTGTTGGTTTAAGTCTGTGTGGTTGGCAGGTTAATGGACAAGAGCTTTAAGGCGAACTCTCAAGTGAGGGAAATTGTCGAGTTTATTTCTGCTTTTGCCCATTGCAGGCTCTGATCATATCCGTGAAAAGGACGGGCTGTGGGCTGTCCTCGCATGGCTGTCTATAATTGCTGTCCGCAAGCAGAGCGTGGAGGACATCCTGAAAGATCACTGGCAGAAATATGGCCGGAACTTCTTCACGAGGTGAGGGAAGAGCCAGGTGGTGGCTCATGATGATGAAGCATGACCCTTTACCGAGAGCAAAATGTGCTCAATCCCCAGCCCTGGGACAGGAGGGAGAGATGCTAAGAAGGAGCAAGTGCCCAGACTGCTAAATACTGAAAATCCTCCAAAACCATGTGACACTCTGAGAACCTTGACTTCCATAACTGTGATGACTTCTCTGTCCTTTACTCAGCTTTGTTATTTCTGGGGCATTGTGGATGTCTCAGCAGTTCAGTTTTACATGCCCTGCATATTAAAGCGTCTCTGGGTAAATTAAAAATGCTGGACTATTAGTCTTAACGCTGCTTTCTGCCCAATTTCAACGGAAGCCTGTATGTAGTTTCAACACCTTCTTTTGGGTATTGATCTTTATGAAGGATTTTTCTCTTCTTTTAGACTAGCATCTGCATTGAGACCACGAATGGCAAGTTACTTTGTTAACCCCCTCAGTGATAGAGCTGTATGGGATGGGTAGCTCCCAGCACATCTTGTTCTTGGTGTAGGGGACTCTGGCAGTAGCGAAATACCAATACATTATATTGGTGATCTGTGTTTTACTTCCATAACTGCTAAATTCACCCACTCCAACGTATTCCTTTGTTACCGTTTGTGGGATTTGCTTAACCAACTGTAAGTCTGTCGGGTGCCTGGAACTACAGAGACCATTTATAAGGGACTAAACCCAACTTTTAAATCAAAAAAGATATTTTAAAAACGGCGGCTCCCAAAACATTCATCATCACTCCCTAACTTTTCATTCTACTGTGGCTGGTTCTAGATATGACTATGAAGAGGTGGACGCAGATGGAGCTAACAAAATGATGAAGGATCTAGAAACTGTGATGTTTGACCGTTCCTTTGTGGGAAAGCAGCTGTCAGCAGGTGATAAAGTTTACACCGTCGAGAAAGCCGATAACTTTGAGTATAGCGATCCTGTGGATGGAAGCATCTCCAGAAACCAGGTGAGTTGGGGAAACTGCTTTGTCAATAACTTGCGGTGCTGTTTTTGAAGAATGTGTAGTTCAGACTAGACGTAACAGAGTCCCGTGGCACCTTAAAGACTAACTAAAGTATTGAAGCATAAGCTTTCGGGGCTAATACCCACTTCGTCGGATGCAAGCAGTGGAAGTGTCCAGGGGCAGGTATAGATAAGTAGGCAAGAACAAGGTAGGAGCTAACAAAGTTAGTCCAATAAGCCAGAACCAGCTTGTTATCTCCCTGATTTGAGATAACAAACTGGTTCAGGCTGATTGGACTAACCTTGTTACCTCCTACCTGGTTCTTGCCTACTTATCTATACCTGCCCCTGGACAGTTCCACTGCTTGCATCCGACGAAGTGGGTATTAGCCCACGAAAGCTTATGCTTCAATACTTTAGTTAGTCTTTAAGGTGCCACAGGACTCTTTGTTACCTCTGCTATTCCAGACTAACATGGCTACCTCTCTGATTCTAGTTCTGACTAGATATTTTCAGTTAAAATTTCAACCAGATTATCCTTAGCTTTGTGCCAAAAGCTTTATCTCACTGTTAAAAACCTTTCTTCCCTCCCCCTGCCCAATTACATGCATTTTATAACTTAGGCCAGATTCTGGCCTCTGGTTGGTGCTGCTGAGGAGGGACTGAAGGAGGAGAGGCCCTGAAGGCTGTTCTAACCTGACTGGGCTGACAGTGGTCCCATCCGATTGCTAGGGCAGTCAGGGATCACCATGGTTCAGCAGTGTCCTGTTCTGGCCTCACCTCATGCTGTCAGCTTGATGGAAGATGGTGTAAAAGCTCTAATGATGACTTTGCCCTACCTAAGGATTTTTCTGTACAGGGGAGATCCTTCAGGAGTTGGAATTTAATATATACAAGATGAGTTACCCGGTACTATGCAAGTTATCTAAATAACATTGTCCTGTAGATGGGTCTGGTTTGCAGCATACTGGGGAGTGGGGCATATTAACTGGAAAGGAATAATGGAATTGTTACTTTGCATGTAAAATGTTTGAATTCTGTTTAAATGGAGTTTTCACAGACTGTGCAGTGGTTGGATGACAGGCTGGTAGGCAGAGAATCAGAGTTGGGCTCTTGCTTTTCAGTCAGTAATAGGACTAGGGTCTTAAGGATGCTTTGGATTCAAAAGCTGACGTAATCTAGGAAATGCTTAAGCGTGGCTCAGGAGGGACACAGTCAGTCATGGGGAAGAGGAACAAACAGGGTGCTATTTGCAACTTCTGCTGCTCTCTGATGAAGAATGCCCGGTGAAATGACATGACAGGTTTGCTGGAAGGTACATCCGGTATTTGAAGAGGCACATAAAGGAGTATGTACTAATTTTGTTATTCTCATTTGCACTTGCTAGGGTTTAAGGCTCATCTTCACTGATGGTTCTCGCATCATCTTCAGACTAAGCGGTACCGGGAGCGCTGGAGCGACCGTGCGACTATACATTGATAGCTATGAGAAAGATGCTCCAAAAATATATGAAGATCCACAGGTAACTGTCATATCCAGACTTTCGGTACCACTCTGTTCTGCCTTTCCTGAAAAGTTCCCTTCTTTGAGGGGAGCGTGACTGTGAACATAGATACTAGAACTAGAAGTGCTGGTGGTGCTGCTGCACCCCGTGGCTTGAAGTAGTTTCCATCACATATAGAGTTTACTGTTTGATTCAATGGTTCTCAATTCTCCCACTACACAAATTGTTTCATCCCTCTGACTATGAGGTGATAACTATTCCAGAAGCAGGTGTTATGGTTCCTTAAATCTCTCTACTCCATATGGAGCGAGTAGTTTATTATTCAGAATTCATCACAATTTCCTCCACAGTTTCATTTTATTTTGTCTACCTATCTATGTGATAGGTAGCATGGTTGAGTATGTGGTTACAAGCTGGGGAAGACACCGTTTCAAAGCTGAACAATACTTTTGGTTGGAGAATTGAATCCCCAAGGGTCAGAAAAACATTTGGGAAACAAGTGTTTTAAAACAAATCCCCCAAAATCCATGGAGCGTGCAAGACTGGGCAGCCCTGAGATAACAGAATCTGTTGTCATGTTCTGCACTAGATTTAATGTACCTTCTCCAGGGTTCCATTTAAAAAAATGGTGGCAACCTCTCTTGTGTGCCTTCTTAACATCTCCTGTCAATGTCTCCAAACACTTCTAGACAACCTGTTAAGCCAGAAAAAAAGGAAATAATGTGCTTATATTGGGGACGAGGTAGTGTGGTCGAGTGAGTATCGTTTGCCATTTGTGGAACATGGTAAAATCATGATTTCACAACAGCACAGAACTGAGAAGTCTAGAAGTCCCCAAAATAGCAATATTTGTTAGTTCACTTTGTAAAAGTTCCATAGAATTACTACATCTGTCTTTCTATCTGGGGCAGAATTCACTGTCTTGGTTGTATAGCCGCTACGTTTCACAACGTTGAAATAACGGTACTCCAATCCACCGTGAACGAGTGTTCAGAACTGTGTTTTAGGGACTCAAATCAAATGAGCACTAAAGTCTCGAGTGGTAACATACCATTGGACAGTGGTTTTGATCCGTCTTTCTTCTTTTGCCAGGTCATGTTGGCTCCTCTCATTGGTATTGCACTGAAGCTTTCACAGCTCCATGAAAGAACTGGCCGCACCGGCCCCACAGTCATCACATGAAAAGGCGAGGACCTGATGCTAGCTGCGTGCAGTGCAGAAATGGCTGGCTGTGCTGAACCAGTCAAACAAAATCATCCAGTCCTCCTTTTTATCAAATTGGTCGCTAAAAGCAATGTTAACGCTATTTAAAAGTATTATTTAAACTGATAAAAGGCTAGATGTTATTAATAAACCAAAATCACCCATGTTTACACTGTGTATACTGCTGCATTGCCTGTTTGTCACATGGCACTATTATAATTTGGGGATAGACCTCGCTTAGCATAGCCTTTTGGTTTAGCATATGTAATTTTTCTTTCTCTTGCTAAAACAAAAAGCTGTGAAGAGAACAATGAGGCTGAATTCTTCTGTGATAATGGCCTTGTTTTCTATCTCACGATGCTGCAAGTACCTTTTCTTGATTATACATCGTTTCTTGTACATTGTATGTCTCTGGGCTTGTCTACGTGGCTCCAGCAAAGCGCACTAGACAGGTGTGATTTGTAAAGCTCTTTAACATGTTACACTCTAGCTGCCCTAGTAGACCCCCCCCCCAACTCTAAAAGACACCTAGTTTGTGTTAATCCATCCCTGTTTCAAACAGAGCACACCAGAAGGATTTACATGGAGTAGTTAGAATGCAATAGTTTAGTTGATCTTTACAAATCACACCCTTCTGGCATGCTATGCTACACCATGTAGACAGGTCCTCAGAAAGTGCAATTACAGTAGACTCTCGATCATCCAGAATTGGGTTAACCCAGCATGTGGATTAACCAGGATGTCAAAAAAAATGTGTAACTCTCAGGGCCGGCTCTGCTTTATTGCCGCCACAAGCACACACACACAAAAAGCCCACCAGGGCACAGGGCAGCCACTGAACCAACACCCCCTCTCCCCGGCGCAGAGTGGCTGGTGAACAAACCCCCCTCTCCTCATATTTCCTATGGATGGTGATTATCCAGGATTTTATTAACCAGGATTCATTTTTTCCCTATCACCCTGGATAATCGAGTGTCTACTATACTGATATTGGTGTTTGGTACTTCCCCTCCCCAATGCCATGCGTGATAGTTTTCTTTTTTTAAAGAAAGAATTTATATCAATTGATCTCTATTTGCCACATTCCGTGATACCATAACCCCTCTATACAATACAACAAGCATGAAAGGATACTAAAGTGAAATGAGTACTGTTCGGTACTTTTAAAAAAAATTGCTTAAAATTGTAATAGGTTTGTTTTTTGAACAAGAAAGATACCCCCGAATGTGAGTCATCGACATGTGTTGCGATAAGATAGTTGAAATAAGATTTCAGACACTAATAACTACGTTGTTTGTTATACTCTTGAAGCCATTAAGCCAGAAATGGTTGCTCTGTGGATGGCAGGGCCGGCGACAGGGGGGTACTACGGGTACAGCTATACCGGGCCCCCCGACTTTAGGGGGGCCCCGGTACACAGCTGTACCCGTTGTCATCCCCCCTTGTCGCCGGACCTGGAGAGTGGGGAAGGGGCGGGGAGGCGGTGCGGCTCCCTCCGGACGAGCGCGCCTGGCCCTGGCAGGAGCAGTGAGCCCGGCCGGCGGCAGCGGCGCAGTCCAGGGGAGAAAGGGCGGGGGGGGAGCGGGGGAGCAGCAAGGGCAGCTCACGCCGCTCCCGGGCTCTCGCTGCCGCCAGCTGTCAGCTGGGGGGGGGGGAGCGCCGGCTGGGCTGGGGGAGGGGGGGCAGCCGCTGTCGGCTGGGCTGGGGGGGGCCGGCTGGGCTGGGGGGCCCCCCAAACTATCAGAGTAGGGGGCACCCAAATTTCTGTCGCCGGCCCTGGTGGATGGAGATGACTTGAATTGCTTTTCCACCTGTGGCTCATGCTCATGTAACCTACACTCATACAATATGGTGCTCTACCCCTTCTCGTGGTGAAGTGGCCATATACAGAGGTTGATGAGCCTGCTACTGCCTTGGTTAACAGACCGGGACCCCATAGCTCAGGCTATAGAAGCTCATGCTTTTAAGATCCTGAGGTTCCCAGTTCAATCTCGGCTGTGGATGATCCATGCAGAGGTGTGATATTACACAAGCATCAGGAATTCCTTTTAAAAACTGTTATGAGACTCTGAAGTGGATGAAAACTGAGAGGAGATTCCCCTGGCTTCTGGCTATGAAAGTGAGAGGAAACAGCCAGCTTAGAAAGCTGATAGGGGAGGCAGAGCCAACCAATCTGAGATCTAGTCAGCACTTCCCCCAAATAGTCGCCTTTAACACCCTGGGATATCACTTAGACTTTTCGGTACCAGCCAAGGACTGTGTTGTGAATATATTCAGTTCAACAACACTTAACAATGCCCAGTGACAATCTTCTCTTTCCTCTGGTCTGATGAGGTGATGCACATCCATTACCTAATATAGTCTGTGGCAAAATCCTTAACAAGAGTCCCTGTTTACTATGAAAACCGCCATCAATATACGTGTTCCTCCACAGCTTTCCGTTTTTCTTCCCCGAGGAGCAACAATCCAAATTCATAGTGTCAAACCAGGCTTTTGGTCCAGTTGAGGTGGGGTTTTTTTGGTTGATGAGTGTTTTGCAAATTTAATGAAGCTCCATACTGGTGCAGGTACTTGAAAATATGGATTGCTTGCTTAGTTCATAATAAGACTGACTTATTTCTAGTTCACTCTGAATAATTTACTGCATGTTGGGACACTATTGACCTTTGCCTTAGTTTTACAGTATATATTATAAGTAATATCTCAAAGGGGGTTTTGCAGAGGTGCAGGGCCCTGCATACCTGTACTAAAGAAAAGAAAAAAACTTTAACCAAATAAGACTGTGCCACAGTCATTTTAAAGAAGTACAATTGCCTTGAATCTTAAAGTCCAGCAAAGTGTATAATTTCTTCCTAAGCAATTACAGAAAATACAGCAATTAAAAGTTGCAAATGAATGTGGTCCAACCCAATTCTTAGGTTTTGGGTTTATATTATCAAATGCAAATAAAATCACAGGCCAAGTGCAGTCTTGGCATAAGGCAGCTCCCCCATTGTATCAAAGATGCAACTATTTGATGCAGGAGATTGTTAGTGAAATATGGAAGCTCTCTAAATTCTTGCTTAGGTTGGTAACAACTGTGGCAGGGTGCTGGCCAGGAGTGCCTGAGCCAACCCTGCTGCCCCTTTAAGGGAGAAAAGCCTCTGGAAGCCTCCCCTTGCAGGGAAGGCTAATTAGCCACCAGGGTGTAACCCTGGGCTACAGAGGACCTTATGGGTTACACCTGGTAGCCTCCCCAGGGGATATAAAAGCCTGGCAGGGAGGAAGCCCAGTGTGGTCGTAGAAGAGGAGTGAGAAGGAGACAGAGAGAGAAGGAGGCTAGGGAAGCAGGATAGGGAGGAGTATTCAGACTCTGGATCCCTGTGAGCCAGGAAGAAGGGAGTTGTCTTCCTGAGCTGTGGCCTGTCTCCCTGAGCTGCAAGGTACTGAGCTAAATGACTGTTAAAGCTGTACATAGAAGGTGGTGGGGTTTGCACCATGTGAATAAAGAGCACTGGTGAGTCACAAAAGAGTCTCCTGCCTGTGTTTGAAGTGGGGTGACAAGCGGATCTCCTACACAACTGAAAGTGAATCTTCTGGTGGCTGTTCAGTGGCTTATGTGGAATGAGTTGGTGTCAATCCAGGTCCACAGACCCCTATCACAACTTTACCATAGTCCTATGCTAAAATTGTGTAAAGAACGATGAATCCATTTTACACCTGGCCTGTGGTCCACAGGAGGTCAGAGTGGATGATCACAGTGAGCCCTTCTGGCCTTAGAGTCTATGAAAATGAGCACGTGTGAAAGTTGTAAAGTCAGACCAGTGCTGCAACACACACAAGGAAGTTTGGACTCCATTTGAAATTTGAACAACTGCCTCTCCCGGTCGCCCACTTAGCTACTTTATCACTTGATTTAGCAACTCTTTGGTTTCCCTAGCGAGAAAATAAGTGACCAGTGACAAATCTAGTGCCTTCTACTGCCCATTAGTGACATTCAGAGAAAGAAGTCACCCATATGTATAGTCACAAAATCATTCACAAGCAGCTCAGTGGTGTTAATAAAATCCATGTTCTCCTACGACTCTCCCTGCACCCCCTGTGATGCAGGGAAACATGGCTAACCAAGCAGGCAGTGCAGGGGGAACAGGTTAGCCACTGAAGAGAGCTGCATGGATGAAAGGTGGGGTGGGCTGAGACGGGCACCCAGGTTGGCTGGGGTTGGTTAATTTCAGCCAAGCCTTGTCAGTCTGCATTTGAGCTGACAAGCTGGTGAAAGGGGGGGCCCAGAGCCACAGGGCAGTCACCTGACCTGAGCTCAGTGCTGCTGGGAGCCAAGAAAGTCGATTTAAAAACAAAAATCCACTAGCCGGGCCCCTTCACTCTGCTTTCAGGGTTTGATTTCTGAAAACAGCTGGGTAGCTAGCCCTAGGCCAAGCCAGGGGAAGGAGTAAAAAGGGACTAAAATCAATCTAGCTTCACCTTTGATCCTGTAGTAGGGGCTTCCTCCCTGGAGGCACAGTGCCCCCCCCCTCCTTTGGGGCACATGGCCCTGTGTCATCCCAGTCCACCATCCATGCAGCTCTCCTCACTGGCTAAGCTGACTCCCCAGCCATGCCCACTTCATTAGCCATCTTTCCATGCACCACAGGGTGTGTTACCTACTATGGTACATAGCCGTGTGAAAGAACACATTTGGCTAAAAACAAGCTCCGGCTGATGGGCTGCTCTCTCCAAAGTGTGTTGGGCTTTAAGCAAAATATTTAATTAGCCTCCACCAACTTCTCCTCACCTGCAGATTATAGTGATCCCAGCCCAAGAAGCCCTGTGATATGGTTCCTTCTGAGGAGATGCTCAATTGAGACGTAATGATATTGACCTGGTGTCCAGCAGAATATAGTAAGAAGAACATGGAATGGATTTTAACAACACTATTGCGCTGCTTGTGAATGATTTTTGTGATTCTACTCACCTGGTCATGTGTGTGTGTGTGTGTGTGTGTGTGTGTGTGTGTGTGTACACACACACACACACACATACATAATTCTCTGTTGAATTCTCTGGAAATTTTGTTTAGTGACATTTTTGACTCCTTTGGAGTGTTTAAACAGCTACATCTAGGGACTTTCAGAGTTTATCTGGTGACTTTCTGTTATGTGGAGTAGGCAATGCTGCGTCCCGCCCTCTGCATAGTGTGTGTGTGTGGGGGGGGGGGCGCGGTATCGGACACATTATGATCACTGATGCAACAGGTGCAATTCAACAGAGAGATCAGTATCAGGGTTTTTTTTAAAGCTTAGAGAACAAAACCAGCCTGTCCATCAACAAGAAAAGCTGAGCCCAGAAAATTTACCATTTTAAGCTGTTGTGTATGTGGCATGTGCCCATCTATGCCCACAGGCGTAATTATACTAACAGCTGATCAACAGTTGTTATACATATGTGCTCAGCATTGTCATCCAGCTATAAGGCAGTCTGCTGATACAGCAGAAGCTTATATCTCTGTTTGGGAGAATATTATTCCCCATGCCACAGGTTATGTTACTGTTGAGTTCAATCCTTTGGTTTCATCCTTTGGTCTCTGATCTTAAACGGTGGGTTGCAACTTGGACCCCACAATAAAAAAAAGAAGAAGCTAGAAATGAAGTTAGATCGCTGAGACTTGTGGGGAAAAACAATTCAGCCTCATGTCTCAGCCTGATCTGTTTTTTACATTCTTACCCTACGGTTTTACATTACCCTGCGGTTTATGACTGGCCTCTTTTTGAAGCAGGTCAGTCTTGAGTTCCTTTTGATGAACCTGGTACCAGTTTCAATAACGTGCTACTTATTTAAAAGCTGTTCTCTTCTAAAGAGCCTAGTCTCTTGGAAGTGTGATCCAATCATCTAAAGCAGGGGTCTCCAAACTACGGCCCGCGGGCCGGATGCGGCCCGCGAGGCCCTCTCATCCGGCCCGTGGAGATCTTTCGGCAGGGGTCGGGAACCAGCCACGGGGCCGGGACGCGCCGCGTGCTCCGCAGCTGCCGCCGCCGGCCGGGACGCACCGCGTGCTCCGCAGCTGCCGCCGCTGGCCAGGACGCGCCGTGGTCTCCGCTGCCGCCGCCGGCCAGGGACGGCTCAGAGCTGGGGCCGGGACGCGCCACACCGCCACCCAGTTACAGGCGGCGAAACAAGGAGCCACCCACTGCCAGGCGGCGAAACAGTCTGTGGGGAGAGACCGGGTTGAGCGGGTCAGTTGTGGGGGGGGGGAGAGACCGGGTTGAGCGGGTCAGTTGGGGGGGGGGGAGAGACCGGGTTGAGCGGGTCAGTTGGGGGGGGGGAAGAGACCGGGTTGAGCGGGTCAGTTGGGGGGGGGGGAGAGACCGGGTTGAGCGGGTCAGTTGGGGGGGGGGAAGAGACCGGGTTGAGCGGGTCAGTTGGGGGGGGGGGAAGAGACCGGGTTGAGCGGGTCAGTTGGGGGGGGGGAAGAGACCGGGTTGAGCGGGTCAGTTGGGGGGGGTTGGAGGAAAGGAGGTTTTGGGGGGAGAGACCTGGCTGGGTGGGTCAGTTGGGGGTTGGAGGAAAGGAGGTTTTGGGGGGAGAGACCTGGCTGGGTGGGTCAGTTGGGGGTTGGAGGAAAGGAGGTTTTGGGGGGAGAGACCTGGCTGGGTGGGTCAGTTGGGGGGTTGATGTGTAGTGTTCATGTGTAGTGAACAGGTGTTCATGTGTAGTGTTCATGTGTAGTGAACAGGTGTTCATGTGTAGTGTTCATGTGTAGTGTTCATGTGTTCATGTGTAGTGTTCATGTGTAGTGTTCAGGTGTTCAGGTGTAGTGTTCAGGTGTAGTGAACAGGTGTTCATGTGTAGTGTATCAATGTGTTATTAAATAATAACTGAATAAAATAATATTAAATAAATAATTAAAAACAACATCCATGTTTTGATTCTTTTTTATTTGGACCTCGAGTGTGTTGTCGGCCCCCGAACTGCTATTTGATAGTTAATGCGGCCCTCGGGCTGAAAAGTTTGGAGACCCCTGATCTAAGGGGACTCTGGACTTCTTATAAATAGATCCAGGGCTTGATTCACAGCTTGCTTCATTGTTGTTGCTTTATCTGAGAGGCCGTACAAATAGCTGTGAGGTGATTCCAGCTGTTTCTTTCCAGTTCACCTTGTAGTATTACAAAGCAAAAATTGAAATGTTCCTCTCTGAGACAATTTGTCATTGCGCTTGTTCTGAATATGGCAATTTAGGTCAGTTGCTTTGGATGTATGAATGGGACAAGAAAAATGCTTTAGGCAAAAGGGGGTCAATAACAATTCCATGCTAGCTGCATGTATGTAACCACCCAAAGCCTATCCACTACCTTATGCGTGTTTGCTGTTGGTGGATGCTATAGAGCAGTCACCCTTGCAAGTTTTCCCATTTGGTCTTGGAAAAAAGACTTTGTACCTCAGTATTTCTATTAGTGCCCCAAACTCCTCTTACTTTAGGGAATCCCTATAACGCTGCAAATACAAAGGTAAAGTCATGGTACTCGGATTAATCAACTGGTCTGGTATTCAGGGTAACTGGTCTAGCCCAGAGTGAGTGGGGACAGCTATTCTAAACCATTATGCTCAGTTATTCAGAATTTCCTCAGAGGAAAAAAAGGGCTAGAATTATCTGGTCTTAGCCCAAAAGTGGATTTTTCCAGAAGGTTTGAGCAAAATCCATTCAACTTCTTTTAAATTATATTTGTGCAATGCAGTATATATTGCCTGCATTCTCCTGAGCACTGGTAAGAGTAATATGAAATATTCGAAACCAAAAAATCTTTATACCAAACTTCAGATGTATTCCTGTTACTAAGTTTTCTTGTACAAAATGCTGATGTGCACAAGTATATGATAAAGCAGAGTTCTTGACATCATGTGACCTCCTTCCTCCGGAACTTAGGTGCCTTGTTACTTGTGTTAATCTCTTTCCCAGATTTACATAATGCACTGATGTCGCAGGCAGTTTCCACCACCCAGAAACTAAAATACCAAAGATCTCACCTGTGAAAACAAACACAAAGGAAGACAAAGACCTTTCCATAGCCCATCCCACTTCTCCACTCCTCCCCTTCCCACCCCCATCCACGGGGCCTTACATGAAATTATTGCCCAGAATGAAGGCAATAGGGTCTGTAACATTGGAAGACCCCCTAGAGGAGATGTAATGCTTTAGCTGAAAATTCCAGGATCTTGTACTTTAGAGACTAGGCAACACAGCAGGGCAACATACTTGTCCAAGCGGCAGAGTGGCTTTGAAATCCCTTGGTTTTCTATGAAATGGTAAGTGTGTAATACTTAATAAGTCTCTCTAGGTGGCAGTGTTGGTAAAGAGTCCCTGCCAAGCCAACCTGCTGAAAACAGATTCAACACCCTCTTCATCCCCATATATTTCTGTGAAATTTTATCTGTAAACAGTGGGTTTATTCAGATTTTTAAATTACCGTATATCTTTGAAGTGCCTAAATGACTACATAAACTGTAAAGCCAACTACTAGCTTTTCATATTGCAGTGTGATCTCCCCATAATTTTGTTTTCAAGCCTGTTAAGTGTTTGTACAAAACCAAAACCAAGCCTGTTAAATCAAAGGTCACTATTACGCCTGTTAAAACACTTAAGGAAAATGAAGTGTCATGCCATTTACACAGCATGTTGCCACATGGTAAGTGCAAAATGTCAAAAAGACTACCCCATGCAACATTTCTAGTTACCAGTGGGGAAAACTGTGTTATCCACACTAGCCATGGAATATGCAGAGTATTTAGCATGTGTTTCACTTGGAATTATGGAGAATCGCCGTACATTTTGCTTAATAACTTTAAATTGTAGTTCTGTTTGCACAGGCTGCATTTAAATTGTAGTTCTGTTTGCACAGGCTGCATTCCTCCTGCATTTTAATTCTGTAAATTCTGAGCTCTTCCAAGGTCTAAATTGTCAAGCATATACATGTTAACTTTGATCATAGGTGACTAATTAGGTGTTTATGAGGAAGAAGCCTCATGAAAAGTACTAGTAGCCCCTAATATATATTAAATATTTCAATCTAGCCTTGTGTACCTAAAATAGAGATGAACCAAAGCAACTGTAAAGTGAGATTGGTTTTATCCAGTAAAGTGATGTTATTAAACATCCATGCTCACGCTGTTTTGAACATGTTGCAATTCATAGATTTTTGTGTCTACTTGTTAAATAAAATCCCGATTAACAGCCACATGCTTAGATTTTGGGGTGCACTATCAACTACAAAGCAAAGAAACAAGCAGGCCTGTTGGAGACTGACCAGATTCTCTGACTATTTGTTTTTGGTGCATCTCTCTAATGATGTTGTGGGCTAATTATTAATGTTGAACCTGTGGAGGTGAGACGGTATCATGGAACCATGAGACATCACACAATCTAATTGGCTTATGGACAAATCACAAATTCATGATACATACCCACTGAAATTGCATCAACTCAAAGTTTATGGGTGAAATTCTGCCCCACTGAAGTCAATGGGAATTTTGCCATTGATGTCATGGGGCCAGGATTTCACCCTATATACCACCTTATATATTTTCATCTTACAGTAGCAATGTAATAGGTATCAGAGTAGCAGCCGTATTAGTCTGTATCCTCAAAAAGAATGAGGAGTACGTGTGGCACCTTAGAGACTAACACATTTATTTTGGCATAAGCTTTCATGGGCTACAGCCCACTTCATCAGATGCATAGAATGGAACATGCAGTAGGAAGATAGAGAGAGAGAGAACATGAGAAGGTGGAAGTTGCCATACTTCCACCTTTTCATGTTCTCTCTCTATATTTTCCTACTGCATGTTCCATTCTATGCATCTGATGAAGTGGGCTGTAGCCCATGAAAGCTTATGCCCAAATAAATTTGTTAGTCTCTAAGGTGCCACAAAGTACTCCTCATTCTTTCTAATGTAATAGTTAATGACTTCAGCACAGGGCATTTCCTGGGGACTAATGACCAGCCAGGGTTAAATGTCCCAGCTGAATTAACTCCTTCTGGTCGATCATTCATTAGCAGGAAATCACGTAGCAGTTATCCCCTCCTTCCCCCCCCCCCACATACCCCATATAAAAGATTATCCCATCCCCCCCCCCCCCCAAAAAAAAAAAAAAAAAAAGCAAGATTGGATGTTGCTGATGGGAAATGACTTTGTCAGGAATACATTGTCAGGGTCTTAGTGAATGATGGGAACCTCATGGCCAACTTTGTTCGCAGCCTTTTAGTTCCTCAGACCCTGAACCTTTTTTCTGAGGATGACTGAGCTCCTCTCCAACCTTCTTAACTGAATGCATCAAATTACAGCATTAAGAGCATGGTCTTTTTAGCCCGTGGACATTTATATCACTTCAACTGGTGCTTGGACTGTGACATCACCTGAAGGAATTCCCACACGGCTGGAGAGACTGTGTCCCAAGCTTATGGGCGTGTGCAACCATTGAGAGGTTTGGCTCTATTTTGGGTAGATTAAACATGGTATCTCCCAAATTAAATTCACACCAATTTAAGATGAATTCAGAACTGTTTCAAAGCCATTTTGGAGAAGTTGTTAAAACCTTTTCAGGCTACGTGAACCAAATACCCTGTAATGTTTTGACACCACACAGGGTCAGATTTTAAAATGTGTTTAAGTACTAAAGATGCAGTAGGCCTCTAGTGGGATTTCCAAAAGCGCCTAGGTGCCTAACTCCTTAGACTTGACACCCATCTGCATCTTTAGGTACCTAACTATCTTTAAAAATCTGGCCCATAATGCTTGTTTGCTTGTGCAGGATATAACTTGTAGGCAGAAGCTCTACACCTTGACTCAGACTGTAAACTCTTTGTAGCAGGGATTGTCTTTTTGTTCTGGTGTTTGTACAGTGCTAGCACAATAGGGGCCTGGTCCACGGCTGAGGCTCTTAGGCACTATAACACAAATAATAATAAGAAGAAATGAATTCAGTTGGAGAGAGATGAAGACAGACCACATTATACTGATACCAGCCTCTAAAAAGAAGTGCCCCACAGCTGACAATAAGCATTTTTTCAAGAGCTAACTCCTATATAATCAGACAAAATAGAACTTCTAATACTATCTGTAATAGCACCTCTGGTATCTTCCAAGCATATTATAGTCCCCATATTGCCCAACTATTCTCTGGAGTAGCAAATTCCCATATGTACACCCTGTCATTTTCAGCTGCAATTACATTTCAAAGTGTCAATGTCTTATAGCAGGGCAAAAATATTTACCAGTCGAGGGGGGGAAAACATTCAGGCTGTGGTTAGACTACTATTGTTTATAGCACTTCCCGATTTAGCGCTACAGCTGTTGCGCTAGAGGGTGTCCAGATTGAAGCCCTCTAGCGCCAGAGAGCGAACACATTTGTCCCGCTTTTGGCGGCAGAAGCAGTTGCGGAATAGGGCAGGTATCCCAGCATTCAGCTGGGTGCAGCCCTCTTTGAAAAGGAGTGGGGTGAGGGGGGACTGGGAAGGGAGGGAACTTCTGGCTGTCAGTTTCATTTCCGAAACTGACAGGCTCTGCACCTCCCTTCCCTAAGCATTTATTTGGGGGGGTTTCAGCGGCGGGGACCATGGCAGGGGCTGGGAGCACCTCCGGGCTGCCGCCCCCAGCGGCAGGGGACACCACAGCCCTGCCGCCCAGAGCGGCAGGGGAACACGCAGCCCTGCTGCCCGCAGCGGCACGGTTTCCAAATTTTATATGACTTTGGGGGAGGATTCTGACGTGGGGGTCACCTGAGGACGGGACAGAAGAGTTTTAAATGGTGGCCAGAGAGGATGCAATGGGGATTCTGGGCCAGGATGCCGGAGGCTGGAGGCTCACTATCACGCAAGGGTAGTACACATTGCATCCCTTGCGTTACAACAGCAGCGCTGAGAGCTTTATTCCTCTCGTTTTGAGGTATACCAGTGCCGCTTTAAAAGGTCAGTTAAAGCGGAAAAAGTGGCTTGGGAGTGTGTACTGGCAGGGCTATTGTAGCGCTGAAGAGGGGTTTTAGCGCTAAAGCAGCCCCAGTCTAACCTCAGCCTCAGGGAAGAGTCATGTGTCACTGTTAGTGAGTATGTAAAGTTCTGAATCATTTGATTCTGTTTATCTACTCTTCCTTTGAGAGCTGGAGGAGTTTAGGAAGTTAGCAAGCAGAGTGCTGATTACCTGACATAAAATCACACTGTACTGGTCATCTGTGTCCATTCACGGTGCCTTTTACCTCCCATGGTTAGTCTTATAGAGCTTCAAAATATGATAAACTCAACGGTTGTTATTAAATACTAGGCACTTGACTCTGGTAGCATTAAAGCTTAGATTCTTGGAAGCAGTCGTGAAAGAGCTGGGGTGGGCTAAAGTTATTCAGGATAAATCTGATAAATGTAGGTTAAAATGTAAATGTTTGAGGTGGCTACTATTGAAATGAGAAATGGCTCTCTTTCACCAAATAATGCTAGAGTTACGGAATTACAAGTTAGTATGAAGGAATAGTAGAAGCAACAAAAATTGAAGAACTGGTTTGGATAAAAGAACTTCTAGTATAATAAAACAATAATATGCTGATGCTGAGTGTGGAATGTTTTTAGAGCAGCATCCAATGAGCAGTGTTTCACTCTGAGATTGTCAGTGTGTAACAGTTGTAGAGTAATGCACAAATGACTCTAATTAGGGCACATTATCTGCATGATGACCCTTTACAACCAGATAAAGAGGATGCAAAGTGCCATTATTTAAGTGAAGAGCAGAAGCAGGTTATTCACTGTCAGTTAAACAAACTTCTGGGTGGAGGGATTGACCAAACAGGTAATGTTCTTCCATTTAGGAGCAGGCTAAAAGTTGCTAATATTTACCTTTTACATGTAGAAAGTTTGCTGTTTTATGTGTGAGTAAGACCAGCTATAACAATAAAGAGAGAGACAAAGTCTGGGTGAGGACAGTGGGCTAAGATTTATCCTCTCTCTCTCTCCACAGTTGTCCAACCCCCCATCTTCTTTTGTGGTCACCCTCCTACCTTTTCTTATTTGGTTTTTCTCTATGGTTGCTGGAGTGTACTGTAAAGATAAAAGCACTGAACTGCTCTGTAATTGTAGCTAGCTTTGCAGAGGAAAGTTTATGATGGCAGTATTGAGATTAATTGCCTTTAAGGTTTGTGGCACAAAATGAAAGAATGTAATTCTGAACAATTGGACTTTTAATTCTGCTCAGCAACAGTTTAAAAATCATTCTACTTTGGGTAGAAATTTGAAGTGGCTGAAAGATTCAAACTACTTGAGTGACAACTGGAGTAAGTATTTTAATTCACAGCCTCTATCTAGGCCTAAATAAACAGGTGCCCACATCACAAGAAGCACATCATTTAGGGAGGAACACAAAAGGCTGGAACAGGGCTAATGCATTAGTTTAATCCCACTTAACTCTATACACCCCTTAAATTCCCAAACATTGTGTTGGCTGTCTGAAAAGGGGTGAATTTCACACATTTGTTTACTAAAACGAATGTATAAGCATCGCAAGCTTAGGGTCTGGTTTGTTCCCCCCCCAACCCCAAATATGGGGAGCACTTGCACTCCTATTGACTTCACTGAGATTTTTATGTGCTCTACACACCACCACAAATCAGCCCACTAAGTTTTTAAGACAAAAATCTGAGTCAAAAAGAAGCTTCCATTTTGGAGGTTGGAATCATGGCTTATGGAGCTTATAAAATCCACTTTTCTCCAGCTAGTTTATAGAATTTAAATATAGGTTTCCATTTATATAAGGTTGCAATATTAAGCATGCTTTAATTACCAGAAACTTATTTTCTGTGTTCTACTGTGCAGTTTTCAAAGCAAACAAAACTTATTATCCTTCATTATATGATCTATTCTAGATGACCTGATCTTGAGTCACCTAAAGCAGCCAGGAACTACTTTAATTATATTTAATTTATCACATCAGCAGTCTTTGCAGTTTCAGTTTAGAAGACTTATTTTACTATTGTCACATACTTTGGTTTATACAAGTGCTGTATCAAGCAACAGACATCTATGGACATTAGAAATAAGAGTAGTAATAACAATATTTAGCTCTTACAATAGTTAACTTTTCATCAGTAGATCTCAAAGTGCTTCACAAAGGAGGCTGGTATCTCCATTTTTACAGCTCTGGAAAGAGAGTCACAGAGAATGAGGGAATCTGAATAGGTTTATTTTCCAGATTTATCTTCTTACAGAGGTAAGCAGGTGAGCCACAAACCTTCCTTTATTATAACTCGTGTCTTTTTTTTTTTTTATAAACACCCTTAAAATGGTGTAAGGGTTTTGCTGCTTTCCATATGAACATAAGAATGGCCATTGTGGGCCAGATCAAGCCTAGTATCTTGTCCTTTGATAGTGGCCCGTGCCAGATGCTTCAGAGGGAACTAACAGAACAGGGCAGTTATCAAATAGTCTAGTCCTGTTGTTCAGTCCCAGCATCCAGAGGTTTAGGAACACCTTGAGAGTGGGGTTGTACTGCTGACCCTCTGGGATAATGGCCATTGGTGGACCTAATCTCCATGAATTTCTCTAATTCTTTCTTCAATCCAGTTATACTTTTGGCTACACAAGATTCTCTGGCCACAAGATCCACAGGTTCACTGTGTGTTGTTTGAAGCAGTATTTCCTTATTTGTTTCAGACTTGCTTCCTATTCATTTAAAGAACTCCTAATTCTTATGTTATGTTAAGGGGTAAACAACACTTACCTTTTCCACTCCATTTATGATGTTAAAGACCTCTGTCATATTCCCTCTTAGTCCTCTCTTTTCTAAACTCAACAGTGCCAGTCTTTTTAATCTCTCTTTATATGTAAGCTGTTCCATAATCCTAATCATTTTTGTTTCCCCTCTCTGTACTTTTTCCAATTTTAATGTATCTCTTTTTTTTTAGATGAGATGAGCACAGTTGTCAAAGTGGGGAGTATTGCGGGTTCATATAGTTGCTTTATGATATTTTCTGTTATCTATCCTTTTCCTTATAGTTCCTAACATTGTTAGTTTTCTTTTGACTACTCCTGCACATTGAGCAGATATTTTCAGAGAACTGTCCGCAATTTTGTTGCTGAGTCATTTTGTTGCTGTCACCCAGTTTTGGAAGATCCTTTTATAATTCTTCACAGTTTGCTTTGGACTTGAGTAACTATCTTGAGTAATTTTATATTGGCTGCAAAATTCCCACATCACTATTTACCCCCTTTCCCATATCATATATGAATATGTTGAAGAGAACTGGTCCCAGTACAGATCCTTGGGGGACTCTTCTCTTCCCCCCCCCCCTCCCCATTTACCTCTCTCTGTGAAAATTGACCATTTATTTGTACATTTTGTTTCCTGTCTTTTAACCAGTTACTGATCCATTAGAGGCCCTTCCTTCTTATCCTATGCCTGCCTACTTTGGTTAAGAGCCTTTGGTGAGGGACTTCATCAAAAATTTTCTGAAACTCAAAGTCCACTCTAGCCATTGGCTCGCCCTTGTCCACGTGTGTTTGACTTCCCCCAGAGCATTATTGATGAGTCATGATTTCCCTTTACAAAAGACCTGGACTCTTCTCCAACATACCATGTCGATCTGTGTGTTTTCTTTACAATGGTTTCAACCAATTTGCCTGGGACTGATATAAGACTTGCCTCAGGAACTTTTTTAAAAAATTGGGGTTACATAGCAATCTGCCAGCTGTCTGGTACGTAGTGTGATTCAAGCAATAGGTTAACAGTAGTTCTGCAATTTCATATTTGAGTTCCTTTGGAACTGTTGGTTGAATACAACCTGGGCTTGGTGACTTGTTATTGTTTATCAGTTTGTTCCAAAGTCTCCTCTATTGACACCTCAATCTGGGACAGTTCTTAAGGTTTATCACTTAACCCTGTCTCATCAGAAATTTGGTTTTGATGAACTCTCATTTTCTGGCAAACCACCTAAAAATTCCAACCTCTTCTCTTTGGCACCAGATCTGGCTCAGATCCTGCCATGCCTCACCATCCCCAGAAAGATGTCGGGTTTTTTTTGTTTGTTTGTTTGTTTTTAAAGAAAGACAGTTCTGTTGGCCTCAGGATCTGGGATTTACAGTCAAGGTAATTCATCTTTTATCCCCTAAATATCTCACACAGGGAAGGTGTGAAGTTATGAGACAGAAGGAAATCTGGCAGAACAGAGTGGAAAAGGATAGAGGAGGAAGGATAAAACAAAAGGGCATCTTATCAGGCTGGAAAGAGTTTACTACTCAAGTACAACAAGGGTCTGTGTTAAAACTCTGATAATATACCAAGTTATTTTTATAAATCATTTAGACTACAGTAACAACGTGGTATCGTATGCAAGATTTCCATATTTGCGGATGATTCTTTGTAATTAAAATCCCCATGTACTGAGGCAATATGTGATCCCTGGAAAACAAAGAAGACAAAGCTGGAACACTAGCTGCATGAAAGCCTCTTTGATTGTAGTTAGAAGCTATTTACTTTTTAAAGGATCTCCTGTTTGAGGAAGATTGTGATTCCATATATCATGGCACTCCACATGCAAATTTCTAAGGGCAATCTCTTTTTTTATGTTGTTTTTTTACAGGCAGAGGCCATCACCTCTAGTTTAAGTAGGTGTTTCTAGACATGAATTGGATGAGGAATGTGCATTAGAATTTTCGAATGCATCTGTGATGAGGATGTAAGTGTCTTAAAGAGGTTGCAGAGTCTTAAACCTTGAAATCAGTTTTGTTAAATTTAAGTATTGCAGTTTAAGGATCCAAGCCTACACTTACTGCTTGTGCCTAATACCCCAAATAGTCCTCACTTGCCAATGTTTGCAGAATTCGGTGCTTAATTAGCATCTGGGCTTTGGCTCACCATAATAGCATCTGCAACAATGTTTCTGGCAGTGGTTCAGATATAAATTTCCATTTTAATACTTCATCTGTTTCCAAGCATACATAGCTGATAATATTTATGCTGCCTTTCAGGCAATGCAAGATATTTTTTTAAAATTTACTTTTATAAAACAATGCTGATGGATTAAATCATTGCAAACTAAAGATCAGCCAACGAAACTACATGTTTGTGTTTCAAATTCCCAAACCATGTTTGGGAAAAGTTCTCATTCCTCCTATCCAGAAGGGAACGAAAAGTCAGTGCCCAATCTGCTATCACGACTTCTACTTTACCCTGATTATTATAAATGTTTTATAAAAAGTAGCTGAGTGGCATTTTTCAATTTTATAGTGAAGGATTGAAAGCCACTAACTAGCTAAATATGTGTGTGCACATGAAACTTATTGCATGATTGATAATAAGGAAACAGGACTTGTAATATCCCTCCTAGGAGAATGGATTTCTGCTCAGACACATAAATAAAATAAAAATATTTGTAGACAGAACTGAAAATGTTGTTAGATTTTTCTCATGATATTGCAAAGCTAGAGATCTGGGGTTCCTGGTGCCATGTGCTGCTGGCAATTGTAGCAAAATGACCTTTTTGGCTGTAGTGAAGGGTCCTAGATTTTTTTTCTCTCTCTGATTCCCATTCATGAAGGATCATGTGCCGTAATTTTACAGCAGAGTGACTACATGCTCCTCCTATCAGACTCTCTTTTTCTTTATCTCTCTCCCTCCTTTGTTTCCAGCCTTCTCGCCATGAAAGGGCTGTAGCAGCCACATTCTGGGAAGGGCCTAAGGAATCTGGGCCCTGGATGGTTTGACTCAGGTCTGTATACTGCAGTGTGGAAACCAGAGGGTCCAAGCCTGGGTTAGAAAATTCTTCACCTAGGACTGACAATCAGTATAGACACTCAGCTCTGGGCTCTTTAGCCCAGGGTCAGCTGGCTCAAGTCCCACTAAGCCTGGGCTTACATTGCAGTTAGCTATTCCCACAGGTTATGTCCATGCTGCAGTAAAACACCACAGCTGGCCTGTGTCAGTTGACTCAGGCTTACAGGGCTCGCACTGCAGGGCTATAAAACTGTAGTATAGATGTTTGGGCTTGAGCTAGAGCCCAGGCCCTGGGACCCTGGACTCCAGCCTGAGCCTGCATGTCTACACTGTAGTTCTATAGCTACTTAAACCTGTCAGCTGACGTGAGTGGGTGTTTTGTTGCAGTGTAGACATACACAGCTCCTCTGCTGAGCTGACCCTAGAGAATGGGAGAAAGCCTGCCCGCTTCCCAGAGCAGCAAGAGAACTAGGAACACTTCTGGCTGGGGTCAGTTTGGGGGTTATCTTAAAGGGGACATTTTTGTATTATTTTGGTTTCACCCCTTAGGATCCTGTACACGCTGGCTGGGAACTGCTGCTTCAGCTCTGCGTAAACTCTCAAGCTTGTCTCTCTCACCAACAGAATTTGGTTCAATAAAAGATATCATCTCCCCCACCTTGTCTCTCCAATACGCTAGTGGGATTTTCAAAAGCACCTAATTGCCTAAAAATCATTGATTTCAGTAAGTTTGAGGCACCTGGATGCTATTGAAAAACATGTTAGGTGCCTAAATACTTTTTAAAATATGGCCTTAAGGAATGGTCAAGCATTCAAGTCCCCAAAGCTTATCCATATGTATTACTAAGATTTGTGAGTGTCCTTCTCTGGTTCTCCAAAGGAATGGTAAAAGGATGACTTGGAGAGTGTGCAGAAGAGGAAAATTAATTCTAGTTTGTAAAACTAATTGAATGTTTTTATTCCTTGGGTATGGCTCAGCAGTGGCTGGCTCGAATGACTGACTGTGTTTTCCCAACAACAAAGCCAACTTCAACTTTCACAGGCTGACAAATGGTCATGTAAATTATCAAAAGTCCTAGACTTCAAGCTTAAACTTCTCCAATTGTTTTCACATGATGCAACTTTAAATCTTTCTTTTAAACAGTATTACATTTCATTCCCATAAACTTCAGAAAAAGTTGACTGTTCTCACATTTCAGACTCTGACCTAGCCAGCTTCCACTCACCCCTCCCCCCAGTCCGGAGAAGGGAATAATGAAATTCAGACAATGACAGAATGTGCTGTATAGAACTTTCCTCTTGCAAAACAAATGAATGCTCCTGGGGTCCAAAACACTGCAGGGAACAAAATTTTCAAATCTTGTAGATATAAAATAGTGACCCTAAGTGGTGACTTCATCTCTTTTATCAGATCAGAAATGTTTTGACAAGCATTGAAATGAAAACCATTTTTTAAACGATAAATAGGATAAATGAATTTAAAATTCCCATTGAAATAAGTAATTATTAAAATAAAGCCTGCTTTCCAAGAACACTGGTGCAAGAGTGGAAAATGTATTTCAGAGCACTATGGAGAAGAAAATCTTTATGCTTGTAGTCATAATTTACAGAACTGATGTCGCTGAATATAAATTTGCTTTTATAATGACCAGAAAGATAAGTTACTTAATATTTGAGTTAAACAGCAGAGAAATGTACTTTATCCTCTGATTCTGGCAAGGGCCTACAGAAAATTTTCATGGTTATACTCAGTGAGGGGCTGATCCTGCAAGGTTGGGAATACTTCTTGTAGGGTGTTGAGCACCCTCAACTCCCATGGAAGTCTATAGGAGTTAGGTCATTCAGTACCTTGCCAGATTGTGCTCTACACTTATGCAGCAGGAAATATTCACTCCCACATCTCTGCTGGTGTGAGTGCAATTCAAATGAAGTCCACTATGAATTTAGCTATTTGAGTCAAAACTAAAGAACCCAAAATGTATAAATCCAACAGAGTTTATGGAGAACTAAACAGAACACTCTATAAGATTTAGTGTTGCTAAATTGTTAAAATGAAATGTGGTACCGACATCATGTTGTCTCCTTGGGGCCTTGTCTCTACTCAAAAGATATGCTGAACTCACATTGATACCGGTAAGAGGTATCTGTGCAGGATGAATGGAAACACGAGAGAACATGCTACAGATCTATAAAACTATCTAATACCTAAAACCTGCCATTGTTTTTGCCTTCCCCCCCCCCCCCCCCCACTAACTTCCAGGCCAGCTCTGTTCATGGCACTCTTTAACAGTTTGTCTCAATTTAGCATCTGAAGGGTGTGGTCTGCAAAATTTTCCATCTCGCAGGGATAAGAGGAAATACGTTCCAGAGTTTCTGAACATTTCCAAAATGTTTTCACCTCTACACTGGTTTCCATAATGTGGGTGCCACAGAGGTTCAGCGTGTGAGCACTGCATGGAGAAAAGTAGGCTGGGCATTTTCTTCCAAAATTCTTGTCTTTACTCCCTCAATTTTCCCTGACACGTTAGGAATTGTCACATCCCTCCCCTCTGCACCAAGATCGTTCTAAGTCACATTCTTTTAAAAACCATCTGTTCTGCTATATCTGCGCCAGTCTTTGTTTCAAAATCTACTAGTTTAACACATCTTTCATGCACATCCCAATTTCCATGGTTTTGCATCACATATCTGAGAATAAAAACTAACTGCACTGTGTGTGAAACATCGGATGTACCATCAACAACAGTGCTGAAATATCTGGCTTTTCTTACCTCTTATAAACCTTGGATTAATACTGCACATGTTTTCTCTCCCTCAATCTTTGGCATTTCCAGAAGCAGAATGAACCTTATCCTAAAATTCTATCTCTCTATATAAAAGTCAAATGGTGTATGCGTGCGTGTATGTATGTATGGGTGTATGCTTACTCCTTCCACACCGTTTGAGCTAGAGACTTGAAATTTGGTACAGTTAGAGGTCTTAGGGTCCTAATGACCGTAAGAGTCGAAAATATTTCAAATCTCACCTCTGACGCCCCCCAGGGGTGAAATTCTTTAAAGGCCAATCACATCAGCTGGGCAGCTGCTGTTCTCTGTGACATAGTTATGATGTCATAATACCCCCTCCAACAGACATCGCACTCGCTCAGCTCTCTGCCCCCCCCCCTCCAACGGGACCCCGGAATCCCTCAGCTCTCTGCCCCCTCCCCACCTGCGACGGACCCGAGTTGGGTTTGGTCGGAGGATAAGTGAGGTGGGGGTGTCGTGTTTGGTCGGGGGGGTGAGGTGGGGGTGTCGGGTTTGGTCGGGGGGGAAGGTGTCTGGGTGGGTGAGGGGTGAGGTGTGGGGGTGGGGTTGGTCAGGGGGTGTTGGGTTTGGTGGGGGGGTAAGGTGGGGGTGTTGGGTTTGTTTGGGGGGATGAGGAGGGGGTTGGGGTTGGTCAAGGGGTAAGTGAGGTGTGGGTGTCGGGTTTGTTTGTGGTGGTAGGTAGGGGTGTCGGGTTTGGTTGGAGGGAGAAAGTGAGGTGGGTGTGTCAGGTTTGGTCTATGAGGGGTGAGGTGTGGGTGTTGGTCAGGGGGTGTTGGGGTTGGTGGGGGGAGACGTGGGGGTGTTGGGTTTGGGTGGGGGGGTGAAAATGTGAGTCGGGGGTTGGTCGAGGGGTAAGTGAGGTGGGGGTGTCGGGTTTAGTCGGGGGGGGTGAGGTGGGGGTGTCAGGTTTGCTCTATGCCCCCATCCAACGGACCCCGCACTCGCTCAGCTGTCTGCCCCCTCCCCACCTCCGACTGACCCGAGCAACGCCGGGTATTTTCGCTAGTCTTATATAAATGGGAGTTTGAATGATCAAAGAATGCTGGATCTGGCCCCAAATGATTCAAACATGTTAATAAAATATGGTATTTATTAGTGAGATAAGGAACTATGAAGTGGACAATGGATTTGGGAAAGGAAAACCAGGACATTTTTGTAATGCGACATGATCCTAAGAACCAGCTTTGCCAGTATCTTTGTAATGTTGCTCTTTTAATGTGTGGTGTACTTCTGAGAATATTCTCTTACAACATTTTTCTTAGCATCCCCTTGTTAGCTTTATTGTACTGACAAATCATTCCCAGACAGTGTGTTTCTTAGATCTCTTTTCACTTTTTTAAAAAAGTGTGTAATGCATTTTCTCTGCGGGAACCAATTCTGCAATGATATTAACTACAAGCATTTTGTTGTTTTAAAAATATGTAGACGTGCATAAGACAATTGCTTCTGCTCCCCAGAGTGATCCTTCGGAAGTTTTATCTGAGCATTACATCATCATGGAATCCAGTGGATTAGGAAGGAGAAATCTAAGCTAATCACAATACCCAAACCAGTGGGTTTATGTTTGCCTTGGTTATTCTTTGCCATTATGTACTTATGAATGCTATGTGCTATTGGTTTTTCTTTTTTAGTACAGTAGACTCTCGATTATCCAGGATGTGGATTAACCAGGATATCAAAAAAAAAAAAAACCCTCGCAGGGCCGGCTCTGTCTTTGTTGCCGGCACCGCCCCAAGCACCGGAAAAACAAAAAACAAAAAACCCAACCACCAGGGTGCAGGGCTAGCCAGTGAACCAACACCCCCTCCTCCCGGCGCAGGGAGGCTGTTGAACCAACCGCTGCTCCCTATATTTCCTATGAGTGATTATCCATGATTTTATTAACCAGGATTAATTTTTTCCCTATAATCTTGGATAATCAAGAGTCTTGTGTTTTGCTTATCTAGTTTAGCTTTTGTCTTTAATATATTTTTAGTTCTTCCACTGTGGCACATTACAGATTTCCTGACTGCAAAATAAGGGAAAAATAGGAAAAAATATTTGTACTGACTTCAGAATGCTTCAGATTAAGCGCAGATGTATTCTGTATTCCCAAAACATCACTTTAATTTTCATTTATGTGCTATGCTGAACTGTCTTCAAGCCAGGAAGTGATTTATATTTGCTAATTGAATGCAGTCTGGTAGATGTAGCTAAAAATAAGTGTTTTTATGTTTTATTGCTATATATTTATTTTGTTCCTCGCTTCATGTTGAATATATCTGATCTATTTACATCACAGAGCTTTCATATTAAATACACTGCAGTGATTCCCAACACAATAGCTGAGAAGAAGAGTTGTCCGGTGGTTATAGAGCTGACCTGGAGTTCAATTCCCTGCTCTGCTACAAACTTCCTGTATAATCTTGGGCAAGTCACTTTAGCAAGTTGAGTCACAGAGGTAAGACTAGCTGCAAAATAGGAATAAAAATACTTCCTTTCCTCACAGGAGTGTTGATATTAGGATAAATACATTAAAAGACTTTGAGGTGCTCAGATACAGTGGTAATGAGACCCATATAATTACTGAAAATAGTAATCATCAATGTTATACATGCAGCCTCAGTATTGTCATCTTGTTAAGAAGGCTGATATGATCTGAGCTAGTCTTTAAATGCCCATTGCAGATAATGAAGGTATAGTATTGTTACCCCTCTTGACCGGCATGGTTAGCCAATATTTGGGGGTCTCGTGGGTTGTTTTTGTTAGGAGCAGAAATTGATGATGGAATCAGGTATTTCTTTGAATCAATCCTGTTTATTTACAAAGTATGTACATAAAGTTTTGTTTTCTTTAATACACTAGGAAGCAAAAAACAGGAGGCAGTATTTTTCTCAATATTCCAAGCTTCTTCTTCCAGCCAGCATTCCACCCAAACAGCTCTCTGACTTAGGCCTGGGCTACACTAGCGGGAGGGTTCGATCTAAGATACGCAACTTCAGGTACGCTGCTCGCGTAACTGAAGTCCAAGTATCTTAGTTCGACTTACCTGGCCAGCCCCATGGCGGTGAATCGACCGCTGCAGCTCCCTTGTCGACTCCACTTACTCCTATTGCGGAGCTGGAGTTCCGGAGTCAACGGGAGCATGTTCAGGGATCGATTGATCATGTCCTGATAAGACACAATAAATTGATCCCCGATACACTGAACACTACCCGCCGGAGGGGCGGGTAGTATACATGTACCCTTAATTTTTTTCCCCTCAAAATCATGCTACAGGTCCTCTGCCTGTCTCTGATGCTTCCTTCCTGCCTCCTCTATGCGTGTCTGTGATGTTTCTGACTGCATCTGTCCATACAGAGCTCCAACAAAACAATACCCAGCCCTCTGCATTTGCATTCAACCCCCATAATGCTGCTCCTGACCAGCCATGCCAACTTCATGGTTATAACAATTATGCAAATCATGGCCCCTTGGAACTTTATGTTGGCAACAGTGATAAAACACTAACCCTCCTGTAGTAGGAGCATAGGCCCCAGTCTGAGATAAAGGAGAATCACCATTCGAGTATAGGTACAGGCACAAAATCACATTGTGATTGGTTGATTAAGCCTGTATTTATCACATGCACAAATGGTGCACAGCTGGAGTCTCATCACAAACACCCAAAGAACACCCCTGCCCATTATATTATGTATATGTGTGAGCCAGGGTTGGATGGGTGGTGGGGAGGAAGGGGAGAGTAAATATCCCCAAAGTGAGTTAAAATATCACTCCCAGAGTGTATGTCTCATCTTGCCGGGACAGTCCCCTTCATGAGCCCTGTTCCAGACATCCCTATTTGTTTGGCAAAACTGGGCATTTTTGTCCCATTTGCTCTTGCTAACTGACCATCAGTTGGCAAGAAAAAATGGGACAAATGCCCAGTTTTGCCAAAAAAGTGGGGTGCTCCCTCCTAGGGGGATGAGGAACAACATTCAGGAAGGCAAGCAGTGATGCTGGGCGACATGACTTGGGTCATCAGGGCCAGCCCCAGGCAGCATAGCTCAGGTAAGTGGCAACACCAGGTGGCTCGAGCCGGTCCCATGTGGGAGGGGTAGAAGGGCCTTGGGCCAGTCCCTCAAAGTGTCCCATTTTCACTCAGGGGAATATGGTTATTTTACCAAAGTATAAGGCAGCAGTCTGTTTCCCTTTCACGAACGTGTAACTCACTTTTTAGTCTACAAGCTAAATAGCAGAATATTCAATATCTCCCAATCTTTTTCTTATTTTTTCTTTTTTCTTTTTTTTTTAAATAAAATGAATTGAAAATGACCGCTGGGCTGCAATCTGATGCTGAGAAGGCAGTGGGACCACCAGGAACCTGATTGTGGGAACAGAGAGAAGGGGCCCAAATAGTCTAGGAAATATAAAAAAGAGCATTAGAAAAATTAACACACAAATATATTCAAATTAGCAGAGAAATAGTATTTATAGCTTTCTTCTAACTAGTAATCCTGCCTATTCTTTTTACTATAAACAATTTTTAAGTATGGGATAATATACCTGTATAGCCTCACCAGAGTATTTTTAAAAGTTGTTTTTTTGTTGTTTAGAAGATGTAAAATTAACCAGCCATGCTGCATTAGTTCTCAGCCTTTCCAAGATATACATGGTAGCAAATAGTGTACTTTTCAGGTATAGAAAAGCCGTCAACTTTCTGTCTTGTTTTCTCATACATACCTAAACTATACACGAATAACCTCCTAACACACACCATCTCCTGGATTACTGCTACACTATCTATTAGCTATATAGGATCCATGATCCACAACTGAATACTGCTTACTCTATTTAGAGCATTGTAGGTGTGTGTTTTCCATATAGAGTAGCCAGCTTGTCCTGGCATACCAGTTTTAACAGTCTGCTTAACAGTTTCTAGATGATGTGTTGTCAGTATTTTTTTGATGCAGGGGTTTTAAGATTCGTTTTTCTAAAAACACCAAGAGATCTGTAGAAGTGATTTCTTGTCTGTCAGTTTCCAGTTGTTCCGGGTCAATTAGGAGATAAAGGTGAAATATCCAGATGGATGCTGCAAGGTTCAATAAAGTAGAAATTCCTCCTCAGGGTAGGCAGAGTCGAACCCACATTGTTTAGGGTCAGAGACAAAATGACCTTTTCCCGCAGTTGTGAATTAGCTCAGAGGAGATCTTTGTGTCAATTTTGCCTACTCACTTTCAGATAAAACAGCATCCACTGGATCACTAACAGACCCAGTTTTATTTAACATTTTAATTAATAAGCTGGAAGAGGGAGTAAACAGCTGCCTCTGAAATTTGCAGATGATAATACAGTAAATTGATAGGTGTTCCAAAACCCTTCAAGGGCAGAAAACAATAAAAAGGTGCCTGGAAAGATTAGGAATATTGACAGTAATAAACTAAAATTCAGTCTGGAAAAAATATTTTCCCCAAATGTATTCATTTATAATCTGGAACATAGATATTCAATGGGAGGGAGATGCTTAGAAAGATGAATGGATTGCAAGTTTGCATTGAATTTGCCATGAGTTATCATGACAGCAACAAAAAAGCTAATAACTTTGGGTTGGAAGTGCAGAGCCCTCATACTACTGAATACAGAGGCTTTCTATTTGGCTACTGAGACCTACAACCGTGTATTTAATTCTGGGCACCTCAAGTGTCAGAACTATGTTGACAACTGGGAGTGAATTTAGAGAATGCAACCAAAAAGGATGGGTCTGGAGAGAAGATTAAAAGAACTAAAGATGCAGCTTTTCTAATAACTAAGGAGGATGCAACAGACCTCTACAAGTGTTTGTTTTATACATTTAGACAGGAAGATTCAGCGTTGTGCAGGGTAATAAGTGGAGTCTAGCTCGGAGTAGAGGAAATTCAATCAAGGGACATTTTGGCTGAATATGGGTAAAAGGTTGGATCTATTAGACCTAATGCCATGCTGGCCCTGATACCCTAAGCAATGATGGGACTGAACCTCTCTCCATTTCCCACTTTCTTTCCACCAAATCACTCTGCTCAGCAAGTCACCAGACCTCCTATTGTTGCCATTTCTTCTCCTTGAAAGTTCTCCTTGCTTTGGCTCAGATGGGTGCAGGGCTTGCATTTAGATCCCAAACATATACCAAAATCCTTTTGCCTTAGGATCCTTAGCTTTAAATAGAGGTGGCATGTAACTGTTGATAATGAGAGGCAGGGCATAATTTAAAGGTTCTGGAAGTATGTAGCAGAGTTTGGGGTAGGGCATGTAAACCCTGGCAGAAATCTGGGAGGGGGATGTGATCCCCTGTGTTCCCCCTCCCCTACAAGATGCTCTTGACTTTGAAGTGAATGTTGCAGCAGCTGGTGCACAGGAGTTCTAGGACATATCTGTGCATTAAAGTTTACTGATGTATATGATTAATAGAGAAAACAGGAACCAGATGCCAAATCATCCACAGAAAAATGACTTGGGACTAGTTTTGAGTGAGTGATCCTGGAAGTCACAGTGCTCCTTAGGATATGGTGCCTGAGGTGCCCAACTGTTTAACCTATGGCCATCTCTGATTAGAGCAATCTCTCCAAAAGGAAGCTCTGGAAATTCCTGAGATAATTAGAGGGGACACGGAACAAAAAAGTGGCCAAAGGAACCAATTCTGTAATGGACTGGGGCGCCTTCTCCTATAAATGGCACCCCCAGAGGTGCCTGGAAAGAAGGCCTAAGGATCACACCAGTTGCTTGGGGAAAGCAGCATGGGGTGGGACTCAGATGGGGCCAGGGCCTTCCTGCTGCTGTAACCACCCTTCCCTGTCCAATCCACCCCACTGCACTTCTCTCCCTCCCCCGCACAGCCTGCAGTTGGGGCCAATAGTGAGCCCCCCACCGAGGGGGCAGAGTTGCCCCAGAGCTGAGTGCTGTCAGGGAGAGTAAACGTGCCCGGCACCCACCCACTTCATCCCTTCACACAGCCTCTGCCCCCGCCACCCTCCTGTCCAGGATCCCAATCGGATGCCTCCTGGCCCTGGCAAGAAACCCGGGACCCTTCGAAGCCCTGGGGGCGCCAGAGACTCACTGGAGGAAATGACCCCCTAGGTTTATCCCCTCCTCCCAGAGCCCTCCAAGGGGGATCGCTCCACCTCCCCGCCCGGCCGGGGCAGTCCAGTGGGGCGGGAACCGTTTTTATAGGGGGGATGCGGGGAGCCACTGAATCAACCTGTAACCCCCCCCCATGTGAGGGACCCCACTTCGAGCCAGGGGGGGCCGCAGCCCGCTAGTTCCAGCCCCTCTGTTCTCCCCTCCCTCCCCCCGCCCGCCGGGCCGGACCCTGGCACCCTGGGGCTGTGTGTGGGGAGAGGCTGGCTGAGGGGGCAGGCGGAGGGGGCGGGGAGTGAGTCGTCGGGGCCGGCAGGGGGCGCTGCTGGCCCGGGCTGGGCCGCCCGCCGGCGGGGGGGGGGCCGGGGCCGGGCTCGGAGGGGAGGTTTGGGAAAGTGACAAGCGAGGGAAGCGGCCGCCCCCCGCTCAGTGCCCAGCCGGCGCGGGGCAGGGCAGAGCCCCCACCCCCGGCACAGCGCGGCGGGGAGAGCTGGCCCGGGCTCCGGGCGCGCTGTCCTGCGGATGTCGGCGTAGCGCGAGCCGGCTCAGCAATGCCCCGGCCGGGCGGCTGGGAGCGGAGCCTCCCGCCGCCGCTGCTGCTGCTGCTGCTCCTGCAGGCGGGGAGCCTGGCGGGGCTCGGGGGCGCAGCCCGAGGTAAGACGCGCCGCGGTCCCGGGCGGGCCCTTTGGAAAGTTGCTCGCCCCGGGGCTCCCCAGGGTCCGCGCTCCTCCACCCCCCCCCCGCCGGGGCGCCCTCTCGCGGCGGGGCCGGGGGCGCGCTCCGCTGTCATCTCGGCGGGGGGAAGGTGTTTGGGCTTCGCTCTCCCCCTCCCCGCCGAAGAGCCGGAGCCCGCTCGGCTTGGCCCGGCGCCCTTCCCGCGGGGCTCGCCTTTCCGTGGCTGAAACGGGGGGACCCAGGAGCGGAGGCGACCCCAGACAAAGCCCCGAGGTGTTCCCTTGTCGCTCTCCCCCTTCCCAGCTGCAGCCCGGAGAGGTTGGAGGAAGAGGAGGGGGGGGGGGTGCGCGCGGGATTTGCATTTGCAAAGTACGGTAAAAACGGGGTGCATCTGGGCAGGGGGCTGACTGTGGGGTCTAAGCCGCAATCTAATGCATACTTGATCTGGATGCTCTTTAAAGACAATGGCAACATTTAGAGTAAAGCTAATAGGAAAGGCAAAGCGTATTACCTTCCCCTGCGGGAAGCCATCAGTGCTTCCCCCTCCTCTCTGTGCTGGGACACAATGAAAGGGAAGATGGGCTGCTCCTGTGGATACAACTGATTCTTTCGTTGAGTAGGGGTGAAAAGTTGATTCAAAGCCGTCAGGGTGTTGAGCAATAGGCCTTTTCAACAATCCGTAGACATTAGAATGTACTTTTTCTTTTTTTTATTAACCAAGACTAAGCTGGAAGTTGCTTATAACAGAAATAGTATCTATATTTCGGACAGATTCTGATATCTTTACACCATTACTGCATGAATAGTTTCATTGATATCAGTGAGGCTATTTACAGAGTAAGGAGATATTCATCATAACTAAGGGTACTAGAATGTGGCTGTCTAAGATTAAATGTGTATCAGATGATAACATATTAACTAGGTTTTTGGAATGAAGGAGAGAGTATAACCAGGAAGCAGACAGAAGTAAAAGCTTGAACATCATTTTGTTCATCCCAAAGAATATCCTCTGAGGAATTTTAAGTCTACAATTTACCTCTCTTGAACTGCAAACATTTTAATCCACTAGTTAGACAAAGTTCTGTTAGGACTTTAAATTTCACATCAGTATTCTTCTTGAAAAATACCATAACCAGACTCTTTCTTAAGAGACATATTTGGCTTATTTTTCTCTGATTCCAAACATTCCTATAGTCCGGTTAATGAAGTTAAGTTTTATACTTGATTCATACTTAATTGCTTTATAAAAACACTTTCCAAGAGTTTGACTGAGTTGTTAGCTAAATGTAACTATTCCTAGGCATTTCATTCTGCTTTTGATATTTGACTTAATGTCTTTCTGGTAATATTGCCAGTGATGATTGATCTTTTTAGTTCCAGCTATGTGGAATGCTTTGCCATCTTATTGCATATATATAGTTCCAGGGCAAATTGTTAACAATGACCTTAAAGCAAATCTGTTGTTTAGTTTTAACCAACAATATTTGTGATCCTTTCACACACTAATAAAAGAAACAGAAGCTGATAGCCTTGATTGGCATTAGGTAAAGTGTGCATATTTAGGCTAAGATATTTTAAAATGACTAGTGATTTTGGATGATTTTTGAAAGGCTTCAAAAATGCTGAGCATGCATAACCTAAAATCAGGACCCTATAAGGTGTGTCAAGTTGGTCAAGTCACTTTTGAAAATCTTGGCTATAATGTATATTCAAAAAAGAAAAATGTACATTAGTGCCATTTTAAGTTTAAATATTCAGAGGTCAAGCAATGAAAAAGGTAAGATTTTAATAAAGAGATAAGGTGGATGAGGTGATATCTTTTATTGGACCAACTTCTGTTGGTGAAAGATACCAACTTTTGAGCTACAGAGAGCTCTTCTTCAGGTTTTAGGTCCAACATGGCTACCACAGTCCTGGAAACAAGGTTTTAATAACACCAGTTCAGCCAATGGCTATATTGCACATGCTATGGAATAGTTGCCATTAAAAAGTCAACTGTTGGCAACAGTTACCACACAGTAGTCTGAGATTATCCATATCTTTCACTATGGCCCTGATTCTGCCGTTGGATCCATGTGGAAGGATACTGTTGATGTCAATGTGACTGTGTGGGTACAAGGGTTGAATCATACACATTTAATTGATGGATCAGAAAAGGAGATCTATGATATCTGTGAGGTGGCAGCTGGCAATGTTGAGTTTGAATATTTTCTGTGGAATATTTAATGTATATTTAACAACATAAATATCAAAAAGGCTAAATTAATGTTATTATGAACCTTCACTTTTTCATTTCCAGACCTTTCAGTGTTTAAACTAATAACCTTAATGTTGTTTTAACATGAGGTTTTGTTTTCTTTTTTAATAAAGTAAAAAATAAAAAAATTCCAAACCTTATTATGCTGGATCAGCAGAGTTTAAGACCATAATTTACTCCCCTGGATTTATTATAAATTCTGCAGAAGAGAGGCTCTATTCTGTGCTATTTACAAGCTGTGTAGGAGCATAAGGATTTCAGAATCAATGTCTGCATTGAAATATTGTCTGAAGAAAGGTTTGCTATATTGTAAACTTTTCTCATAGAAATTAATTAGTGTTAACACAGTGCCAGATTAAGTATTGTATTGCCTCAGATTAGCAAACATTATAATTATGCAATGAAAAAATACATATAATTAATTTTTGTTCTAAATATGTAAGGATCTAGATCAGTGAAGATTAGCTAACCTGAAAATCTTAAGTAATAAATTTAGCAGATTTTGAGTTGTGCAATCAAAAAGATATATTACCATTTACTTAAACTAAAAGTGTATAATTTAATTTTTCCAGAATTAAAAAATGGGTGAATGGATTTCTCTTCTCTCCATCTCTACTCTCCATGGTAAGCGGTACCATGACCAAAAGAAGTCCATGTGCTTTGGCTGAGACCAGACATGGACATTTCAAATATAAAGGAGGATTTTTTCAGACATGTGAAAATAAGGCCTTTAATGAACATCCTTATATACCGGTAACCTTAACATCTGTAAAGCTTTCACAATTAGGAAAAGTTTAATATTGATTGATTGTGAATCTGAGGTCTGCCTGCCCATTGATCTACATTATTATTATTTAATATTTGTGTTAAAATAAAACCAGAGCCTACAACATGTACATAAGCTACCATAATAAATCCTGTTCAAACATTTATAAAGACATGGTTTCTCCTCCAAAGAATTTATAATCTGACATCCTGATCCTGCAAGCTCTTCAGGATGAGTGTAAATTAAATCATGTCAGTAGTCAGTTCACTAGGACAACTCATATGAGTAAATATAAGTGAGTCTTCAAGCGTATGCAGGACAGGGGCCTACAAATCTACCCTTGTCCACTTTGGGTGACCGAATAATCTAGTTGAGATATGATCATGGGATGTAAACTAGTTTGCATAGTTGTCTTTCTAGCAGTTCTGTCTAATAATTTTAAAAATTGACTGTCTTGTTATTGATTGAGAGACGGTCACATGATCTTGTGAACTAAAAGAAAAGCATTTTGGCACATCATAAGCCTGCTGCATCATATTTAATACAAAATCATCTTTGTAACATTTAAATGTAACTCAAGCTCCATGCAGAATTTGAACAAAGTTTCTTTGCTCTTCTATTTTTTGTTTTTGTTTTTGAAGGGTTGGCAGCCACAGTGCAGGAAACAAAACATAGAAAAAGCAAATTAAAAGCAGCGTGCACATAAAAGTAAATAATTTATTTTTAAATGCTCTTCCCAAATGCACTGAGAGTTTGGCCAAACAATGTTTTGAGTAAAACCACAAGGTTAATGTGAATATGAGGAACAGGAATTCTATAACTTGGCTTTTTCCCTTGCTCGTCACAGTATCTGTGATGGCTATTATTATTACAGCTCCAGCTTTATTATTGTTGAATATCATGTAGCTCTGTGAACTAAAGTAGAGTCATGGCAGAAGCACCAGGAAGAGGGTAATACAATTTTTATGCACAAAAACAGAGATCCATAGATTATGTATTTTAGGTAATAGGAAAAACTGATGCCCCTTTTTAAAGTTACCTCCAGTGTATTAGCGTTCCTCCAGTGCTATACCTCAGTTTTTCATCCATAGTGCAGTAGTTTTCTATTTCAATCAATATGCATTATATGTTTACAAACAAATACAATGTTTCTAACATTGACTAATAACATGTGGAAGGATAGAAATATGTTTTGGAGCTGTTTGACCGATTTTGGTATCTGGCACGTCTCTTCAAAACTGCACTAATTACAAATGAATGATTAGAATAATAGTTTGTGTATTACTGTAATTATGTCCACTGAGAATGGCATGCTAATTATATACACATAGGACATTTTATTTAACTTAAGTCTTTGCAAATGAGATCTAGGCGGGGGTCTACTTAAAGTTTCCTTATAGCTCTTAAATACAAATATCTAAAGCTGGACAAAAAACCTTCCCTGAGGTGTGACACTAGATACTGTTCTTCAGAGACATGCACAGAAATGCAATAGCCTTCTGAGACACTAAAAAGCACTTCAGAGTAGAAAATTCTTCAAAAATCCCTAACTAAATGCAGCTGCTTGTAACATATAAGCTATCTTGCATGCCAGAAATATCCAAAAAGGTAACTAATACAAAATAAAAAATAAACAGTGTATCCCTTCCAGGCCCTGTCCCCCAACTGTCATCTTGCCATAGTGAGCTCGGTTATGAATTTTATGTTTATAAATATGTGTGCTTTGTTAGAAACGTTGTTTAAATCTGTAAATTTAGAAACAATGTTGTTTAGAAATCTGGTATACTGTGGTCTACTTATAAGCCAGTTATTT
The DNA here is from genome assembly GCA_032164245.1 of Sternotherus odoratus. Classification (NCBI taxonomy): domain Eukaryota; kingdom Metazoa; phylum Chordata; order Testudines; family Kinosternidae; genus Sternotherus; species Sternotherus odoratus. The sequence goes on along the minus strand of JAVMKO010000008.1, from coordinate 77,388,474 downwards.
TGTGCTGCTAAAAAATGTGTATTATTCATCATGTCAGTGTAATGTACCAGTCTTGCTATAAGTACTAGAGTAAAGCTGAGCAGAAAATATCCACCAGTGTTTTATAGGTGAAACTGCTATGTGAACCATAGATAAATAGGCAGATTATATCCTGCTCTGATCTTGCAAAGCTAGTAAATTTCACACCTTGTCATTCATTAATAAAAAGAACTATACAGCGATAAAATAGTTTACATTTTAAAAACGATTCCTACATTTTAAAAGTTCTCTTAAGTGAATATACTAAATATACAGTCATGTTTATAGAATTATATTTTTATTTGGTTAAAGTAGCAGCATTGAAAAACTAGCAAATCAGGCTTTGTTTTTCATGTTGTCTTTTGTATTGAAAGCAGTCAGACTATTTATGTGATTAAGTACAAGCATAACTCTCACAAGCAAGGGTTTGAAAGATGAGGTCCATACTTAGCATAATTAGAGCACTGTACAAATGTTAATTATCAAATACCAGCTCTTTAGAGCAGAGATTGTCATCTTTGTTATGTGTTGGTATTGTGTCTGTAATATCGACAGACATTTAACTCAATCATTCAAAATATAAAAACTACAGATTTGAATATATTAGAGCAATTTTCAGTGTCACTGTATAAATGATAACACAATATTTTGATTAACCAAAGTACATCTCTCTAGTTCCTGTGAGAACAATTTTACGGGATAAGTAAGATAGATTTAAAAGTTTCAGTGATTATTTTGACATTTTGGTATTTACAGCATGATCCAGGAAAAGAAGTCACACCTTTTGCTATGTAGTTACTAAAAATATTACTTTCATTGTGAGTACTGGTGCAATGTTACATATGCAGACTTTCTTTGGTTTTATTTAATTTCTTTTATATGTCCATTTTGAACTATATTTGCATCAATTTTAAATATGAAAAGCACATAGGAAAGTGAGAGAGTCTGCTCAGCTATAAAATGGGGATAATTTTGGCTCACATAGGTACTATTTAAGTATGTTTATAAAGCTTTTGAGACCGTCTTGTGAAAGGTATAGTAATAAGTATATTTCAGATCTGCAATGCAATGTGATGTTAGATTCCCATTCCATTCAACAAGATTTGTAAAACTTTGAAACAAAAACTATTTAAGAAAAGCAAGCCCTTTATAATGACAGAAAGCGATAATGCAGGGTCCTCAATATTCTCCTTGGGTTTTGTAGTAACATCCCTTCCTGAAATGAAGCCAGTTTAACTCCCCTGCCTCCAAATAATTTTGCAGAGCTCCATTTAAAAGTAAATGGCTAACTTGCTAAAAGAATCCCAAGGTGCATATTGATAAGGCAGACACGCAGATTTGGGGAATGATTAGATGTTGCCACTTGAAAACAGTCAGTTAAATCCAGGAAAAGCACCAACAATGATGCAAGATGCAGTCCTGAGGAGTTGCATCCTATCTGACACATGAGAAGAGTAGAAATTCAATGTGGTTGTAATATCCTTTTTTTTTAACCAATTCATGTATTGCTAAATCTGGACAAAAATAGGGGGAAATCACCAATATTTTATTTTTAAAACATGAAATTCCAATATTGGCTTAGTGTTGTATTCTGGGAGTGAAACTCACCCCATGCAGAAGGTCTGAGCAAGGGCTATGCACCATTTAAACCTTGCTGTGTGCTGGCCTAGAGCTGAATTTCATGCTAGCTGAGTCGTCTGGAAAATAAATATGCATTGTACAGTTTATTCCCACACAAAATGTTGGAATAATATTCAGATAATTTATGCATCAGCTGTAGTTCATTTAGCTGCATCTTAGCTATGTTAATGAACATATTAAAACAATAAACAACCCTTTGCATATATGTTCTGTTTTTTCTCAAATGTACACATACGACACTGTTATTCTCATCTTGGCCTCTGTAATGTCTAACTTCCCCTACTGCTAATTGGAGTTGGGTATGTGCATGTATTAAGGGGAGTAGTGACCCTTAATTTACAAAGTGTGTTCTGACCTGAATTCCTACTTAGCAGCAAAGAAAACGAGTAATACTTGTAGCACTTTAGAGACTAACCAGTTTATTTCATCATAAGCTTTCATAGGCTATAGCCCACTTGTTTTTGGTTATTGATCTATTTTTTCAGTATGTTGCTATTAAGATATGATTTTAGTCCTCTCCAGCACTTGCCCTGCTGCTAACTGCATGTTGGAGAGCCCAGCAATTTGAGTACTCAGTATTAGTGTTTCTTAGCAGGATCAGCTTCTCTTGTGCAGCAGGTTCATATGGCAGTTACTAGAGACCATGGCATAAAGCTGCATTTTATTAAAAGGGTTTTCCAAGCCTGCCAGGTCATGTGTTGAAACTGATACTTTACAATAGCTTCCTGCGACCTGCTGCTCTGATCCTTCGAGGGATGTCAGTGAACTATACTTCTGTCTCTTTCCCAGATGCTCTACTTTTTCTGCAGCTCAGGTCTAAACATCTGCTTCAGGAGTAGTGAAGTAGCTGGGAAAGAGACAGAATAGTGTAGTCCTGTGACGGAGCACAGCAGCAGGCCATGGGAAATCGGAAGATCAGAGATAAGAAAGGAAAAATGTTTAGTAACTTTATAACCTCATCACATATTCCCCTCCAGAGAGTGGAAATATATTAGAAGACACTTTGTCACTCCTAGCACTCAGGATTGACTTTTGAGGGATATACTCTTTCACATTCTCAGCATGGGAATTCCTCTCCAGAGATAAACATCTTGGTTTCATCTACAGGCAGCATTTTCTCTTATTGCTATGAAACCTTATTCTCAAAGGCTGGAGATGTAAGTGTAACATGCTGGTTAAGAGTGTGATGCTGCTGCCCATCTGGTGGATGGCCCACACATTGTGTACGGATACCACTACCTAAGGTACTTTTTTGACTCAAGTGGTAGGGGTCTGTGCTTTTAGTGCTGAAGGTGCCAGAATCAATCCCCACTTGTGAGCCATGATGGGGAGCCATTTTGATAGCTGTAGGTGAACCTCAAAGGTGCTGAGTGTCTGTAGCTCCCCTTGACTTCACTTTCAGTGGTGGGTGCTCAGTACTTCTGAAGATCTGGCTTCAACAAGGAGGCTTGGTTAGCAGTGAGCATTTAGACCATTACTATCACTAATCAGACTGCCAGAGATGGTAATGCTGGGCTGGAAATATCAGAACAATAATCTTTTTATGAGATATTTGGTACTTCTTATCTGCTGGTTGGCTTAATATTAATCTGCAAAGAGCCTTTTGTATTTCAGTGCTCCTGGCCAGAACCAAGAAAATGTCTGACAAATAAGGGTAGTGTTTCCAGTGGGAAATACCTGGATCTGGCTCAGTTTGTGTTTTGGGCAAGGGTTTGGGTAAATTCTTCATTTGCCTGAACTTTTCCCCCAGCCATAACTAGTGTGAAGAGTTCATTGTGAAAGTTTTAACGCAACCCAGCTCTCAGATTACAATATCCTAGTCAAGGCAATGTAGATATTTGCAGCAAAACTGGAAACCACAAGTAACCTGCCTTGTTTTTGCTTCTTGTTACACGCTTAAAATTCAGACCAGGATTGTCAAAACATTTGTTAAGGTTCTTGTATCTATTCGAAGAACCCGGGACCAGTTTTAAATGAACCAGGTTGGTTTATGGTTTCATATTACATAAATGCAAAATATGCTATTTGTACTGGTTTCAGCTGAGTTTCACTTTGAGTTATTGGGTATGTTTGAACCCAACACATTCAGGATGTACAAACCCAAGCTTACTGGAAATCATCTCCATCAGCCATTACATAGAAAAACCTGAGTATCATGCAGCCCTAAATTTATATATTAAAAAAAAAGAATACTACCTTCTGAAGAGCATAGTGGTGTTTCAGTATGGTCTTGGTACTTTTTCCTCACAGTAGCACCTAGAGGTTCCAACTGAGATCAGGGCTTCCTTTTGCTAGGTGTTGTATATTACCATAGTATCAGCAAGACCGTGTCCAAAAGCATTTAACAATCTAGAGAGACAAGACATAGGAAGCATTATCTGTATTTCACAATAGGGAAATTTAACCACAGGATGGCCAAGTGACTTCTTCAAGATCACACAGGAAGCCTTTGATAGAGCTGTGAATTGAAACCAGCTCCCCTGAGTCACAGTTTAGTGTCTTAACCACAAGACCACCTTTCCAGTCTGCTTTGGTTGAAAGGTGATGGCATACCTGTGATGTTCCTTTGTAAAAAATACAAGGCGGAAAGAAAGGTTGCTGAATACCTGTATAATGAGGCAGGGCTTCTGCTGAACTCTGTAAAGAAGTGGGGAACCAGAGAACTTTAATGGGTCTAGGTCTTAGTGTTCACCATATGAACAGATTCTTGTTTGTTTTTATTTGTTATTAAATGGATTGTTATTGTTCTGTCTTAGCTTCAGTCACAGCCATTGTTACGAAACATTATGCAGTGGGTATGTTTGGTTAATCTAAACCAGTTTGCAAACTGCATTTTTATGCAAATATGAATGTATTATGGAATTGCTAATCATTGAAGTCTTTCAGATATCCAGACATCTGGCTAAAGTCAGAATGGATTAACCAAGGGAGTATAGACCCTTGGGGGTAAGTGGGTGGCATTCCAGTCTCTCTCAGAGCAAATTGAAACTCTTTTGAATTTTTTGTTAGATTTTTTTTTAAGATTTGATGAAGCTTTTAAGTTTTTTGCTCCTCCACAGAAAAAATGGTCTATACCAATGTTTGTGTGCATACAGCCTGTTTTTGTATCCTTTCCAAGAGCCGTAAAATCCTTAGTCTTCTAACTTGATCTGTAAAGGCAAATACTGAGTATAGATGGTCTGATGTTGTAGCTACCACCAGCAAACTGGAATGACTATGGCACACAAGCTATTTTTACTCTTTTTTAAAAAAAAGCCCCACAAGCCAGTCCTTTGAACCTGTTCTAATCTTACTCTTCAAATAATGTATTATTCTAAATATTTGTAATCTCAGTAACTATTATTACTGCAAAGATATTTATAATCTAAGACTATTTTCCTAATCTCATCTCATCTAATCTCTGGTATGTATACAATGTTATTGAACTATCTGAGTGCATCACAGCTTTTAATATATATTTATTCCCATTTATTGCCTCTACAACTTTTCTCTTAAGAACATCTTTTTCACGTGTACTTCAGAAAATTTGATCTAGAGTTAGCAACTAGTGCCAGCCAGATGGTGGCTTTAGTAATGTAGACACTTGTCCATTACCAGCTGGACTGAGATAATTATATGTAGGCCACAGAATAGCACCATCTGAGTCCCTTGATTCCAACCAGTGACCAAGAAGGGGGGGGGGGGGGTTTGGCATTCTAATGCCTTCAGCCATCTCCTTTTATCCTTTTCGGAAAAACAAATTTTGATTTGCTATTAATGATAAACTGAAGGGCAAATGAAAGCACACCACCACCTCAAGACCTATAGAGGTTTGGTGTCTTAGTAATAATCAACCAATATTGAGAGGACCAAAAAACAAAGGTGAAGACGCTGTTCTTTAAAAGCTGCTGCTAGTTGGTTACAATGAATGGTTATATATGGCTGTGAGGCTGTGGCCGCTCTTTTCTGATATGATTATCTTCTCCTGTGCTACTGCTAAGCTTGACCCTTGAAATATGTCCTGATTAGGGCTGTGTCTGAAGTCCATTCAGGAGCTGATGTTAATACAGAATACAGCTACCTGCCTTCCAAGTGGCACAGACTGCTATGATGCTCAGTTCTCTACACTAGCTCCCTGTTAAAATCATGGGGCAAGTCAAGGTGTTGCTGATCCTGAATGGCCTGGTATTTGTTCTGGAGAGCAAAATTGCTTTTTACCTCAGATACCATGGAAGCAGATAAGATCAGCTGGGAAACGCTTGCTGTTGGCACTTTTAAGTTTGAAACGCTTCACATCTGGTGAGAGCGCTTTCTGAATTGAGGTCCCCCTTCCTGTTACACTCATTCTTCTCAGCAGCTTCTCAGAGCCCAAGGCTACAGCCTCCATGGGCAACACTTGTTTTGCTTAGCATGTGGTTAACTGTTGTTCCTCGTCTTTGTGGTTTTAATTTACTATCATTTAATTTAGTAGCCAACAAAAGGTTAAAATAAGTTAATATGCTGCGAATATTCGGAGAGGCTTTGGAGGTCCAGCTTAGTGCAAGCTCAACCTTTAACTCATGCCCTCTTTGACATTTAGTGGCATCCTTTAAAATAAGTGAATCTGAAGTTGAGTAGGTCATGGAATAATTGAAACCTGGTGTGGGATAACAGAGCACACTATGGAGTGCAGTGGTCAGATACATGCTACTTACCTAGGAGAGTGGAGGCCCATACCCACTTGGTGTTCTGCCTCTCATCAGTTATGGGTCATTCCACTGGTCATACCGTGTTTCCCCGAAAATAAGACAGTGTCTTATATTAATTTTTGCTCCCAAAATTACATTACATTATATTACAGCGAGAGGCAAAACTGGAAGTACGTCTTATTTTCGGGGGATGTCTTACTTTCGGGGAAACAGGGTAAATTGAATTATATCATCATTTATGTTCTCCCTTTATTTTTCCTTCACACTGTATGCTGTGGATGTGTGAAGAATACAGTCTCTTTGCCACATTAGGAGAGGGAATATTTTACATCTGTATAAGCCACTTTTTAGTACCGTATTTTTCGCCCTATAAGACGCACTTTTTCTTCCCCAAAACGGGGGGGAAAAAGTTGCTGCGTCTTATAGGGCGAATGCAAAAAAAAAAAAAAAAAAAAAAAAAAAAAGCGCCTCGCTCTCCCGTCCCCGCCGCGCGGGCGGGCTGCCGGGGTTCCCCCCTCCCCGCCGCGGGCGGGCTGCCGGGGTTCCCCCCCTCCCCGCCGCGGGCGGGCTGCTGGGAGCTGGGAGCGCGCCCGCGGCGGGGAGGGGGGAACTGGGACGCTCCCGGCAGCCCGTCCGCGCGGCGGGGACGGGAGAGCGAGGCGCTTTTTTTTTTTTTTTTTGGTCCGGCGGGGAGGGGGGAACCCCGGCAGCCCGCCCGCGCGGCGGGGACGGGAGAGCGAGGCGCTTTTTTTTTTTTTTTCCTCCGGATTTTGTATTAAAAAATGAGGGTGCGTCTTATAGGACGGAGCGTCCTATAAGACGAAAAATACGGTACATCCCAGAGCTGTGACTAAGATATAAGAGGGCCATCTGAAATTTTTTTTGCTCTTTCCCACCTCTTCTTTTAGGTGAGCTCTTATGGAAAAAGATCCCGTGCAAGAGAAATATTCACAAAGTCCGTTCTCATTTTAGAGGATCTGTCTATTCATTAGTGAATTTCTAATTTATCAGGGTTCAAAAGAAATTTCTATAACTTTTTTTTTTTTTAATGTGTGGGCAGATTGTATCTGGTTTGCTCTTGTTACTGGAGAGAGTCTGTTTCTGGAGTATGACAAACTCAGACATCATGTTTGTAAACGTGTTTTCTTCAACATGCAGTCTAATTTAAATACAGATGTGGTGCTTCTGACCCATCTAAAGAAATCAGCCCCCTCTCCACTTCCATGACAATGGTGAGAAATGTGAAAATACAATTTTGTGGACTTTCCAATGAGAGTAACTAGGTCAATTTTTCACACAGTCAAGAGCTGACTATCAAAATCTTAGGATTGCTTTCTTGACATCTCTTTCTGCCAGGTGACTTACATTTCATTCCATGAAAGCTCCTTTCGGAGTTGATCTTTAGTTTGCCGCTCCTAACAATAATAAAGAAAAATCTTCTTGTCATGTGGACAGGCCTTAGTGACTGACCTTCAACATTTTGACTTGATAGCTATAGCCCTAGGGTAAATAGACTGGGTGGAAATGTGGAAGGTGCTAAGAACAGTAAATTAGTAGTTAATAGTTTGCTATTGGCTGTCCAGTGCTATATGGGACATGTTCGGTTAACTTTCCAGCTTTATTCTGCTGGGGTTTTCATTAAAAGGGAGTGCTGTAAAAGAGATACAATTAGATGGTCACTGCTGACTTTAACATCTATGAATCTGTGAAGATCATGATGTTTTTGTGGAGGTGTCACGTTACTGGACTTATTTGGGATCATATAGATCATTGGTGCAACCACGGTCCTGTAGTGGCACCAAATATTGTGTAAAGGGGGTTATATAAGGCGTGTATGACCAGCTTATGGTCTGCTAATTATGATTAATCTATCGGTATGTGTGTATCTTTTTTGTAACTAAAGTTATGGATATTGGCTATATGGTACCTGTATTTCAAACTTATGCTTGGCTTCTGGGTGAAATCTCAGACAAGCTGTTGTTAACTTGGCTGGCCTGGCTGATGGGCTGTTAAGGACCATCTGCTACACAATGAACTTTGTAGATGCCTGTCCACACCTGAGCTTCTCCAGGAATGTGACCTGCCTGGTCAGAAACTGAATCTTGGAGAGTCTGGTAATTGGACCATGTGGCTATGAACCTCCATTTTGCAATTGGACTCTGCATAAGAAGGAGGAGGGGGGTCTTTTCCCACAAGAGGAAGTCTATAAAACCTGGGAGAGACTTCCTTCATTTGGTCTTCTACTTCCAGTCTTCAGCCTGCCTTGTTTCCAGCTCTGGATGGAACTTTGCTACACAGGGGAACTCTGGTCAAAGGGTGCTGACCCATCCCTGCAGGGGATGCTTTCCAGAGACTTTGATTTGAACCTGCAGCTTATTCTACCACTGCTGCAAGCCTGAGATTTGCCATCACTGCATGTAATTGATTTCTTTTAACCATTCCTAACCCTCACCTATATCTTTTTCCTTGTATAATAAACCTCTAGATTTTAGATTCTAAAGGATTGGCAACAGCGTGATTTGTGGGTAAGATCTGATTTGTATATTGACCTGGGTCTGGGGCCTGATTCTTTGGAATTAGGGAGAACCATTTTCTTTATTTGGGGTATTGGTTTTCATAACCATTGGTCCCCAGGACAGGTGGCTGCTGGTGGTGTTACTGGGATGCTGGAGTGTCTAAGGGAATTGCTTGTGTGACTTGTGGTTAGCCAGTGGGGTGAAACCAAAGTCTTTTCTGTTCAGCTGGTTTGGTTCTCATTAGAGTGGAGAAACCCCAGCTTTGGGCTTTAGTTGCCCTTTGGAAGCAATCTGTCCTGACTTGGCACTCACAGTTGGATCCCACCAGGAACAGCACCGTCACAGGAGGTCCGTTGGCCACTCTAGAAACTTAAAGGGACTTGATTGATGACATCAGGGGGAATACCTATGAGTTTTCCCCAGCCAGAGGAATAATGGCTTGGATGGGGGAATCTCATGGGTCAATGATATAAAAGCCAAGTAGAAGGCTGGGATATAAACATGAGAAACCAGAGTTCTGGCAGCAATCCTAGAGTGTGTAGGAATGCTTTCTTTTCATGGGAGTAGTCCATAGGATGCCTACTCCCCCAGGTAATTCTGTTGTTAGTGAGATTATGAAGGCCTTTGACTTGGTGAGTTCTTCACTGGGAGAGCCCTTTAACAGTGGGTGAAGTCTATGGTCCATTAGGTAGTCTTCTGGCCTTAAGATCTATAAATGACTTTAAGTCACCTGCTTTTTCAACAAGTGTTTAAGTCCAGTGGAAGGCCTTAACTTGGTGGTTGCAAGTGGGCTCCTCCAGATTGCTGTACTAAATGACTGAGTGGCTAAATGATGCACCATGGATGTCATGGGAAGAGCAAGGCTGGCACTGCAAGGAACTTTGGGAAATAGCGCTAGGGAAGCATACCGACATGGCTTTCAATTTTTTGTTGGATTTTTGGCCAGCTCTATAGCAGTCCCATTTCCAAGTCACGTAATACTCAGTTCTGTGTGTACTCCCCTCTCCAAATTATTATCTCTAATGATTATCTGCAGTAATCTCACATAGACTGTAATAACTGAAAAGGCCTAAGGGGAAAAATTCCATCTCAACTCTGCAAGCAGGGGATTAAGTGCGTGTACATTCAATACAATTTGCTAAGAGGTACTTATATATGTATCTGTCAAAGAAACTGTAAAATCATTTGGAACGGTTCAGAGAATAGTTATATAATGATAGGGAAGCTCCAATTTTCTTTTACTTCTCTGTGGTTTACCTCCTTGCAATTATTTTTGTATCGTAATCCTTCTTTCTTCCCCCCCAAAGCTACATGACTGTTGTACGAGTCCATGAGAAAATGCTTATATTCTTGAAGGATTATTGCAGCTAATTTTTCTCTGCTTACTTCTGTTTGCACGAGGTGCTATCTTGCAGTTTGTTACTTTAAATTACTGACCCCAGAAATGTTGACTCATAAACATTAAAATCACACAGGGAAGGGGAATATTAGTTTTCAAATTTTCTCCTTTACTGACTCTGTTGCATTTCTGATTTTCTTTCACATCTTAGGGCTGGTCTTAACTAGGGCGGGAGATCGGCTGTAGATAGGCCGAATTCAGCTACGTTATTAACGTCCTCATGGCGGTCAGTGGCGTGCTCCCATTGACTCCAGCTTGCGCCTTTTGGCGAGCTGGAGTTCTGGAGTTGACGGGGGTGCCGCACGCTGGCGGTTGATTTATCGCATCTTGACGAGATGCGATAAATCGATTGTCAAAAGATCGATCCCTCCCTGCTTTAGTGAAGATCTCACGTTGAAATCAGGTTCTTTGAGAGATGGGGCCTAATGATCATTTAATGAGGATTACTCATACTGATGGTATCAATAAGATCTGATGGACTTGCTGCCTGAGTCCACTTACAAACATATGACACACTTTTTTAGGATGTTAAGTGCTAAAATGCAATCAACCAGAATCTTCCCTGTACAAGGGCCACCTGCATGCTGGACACATAATCAGGATGCTCTCGTGCAGAAAAGATCCCGGTTGACCTTTTGTAATGGATCTGTGTCTGACAGGTGATGAGAACCTTTGAAGGGAACTTAACTGGGGAAATGCATTCAGTTAGTGTAATGACAAAGCCATTCACAATCTTTGTTTAACCCTTGATTGATAATGTCCAATTTGAAAATTAATTCTTTTGAACTGGAATGCTGTAGGTGCTACAAGGGGCTGAAACTATTAGTGTGCCCTTTTAATACAGCTAAGAACTAAAGTACACATTAAACAGTTAAAAAGACTTATTGGGATAATTTTTTCCCTCTTGTGCACCCCCTAGTGAGATCAGTCTCAAAGCTCATTTGTTGGGGTTTCATGAGCATAACTGAGAGCAGAATTATGAATAAATAATTCATGTGAATAAAATTCATGCTGTGCAATATAAATCCATGATTTTAGTATGCTGATATCTTTACATGAGCTGGTGCTTTATTCAGTTGACAAATATTGACTTAAATTAATGACAGTTTTACTACTACTGCATTAGGGGACCTAGCTGAGAAGTTATTTTGCTGTTTATATGTCTGCTAACAGAACTTGGTCATTTATAGATCATTAATTTTTGTACAAAGAAAACATAGTATGTAAATAATGGTCTATTTGGGAAGTCCAGACAATCCTCTGGTCTTTATTTCTCCATAGCTATTGAGTACATTTTTGCAAAAGCAATTTTTTCCCCACACAAATAGAGTACAGTGCAATTTCGGCTTCCTGCACTGAGTACCATGGCAGCAAACTATGTTTTAATCAATACTAGGGTCATACCATTAAACACAACTTTCTCATCCTCAGGATGAATCACACTTGAAGTACATAACATAATAGGAAGGATGTGCAGCTTCTGTTTATGCATAGCAGCCTAGGGACAGGATCAAAGGCAGTACTTTCCGTACAGTAATATATATGCGCAAAGAACTCATGGTTCCTTTTAGTTCAATAACGCTCAAGTCTGTTGGCCTTCAAAGTGTGCGCTGCAAGGTTTACCTGTTCTCCCGGGCTGTTAAATCAGGTATGTCTTTGGATTAGGGTAGGTATTACAAATAATGAAGGGGGGAGGGGGGGAGCTGGAATTTGTCAGTAATACTGGTCCAAAATTTTTGCATATATTTTCAAATCAGTTATTTTATATGTACCTAAAACATGGGATAAGTGCATTTTTAAAATCAACACTAAACTTTCACCCTGATCTGGTGCTTAAAAACCTGCTATGTGTCAGGTCTCATGTGGACATGATAAACAACAGAAAAGCATCACATAGGGTGTTATCATGCAGTAGTGCCAGCTTCTGAGTTTTTTATATTTATAAGCAGGTGCTTATGCTTGAGGATCATTGACATATTATCCACAGGGTGACTGATTTTTATCAAGAGGTGACTTTCATTTGGTTCCCAGCACAGAGTTATTTGTAATAAAGAGAGGCTGGAGACAAAGGAGCTTCAAACGTTTTTTTCTTATTTTCCAGGTTTTAGCCATAGGGTTATTAAAAAAAAAAAATTCATCTGCAGCTATTTATTTCAAAAGCAACCCTAACAAAATGCACTGGGAAGTAGGAATACAGATGTCAATAGCCATGTCCAATAATGATTTTAGCAAATGCTAGCTAGGACTACAGCTTATTGTTGGCTGGTAAGCTAAAATCAGTAACCTGTATGTCTTAAATCTAATCTGTTGGGTGTTTTTTTCAGCACTTATCCTCTTATTTTCCTTTCAAGAATTCTGTTGTGTGTCATGATTTTATTGCAACAGCAGTTATGTTTCTGTCTAATTTTGAAAAATGATATTCATTTCACAAAAGTTTTCTGATCACCACTTTACAATATCATAGAAAACCTGTTCTTGAGGCTGGATAATATCTGTGTGACTTTTGTTGCAGCACACAAATAGTAGTGTCTTGATGACTTCCATGCTAATATCTAACTTATGTTTAAAAGTATGAAGAACAGCAGAGGTTTTCTAGAGTTTGATCTTTTTGTAATGTATTTATTTAGTTCTGTAACATACTATAGCCAGATGAGCATTAATCCTTTAGCATTTTGAAGAATAGGAATTTCTCCTATTTGAAGATTTTGTTTCCCTCTGGCAGGGATGCACAGTTACATTACTTTATTCAGCCAGAATTATTTTCTTTTTGCTCACAAGGGTGGCAGTTAATAGAGGACATTGCATGTCTTCCTCTTTTTCCCTCCTTGTTCTCATGCTTTTGTTTTTCCTAGCCTCTCCTACATCTGTATCTCCCCTTTTTTACAGTCCCTGCAGGCCTCATATTTCCAAAATGACCTTCCTCTTGGCTGTTTGGGATCTCTTTCTGAGGAGCTACCCCATCTATAACTTCAGAAAGACTGTTCCTTTTGTCCACTTCTATGTTTGTTGGAGCCGACAAACTCCCACCCCCAACGAGTGGCGCTTGCATTGCGCTCCTGCCAAAAAAGTGCTGTTCACACCCGGCACTTGTCGTTGGCAAGACTTTTCTCTTTCAGTTTTTTTTCCCTTTCGTTTTAACACCTCTGAAAGACAAAAGTTTTATCATTCAGTTTCCAGTATAGACATAGCCTGGAACAATGGGATATACACAGAGAGAAACGGAAAAGATGCATTCTTGATGCTGAGACATACCATGTTAGTTTCTGATACACTGGAGAAAGTGTTCAGAAATAGCTAAATGTCACTTCAGGCCCCAATCTAGCAAAGCAATTTAAGTACAATTTGTAGAACAGTGCAAGGTGCCTTTTCATATGGTATCGTGTATTAATTTGAATGTCTGTCTTCCTGCAGATTTTCCTATAGCTTTATGTGCTTAAACTATGTTTGTATTTTGGAAGATTCAAGTTTGACCACTGTAAATGAGTTTATACTTCCAACAGTGCAGTTATTTAATTTCCTGTTGGAAGTCTACAAATATTGGCTCTGTTCACTACTTGGGAGGAAGCCAAAAGAGAGTACAATATCATTAACATGCTGTATTCCATTGGAGTTTTCGCTTAATAAGGGTTCCATTTGTACTTAGGACTGGAACATAATAAAACATATCTTTCTAATTAAGCCCTATAAGTGTAGTAAATAGTATTAATTTAGGGGAGACGGAGATGGAAAGGTTAGCACGAGGACAAGTTTTTTTTCATTTTTTCTTAGTCCTGATTTTACTCATTTTTATTTTGCTCTGGACTTTCTTGTTGCCTTTTGCCAATAATATACCAAAAGTAAAGTCCCAATCCTGAAACTGATGCACGTGGATAGACATGTATTGGCTGTCGGGCCGTTGACTTTGAGATCCACTTGCATGGTTTTAATTGAAGCCTAAAAACGTACTGGTGACATTTTGGATAAAATTATCAGAAGTGTACTTTCAAAAATATCCCTTCTTAGGCCGTTAAGTGACTTAATGTGTTTTGAAAATTTTACCCTTAGAGGAACAAAAAAACATAGAATTCTTTTGGAAGCAAATTCTACTGCCAAAAATGCCTTTTGTTTAGTGATCAGATGAAATAATTTTTCTTTAACTTTTTAAAACTGGAAAGGAACCAAGTTCTGCTTTCATTTACAGATTTTTAGAAGTGAGGGTAACTAAACATTGGAACAGATTACCAAGGTATGTAGTAAAATTCTCCATCACTTTGAGTCTGATTCTGAATAACTATGTATAACTGAATAACTATGGCTTCAGTATCGTTACTCTAAATTTGCACTGGTCTAACTGTAGGTAGAATTTCCTCAAGGAACCTATTCAATCTATTATAGCTGCTAAAGGCAATGTATGCTGGATCTACTGCCTGCTGACCTATTCTGGACAAAGGATGACCTACTATGGGGGAAACCCCCCCTCAAATGCTGTGTTCTTGGGAATTCTGAATCCGCTTGGGTGTCAGGATGGGGAGAAACTTATGGAAAAGTGCACGCAACTTGCACATTTTTGTAGATATTTGTGACCATTTACTTCTGGCTCATTTACAACGTCATCAGAAGTAAGGTTACATGACAGATATGATGCCAGGAACAGGAAGGAAAAGGCATGTTATGGATAGCTGGCACACCCCTGTATCACATATTTCAAGGACCCTATTGGCTGATAACAATACACAGTTTAGGACAATGATTTGGATCAAAATTGAGTGTTGAATAACTTGCATGTGTCAAATGATTAAGTTCTTTTCCCTTGCCCTCACTCCCCCATGAAAATAGAGGACCTTGTCATACTATTTGTAGGATGTAGCTGGCTTTGTTTCCAAGTGCTCAATGTAAAGAATAAGGTGCTATGTAAGAATTACTCCGTGAATATCTGCCCCGTCAACAATTTAAACTATGTCTTGACTTCTAGACACAGGTTTTCCTGTGAAGCTGGGAGAATTTATTTTTGTATGAATTTTAGCCTTTTTTTTGAATAACTAAGAGGTATAATCAATTTGAATAAGTGCCTGAATGCTTAAGTTGCGGCCAGGCCTAACTTAATTTTGTAAAGTATTTTAACCTTTGTATATAGTCTGTGGTCTTCTTGTCTGCAAGAAGAAGAAGAAAAATCAAATTCCAAATCTAAAGAGAAAAAGCCTTGTGTGCTTTTTGAAAACTATATATATTTCTTCATACATGACAATTATAATATGTAAATAAAATAAACGTGTATCCATAGAAAAATCATAGTACAAATATACTACCCTCCTCCATTTAAAACTGGAGGGTTGGCTTTTCAAAAGTATTCAGTGCACAGCATTGTACAAAGCAAAGAGGGAAGACCCAGACTTTTCCCTAAGGTATTTGCAATTGAAACAGGATTCTGCAGAGTATAGCACTCATGTTGGAATAATATCTAAATTATTTTTCACATAGGGCCTGCCTGTTTCATATAAATATAGGGTTATTTGCCTTTGAGTTGCTCCAGGCTCAGGTCCTCAGCCTACATACATTACTCAGACATAGACTGTAAGGTATCACCCTAAAACCTTTATTCACATAAGCAGTCCTCACTCATGAGGGTAGTCAAGTATTTGCAGATGTGTGGGTTGGATGTCAGAGCTCATACACACCAGATTTTTTTTTTTGACAGATGTGCTAATATTCATCCATGGTGGTTCTTTAAAAGCCAGTTAAGTCTCTCTTCATTACAAAGTACATTTTTAGTTCTGTCCAAGGAGATGACAAGTATTGCCTACTTCAGTAATCACATAAGTCACTTGAGAACGAAAACTTGAAACATCAGAATTTCTATCAACTTTTATTTATCTATGTAATGACTTCATGTACTTCTCACTTCCCAAGTGGTTCAAGTCTGCCAAGAGACTTAATCAGCCTGCCTCCCCACCCCCAGACTGTATCTACTTGAGTTGACTATTGTTTTGAGGTAATATATCATAGAGTCTGGTCCAAATGGAAAAAAAACCCTTGTCTTTTAAAACCAGCGTGAGCCATCAGGAGGGTGAGCTCAGCAGGGACTAGTTCACGTGTAAGTTAAGTACCAAACATGCGGAGTTTCTGATGCTGAAAAATAAGCAAAATCTGCAGTTATGTAGAAAACAGAGGTCCATTTCTCCATGTACATATGTCTAACTCACAATTTAGCCTCTAAGGGATTTGTCTGCTGAAAAGAGGAGGCCAAGGTGGCCAAGAAAGAAATGCATGCCCTGCTCAAATAACTGGAGTATCCAAGAACAATCATCAGCTCTCTTTTCTTCATTCAAATGAGCAATTTCCCCAAGGGCACCTGTTCTAATCCTATATTGTTTAACCTTTATTCCTGCATTGCCAATCCAAAAATGTCAAGAATCAGAGAGGTAGCTGTGTTAGTCTGGAATAGCAGAGGTAACAAAGAGTCCTATGGCACCTTAAAGACTAACTAAAGTATTGGAGCATAAGCTTTCGTGGGCTAATACCGACTTCGTCAGATGCAAGCAGTGGTTTTGCTGGAGTGACTCCCAAGTAAAATGACACATGCTTTCTGAAGTGCAGTGGTTTTTATCATTCTACAAAGAGCAAATTCTTATTTAGCCTTTTAATACAGATTCATCAGACTTTAAGGATTCTGTGTCATACCTTATGGTACAAGGCCAGGGGCTTGACACATGAGCTTTTCTACAAAGTAAAATATCCATGTTTTGCATGAAGTAACTTTATACACCTTCTGTCCATTCTAATTCTCTTCTTCCTGTCAGGCTTCAGGTACTATCTAATCTAGTTTATCTATCTATCTATCTATATGTAACCCTTCTGCCCATCAGTGTTGGCAGCAACACGGGCCGGGTTCAGTATCCAGGGGTTCCATTCTAATGACACAATACAAAACCGGCTCGAGCCCCCACCCAGTGACCTGGGACAACCATATACCACCCTTCTGGGCGCCTCTAAGAGGCAATACTTCCCCTCTCGCAAGCACAGAGTCTGAGTGTACCAAAACCCTTTTAATAACAGAGAGAAACACTGTGGCATATTATTGGGTAAATACCACAAACAGGATTCACAAACCAGAATCCTCCCCTCCCTCCCCCCCCCCCCCCCCCAAGCAAATGGGCTGTGTCCTTTCCCTGGGGTTCTTGAGTCCCGCAAGTCCCAAAGTCACCCAAGGTCCCAAAAGTCCAACAGCCCCGGCAGAGTTCATTAGCAGAGAGGGTGGAAATGGGTGGGGGGGGGGCAGGGGGGGCAGGTTAAGGGGCACCTTACATGGTCAGAGGCTGACTGCCCTGCTTCTCCATGGGGTCCTGCAGTCCTGACCATGGGCCGTTCCATCAGGTGCCCAGGAACTGCTTCACCAGCCACTCTGCTCTGTCAGTCGCTGCACGCCACCAGCCACTCCGCTAGCGGTGACCCGAACGGCTCCGCTCCATCCGCTGCTGCTGCTGTTCATCACCAGCTACTCTGCTAGTGGTGACCCGGACAGCTCCACTCCAGCCGCTGTTGCTGTTGTTCATCACCAGCTACTCCACTAGTGGTGACCCAAACGGCTCCACTTCATTCGCTGCTCAGCAATACGATTTCAGGCCCCCCCAATCTCAGCTCTCAAGTGATCTCAGCTCATAGTAGGGGGTCCATAGTGCAGATACCCTACATGGCCCAAAGTGAGTTTAGCTTAGCAGACCAAACCTAGAGTCCTAATGGAATCTTACATCCTACAATGGCAGAAAAACCTGTGTGATTTCATTGTTTGGGCTGAAGGGGAACTGCAAACAGATGCATTAAGTCAACTTAGACTATCAAGGTGTTTCCTCCTCCTCTATTGGCTTTGTTGGATGCACTTAAAATATTGTATTCAGTTCTGGGAAATTCAGTGCTGTACTTACACACATTTTGGGGTGGGGACTCAGAAGAGCAATCAAAATGACTGAGGGATTGTGTTTCAAGGAAAAATAATTAGGCAGAACCTGGTCAAACAGCAACTAAGAGAGACAATATAACTATGTCTGGAGTGGAAATATCTGACGGGTGTTAACAGGGAAAAGGCTGGGATGATGCAGTGAGGTATAATTAGAAATAAGGAGAAGAAAACAAAGCATATGGAAACTTAGGCTAAATTTCAGGAGCAATTTCCTAACAATGGTATATATTGAACTGTGAACAGTTTTTCAAAGTAAGTCGTGGAAGCAACATTGCTTGAGATGTTTAAACTGGTTGGACCAAACTGTTGGAAACCATATTGCTGGGAGCAGGCCCTCCTTGGCAGAGGTCTGAACAAACAGGCTGATCCAACTCCCAGAGAAATCGATGAAAGTCTCTGCTGATTCTGGTGAAGTTTGGATCAGGACCTAACGGACATAAGGTGTCTCTTCTGTTTCTGTGATTCAGACTGTTAAATGCCAGGTTTCATGTTTCTTGGTGAACTGTGCATAGAATTCCAGTGAAACAGAAAAACCATGGAAACAAACTTGTCAGTGTTTTTTTCATTAACTCAGACTGCTGGCCATCAATAAACACTTTACTTTCAAAGTTTCTTTTGTTAGGATGAGAGTAAAATATATCTCATCAGCCAATTCTTCTTTTTCATGTGCTCTATTTGCTTCCCCCTGACAGATTCTTAAACTTTTTCAGCTATACCTGTTTTGTTGACTTTAAAGTTACAATAATTTCATTTTCGTTTAAAAGAAAAAAACACATTTAATGTACATTCCTTGTAACTTGAGCCTTGGTGGTCTTGGAAGAAACCTAAAAAATAGTTTTGGCTGATAATGTGTAATGTGAATGCAATTAGCTGGGGGCTTTTTCTCCTTTAAAAAAAAATTGTAGAAAAATAATGCATGCCAAATTTAGGTCAGAACAAGGTACTCTCTAAATCTTTATTTTTGTTACCCCAGGCTATCATGACTTTGTCACTAACACACACTTACTGTATATTGAAAATCTTGTCTGGAGGTCCCAGTGCTATCTTTATGTATGGGAAAGGGCTGTCACATATTGTGTGTTTCCTCTCTCATTTCCTCACCATATCTAATCAACAGAAAAAATACGGTAACTGGTGAAGGGCTCTTCTTGGATGTACATTAATGGACAATAAGAAAGAATATAGGAGGCCTTTGGCTTTCCTTAGTAATTAGACCATCTCAACAATCAGCTGCTAAAACAATGGAACAACTTCATAATAGAGAGGTAATCTTATTATTCTGGCACATGGCAGCCTGGCTACAATTTAGCCTGTGGGCATAATCTGCTTTTTAGGTTTTTATAACTTTCCTATTTCCAACTGCATTATGCTGAAACTTATATAAGCTTTTGGCTTTAATACAATTTTTTGTCCTGGAAAACTCACTTACATCTACAAATCCTCATCTTCATTTGTAGAAGGTTTTGTTGGGGGAAACAAGCAAGAGGTTTTTGGTGATTTATTAGTTGTGCTCAGGGTTCTGGGATCTCTGTGGCAGTTCAGGACTTAGTTCTGTGGCTCGGGTGAGAGACTTCTGCTGATGCCCCCGTTTCATGGGGTGCTCACAGCATTCACTGCTACTTAAAGAAGTGCAAACAACCTAAATCATCCATTCTATCTCGTATGATCCATGAAACACATAGCTCAGAACTGTGGCCACCATTTTGGACTCTCTCCTCAGAACGCGAATCCCCACACAGCCATTTAAAAAACCTTTGCAAACTCCTGTACACATCACTTTCTCACCACTGCTGATTGCATCTGATGCATTGGCACTCAAGATGCTAGCCTAGGGGAAGTTCAGATGCAAAAATTTTACTAGAGTCGCAGTGAGAAAGACCAACAATTGTTAGGAGTGGTAGCACAGTGAGGCTGTATCATAGTTTGACCAGATGTCCCAATTTTATAGGAACAGTACCGATTTTTGGGTCTTTTTCTTATAAAAGCTTCTATTACCCCCCACTCACTGTCCCAATTTTTCACATTTGCTGTCTGGTCACCCTACTGTATCACATTGTTACAGGAAGAATTCTGCAGCCTGGGGAGAGTTATTTGCTGTCAACTAAAGTAGGAAAGAAGATGATTAATTAACCATTAACTTTACTATTATCATTGACTGAGTCACATTTCTCTTTCCTTTATCTTTGGAACTTACATGGCCTCCATCTCTTGAATAATCTGAGCACCTCACAATATTTAATGTACTGATCCTCACAGCACCCGGGTAAGATAGGGACATAGTACAGCCAGGGCCGTCGACAGGAATTTTGGGACCCCGTACGCTGATAGTTTGTGGGGGGCCCCCCGCATGGTGTCCCGCCGCCCGCCGCTCCCCCCCCCCCCGGCCGGTCTCCCACCACCCGCGCCCCCCCGGCCCTGTTCTGACCCCGCGGCACGCAAGGGGCACGGTGCCCCCTGCCCCACAGCAGCGTGGCCGGCTTGCTCCCTGCCCCATGCAGGACAGCGGACCCGCCCCAGGCCAAGGCAGGACACGCACCACTCCAGTCATGCCCCCCTCTCCCCGCATGTGCTCTCCCCCTCTGGGGGCGCAGAGCCGCTGCGCGCTGGAGCTCCACGTGGCCCGGCCGGGAGAAGCAAAGGGGGGCGGGGGGAGGCTGCTGGGTGCCGGGGGAGGGGGCTGACGAGCGCTGCAACGGCTGCCCGGAGCCTCACCTTGCTGTGCAGGCCCAGCGACAAGGGGGTACAGCTGCGTACCAGGCCCGCCCCGGACTTAAGGGGGCCCCCCTGAAGTCTGGGGCCCGGTACAGCTGTACCCGTTGTACCACCCTGTCGCCGGCCCTGAGTACAACAGCTAAGTGACTTGTCCAGAGTCATGCAAAAAGGAGGGATTTGATCCCCAGTCTCTCATTGGCCAGTCTGACACCTTAACCACTAGACAACCCTTCCTGTCTTTCTTGTGCGTGAGAAGGAACAGGTTCAGAACTGGAAGGGGATGGCAACACTGAGGGGACAGACTGGCACAACATACTGTGAGAAAGTAGGGTGCTAATAACAGTTAAAATTTGTTTCCAGGGACAGTTCCCCTAGTAAACCTGGTGTCTGGGAGTCAAGGGACAGTGCATATCTTGGTGAGTTTTAGCTTGTTTGGAGGAGGCCTCAGAATTGTGAGACAGCTTCCAGCCTGCTCTTCTATCAGCCCCCAAACCTGCTAGATCTTCATTCATTGACTTTATCTTTTGCGCTCACACTGATGTGTGGTGATTCATTGCAAAAAAACATTTCAGAGCAGGGAAACTCTGCTTGCATAGCAAAAATACAGCGAGGGATGAAGGCCAAAGGTTCAGAGTGGGATTAGACATCCTCCCTTCAATCCAATTTATGTTTCTACCTGGTCTCATGACTCTTCTCATACAGTCACCTCTCATCTATCCAGCCCCTGGTTCCACCAGTCTGATGTCATCTTCCTGAAGGAAATCTAATGGCTTGTTACCTCCACCCAGTGTGATATTTGGGGGTGAACAGGCCTGTCTGTATTCTAGCATCTTTCTAAGGCATATGATATTTCTCCTTCCTTCCTCTGTTCCCCTGAGCTTTCTCCTTGTCATTTTTTTCCTGTAGGGTCCCCCAACTTTCCCCTCTCCCTGTGCTGCCTTTGGTGTGTTCTCTTTCCTCCTCTTCCCTATTCTTCTACCTTCTGGGGGTTCTTTTTCCTCTCCATCCTGAGAGGGGCTGAGCTGAGGCTATTACCTTAGTGATGGCTTCTGTGGCTGTGGAAGCTGGCAACAGAACAAGAGAGGCGCAGCCTTTGGCGGCTCTAGAAAGTTGTAGGTGTGTTGGGCCGGGGGGGGGGGGGAAGTGGGGGGGAATGACACATGCGTACAGCATGAGAGGAAGGAAGAAAACACATGGGATGGCCCCTGTGTTTCCCAGGTAATGCTATTCCGTCCTTCTGTCACCCTCTCTTACAGGCTTGCAATGCAAAGAGCTCTATTTTGTCCCATCTTGGGTGTAACTATTAGGCTGATGAAACATTTTCAATCCTAACTGTTTTTCAGTGGAAAAGTGGAGTTTTTGGCTGTACATAATTTTCACAAAAACTGTCTGCTTTCAGTTGGAAACTTGGGTTTTGACTGGAAATTTTTTAATTAAAAATTTGCCAAAATTTTCTGTAGGGGTGTGGCATGCCAGAATCTGTTTTCTAACCCCAGTGATTATTCTAATTTTAGTTATTTGGCATTTAGATGCCAGATTATAGGCGTCATAGTATAGCTGGGTAGAGAGAGACTAATTAATTCAGAACTGCAAATTTTGCAGCGTGGGAAGGTTGGTTGGTTTAATAAATTTAATAAAACCCAAGAAACTCCTTTGTAAATCATTGATTGGTCCATTCATTCCCCCAAAAGATAGCTCTTTCATACTTGGGACTGCAGATTTGGAGGTAGTTAAGGCAGATTCCAGATTTGTCCCACCAAAGACCTGTAACATGATGCAGTTAAAGTATGAGTTATTGACAAGGGAAGATCAACTTCAGAGAGCTAATATTTGTGAAGTGCTTTGAGTCTGACAACTGCTATGGGTTTTAATAATGTGCGTTTTCTTAAATCAGTTACACAATAAACAAGAGACAGTGCAGATACCCAGTTCCTTTGTCTTTAGATAGCATGCAAAAGCAATTTTCTAGACAGATAGAGCAAACCACCAATATTTTAAGTATTCAGTATCTTACCCATGCAGCTATAAGATCTTATATTATTAAAATAACTTCATAGTGTATGTGAGCTTTAGTACGGTGTAATCTGCAAACAATACAATTACAGCACTAAATTAATGCAGTGTAATTACAAGCTGTTACTCTATCAGCACAGGAATTCAGCTCCTGGTCTTCATACTGCATGAGTATAACACAAATTGTACTTAAGAATGTATGGCACATTGCATATGTGGCTTGTGATCAGCTTTCCTGTACAAGGTCTCAGTATATACAATTGAACTGATGATTTAGAATCATTCTTTAAGTAATTGACTTTCACTAATTGTTGTTTTGGGAACTTAGTGCTTCCAGGAAGGCGGTAAAACAGGTTGATATTACTGTATATACCGCCAGGTATGGCAGCTTGTCGTGAAGCATGTGTGGTATCAGTGAGTCAGTTCTGTTGTACAGCATGAAGAGGGTTAATGCTGATAACACTGGGAAAGTCTCCTCACTGAGTGGCATACCCTGGCTGGAACAGCAGGAAACTAATAGAACTTTTCTGCTCTATTCAAAGCAGGGTAGTCAAGCATCTTAACTTCCCACCAAACTCTGTTTTTTGTTGTGCTTTTTAATTCCAGCTTTCTGCAGCATTAGTAGTTGGAAGACAAATACTTGCAACTGTATATAGAATGTAATGTTAGTTCTAAAAATGGTACCAATATTTATTGTGCTTCAAAGGACTATCTTTGTTTAGGAAAATTGGTTTTATAAGGCATTAGTAAATATATATCATACATTTTCAGTGTATATACAAAGAGAGCACATAAATATTTGTGTTCAGTGATTTTACTTAGGCTGGATTTAAGAGTGCATTCTAAGAATCTTGACTAATTTTAAAATGTAAAATGTTTTGATATAGGATGAATGTCATTTTTATTTGTATCTTATGTGCCTAAAATACTACTTATGATGAATAAATAACAGAGAACCAAATTCTCCTGTCAGCTAACGTAAATCAGTTTAAATCTAACGTAGCTCCATTGACTTCAGTTGGAAGTACTCTTTAGTTACAGTGATGTAAATCTAGAGCAAAATGACACTCTTAATTTATGGTGCCCAAACTGTTCTGTTTTTCCTGAACTTTGTTACATCATAAACTCACAAAGTGTTTTCTCTTGCAATTGTATGTGAATTAAACTTTCGTTTAAGGTACCCAAAGAAAATGTGTATATATAGATGATTAGTTTCAGTAGTAGAATAGTGTAAATTCAGTAGAAATAGTGTAAATACTTGTCAGGTGATCACTAAACATATAGGTCACACAGTTGAGCTATCAAAAAATCATGTATTCTGTGAACTCTGTGCTCATGTGTGTAATGTTGTCTAAATCACCAAAGTTCAAGAATTTTCTGAATGCATGCAGAGGATTGCTAAAAGTGAGCTATACTGTCAAAGGTATGTTGCATTTGGATCGTATGAATAACTCTTGACACAGACAACTGATTGACATAATGAACAGGGGGTATCTGAGCTTAAATAGTTGGCAGAAACAAAACTGCCTTGTCCTGACTTTCTGTGATCCCTCAGTTGGAGTCTTTTTGGAAATCATAAGAATGGAGATCCTGTGTTGAAAGACTGTTGGGTGCAATTTTGGGGGGGTAGAGGGGAAGAGCACAGGTTTTGACAAATTTAGAGCCCTTGTTGATCTACTAACCATATTGAAAAGACTAGCTGAAGCAGAAAGCCCCAAAAGGGGTAAGTGGAAGCAGGTGTGCCGTGGACATGATAAGCTATATCCCTCTCAGCTCTCTGCAAATGTCTTATTTCTTCTCTGGAAAGAAGAAAGAAATGACTCTAACAACTTCCTTATACCTGAGCACTTTCTTAGGGCTGCTGAAGGTGTCCTGAGGCCTGTTGTTGTAAATATTTGTATTGTAAGGGAAAATCTAACTAGCTTCAAGGTAGGTGAATATTTACTGACTAAATAGTGGTGGGATTTTAAAATGAAAAGTAAATCATTCAATAGGAGTGGAGTATGAGTAAACGGATTCATTTGATCTGACAAATGACCCTCAGTGCTTGCACATCTTCTGCTCTAATTAAGGGCAGTTCATGTTTCATGCTGCAATCCAATTCAGCTATGTAGTGAAATGCTTAGTATGAAGCACTACACTAAATCTATTACACAGATGTATCCCATCCAGATGAGAGATACCAATGGGCTAATTCTCAGGGTATGTCTCCAGTACGAAATTATTCTGAATTTATACAATTCGAATTATCTAAACAGATTGTATAAATTCAATTGTGTGTGTCCCCAGTAAATGCGCTAATTCGGTGTAGCGCTTCCACAGTATTGAGGCTAGCGTCGACTCTTGGAGCAGTGCACTGTGGGTAGCTATCCCACAGTTCCCGCAGTCTCGGCTGCCGCTTGAAACTCTGGAATTAGTTCCCAGTGCATGATGGGGCAAAAACGTTCTCCTGGGTTTTCCTTCCCGCATCTCATCAGTCCCCTCCCTCCCTCCGTGCAAGGTACAACAGGCAATCGTTTGGCACCATATCACGGGAGGCATGGAGCCCGATCAGCTCACCGCTGCAGTTGCAACGATTGTAAATGCCTCACGCATTATCCAGCAGTATGCGCAGAACCTGCAAAACTGGCTGAGGAAGTGACAACAGCGCGATCACGATAGTGATGAGGACATGGACACAGACATGCTTAGAAAAAAGCCATGTGGCGATTGGGACATCATGGTGATGTTAGGCCAGGTTCATGCCATGGAACGCCGATTCTGGGCCCGGGAAACAAGCACAGACTGGTGGGACTGCATAGTGCTGCAGGTCTGGGATGATTCCCAGTGGTTCAGAAATTTGCACATGCACAGGGCCACATTTTTGGAACTTTTTGAAATCCTGTCCCCTGCCCTGAAGCGCAAAAACACCAAAATGAGAGCAGCCCTCACAGCTGAGAAGCGAGTGGCCTTAGCCCTGTGGAAGTTCTCATACTAGATTAGTCTCAAATAATCTGTATGTGAAACCAGATGCAATTTGCAGAGCCCACTGTCCTGCTTCTGAGATACCATCCAATAAGGGAAAAAACTGAGGAGTACTTGTGGCACCTTAGGCCTGGTCTACACTAGTGGGGAGGGTCGACCTAAGATATGCAACTTCAGCTATGTGAATACTATAGCTGAGGTCGACGCATCTTAGATCAACTTACCTGCCATCCTCATGGCGGCAGCAGACAACAGCAGGCTCCCCGTTGACGCTGCCTTGCGCCGTTTGGCGAGCTGGAGTTCCAGAGTCGACAGGAGTGCCTCTGGGGATCGATTGATCACATCCTGATGAGACGTGATAAATCGATCCCCAATACATCAATCTCTACACGTCGATCCAGCCGGTAGTGTAGACAAGGCCTTAGTGAGTCTCTAAGGTGCCACAAGTACTCCTCATTCTTTTTGCGGATACAGACTAACACGGCTACCATTCTGAAGCCTGTCATCGAATCAGGAGTTTCACCAGATTTAGTAAGATCCTCATATGTAGGGAATAACACCACAATAAGTGTTTTCAGCAATCACTGAAAGTGCAGTGCTGAGCTCAGCTTTGAGGGAGAGGCCCTAGAGAGAAAAGCAGCAGAACCAGAACCAGAACCAGCTGGGGAGAGTGGGGGGGTTAGTGCTGCTGCATATACAGGCAAAGCCAAAACAAATCCTGGGAAAAGTCTTGAAACTTGAGTGCTGGGAGCAAAGCCCCTCGGTCAGCCTGCCATACCTGGTAAACAATGGAGGAAATAAAACAAGAGGGCGAGGAAGGAAAGGAGACGGGTTTGTGTGTAAAATAAGCCCAGAGTCCAGGTGAATGGGGGAGGCTTGCAGGGGGAGAGTGCAAAGCTTTGGCTTCTGCAAGGACTCACTCCTGCATGTTGTCCCAGGCAGGAAGCACAACATAAGAAATTGAACTGGGAGAATCAAAGGGAATATTTTCTAGCATGCTTATTATAACAAGCTTTCAGTAAAGCATTTAAGACAGTCTCCTTGTAGACTAGAATAGCCATTCTTGTTTATATGGCTTCAAATACTTAGGCCTGGTCTACAGTACGCGATTACTTAGGAATTATCCAACTTAAATCAAAGTAAAATTTGTTATGTCCACACGACCAAACTGTTTTTTTCAATTTAAAGGGCTCTTTAATCTGATTTCTGTACTCCACCTCAGCAAGGGGAGTAACCTAAAATCGAGAAAGCAGGTCCGGATTAGAGGTGCTGCGGACGCAATTTGATGTTATTAGCCTCCTGGAGCTATCCCACAATGCTCCATTGTGACCGGTCGGGACAATGATTTAATAAAGGTTCCTGTTTTAGCATGTAAAGTTCTATCAGGTTATTGTTTGGGAAGCATTGTTGTCCTGCATGGGCAGTCAGGTATCCTACTGAAGGTAATTTTCAGTTTGGTCCTTTTCCAACAGTTGCCTTAGAGTTAGGTGGTCAGAAACCAGCAACTAAGAAATGTACTGTTTCCTTGTTGAACTAAATGGTATTTTGTCCAATACATCTTTCATATAAAATGTGATGTCTGAAGTAATATTCACAGTAATATGCTATATTAAAGTATTCCCCAGTATACACATTTTACAGCTGTAAACATACCTGAAGTGAAATCTTCTCCCCCCTTCTCCTGAAGTCAATGGCAAACCCATTGACTTCTGCGGAGACAAGATTTCACCCAGATCGCTCTTATAGGAGCCATTTGGTGCATGTGTTAGAAAAGGGGGTTAAACAAAACTCTCACCAAAGAACTCCTGATGTCTTAGTGTAAATGCAGAGTGATGTCTAACCGGAACTGCCATTTATTGAGCTGTTGGATCTTTTAATAATAGTTTGAGGAGAGTTGGGTGATAGTTAATAGTGCCTCTGCTTTTCAGAGGTGCAGAGCACACAACTGCCAAAACTCAAGTGGGAGCTAAAGATGCAAAATGGGCCACAGATACTGCCTTGCTTTAGGTCAGGGATCGGCAACCTTTGTCACATGGCCTGCCAGGGAAAGCTATGGGTGGACTGGGACGGTGTATTTGCCTCCAGCATCTGCAGGTTTGGCTGATCTCTGTTCCAGGCCAGTGGGGGCTGTGAGAAGCGGCGCAGGCCATGAGTGCAGGCTTGCCCCATTGTGTGTGGCATCAGCTTTTCTCGCTGTGGGGGGAAGCCCCGAGATTCTGCATCCCCCCCAAGAAGGTGACTGGCTGTCACGGGATCGGTCACTCACCCGGCGGCGCCCCCGTCTGGTCATCACGGGAACTAGCTCTTTGACCCCGGAGCGCCCTCTGTCGACCGATGTCCGCTTCTCCACTCTGTCCCCGTGCCCCTCCCGGACCTCGGAGCCCCTTGCTGAGGGTGCTGCACCCCTGCAGTACCCCCCTGGTCTTAGGGTCCCCTACCCAGGAACCCACCACCCACTATCCCCAACTCACCTCAGAGTGTGCCACTGTCAGTCACCACTTGCCCCCCGCTCACTGGGGCGGACTGCAGTATCATGGCTACTCATCCCAGGCAAGGAGGGTTGGCCTGCTGCTGCTATCTCCAGCCCTAGGCTGCCCCCTGCAACCCTGGTAGTCCTGGGTCGGACCTTGTATCAGGCCCGGAGGCCTGGGGCTCGTGGCTAGAGCCCACCCAGCTCCTTCTGCCCTGCCCCAGCTCTGCCCTAACCCAGGTACCTGGCTCAGCTCCTGCAGCTAGGCCTGTCTCCCTCTGAATGCAGAGGAGACTGCTTCCTGCTTCCCTGCCTCCCAGCCCTTATATCCTGGCTGGGAGTGTTTGGGGCGTGGCCACACAGCTGAGCTTAGCTCCCAATCAGTCTGGGAGTTTACAGGCTCCCAGCCACAAACCCCTCCAGGCTATTTTAACCCCTTTTGGGGCTTTTCCAGCCCCTTCCGGTAGGGGGCAGGTGGTCACCCCGCCACACTGGCCCACATTTGATTTTCTTTTCTGTGGGTCAGTGGCCCATGACAGAAAAAAGGTTCACACCCCAGAGCCTGCACCCCCAGCCAGAGCCCTCACTCCCGCACTCATGCCCCTGCCCCAGCCCTGACCCCCCTCCAACCCTCTGAACCCCTCAGTCCCAGCCTGGAGAATCCTCTTGCACCCAAAACCCCTCATCCCTGGCCCCAGCCCAGAGCCCCCTCCTGCACCCTGAACGCCTCATTTCTGGCTCCACCCCAGAGCCCGTACCCCCACCTGGAACCGTCACCCCCCCTCCCACGCCCCAGTCCCCTGAGCTACCTGGTGAAAGTGTGAGTGAGGGTGGGGAGAGTGAGCGATTGGGGGGGGAGCTCAGAGAAGGAGTGCGGCATGGGTGGAGCTTTGGAGGAGTTGCAGGTAAGGATGTTTGGTTTTGTGTAAGTAGAAAGTTGTCAGCCCCAGCCCTAACCACTTTAGATTGGGGTTGGCCATACCATCCTATTCTAGAATCTGTAGAACCTGAGTTAATGTGGGTAGAATGGTAGAAAGAATTTTGCAGAAATTGCCGTTCCAATAGTAGCCCAGAATTTTCTCCAGATACCAGGAAACCCTCACTTAAAGGCCACCTCCAACAGCTAACCCTAACATGTAACTAGTACATATCTGTTGGACTTTTAGTTGAAGACCAAGACTGATAGGTAATTGATTTATTTTTCATTGTTGGTCTTTGGGGTGGTCTCTCCAATTCCAGACTAGAATTTTTCTATGAACCAGTAACTTTTTGCAGGAACTTTAATTGAGAAATCTTTCAGGAGAAAAAGAGAGAGACCCTAGAATAGCCAATATCTCTGTGGTTCATGCACTCACTTGGTTGAGGGGAGTCCCAGGTTCAAGTTCTTATTCTGCCTGATTCAGATCAGAACTTAAACTGATTTTCTCTCATGCCATGTGAGTGCCTAAACCACTGGGCTATTCTGAGGGGAAGGGTGTGTGTCCCAATTTTTGTGAAACTTTGAAAGCTTGTGGGTTTGCTCCAGTGCAGGATGGGAAAATATTTTGAAATCTTAAACAGTTTCACAGGACAGAAAATCTGTTTTCTGCTCAGCTCTACTCCAGACTGATTTCACTGTACCTGCGTTCTGGATCACTATAGCACTTAATGCTACTTAGTATCTTCCAGGAATAGCATCTCACAGTGGCAGTCAGTCATGACTTTCCTTTCTGCCACCTCATTTCCCACGTGGTGGGTGGCTGAGAAAAACAAAATGTTGTGTCAGTAATAGGGTAAAAAGAAAAAAAGTGGTGGCCACCACTTCGCTCACAAAATGAAGTAGGTCGTGAGCAATTTCATGTGGCCTTCTCAGAACCTCTTCTTCCTACCCCATGTTTAAATGTTTCA
Source organism: Sternotherus odoratus (assembly GCA_032164245.1). Classification (NCBI taxonomy): domain Eukaryota; kingdom Metazoa; phylum Chordata; order Testudines; family Kinosternidae; genus Sternotherus; species Sternotherus odoratus. The sequence goes on along the minus strand of JAVMKO010000008.1, from coordinate 77,358,254 downwards.
AAATTGGTTTAGCCCATCTGTAAAAACTGATTAGTAGTAGTAATTCATAGCACTTACACAGTGATTTTGAACTTCCAAAGCACTTTATAAACATGAATTATACATACAAGCCTTTTGGCAAGGCAGGATTGGCAGAATTAGAAACTAGGGGTTCCTGGTTCCTAAGGTTCCTAAGCTAGTGCTCAGACCACTGGGCATACTGCAGCACTTACAAATGTGTAGATTTTTAATAGTTTAAGATCTCCTCACTTTGCAATAAAAAGTTTATCATAATTAGTCTTACTCCAGCAGCTTATGTATTTTCCTACCTTTTCTTTCCTGAAGGCCATGAATAGTTCTTATAATTCCTGATAGTTAATATATTATTGATGCAAGCATGTCATTAAAAACATGATGGATTATCAGAGCTTTGTCTGAGGGCTTTAATGTTTGCAGGCTGGCAGAAGTGGCTGTATTGTACTTTCTATCCAGATGCACAAATAGCAGATGAGGCACATTCCTATCATTACTTGGCAATGAAAAGATCCATTAAGCTAATAGAACAATCATTGTTTATGCTGATTCAGAGGCACATTTTGAAGCAGTTCATTGATTCTGATATGTTCAGGTAACTGTATGGTAGAAAGTGTTCTGTTAAAAGAACCCGTAAACACATTTTCTTCATGCATAACTCAGATAACTTTGAAGTAAAAAGCAAGTATGTCTCATACTTTTCCATGGTAGTCAGTTTCTATTTCTAACTAGCACAAATACCCGGCGTTGCTCGGGTCCATTGGAGGGGGGGAGGGGGGGAGAGCCGAGCGAGTGGGGGGGCCGTTGGAGGGGGGAAGGGGGGAGAGAGCTGAGTGAGTGCGGGGGCCGTTGGAGAGGGGGAGGGGGGAGAGAGCTGAGCGAGTGCAGGTGGGCGTTGGAGGGGGGAGAGAGCTGAGCGAGTGCGGGGGCCATTGGAGGGGGGAGGGGGGAGAGAGCTGAGTGAGTGGGGGGACCGTTGGAGGGGGGAGAGAGCTGAGCGAGGGGGGAGGGGGGAAAGAGTTGAGCGAGTGCGGGGGCCATTGGAGGGGGGAGGGGGGAGAGAGCTGAGCAAGTGGGGGGGCCGTTGGAGGGAGGGAGAGAGCTGAGCGAGTGTGGGGGCCGTTGGAGGGGGGAGAGAGCTGAGCGAGTGGGGGGGGGCGTTGGAGGGGGGAGGGGGCAGAGAGCTGAGCGAGTGCAGGGGCCATTGGAGGGGGGTATTATTACATCATAACTATGTCACAGAGAACAGCAGGTGTTAACCTGCTGCCCAGGTGATGTTAATGGGCTTTAAAGAATTTCACCCCTAGGGGGCGTCAGAGGTAAGATTTGAAAATTTTTCAATTCTTACCCTGATTAGGACCCTAAAGCCTCTAACTGTACCAAATTTCAAGTCTCTAGCTCAAACGGTGTGGAAGGAGTAAGGGAACGTACATACACGCACGCATACACCATTTGACTTTTATATATATAGATTACTCTGTACTAGTAACTATTATAGTAAGGCTTTGTTTTATACAATTCTAAATTAAAATATGCACCATGCCATGTAATAATATTGTGCCTGTGGAAAAATATATTATACCTGTTGAAAGGCAGTAGAAGCTAAATGTATTTCAACAGGACACCATCAATGTAAAAAACGCACATTATTCTGAAAATTTTTACTATTTATACTTAAATTAGCACCAAAGATCACTAGAACTGAATGGGAGTGCAGAAAAATAAGTGGTTTTCTTTCATTTTTCAATTTGTTTACTTTGTGCATTTGACAGCCCTTTGTATAGTAAGTTTCCCCTGTTCATGATGAGGAATTTTTACACAAAAGTGGGGCGACAGATGTTTTTCTGAATCATGCACCCCCCCCCCCAAATGCAAAACCACAAAAAAAGGCAAGGGGAATTACTCTTTATATCGCTTTTGAAAACAGACTCCTTCAGATTCAGTTTCTCTTTAAACCCTACATAAATTGAGATTTTTATTTTATAAAACTGTGTAGATGTTTTAGTCCATTGCATCACTTAGTGTTGAATTTGTTGTCACAAATATTCATATTTTACACTAAATTATTGTGTATAGCTTGCTTATAGATTGTTCAGGCAAATAAGATGACTAAAAGAGAGACAGTAGTTTAATAAATCCAAACCTATTATTGATAGTAATATACTGAACATATAAAGCACATCTATATAATCTAAGAACCTCAAAAGGCTGTATGGACCTGTTACTTCTGTATTATCTGCATCTGACTTTGGGGAAATTGAGGCACAGGGGTTATGTGATTTTTCCCAAGGCCATAGAGTGAATAATTTTGCAGAAAGGTGGGGATGCAATGGCTCTCCCTGATTCTTATTCCTAACCACATCCTCTCTGTATAATTTATAATGAAAGTCCTGGGCCTTGTCTACTTGCACTTCTTGTAAATATAACAAGAGATGGAGTATAGAAAAAAGATGTTTTTTTAAAAATATCCAACAATTACTCATCTACATTAGAAACCAAAAAAAAAAGCAAAAAGATTTTTGTAGTTAAAGCCTTTGCTTGGAAACAAGTTTCCTAAGCAAGTTGAGAACTGTAAGGCACAACAATGTTCATAGAGCCTAACCATTTGATAAACATCTATCTCAGCCTTGGAATTGTCAGGTTATTTTGCCGAACTACCTGTGCAAGAAAAGAAATAAAATGATCTGTTTACGTCAAGCTTCAGATCCTAGTTGCTGTAACTTTTGTGAGCAGTTTAAAGAGGATGGTAAATTTGAGTACTTCGGATGTTAGAAATCATCTTATTGGTAAAATAAGATATGATGGGAAAGAAAATGATCACTTTCTTTTATTACAGTCAGTAGCACAGAAATGTTACACAATCTTCTCCCCTTTATGTGTAGTTTTCTGTTGAGGAATTGCAATGAGATCCTATTACTGATCTGAAGTAAAGGAAAACCTAGTTAAATCCATTCTCTGATTATTCAGTTTTAAAGGGTGCTATAAGGCAAATGGTTGGATTACATTTAAGTCAATTAATGGAATTTTATGAGCTTGCAAAGGATAAACTGAAATCCTGCATCACTTGGGGAAGTAGGATTCTTGTGCTGTGTTTTGTTATGTAGGAGACATTAATTAACCACAAATTATATATCATCATGGGTTTAGTAAACGTAACTTTTGTTATCAGATATTTTTAAAATAACCCATGTTATAGTTTTTTTTAAAAAAACCCTCAGAATACTACACAATAAATACACATCAGGGAATTCAGTGCATTCACTGAAGAGCAAACAAGCATGAATGAATCCTAGATGCTAGATTCTGACAAATGCGGATCTTGGTGTTATTGTACAGTGGTCAGGATCTTGAAATTGCAGCAGTTATTCAATAAACCCTTTGTCACAACTAGGATTGTCAACTTGGTAATATTTAAAAACCGGACACTCCAGCAGGAGTGCTGGAACTTCCTCTGACCCACCTTTTCCCCTAATTCTTGCCCCTGCCTGCCTTTTCCCCCTGGAAGCCCTCCCCCCATCTATTCCTTTTCCTCTCCCCTGCTCCCCCAGCTCAGGTCAGGAGGGACTCACTTGCAGAGCCAGGGCTGGGAGTTGCAGCTGCCCGAAACAGGCAGGGGGCGGCCCCATCTGAGTAGGGGCTGGCACGGGTGATGACCTGGTGCCTCCCCGATGCCCCCGCCCGCAGTAACTGGATATTGGGTGTCTGGTCAGTAGATCTGACCACACACTGTCTGTCTGGTCCGGGCACCTGGGCACTCTCGTTGCAACATGCTAGATTCTGTTGTTTTTTGTCAGGTTGGGAATCATAGTTCAAATCAAATGTGGATTTAAAATCTTAAAGCACCTAATAGACACAAGTGTGGTGCTATGGGAATGATTCATTTAGGGAAAGAATTAAACATCAGAAGAACTGTTGACTGATTTAACTCTACCAGTGATCATTGCTACTCCAAGGGGAGCACGATCAGGCCAAATGCCAGTGAATGTTCTGTCATTGACTTAAATGGGACTATGACTTAAGTCCTTCATGAGTGGAGAGTACTAGTCTCCATGTGCACAAGTTACTTTTATACATCTCTTTGTCATTGCCATTACATTGTGAGAGGACCATGGGGAATCCTGTTGTGATTCCATTGTGATAAAGACCTCAGATTATGTAATGATGATGTAAGTGTGAGATGATATGGTAAAACTTTTTCAGTGCATGCGTACGAACAGTCCGCTGTTACAATAGGAGATGTTATCTGGGAAACGATCTGGAGACACTGGTGAAAATGGAAAAAGGGGTTAAACTGTAGTGTAATTTTTACTGCCATTACTAATGCTGGTTGTAGTAGAATAATTCTGATAAGGCTGCCCCACTATCCTTACCTTAGCCTATTGTGCACAGTACAGTGACTGCCACTGTTGTTTGTTTATGGTAGTTCCGCTATATATTAAGTGCTTTCCATGCAGGTAAGAGAGAATCACCCCTGTCTCAAGATTCTCACAACCCACAGGATGTTCTCAGACAAGCAAAGATTAGAGAGAATAGGAAACATTATATATATATATATATATCAATTATCGTTATAGGCAGCACGACAGAAGCTAGTCTTAGAACAGGGATGGGCAAACTACGGCCCACGGGCGCTTCCTGACCAGACCCTCTCCCCTGCTGTCCCCCTTTCCCCACAGCCCCAGATTCCTGCGCCGCCAACGCTCTGGCCTGCAGCTACGGCTAGGAAGGGCTGGCTCCGGCGGGGTCTGAGCTCCTGTGGGACAGCATGTCTCGCTCCGGTGGGCCTGAGCGGCATAGTAAGGGGGTTCGGGCTGGGCCGGGGGTCTGTCGGGGCGGGGGTGTGGATAGGTGTTGGGGCAGTGAGGGGATGGGGGGGGGTTGGCTAGGGGGTGAGGTTCTGAGGGGTCTCAGGAGGGGGTGGTCATGGGACAGGGAGTAGGGGGCTAGATAGGGGGTGGGATGCCCGGGAGTGATTAGGGTGGAGGGTCCCAGAAGGGATGGTTAGGGGACAAGGATCAGGGGAGGTTGGATGGGTGAGGGTTCTGAGGGGTGTGGTAAGTGGGAGGGAGTCAGATAGGGGATGGGGCCCTCGGGCCAAAACGTTTGCCCACGCCTGTCTTAGAAACAGACTTGGAAATCTACAGTGTCTTCTGCCACAGTGAAATGGTACAATATCTTACTGGAAAACACTAAGTGAATAAAGTTTATCTCCATGGCAACTCTTGATACTTATAGCAGGATTGTATGCAGATGGATACTGATGTATTTTAACTTGGGTTTCCTTTTTATTCACATTTCCCAGGTTCATGCTATCAAATCCCTCACATGTTTGCTGGTTTTCTCAAGTTCTTTGCCTCATTTGGTCAGCTTTGTAGTCCACAAGCAGTAGTTTGTGCCTTGGTTTTGTTTGAGGAATTTGTTTTTCATACAAACTTAGGTATGGGGGAAAAACGTATATTAATATCTGCTGGAACTCCCTACCGTGATTTAAATATATGCACTATTATACTAAGGACCACCCAGTATTGCTGTGACACACTCATGAAACTTATTCTTGATTCCTAAGAGCTATACTATATCCTGCCCTCAGGTATGTGTGCTCCTGCATATCCCAGGGTGTAATGGGGCCTTAGACAGGAAGTTTGTTTAGTATGGTCTGGATTCCTATGTCACTTGGTACATCCTCTTTAAAATTACCATATTACCTGGTTTTTCATATGATGGCCTATGAATTTTTCTCAGGACACCGGAAATCACATTTACATTTAATCAATCAATGTTTTTTTAAAAAAATAATTACAATGCGTCTATTCAAGATATACTTGTGTTGACCAAGAACAGCCCAGCAACATATGTTCAGTGTTGTGAACAGTGCTTGGAGTAAAGGGAGAGATGGAATGAGTGCAGACACTGTCAAAGCTCTTCTTTTGCTCAATGCACATGTTAACTTTTGTTTAGTGTTTCATGATAAACTAATTCAAACACTGCAAAAATCCCCCAGTCTGAGAAATGTGCACATCTTGCTGTTGAGTCAGGAAGTGGCAGTAGTTACACCAGCATATTTATTTCTAAAGTATATTTTTATCTTTTGTTTGGGTATTTTCTGACCTTAAAATTGTCACCACAAAAGCATCCTGGTTTATTTTGAAAACATGGTCACTTTAATCCTTCTAAATGTATCCTTTGCCATGTACTACCTGGACTATTGGTGATCTATTGTAATCTTTCATAGGAAAAGGAGCAGTTACGTGATTTACAAGGGTATCATTACAATGAGATGCTGCATCTTGAGTTTGAAACAGATGATTTAAACACAAATGTTTGAAAATTGAACATATTTGTCTGGAGTGTTGCAGTCTGCTTTACTTTATTTTGTTAGGTTTGCTAGGTCTTTATACACATTTGACAGCAGTTTAATTGAGAAATGCAGTTTGTGTTTATGGGAAGTGTCCATATGCTGTTTTTGTAAACGACAAAAGAACTCAAGAAGGAAATACAATGCATCCAACAAACTCTGTCCCACCATAATTCCACAGCCTCTCAGCAGCTGTAATAAGAAAGCTCTTAAGAGGAGTTGTGTTTAATTACTGAAGAGAATATTGCCAGTTCTCCTAGCTTACAGTTCATTTAATGCCTTCTGAGAACCAGTCATTCATACACAAATGAAAAATTCCCTTTATTCCTTTTGGCCAAGATATGTTCTCTAGTCTTCTTCTTGCATCTTCCCAGATTACACAGGGAAGTCACTTCAATGAGAAATACCCCATTGGAACATGACATCAGCACTCTCATTGTCTCCTAAATTCCCCTGCTGTACAGTGCCCACCTCCAGTTCCAGGGAAAGACAGCTCCATCATAACCATGCTGCCTGGCAATCCTGTATAGGCAGCTGCCCCTTAACATTGCCCAGTTCAGAAGGGGCTTTTACACTGATTCCTTGCAGGGTTTGGGAGATGCAAAGCACATCCTCACCACCACCCCTTCTTGACCCTGTGAAGAGCTGTCCGCGGAGAACCCGGGAATGGGAGGTGCTGCTACAGAAAAAGCTGAGCTCCTGTGTGCTGAGGGAGATTCATGCACAGAATGTCCTGTCCATGCCTGCATCAGGAGCTGTTTTTTAGCCTTATTCTCCTTTTTTAAAAAAAAGATTGAGTTCAGATAATGGAACTCTGTTGATCTTTTTTTTTTTTTTTTTTTTTAGAGTTGATTGCAGTGAGGACAAATGAAATGATAATTTTTTCCATGCGAGGAATAGAAATTGCCCAGTGATTCGTTTTCAGGGACTCTAGCTGTTCTTGGTGACACTTAAAACAAAAAAAAATCAGGAAAGTACACATTGCTTCAAGCTGACTTGAACGTCTTCAGTGTCTACAGGCTCAGAGGTGCAGTGGCCTTGAGAGCAGGCAATGTAATATGGCAAGCAGGATTAAAAACAGTGCCTTTTCCCCTTCTTTTCAGGGTATAGGGGTAGCACATAACCAGTCTGAGTGATCACTATTTTTGTTTTAGACTCTAGGAGGTTATGAGGGGTTGCAAGGTTACCAGTCCCATTCAATACTTTCCTTTCAAGAACCGCCCTCTGTCACTAGACGGCTGCAAGGCACCATTGCAGTTTGGCTGTCTCCTTTTCTCCCTCAAGAAGCCAACATCTTAAATTGCTAGAGCTTACTAGATCTGACAGAGAAATTCTTCATGTGTGGACTGGATGTCTAACTAGATCTGATGTGTTTTTTGTGGGCTAGGGCAAGTGCTGGAAGCTATTAGAATGCTGAACAAAAAGCTCCATTCAAGGACTGCTAGCTTCCCGCTGGGCTAATCCAAGTATCAGAAATTTAAAAATATGGGGTAGAAGACTGTGGTCTCCACAAACAACAACTTTTAAAGGTGTCTAGAACATCTGCTCATTTTAACTTCTATGGCATAACAAAGAAACTATATATGTATACACACACACACTTTATTAAAAGTGTTTGATTTGATTTTTTTAAAGTATAGCTGCAAGCTGGTAAAAATCTTCTCTTGTCACTCAAAGTTAGGACAGGAAAACTTTTCTTTCCCTTGAAATAGCTGTATTTATTATCTGACCTGTTCTAACATCTCTGGTTTGACTTGGAAACCAGGAAGAAACAAATGCTTTTCATTGTTTGATGACTTTACTTAGCATGAAAATAAAAATGGTTTCCAAAACAAATATGAAACTCCTTGTGGAACATTTAATGAAAACTAAACTGCTTTATGTTAATAAACTATTTGAATAAGTTATAAACCGTTTACTTTCTGGACAGCAATTTTTAAAATAAAAATAGCAAGTGTTCTGAAGTGACTTTTTGTGGACTGAAGTGACTTTTTGAGGGTGGAGCTCATCCTGACACTGCTTACATGTGTATAAATATGAAACAATTGTACGGGATCAACATAATGTTGAGCACCGGAGATGCACTTTGAGCCTACCCCCTTTTTTTTTAACTTTGGGAAATTTTATGAGTTAATTTAAAAATGAAGAAAGTTCAAGAAACATCATTGCTTCAGAGCTAATTTTACACCTAAAACATTGACAGTTGAAGAGTTGCAATAACTCACTGTTATTGACTGCTGTACTAAACTGATAGCAGCCTGTCATAGCTTGAGGGGGTAATGTTTCTTATGGGACAAGCAACAGGATTTCTCAGATATGATCTAATTTTTTGAGCGATGGTACATGAGCAGTAGTTGTTTTGTTGTTTTTATCAGATTTGTTGGATTCTTTTCCATAATTGTTTTTCTTTTGGTTGGCATTATGTTTGACCTAGGACCACACTATTTCATGGTATGAATTGGCACAACTTCACTGACTTCAACAGAGCAGCAAAAATTTATATCACCGGGGAGTTGAACCTATTGATTCTTATTTATCCAGCATACAGGTAAATGTTTGGCAATTACCATAAACTTTGATGGGATCAGACTTGGGCCAATACTGAGTGCTTTTGAAAATTCCACTCTTATTAATAGTGTTTATTTTCAGGGTGTGTAGAAAGACTAGGAAAAATGTTAACCTCCCCAACACATTGGACAGAAAATCCAAGTTTGCCTTTGGATTTACACGTAAATTGATCATTTATTGCACCCCATTTCTAAGTGTAGAAAACGTTACCAGGATGTGTGGTAAGACACGATTGGTTATATAAAACTACCACAATTTCTTTCCCTTGTATGGCATATTTCTGTAATTCACTGTTGATTACCTAGAGTGACTCTTTGACTGTAAATCATGCATATGAACTTATGAGTTAAAAATTCAAACAGAACTCTCAGATCCTTTTGTAACACAGGACAAGACTTTAAGCTGCTTCTAGTGGAATGCAAGTACAGCATGTTGTTTTACGATGATGCATTAGGAGCAGTTTGATCCAGTTCTGAATCAGGTTTCCAGATTTCTCTTCTCATGAGAGCAGCATTCCAGGATTTTCTCTGTTTTTTCCATTTGAAAAGAAATGTATTTTTCTTATCAACTTTCTTTCTCCTTTCCTCTTCCACCAAAATATTTAAAACTAAGATGCCTCTGAGATTCAGATCAAACCTCAGCAGATGTCAGAAATCTGGCATTCTGGCCTTTGTGATCACACCAAAAAAGAAGCTGTTTCAAACTCTACTCTTAATGAACTATATTTATTTAAAGGTCTGATCCAAAGTTCACTGAGGTCAATGGAAAGACTCCCATGGATTTCAGTGAGCTTTGGATCAGGCCCTAAAATCTTGACTATTCTGAAATGTAACAACTTACTTCCCCATTATTCTTTTCATGAAGGGAAGAGGGGTTTTTTAAGTGACAAGAATAAATCTGAAAGATGAATGAGCTCAGAAGTATTCACAGGTTGAGGGCTTGATTCTGCCGTCAGCAATACAGGTGTGGGTCTGTGTATCTTGTAAAATCAGATAGTTGCAAGGCTAGGGTACTGATTTTACAAGATATCTGATGATTTACTCCTATATACCTTCAGGACAGGGTCAGCCAAGTGATGCACACCTGTGTACCTGAAAAGAAAGTCAGTCCCCAGTTGATTAAAACTATGTACATCTCACTTTTCCATTATTAAAGTAGTTCTAATATAAAGAATGTGCAAAAGAGGGAGAGAAATTTGACAAGAAGAATCCATAAAGGGGACATGCCTGGAGAGAATAAATAATTGAAGCTGTCCATTGCCAAAGAACTGAAACAGATCAGACCATCTTTCCTAAATCACATGAAATTACAGGTTTTGGAACAATCAGATGTACAATGGAAATTCTTCACTTAAAGATCAAGAGAATCCTTTTCTGTTAGGCTGCATTACAAGAGTTCTGTATATGATGGAGTTTATAATAGTGCATTCACATAGGGCTGAGCTACATTGTTAGCTTCTTTTGGATCCAGACCATGAAATAAAAGAATCCTATTTCTTTTATTTCAGTAGTTATGACCTGAAATTGCTTGATGCTCCCCATCAAGACAACATTTAAAATATAAATTGGCTGAATAATAATAACAATAATCTCATGTTAGGACTGTTAACAAAAGAGGAAACTTGTTGGTCTGTTTACCTGCTTCAGGAAATACTAGGCTGCCTTCCTGTATTTTTAAAGACATGGATTGTTTTATCTTTGTTCAAACTTGTTAAGTCTGGATGAATTTAAAGCCCACTTAAACATTCTTCTTGTTGCTCCTCCTTGCCTCTTGAGGTTAAGAGAGACTTTTGTTTTGGGTATAAGATACGTCTATGGTTCACATGATTAATAGGTATAACTATATTGTTTATATGATGAGATTTGTTATATCTCCAGTTTCTATTTACTTAATCCCTTCAGTACTGTACTTAAGATCACCCATTGTGCTACCTTTGGAAAGGATATCTGTGTACTGAGCATCTGCAGGGGTGTATAATGCCCAATTGTAGGATGAATGCTTATAAGGATTCATGAACCAGCAATAGTCTAGGCACAGGGCATTTCCTGAGGATTAATGATCAGCTCAGAGATTTGATGGCTCATGGTGAAACCTTCATAAAATGTCTCTTGTTTCCATTCACGTCTGTACCGTCACTGACTGACTGTCAGTAATGGGAGATGGTCTTCTGAGGATGAATGAAGAAAGACAGCACTATGCTCAATGCTTAAGAATAACCTATACCTGTGTACCCTTACTCAGGTAATTCTCCCATTGGAAAAGGGTGTTTGTCCAAGTGCAGAGCACAAGGTTGGTCCCTCTATGTCTAAACTACAATAAAACTCCTGTGGTTGATCCAGGTCAGCTGACTCAGGCTGCAGAGCTATAAAATTGCAACATAGATGTTTGAACTCAGGGGACCCTGTGGGAGGAGGGTCTCAAAGTCCAGGATCCAGCTGAAGCCTGAATATCTACAATGCAATTTTATAGCCTGAGTCAGCTGATCCAGGCCAGCCCTGAGTGTATTATTGAAGTATAGACACACCCTAATAAAATGTACTTTACAGTAGTCTCCAGATGACATTTTTTGACAAAAAAGACTTCAATCAAAACAGAAATTTCTGTAGGAAATGCCAACTTTGAATCATTTTTTCCTCTGGTTCTTTAAAAAGAAAAAAATCAGCTGAAATGTTTTGTTTTTTGTCTGCAGTCTTTTTGGTTTTGGAGTTGGAAAAAATCTGAAAAGTTTTGAAGGAAAAATTTAGTGATCATTGACATCCTTTGTGGGAACAAAAAACATTTCCTGACCAGCTGTACTTATCACACATACTCACCCAACTATTAATATTAATATCTCTCTCTAGATCTCATTCCCTGGGAATTTTCACAGAGGGCCAGATTTTTAATTAGGCATTCACATGTGTACAGATGTTTGCGCCAGCAAGTGCGTTTCATATGTAAATGTGCCTCTTTGAACATGCATTTTTGTGGGTAGGATTATTCCACACATGTTAGAAAGTTTGGCCCATGCTGTAGTTTCCTTTTGAGTACTGGAGCCATAATCTCCTAAGGGAGATATGCTGCAAGAATCGCTCTGATCTGATTGCTAGTAGTGCAGTGATTGCAGTTAGAGATAGCTGGCAGTGTCTTTAAATGAAAGGTCTGATGGAGAACAAAAAACACTGTGCCAATTGCCATAAAAACTATTGCTGCTGAGAAATTATAATTGCATGATTTAGCACAAATAGCATGTGCCCACCTTACAATGTTCCCTCTAATTTTTTATATCCATGCGTGGAATGAATTTTGTTATGTGCACCAATGTGAAGGTGGTGTGTAATGGGTGTGGGGCTGAGGGGTTCAGAGTGTGGGAGGGAGCTCTGGGCAGAGGCAGGCAGGGCCGGCGAAAGGGGGGTACTATGGGTAGAGCTGTACCGGGCCCCGGACTTGAGGGGGGCCCCCTTGAAGTCTGGGGACAGGTACACAGCTCTACCCGTAGTCGTCCCCCCTGGGCACCGCATCTCCCTGGCCGCTCTTTCCCCGTCTGTGTCCGGCGCCGCGGCCGGCTGCCTCCTGAGCCCTTCAGCCGGCGGCTCGTCCTGCGCCCCAAGAGCCGCCCCGAGGCACCCCTGGCTGCAGCGCTTCCCCCGCCCACCTGCATCAACTTAGAGCCGGGCCAGGGTCTGCCCCGGCACAAGCCCCGCTCCTCGCCAGCAGCCGAACCGGCCGCCTTCTCCGGGCCTGGGATTCCCCCACCACCAGCATGTAGCCGGGATCCTGGGGGCTCTGGCAGCGGCAGCCGCTCCTGGGACGCATGGGTTCGCAGTTGTTCGTTTCTCCCGCCTGCAAAAGTTGAAAGGTTTCTTCCCCCCTCCCCGCCCTTGCCCAGCCCGGAGACTTTGAAACTCGGGGCTGGGAAGAAATTGACACACTTGCCCGCTCTCCCTTCTCGCGGGTTTATCGAGGATTTCCCTCGGCACGAGACATGACTCCCGCACCCTGCACCACCCTGGCTGTCTGGGAGCCCCCCGGCACCACAGGATGCCGGCGGCTTCAGAGGACTGGCCGGGCGTGCCGCTCCCGAGGCACCCCCGGCTGCAGCGCTTCCCCCGCCCACCTGCATCAAGAGCCGGGCCAACCCTTGGCGGGGCGGGGGGGGGGAGGGCCCAAACGCTCAGAGTAGGGGCCCCCCAAAGGCTCAGAGTAGGGGGCCCCCAAATTTCTGTCGCCGGCCCAGGAGGCAGGGGGTTGGGTGTGGCGGGGAGGGTGCTCCGGGCTGGGCTGGGAGTTGGGTGTGGGAGAGAGGGGGCTCCGGGCTGGGGCAGGGTTGGGTGTGGGGGGATGAAGGCTCTGCCTGGTGATGCGGGCCAGGGATGAGGGAGAGATGCCTCTACCCGCTGTACACCTGCATGCCATGCAGCTTAGAAGGAACTTAGCACCTACACCCATGCTTTCAGGTGTGTGTTCTGCCTCATCATGGTTTAAGTGTTTGTGTTTGCAAATGATAGTCATTTGATTTTTTTGTCTTTATCTCTCGTGTGATTTTCTTTCTGCTCTTCTCATTGTTTCTAGGGATTTTAAGCCTCATGCACCAGGCAGCAAGAATTCTTGCTTTAGTTTATAATGTTCTCTCAGACTTATGACTGTACATAATACATGGAGCAGCGGTGATTGGAGTACATTTTTCTGGGAGCTGCAGCCTACCTCTTCCTGGACATATACTTATTGCATGTCCTGAGGAATTCAAGTGATTCTAATTTTCAGGTTATTTAAATAGTTCTGATGGACTATATTTTAGATTTGTTATATGTAGCACAACTAGAGATCATTTATAAAAATTGTTATTAAATATATATAATTTATATATAAACATATTTAAATATTGCATTGATTTAAAGATAGGATTAGCTCTTTAAAGGGCTTGCAAGTTAAAACCAGTTAAGTTAGGAATTTGTATCCTTGTATAGCTTTGGAACACTTTGGAATCCTAAGTTTATGGCTTTCAAAGCATTTGCCTATTTCAAATTTTTCTCATAAGATAGTGTGGTGATTTACACCTCTTGAGATATTGAACTCTGATCCAAAAATGCGGTTTGGCTCTTATATAAAGAAAACACTGATGGGCCTGATTGAAAAGAAGCCTATCTTTGATTTCCTTGTGACACTGGCATTATGCAAAAGCAGTTGGTATTTAACACTTTCTCTGCATACTGTACATGTATTTGCAATTTGTTGGATGTTAATTTCTCCAGAGAGAGAAAGAAGGGAGGAAGGAGGAAATAGCTCCAAATTATCTCATTTAAACTGGAATACTGCATCAGAGGGGAAAATTAGGCCCTGTTCCTGCAGTGGGCTTATTATTTATGGACGCCTAAGCTTGTGGGTCCTCTGTTGACTTCAATAGTAGTTTGTATTAACACAGGGGTTCACATATTTTCAGGATAAGTTGCCGTTGAATGTAAGATCTGGGGCAGGGTCTGTCTCTGTCCTGTATACGCATAGCAGCCAGTACAATGCCGTCTACGTTGCGATTGGAGCTGGCTGCTGATACTCTTAACGCTAATAATGGTAACAGTTATGATCTGTGTTTTGACACCGATAGTTCACAGTGATGGGAGAAAAAATTGGAAACGTTTTTTATAAAATAGGATGTGTTCGCTCTTGCGTGCTCAAGGGTGTGTATCAGTCTTGAGGCAAAGAAATTAAGCAATGCTAAGGGAAGGAGAGAGAGAGAGAGAGAGAGAGAAAGCATTGCTCACTTCGAGGCTCACAAAATGTACTTGGAATGGTTGCCAGCAAGAAGAAACGATATGTTTTGGCTTGGAAACCTGTGACACATTTTGTTTTTGTTGGGGGTGGAAGGCTTTCTGTATAAAATATGAGAATATGTAAATGAAGAGTTCTGAAGCTGAATTTTGAGGGTTTGCTCACGTGCCATCCCTATGGACCATGGCTTCCTTTACAGCGTGTGCCCTTCCCACCTTTCATTAGAAGTTACACGTGCGAACCTAGTTACATATTATATCAATCCGTTTGGTTGGTTAGAAGAAAGAAGGGAGGGGGAGGAGGAGCCCAGGTCTGCCTTGGCTAGTATGGTTCAAGTTTTAATCAGTATGGTATTTCCTCTTCCTGAAGGCCAGAGGGAACACCTGTGTTTTTCTTTAAGTATCACAAGAGACAGTTGACGGAATCTATCGTTTTGAGAAACGGACGGTTCCCCAGTTCAGAGGGGAAATGAATTAGAGCCCATCTGCATACATTGTCTTCAAAGAGCACACACAACACTTTGACTAACAATTTACAAAAATTAGAGAGTGAGAGTGAAATCCAGTGACAGAGCTAATAAGATGTCTGGTAAATGGCTTTTATGAAGCATCCAGCCTGTGCAGGAGGCCTGAGCGTTTCTATTAAAGGTCAGGGAGGTTTTGTTGTAACACAATTTGAAAGCATTTCTGAACCATCAAGGCAGATTTCTTGTGTCAGGGTTATGCTCTTTACTTCAAAGGATCTTTTCATTCTTAAATTTGTTCTGGGTTTTGTGTAAATCTACCTTAGGACCCTAGAAAATGCATATTTTTTTCCTTTCTGATTCCCCTGCACACACACACACTTTTTACACTTGGCAAGTGTTCTCTTCCTTGCAACACCACCCCAGAAATTTTAACAAAGCTGTAATTAAATGGCTGTTTTGCAGCTTCACAGTTAAGTGTAGTGTAACGTTAGCACCCTTGTGGCCAAGATGGAGTCTTGGCAGCTCTGGCCAAGAGAAGGCACGTGCAGGGATGCAGCAGGAAAAATCCCTTCCACCCCAGGGGCACCTGTTCCAATCCCCCCCCCAAGAGTGAACACACACACACACGCCAGAAAAGTACAATGGATATAAGAAAGGGAAATATTTATTTACAGAGGGATGAGAAGAGAAATACAGCGAGGAGAAATATAGGGGAGCGGTAAAACAGGGTTGCATCCAAACCAAGGCCCCACACGCCCAGTGGTAGCACAGTCTGAAAGGGCAGACACCGAGCAATATGTCGGCACACACAGTTCAGGAATCCCGAGCAAAGTTCCAGTCCAGTGGTGAGTCTTGGGTGCTCCTGGTTGTCTTCGGCACCAGTGAACTTCCCCCAACAAACCCCTCTGGTGCCCTCTTCTGCTGCTCTCTGCAAAGCCACACAGAGCGACCACCTCCCCACTTAACTAGCTAGCAGCCTCCCTCCTTATTCCCAATGTAGAGTCACAAGCCCCAGTACTCACAGCCCCATGCAGCTCTGGGCAGCAATGTTACTGGGTCCAGCTCCGGCCAGTCCTCGGGCGACTTCTCCCTGGCACAGTGCTCCTCCTGGCTCCTGTCCTGAGATGTCCCCGATCAGTCGCCCTGTCCTTCCCAGGCAGTTTCTCTGCTGTTTCCTCTTTTGAGGGTCTGCAGGCTGCAGCCCTTCTCAATCCTGAGCTTCAGAGCCACCCTCTCCAGTTTCCTTCCTTCCTTTCACTTTCCCCCCTCCCCTTTAGGAAGAAGATTTAAAGAAGCCATGCTCTCTGAACCCCCAAAATGGGCTACAGTAGCAACCGGTCTTGCCAAAATCTCTTCAGCATCTTTGATGTCAGCACATCTCTGGTTTGATCAGTGTTAGTGCAGGGAGAACACACACACTGTGGGCCACCTACTCTTGGAAAAACAGTATTCAGGGAAAAACAAGTCCATGAAAACCGTTGGAATTGAACTGGTGTAAAAGAGAGGCAAATCTGGTGCCATGTGTTCACAAGCTACAGAACTGGACTCTTTTAGTTTCTTGTTCATGATTTAGTCATTTTTTTAAAAGGTATTTAAAACAAGAGATGTGGGGAGACGGGTAATTCCATTTTGTGGAGGATTCTGATATTTTAAAATTCTCTACAAAAGGGAATAGAGCCCACCTTCTGGGGCAGTCCACCAGGTATGCTGTCCTGGGGCAGTCCACCAGGTATGCTGTCCTAGAGCTGTGAACCCTGGAAGGAATACCAGGGAGCCCAGTCTGCCAAAGAGTGGAATGTGGGAGCCATAGTTGCCAGAGCTTCCCAGCTCTTATCACTTGCTGTGAACTGAAAGGACCCAGAGCCTTGGGAGCTGGAGCTCCTAGTGTTTCTAAACTCTTGGTTCCCTGTCAGCCAACATGGCAGGCTGATGGGGACATGGGCGTCTGCAAGCCCTGCTTCGCAGTGGCCTGCTAGACAAGCTGCAGAGAGACCTGGGAGCCTCAGAATTTGGGAGCAGGAACTTCCAGGCTCTCGAATCCTTGTCAGCAAGGCTGCTGAAGAGTCAGGAAGCTTGGGATGCCGAGAAGCTGGGAGAGCTGCGCAGGAAACCGGGCAACTCTACTGAAATGAACAGTCTTCACAAAATGTTTTGGAGAATGCCAGTTCACCAGAATCAATGCAAAAACATTCCATTGGAGAATATCCCGCCAGCTCCATTTACAAATCAAAGTTTTCCCCTAACATCTAACAACTTGAAGGTAGACTGGATTTGAGGCCCAGACCCCTTGACCTTTTCTTTTAGAAACATGCCTGAACCAGAACTTTGCATTTTAGAATCATCTTTAAATTTAAAAAAAATGGAGAAGAAATGGAAATTCCCGAGTTTTGTTTTATGACTTTGTCTCGGTTTATTGTTTGTAGATCTGTTTTTAGTTCTTCATCGCCAAATATCCAAGTGGCAAATAAATATTTTTCAGTCTGCCAGAGGAGTCAATTGTGTTCTTCCATTAGTCTGAATAAATAGCCATGCTGACAGATCGGTTAATTCCAGTCTCTCTGTTCCTATGACACCAACTAAAACAACAGTGATTAGGACTGTCTGGAGACCATGGGTGGAATCCTGGCCCCCTTGAAATCGATGGGAGTTTTGCCATTGACCTCATTGGGGCCAGGATTTATCTCAGCTTGCCATAACTGGTGATTCAGGCCCATATCCGCTCACTGGATCTGCTAGCGTGGGGCCTTGGACCTACCCAGAACCTCAGATTCAGTCCTTTAAAAATATTTTGATCTAATTTTACAGAACACAGCTTTTCTGAGCTCCTCAGTTGGGAAGCACAGTGAATATTATTATTCATCATTATAATATTAAATATATAATGTATATGCAGATCTTTCAGTGGAGAATGCAGAAAGGCAGGGTCACAGTATATCTTCTAAGCCCACAGCAAGCTCAGAGCTGAGAACTCCATACCCTAGTTGCAGTCTTTGCATAAGCAGGATGCACAACAATTATACTGCTAGCTGAATATGTAAACACATACTTAATAGTATTTCCTAGTGCAGATCTGACCAGAAGGGCTGCTCAGTTCAAACACATTCTCTTAGGTTTTGCTGGGGGCCATATCGATCATGCCTGTTGTGCTCACACACAGAGCAGTGATGAATAGAAAGGTATCCATCATTGCATTAACATGCTGACATATAGAAGTGTTGAGAATTATATTGGATAGTAAATCTCTCCAGGATGGTTGGTTTCATTTTCCAGTGTCAAAATTATGGCTCTCGTTACTGATGCCTTTAGAATTTGTTATTTCTGCCTTCAGTTTTTTCATTTACTTGCCTGAAAAATGAAGCCCCTTAAAGAGATGTTGCCCCATTTTTATATGCCGATCTTCAGCATTCTATAACCTTCTCACCATGGAATTTTCCATGTGGGCCAGGATCTGGCCAATGAATGGGTGGAGACTCACTCACATCCACACCCACACAAATTTATATGGGTGAAACATTCCCCCATCCCTCCCCATTTCCCTTCCTGGGATTTGTTTTGTTGTTTTTTTAAAGGAAGTAACAAAAGCCTTACATGATTGTACCTACAAACATGAGAGGGCTTCCCTGGTCCTTCCTCTAGCTCTTGTCTCTAAGGGCTACTTAGCTTGTAACATTCCTGTGTTGGAGTTTAGGGGACCAGAACACTGACTCTCCCCCAGGGATTTAGTCAGCTATCTGACATGTTTTTTTTTCAAAAAGGGCAAGTTCCATGGGTGAAATCCTGGCTCCATTGAAGTCAATGGGGTCAAGATTTTCCCCTGTGTTTTCTGTCTTGGAGAATTTACTGCCTGTTGTACATTTCTAAGCAGAGAAGTATCTCACCAGGTAGGCAATTAGCCTGAAAGCTTAACTTGCCAAAAGCTTTCAACATAGCCTACATCAGCCTGTCTGAACCATTAGAGTGTCGTGTGTTCTTCTTTCCTGCTCCCTTCTCCACTTCCTCCTTTCCTTTCCCTGTCAACCTTCCCCCAGCTGGATTGCTCCTCAAATAAAGGCCCCTTCATGGAGCTGATCCATCACTGTGTTTTTACTCTTTGCTCCTTTCTATAATCCTTGCTCTTTCAAGCTGACAGCTTCCCGTCAGATGGTTTGCCAACAACAGTTCTGAGCCTAATATCTTATGCCAGACTCATCTTGTTGTCCTTGCTGAACAAATGAGGCTTATGTACCTTCCAGAGAGTGCTTCTTACCTCTTACAAGGTTACCGTTTACCACAATTAAACCGGCAGTCTGTGTGTGATGATTAATATTATTATTGCTACAATATAAAAACATGACTGCTTTTAGAACAATTGAGTAATGAGGGAAGAGCAAATCCAAAATGCAGCTTTTTGCTTACTGTCTTTAAAAAGAATCTATTTTAATCACCTGTTTGCCCTGGCAAAAATGTTTGTTTTAGTTAATGAAATCAATGGAAAGTATAGCAATAGATTTGCCTAAAATGTAATCAGCCATCTGCTCCATTCTTCTCCTCTCTTTCAGTCCTCCCTTTTTCTCAGATATCTTACATTGCACCGTATAAAGAAAATTATAATTTGAAAAATATGGATTTCAAGAAGATTTTACCTTTATGTAATTTTTCTGTTGTGCTTTTGTTCTTATTGTTTTGCGGTCCAATCCTACAACGATTTACACATGTGAATAACTTTGCTAGTATGAGTAACTTCACCCTCCTGAGTTACCCATAAGCATATTCCCAGAATCTGGCGCTCCCTCTGTGTGAAGTATGTATAACATCATGTGTGCATGTGTTTTAGTCAATGTGCACACACTGACTAAAATATTTTAAATATATTGTTTAGAATATAAAGTTTTGTACTGGTATTTTTCATGTATCTCTCTAGTAAAGCCAAGTTCTCTAAGTTTCCAGGTATTAGCCTTGCCATGAGAGAAAGAAATAAAAAATTGTAACAAAAGAAGCCCTTTAAATAATTATCTGAAATAACTATTCTGAGAATCAGGATATTGTGATCTCAGCTTTGGGTAATGTAGCCATGTGAATCTTTTGCCAATGCAATCTTTTATATCATATGCTCATTATCTCTCTCTCTCTCAACACAAACATACACATGTTCTGATGTTCTGACACAGTGTGTTATGCATATTGGTGGAGATTTTCAAGGGAATTTGGATATCCAGATTCTATTAATTAATTAATGGGACTTGGACATCCAGATCACTAAGTCAGATTATCACCTCAGCTGTAAAGTACAGTCGGACCCCGCAATACCGCGACGACCGGATCCAAAAATACCCGATCGCGGTAAACGTGAGGTTGCGCTATTGCGGGGTCGCGCCACATCAAAGTGCCGTGCGCTGCCACCATCGGGAGCCCAGCGTGCCCCATGCTATAAGCGGATTTGTGCTATAGTGGGGCACTGTATTGCGGGGTTCCACTGTATAATAACATAATCATGTAAAGTAATTTTGGTACTGTAACGGAGCCCTTCACTGCTCATGCCACAAATCAGCCGGAGACCGTGTCTGTGCAAGCACCCATGCCCTTTTATTTCTAGTGTCAGTTCCCAGCACCACTTATATACAGTTCATTCCAGGGAGTTCCCTGGGGGACAGTTCGAAAGGTGGACTGAGCCACAGATTGCTAATTAGCTGCAGGGCAAAGAGGATCATACAGGGTCCTGGCCATACTAGAACCAATGCGTTTCCTCTGTGCTAAGGAAGCGAGAGAAGATGACAGGACTCTACCTGCCCTCCTGTGCATAGTAGAGCATAGCTCTGTGGGGCAGAACTTATTCTGGGGCTTGCAGGGGCAGGTTAGGAAAATAGTGGGGACAGGGCTGGTAGATCCACAAGCATACAGACCCACTGAAATTGTCTTCCTGAACACCTTATATAGAAGTTGCAGGATTTCGTTTCCCAAAGGCACGTGTAGACCTCCTTGCACACAGCACAAGTGACCAGGCTCTACGAAGCTCCATAATAAAGACCCTTTGTAATCTTGTTTAATGAATCTTGGAAACTGCAGGGAAGTGCTGTTGGCTGAACCATGTGTTTGAATAGGAGGAGAGATTTTATTTCTTTATTTTAATTGTGGCCCAGTCTCTCTGGTTAATGGTTTAAGCAATAGGGTTCTCTGAGGATGTAAATTCTGTTCCTAATTTAGTGGCCCAGTTGAAACAAATTGAGTGTTGCCATCCTGTTCCCAAACAGGCTATAATCTCCCTTTCAGTAATGTCTGCCTTAATTCCCCTCCCACACCTACACTCCCCTGCTCCAGAAATCATCTTTGCTTAGGAAGAAAAGCCCACAAATAACATGGAGACTGCAGTCCCTCTCCTCTCTAGGTTATAAATGTGGTCAGGCTGGAGGTCATGGATGGAGCTAAGCAGGCTGAGCTCCCTTTGCCTAGGCTGGGGATCAAGAGTGAATTTCAGTTCCTCTCATGACTGGTTCCTAATGTTTCACAAGTACACATTTTTCTTTCAGAACTTAAGAGAAGAAAAACTGTGTTTTGACTAAGGAATGCAATTCCTCTCCCCCCAAAGAGACATTTATTCAAAAAGTTGGAGCAGGTCCAGCTGAAATGTTGAATAGTGAGCCAGCACAGAGACATATAGCACATGTTCATCCCTATGCAGGTGTGAGGGAAAAGGGAGTTTAGGCTTGAGCAGTCTTGAAATATTATATTTTCCTACGTTTGACGTTTTCTAGCACTTTTATAAGAAGTGATGGTAGGCTTCGTTTTTCCTCCTTGAATAAAATGAATTTTTTGCTCATTAAAGGTGCTAGATTGACAATCCTGAAGACTAAAGTCTTCTGTTTACCCATAGAATGAGCACAGCATGGGAAGCAGCAGTTTGAGCCAAATTTGCCTCAGTCCTGACCTGGAGGGACTCTCTGACAGCGTCTGACTCTCAGACATTCTCTATGCTTGTTAAATACTTAGTTTCCATGGTCAGGGAACAATGGGGTCAATCAGTTCCAGTTCTGTCCTTGTTTCTTACAGAACTTTATTATAACTAAAGCAGACCATGTGACATGCTCTCTCACAGACACTATCAATAAGCAGAGGTAACAAAGTCCTGTGGCACCTCTGCTATTCCAGACTAACACGGCTACCTCTCTGATTCTATCAATAAGCAGAATATCATTGTCCTCTTCCTTTTCACTTTGTACTTCAAAAACAACACAAAGCCCTTTAAACATGACAGGCTAAACTTCACACACTGAAATGAAAGACAAGTGCCAGGAAAAGCTGAAGAACTGACCACAACTAGTGAGGAAATCCAAGAGCACTTTCCTTTGTTTTTCACCTCTGTTATTAATCATTACTATATCAATTCCTTCATAGTTACAGACTACTGAGGGGCCCACGGTTGCAGTCTGAGTAACAATAAATAACATCACCGTGGGAGGAGAGGACTGGCCTAATGCCACAAAGTAAAACTTTTCAAAAGAAAATGAAGGAAAAGAAAAATACACCCCAGGACAAAATTAAGAAACTGAGATGTGAACAAATGAGTCATTGCAATCCCTTGTTTCACTATCATGTAATATTTGGTTAGAGGTGCTCAAACAATCCTGCTTTGGAAAAGGTTCTGATGTGTAATTTAATAGGTCTCCTCTCTCAGTGGTTTTATAATCCTGGTTACTTCTCAAGCAGAGTACTGCTACTCTCAAAGGCCCTGATTCGGCAAGTTACTTAAGCCTAACTGTAAGTATGGTAGTAGTGCTGTTGATTTCACATGCTTAAGAACTTGCTGAAGCCATGGTATGGATTCTCAATATGGTAACACACTATGTTCATTTAAAATAAGGAGTTATTCTCAAAATGGTCTAATTAACTTTGTAGCATCTACAGCGTTAAAAACAGTTTACTACATATATTTAGGGTTTTTTTAAAAAAATGTTTTGAGTAATGGTTTCGTTACAATTCACCTCCAAAGGCTTGATTCTGATCTATGGTCTTAAATTTCAAGCAACAAAATTCCAGTTGACTTCGGACTTACACCGGTAAAAATTAGATCTAAATCTGACCCTTAATCTATAGAATTATTTTTTTTTGGTATCTAATAGACTTATATGTTTACAGGAATTTTCTTTCTTTGATAGGAATTATTCATTTAGTGCAGTTGTGGTTAAAATGTCCATTCAGTAGGTGCTTTTTGCACTACTAGTGGGGAAATTGTAAGCAGAGAAGACAGTCATCCAAATTTTGGAAGCTGTGTCCCCCAACCTATAGACCTCCTGTTCAGTGTTTTCCCAGGCAGTTCTCAGAGAAAAGCTTCTCTGTTTACCACACTCCAGGAAGGAGAAGATTTAACCATGGAGACAAATATTGCTGATGTTATCTACTTCAATGAATATTGTCTAGGAGCCAGAATTAATGATGATAATTTGTTCCGGCATTAACTTTTAGGCTGTGACTATGCTAGACTTTTTGGAGAAATCTCTCATTGTTGCACTACAACCAGCATAGCTCCATTGGTAATAGCAAAAGTAGAAGTGCTGTCATCAAAAGCACCATAGCATCTTTGCCCAAAAGACCCAGTGCAAAAGGAAAGAATCTCACAGCACAAGGTAGCATTGTAAAATAACAGAATTACTTGTTTCCATAGGAACAAATAATATTGTTCCCACTAAAGAGAGAGAAATATGTTCTTGTTAAGGCACTGGACCAGAACACAAAAAATCTGCATTTAATTTGAGTGTCCCACTAACTTTCTAATTAGGTGAGCTAGGATAAATCACTTAATTTTCTGTGCCTGTAACCCCTCTGTAAAACAGGAATTATTTTTAAAACAATCTTTGTTTTATCTGTTTCACCTGGAATTGTTTGGGGGCAGGGACTCTCTCTTGCTATTTGTTTGTACAGTGCCTGTACAGAACAATGGCACTGTATTATAGTACATTTCATATTTCACTCATCTCTTTCTGCAGAAGTCATTTAGATGTAAGCCTTAGCAGCTGTTGAAACATCGTCACCTTTCTTCCAGCATAAAAAAAAAGTGATGAAGCAAATGTCTTGAAGCCCATAAGATCCATATAGGACATTCTTCTGGGGCGATAGGATAATTAAGATTACATAGAACACTCGGGGTGGGGGGGGGGGGGGGGAGAAGGAGAAAGCATGACTAAGCTCCTGAAGGATTATGGAACATTTTTATTATTACATGAACTCATGAGTAACTAATGGTGAGGAACAATGGTCTTTTGGTAAGATGCTAGGCTGATACTCAAAGATCTAAGTTCAGTTCCTGGTTTTGCTAGAGGATTCACTTGTGACCTTGGGGGGGGGGGGGGGGAATCTCTTAATCTCTGTTCGTCAGAGGGTGGTGATGGATGGCAGGAGAGAGATCACTTGATCATTACCTGTTAGGTTCATTCACTCCAGGGTACCTGACATTGACCACTGTCAATGAACAGGATACAGTGCTGGATGGATCTTTGGTCCGACCCAGTAGGGCCTTTCTTGTGGTCTTTCTATTCCCCAATAATATATGTAAAACAGGAGTGAAAATATCTTTGTTTCTTTTTTGTTTCTTTGTTTCTTTCTGTCTTTCTCCTGTTGTGTATCTTCTCTCTGGATTGTAAGCTGTTTTCACAATGCCTAGCAAAATGAAGGCTGGTAATTGCTGCCACAATACAGATAAACAAATAAAATAATTTAGCCATTGACAAAGCATCACCTTCCCATACATGAAATCCTGGAGCCACTAAAGTCAGTGGCAAACCTCCCTTTGACTTCAGTGGGGTTAGGATTTCAATTATATTTTTTAACCAACTAAGACCTACTCTGCTATTGATTTTCATTGGGATTTTTGTGCAAGGATATCAGGATTTGGTGCATGGTGGGAAAATGAGATTTAGGAACCCTCAGAGGTGTGCTTCAATAGGAAACAGCATTCAGCATGTGTATTACTTCCAGCATTAAGAATGACCTTTTACTCATGGAGCACCATACTTGTGCTGCTACATTAATAGTTTTCAGATAAGGTTTCCAAACATGAGTTCCGTGTCAGGTTTCCCTAGTACAAACGGTCATATGCATATATTTATTTTTATATTATCTAGATAAATGGTGTTATAAATGTACCTTATAATTTTGCATGTCAGAGTGAATAAGACACATTTAGACTGATACTGCTGTGAACTTGCTGAGATTGTGAACTTTTAGATAAGCAGTTTTACATGTCAAACCAAGAAAGGGAAAAGCAACAGGATGGGAAAACACTTAAAGGCCATATTTTGGCAGTCTCCTGGGGCCAATCCCGCGGCGGCGCCAGGGTCTCGTGCACCCCAGTTTGAAGACCTCTGACCTCTACAAACACCACCTCCCCTAATGAAGTCATCTTCATTAACCGAAGCATTCTTTCATTAACATAGCTGCATTTACAATTGAGGTTAGGTCAGCATATGTATATTGGCAAGAGGTCTGCTTTTTCCATACCCCTTACCGACGTAGCTATGATGACATGTCTTTAAGTGTAGAACCTTGGTTACTGCAAAAGGTCTGACTGCTGAATTCAGCACCACAATAAATTTTATTAATCTTACACTTTTTATTATTGCCATTAGTTTTGGTTGGGTTTGAAGAAATATTCAAAGGAAAAAATAACACGTTTTTCTTTGTTTGGTTTTGTAAGGTTTTCTTTCAATACAGGGTAGCCGTGTTACTAATATTTATTATTGTTTGAATTTTTGAAACTAAAGGAATAATGCTGTCATTTATTTTCAGATGTACTGGTTACTTTCCCCTTTAAATTAAGTTTGTGTTACAAGATAGTAATTTGGTAACATTCACAAATCTGTAAAACTCTTATTCATCAAAATATTCACCCTAGCATCTGTTAATGCTGTTGGACTGAAAGGAAAAATAAAAATCGGGATGAGTTTCCTTAACTAGACTCGATCTAAAGTCATAAAGATTTTTGTAAAGTGTTCAAATCTTTGCAAAATCCATATATTTTGATAACTGGATCATCGGAAGTCCCCTGGAACTCCTACATGGATTACTTTGAAACACCACTCTTACCATTTAACCACGTGTGCTCTTAGCTGGTATAGCACTGCTGTTACGTTCCAAAATAAGCTATGGCTTGGGATTTGCAGAAAACTATTAATGATCAAGTATGAAATTCATAGTTGTGACCCACAAACCCTACTTTGAGTGCTTAGGTAGGATACAAGTGATGCATGACACTAGTGCTACCCATCAGGATGGTACAAATTCCATCCCATGGGGTGGGGGGGTGAGGTGGGGGTGTCGGGTTTGCTGGGGGGGGGGGTGAGGTGGGGTTGTCGGGTTCGGACGGGGGGTAAGTGAGCCGGGGGGTGTCGGGTTTGGTCTGGGGGGGTGGGAAGGTGTCGGGGTGGGTGAGGGGTGAGGTGTGGGTGTTGGGGTTGGTCAGGGGGTGTTGCAGTTGGTGGGGGGGTGAGGTGGCGGTGTCGGGTTTGGTGGGGGGGTAAGTGAGCCGGGGGGGTGTCGGTTTTGGTCTGGGCACCCACCCCGACACCTTCCCCCCCCAGACCAAACCCAACACCCACACCTCACCCACCCCGACACCTTCCCACCCCCCCAGACCAACCCCGACACCCCCCGGCTCACTTACCCCCCGGCTCACTTACCCCCCGGCTCACTTACCCCCCGACCGAACCCGACACCCCCACCTCACCCCCCCAAGCAAACCCAACACCCCCACCTCACTTACCATCCCACCAAACACAACTCGGATCCGTCGCAGGGGGGCGGGCCCAGAGCCGAGGGATTCCGGGGACCTTCGCAGGGGGGGGGGGGGGCACAGAGCTGATGGATTCCGGGGTTCCGTTGGGAGGGGGAGGGGCAGAGAACTGAGGGATCTCCGGGGTTCCGTTGGGAGGGGGGAGGGGCAGAGAACTGAGGGATCTCCGGGGTTCCGTTGAAGGAGGGAGGGGTGAGCTGAGCGAGTGAGGTGTCTGTTGGAGGGGGGTATTATGACATCATCACCACCTAACCGCCCAGCCGATGTGATTGGCCCTGAAAGACTTTCACCCCTGGGGGGCGTCAGAGGTGAGATCCGAAAATTTTTCGACCCTTACCAGCATCTAGACCCTAATACCCCTCACTGTACCAAATTTCAAGTCTCTGGCTCAAACGGTGCGGGAGGAGTTCGCTGTCATACATACATACATACATACATACATACATACATACACCACTTGACTTTTATATATATAGATATGTCATTTGACACTCTCTAAGGGGGATGCTTTTCTGGCATTATGCTGACTGTTATGTTCATAACTCCCATTTTGATTAACTGGTGATAAGCTTCTAAGATCCTTCACTTTACAGTGCAACTTTAAAGATAAATATAGAATTTTCACAGTGAAATAGCAGTTGTTTATTTGCATATGTTAAAAAATTGATGTATTTCTATAATGTCAAACCATTACTGCGGGGAGCAGGGAGAATTCCATGGAAATGATGATCATATTCTGAGGTTTATTTTGATCACAGTGTCCTAGGAGTCAGAAGCTCAGTTTCCATGAACTGGAGCTATATATCTAGCTCCTTGTGCACTGGATCAAGAACGTATCCTTTAATGTCTGAGACATATCTGCAAAAGATCACAGTTAATAGAGCATCTGTAATCATCAGCATTTTGTGTGTCATTAAAGATTGGTTATAGACTTCTTGAACTCTTGATTTCATGGCTGTGCAGATCTGTCTGCTATTTTTAAGGTAACATTTCAGTTCAGGGTTCCCAGCTCACACCCACCCATTGTGCCCACAAATCCCACCTTCGTTTGCATAGACAGGTGTTTGTATACACACACACAGTAAGAGTAAACTTGTGTGCAGTTAACAGGCTTATGTGCCCCAAATATCTGTTATGCATAAGAGATGTGCACACACAACTTTGCAGACTCTGTATGAGAACTTGGCCCTTAATATTGTTGTTGTTGTTTTCCTTAGCGTTAGTCCCGCACTATGGCAAGATCCGCTTTTGTCAGCATATCCGCCTACAGTTGGAGCCCAGACAGGACCAGTGATACGACCGGGGTATACTCCAACCAATGCGTCGCGCCAACTGTCGTTGGAGGCATTTTATACCTACTGCCAGGTGTTAAGCCTACAGCACCTAGTATTCCCAGGAGGTCTCCCATCCAGGTACTAGCCAGGCCCGACCCTGCTTAGCTTCCGAGATCAGATGGGATTGGGCGTGTCCAGGGCAGTATAGCCGTACTGGTCCTTAATATTGTAGTAGCATAATATTGCTGATACGGCTAATCCACCCTGAACACGCCCGATCCCGTCTGATCTCGGAAGCTAAGCAGGGTTGGGCCTGGCTAGTACTTGGATGGGAGACCTCCTAGGGAATACCAGGTGCTGTAGGCTTAACATGGGCGTGGGGCTAGCAACTCCACCCCGTAGGGAACCAACTTGCTACTGAAACGCCAACAACAGAGATGGAGTGCTCTGTGGTTGGTGGCCCATACCCCGCCTGGGGGGTGACGGGCAGAGAGAGAGATAATATTGCTATGCAAGGGGAAACTACTGTTTTTTAGTCAGCACAGTGGATCTTTAATGCATATGTATAAAAAACAAGGTTTATATGTTATAATGATTCCTACTGTATACAGGAGATTTATATCCTAAAATAATATAAATGCTGCAAAGTGACTTGTAATTCTGTGATTTAACTTACATGCTTCCGTGATTTGATTTAAACTGTGAAGCCCTGATCCTGCACCATTTAAGTCAATGAGTGCTTCACCACGGACTCCAAGGGGTGTAACCTCAAGCCCTAAATAAAGATACATAAAGCAAGATGACTGAGAATATTAATAGGACAAATGTAGAATGTATATATTTTATACGGTGAATTTTTATAATAACTTCTGCATCAGTTTCCACTCTA
This sequence comes from Sternotherus odoratus, assembly GCA_032164245.1. Taxonomy (NCBI): domain Eukaryota; kingdom Metazoa; phylum Chordata; order Testudines; family Kinosternidae; genus Sternotherus; species Sternotherus odoratus. Next base: position 77,329,187 of record JAVMKO010000008.1, on the reverse strand, counting down.
CTATTTATGATTCATAGTTATCACATGATTCATTTTTAGAAGACTTTCAATAAATTTGATCCACTGCAGCTGTACATCTTGCTGTGGAAGGACAATTAGAATATTCAGAAAAACAAATGGAGTCTCCTGAGCATGTGTCTAACGGCTCAGAAGTGAGTTAATCTGGTATGCTGGCACTTACTAATTATTCTCTAAATCAGCAAATTGATTTCTCTAAGGTTATATAAGAATGTAGTAAGGAAAAGTGATAGCCTTATTAGTGCATAAAGTACTATGTTAATACTTATATAGGCCACCATGCTAATTTTGTATTTTCTCCCTATTTGTTTAGTACCTTTATTCAACGCTCTTTCTTAAAGGGTTTTACCTTGGCAAAGCTTATTTCTTTCTAAATCTAAATAAAGGAATTGTTGATGGTTTATGTTCATCCTCAGTGGTTAACTTTTTAGAAAGGAGAATTAATCATAATGTTCCAGTATAATGAAGCTTGCTTCCTTATTTATAGAAAAAATGTTGAACAGTTTCATTGTTTGTCTTTATTACCTTATCACTGGTTAATTTTAAGAGTCTTTTTGTATGTGATTTTCTTATATAATATTTTCCATAGTCCTGTACAGCAAAACAATTAAGAGACATGTTTAAAGCTACAGTGCTTTTCTGGGGTAGATTTACGCACATGCTTAAAGTTAAGCATATAGATAAGTGGTGTATTGAATTGGTACCTTTTACACGATATATGACTGGAAATTGCTATTTAGAGGGCCCCTAAAGGTGCATGTGCAGATGTTACAGATTACAATGAATTATGCATATACAAAAAAATAAAAGCCAGTAATATAAATATACTGCAAAGGAGTGAGATCTGCCTTTAAAAATATTTTCTATTGTGATTTTCCTTAACGGAATAAAAGTCACAAAAAGATTAAGCAAGAACTCTTAGACAAAGGCATAGTATGTATTTCAGGGGTTAATCATTAACATAATTCCTATATGTGACATGAGGACACAGTATGATCGAACACAAATGTGTCCAAGAAAGAAGAGAAAATAAACAAATACAAGGACCTGATCCCATTTCAACTGAAGTTCCATTGACTCCAGTTGTAGTAGAAACAACGCCCAACAGAGATTCCAATTTCCTGCAACATTGCTCCTTAATCTGACTAGATTCATATAATTGCTCCTGTAGTCTAATTCTTTTACCCTATCTTCCATCTAAGCCTTCCCACCTTGTTTCCTAGGGAAGAGACAGGAGAATATTCCAATCTTTTTCTTTCCCCCTCTCTTTGTAAATTTGTCCTCAAACAGAATTCATCGAGTTCTTTGAATGTATTGGCTCTGTTTTTATTTTAATAAAGAAACGATAGAACTCTGAAACCACAAGTATCTTTCTAGGGTTTGAGACTATATAGAATAGGATAATTGACCTTTAAATTTTCTCATGACCTGGCTTCCAAGCATTCTTTCACTCATAGACCAATCTCCTTATTAATTCCTCAATCTCTCCTACGTGTTGTTTTTATTTTCAAATTGCAATGGGGGCAGTGGGGGAAGCCTTTTCATCCTCAGTCTGTAATTCTCCTGACCAAATGTGTGAGGCGAAGTGCTTAGATGCATTTTGCCTTATAGAGTAACCTTTCAAATAATTTCATACACATTCTGAATACTCAGTCACTTTCCATGGGCTTACCCTTAAGTGCAAAGCCATATGTGTTATGTAAGCAATCAACAAGCTGTATGCTTAACCCTTGAGTGCCGTACCTGTGACCACATATCTTAATTACACTTCAGTCAAGTGTATTGCCGTGCTGTACAGTGAACATTAAAAAGGTTGATATAAGTGCCCTTTGAATAAAATTATGCTAACTCTGTTCATGAATGTTGAGTCTAAACATAGTTTTTTACGTTTCCATCATGAAATCCGATCATTCAGAATTAATGACCCTATCCTGCCAGGTATGTTATGCCTCTGGACAGATTCTAAGAATGCTTCACACCTATTAAAGTAAATGGAAGACTAAATAGATTAACATTGCAGGATAAGGCCCTATTTTATAGAACCGTTGTTGTTTAGCATTGTATTTGTTAGAGCAGTCTAGAGGCTGCTCTAAATTGTCAGCTGCTAGCATTCTCCTAGCAACTATGCACCAGCTGAAAATTGGCTTGGTGCATCCACTCCCACCTCCTGTGATGGGAGGGGCAGGAGCCTGTTACTAGCTCAGAGCTCCTCAAGTAGGGTGACCAGATGTCCTAATTTTATAGGGACATTCCCGATATTTGGGGCTTTTCCTTATGTAGGCTCCTATTACCCGCACCCCACCCCACCTGCTGTCTGGTCACCCTATTCCCAGGCCAGCAGAATACTCAGGTGCTCAGTTCCAGCTGCTTTGTAGCTTCATTATATCACTTGAACATCAAAAAGGGACTGGAATGCACTAGGTAATCTAGCTCATAGCATGTGGGATAGCCTTCTAAATATAGCAGATATAAGATCATCACCTGGTAGTAATAAACGTTTTCTTCTAGAGAGAGGGGTTGAGTAGAGAGTTATTTGCGTGAAGAAAATTTGGAATGTTCAAAATGTGATAATTTATTGGGAATGTAAAATTGGTCCTTGTACCGCATGTCTATGGATGGAAAGTTCTATATCTGTGCAAAGTAATGGTATTATGATTACATATCATGTGTCTGCAAAACATGATATGTAAGAGGCATAAGCAGATGAAACTGTAGAGCCTAATATGGGTTCACTGCTGACCATGAGGGATACATTTTTGTAAAAGGTCTCTGCAGTTGAGCCTTGCTTTACAGACTTTATCATGGTTTGAGACTGTTAAGAATGCAGAACTTTTTTTTTTCTTTCAAAGTTTAAGGCGGTTGAACAATTAAATGTAACCATCATACATCAGGCAAAGAACAAAACTGTAAACAACTTCTTTGTCCATTTAAATAACAGCTCTTAATATGAGTAACAGAATAATGCAGAGCCTCATTTGGCCTCTTGTGTAACAGGATGTGGGGAGAGAAGAGGGCAAAACTGAAAGAGGTCAGATCCTCAGTTGATGGATGGAAATTGTCATTGTGCCATTGAAGTTAATAGGGCTATGCTAATGTACACCAGCTGAGGATCTGTCCATGAACTTCTAAGTACATCCCTGAAAATACTCCCTACCAAGCTTGCTTCCTATTTCATAGGAGTTGCTAATCACAATCTTTCACATGTCACCAAGGGGTGACAAAGCGTCCTGTGGCACTTTAAAGACTAACAAACATATTGAAGCATAAGTTTTCGTGGGCTAATACCCGCTTCATCGAAGCCAAGCATCTGACAAAGTGGGTAAGCGGGTATTTGCCCACGAAAGCTTATGCTTCAATACGTTTGTTAGTCTTTAAGGTGCCACAGGACTCTTTGTCACTTCTGCAGATCCAGACTAACACGGTTATCCCTCTGATTCTTGACACAAGAGGTGAGACACCAATGCTTATCGTCTATAATAAAAAAAAAGTGTGGTGGTGGTGGTGGAGACGGAAAATACTGGAAATGGTTGTCCCATAACAGTTCCGTGACACAGCCGGAGTGAGGATAATATATAACCTGGAAATGTTTGCCTTTGGCTGGACAGAGCAAATGCAACTCACCTTGAACATTAGTAGCCCTGTCTAGCTCTGTTGTACCTGAGAAAGCAAACGAGTTTTTATGTTGGATAAATTTTTTGGATAGACTTGAAAAAAAAATGCCAAGACCATGTTTCAGTACTAGGCCAGAGGCACATATGGATCTGTTTTATTCCCATTTCATTTACTAAATCAGCAGGAATCATGCTACAGTATATGAGATTTGGATGTTGAATGTCATTAAGCTATTTCCTCACTTCCCCACTTACTATATTAACTTTTCTGACATTCCCAGTAGTCTCTGAGATAAGAAACTTCAAATGCAAGAAGGTTTCAAGCATTTTAAAATACCAAGACGCTGACCTGTTCAGTTTGACTTGGGCTGGGTTTTGAAGGGAGCTTCAGCAAGCTGCATAACTGATACTTATTTTTGTTTTCATGCTAATAAATTAATGGGGGTGCGCTCAAGTATTGGGAACAGTATAAGGACCTATAGTGAGAGCGCCTTAGTTTTCCCATGCTCAAAACATAATTAATACTATGTATGCACTACAGCTTACGTGGGTATAAGTTATGTCATCCCCCTAAGTGACATAAGTTACACTGACCCAAGCGCCAGTGTGAATAGTGCTATGTTGGCAGGAGAGCTCCTCCTGCCAACATAGCTACTGCTGCTTGCGGGGGCTGGAGTAATTAAGTTGACAGGCGAGCTTTCTCTCACTTAGAACCTCTGCACTAGCAGCACTACAGTGGCGCAGCTGTAAGCGCTGTAATGTAGCCATAGCCTTAGTGATCTGCTGCTGGACTTCACACTTAAAGGGAACCACTCAAGTGCATTTTTCCCCGATGAAGACTGACGAAGGAGTAGGACGGTGCCTCTATATTAACATGTTCATAACTTAAAATGTCTTTTCTTTTTCTAATAGAAGATTTTCTCTCCCTAGTGCTATTGTAGTTAAGGGTCTGTCAGCTTTTCCATTATAAATTCCTATTTCAGAGCTTTGTATTTTGGCTACAAAAAATGTTTAGTGTATGGAAAAAGCAGAAATTGTTTCACATGCTTCTTTACCCCTTCTCTAACTCCTATAATACTGGTTTTGTTTTTAATATTGGAATTATTCATGCAATTAACTCACTATACGGATTACAACCTTTGGATAATTTGAGGAGGAAAACAATATGAGACTAAGTTACTCTCTTATATGCCTGCTTTTCAGCCAGCATTTAATAAGGATTCATGGCACTTGGGAATCATACACATGCAAGACAGCCAAATAAATCATGGATTTAAGATTCCCTAAATAATCATTGGCACAATACACTGTAACTGCTTCAACTCTATGAAACCTAAAGGTCACAAATTGCCTTTAAATAAGTCCCTGAATACATATTTACACTTCAGAGTTGTTAGTCTATTGGGGACATAATACAAGTTAGGAAAGCTCTCTTAATTCAGCATGGGCTTGACTGAACCTTTCAGCTCAGTGCTGAGAGAGGAACTGTGTTGAATTAGGGTGACCAGATGGAGCTTTGTCTTATATAGGCGCCTATTGCCCCCTATTTCTTGTCCCAATTTTTCACACTGGCTACCTCCTCACCCTATGTGTAACGGCTCGGCCCAAAGAGCAGTCCTGGGAAGCAACTGACTTGGAGAGTAACAATTCCTCCACTGTTCTCATCTTGCCTAGGCAGCAGGGGGAGCAGCCAACAAAGGAACCTTCTTACTTTTCGCTTTGCACCTGGCCAGCTACTTCTATCGCTGTCTACCTGTCCACAAGGTATCTGGCCATCCTTTTGAAACCCGAGATCTGGGTGAACTAAGCAAATGGATAGCTCTCGTTTTGGATTATGATACGTGAGTGAGCCAAGTTGCCTTTAAAATCCCAGGTTGAATTTGCTGGACTGTGTTTTTATTATTATTATTATTTTTTTAAGTGTAGGTTTGGGTCAGATCCTGTTCAGGGTCATTTTAAAAAGAAAAGAGTAAACAACAACGTGAATTAATGCATGTGCATGCAAATGTGCATGCTTGTGTGCTCTCTCTGTCTCTTAGAATTGAGATTTTGGCTAAAATGGCGTTGCTGAAATGGCACCCCTGCCATGCTGAAGATATGATCTCTACGATTAGACTACCGATTGTAGCGCGTTTTTTTATAGCGCTTCCCTATTTAGCGCAACAGGTGTTGCGCTAGAGGCTGTGCACATTGAAGCCCTCTAGCGCCAAAGAATGAACACATTAGCAGCGCTTCTGGCAGCAGCGAGAGTAGCGGGATAGTGCAGGTATCCCAGCATTCAGCAGGGAGACAATTTTTTCAGGCTGTCAGTGACTTTTCAAACTAACAGGCTCCACACAGCTCCCTCCGCAAGCATTCCCCGCGACCCCGAAAAGCAGCAGAATTAAAAAAAAAAAAAATTGAGGACGGCCCATTCCCCCCCCGCGCCCCAGCCCCCATTCACCCTCCCCTTCCCCCGCCGCTGCGGGCGGGCTGCCGGGTCCGCCCGGGTCCCCGCCGCTGCGGGCGGGCTGCCGGGTCCGCCCGGGTCCCCGCCGCTGCGGGCGGGCTGCCGGGTCCGCCCGGGTCCCCGCCGCTGCGGGCGGGCTGCCGGGTCCGCCCGGGTCCCCGCCGCTGCGGGCGGGCTGACGGGTCCGCCCGGGTCGCCGCCGCTGCGGGCGGGCTGACGGGTCCGCCCGGGTCGCCGCCGCTGCGGGCGGGCTGACGGGTCCCCACCGCTGCGGGCGGGCTGACGGGTCCCCACCGCTGCGGGCGGAGACCCGGGCGGACCTGGCAGACTGCCCGCAGCAGCGGAGACCCAGCAGGACCCGGCAGCCCACCCGCTGCGGGGACTGGGGCCGGGGCGCAGGGGGGGGTCAGTTTTTTTTTTTGTTTTGTTTTTAAAACCGCTGCCTTATCGTGAAATTGACTGTATACACTGTCCCTAACACGCTACAGGGAATACGCTAAAAGCCTTCTGACTCTCAGAGAGGTGGTTTTATACTTGCGCTTTGAAGGGTGATTAAATGCGCAAAATGTGCCTTTCAAGTGTGTAGGGTCAGATAATTATAGCACTAATTGAGGGTTTTAGCGCTGCAAAGCGCCAGTCTAACCATGCCCTATACCAGCCATCTCAGATCAGGAGCTAATCATACGAACAGTGTGAGTTGCAAAGACAAGACACACTGCTGGGGAAATGAAAAGATAGAATTTCAGCCTTGACTGCAAATTCTCTGGCTTCTTGGGGTTTCATTGGGCCCTGCAATGTTATTGTAACATTGTTTTCTGTGTCAATTCACTGCATAATACTAGGATCTCAGAGGACACTTGGCATTCTTGTGCTCAGAGTTGAATATAAAAACTTTTATGATATTATTAAAAAGGAATTATTTTACTTGTAGTTCTTTCTAAATTGATTTTTAAAATGGTTTTATAGCAACTTTTTCTTTGCAACTACACAATCCCGTCCTACATCACTTTATCGTTGCCCAGCAGGTGATTTGGATAAATAGTATTAATGGAAAAAACCCATTAGGAAGAAGTATAATGGGCTTTTTGTGTACATTGCCAGTGTTTGGTTTTATGTTTTTTGGTTGACATGGGAATCCCAGTTTTAAAACCTGCTTTCTTAATTTTTCAGCTCTATACTGGGGAAACAGAATATGTCAATAGTATAAGATCTGCACCTGTTCTAAGTACCAGTGGATATTTGGACATTGAAATGCCAGTTTGGGCATTCTAAACTGGGATTTAAGTACTTGCCTACTTCAGGGATTTTTGCACCAATAGAACTACACTGATGGAACTCCCTTCCCCCCAAATCTAGATGTGTTTCACTATTGTAAAGTAGAGCTTCCACCAGTGCAAAATTCTCTAATGTTGAAACAGCCTGAATTAAGCAGCCATGTGTGCAAATTGGGCCAGTTATGTTCATTAGAGAATGAATGCAAGTTTTGGTTGCCACATTCTTTGGCCTAAAAGAGAGATGTACAGATACAAAAGAGAAGAGACAGTCTCTAGTGAAAATAAATGTAAAAAAAGAAGGAATGGAAACAGGAAATGTGCCTTTAATGGTCCTCTTTTTCAGTCATCTCTCTCCTGGGTTTGTGTATCATCTCCTACTCACCACACAATGACTAAGACAGGGGTGTCCAAACTTTTTGGGAAGAGGGCCAGATTTGGTAAGGTGAAGATGTGTGAGGGACGACACCCCCCCCCCCTGCGCTCCGGCCACGCTCTTGCTCTTCTCCCCCCCACCCCGCTCTCCTCCCGCCGCTCCGGCGTGCTCTCGCTCCCCCCCCCCGACTTTATAATCAAGTGCCCTGTTGAATGAATGAGGTGTGAATGAGGAAGGAGAGACAGATCAAGGACAATCAAACTTGTCAAGTGGGCTGACTAAGAGCAGACATAACCCTCAGGGGTTAGCACCAGACCAGAGAGAAGCAGCAAAAAGGAGCAATGGACACAGACCCAGATTTGCAGGAGAGGGAAGCTGCTATAAAATAGCAAACTTGGCAAAAATTTTATTTTGCGCCTCTGCCCCCCCCCCATTCCCTTTTCCTGGAGCACTGCTTATTTTAAACTTTTTAAATGAATATTGCATAAGGTAGCATTGCATATTAGAATATATGTTTGGTTTGTAATTTCATTATTTACCTTATATATTTAATGAAAATAAATGAATAATTTGATAGTCTTGATATTGTTGTTCTTTTTATTTTGCGCCCTCCACCAGACATCCTCCACAGTCCACACCAATCCTCACAGCCCAGCATCCCAAACACTCATCCACACTTGACCCTGTCCCCCTTCCCTGGCCACACTCACCAGCTCTGGAGGTCTCTGGCTCCAAGGGGACTCTCCAGCCAAAAGAACTAGCTCCATGGCTCCCATTGGGAGCTGGAGCAGGGCTTGCAGGGGGGGGGGGGGGAAGAGAGCCAGGAAGTATCCAGCAGGTAAGTCCGTGGCTGGATCTCGGTTGGGGAGGTGGAGGGGGTCTCTTCCCCCCACCTTCTTCTGCTAGTGCCTGCAATCAGACCCCACCCCCCTGCACTATGCATGCCCCGCAGGCAGCAGGAAGGTGAAAGACCTGTTCTCCTAGCCATCATTACCTCCTGGGGTGTGGGGCCAATTATGGACTCAGCAGGAGGGGGGGGGGACAGGAGCAGCCCCGGTAGCTGGAGGCTCTCTGTCTTGGTGGCCCTTAAGCCTCATATCTCATATCTACTGATTAATGGCTCTAATTAAGGAATGAAATCAAGCATGTGAAGACAGGGGATCTTTAGGTGCTTGTTTGGTAGTTTTCTCTTCCTGGCACACAACTCATCTAAATATCACTGCACTTTCATTTATTACAGAAAAAAGTTTTTAAATGCCCTGAAAACTATTTAAAATGCAATTTGCTAATTTAAAAATAGAGATGATGGTAGCTATTCCCTGCAAAGTGGGAAAGCACCCTGTTCCCCGGCAGACATGCGGGGCTCCTGCCACTTGCCTCCCCCCGGCACCGGCTCTTCTCCCCCCCCCCCTCCGGACGCGCTCTCGCTCTTCTTCCCTCCACCTCCCCTCCGGCCGCGCTCTCGCTCTTCTTCCCTCCCCCTCCCCTCCGGCCGCGCTCTCGCTCTTCTTCCCTCCCCCTCCCCTCCGGCCGCACTCTCGCTCTTCTTCCCTCCCCCTCCCCTCCGGCCGTGCTCTCGCTCTTCTTCCCTCCCCCTCCCCTCCGGCCGCGCTCTGGCCGTGCTCTCACTCCCCCCCTCCCCCGGCTTGCCTTGCCTTGCCTCGCCTCGTGCCCCGGCCCCGGCCCTGACTCCGCTCTTCTCTGCCGGCTCTGCCTCGCTTCGCCTCGTGCCCCGGCCCTGACTCCGCTCTTCTCTGCCGGCTCTGCCTCGCTTCGCCTCGTGCCCCGGCCCTGACTCCGCTCTTCTCTGCCGGCTCTGCTTCGCCTCGTGCCTCGTGCCCCGGCCCTGACTCCGCTCTTCTCTGCCGGCTCTGCTTCGCCTCGTGCCTCGTGCCCCGGCCCTGACTCCGCTCTTCTCCGCCTCGCTTCGCCTCGTGCCCCGGCCCCAGCTCCGCCTCCGCTCTTCTCCCCCGGCTCCGCCTCCGCTCTTCTCCCCCCCCCCGCTCGCCTCTTACTGACCCCGCCCCTCTCCTTTGGCTGCGGCTCCGCGCACTGGTTGGCGACAGTGCTGGCGGGCTGCATAGTATTGATTTTAGAAAAGCGTCTGCGGGCCGGACTTTGGACATGCCTGGACTAAGATATCTATATATATAAAAGTCAAATGGTGTATGCGTGTATGTATGCTTGTATGTACGTTCACTTACTCCTTCCACACCGTTTGAGCTAGAGACTTGAAATTTGGTACAGTTATAGGTCTTAGGGTCCTAATCAGGGTAAGAGTTGAAAATTTTTCAAATCTCACCTCTGACGCCCCCCAGGGGTGAAATTATTTAAAGGCCAATCACATCAGCTGGGCAGCTGCTGTTCTCTGTGACATAGTTATGATGTCATAATACCCCCTCCAACGGACCCCGCACTCGCTCAGCTCTCTGCCCCTCCCCCCTCCAACAGACCCCGCACTCGCTCAGCTCTCTGCTCCCTCCCCTCTCCAATGGACCCCGCACTCGCTCAGCTCTCTGCCCCCTCCCGACCTCCGACGGACCCGAGCTGGGTTTGGTCTGAGGGTAAGTGAGGTAGGGGTGTCGGGTTTGGTCGGGGGGTGAGGTGGGGGTGTCGGGTTTGGTCGGGGGGTGAGGTGGGGGTGTCGGGTTTGGTTTGGGGGGGTGGGAAGGTGTCGGGGTGGGTGAGGGGTGAGGTGTGGGTGTTGGGGTTGGTCAGGGGGTGTTGGGTTTGGTGGGGGGGCAAGGTGGGGGTGTTGGGTTTGGTGGGGGGGCAAGGTGGGGGTGTTGGGTTTGGGTGGGGGGGCGAGGAGGAGGGTCGGGGTTGGTCGAGGGGTAAGTGAGGTGTGGGGGTCGGGTTTGTTTGTGGTGGTAGATAGGGGTGTCGGGTTTGGTTGGGGGGGAAAGTGAGGTGTGTGTCAGGTTTGGACTATGGGGGGTGAGGTGTGGGTGTTGGTCAGGGGGTGTTGGGGTTGGTAGGGGGGTGACGTGGGGGTGTTGGGTTTGGGTGTGGGGGGTGAAAATGTGAGTCGGGGTTGGTCTAGTGGTAAGTGAGGTGGGGTGTCGGGTTTGGTCGGGGGGGTGAGGTGGGGGTGTCAGGTTTGCTCTCTGCCCCCTCCCCTCTCCAACGGACCCCGCACTCGCTCAGCTCTCTGCCCCCTCCCCACCTCCGATGGACCCGAGCAATGCCGGGTATTTTCACTAGTCAGACATATTGAACACCCATACCGTAAGCATTAGTTATAGTACATTCCTGTGAAAGGCACTTACACAGAGAACTGTAATTCTACCCTGAATCAGCACCAAGTAATAACTGTTAGAATTACATTCCATTGTGGGGACTGGATGCCTCAGGGTGTGTGCATGGACAAGTCTACACTAGCGAGGAAGAGGTGTGTCATCCTAAGATACTCAACTTCAGTTACGTGAATAGCGTAGCTGAAGTCAGCGCACCTTAGGTCGACTTACTTGGTGTCTTCTTGGCAGCAGCGGGCTTCCCCGTCAACTCCACTTGCGCCTCTTGGCGAGTTGGAGTTCTGGAGTCAACGGGGAGTGCCTTTGGGAATCAATTTATCGCATCTAGACGAGACGCGATAAATCGATCCGGTAGATCGATCAGTATCTGCCGATCCAGCAGCGAGTGAAGACTAGCTCCAAGTAACTGTCTGAATCTAGCCTAGGCTGGTTGTGACTCAGAGTTCGTTGAGGTGGCTATTGGGTGGTATATCTGAAATGAGTTTGGGCTCAGTCTAGTTTTTAATTCACAGGTGTCTCCATTAAAAAAACAACAACTCAGTCACCACCATTGTCATTTAACAGTCCACCTTGTTGAGTAGGCATGGAAATTAAACCATCTTACATCCTCTTGCGTGCTTCCTCCGAGTTCAGGATGAGGACATTAGCAGAGTAGTGTGTGAGACACTGCATCTTTGCTGCTTGTCCTGTTGTTGTTCTGTTAATAGAGAATTTCATTTTCTGCGACTGTGAACCTGACACCACCTACCACAATCCAGATCATTAGGTATAGTGTGTGAGTGGTGCCGGTGGTGATACACAGGAGGTCAGAGTAGATGATCTGGTGTGTCCCTTCTGGCCTTAAACTCTGTGACCGACTAAACTATATTTTTGCTTTAATAGAGCATTAGAATGAAGTTGTGAGATCCACGTGGGACAGGGCCTGGATAGATTTTTGAACTGATTAGTTGATATGTTTTCTGCTGTAGCACAGTTATCAAACTGCCAGGCTGTTGCATGTCTTTACATTTCCAGAAAAATAATTCTATTAAAAAAAAAAGGAAGAAAAGGGAGCTCAACCTCTAAAGTTTAGTTTAATTCCACTAGCTGTGAACTGAACCATCTCCTTCTGTGATTTTTTTAAAGTGCTAACTGCAGCTACTAATACCCTGTAATTCTGTCATCACCCCACTTTGTGTAGGTAGACCTCCGCAGAGTTCTCAATAAACAAGCAGTCGGGGCTGTTTGGATAAAAGCTGGGTAAGGGACAATTGTAAAAAAAACATGAACAAGAAGACTGGAAATGCCGAGGTGGTGAAGGCCATTTATTATAAATGTTTATTTCACAAACACAAAGTACTTTGTTTTCTGTGTTTCAAATAAGTATCCAGAAGTGTGCAGGTCTGGATCAACTGCTAATCCTTAGAAGTTCAGTCATTTATAACAGGTCCTTGAGTTCTTATGTAGGGTGCAGGATGGTGTATAGTGCAGGGGTGACCAACCTGAGCCTGAGTAGGAGCCAGAATTTACCAATGTATGTTGGCAAAGAGCCACAGTAATACATCAGCAGCCTCCCATCAGCTACACCTCGCTACCAGCGCCTCCCACCCACTGGCAGCCCTGCCGATCATCACCTCTACTTCCCTCCCCCCATCTCCCAATCAGCTGTTTTGTGGCAGGCAGGAGGCTTGGAGGGGGAGAAAGAGGGAGAGGAGAATGGGCATAGCAGGCTCAGGGGAGGTACGGGTAGGGGTGGAGTGGGGGGCAGGGCCTGTGGCAGAATCAGGGGTTGAGCAATGAGCACCCCCTGGCACATTAGAAAGTTGGCACCTGTAGCTCCAGCCCAGGAGTCGGTGCCTCCGCATATTAACTCCTGAAGAGCCATATGTGGCTCCGGAGCCACAGATTGGCCACCCCTTGTGTGGAAGAAAATAACTTCTGCACTGGTCCATTTAAAATGTAAATAAAAGCTGTAGGTCCTGGTTGTCTTAGAAGGTGCAGGTAAAGCATTGTACTGTACAGAGGAGAAGGGATTTTGGTGTCACCTATATATGGGACAGGGCCTATTTGTAAAGTATGCAGCTGCCGCATTTGAAACTGAGTAAAGTCCACGCGTAAAAAAAAAAAAAAAAAAAAAAAAAAAAAAAAAACTTTGTCAGGTCTGTTTTTTATCATTTTCCTACATAGACTAAATAGAAAGAAACCCAAAATGAACGCTGTATTATTCAACAGGGTCAGTAACAAGTTTGCAGTTTTATTAGAAACAGACCTTCCTGTTGTGACAAATCACCTGCAAACTCTGTTTAAAGGTCCGTATGAAACTATGATGCTTTCAAGAACTTGGGACTGCAGATGGTGAGGGGGAAAGCTCTGGAACAATGTATTTTTCATGACTGCTTTGAACAGAGGATCTTTAGAGATCATTTGAAGGAGCTGTGTCGTACAACCTCAGTCCCTATCGGAGGCGGCAGAGATATTGTGGGGGCTGGGGCTTATCTATGATTCCACCCCCATGTGTCGTTCCACTGCACATTCTGGGAACCAATGTTCCCAGTAAACTGCATGTAAGTGGGGGTGGTTAGTAAGACTGGGACCCAAAGTGCTGGAGTGGCCATCTCGGCAGCTGGGATTGGTGCCGGGCGCAGGTAGGAACCAGGGTAATCAGGCTGAGACCGACAGAGATGCAAATAGCTCAGATCCTGCACCCTAGTGTGAATAGCTCCCCTCATTCTCCTATACCTCCACCCTCCCATTCAGAGTGACCGTCTGCCACCTGTGGTCTCTATCCTTGAAAATGATTCTTCTGTAAACATTTAGAACTACATTTCTACTGGTCAATTACTCTTCACATACAGTATGTCTTGACTTAGTCCTGTTTTTACCATAACATTTAATGGATGTTGCCAAAGGTGGATATGAATGACCGAACTATAAATGTACTTCTCTGAATCAAATGTAACACGCAAAACAGAAGTCACAGCATTGTGCTACAATAGCAGTGTATTTGAATGTGGTGTTTGTGTGTGTGTGTGTGTGATATACATGCATACAATATATCACATATAAAAGACTGGTTTCATTATTCTTATCCTGAGCTGCCAAACCCAATTAATCATTGTCATGCTTTAAGCTGCTACCTGTGTGACCTTTCTCTTTGTTTGGAACAAGTCACTGAATTCCCCTATTGGGGTCCTCTGGAGAAGTAGGAGCCTGCTGTCTCAGTGGCCAGGAGGAAGAACTACAGGGAAACCCTTCCACGGGCATGACTCATGTGAGAAGGCAGACTCCTGACAGGTCACTTGGAACTAAAGATTTATGTATTCTATCAAAGGTGATCTGGCTTTTAAAGTGCATTCCCTCATGTTTGTTTTTGCCATCAGTAGGGTTGTTGACATTAGAACATAAGAAAGGCTATACTGTGTCAGGCAAAGGTCCATCAAGCCCAGTATCCTGTTCCGACAGTGGTCAATGCCAGGTGCTCCACAGGGAATGAACAGAACAGGGAATCATCCCCTGTCACCCAATCCCATCTTCTGGCAAACAGAGACTAGGGATACCATCCCTGCCCACCCTGGCTAATAGCCATTGATGGGCCTATTCTCCATGAGCTTATCTAGTTCTTTTTTGAGCATTGCAATTCAGACTGTAAATGGAGCAGAGTGGCTCTACTCAGTGGAGAGGATAAAGGATAAACAGTTTTCCTCTTTGTCCGGCAATGCTGATTCTCTCCATTCATATTAATTCTTCACAGTGCTATCTACAGAAATCCCCAGGTGGCTGTTGGCAAGAAGGATGCAGTAGCATCTGACGAAGTGGGTATTAGCCCACGAAAGCTTATGCTTCAAAACTTTATAGTTCGTCTTTAAGGTGCCACAGGACTTTGTTACCTTAACTAGGATTGCGAATCAGTCACTGCTGATGTCTAAGCCTGGATCTGGACTTGGACTGAACAAATTATTTTGTTAAGCGAGTAAAGATAATCTTGCGGATAAAGCACTAGACTCTGACTCTAGTGATTTGGATTCAATTCTCAGCCTTACTACCTGCCTCCTGTGTGATATTGAGCAAGTCTCCTAATCTCTCTCTGCCTCAGTTCTCCATCTGTAAAATGGTGATAATAATACTTCCATTGTCCAGCTAATTTGTTTAGATAGTGAACTCTTTGAAGGCAGGGGCTGTCTCTTACTACCTGTTTATACTGAGCCTTGAACAGTGGGACCCTGTTGGGTCCTGTAGGCAATACTCTAATACAAATAATAGGTAACATGTGTCCCTTTGGAGGTGATAGATGGCATGGCATAGCCCAAAAGTGAGTGCTCTTCTGGGTTACCTTATCCGTTGAGTGGGGGTAGTGTAGAAAGAAATGACCATTGATTCTGCATGCCCCCATGTTGTGAATTGTAGGTTATTTTTTGTAGTCCTGGGTAGGATATTGTATATCCCATCTCATCACTTCACCTTTTCCTACTCTTTGCATAGTAGTCAGGATTGTCTGAGAGAGAGATTTTTCCTGCAATACCATATGGGCTTTATTGGCAGTTGTGTTAGAGACTTTAAAGTTTGCTCAGAGTCCTGTCTAAACTCTTTTCCTTCAAAACACCCTTTTCTTTTGTCTAACATTTTGATTTTCATAGATCTTTTTCATACTTTTGTCCACTGAGAAATCAATTCCCATAACCAGCCCTGGCCAAAATTTATCTTAAGGCCACCTTATCACATAAAAGAAAGGTGCAATAGTGACTCTTGGTGCAAAACATTTGTTATTGAAATCCATGCTGTGGCTTTCAGCTATGCTTGTAGAGTCATGGATTCCTCTTGCATGGCTTGCTTGGTCAAGCAGAAGTATCTGTGTTTAGATATTCTGTCCTAATCAAGCTATCCATTCTGCACAGTGGCATTTTAAATGGACATCATCTCAATTCTGTCTAAACAGTTTTTGCCTATTATTGTTACAGATAACACTTATGATTGCCATAACTGAAAGAGATTAGCAGGGCCATATTTCTCCATTTTAAAAATGTGCTTATGCACTTAGCAGCATACTATGTTAGTCAATTTAATTGTTTTTTCTATCTTTCCCCCCTTTTTCTTGGTAAGGTTTGTTCCCATGGCATAAGGAAATTGGGAGGTGGGAAAAGTGGTGGAGACATTTAAAAAAAAGGAAAACGTGCAGCGGGATTCAGAGGCAGGTGTAATACATTAAAAAAATTGTTTTTTAATTGGTTAGATTTCATGCTGTTCATGTCCCTTTTAATATTTTTAGCATGTATGTGCAGCCATTATTTCCTGGTGGTTACACTTGCTAGTGTTTGTTCTAGATTTAAGTTTGCTATTTATTCTTGGATGCAAAATATCTATGTCTACATTATTAATACATTTTTTCAACTAAGTTTTTCATCTATGAAGCACTGGTAGGTTTTTTAGAAAACACTGTGGTTTACTCAAGTTAATATATACAACAACACAGTGTCTTACGGTGAGTATCTTATTTTAAGAGTGCTTGTTAGCAACTTGTACAAGTTTAGCACACTAGAACAAAGCAGAAACAATAGAAAATTGTGTTATAGCTTTTGCCAGACTAATATGCACATTCCCCGGGGCTCTCTATTACTTCTGGGAGTCTCAGATCTTCATTGTGACTGGAGTTCTTTGGTCCGTTTCTGATGTTAATGCTTGAAAGGAGTCACGAACTCTCTCTGACCCTTCAAAGTGATACTTGAAACTTGCACAAATTTCATCTCTCATTAGAGAGTAAAACCTAATTTCTTTTTCTTTCCTCCAACCTGAAACTTGTCACAGTTCCAGGTACAATGTGACTTGAGTCAAACGTGCACCAGGTTAGAGGATAATAGGAATTGGATGCCAAAAGCACATTTGCGATTAATAATAGATTAGCACTAATTTCTATTTCGTGTGCTAAACTCTAAAAGGCAATGTCGAATATGTTGACATTTCTATTAACTTAGGGTCTTGAATGACTGTGACCACTTCTAGCCTTAATTTATAGAGGAAAGTCAGTGGAGCTCCCAGGATTATAATGGATATTGTTATCCTGACCCAAAAGACTCATGAGAAAAGAGTTCCCTTCAGATTAAACAGGAAATACGTACAAGAATGCTTTGTACCTGTGCAATTTCACTGCATAGTAGAAAGCACAGTCCTGGTAATATAATGCTACTCTGGATTGTTTGCAATGTAATGTGCAAAGTTCCATTAAATTAGAATAATCTTCACCTCTAACCTGTTTCTTGTCCTTTAGCTCATCACTCACCAGTTTTTAGTGGGTGGCCAAAGAGAACTCTGTTGAATATATGAAGGGAGAATAAAAATAGGAACCAGGCAACTGGAAGATGTGAATGTGTGCTGTTCCCTTCCACTGCTGTGAATCTGACTCCCTCCCCAAAGGACCGCAGTTCTACAGAGGTGCTCTTTTTCCACTTATTTATTATAATTCTTTGTATTGTAGTGGTGCCTGAAGGCCCCAACCAAGATTAGGACCTGATTGAGGTGGGTACCGTATGAACGCATAGTTCCTGCCTGTCAGAATTTACAATCTAAATGGATGAGAAATGGGAGAAACAAAGTATAAATGCCCCAGTTTCACAGATGGGGGAGCTAACACCGAGAGACTAATAAATACCCAGTGTAGACATAACCTTTAATGTGGGTCCATGTGACCTGCACTGCAAATCCATTGTTTCCAAGCTTTCTTTTTAGTGACCACACTGCAGTGGAGCTCCCATTGGAAGTAGAGGTTAAAGTTTGGAGAGAGAAGGGCTGGGATGCATGGGCCCTGGGGAGCTGTGCTACAGCAGGATGTGAGCTCAGACCCATATCCCTGGATGAGTCAGCAGGCCGACCATCAGAGAGAGTTCTGGCGCATCAGAATGCTTGGTGTATGGATGGTAGAGGGTTGAGACTTAAACATGAGTCAGAGCCCAGGTTACTATGGAGTGCAGGCACATGAATAGTACTTGGCCACACAAGAAGTCAGTGGCAGAGCTGGGAAATGAATGCATATCTTGTGATCCCCAGCCCACTTTCCTTTCCATTTCAGTTTGTCACCTTCTGCATTATTTGAAGGTTTGTCCTATTAATATGAGCTAAGCATGGACTGGAAGACCAGTCCATGTGGTCTTTCAGGAAATGGGCAAGCTGTGCTGTGGGTTATACCTCTTTCAGAAACTTTAAAAAGAGAGCAAGAATTGGAAAGGACAACATTACAAGGAGAAAAAGAATGAAATAAGGGGAAGCAGGTGTAGAATAAATGTTGATACTTCATAATAAATCTTAAAACTCTTTGGAAGAATATTGCAGTTAACTGAGAATGTTTTCTCCTTAAAAGTTTTCAAATGTAAACTTTCACAACGTTGCTTCTGGTGAGTTGCATCTTCCTCTTGATTATCTTTGCAGATAGGGTCTGTAGCCAGATTGCAAATGAGAGCTCTATCTTCTATACAAATAAATACAGGGATAGGACATGTTTTTAATTAGGACAGTTGACTTTTGTCTTTATTACATCCAAAAAGCCAAGACCTTATTTCTTTAAAGAGAAGAGGGCTTCACGTATTACAAACAGAAATGACACACATTGTCCTTATTTTGATGTCTTCTTTTAAAATCCATAAAGGTAGTTTTTAGTACTGTATAAAGAGCCCTCTGATTCTGTTTTAAAGTGTATTGGGAGATGTAATATAATAGGCCCAGTCTTGCTCCCATTGAAGTTGATTTTATCCTCGACTTCATTCAGTACAGGATTAGGCCCTGTATCTCACTGGCCAAATGCAACTATAAAATATCAAGTTGCTTCTGGCTGACCATGAGAACGCACACACCAGTTTGTGCTGATGATTTCAGAGAGTAGTGGCTTGCTAGCCCCTTGTAGCATTTTGCTGAACCCAACACTGCAGTAATTAAACACAAAGGGTTTTGGATAGCGAACACATAGACTGAACCTTCCCTGAATGTCAAATACAATCTGTTTTACATCAAGCGCTCTGGGTTATTTTGGTCATGTGGTGTCACGCCCACAGTGACATGATGTGTTTTGACAGCCAACACAATCATGTTACAGAGGGACATGACAACTTTTTAAGGTGGATTCTTTATTTTTTAAAGGAAAGCATGAGCTGTGCACAAAAAAAGTTTGGCAGTGTATTTTCTGTTGAAAACTTTGTGGGATTTTAGCCCCAGAGGTTCCTTTTAAACTGATTTTATGATACCAGCAAAGCAGCATTTATGACATGGAAATATATTTTCTGGAAATGCTATATCTAAGGACAATGCACCCCTGGAAATAATGATTAGTGAGGTTTGCGGGAAAGTCATTGACTCATGAGTATTAGCAAAACACCAAACCTCCATCCAGTCGCAGCTTCCCCTTTGTTCAGAGTACACTGTTTTATATAGTGTCTCTCACATAGCTGGTTGGGTTCCCTACATTAACTGCTAACTGAGCGGTCAACCATGTCAAATTCTTGGCACTTTTCTGTCAGCATGTTTAAAGAAAATTGAGAGACACTGATAGCAAAGAAGTCTCATTGCTTGACCATCATTTTATATAAACTTTTATTTCTGTCTTGGATGGAAACATGGTGAGATGAAGCTTGAAAGGGAGCAGAAGGATGGCCTTTTGGCTAATGAATTAGCCTAGGACTGGGAAGACCTGTGTTAAATTCCAGGTGAAGCCATAGGTTTAATGACCTTGGGTAAATGACTTAATCTCCTTGTGCCTCATTTTCCCTTCTGTAAAATGGGAATAGTAATCCTTCATTTCCCCACCCTTTGTGTGTCTTGCCTGTTAGACTGTAAACTCTTCAAGGCAGGGACTCTCACTTACTATGTTTCTGTATTGTGCCCTGTACAATGAAGTCCTCATACATGGGGCTTTCCATATTACCATAATAGTAATAATTAAAGAGATAGCAGGAAGAAGCAGAGACCAAGGCAAAGAGCTATAGAAAGATTTTTGATATTATCCAGAATTGTCCTGATTCCTTTAATAATGACATAGCCAAGTACTATAGTAGCATGTGTTTTTTAATTGAACCTGAGTTGGCATAGTTATTTCCTATTAATCTGTACTCTAGGTAAGGAGATCTGAATCTTGTTATGTGCATGTATGAGAAGCTACATCTCTTTAGTAACTGTTCACTAGAGTAAAGCCTTCTTGGTCCTTTGCCAGCCCTCTAAGCATAATATATCATAAGTGGGTTTACATATAATATCAAAACATGTCATAGGAGCAAGAAAGGGAGCAATATATTTAATTTCCATTTCATGCTAATACAGTAGTATGTAACTCTGGTGTAACTTTATATAGTGAACTGCTAATTGGATACTAGAGCCTGCTAACTTTATAGTCTTGTAAAACTGCAATAAACAAGGGAGATGCATTTGTTTAGAGTTACCAAAGAGAAAAAAAGAGTTTTTGTATTATTCTTGTAAATAAAGGTAAAAACTGTTGAAGGAGCTGTTGTGTTTTGATATTGGGGTGGGTTCTTTTGTTAGAAAAATTCTAGATGTCAGTCTGTGTGTTTTAAAGAACAGTATTGTCTGACAGAAATGCCATGTAGTTGGTTTCATAAAATTGGCATAATTGTATGTGTGCTAAGGAGAATTTAAATATAATTTTAAAGTTGCATGTTAATTAACTAGTTAATATTTATAATGCTGTAGTGAACAAGGGCCCTGATCAGGATGGGGACCCTGTTAGCCGGGGTCTGTACAAATACATAGGAGAACATGGTCCCTGCCTAAAAGGACCTCACAATTTAAGAAGACTAGTAAGACAAAAGGTGGAGGAAAGGGCAACAACACGCAAGCAGAGTGAGCGACAGTAATGGTTGGCAAAATTCATGTTAGTTCCATAGGCCTATTCTGTGAAAGAAAGGAAGGAGTGAAGGAGAGGGGAAATAGAAAGGGAAAGGAAGGAGAGGAAAGAGATGGAGGGACAAAGAGTAGGGAATGAAGGAGAGAAGCATGAAGGTCAGAGAGAAGGGAGGCTGACAATAAAGGGGACATGAGGTAGAGTGCAGGAAGAGATTGGAGCTAATAGCTAACCAGCAGGAAGGAAAAGTTTAGTGTTTACACTGAAGAAAGTGATATGTTGTGTCCAGAAGTGGCAGTAACGTTAAAGAGGTGTTTGCTATTCTTTTAAAATGTAAGCAAAATCTGGAAGGAAGTATGGTCTCGTGGCTAAAGTCCAGGCCTGGGAGTCAGGACATTTATTTTTATAGCTCCATGCTTCTTCTATTGACTTTTTATCAGACTTCAGACAAGTCATTTTATCAACCTGGTCTTAAGTTTCTCTACCTATAAAATTGGGCTTGTAATGCATATCTGCCTGCTAGGTACAACCAGTAGTGTTGAAGAGCATTTGGAGAGGTGAAATGAAAGATGGTATAGACGTGCAACTTAATATTTGTTAAAAGTGACCTTTACAGTACTGCTAAAATCAGGTGAAAAATGTTGGGTTTCCATTCCCTCTGCTTGGTTTGGAAGATTCCTGCAAGAGAGAGTGGATTCTGTACAAAACGTGAACCAGCAGAAGCAAAAGTGCAGTCATCTTGTTTTAAAAAAATAAGAATAAGATTAAATAACATTTAAAAATGAACAAAACCTCTTTCCCAACAATTCTACAGGTTTTGGATCTCCTCAGTCTCCTAAAAATTGTGGGGAAAATCCCCTATGGATAGTATCCCTCGCCTGGTAAAAATTATCAAAACCTAATTTTTCCATTTAAGGAACTTATGTAGCTTCCTGTTCATAAAATTAGTTTATCCTATTCTGCAATAAATGTGGTATGTGCTGGATCACAAGGAAAAACCACAAATGTTCTCTCTGGACATTATCCAGAAAGAGAGCCGCTCTATTTGTGTCCACTTCCAGTACCCATGCTGCTGTTCCTTCAATTCATTCTGCTTAGCCTTACTACCCTGGGAAGGGATCAGTGCAAATACTGCTTGTAAGCCCCATCCCACCTCGCCCCAAGGCACAGCTAACCACACTGACACAAAGAGGTGCAGTGTTACTGATTTGTGTCATTGTGGGCGAAAAGAGTCCGTTGTTTTCAGAAAAGTGCAAGTGTTCACATTCTGCACTTTACCTTAGGGTTGCCAACTGTCTAATTGCACAAACCCAAACACCCTTGCCTCATCCCCTGCCCCACCCTTTCCCCGAGGCCATGCCCCTGCCCGCCCTTTCTCTGAGGCCCTGTCCTCACTCACTCCATCCCCAATCCTCCCCCACCCTCACTCACTTTCACTGGGTTGGGGCAGAGGGTTAGGGTGTGGGGTCTGGGGTGTGGAGCCAATGGGTTCAGAGTGTGGGAGGGGGCTCCGGGCTTAGCCTGGGGAAGGCAGGTGGGGTGCAGGAAGGTGGTAGGATGCAGGCTGTAGCCGGGCAGCGCTTACCTCAGGTGGCTGGCATGTCTCGCTCAGGGGCAGCCAGAGGGCCCTGCGTGCTGCCCCTGCCTGTGGGCACAACCCTCGCAGCTTCCATTGGCCATGGTTCCTGGCCAATGGGAGCTGTGGAGTCGGTGCTCGGGGCAAGCGCGGAGAGACCCCCGGCAACCCCTGTGCCTAGAGACAGAGGGATGTGCTGAGCGCTTCAAAGAGCCGCGCAGAGCCAGGGCAGGTAGGGAGCCTGCCTTAGCTCCTCTGAGCTGCCAATTGGATTTTAGCGGCCTATTGAAATCTCCCGGATTGCTTTCAGTAGCCACTGGGAGATCAAGGCTGATTCCGGGAGACTCCCTGCCAATCTGGGAGGGTTGGCAACCCTCTTTTACCTGCATAAATAACAAAAGTGACAGTGAAACAGCTCTTACGATTTTTATAAATCAAATCCCTGGGAGAGAAAATATATCATTTCCTTAACTTTTAAGATGTGTTAAGTGTATATAAATCTGTATATTGGGCCTTGAGGGACTGCTCTCCTGGACTCATACAGGTGCACACAGTAGTAAAAGCAATAAAACACATTAAGTATTATATACTTATAGTGTTAAATTTATAAGATGGCCGAGTTTCTTATAAAAAAATAAAATAAAACCCTGTGTTTCTGAAGAGTGTAGGAGGGTTAGAAAGTTGTAATTCTAGCTGTCTGATTTGTCCTTAAGGTCTTCTCAGGTAAAAGGCACGTGTAACTTCTATAAATAAGGTAATGTGACTGTTTTTAGTTTGGAGTACATTTCTCCCATGCCCATCCTGTTTATTGGACCACTGTAAGGGCTGCAATCTGTTATGGTTTTAAACAGGCTAATATTTTGGAGCAGCATGGAGAGTTTTATTTATTCAAGGTGACATGGTCAAGTATCTTGAACCCAGAATAGGATGAACCATGAGGAAAGGGGTGTGATATGATGAAGAACATTCTCCAGATTACAAATATGTCTTTTCCTTTAAATCAGTCACTCTGTAAATGAGGAAATAAAAAACAAATAAATGCTGTTTTTATTAGTTTGACTTTTCTTGTTCTCTGCTGATTATTTAACAAACACACGTCTCCAGAGCTGCACATGTGCTTGCTGACATTATTGATTCTGGTAGCTAAATAAAGAAGTAAAGCAAGGAAAGCCATGTTGGCTTCCTTTTTTCCCCCGTATGTCAGAATGAAAAAGGTAACATTGGGGAAAAACATGTTAATTTTAAAATTCTTCACATTATCAAAACTGTGGTTAAGATTCTTTCCTGCACTTCGGGCATGATGCAATTTATACAGGCAGCTCTAAATTATGCCAAGTACACATTGTCCCTTAAAGACCCCAGACAGTGGAGGACAGGAATAACAGAGCGCACATGTAAATTGCAGGCCCGGTGCTGACACACTTGCTCCCAGCAGAGTTCCTCTACACAAGGGGAACTTTCTGCTGGGCATATGTTGCTAGATTACAGTCCAGATGGTGCAAAGCAGTCTTAAATTCAACAATGTGTTGTAATGTTCATGTAATCAACATGGATGCTGGAACTAGAGGTACTATGGGTGCTACCGTACCCCCTGGCTCGAAATGGTTTCCATCATACAAGGGTTTACAGTTTGGTTCAATGACTCTCAGCACCCCCACTGTGCAAATTGTTCCAGCACCCTGACCATGCACTATATGTACATATAAAAAAGTAGATAAGGCTTAATAAATACAAACCCTTTAGTTTTCTATAGATAGTGTAAATGCTTTGATGTGACACTCTAAATGTACTGCCTTGGTTACATGATCATATATTCCTTCCCTCAGTTTCTTCACCTGTAATTACTAATAATCTGCCCTGCCTTGAGTAGTTTATTATAATTTTATTTATATTTCAGAAAGCTTATTTTCTAATTATTTGGCAGCATCCATATAACTCAGTGTCATTGTATGCATGCAAGATTGTACATAGACAAGCCTTCCACTATCAAAAACCCTCTGCAGAAGAGTTAGGGAACAGGTGACTTTGCATTTAGAAGGCACCAACTGAAATACAATCTTGTAGGTATAATATTTCTTTCCATGGAAAGTAAAGGCAATATTAAAATAAATGGAGATATACCAATCTCCTAGAACTGGAAAGACCTTGAAGGTCATCGAGTCCAGTCCCCTGCCTACACTAGCAGGATCGAGTACTGTCCCCTGACAGATTTTTTTTTTTTTTTTTTTGCCCCAGATCCCTAAATGGCCCCCTCAAGGATTGAACTCACAACCCTGGGTTTAGCAGGCCAATGCTCAAACCACTGAGCTATCCCTCCCTATTCTGCCTTTCACCGTAGGCTAACTGTAAGAGAGAGACCACAGCCACTGTACTTCCTAGGTGAGCATGCTAGAGCCATCCTTGGAGATGATGTAGAGTACTCCTTGCTCCATACTCAACCAGCTCCTTAGGCTAGAGCAAAGGGACCCTGGGGCCATGGCTTCATTCTCACCATTTCCCTTCCAGCCCCCACTTCAGCACCTAACACATGTGGGGGTGCTAACAGGCATCAGGACCTGTGCTCTCCAGTAAGATTTTTGGCAGGCTCCCCCTCCTGTCCCCAGCTTAAGGTTGCCCAGAATCTGCCCCAAGTGTGCTTTCAGTACTTCCACCACATTTACTTTGTATAGCTAAATTGGGGGAGAGGATGGTCTTACATTTTGGGTACTAAGCAAAGGGACTTGAGAGAGGACTCAAGAGAGGTCTGTTCCCTACTCCTACCACATACGGTACTTCCTTTGTAGCCTTGGGCAAGTGCCTTAATCTATTGGTATTTTTGTTCTCCAGGTATAAACAGGGGGACAAGTTACTTTGCTAATGTGATGGTTCTTGTGATACCCAGGACTGTGAGTCATCTTGTTACCCACTGCCACCAGTGTGAGGAGTCTTGCTTGTGTCATCCTCCTAACAACACCAACCTGTTAGTTATTCAAGCACTTTCCTGTGGGCCATACCAGCCCTTATTTGTCTTGCAGGTTAATGAAAGGTGCATCCAAGTCTCTTTGAAGCATTCTCCTTTGATATCCAGCTCCTGACAAATGGTTACACATAAAACAAAATTATAACAAGCTATCTAGAGACTAAGTTTAACTTCAGATTAACCTCTCATCTAAAGAAGTTAATCTCACCCAAAGTCTTTGTCATTGTTTTCTACCAAGGTTGGTTGAGCTCCCATTGTCATGAATGTTTACTTCCCAGGTGTAGGATGATGGTGTCACGCTCTGGGGTACAGTCTAGACCAGCGAGGGGTTGTGTCATTGCCAGGGTCCCTCACAATGCTTTGCTGTTATAGCTCTCAACCTAGGTCTCTCACAATCAGTCTACCAGTATGCAGGTCATATCCAGAGTGTCTGTGTGATTCAGCAGCTCTGACCCCAGCAGCCTGTCTACAGCCCCACTCTGGAGTCCACCAGCCTTGGTTGCTACTTGCTTCTTTAATAAAACAAGCTAGACTTTTAGGTGAGTTCAAGTATCAAGAAATAAAGTTAGAAATGGTTGCAAGTGCAATAAAAGTGAAAACATACATCTAAAAGTCTGAAACTTAAGCAAGCAAGTTTTGTTTCAAGGCTTTGTTCACGATGGCCTCTCCCACCCACTGTCTTCCACCAAGATGGTGATAGACCATGCTCCCCCTCACCTCCAGTCTGGTTCTCTTCCAGAGGCCCAAAGGTGCTGATGCATTTGTCATCTCATGTGAAAGAGGTAACTTGGGGTTTTCTTCCCCTTTCTTTTATAGTCCAGTGAGCCTGTGAAGTGGATTCTTCTAAAGGTTATCCCTCAAAGCAAAGTTCTTTCACGCAGTAAGGAAGGCAAAATGGAGTCTGGTGGTGAAGGAGGCTCTAGGCTCTTTTGCTGCCTCACCCCCAAAACTTGTGTTTGCTGAATTGCAAATTGTTCTGTTCCTGCCATCTCCTCCCCCTGCTGTCCTGACGATCCTGTTTACTACTTGTGTGTAAACTGAGGTAAACACACATTTATTTGTTTAGGATAGACCTATTTAACAACTTTTACCTAACCAGGGCTATGTGATTTTGAACGTGTGCTAATAATTTCATACAGGGGGAATTCATAATTTTATATATAATATTGCTACATACATTTCACCATGATATTATTGACTAGCAAGTTATTAGTTTTCAAATGATACCTCACAAGGCAGATTTTGTATGAAGATTATTTCATTAGTATATTACATATGAGTATAGATAGGGGTGCTTTGGGCCACAGACTTGGAATCTTCATCTCCTACACCTGTACCCCCAAAGCTTATGGTCAGTACTGAGAGACAGGATAACCAACTGTGGGTTTTTTTTTCTTGTGTGCTACTTCCCTGTTGACTGCAGAGCCCTTCATTAACATTTGATTTTGTATGTCAATGGGCATCCATTGTGTTCGTGTACAATGCTTATTTTACATCACAACAGAGAGAGAGAGGTGCATTCCTTACCTCCTGTCTGGAGGAAAACCGTTTTTTTACCCCTGCTGTTGACTAGTGCCTTGACTTCAAAAACATATTGTGCATGTGTGTGTGTGAGTGTGTATAAAACTCCTTATATAGTATCTGTACATACATTTCACAATGATATTAAGGACCGCAGTGTAACCCCAGCTTTCATATAAGACAGCATGATATTTTTTTGGTAAACCAGACTATACATACCAGACTCAAAATATTCCTGTAAGCCTCTCCCCAACTAGCATCTAGGGTCACAGCTACCTGACAGGCATGTTGGAGGTTAAATACATAAACGTATTATAGATGGTTAGATACCACAATGATGAGCATTATAGAAATGCCCATCATAAAAATGTGTCAGTGCAGTGCTCAAAGTCACAAGACTCTCTGTCTGTCTGTCTAAAGGCTTTTATATTGTTCATCACTACAGTATCTGAGTGCCTTCCACGTAAATCAATAGGAATGGCAAAGTCCCTAGTGTACTGCATTGAGTCCCTGACTGGCACTTCAGTGAGTTACAGTAGTCCACCCTAGAGGTGACTAATGCATGAATCACTGTGACCAGGTCCTCATCTGGGAGGAAGGGACAAAGTTTCCTAGCAAGACAGAGGTAAAAGGCGGCATTTTTGGCAATTTTTGGCTACTACAAATGGGGTCTGTCTGCCTTCAGTGGAAGGTGGAGACATGTTGGCCAGCTCACTAGAGGCAGATTCAAACTGTCTGCATGCATAGCTCCTAAAATACCCAGGGTTTTAAAGCAAATAGATATCTTAGAGCTCCTCCAGATAATTGATGGGAAGAATTCAAGAGCAGCCCTCAGCCCCTTCCCTGCCCCAGCCTCCCAACAGCCCAGCACAAAAGGCTAGTGCACTCTTTTAATAAGAGTACTATTTTTTTGGATGTAAGCCAGATGTCTTGGAGGACGTAAAGGTCTAAGCCCTAGTAAATCATGCCAAAAATTATTCTTAGTCAATGAAGGAAATGAATGATTAAGTGTACATGGGATTCATGAGTGGCTACCTTGTTATCAGTGCTGGTATTTAAACTATGTACGGCATATCAGAGAGAAGTAAAGCATTTCCTTATATCTGTGTCTGCCTTTCTTCTTGGCTTTGATTTGAAGATAAGACTTGGACTATAATGAGTCACTATTACCAGAGATAATATGATTGATTAGGCCTATTACTGAACAAGTAGGCAAGATACTTGCAGCACAAAGGTGGACTTAGACTTTGATAACTCTAGGGCTGTGGTTTCTTTTAAAGTTTGTTTTCTCATCTACGAAGTGGAATTTTTAACTCCTTAAAACTGCGTGGTTGTCTGCAGAGTAAAGAAGGGCAATATAACCAAATACACTAAATGTTCTGATTGTTTTAGACTTTTTGTGTCAATCTTGGTTACATGTTCAGTGGATATTTGACACCAAGAATATGTCTACACGGAATTTGAGAGCAAACTGGATCAAGCCACTGAGCTTGGGCTGACAGACGGGCTAGTGGATCTCATGCTAGCATCTGTAGAATAGCTGTGAAGGTAGCATTTTCAAGTTGTGGCCTGTGTTGGAGCTCAGGCTGTGAAGCCAATCCTTGTTGCCAGGCTTTAAAGCCTGAGCTCCAGACCAAGCTGCAACTTCAAAGAGATGTCTGTGCAGCTATTTTTAGAGCACTAGCATGAGCCCCACTAGCCCAAGTCTGGGAGGCTTGGTCTCACCCGGTCCAAAATGCTGTAGAGATATCGCCAGGTGACAGAGGCCAGGTAAATATCTAAAATAGATTCCATTAAGTTTATGCTGCAATACAGATTTGGATATTGCTGAATTGAAGGGATGCACATAGTGGTAACTTTTTCTAGACAACAAGAGTAGGACAGATTTGTCTAACTTTAGCTGCACTTATGTGACATAGTACTAATAAGGAACTCTGAAGTGGTTACATTTTTGTTGACTTAGATTGCTACTGGGGTAGGGATGGAGTTCCTTTCACATTACCCATCTCGGGTATTCTAGCAACGACTTCATAATTTTTCATTACATTTTATTATTGAGCATTCATTTTGTCTGTGGTTTGTTCTGTCTTGTCTGTCTAGCTGCTTTTGTAGGTGACCAGACAGTACATGTGAAAAATTGGGACAGAGAGTGGGGGGTAACAGGAACCTATATAAGAAAAAGACCCCAAAATTGGAACTGTCCCTATAAAATCAGGGCATCTGGTCACCCTATGCTTCTGTAAGATATGTGGTTGTTTGTCTTGATTGTGTGATAATATCAATCAAGGGATGTTTCTGTTCAAATTTGTTAATATATAAATACAGGAAGCTGTTTGTTAATACATATATACAGGAAGCTATCACAGTCCTGACTCATCCAGGAATATGCATTATTCCTGAATACAGGAAGATATCCTGGTTCTTGTGATACCCAGGACTGTGAGTCATCTTGTTACCCACTGCCACCAGTGTGAGGAAGTCTTGCTTGTGTCATCCTCCTAACACCACCAGCCTGTTAGTTATTCAAGCACTTTCCTCTGGGCCATACCAGCCCTTATTTGTCTTGTGTTCTATGTGGTATCTTTCCTGTTATGGAGCAAAATTGCATGCCCCTCTCTTTATAAACTTGATATATGCGATTTGTGCAATTGTGCCTTTAAAATAAAATTTTAATTATAAAAAAAATTAAATTATGCAAGTAAAATTGAGACATCATTTGGGGCCTTTTTTATGTTCATGTAAATCTAAAGTGAATTTTATAAAAAGTAAAATTTCTCCAATTAGAGGTCAATGGATTCATACTCATGGATAAGAGGGCAGGATATGGCCAAGAATACTCTCCTGATGGTATGTAGTACGCTTTGGCAGAGTTTATATCTCTTGAATAGGTGCTCACAACTCCTGCACCCTTGGGGACCCAAGAGCGAACAATCACAGTCCCCAAAGTGATGTTTGTAACATGGGAGAAGGCGTGGCGAGGATGCCTGAGAGATATGCTGGACGGAAATATACCTTTAGGCAGTCTCTGCCAGTGGGATTGGTATTAGATGTCTTACATCAATGTATGGCCCAATTCAAACAAACAATCAAACAAATAAAAAGGAAATAAAAAAGCTAATACATAGAAAGACATTTTTGTTGGCCTGTTTAAAGCAAAGTGAATTCTAGGGCCCAATCTTGGAACTCTTAGTCACCAAAGTTTTCCTTATTTACCCAGTTATGTCGTCTTATTTCAGTGAGACTACTCACACGGGTAAATGTTACTTACCTACATACAGCTTAAGGATTGGGTCTATACATAAAACAGCCATATATTGGAAGGTGTCAGTTCTTTTACTAAAATGATTACAGTACTAGAAGTCTCAGTGTGAAGATGCTGAAATGCATAAATCTGGAGTTAACAATGATGTAAAGACTTCTAAAACTGAATCTTAGGAAAGTAAACCAACTTCACTGAGCTAGATTTAGATCATTTTACTTCCAAGATCTTTTTAAGCTATTGCTCTAATTACCGTCCTAAAATGCCCCTTGTCACACAATCTAAAAAAACGCTAAGTGACTATAGTTTACTCTTGTTGCTGTGTTCTGGATTTTAAAGAATATTTTGTGGACGGAATAAATTTTTTTTCTGGGGGTGCAGCAGCACAAAAATGCATTGCCTTGATAAAAGCAGGATGTCTGAGGTAGCTATGAACTCCAAAGTGAGTCAGAGCTGTTTTTCATAAATCCTTAACAGACTTTGAAAAGGGTGAACTTCAGCTGGCTATGAAAGTTCAAGTCACAAAGAAAGCTCTGAAGTAGCACACATTATTATTGTGCTTATCCCGTAAACCTCAAATCTCATTTACCAGCTCAGATTTTAAAACACATTTTAAAATCTCATTGTGGGCAAGAGATCCCAAGGCCAAATTCTGGCTTTCTTTAGATTTTAACCCAAGACAACTTCACTTGAATGTGCACTTGAATTCTGGCCAACCGAGGTGAATAAATGAAAAGAGGCAGCTGCCATTTTGTGTTCAAATGCAGTTATCTATAGAGAGGAGATGCTATGCACTCTTGTGGAGACCTTATCTTTATTCTTCCTTGTTTTATTGTTAAAAAATAAAGGTCTGCTGGACTTGAACGTATATGACAGGGTCATAATTTTTGTGCATGAGCAGACATAACACATAATTATCTGACTTGTCCAGAATAAGATAGAACTAGTATTTGCAAAAGCAGTTGGTGGTTATTCATAACCAAAGCTTGCAAATAACCAGCAGATCTCTATTATTTCAAGCTCTATGAAAACAAGCAAAACCCAAGAAGAGTTTTTGGTCTGTTCCACTGAGGATAGTAGTTTCTGAAACCAGTGAAGCTATAGAATTGCTTTCTGTGTTCAGAATGAAGAAAAGGGACAGTTAACTTGGTATTTTAAAATCACATTTTGTTTAAATCAGCCACAGAAAAACATCTCCAAAGTGTTCAAAGAACTTATTAACAGTCTTTTCGTATATCTTTTCAAAAGTGAATGTCCATGAAAAAGTCCATGGAACTCCATAAAGGACTAATTCACCACAATCAGCATTTAAGGTATATCCCAAGTCAGGACATATCAGAAATGTTTTATGATACTTCTCCACCATTCCGGCCTGAAGTGCAAAAATTAATTTCATCTCTAAACTGGAAAACCTGAACTACAGAGAAACACTATGAGAATGTTTAAAGACCGATATATTTATTTTGAACAATGAATTCATTCATTCCCATCAGCAACTTCTGAGATGCCATGGTTTCCATGACAGTATTATATAGGTAGCTATCATGTTTCAGTGTATTAAACAATTGTCAGATGGCCTCCCTTTCAAATTCTCTCAATGAGCATGTGCCGCTCTATAGTTTGACTTTATTGGACTCTGTTGAGATATGTGTGGATGAATGCTGGTTTTGTTTTCTATTCTACTGTAAAACAGCATGTGGGAAGGTAGGAATGAGGGATCATTTTTGCCTCAGCAGGTTATTGTTAGTTCTGCGACTCCTTAGATTATACTAATATTTGAGTTTAGCCTTTTTTTTTGTGTTGTGATGGACTCGCTCATATATCAGGATGAGAGGATAGCTGTTTGGCCGGTAATTAATCAAGCTTTTGGTTCCTGGCTCTTTAAGAATTTATTTCTTTCCCCTAAATATATAGTTAAACCATGATATTAGGGGGCTTTGTCTTATATATGGAACTATACCCCTCCTCTCCTGAAAAAACAGCCTCTTGATTTTTCTCACTTGCTATCTGGTCATCCTACCTTTCAGTATCTCTCTTAGAAATTCTTCTGCATAACAACTATGCAGCTGAGACTAGTGGGAGCATGTTGCGTTGTGAGACAGCAGCCATTTACAGGGAATGCTTTCCGGGAGTGCTTGGATTACTCACCGAGAACGTAAAGGTGCTAAAAACAACTGTAGTTTGGGGCTCACAACTTCAACTCCCCACAAGCGAAGGGGACCAGAGTCTGGGGAACAGCAATGACAAAGTAAGATTAAAGGAATGTGTTACCTAAAAGTTCAGTCGTCCCCATTAAAAGTTCAGCATTTGCTAATAGTTACCATGCAGCATTGCCTCAACCCCACATATGTCCCCTATGTTTAGAACAGGCAGGAACTGTTTGGGAAATGATAACGTCTGAAGTGGGCAATACTGAATATAAAAAGGCAAACCCCAAGACGCTAGGCTCTTGAGAAATTTCAATAGGAAACAGCCCTGCATAGGCAAGGGAATGGAGTAGATGACCGCCCATGTTTTCCCTTTTCTAACTCCTCGATATCCCAGCATAAAGTGTCCCAAGTTTGATGCTCACTGGTCTACGTAAGTCTCAACATTATTTAATGTTTCAACTATTTAATTAAATAAAAAGCTTTTTTTTTTTTTTTTGGCCTGGTCTGGCCTGGCCTACCAGAGTTGCAATTTTTTTATTCAAAAAAAAAGTTAAACAAGACACTGACTTACGTCCTGTATCTAATGTCTAGCACAGAGATATACTAATCTGAAAGGATTGGAGGCCTTGAGGCTCTGTTCTGTCTTATTGGCACTATCAGCATGGGCTGTGTGGTCATATATCTTTTAGGCATTTTGACAATTTAAAGGGCAGTTAGAACAGCCCACATAGTTAATTTTACTTTTTTAAAAAAAATTCAAAGGCAAGAGAGAGCACCAAGGGATAATTTATTAGAGCAGAGATTGCCCCCCTTTTCTAAAGTAAAACAACAACAACACCCAAACATGCTGGGTTAACTCAGAATGATTTTTGTTAAAAGTGGAGAGAGAGGTAACCTGTTACTTTCCCACACTGAAATGGGCACAATTTACTCAAAATGATTGACTGTTAGAGAAAGGTGGTAAAAGTGATTGCTATTTTTAACCAAAAAGAATCATAGTAAGAAGGTTGCAACAGTTAAAAAGCACCATTCAAAAGCAGAAGAGTTCTTTAGGCATGAAAAAACAATCATCAAAGAAGCTCCAAATTGGCCTACAGAGTCATCTAACCCCCTGTAGCTGCTGGAGGCTGCAGGGACCTCCTGACCTCCAGATCAAAGGCTAATTGAAAATCCCTTCCCATGCTGTGCTGAGAAATTAAGTCAGCACCTATGCTGTGGCTGCAAAAGTAAAATACAGTGATAGGAAAAACATAGGATGATACCTTTTTGCCTGGAGAACAGAGAGTTTCCATTGTAGAAAAATAAAACAGCTCAACTGCCCTTCCATTATCCTGGTGAAATAATACTGAAGCAATGTAATAATCATATTTATCATTTCAGTCCAAATAGGAAGCTCAGGGCACACAGTCTTTAATTTTTCTACCATCAGGCAGGGCAAGTGTACAACAGTTTACTAGATGTAAAATGCAAACAGGCAGAAGGTAGGAAAAAACAAATATGTTAAGGTCTCTAGACTAGCACCTGAGCTGCATCAGAACTACCTCTCCTGTCTTCCACTCCCAAATCCCACGGCTAGCAGGAAGCTTGTCTGGCCCCAGAATGACTGAGAGCAGCCTTGAGTTAGTTCAAAATTGTGCCAAGCTGCAACTGCCCGCCAGGAGCCATTCTAGCAGCTGGGGATCACCAGAGCACAGCAGTGCTCCAGCCGCGCTTCCCTGGCCATAACTCTACTGGGTAGCCAGCTGAGCAATTCTAAGGGCATGTCTACACTTAGCTCCGGAGCAATCGATACAGCAGGGTTTGATTTATTGTGTCTAGTGAAGACAAGATAAATTGATTACCGAACGCTTTCCCGTCACCTCTGGTACTCCACCGGAGTGAGAAGCATAGGCAGAGTCGGTGGGGGAGCATCAGCAGTCGACCTACTGCAGTGAAGACACCGCATTAAGTAGATCCAAGTACGTCAACTCAGGTACATTATTCACCTAGCTGAAGTTGCGTAACTTGGACCGCTCTCCTCCCTGCCCCAGGCCTTAGTGTGTTTTATACAAGTGGAGCAATGCCAAGCAACCTAAAAAAAGCCATGGTCTGGCCTGTGTGTCTGTTTTTAAAAACCCAAACAAATACAACTGAAAATAAGTGAGCTATGTGTTCTTTGAAAGTCTGACATATTACAAGCAATGTTTGAAAATATAGCAGCGTCAGTACTTCTGACAAAATGAGTTATTAGGATGCAGTTGGGTAATTGCAACATAGAAGTAATTCCTTATATGTAGGGATTAAAATGAAGCCATGTACACTGAGAGCAAGTTTTGGTAACATGACCAATATGGATATTGTTCACCTTTCCAAGAGGGATAAAAAAAGATTAAACAAAGAATAAAGAGGAAACTTAATTAGACATATTACTAGAAAATCCCATTGTAGTACTTGCTGATAGAAAGTGATGGTCAAAAGGAGATGTTACAAACCATCCTGCAAAGAGTATCAGTAAAGTGCTTTCTGATGGATTGTACTTTGTTTCATTGCCATGGAAAACACTGGTATTTGTACAAAAGTTTAAGTTTGGGGGCGTGTAATTGGTTTCATGGTAGACAGAACATTTTACATATTTGTTTCCTGCCTTTTCTCTAATTAAAATTTCTCAAGTAATTGGTGTCTTTCTGAGAGGCAGTATGGCTAGAAATAAAATTCTTTGGTCCATATTCATTTAGGGTAATATACAACCCCTTCAGATAGCCAGCACAAGGCCTGGGGGTGTAACTGGGTTTTAAGCATTACATAGGTATTGTGCTATGTCTCTTCAGGGAAAGTGATTTTCACCCTTAATGTTAACTTAGACTGAATATATTTCTTCCGGCCTCACTGTGGGTTGAACGAAAACTGAATAAGGATCTATGGACTTGGCCCAAGTTTTGGTTGCCTCACTCTCCATGACTAATTCATTTTTATACATATTTAAAAAATAAATTATCCATCTATGAACAAGGCTATTCCAAATTAAGAGAAGTCTGTGTCAACTTCAAGAATATGGTTGTACTAGGAGGATACTGTAACATCAGGCTGGGCTTGCTGGAGAGGAAGGCAGCCATGTTGTTTTTGCTATCCATTATTATTTGTATTATGGTAGCACCTAGTCATGGACCAAGACACCATATTTTTATTGTAATATTTTTCTAAAGCATGCCATGATTTAAACTATTTCGGCAATTACCATTAACAATGATCAAGATATGATGGATCCACTCTGCTCTCGTTGCCTTTTCTGTACTGGGCTGCCTCTCGTTCTTTCCTGAAAGTATTAAAAAGCCATTAAATTCTTGACGGTCATTCTTTCATTCATTCATGAGATTTAACGAAGAAGTACAGGAAGATAGATCTCTGCCACAAATCTAATTTCTAATGCAGTTATTTCCAAAGTATGTATTGAATTAACAGCCAAACAATCAATAGTTCTAGCATCTACACAACTATTGCCACACAGGCAAGATGAATTAGTTTGAACAAGGTAGTGAATTAATTCAGAAGTAAGCAGCATCCTTATAACAGACTTTACTAGAGCATTTTCAGCCATGTTTACATGACTGCTGGGTCAAGCGCCCAGTGAATTGATTAAGCCCCATCAGAAACTGAGTTTTTTCAGAATGAAAAGAAGAATGAAAAGAAAAGACAACATCTCCCTGACATATATTGATGGTCTATTAATTATATTGATCACTTAAGAATTCTCAGTTAACAATCTCAGGTTTGGTAGGTTCTTGTCTCAAGGTCAGGCCCAGCATTAGGAGAATTACTGTTCTGTTGTAATGTGCCATGATCGCAACACTCATACTGAGAAAAAAACTTTCTAATTTGCATTAGTTTTATTAACACAATTAGTAAAGTCAGAAACACTCCAGCCAGCAAGTTAGATAGATATGATGCAGATTGAGCGTCTGAGCATCCATACACTCACGGCATCCCTTACAGAGCGACCTGAAGTGTTAGCCATTATCTTCCTCATCATCATCATTTTCCTCGTTGCCATCATCCTGGCATCTCCCAAGAGCTACATCTCGCCTGAGACACAGGCCAGGATACAACTTCTATAATGTGCCTAATGCATATTCAGCAGGGGTTTCATCCCTTTTCCCTTATTTGTATTTCCTCGCCCTGCTAATGTTGGGGTGCCTTTTCCCCATAGGTTACTATCCCATTTAAATCAAGCTTATTAGATTATATGTCAGTTACTTAGGATGGCACTCTTATGATCAGCCATCTGCTGATATTCCTAACTTAAAATATCCCAAGCTGGTATAAGCATCTTGTGATTACCTCTCAGCAGTTTAGTCATTACAGCAGGGGTCGGCAACCTACGGCACACATGCCAAAGTTGAGCCTGCCACCACTCTGGGGTTCTCCCTGCTGGCCCCTTGCCAGCTGGGGTCCCTGCCTTCCCCACTCAGTGCCTGCTGCTAGCCTGGGTTTCCTTCACCCAGGCTGGCAGTGGGCTAGGACCCCGGTGGCAGGCGACTGCAGGGGAAACCCCAAAGCGGGGGGAGGCTGACTCCCTCAGTCCCTCCCCTTCTACCCGAAGCCCTGCCCCTTCCAGACTGGCACACGAAGCCTTACATTTAACTGAATAAATGAAGACTCGGCACACCACTTCTGAAAAGTTGCTGACCCCTGCATTACAGCCTTCTATCTTATGATATCTTACGATCCAGGATTACTCTTGGTTAGCAACTTGTGCTAAGGCTTTTGGGCTGTATGCCTTGTTTAGCTAAGCTATTGTCTTACAGGCTCATTTCATTACATCCTTAAATTATACCCATGCCTAGGGTGACCAGATAGCAAATGTGAAAAATCAGGATGGGGGTGTGGGGTAATAAGAGCCTATATAAGAAAAAGACCCCAAAATCGGGACTGTCCCTATAAAGCTGGGACATCTGGTCATCTTACCCATGCCTTACCCAGAAAGAACCTATACCTAGAGGCTACACAGAGTTTGTCAAACTTCATTACACCGTGACCCCCTTCTGACAAAAATTACTACAAGACCCCGGGAAGGGGGACTGAAGCCTTAGTGCCTCCCCCCCTCCCCACCCCATGGGGTACTGAAGTTTGAGGGCTTCAGCCCAGGGTGGTGGGGCTTGGACTTTGGCTTCAGCCCTGGGCCTCAGCAAGTTTAAAGACAACCCTGGTGACCTCATTAAAATGGGGTCCTGACCCACAGTTTGAGAACTGCTGGGCTACAGAGATAATCTTCCCGATATGAAATAACGTAACACCATTTTAGGCAGCCTGAAACAGCACTTCCTAAAAAGTTTGTGACCTGGCCCCATATATCTCAATCATGGACGAGTATGGATTCAGGTACATAACTTCAAGCTCTGAAACCTGATGATGCCACTCTCCGAGTCAGGTGATCACATCACTAAGGCAAACAAGAAAACACCTATTTTGCCCATGCATGTACCACAAATGTAGCAATTTCACAAACCAAGGGACACACAAACAAATACAGAAATAGTGATGTTCCTAAAAAGGCCTTGAATCACTTTTTCTTTAAATAATGCTGAATGCAAATGCTAAATACTGAACCAGATGACCTCTTGAGGTCCCTTCCAGTCCTACAATTCTATGAATATAACAGTACTTTTCCTAACTAAGCTAAAACATAATAATAAGCTTCCTATAATAGTCTAAAAGTTTAGTCACCTCAGAAAGACAGACACTGTTTTTTTCCCGTGATATTTTATAGAATCATACAAATGTAGGATTGGAAGGGACCTCAAGGTCATCTGGTCCTGTCCCCTGCACTGAGGCATGACTAAGAATTATCTAGACCATCCCTGACAGGTGTTTGTTCCTTTAATTGTCACAAGTGGGAGACGAATATGGATTCAGGTACATAACTTTGTACACAGATGATAATTAGAAATGTAATAAAGCCCTATCTACAGAGTGGGCTTGATACTCTTGGTTGAACCATAGTTCCACATTTGTTTTTCTCTTTAGAATTCTTTCTCAGATCTTTTCCTCATCACCGAGTGTGCTAATGATGATGAATCTTTTATATATCCCTTATTATAGTAAAAGTATAAATAGAGGGTCAAATTTAGCTTTGGCATAAACACGGACTTCACTGGAGTTGTAGTCACTAGTGCCAGGTCTAAATTTGGCCCTCTGTATCACTCTTACTTAAATTTCCCTTCAGCAGTCCCCTTTCCATCTCTATTATTAAAATGTGACTTACAATAGAGGTTATACATGTAATGTCATAGCTGTATTGAAAAAAGTGTGGAAATCCTTTCCCATTATATCTCTCCTCTGCTGCATACAAATTCTCAGCCTTGAGAAACTTATTTCATAGGCATGCTCTCCTTTTTTCCTGCAAACTTCTAATTCCCCAGATTGATTTTGTCATTGTAGTTCTTAAGAGTTTACTGAAGATAAATCAGGCAGCCCCTTAATGTGACTCCAGATAATAGTTTAACTTTGGTTCCAGGCTGTGACCTGTGATGGTGTGGCCTGTGGAGAGCTGGCCTAATGCAAAGCCAGTGAAAGTCAATGGAAAGATTCTTGATTCAGTGGTTTTGGATGAGAGCCATCGTACCGGCTCTCAACTATGTTTCCAGTTGATAAATTGCATTGAAAGCTGATAAAAATATATCAAATACTTTCCTAATATTACTTTTCCATGTAAGCAGTTGCTGTGGTTGGCACATTCTGTATATTGCAAAAAACCAACAATTAACATTATACTTATCAAATGTCATCTTAATGTCTGAGGGCCCAAGCTGCTATTGGAACCCTTGCTGTTGGGCATGTTGAATTCTACTCTGTCACCAATCAACTCTCATTTTGTCCAGCACCCCTTCCTCCGAGTGCTTTCCATTACTAAATGATATTTAATGGGGTTCCTGCAGGGCCCTTCTGGCTCCTGCCCCCGCTTGTCACTCAGGAGACCCGGTTTGCAGTGCTCACCTGTGCTTTATTGTACAAGACGCTCCCACCACCTTCACAGCACATTGTCTACAGAGTTCCTTTTTGCTTGTCTCCCAGCAGGGGAGAAGGGTAAGCTATTCCCTCCTCTGCCCCTCTGCTATGTACATTGGCCAAACCGGCCAGTCCCTACGCAAAAGAATTAATGGACACAAATCTGACATCGGGAATCATAACATTCAAAAACCAGGAGGAGAACACTTCAGTCTTCCTGGCCGTTCCATTAAAGATTTGATGGTTTCAATTTTGAAACAGAAAAACTTCCAAAACAGACTCCAATGAGAAACTGAGGAACTGGAATTAATTTTCAAATTGGATACAATTAACCAGGGGCTAAATAGGACTTGCAAATGGTTCTCTCATTACACTAATTTATTGCATTTCCTGAGTTAATTTACTTCACACAGAAATCCATTTCAAAAGGTATTTTTTCTCCTACTGATAATGGCCCATCTACATTTAACAGCCCTCTTAGAATTGGTATGCTAATGTACAATTTTTTTTCTTTTTCTTTATTCTGTGTGTATAAATGCATCTTACTTCTGTTCCATTCTATGCATCTGATGAAGTGAGCTATAGCCCACGAAAGCTTATGCTGAAATAAACTAGTTAGTCTCTAAGGTGCTACAAGCATTCCTCACTTTCTTTACGGATACAGACTAACATGGCTGCTATTCTTGAACCTATTCCTTCCTGTTTCCCCTCAGAGCAGCTTCCCCCCTTCTTAGCTCCTTCTCCTTTGCAGGTACTTTCCTGTCCAGCCAACACCCTCCCTTGGCTTCCTTCCTCCGAAGTTTTTAACCACCCCTCACCGGCAGAGACAGCAACTGCTCCTGCTTTGCTAGTCAGGGCCAGGTGGACTCCCCAGCTCCAATTTACCTCCCTTCAGTGTAGCTGGGGTGACCAGGGCCGGCGACAGGGTGGTACAACGGGTACAGCTGTACCGGGCCCCGGACTTCAGGGGGGGCCCCCTGAAGCCCGGGGCCGGTACTCAGCTGTACCCGTTGTCGCCCGGGGCTGTGAGCGAGGCGCGGCTCGGGCAGCCGCTGCCGCGCTCACCAGCCCCCTCCCCCGGCACCCAGCAGCCAGCCCCGCCCCTCTTGGTTCTCCCGGCCACGTGGCCGCAGCACAAGCAGCATCGGGAGATCGGGCCCGGGGGGGGGGGCAGCGTCGGGAGATCGGCCCCCGGGGGGGGGGAGCGTCGGGAGATCGGCCCCCGGGGGGGGGGAGCGTCGGGAGATCGGCCCCCCCGGGGGGGGGGAGCGTCGGGAGATCGGCCCCCCGGGGGGGGAGCGTCGGGAGATCGGCCACCCCGGTCGGGGGAGCGTCGGGAGATCGGCCCCCCCGGTCGGGGGAGCGTCGGGAGATCGGCCCCCCGGGGCGGGGAGGGGCGTCGGGAGATCGGCCCCCCGGGGCGGGGAGGGGCGTCGGGAGATCGGCCCCCCCGGGGCGGGGAGGGGCGTCGGGAGATCGGCCCCCCCGGGGCGGGGAGGGGCGTCGGGAGATCGGCCCCCCCGGGGGGGGGAGGGGCGTCGGGAGATCGGGCCCCCCCCGGGGGGGAGGGGCGTCGGGAGATCGGCCCCCCCGGGGGGGGGGAGCGTCGGGAGATCGGCCCCCCCGGTCGGGGGAGCGTCGGGAGATCGGCCACCCCGGTCGGGGGAGCGTCGGGAGATCGGCCCCCCCGGGGCGGGGAGGGGCGTCGGGAGATCGGCCCCCCCGGGGGGGGGAGCGTCGGGAGATCGGCCACCCCGGTCGGGGGAGCGTCGGGAGATCGGCCACCCCGGTCGGGGGAGCGTCGGGAGATCGGCCCCCCCGGGGCGGGGAGGGGCGTCGGGAGATCGGCCCCCCCGGGGCGGGGAGGGGCGTCGGGAGATCGGCCCCCCCGGGGCGGGGAGGGGCGTCGGGAGATCGGCCCCCCCGGGGGGGGAGGGGCGTCGGGAGATCGGGCCCCCCGGGGGGGGGAGGGGCGTCGGGAGATCGGGCCCCCCGGGGGGGGGAGGGGCGTCGGGAGATCGGGCCCCCCGGGGGGGGGAGGGGCGTCGGGAGATCGGGCCCCCCGGGGGGGGGAGGGGCGTCGGGAGATCGGGCCCCCCGGGGGGGGGAGGGGCGTCGGGAGATCGGCCCCCCCCGGGGGGAGGGGCGTCGGGAGATCGGCCCCCCCCGGGGGGAGGGGCGTCGGGAGATCGGCCCCCCCCGGGGGGGAGGGGCGTCGGGAGATTGGCCCCCCCGGGG
This sequence comes from Sternotherus odoratus, assembly GCA_032164245.1. NCBI lineage: Eukaryota > Metazoa > Chordata > Testudines > Kinosternidae > Sternotherus > Sternotherus odoratus. The sequence continues at coordinate 77,287,716 of JAVMKO010000008.1, read as the reverse complement.
GGGAGGGGCGTCGGGAGATTGGCCCCCCCGGGGGGGGAGGGGCGTCGGGAGATTGGCCGGGGGCTGCGGGCGTCGGGAGATCGGCGGGGGGGGGGCGCGGGAGATCGGCGGGGGGGCCCCCGCGGGCGCCGGGAGACTGGCGGGGGGGCCCCGCGGGCGCCGGGAGACTGTCGGGAGGGCCCGCGGGCGCCGGAGGGGGCCCTGCGGGCGGCGGGAGACTGGCGGGGGGGGGCCCGCGGGCGGCGGGAGACGGAGGGGGCCCCGCGGGCGGCGGGAGACTGGCGGGGGGGGGCCCGCGGGCGGCGGGAGACTGGGGGGGGGGTCGCCGGCCCTGGGGGTGACAGGGGGTTTGCTAAGCAGTTCTCCTGCTAGCATCTTGTCACAGATATCTACCCAAAATTTTACAACCATGTCAACTTCATTATCTGCAGTATTGCTCAACATCCCTTTCTCCATGATATTCCCTCTCAGTACTTGTCATAATAATCCAGCTGTCTTGGCAGTACATAGCAGTAGGCCAAAATGGTGTTGGCAGAAGCAACCAATGCTGTTTTCTACCCCCACCTAAATCCACTGAAGTCAATAGAGTTTCTCTGTGGACTTTGAATTAGGCCCCAAATGACCTTTAATTTCATGAGTAGTACATACTCCATAGTAAACCTCCTTACTCGTTGGATACTGCAGAGCGATAGGTACATTTTTCAAAGCAAGTATTTGGCAGTTTGGAAAATGCATTGTTCTAATGATTAATATGCATGATAGTGATTAACTTTACCATTATTGTTGCTCTATATAGTGTCAGAAATTTCCATGGCACACGCAAGGTATGGAGTCCATGTAGCAGCTCCCTTTTCTTTTTTAACTTAGTAGTTATCAACTTTTATGCTGTTTGGGATATGTGACTTCTTATGCATCAAGTGAGCTTCTTTGTATCTTCAGATGTTGTCCAAAACTTATACCAGCTTTGGCTACTTGTTATAAGAGCTTCTGAAGTCATTTCTCAGATCTGCTCATAAGGACATCAAGCAAGCTACAGTAGATTGCAGCACTTGCTTCCATCAGTGCTAATGCCATTGTTTCCATCAAGAGTAAAACCTAAGGGTTAAGAACTGTTGTAATGAACTAAGCAAAGGACTTCTGAACTCATTCTTCCCATTTAACATTGGTCTCTTGTTTTTTCAAACAACTTTTCAGTTGTGATTAAACCTGTACACTGGATAGAGTAAATCCCATTCTGTAAAGTGGTGCGGGGCTTAACCTGACCCACTGAATGAAAAGATTTTATGTATATGATAAAACACACCCACTATTTCTTATGTCTGCGATTCAACTTTTGAGTCATGTTCAAATATTGCCCCCTTGCAAAAGTAAAATGGTAACTCTTGTGAAATAGTGATGTGCAACATATTTGCAACTCCCCCTTGAAATCTGGCCTTTCAAGATCACCTGATCATGTGTTTCCACAAATCACTCTGTGTGTTATTGTGACAATTTCTTGTATGATCAATTTCTCACGCGATTGACAACGTAGTTCTAGGTCTCATGCTGATCCCCCTTCCTTGACAGAACAATCAGTCATTCAGGTCCCACAAACCTAATGTAAAATGTCAGTGCCTTTCTCACCACCACTTACTATGAACTCAGCAGGAATAGCATTATATTCAAAGGCTTTCCTTTTTCTTCTTTCTTTGACTGTGTTCACTGCATTTTCAATCTGACTTCTTGTGAGTGACATTTCTAATCCAACAGTAGCTCAGACTTGTAGCTATATAGAAATGAAGTCCGATAACCTGAAAGTGCCTTTGAACAGTATTTTTATTCTGCATATGAACGTATTGCCCCTTTGCTTGAATTATTTTATCCAGGTTCACATAACAGCCTGTGGTGATCATGATGAGCCTGTCACCAAGTACAGCTTTTCTGAGCATACCAGTTTAGACATCTGTGTGGGACTAGATCAACAATAGGTAATATTCAATCCACCTTTGAGATGGTATGTCACAGTGCATTCCATATAAGGAAATATTTATTCCTCACTGTTTCCTGGTTTTGACAGAATGTCACAGTTTTGAGGTTCACATTTTTAGAGGTATATTTTCCCCTTTATCACTGTGTGAGGTGTGACGTTGGAAATATGCTTCTGAGTATGAATATTATGTAACTGGAATATGCTTTATGCAAAAGGTCTCTTGTAAGGTATCCTAAGAAAGGTCATAACCTACTGAATATATTCCTCCTATTTGTATGCATGTATCATTATTATCTCTGAAGCTAGAAATACGAAGTATAACTCTAAGGTCCTGTTGTAACTATGCAAAGTGTGGGCCATTAATGGTGGTTTATAATCTTGATGACTCCCATTCACTGGGACAACTGGTTGTAAGTGATTTATTTACCTCCATGCCTTCCTGTGCATGTGTGGGCCAACCCAGGACAAATGGAGATTAGAGGGTTTTACAGTGACGTGAGCATGTCACATGATACTGGAATCCATTTTAATCCTTGTACTTTTCCACTGATGAGGTGGAGGTGGGGAGAAGCACAGACAAAAGATTTCTGCCTTGTGCCAAAGCTATAAAAAGGGAGAGAGCAGGACAAAAGGGGCATCTAGTTATGAGAAAACCCCAGTTTGCCACCTGACAGCTGGGAAGAATAAGTCCTCTAGGATGCTGAGTGCATCAGTCATTGAAACATTCCCAAATCCCAAGGCTTGGGAACCCATATTCCTGAGACCATTCCCAACCAGAGGCCCCTGTCTGACAGTACAACTTGTTAATCATCACCCCACTGCACTAGCCAGAATGCAGCTATTTAACTTAGTCTTTTGTGCTGCGGTAGATGCTGTCTGAGTGTTCCTGGAACAGTAATTTCCTTTTTGACCTCCATGGACATTACTTATAGAAAACAGTCATAAAACAATTCTTAAAACGTCAAGAAAAATTGCATCTAACGGTGGTAGTTTAGCCAAAGAAAACATACTTTAGTTTTGAAGTAGTCCCACCAAAACATTGAAATCTTAAAGCTACTAATAGGCCATGCATCAGTGCCTGAGCATTTTACCATGACATTTAATAAAGTATAATTCACATACCAGGTTTACTGAAATCATAATATTCACCAAACTTACTAAAGGATTTTTCAGAAGTGATCAGAAAAGAGAGAAACACGTGTTAGAGCAGGGCCAATTGGAATGCCTGCCTTAATGATAGAGATATATGTGTACTATTAACAAATCCAATTTATTGTAACTTTAGATGTCATGAAGAGAAGACGTGGTACATGTGTTTCACTGTTATAACCATCAAATAGTTGGATTGAATTGATATATATGATGTGCTATGTATTGTTTTTTCCAATTGCTTTTTGAAAAAAATCAGGAAAATTATTCTTACAGTCTTGCTGATCAGCTGTATCACCACATTCTAGAACAACTGGGGAGGACGGAAATAGTTCCTCATATGTATTGCAAATTTTCACCTATTTTAGTGAATTTAATGCTGGTGTAACATGGCAGATAAGTAATTGCAGCTCATTTAGCATATAATCTAAATTTTGTTTCCCTGAACAGTCATTGAATGATAATGTTGCATCATTACTGAGCAATATCAGATTTGAACCAGCAACTCATATCCCCTTGCTAATACTCTGAACACTACAGTTCTTCAAGAATGCTTAGGAAGAAGTATGCGAATCCTTTGGCCCATAAGGCACACTGACCTCTTCTGGTCAATATATAGTGCAAAACAGGAAGGAAGAAGGAACCTTGATCAGTCAGTTGTTAAGATGCAGCCATGCAGGACCCAGAGTACAGCTTTGCAGGAATGGGGATTCAAACATGAGCTTGCTTCTAGGGGACTCATTTATACCCATAATAGGCCAGATGTTGCAGTATACCAAGAGATGCTGTTCATCATCAGCTTCCATTGAAGTTGACGATAGGGCTGTTGGTGCAATTTAATTTCTGCAGGTGCATGTTTATAGAATGCAAGGAAAATATGTCAACTGTTCTGGTTGTGCTTTGGGCAACTGGCAAGTCCCCTGCTGTAATAAATGGTAAAGCACATGAAGCTGTGATGTGACAAACTTCAAAAGGTTCAGAGGTTGCTTCATACAAGTACACAAAGGTCTCAGACGCTTATGGGAAGCCTATCCAACCATATTAACCTCTTTGGGTCTGGAACTTGGGCTGAGCATCTTTCAGAAATAGGCTCTTGTGAGAAGAACAGTAATTCCTGTTTTCAAACAGGCTGGAGGAATACCTTGAGAATAGACTTCCTTGTAGTGTTTTGGAAGTTGAATTTTCATTACAGAGGATCCTTGACTGAAATCAAATAGTACTGATGGATGTGAGAATTAAAAGAAAAAAAACTTCTTCACATCTCAGCCATGACTCAGGTATGAATAGGTTTACTCTTTTTTCAAAGCTGGCTCCTCAGTGTCACGGTGCTGTGAATTCCTTGTGGACTCCTGCATTTTACACTTTTTTTTGCTTTATCTTGCAGTGGTCTTTAGGCTGCCCCTTGTTCTTTTTTTAATGATCTAAAATACTCTTTTGTACCAATCAGAATCTGGAAAGCTTAAAAAAAATCAACGTGATCACTCTTATAATATTTTACAATATTTTGGGCTATTTTAAATAAATGATTTTGTGAGTTTTTATTTCCCCCTTTTAACTACCTGCTGTGTATTAAGATCTGCCACAAATTTTAGATACGATACTTAACCATTTACATTTGTTTTCTTTGCTTAAAATAATCTGAAAATTGGAATCGAACAGCTTATTTCAGTTTCAATGTGGCTGATTTGGGTGTAAACTTCTACTCTTGTGCAATAAAAAAAATTTGATATTCCTCTCATCTCCTCTGTGAATCCAGAGACCCAGGTTGTATGCATATTTTCTGGAGTGAATGATTTCATAGTAGATCAGGGGTCTCCAAACTACGGCCCGCGGGCCGGATGCGGCCCGCGAGGCCCTCTCATCCGGCCCGCGGAGATATTTTTGGCTCCGCGCTGGGGCCTGGAAGCGCCGCGCGGGCCGCCGCCGCCGCCAGCCGCGGGGCCTGGAAGCGCCGCGCGCTCGGCCGCCGCCGCCAGCCGCGGGGCCTGGAAGCGCCGCGCGCTCGGCCGCCGCCGCCAGCCGCGGGGCCTAAGAAGCGCCGCGCGCTCGGCCGCCGCCGCCAGCCGCGGGGCCTGGAAGCGCCGCGCGCTCGGCCGCCGCCGCCAGCCGCGGGGCCGGGACGCGCCACGTGCTCGGCTGCAGGGACGGCTGGGAGCTGGGGCCGGGACGCGCCACGTGCTCGGCTGCAGGGACGGCTGGGAGCTGGGGCCGGGACGCGCCACGTGCTCGGCTGCAGGGACGGCTGGGAGCTGGGGCCGGGACGCGCCACGTGCTCGGCTGCAGGGACGGCTGGGAGCTGGGGCCGGGACGCGCCGCACAGCCACGCAGCGAACCGGTCTGTGGGGAGAGACCGGGTTGAGCAGGTCAGTTGGGGGGGTGAGAGACCGGGCTGGGTGGGTCAGTTGGGGGGTGGGTGGGAGGAAAGGAGGTTTTGGGGTGAGAGACCGGGCTGGGTGCGTCAGTTGGGGGGTGGGTGGGAGGAAAGGAGGTTTTGGGGTGAGAGACCGGGCTGGGTGGGTCAGTTGGGGGGTGGGTGGGAGGAAAGGAGGTTTTGGGGTGAGAGACCGGGCTGGGTGCGTCAGTTGGGGGGTGGGTGGGAGGAAAGGAGGTTTTGGGGTGAGACCCTGCTGGGTGCGTCAGTTGGGGGGGGTGGGTGGGAGGAAAGGAGGTTTTGGGGTGAGAGACCCTGCTGGGTGGGTCAGTTGGGGGTGGGGGGTGGGAGGAAAGGAGGTTTTGGGGTGAGAGACCCTGCTGGGTGCGTCAGTTGGGGGGTGGGTGGGAGGGAAGGAGGTTTTGGGGTGAGAGACCCTGCTGGGTGGGTCAGTTGGGGGTGGGGGGTGGGAGGAAAGGAGGTTTTGGGGTGAGAGACCCTGCTGGGTGGGTCAGTTGGGGGTGGGGGGTGGGAGGAAAGGAGGTTTTGGGGTGAGAGACCCTGCTGGGTGGGTCAGTTGGGGGTGGGGGGTGGGAGGAAAGGAGGTTTTGGGGTGAGAGACCCTGCTGGGTGCGTCAGTTGGGGGGTGGGTGGGAGGGAAGGAGGTTTTGGGGTGAGACCCTGCTGGGTGCGTCAGTTGGGGGGGTGGGAGGGAGGAAAGGAGGTTTTGGGGTGAGAGACCCTGCTGGGTGGGTCAGTTGGGGGGGGTGGGTGGGAGGAAAGGAGGTTTTGGGGTGAGAGACCTGGCTGGGTGGGTCAGTTGGGGGGGGTGGGTGGGAGGAAAGGAGGTTTTGGGGTGAGAGACCTGGCTGGGTGGGTCAGTTGGGGGGGGGGGTTGGAGGAAAGGAGGTTTTGGGGTGAGAGACCTGGCTGGGTGGGTCATTTGGGGGGGGGGGTTGGAGGAAAGGAGGTTTTGGGGTGAGAGACCGGGCTGGGTGGGTCAGTTGGGGGGTGGGTGGGGACCCGGGGGGAGGGGGCCGCGGGAGGCAGGAGACGGGGGGGGGGGGGCGCGGGAGGTAGGAGACCGGCGGGGGGGGGCCCTTGGGCGGCGGGAGATCGGCGGGGGGGGCGCGGGAGGCAGGGGGGGGGAGCGCAGGTGGCGGGAGACTGGCCGGGGGCGGGGGGGGCCGCGGGCGGCGGGAGACTGGCGGGGGGGGCCCCGTATGGTCTGCCGTACGGGGCCCCAAAATTCCTGTCGCCGGCCCTGCCCCCCCCCCCAGCCCTCTTACACCCGCCTCCCCCCCCCCCCCCCCCCCCCGCCCTCTTATCTTGTCGGCCCCCGAACCGCTATTTAATAGTTAATGCGGCCCTCGGGCTGAAAAGTTTGGAGACCCCTGTAGTAGATGGATCTTTTCCTTTTGGATTTGTTTATTTTTAAGAACAGAAGTTATCTTTCTTTTCATTGGTGAGACAGCTTAAAATACCTGCAATTATTAGATAGAAAGTGGGGTAATTCAAAGTGGTTAAAATAATAGATCCAATGCATTTTCAGTTTTCTGGGTGTAGTAGTAATGTGAATGATTAAGTGTATGAGAAAACTCATGAATACATGAAATATTAACAATAGCAATAAAGGGACATGAAAGAGGAAAGAAGGATAAAATTGCATTGCAAAGAAATGAAATATGTAATTAATATATCTTTGCCTCTCTCGAGTTTCACTGGAGTAATTAGGTTTTGTTTAAAGGAACTGGTCCGTTAGAAAATTACAACATGATTGATGAACTAATAATATGTACTTCCCATTGATCCTTCCAGAATGAGGTTGTAAGAGATGTATTCCTTAACAACTGGCTTTCACTGTCTCATGGCCTGGAACAGAAATCCTAGTAGAACATATGTGTCCCAGTGCAGGGAGGGGAACAGTAAAAAGCCAAGAAGGGGTTACTAGCAGGAGCTGATTGCCTGGAAGTCCACATTTGGGCATGGGGAGGGTACTGGGCTCATTGGAGTGATGTCACAGAGAAGCCTGCAGTTGAGTGTGGGGAAGGGGGTCGTTTCTCTTTCAGAAGTCTGAAGGTGGGAACATGGTGTTGGCTCTGGGGAAAACCATCACGGGAAAGCCCAAAGCTCTTGAGACTGGTAGTGTGGAAGCCCAGAGTAGAGGAGTTGACTGCGGGGGTGGGAACACTAGAAGCGAGAAGGACTTGGGGCTGTTTGGCAAGCCAGGCTGGAGTCAGTCTCACAATGTTTGGCAGAATCGTGGGTTGACACATGTGCTTCCACAGCAACTGAGGGGAAAAGGTAACTGTCATCTATGGCGAGCAGTGTCTGCTGAAGTAACATAGTTAAAATTTAGATCTCAACTTGCCATCGTTTGAAGTGTTGAAAGCTGTGGTTTTTTGGGGGGGCCCTTTTGGAAAGAGTTGTCCCTGGATTAGTGCTGCTATACTCTCTTCTGTTGTACAATTCAAGTGATCCTATTTTAACGTGAATACCCAATCGTCAGTGACAAGCAGGAGAGTCTGATCACTATTGATCCTGATTAAATCTGAGGATTCTGGGGAAAAAAATGTAAATTTGGCTAATCTCACACTGAAAATTAACTATTCTCAGATTTCCATCCTATTCAACAATAAAAGCTTTTCATAATACTTTGTTCTTGATCGAATGTCTGCAATGCTTGCTGAAAATACTTTACTCTCTAATAATGCATTTCACCTTATGTGACTATTCCCCTTTAATTTTTACAAGTGATTTTTTTTCAATTAAAGATAGAGTATTTTTAGCTTGTGTGGCTATTTCAATAAGTTTCTTTACATTTACAGCCAGTTTAAGTACATAAGTACTGTGTCTTTAACTTAAGGTCATATAGATATTGATAGAGTTGTGCCCCTTTCTGTACTAATTTCATGCCTGTAATTTCTATTCATGTCAGTCAAAAGCAGGTCAATGGCCATGGTACTTATATTAGATCAGTGGTTCCCAAACTTTAAGGACCTGTGAACCCCTTTCACTAAAATGTCAAGTCTTGCAAACCCTCTCCTAAAAATGAATATTTCCAGGAATTTTCTTCTTTACCTGAGCGTAAATTATAAAAGTAATGATCTTGGAAATATAAAATTAGTTTTTATAACACGCTTATTACACACTATTATTAACTATTATTTATCATTACATTATTTTTATTACATTATGAAAATGGCAACAAACACTCTTCCAAGATCTCACTTTTGTAGCTGTATCACTTTGAATAAGTCTGTTATATTACAAGGCTCTTATAGTTTCAGCAAGGAGTATCAGATGTGAAACAGCATGAAGGTATTTAAGAACTACACAAGCATTCAGGTCTTGAGCAGTCCAGGCAAACAATGCACATTACAATAAAGCTTAAACTTGTTCTTCATAATAATTTTAAAAACAATAGTAGCTGCCTATTTAATTTTTAAAACAGTAAAAAAAATCCATCTCCCTTGCCATTTCTTTATAAGGAGTCTTGAAGTTTAAATCTCCTCAGCGTGATAGATATGCTTGCTTTGATCAGCTTCGCTCTTGGAAGTCCAGGGGCTTCAGGCTGCCCCAGTGACAGTTCCCCAGTAACAGTTCCCTTCAGGTCCCCAGTGACAGTTCTGTCTGCCATTAGGGATTTTTCCCCCGAAAACCCCCTGTAACATTTGGGAACAATTTGGGAACTACTGTATTAGATTATACTTTTATAACTAATATGTATAAGGTCAGCTAAGACCAAGTATGGAATCAGTTCAAGATTTGATACACTTTCTGTTGGGAATTTATAAACTACACTTTTAAGCAGATGGACTCAATAACAAATAGGATATTTTCATTTCTAACTTTTATGATCCTACATCTTACCAGGCCACAGTGGTGTTTCTTGATCAGTATAGCTGTACGAGCCTTATCTGATTAGATAACCATATGGAGCTGAACCCTGACAGGAACATTAATTGTGATCTGTTTTTCTCATGCAAAAAACCATCCTCCTTATAGCTCTTAGACCAGAATTATGACGTTTTTTTATTTTCTAATTTTTTACAACTGATGTACAGTTCATTGAAAAACCAAGATCTTCATAATTAATAATTCAACTGTTTCTTGAGCTTATTGCTCATGTGATGTGATCAGATTCTAGAAATCACCTCTCTCCCTGTTGTCAATCCTAACCAGTCAAATAGCTGACAGAAACTTGGAGATAAACTCTAGATTTGAATTGGGTGGGATAAGCAGGGTGTGCGTGGGTAGGGAGAAAGTCTTCAATTTTAGAATTTGCTTCTCTTGGGTGGAAAAAGCAGGAGTTGATCGGCATTGAGGGCATAGCTCAGGTCATTGCCTGAGAGGGTGACAGAAGAAGTATATGTGTACTGTTACTGCTGTGATCTGGGGAAGTTGTTTTTGAGCCCTTTCCAGGTGACACTCTCAGTTAGCATTCATTCAAAAACTGAAAACTTTGCAAAACTTGTTTGTTTTTTGTGTGAAAAGTTGAAAAAATTTAGAGAAACCTGAATTTTGACCATCTTCTATTAGTTCTGCTATAAATGTTGTTTTTATAAATAATATGCATGGTCTGGGAGTAGCTGTATCCCATTATATAAATATGAAAATATTTAAATCAATACATTCTCTATTTGTAACATTACAAATGCCGCATACAGAGGCTTTAAGTTGAGGAGTTTACACAATGGCCAGCAAACTCTCTGAAACAAAGCTCATGTGTTTAGTACCAATGTCCCTAGGAAAAAAACGAAAAAGATGCAGAGAAATACTGAAAATGTATCAGCAGGAGTGTCTCTAAATATCAGAACTCAGTGAGGTTTGAAACTAAAGCATGTCTCTCACTCCACGGAGCCGTCACCAGTTAGCATTCTTGTTGAGAGCAGTGTGTGATGTATTTTAGAACAGCCTTGCAAAATTCTATTCTTTTTCAATATGGTAATATTTTTGATGGCTGAATGATTAATTTTTAGTAGATGAGTAAAAAAACAAACCTTTATATTCACTTTTTCGTTATCATCCATATTGTGCCAGGCATGGGCAAGTAAACTTTGTGTATTGGTTGCTAAATGTTTAGATGGTTTTAAAACATTGTTGTTAGATGATGATAAAACGAGTGCTGAGATGGATAACTATAACGATGGATAACTGTCCCTACAGTATCTCTGGCATGGACAGAGTGCCACACTGAATACTTTTTACTTCAGAATGTTTATTCCTTTCTATTTATTTCTTCTAATCTTATAATCATTGCAGTCCTGATTCATGCTTAAGTCATGTTTAGGTCAAGTCATGGCTTGAATTTTGTTCAGTGGAAAGTTGAGTTTTAGAGATGAGTTTTGTTTTGTTAGTAAAGTTTTACCAGGCGCTTGGTGTTAATTGTGCATGGTCATGCATGACTTTTGCTGAGTAATTAAAATTCCTGCTAAGCTTCCTTTAAGAGTGTAAAAACAAAACAAAAACTGTTTAAACCTTTGACCTGTCAGAATATTTTCAATTAATTACAAGGTTAGATATGTATAAATTTAATTCTTCTAAATTGCTCCTTCCTTTCCCACTCACAATAAAATATTGTACAGCTCCATGGGAGCAAGTAATTTCCCCTCCTCAAGGAGAGCTACAAGAAAGGACTTATGGTGGAGGGGAGGACTCTCTGAGGGTGTCTTAGCAGCCCCTTCCTAGGGACAACATTTGCAAGGTTTTCCACCCAGCCACTGTGCGGAAAAGTCTCCCCGCTTCCCACCTAAACCCGGTAAATTATATATTCCAACAAATAAATGAGATTGGATACGGTTCCTCATGAGGAAACCTTACACCGTAGAAAGTATTTATCCTCAATGGAGCTAGAGAAAAAAGTCATTTTATTAAATATTAATGACAGCATGACATATTTCAAAGAGTTATCAAATTATGCTCATAGTTATGACCTAATAGGTGCACCTGAAATTAACTGTCTGTATCCGCACAATAGCAGTGCATGTATAGGCTTTTAGTGGTAAGACTCATATGGATAGAAATGTACTGTAAAATAGCCAAACCATCATATAGAAAAACTTAGCTTTGCCCACAGAAGAACAGCCAGATTCTTTATTGCTTCAAATTGGAAACATTTTTTTCTCCGTAAAGTGCTGGAAGGCCCACAATTTAATGACATCTGACAGACGCAAACACAGAAAGAAAAAGAGAGAGAGATTTTACTCTGTTTGGCTAATCCTCTAATAGTTGAGGTAATTTAGTATTTTGTTTCAGATGACTGAAATTTTTGTTTCCTTTTCGGAGTGAGTGGATTGTCATTTTCTTAAATACTGACGTTAATCTCCCTAGTTGGAAGCAAACCAAGCTCCTGCATTTCTAATCCTCCCAAATAGTCTATACTTCAGATCAGTTTACCAGACCAGACTAGATCACCTTCTCATAAATGCCTTAAGTCATGTTTGCTGTGATATTTATTTATTAGGATTAGGGTGACCAGATGTCCCAATATTATTGGGACAATCCCTATATTTTTTCTTATATAGGCACCTATTACCTCGCACCACCGTCCTGAGTTTTCACACTCACTATCTAGTCACCCTAATTAGGATGCAGCCATTTTCTACATCAGTTCTGCCGTGTCTCAGCAGACAGAATTCTCTTTTTCAAAGGAGATTGAGCTCTTTGGATGTCTTATATATAAAAAAAAATCTTGAGCCTCTACATCGAGTATCCTGCAAAACTTTTCTTGAAATCTTTAGGGAATCGTTTCGCTCAAAGCATTTTGGCATCTCCACGAGTGGGGAGTATGAGTAGTAATTAAGGCAGCCATGTGACTGAGTAAAGCCAGGTCTGGGGAGATAAGCAAAGACAGACTCTAAGGATAATCCCTGGAGAAGGGAACTCAAGTTGGATCCTAACACTGCAGTTAGGCATAGTTTGAATGAGCCAGGCAAGTCAGAAGCTGGGAAGCAGTGCTGGCAGGGGAAAGCAGCTGAAGCTGTAATGGGCTCCTGCAGGAAGTGGAAGGATCTGTTTGATTATACCCCAGATCTGGAAAGGAGGGCCGGGGGGACTTCTTCCAGGAAAGAGATTGAAATGAATCCAGACTCCTGACTCACAGAAGAAGTTGAGTGAGAGAAGGGAGTTGCATTTCAGTACTTGTAACAAAATGTCAACAAATAGGAAAATTGCTTCATTAACAAGAAGGATGGTTAACTGCACCTATTTGTGCCTTGGGCTGTGCTGAACGAGCATGGTTGCATGCAGAACTGTGGAAAATAACATCACTTTTAGGTGGCTGAAACATTTCTGGTTTTAAAAAGGAACAGCCTGAGAAATGCCTGCTAATTGCTGTTACCATCTGATAGGAGAAAATAAGATGCCAAGGGGAATTTTGGTCAGGGAATTCTACACATTAGTTACCTACAAAAATTAGGGTTATAGGCATACCTACTGAAGCTCTTTCCTCAGGTAGCTGGACTTCTGTTATTTGTTTTTGTTGAGGAGTTTCATTGGAAATAGAACATCTGCTTTCGTTCCACACTGTACCTTCCCACCAAATTACAGTTACTGGAAATGGCCTAAAAATGGGAATATATGTTTCATGTACATATTTCCAAAAATGTCCCTCTTTTTCATTGATAACTTGTGAAATTAAGCAGATGTCAGCTGATCTCACAGTTACATTAATGGCCTGATCCTCTTCCCACTGGTGTTCATGATAAAACTTTGGGAGAGCAGCATTAGCTCCCAAATGGTAAAACTAACTTCCTCCCATAGTAAAACTAGCAAGAGTGGCTAGGGAACTAAGAGGGGGAAGGAAACTGATAGGATTTCTTGCTGTTTTTCTTCAATTGCTCTGCTAGGTGTTGGATGGGTTCTGAAACCCTCCGAATGAATAAGGGATGTCACACCCGGGATCCCCCCCTAAGTTTATCCTCTGCTGCAGAGGCTCTGCATCGACTATGGAACCTCCGTGTCATCTTTCTTTTTGTTTCCTGGCCATGCAGCTTCCCTGATGGCTGAGAAGGACAATAGGTTATTAAATTAAGCCCAAATGTAGGGTGTGAGACTTCCCAAACTGCTTTGGACTGGAATCTTTCTCACTCACTATGTCCAGGGCCGGCGACAGGGGGGTACAACGGGTACAGCTGTACCGGGCCCCGGACTTAAGGGGGGCCCCCCTTAAATCCGGGGCGGGCCCGGTACGCAGCTGTACCCCCTTGTCGCCGGGCCTGTGAGCAAGGCGCGGCTCCGGGCAGCCTCTGCAGTGCTCGTCAGCCCCCTCCCCCGGCACCCAGCAGCCTCCCCCCAGCTCCCTTTTGCTTCTCCCGGCCGGGCCACGTGGCCAGAGCGCATGCGGGGGTTGGGGCCCGTGGGCGGCGGGAGACCGGCTGGCGGAAGGCCGGCCGGGGGGGGGCCCCGCGGGCCGCGGGAGACCGGCCCGGGGGGGGGGTGTGTGCGGGCGGCGGGAGACCGGGGGGGGCGCGCACGATCTGCGTACGGGGCCCCAAAAGTCCTGTTGCCGGCCCTGACTATGTCATAGTGGAGTACAGATGTTATGCACATTTAACTGTACAAGAGTATGCATAATTTTCATAATTTTCATTTAACTTGTCTGGATAATATTTATTCAAGCCTAGACAACTGAAATGTAGGGTAATTTGATTGCTCAGGTTTAAGGAATAGATTACTACTGTATCGAGATGTGAGAAACAACAGACCAATGATTCTAGACCAAAAAAAGAAAAGGCGTCAGCTTCCAGTAAACCCCCCACCCCCTGATCATTACATTCATAGTAAATCTTTTGAATGTTGAAGTCACTTTAAAGATTTGTAGTTTAAACTTTTGCCAACCAGCCTTGCAAAAATTTTACCCCCAAATAAGCTTGAAAATGAATGTTGTCAAAATGCTGACTGCTCAAAAGAGCCGTGTTACAAAGCAAAGCTGTAAATCAGCCTTACTGGGCAAAACAAGGCCAAGAACAAAGGAAGCAATAGGTCTCAGTATGGCTAGCACAGGGATTTGATGCCTGATACAGTCTATACAGGATTTTCAGCAACAGTTAGTAAGCCAAAACGTTAGACAGCCAGCAGTAAAGAAAGGCATGATCTGGCTTGCAAGGCTTTCTTCTCTCTAACTCCCCATTTCCCCCCCAAGCTAAATGGGTTTGTCTCTTCTTTGACTTCACAGGAATCATGTAATCTCCTTGACCCTGAAACTGTTTCTCTCTTTTTTCTTTTGTTACTTTGCTTTTCTTTGGTTAGGGTGACTGATAGCCTTATGTTCAATTATCACTTTGACACTTACTCTTCCTCCTCACTGCAGCAGATTTAATTTATTGATCTATAGAAATACAGCAAATGGCCAATCACATCACATGACAATATCAGACAGTTTATCTGTATTTTAGATGTAGTGCCTATTAACAGTAGGTTAGCAGAAGTATGAGTTATAACCTACATAGTTCTGTTGGTGTATATAGTTACCATAATATAAATAGAGAGGAACATTTTTGAATGGAAGTCACAAGTAGAACAGTGTAATTATGCACTCACTTTTTCAAAAATGGCTTCTAAAATTCAGGCTCCATTTTGTGTATGTCCAATTTTCCATTCATAAAAAGTTTGTACAAACAAGATGCCTTCATATGTGCCACTTTGGTACATAGTACTAGATCTCCAACTACCTGCTTTGTATGTACAAATGCACTACCCCCGAATCCAATGTTTTACTTGTGAAAAATCACTTGCCCAATTTTAGAGAGAAGATTAAATCCCTTTAAAAAGAACAGAAGTTGGCCTATTGCATATAAATATCATCACCAAACTGTCAACTGGCTGTTCCTTGCATCTCACTGGTAATGAGCTATTTAATCTTCTTTTTGTGGTGGTCACATTTTATAACATCTGCTTGTGAAATTCAAAGCAATAATCAAATATATTAAGATTAGAAAGGGGCAAGGAACAACTAGTCAGAATTATCCCTATGTGGATATGAGGTTTCTCAGAACATTTAGAACTAATTCTGAAGAAATGAAATTAATGTTTTTATACTAAACTAGATGAGCAAATGTTATGGGTCATGGGGGGAAAAGGTCTTAGTGCTGGATCCTTTAGACTGTATCTTGGCTTTGCATTTCTTTCTAATGCTCCTTAGTTTTGTTCCCAAAACTACATGTGTCTTTTTGTTCCAGGGATCAAGGAAAGGTTATTTGTGCCCCAGCTCCAACTGCTTCCTCTCCCCCAGTTCCTAGAGTTCTCTTTGTCCTGTGCGGTTACTATATTCCCTTAATTTTTTTCACTATTTCCTAAATCCTTTACCATTAAATGTCAATGGGAGTTAAGTGCCTAACTGCCCTTTATGCCTTTGAAAATTTAAACATTGTGACTGGAAGGACCCCATCTCAGGCGCAATGTCCTGCCCCTTTTCCACAGGGTCAGTGCATCATCCAGAACCATTTATAACTAGATTACCCTTTGTCAGCTCTCAGTCTATTTTCCTCTTACCTGCTACCAAAGATCTTCATGCTATAATCAGGCCTTCAGAACTAAACCATGCTACTTTACAAAGTATGATGATGCTTCACTGTGGGCTTCTGTCATCTTTCCTTCTTGTCTCACCAAATGTCTGCTCCCACTAGCATGCCACATAGTGAAAGCTATAATACACTTCAGCTCTGGGTTTGGTATTTACTTAGAATGGCTTATTATTTAAAGTGGGGATGTGTATGATTCTTTGTTGCTTGCTTTATGAGTTATGATTATTCCTAACGTTTGAAGATAGCACCTTAATCCCACTCTTCCTATCACTTTGCCAAACAACAATGGACCTCACATTTCACTCCTCTTTCCTGCTTGTATCACTGTTCTGGCCAGAGTCAGGTAGACATATTTCATAGATACAGTATTGATTCCCACTTCTAGGCAGCCGCGCTTATATATATTAATTGACGGCACTGACTTAGTGTTTTAATAGCAGCACATTGTGTAATTTACAGGGCAGTGGTCAGCATGTGACAAAATCCCCTATAAAAGGAGTGCAAACGGTATTGGAAATTGTAACTAACAACAGTCTAGTTAAAACAACAGTCTTGGGTTTTTTCCTGCTTTCTACCAGTCCAGAAATTGTGCAGAGGTCTCTTGTTAAATCTCCAGCTATGCAAGACTGAAAGATCCTTGGATGCTGAAATTGCTGAGTACACACTAATGGTGCCACAGTGTCCTTGCTCTGTGCCAAAGCAAATTTCTGGGAGTTATGTAATTCTCCTCCCCAGTATCTGAGTTAGGTAAAAATGTTCTGCACATTTCAGTTGCTGTAAGAGCATGTAATCTGCAGGGTCCTGGAGTTTATCAGAATTCCAATGGCAGATATGGCATTGGATTTCACAAAGCCTTCCTCGGAGGGCATTAGCTAGCTTGGCTTGTAATGCTAATGCCCTCACTTATCATCACTGCTTTAGCTTCCACTTTTGATTTAAAAAAATATAGTTCAGCCTCGAATGAAGTCCAAGATGCTTCTTTCAGTGGGGTCAGCAAAGCTTACAGAAGGTGAAGACCAAAGGATAACATTTGAATTTCACTAGCAGTGATTTTAAAAAAGTCTGCAGTGTCCTCTTCAGAGGACCAAATAACTCCTTGAACTCCATAGATCCCCATATTACAATACTCAGAGTATTTTACTTCAGGATTCTGAATATATACTGTTCCTTAAGACCTACAAACTCCAGCAATGGATCCCTAATGTCTTCAAGGCAGATTTTTTCTCATTCATAGATTATGTGAATAGCTCATGCAAATACAATCCATTCAAATAAACATTACAGATGCGCAATCAATATCCCCAGACTGCTGCAAGGCAAATAATTATTAATTAAATTCACCATTATTAATTAATTGTTCATTAAAACCGAGGTTAAATGGACACATCTTGTAGCATGCCATAATGGACTCTGGTGGATTGTGAGGTCCAGAGATGGGCTGGGATCCAGGCCCACCTTTCATGGAAAAGTTCACCTATGGGACATAGAGCAAGGTTATCTCAGCTGACTATGGTAATATTAGCCAATTGGCCTTTGTGGTAAGTTAGGAGTGGGGGATCTTTCAGATGTCTCCATCAGCTTTTTCATTCAGAGACACCTTTTACTGGCAGTTAACTGCTTATAGGGTACTTCTGATTAGCTGGTCTGGAGAATAAAAGTGAGATTTTCAGAAGGGCTCAGTATTGCTTCTTAATTGGATTTTTACCATTGACTTCAATGACAGCAGAATTAAAACAACAGTTAGTGTGTTTGAAAATCCCACCCCTTAAAGATAAATTTCCTCTTACACTTTTTAAAAAGATTATCTCAGAAGCCAAGTCTTTGTCATTGAGCATTTACAATTATGCAAAATTTTAGCTCTTGTTTCCCTTGTAGGTCATCTCATTAACTTTAGATAATCTGTTTATTGGTGGGAGAGTGATATGAGCAGGGGAACATATAAACATTTACTGCTATTTAATCTTTCAACAAGCTTCCTCTTTTGTGTGTTTGCTGAGATCAGAAAATGGGATTTGGTTTAAACAAACACAGACTGTTACTGTAGGCACCTTCCACTCCCACTCAGGAATCAAAAGTGGCTTTTTATACACATACTCTATGTTACCTAAGAGTACAGAGCAATCTTGACTGTTTAACTTCTCTGTGTGGGAATCTACTGCTTCTCTCAATGACGGCCTCCAACCTAAACATTAGTTTGTATATTACACACTTATACCCTTACCTCCTGGAACTTCTTCCCTTTCCAATGCATCAGGTGCTTATTCCATGAAATCTTTCCCTCTAATTCCCCATGCACAGAAGTATGTTTTATTTATTTACTTACAGAAACAGACCAACCTCCACTACCAAGTCTCTGTGTCTGCCACATAACGTTTGTCTATTTGGGGTGTGAACTCTGTCTTATTCATTTGTTCTTCACAGTGCCCATTACTATTGTGTTCAGTAAACCAATCCTGAAGGCCTTATGTAGCTTTTACTTCATCCTTGCTTAGGCAGATTTCCCACTGAGCAGAGTGAGAACTTTCCCTGAGTCAGGATTCAGAATAACAAGGGAGGGCCCAGTTTCAAGGAGAGGAAGTATATTTATCGCCGATTGATTCTGTCAAGAAAGTCAGGTGGATGCTATGACTGGAGATGGAAGACAGCAGTAATACAAGTTTATTGAATCATTACTTAAATGTTGAAGGGAGTTTATATAAAGGTTCTTCTCAATAAAGGGGAAAATGTATTTGCTTACTTTGACATTAGACACTTCAGATTGGTGAAATCTAAGGTTAATAATGTCATTTAAATCTTTTCCTCCTGCTGACTGATCTAGGCAGAACTACCTGATGCATAGCAGAATTTGGTTGGTATGTTCCAATAGTTTATTGGTTTCAATGGACTTTTAGGCCACAGCAGCACAAAAGGGATGGATGGGGCAGGGTCAGCAGTAAAATGGTTCTTAGTAAAAGAAGTGATCAGGTTATATAATTAAAATGCCTTTCTGTAGTACAGGGGTGGTCAAATTGCAGCTCGCGAGCTACATGCGTTACAGTTAAAGTGCAGCTCATGGAACCCTTCAGGTCCCTCCCCCCCACCATTCTCCACCTACCAGATTGAGGGAGGGGTGGGAGCTCGTGTCTCTGCCCTGTGGTGGTGCGTCAGCCTCGTCGGACATGTCTGCTGTGACTCGGGGCTTCTGCCCTGCCAGGCACCTCCTGCAGGGCTGAAGCCTTGAGATCCCCCTTCCCACAGGGCTGAAGCCCCAAGCCCCAGAAGACATGCCCAGCTCTCAAACGTCTGAAGATTATTGTATGTGGTTTGGACGGTCAGTAAGTTTGGCCACTCCTGGTAATTAGATCATCTGACCGGCAGTGAGGACTCCAGGGTTCTATTCCCAAAATTGAATGGATCTTAGATGCTTTGCTGAATAGGGATAGTTGAGTAATTTGGTGTGTTGGTGCCTATTAACGTACAGTGGCCATGTCCTTTAACTACTCCAAATCTGTGTTCATTGAGACTCCTGGAGTTCAAGATCTGATCAGGATGTAAGGGAATTATGGAGAAGTTATGCACCTAACTCACTGAAAGTCAGCGGAATTTGGGTATTCTGCTCCGTTTAATACCTTTGAAATTCCCACACCCCCAACACATATGCACTTTACCCATAACCTCATTGTGTAGGTTTGTCATTACATGTGTTCTGATTTCTAATAGAGTCTGTGTAGTTAGATGTATCAGTGTGTTAAAAATGAAAGGCCAGACACAGCATGAAATCATTCCAGTCTCCATGAGAAATGCTTCTCCAAGAAGTTAAAAAATGGGAAAATAGTATGTTATCATGTGCCCACCTGCGAAAAGAATAATCCTTGGTCAGAGATGAGATGCACGGGATATATATATAAGGTGATACACAATCTGTGGCACATTGCTCTATGTGCATGCACCCATCAAAACTCAAATCCTATGGTAAAAAAATCCTATGGTTACAAGTTTAAAAAGCCAGTAATGTCAGGAAACCAAGATCATGGGCTACACTCTGCTTTGTGGTTTTGAGGGAAACACATCTTTCCAGAATTCCTGCCTTCAGCATGCCAAGCTAGAAATTTCAAAGAAGATCCAATTCACTGAGAGCTGTGGTGAAAAAGACATTTTCACATGATTGATATTTACAATTTATACATTGTTGGAGAAAAAATAGTGTGTTTTCATACTCACTTCATTGCCCATGGTTAGCGGGAGTATTCTGATTGCTTCCCTCTGGAAAATACACTGCTCTTGGGTGATCTGGTCCTACAAACTTTGTGTGCAACTCCTATTGAAGCTTGGGGTGGTTTCACATGTGCAGTTCCTACTGGACCTGGCTCTTCCTTTGTAACGTGCTTAAGTGTAAAATACAGATAATTTATCTTGTGCATATCTGAGACAATGTAGTACTGGTGAGAAGAGGCTGACTGACAGTCCTGAGAACTTAAATCCACCATCCACAGAACACTTACAGCCCAGAAATCAGGAATACAAGCATCTCTACCCTGAGCTGCTAGTATGCCAAATCTGACATGGAAGGGTGGCTCACAGGGTGAGAGAAAATTCCAGCCCTTCTATTGAGTCCTTGACCTACCTGCTTTGGTTGCCAACACAGTTACTAATGCCTGTTAGTTGTGATTTCTGTGATGGAGACATTCGGACCGAGGCCACCAAACATAACATCATTATCAAGTCAGGTAACCCACAAGGAAATCTCCTGTCTTCTACACCACCCTTTCTGTATCTGACATATATATATATTTTAGAAACTGTTTACATAACATCACTGTCTATTATCCGAAACCCTGCAGATAACACCATTATCAACAACAGCACACGCAGCCTCAGCCAAAGATGGTTGTTTGGGACATTATTTTAATTAAGAAAATACACAACTTGGCAATTTTATAGTTTCAGAAAGATTCAAAGAAATCTACACACCTGAGATGGCTTCCAAAGCCATTAACTTGTGCTGGATTTTTCAAGCAATGCTCTGGACTAAGCTCAAATTGTCCTAGAACATCACATAGTTAAATAACGGAAAGTATCTAGTCTTGTAAAATAAAAGGCCAGATTAATTCAGAACCTTTAAGTAAAACCAAGCGTGGTAGGACACTTGATCATGGTCACCAAAAATTGGAAGAGAATCTCTCAATTTCTAATTGATAGTACAGCTTCCTTCCATGGGTTTTTCATATCTCTGATTGAATCATCTGGATCTCCCCTACTCAATGCTCAGAATCCTTCAGACATCAAATGAGGCCAGAGTCCCTCTCCCAGAAGTGAAGACAGATCCCTAAACAGTCCAGAAACGACATATGCAGAGTTAGTCTGTCTCACAGTCCCAGAAACCCCTGTTGCATCCACAGTGACTCTCTTGTCAGTCTCCTCTCTAGACAGAGTGGAAACCTGTGAAGAAGAATGCTCAGCAGGGAAGTGTGTGGAAGACACAGAGAGGAATGGAGTTTATGGGTGAAGGTGTTATAGTTGAGCCAGAATTGTAGTGGGTTTAAGAAAAGAAACAGTAAAGTAATTCGGGTTTGAAAGAGAGGGATGGGTTAGGCAGTGCAGTGAGCTACCTCTAAATAACCAGTTGGCCCAATGGAAATACACTTTGATCAGCTTGATTTGAATCATCCTCCCTTCCCAATAAAGCCTACATTCACCTCTTGCCTAACCAGTTCTCTAAAGTGTGGCAGTTGCTTGAAATATAGTCTCTGTATATTTGTAATAGCATTACATCAAATATGTAGCTGCTGTTTTGTTGAAATAATAAAAGATCATTAGTGGTTTATCCTTCCATTAGACTTCAGTGGCTGCAAAAGCAATTAAGATTGTACAAGCCAACTGCCTGCTTTTCTCTGCTCATGGTGATTTCTCATGCATAAGCCATCAACGTTAAGGCCTGTTTGTGTGACAGGGACTTTATAGTGCCATATGCAAATTAAAGAAGCTTACTCCTGGGTCTGATTGAGAGGTTTGATTAGTATTAGGTTTATAATTCAGAAATAACATGAAAATGTTTTTTTCACGTTGATTGTTTCCTTTGGACCTTTGCCATGCACTGTAAAATGTGCATGGAATGCAGCTATTTCAAGAATCAACAGTTTCTAATCTGTTCATTCTCTGCAATCTTGAAGGGTCTGGCATTGGCTCCCATCAGTAAAGTCACAGCACAAGGCCTGCAGTACTTGTGGGCGATGTGACAAAGGGTGAGATTTTCAAAATCATTCATTGTTGGCCTAACTTTTCCTATTGAAATTGATGGAAATTTACTATGGGAGTTGAGTTAGGCCAGTGCTGAGCATGTTTGAAAATGTTCAAATGTTGCTTGCAAATATGCAAACGAACTTCAGCTAGACTTGGACTGCAACATTTTCATCTGATCTTTCCTAAAGTGTGGAGGTGTTCTGAACCCATCTGGGCCCACCTCTGAAGTATGCAAGATTTCGTTGTGATTAAATCAGTTTCTCTCCATTGTGGCACCTAAAGAGACATTTAAGTGAATGTTTCTGGGGTTTGTTTGTACATTTTAAAGCTTTTGTGTGGATTGACAGCCCTCATTCTATCTTCTCTATACTGATCCATCAACTGTGTGTCAAATCTGACCTGGAGGCAATTCCTCTGGCCATGAAAGGGAATGTAGTCTCTCCATGGTCTGTTCCAACCTTGGCCTGGCTGCCAACAGGTGCAGATTGTTCTGGTGTGCTTTTAAATTTGGACATAATAGGCACTGCACTGAGATCACTGAAGTCCTCTCTGAGGCCACCAAATAGCCTTCAGATGGTAATACTTAGTCACTGTCTGTCTGGACTAAATTGAACCTGGCAGTTTAGAGATGAAGAGGCTCTTCTGTTACTAATTGCCTGAGCCAGGAAATCCCTCCAATTTCCATTTGCACTTGTGGGCTAAATTAAGTCAGGTCCCTGCACAGGCGAAGACACAGGGCCAAACACAAATATAACCCCTGCATTCAGAAGAGTGCAGGGACTATTCCCTGCCAATTCCACTAGGAACACCTGGCATTCTGGAGATGGCCAGGGAAGAGGTTGCAAAATTCCACCCCCACACACACACATCCATGCTGGCCAGTGGAGTAGTCTGACCACTTGCAGAGAAGTGAACTACATCCTGTGAAGGTGCCCAAGTCCTGTGGTGCTGGAGCCTTCTGAGTAGCTACATAGAGTGTAGTAGTGAGCATGCTGTCTGCCTGATCAGGAAATATAGGAGGCATTCTGGGAAAAGTGTCTTCCAGTGTTTCCCCTGGATTCCCCAACTCAGAGCTGTATCCTATAGCCTACCTGAGCTCCAAATCAAAGTCCAAATCTGAAACTCTCCTCACACTGAATGGTGCTGACTCACACACACGATCAATGGGAAATGCAAAATCAGACCCCTAGAGAGCAGCGGAACATTTTTTAGATTCACTCTTTAAAATGTGTGAGTCTTTTCTAATGCTAGTGATTCTGCAGTTTTAGTTCCTCCTGCATGATCAATGTAGCTCAGTTCCAACTTGGCCAAAGCACCCACCTCTGGCACCAGTTAAATATTTACATTCCCCCATTTTTATATAAATTGTGCTCTCTTAGCATATGCTTACAGTATATCCTTGTATTTCAAACCTCTTTATAAATTTGGCTGTTTGTACATGAATCAGTGTCAACCAACATAAAATCCTAGGTGAGAGGTTGCGGCCATCAAATGTACAACATATACTGTTTTGTCATAAGCAGGCAATAATTCACGCTGAAATGTACGCCTTGTACCAAAAGGATATGGTATAAAATAGAGAGTGTTTACACTAGGGAGACTTCTGTGTATTTAAGCTGTAATTGTTTCAGGACCATTCATTAATTCATGAGCTGACATGGGTACATTTTTTTCCCTCCGCTACAAAAATAATCATTATGCTAAAAAAAATGAATTTGAACATGGAAAATAGTTATTGTAATTTTCTTCACAAATTAGCAGTACGTCTAATTGTAGATCAACTGTAGCCCTCAATCTCAATCATTTGTGGTCCCGCAAGAATTGAAACTCGGTGAGCTACAGTATTCTACATTTGGGGTGAGGAGGATTTCTTGTTTATCTTCCCTATAATTGGCTAGGATTTATTTCTTCTAAATTTTTTGTGGGTGAATTTAGTGCCGTGGTGCTGACATGAGCCGGGGACAATGCAAGCAGGTGCAAAGCACACCTCTGTCTATGCACTTCAGCCTTGGCTGCAGGCATACCTTCTTTTCCAGTGCTTGGTCTCTCCTCCGCAAACACTGCTAATTGTATCCAAGCGTGCACTGGTTTTATCAGGTGGGCAAATGGGGACTTTTCAGATGCTACGGCAGTAGAGTGACAAATGGCTGCAGCAGGAGGCAAAAGGACGCATTTCTGGGTGGTGGTATGTGAGGGGAACAAATCCCTTATTTAAAATAATAAGCAAAACACTCATCGGTCCATATTAGGTATGGGCTGATGTCAGTTTCAGACTAGGTGTGAATTGTATGGGAGTAATTTCACTCCTCTGAAACTGACCCCCACCCATACCCAATATGGACTTATGGATGTTTTGCTTATTTTAAATAAAGGGTGTACCTCACAGGAGATGGTGTCATTGATGGGTCCATATTTCAGAAATTCACGCCTACCAGAAATGTATTGAAGTTTCATTGTGCACACACTCCATGTGTACAAAGGCTCCTGGGTGAGCTCTGAAATCATAGGCACTCGGGCAACTGGCACATTTTTCTCTTTTCCCTGTCTTTAAAGCTGTGAGCTGCCGGAGAATGGGGAGTTTCGCTCTGTTAATGTCCAATGTAAGCAGTGTAGCCAGATTCCTCAGTGATTGTGACTCATAAATCCATATAACATAAATCCATAATGATAACCTGTAATTAATAACTCTGGTGAAATCATGCATTAGCTCAGTATTTAGGATCACAGGAGTAGAGTACTTAGAGATAGAAAAGACCTGTTAAATGATTGGTAGGTACATCCTCCTCCCAGGGAGTGATCTAGGGCCCCTGACAGAACATATGTTCAGTATTAAGCATTTGACCTTAACCAAAGGCCACATTACTAAAAATATCTAAAGTAAATGATAATATGTACATGCCATAAACATATCTTCTGAAATACATTAAGGTACTTTTACATTATGAGTATTGTGTGTGCAGCAATTACAACTGGTTTTCTTTGATTGCTAAATAACTGACTGAGTACACCCTAACTAGTAGCTTTTATGGAATTGGGTTTTTAAAAAACAGATTTTTTAGCTGCAGAGCCTCATCCAGCAGGTAAACTTCCAGGACAGGTGTTCCTGGGGTCATATTAAGTGCAGAGGACCAAATTCTTCTTTTACAGTCCATCTTTGGGCCAAATTCTTCTCCAGTGTAACTCCATGGAAGTCATAAAGAACAAGAAAGCAAACCTGCAAGCAGTTAGGCCAGGGTGTTACATGCGTTGAGCACATTGGTTTCCTGTGCATAGTCCCCATGACAGACAATTTTGTGATGCATCATCATAAGCAAACACTACAATTCATCCATCACCCGCAACAGTAGCTTTAGGCATTAATAATGGTTGATTGTAAAGGTTGATAGGTAGAAAGGTTGCTTATAGTATACATAATCATGACCCATCCTCTGGCACTGATAAGATGCTCTGATAGATTTAATCTGATGTGGTGCAAATGGAAGTTTGTAACAATTATCCGTACTGCACTACATTAGCACATCTTGTGCTTCTGGTTTTAAGTGTGTTCTCATGATTATATTTATATTATAAATCCTCAGAGCTGGAAACTTGCATATCTGTTGAAAGGTTTCCCTATGTAAAGCTAGTTATGGATATACTCTATACATACACAGCCGATAAGTAGTAGATAGATATGTTAAACATTTTAAATCTCCTAAGGCAATGATACTGTTTGAGGACAAAAACAACGAGGAGCCCTTGTGGCATCTTAGAGACTAACAAATTTATTTTGGCATAAGTTTTCGTGAACTCCACCAGAGAGGTCCTTCGGGGCCATAAACCCACTTCATCAGATGCATGGAGTGGAAAAACACAGAAATCAGACAGCACACGAAAAGATGGGAGTTATTTTCAACAAAAGGAATTCATTGTAAACCCACTGTATTTTTAAAGGTCTTTAGGGGTCCTGCGTTTACTTAGAATGGACATGAATTAAAACAATGAAAATAACACTTCAATTCTGTGAGAGACAAGGTGGGGGAAGGTAATATCTTTTCTCTTTCAAACGCTTGCCTCTGTCTCTTCCACCAACAGAAGATATTATCTCACCCACCTTGTCTCTCTCATATCCTGGAACCAACATGGCTACAACAGCACTGCAAACTCCATTTTTGTGGGAGACGGCATCTTTTTAGCAACACTTAATATTTAAAACACATTGTGTTTGCTATATCCCCTGACTGAATCACTGCATTTAGCTCCCCACCCTTCCATGGTTCTTCAAAGGGAATTTCCCTTGCATGAGAGAGAGATGCTGGGGCAGCTCTGCCTGTCAGCAGCCAGGATCTGTCTGAGCAGCCCGTTTCCAACAGCCAGGAAACAGGCTTGTAGCTCTCCCGTTTTTCAGTTTTCTTTAGTCTTCCTCATTCTTGTTCTACTGCCTGTCTTGAGGTGAAGAGGCCTGGGGCATGGCTACTAAACTGCTCTGCCCCCCACTAATCCAGGAGACACAGCCTGTTTTATGGTGGGCTCATGTAGCTGCTGCTCCCTATTCCACAACTGTTCCTGCCCCATGCTGCCTCCCTTAGAAGCTCTGCCTCTTACTATGATGTATGAAAGGGCGTCCCTGGAGGCTCAAGGAAGTAGCAGGTCTCCCAGAAGCTTCCAAGGTGAGGCCATCCCCTTGCTATACTATAGCATATAAGTGTGGGAAGGGGCCATCAGTGCAGCAACAGCCTTTTCAGGAAGCCCATCAACCCTTGTTTAGTCTGCAGAAGAGAAGTGAGGGGGGATTTGATAGCAGCCTTTAACTACCTGAAGGGGGGTTCCAAAGAGGATGGAGCTCGGCTGTTCTCCATGGTGGCAGGTGACAGAACAAGGAGCAATGGTCTCAAGTGGCAGTGGGGGAAATCTAGGTTTGCTGTTAGGAAAAGCTATTTCACTAGGAGGGTGATGAAGCACTGGAATGGGTCACCTAGGGAGGTGGAGATTTTTTAAGGCCTGACTTGATGAGGCCCTGGCTGGGTGGTGTTTCTGCGTTGAGCAGGGGGTTGGATTAGATGACCTCCTGAGGTCTCTTCCAACCCTAATCTTCTAAGATTGTAACCCTTTCAGGTTTTATTGGATTTATTTTTTTCAGAAGGTAAAATTTTTGTTTACATTTGTGGATGTAACTGACCCTGGTCCTAACTATTTTTTTAACGGGGTCAAGCATTGAATAATCACGATTCAGGCCCCAAAACAACAAAGAAATGGTCTTCAAAGTCATGACATTTTTTTAAAAAAGTAATACATTTGGGTTCCCCCCCCCCATGTTTTGAGCCTATATGGTGCCCGGTGGTCATGTTTGCAAACTTTTCTCTGCAACAATGGGGGCTAGAGCTTGTCAAAATAATTGCAGTGAAACATTTTCATGCTGGAAAATGGTGCTGTGTCAAAATAGAAATTTTCCATGAGAAAAGACTGGGTTTCATTGGAATTTTCAATTCGGGAAAGTTAAAACAAAATGTTTTGAACAAAGATTTTGAACCACTTTGTACTTTTTCATTCATTCCACAAAAAGTTTCAATGTTTCCCATTTTGGATAAAAATAAATGCTAAATTAGTAGAATTTTCCACAGGGTGGAAATTCATTTTTTTTGCTCAGATCTAGTAAAAATATATTTTTTAATGAGAGCTGAGATTCTTCTCTAATCACATCACTCTGGGAGCATTCAGAGGAGCACCAACTATTGCAAGAACTGGCAATGCTGAGATTACAGCAGCACTTGAACGGAAGGTCCAACATGAGTCATTGAGGATTAATGCTGCAACTTTAAAGAGGGGGATGGTAATTTCTGAGGAAACAAAACCTTAGACACTATCTGGAAAAAAAATCCTTTTTTCCTTCAAGGACCAACACATAAAAAGGTAAACCTGAGCCACGAGAAGTGACTTCCTAGCTGTATTTTAAGTTTCCAGCTGGATTCTGCCTAGTTTATATTATAATAAAGACACTGCTCATTGCTGTATGTGCATTGCAGGCTATAACTCTGCTAACCCTACTGACCAATTGTGCAGCAGCAATATGCATCTCTCAATACACTCAAGGCAATATCAGACACAAGCTTAGTTAACAACGTGACTCAGAGTGCTTGTTCTCCACCAAACATTTATATATTTTCCGGGGATTAGGAGGAAACTTTCAGTGTTGCCAACTCTTGCAATTTCATTACAAGTCTAATAATATCTGGTGTTTTCTTAAAACTGCAGCTGCTGGAATAAGGTTATTATTATGGAATCTTGGCTTTAATTTTGTGTTTAAAAAAAAGAAAAAAGGACATTTCTAGCCCTTACAGCTGTGAATAAAAATTTGAAAAGGTGAACCCTAAATGCTTTGACATCAGAAGGGAAATAGATGGAACCCAAAATGTATTATTTATCTCAATTTTTTATATATAATCTCATTTTTAAACCCATCTCATGATTTTTGAGCTTCTGGAGGTCAGCAATATTGTTTTTCCTGGGTGCAGGTTATCCTATAACTACCTCCAGTAGGATTTTGTGCACCTTCCTCTGAAGCACTTGATACTGGGTACTGTCAGTGACAGGATACTGGACTAGATGGAGCATATTGATCTGAGTCAGTATGGCAGTTGTTCCGAAGTTTATTGTAGTTCTTTCCGGTGTAATCAACGAAAGTATATTTTTTCTCCTAGTTTGCTCTTCTTGCAGAAGTCATTTAAGCTGTTACATTAACACAATAAATGTTATTCCCATTTTGATTTGCTTATGTTGTCACTGCACAATAAGATGTAATCATCGGTATTTCTGAAAACATTGAGATCAGTTTTCATGGGTTGTTTTGTTTGTTGTGTGTGGGTTTTTCCCCCCCTAATGCTCTGAAATTCAATGGTGTCACACTCTTCTCCTATACCGTTCTGTTCAGTGCTTGCCTATATTATAACGCTCAGACTCTGGCTGAGGGGACGTTGAAGATTTCATGTTAGTGTTACAGTCTCCTCAGCTTGTACTGAGGGAGACAAGAGTTGTTCTGTGCTCCGGAAAGCATGTGACTGACCCACTAATGTTCTGTGACCTACCAGCCCATTTCTGAGAAATACAGTAAGCAATTTCCCCCGCCCTCACCCCAGCTGAGTTCCTAAGAAGTGATGTCAGTGGTGCAGATCCTCCTTGGATGTCTCTTCTTGTCTGGCAGGATCTCCTCAAATGAGGAAATATGTAGGGTGCCTAGTAGTCCCAGCCTGAAGGGCTGACATCTGAAACACAGCTGCAGCTGAATGTCCTCTTCCTAAGGAATAGGATGTGGCAATGGAGGGGGGGGGAAGCAAAGCACCTCAAACCCCTCCAACATCACACGTACAGGCACCGATGGAGGCGAGGGCTCATAAAGAGAGCCCCCATCTAAGAGCCTCTGTATTTCCTTCTCTATTTCCTACATGTGAGTGTACGAGATTATTGCCACAAGTTTGCAGTAGCCCCTAGGCTCTCTGAGCAGGGAAACCCGAGGTCCGGTTCCATGAAGGATGGACAGTGGAGAGGACAGAGAGTAGCTCGTTCTGATTAACTCCACCCAATTCCTTTTGTACGGCATCAGTTCTCTGCAGAGTGCAACCTAGCACCCAAGCCTGAGAATCAAGGAAACAGGGACCATTTTTAACTGAAGATTGGCTGATTGTTTCTCAGTTGTCGCTGCCTCTCAGCTAATTGCTGCCTCTCACCAAGAACTAATTATCTCAAGGTCCAATACAGTCACTTAATGTATCTCTCCAAAGGGATTATCTCCATTACAGCCTCAGATCGAAGGTTCTCTGAGTAATACAATTAGTGCAGAGAGGTGTCTGGTGACCATGTCTTCTCTGAGCAATGCCATGGGTCTATTCAGTTGTCAGCAGTCTGACATTGTATTCAATCAGCAAGACAGACTACTGTTGGGGAAGCCATGAGAGATTGTCCCTAAACTCAATATGGCATGGTAGGTATATATGGCAACTAATTATTAAATCTAAGCATTAACATGAATAATACAAGAATCTGGAACAAAGTCAATTTTAGGTTTAATCCCGCAAAATCCAAGAAATTCAGACAGATTCGCTATGGCATTCTGATGCAAATCTCTCATGTTTAGGCTGTGCAGCCAAATGAAAGATCCCACCCTCAAGTCTGTGGCACTGGAAAATATGACACATCTCTGGGAAAGCTAAGAGTGCACAGGGAGGTACAGGCGTGGCCAAAACTGCAGCTGGTGTAAATAGATGTCTCCACTGATTTAGGTGGAGCTATGCCAATTTACATGAGCTGAGGATCTGACCCCACTGAGCGGTGTTTCTATTTTGTGTATCTAGTTTAGCCCCATGAAAATGGATGACTTATAATGCCTTCAAATACTCTGTTTACATTGGAAATGCTTGACAGACTCTTAAATAAGCAGTGCTACCAGGTGGGCTTGTAAGAAAGAGGGTATTTATAAGGAAAGGGTCATGGCCATATCTTATTACTTCATGCGTTTGTGCAAGTATATAATTTATAAAATAAAAAGTCACTTAACAAATGGAATCAAAGTAGAATAGATTTGAATATCTTTGTGCCGACATTTTTTATCCATGAAATTATTTTCTAGGTATAGAAGACATAATCTGTTTTGATTGCTTGGAAGATGTTAATAGGACAGTTTTAGAATACAAATCATATACTTTGAAATAAATATATTCTTATCTATGTTAACATCTTAGCTTCCTGATCCTGCCTTCTATTCATTGCCCTACTGAAATAATCTTGAATGCACAGTGAATGCAGGATCATGCATTGGGTGCACAATGAATGCAGAGTATTAAAACTGAAGAAGTGTAGAAATCTTGTTTACTTTCCACCATTTATTCTGGAAATTTCCTGAGTTTCAGTTCGGAAAGTGAAGCTGAATTCAGTTTCATTTTGTTGTTGTTCCCGCATTCATTAACTCAATCCCACTATGATGCACCTCCCCCACCCTTGGTGGTTCATTAGCAGTGAACCTAGACTTCTGGCTTATCCTCTAACGTTTCACCTAAAAGAGGTGATTCTGCTAGCTCAAAGGCTATAGCAACCTCATAAACTCTGGGTCAGCCACGCTAGAGGGGCACACTTTGTAGATGTGGATTATACCCCCACAGCTCTGATCCTGCTACCGGACCTGTGCAGGCGGAATCCAAGAGTGGGCTACAAAGAGATATGCAGTACTCTGCCCCTTGGATCCTTTAGGCAATGGCTTCACAGCACTGCAGTGGAGTTTACACATATTTTAAAAGGTTTCATTTTTAAAAAATTTTAATGGAAACATCTGTGTTCCTACTAGGGGTGTGTTTTAAAAACAAATTTGAGAACTGAACTGAGTTGTCAGTTTTCTTTAACAGGATTCTGTGTCATGTTGCTGTGTGCACGGATAGTATAAGATTTTTAAAAAACAAATAAATACGAAACACTGTAGCAATAAATGAAAGAGCTGAAGTTACTGAAAATGATGCACAGACGGTCTTAAAAAGAAAGACATTTCGGATTGACCCTGCAAAATAAAACTTATCCAGAGCCCTTTCTTGTTTAAAAATAATAATAATAATAATAAATTAATAGTTGCAACTAGACTTTCCAAGAGCCAACTGAGGTAGGATGTTGCTGATGCACAGATCAAGCCCTTACCCATGTGAGTAAGGGTTGTTCTCACAAGTAGTCCCATTGACTTCAGTGGGATTACTTGCTTAAGCAATGACTATTTATGTGAGCATGGCTTGTAGGAATAGGCCCCTTAGAAATGTTAATTGATAACACGTTCAGCCACCTTGTAGCATGCTATGTTTTTCTTGTCAGAGTACTGGGTGTGATAACATTCCACCTCCACACAACTAGAAGAGACGAGCTGAATATTTTCCCAAAAATGTGTTGCTTAATTAATATGAGGTCTCACAATCATACATTTTAAACAATGACTGCATTGCAAAACAAAATTCCAGGCTGAACTTGCCTTTTCCCCTTAACCTGCACTGTTGCTCATACATTTCAGCATGGCAAGGTGGAGCATCCATTAGATTTTAAAAAACAGTGGTATTCAAATTATCTTGTTCATAAGACATTGTCTTTGAAAAGATCAAGTAATTCTGTAAATTAATATATTAATTGTTGTATTTTTCCTTTCCTTTTCAGGAACAAATCTGTCAGTCTCTGCTGATTTAATGCCTACATCATCATGGAACCTTTCAAGTGAACTAGACAAAGGTAAATGGAGAGAGAGAAAAAAAAGATGTAAAACCAGGCTTTATTCCTCACCTATTCTTTTTGACTTTTTTTCAAATCAGCAAGTAAACAAGGGAGGAGGGTGGAACTAAGACAAACCTTGTTTGTCTCATGATCATTTGACATTCAATTACATGCAAGTCTGTGATTTTTGAAGAATGTTGGGTTAGTGAGTTCCTCCCCCGACCAACCAATAAAATGTTCCACATGGTAAAAATATTTCAAGATGTGAATTAAAGCAGTTTATGACCTGCCTGACATTTCAGCTGGTGGATCTTGGGATCTGGACTCAAAATTAATAAGCATTGGCCAGAATCAGCTTGCCTGTGAAATTTACTATGAAATTTCAAAACATTAGATTAGTAGAAGTTAAAAATACTTCTAAATGTTTGCAAACAGTAATTATGTGAGAGTTTGAATGCACCAAAGGACATAAATTCTGAGAAAAGAAAGAAATGTACTTCTCATTCCCTTTCATTTCATGAGTTACGCAGCATAGATAATTTAAGCCAGATTGTTCAGCCTCTTTTAGTCTTTATTGGAAGCCTGTGACCTGCATCTTTCTGGACCAAACTGGTCTCACAAATATGTCTAATGTGATTTAATTTTTTTTAGGGAGCCAATGGTAGAACACATTTAATTAAGTTTGCCATACATTTTCCCTTAAAAGACCCTGTTTTCAGTTGTTTGTAACTGTCAAACTCTAATAATTTGGGTTGAAGTATCTCATGACAGGTATCTGCCATTTCAGAGAACAAAATAAGGGGAAAATGTGTTGTTTTGCCCACTCTTAAAAAATTGTACATCTGTTTCATCCTCTTGTCATAGATGTACTTTTTGCCATACCTGTGAAATTCTGCCAAAATCTGACCACATTAGAAACCTCTGAAAAAATCACAGTTCACATATTCTCACTAGAGTCTTGTTAGAGTTTGGCTGGTAAATCCTTCAAAGATTCTATCTGAACTGAGCATGCTCCAGCCCATCCTAGCTCCTTTGTCCTGACCAGACTACACATGCATCCTCCCCAGAGAGCAATTGCAAATGTTAAATCACAGTGCTGCAAGGGCTCAGCATGACTTTCCCTGCACTTGCATCTGAGAGAGAGAAGTGCCAAGCAGCAGAACTGAGAGCAGGAAGATGTCTCTCATGTACGCTTGATGCTCCCACTGCTGGCACCAAGACAACATGGAGGAGAAAGAAATAGCCTTTCACCACATGCAGAGTAGGGAGGAGCTGGTGGGGAAGTTGGCAAGAGCTGTGAAAAGAGGGGAGAGGTAGATTGGAACAGGAACTGGTTTTGTGGGAGGACTGAGAAAAGGTGGGCTGGAGAGGACATGGGTAAAAGCGATCAGGCTTGTTGGGGGACAGATCAGAAGGGTTTTCTAAGCACTAAAGCATGGGATTCCTGATTCTCATGGGATTCCTGTCAGAGAAATCCGTTGGCAGGCTGGGCTGGTTTGTTTACCTGCAGCGTCTGCAGGTTCAGCTGATCGAAGCTCACACTGGCTGCGGTTCCCGTTCCAGGCCACTGGAAGCTGCGGGAAGTGGTGCAGGCCAAGAGATGTGCAGGCCGCCACTTCCCGCAGCCCCCATAGACCTGGAACAGCGAACCGCGGCCAGTGGGAGCTGCAATTGGCCGAACCTGTGGATGCTGCAGGTAAACAAACTGTCCCGGCTTGCCAGCGGATTTCACTGATGGACCATATGCCAAAGGTTGCCGATCCCCGATCTAAAATGTTCCAGTACTGCTGATAGCCCATGTGAAGGTCAATATGATTCCACAAGAAGGAATCTCTGGGTTGGGTGGTTTGTTTTGGGTTTTTAGAACATAGGAAACTACATAGAAAAGATAGAAAAAGTGCATTAAAAATGTAAAGGTCACAGAGTCAAGCAGTCAAAAGGTAGGAAATTGCAGAATTAGGGTTGTGTATGCAATCTTAATTTGGGCCCATTGTGTAGATGCATTATGATACAGCCTTTATTAGGTGATCCCATAGTATTTTGTTCCTTTGGACCCGTACACAGGATGGACCATGATCTGGGGATGGTTCAGGGTTGTGTAGTGAAGGAGACTGTTGTCTGTAGGATACCAGCTTTCTTGCAGAAATTGGAAGGTGTATAGTGAATGAGGCACAGGATCGCAAGAAGAGTAAGGAAGGCCAGGGCAGTTGAATGCTGCCACGAGGAATTGGAATCTATCCCAGTGTCTGCTGCAGAGTTCCTATAAGGCTCAACAAGTCCCTTAAACCAAATTTTTCACAGGCTGCCACCCCATTTTCTGTGCACCCAACTTGAAATACCCATGGTCTGATTTGCAGAAGTGCTGAACACTTCCAATAGCAACTGAAGTCAATGGGTGGTATGCTCGGATTATAGAAAGTCATTTAAAATGCGAAATACTCTGAAAAATTAGCTCCTGGTCTCATGGTAGATTCAGTCCGGCTGTTGGGCACTCAGAGTGGGTACCAAACTTAGTGGACACTTTTGACTTTATTCTTTCTGTTCTTCAGTTCCTCATCTGAAAAATGTGGAGGAAGAGGAGGAGGAAGATACTATACCTAACTTTTGAGCACTTGACTTCACAATCTTACATTAAATAACTATGTTAAAGAGCAGTAATAATGTATATTAAATTGAATGCTGCTTTTGCACAGACTCCAGAAGCTCATCCTCCCGACGTGCTTCCACAAAAACATATTCAGGGAGCAAAGTTCACAAGCTATACGTAGAATAGAGTAAATTGACCTTGCACAAAGTTAAATCTAGTCTCCACTGGAGAACCTTGCCCTCAATATTCCTACCATTGTTAGCCCCAGTGAGAGAGTCCGTGTAGGCAAGATTTCTGTGACCAGAGCCATTTTTATCACTGTTTTGATTAGACTTTTCAGCTGGTAGCAAAAATAGGTCTAGCCACCAGCCATTCTTCTACAATAAGATTAACACAGCTGAGAATTGTGTTTTTCAATATGTCTACAGTGTGGACATGGCCTATGACTCTTTTAGGCAATTTACAGCCATTGTACTGAGATTCAAGGCTATCTAAATTGATAGCCAGAAGAAAGTATATGGTAAAGGTGTGAACTTCTGCCTACTTCACTGTACATCTTCTTCCAACTCCTCAGCATGCAACTTATGCCAATTAGAATCAACGTTTCTCACTATTGCTACCAACATTTCAGTTCCAACAGGAAGCAATGGTGGGAGTGTTAGGGTATGTCTTCACTACCCGCCGAATCGGCAGGTAGCCAATCGATCTTCTGGCGATCGATTTCTCGCGTCTTATGAAGACGCAAGAAATCGATCGCTCGCGGCACCCCTGTCGACTCCGGAACTCCAGCTTGCTGGGAGGCGCAAGCTGGAGTCAACGGGGGAGTGCGCCGCCGACTGCCGCCGCCATGAGGATGGACGGTAAGTCGGCTGCAGATACGCAAACTTTAGCTACGTGATTCACGTAGCTGAAGTTGCGTATCTGCAGTCAATCCCCCTCCCCCCCCCCGCCCCGGAGTGGAGACCAGCCCTTAATATAGACAAGGCTCTGGTTGCTGCCATCATTTTGAGCGTCAGGTCATTTTACTGCTCACAGTAAGGTTTCTGTGATGGTGCTGAATGTGGTTGGGTCCTGTCTACACTAACGGTTAAACTGTTTTCAGCATTGTTTCAGTGGCCCCTGTTAATAACATCCATGGCTGACAATGGGTAAAAGTTCAGTGTGCTAATCCACTTGGAATGCAAAAGTTATCACCTGCTTGAGGTAAATTCTGCATTCCAAGGGGATTACAACTTCATCATTATCCTGCAGAACTATACCTTTACACAATTTACAGATTTACAGTTACAAGATTTACAGATGTGGATTAAAACACATTTGCTGCCCAAAAAGCTTACAGTGTCAAGCCCTGTTTCTGTAAACAAGCATGTTCTATAAACAAGAACAAAGTAACACACGTTTTGTCTTGTATAGGATAATAAAGCTGCTCTAAAACGCTAATTTAGGTAAGGCAAATTGAACTGTAGTACATGCTAGTCAGTTGAGTTGAAGCCTAGGCGGAGGAAATTACATTTGCACTTCAGTTTCCACCTCACTGGCACTTAAGATTTCAAAAAATCAGCTTCCACCTGTCTTTCCTGCAATCTGGCAAGAGATCTCATAAGTCCCAATAAAACAGATTTTAAAGTTTATGGTTCCCAGCCAAGTTTCCCAATTAAGCAACTGTTCCTATTAAGTGGTTCTTGCTGTACCTACTGCTGCTTGGAAGTTAACATCTCTTGCTTGAATATTTCTTCTTTATTGTTTTTAACACAGAATTGTTAAACAATATTACAAACCTCAATAAGTAATCATTTTAAAGCTTTCTCCCACCTTGCTGCCTTCTTCAGTAATTCACTCACAACTGAGCCTCATTTAAGTTTCAATTTCTATTAAATATGTCAAATCGACAGCATTAAACCATTGCCTGTTTATTCTTTTTAACAGGAAATGAAATTTAAAAGAGATGCAGTCACCCATGAAGAGCTGTTGAAAGCAGCGATTGATGGGAGGGAGAAGGTGGTTTCTCACCAAAACCTTAAAACAAACAAACTACACATCAAAATAAAAATAATCACTTTTAAAAATAGCAGAATCTCAGCCAGTACCATTTTTTCTCTTTTCTTCTACCCTTCAATTATGGTGTGTTTCCTGCAGGGAAAGAACGTCATGAATGAAACAGAAAAACTAAAACATGATCAAAAAGATATTTTATTTCAAATGAAAACTACTCCCATGCGTACTTCAGAAAAAAAGACTGTGTGGTTGGGAGACAGGAGGGCTCAGGGGATCAGTAACAGGATATAAAGCCCTTCATCCCTTGGTTGCCAGTTCAAATATACTTGAGTTGAGGAGTACTTACAAGCTACCAATGTTACAGATGTCTGCATATCTGTAAATAGATAAGGTGCCCATAAAGGGCACTCAAGAATATATAGCATAGTTCCTGGGGTTTGTAAGATCAGTAAAACTGGTTGTTGTTGTGTGCTGCAAATGGCTTCTTTTGTTCTAAGAGGGGGAAGACTTTGTAACACCTTAGAGACTAAATCTGTTCTTTATATTAGCTCATAATGACCACCAGGTGATGGCAGAGGGGGGGAGGAGGTTAGGTTCGGTGGGATGGGCCGGGCCAGGCAGGGGCGGGGGGGGGGGGAAGGCGGTTAGAGATGGGGGGAGGCTGGCCGGGGGTAATGGAAGATCACCCCCAACAGCGGGGTGGGCCAGGCAGGGATGGGTGGGGAGCGGAGGAGGTTAGGCTGGGGGAGGAGATTAGGTTGGGTGGGCCGGGTCGGGGTGGGGGGGAAGGAGAATAGGCTGGGGGGGAGGTGGGCCAGGTAGGGGTGGTGTGCTAGAGGCCGCCCGCACGTGCCGCTCACCTCACGCCACCGTGCTACCACCGACCGCGCCCGGTACCCCTGTGACACGACCCCCCCCCCCCGCTATGCCTGACTTTGCCTCTGTAAAAGTGAGAAGACTCATATAGTGTTTTTAAAAAATATTTATGTTCATCATTAACAATAAACAATTTAGCTAATGATTCATTATTTTAATTACCTACCAATAATACCTGTCTAGCTATGTTCAGAGGCGTACTATATAGGTATATAGTAGTAGGCAGGCCCGGCGACGGGGGGGTACTACGGGTACAGCTGTACCGGGTCCTGGACTTAAGGGGGCGCGTCGCTCCATCTTCCCCTCCCAGCGTGTCGCGTCTGGAGCAGCGGGACCCAGCGGGCGACCCACGTAGGCCTGGGCGGGGCAGGGTGCAGGCGGCAGGAGACCGGCCGGGGGGTGGGGGGCACAGACGATCAGAGTACAGGGCCCCATAATTTCTGTCGCCGGCCCTGGTTGCAACAGAATATACCTGGGGATAACCAAGGAGGCCATACAGATCTACGGCGTTTCAAATGTGTAATAACCTGGTTGACAGGGAAGGCAAGCCAGTGAGAATGCATTACGCTAGTGTTCCATATTACACTGGCTGCCAGAGAGTTTGACCTTGTTATCACTGAGTGGTCGTCACCCTGCTTGGTACAATAGCCAGAGAAGTAAACAGAAATGATCCCTAGTTGCAGAGACAGAGACCTGCAAAGGAAAGAGATTTTTTTTTAACAAACAGGGTAAGGTAGAGGAAAAAAATATATATGTGGGGAGAGGGAGGAAAGAAAGAGAAATACTCCCTGGGAAATGGTACTCAGCAGTATCTAGGAAATCAGAGTTAGGCCAATGCTGAGCACTTCTGAAAATCCTTCCATAGTGCATTTGGCACAATCTCAGAATCATGCTTTCCAGCTAAGATGATTTGTAATTCTGGGTATGAGGAATAATGTTTAGAATGGGAAGCAGATTAATGTGGGACCTTCACACATACAGTCTAATTTTCCAGTGCTAGTATACTTTCCCAACAGCCACACTCTACCCTTTCTTCTGTATAGTTATAACAGTGCTGCAGCTTCAATTTTCTCTGCCATAGCGAGAGATTGTTGTTCAGTTCAGGGGGGTGGGAGTCAGTGATTCTGTGCAAGAAACTTAACCTTTCTGTGCCTTAGTTTGTCGTTTTTTAAAACAGGAAGTGATGTAGTCGAGTTAAAATGTGCCGGAACACTGTTCCGGTCCTATTTCAAGAGTGCCAAAGTAGTGGCCCATGGATTTTTCTGCTTGGATATTTTTGCAGAGTACACCACATGGAGGACGCTGTTTTGCAGAGCATACTGTTCTTCCCCCACTGATGTAAATCTATTATCTATAAATCTATTATCAATTATAATAAACAACAAACTCATAAGGAAGGATATAATAAAGCAAGCAGGCTAGCCCTATGGACTATAGATTGAGTGTGCAAGGTCACGCTGCTGGGAGCAAGCCCACACCGTTCCAGTACTGTACCTTCAGATTTAGGATTGCACCACAGGAAGAAAGGTATAATAACACCCATTTCCTGAGACGATTGTGAGGCTGGTTAATGTATGTAAAATGCTTAAATGCCTCTGATGCTATACCAATGTGAAGCAGGATTAAAATGGTGGCTGGTTGGAGTTACTCTCTCAGATATGCTCAGCTAACGCCATGCCAGAGCCTTGGGTTAAGTCTTTCAAAAGTGACAAGTATTTTGAAAAAGTGACAAAGAGTCCTGTGGCACCTTAAAGACTAACTAAAGTATTGAAGCATAAGCTTTCGTGGGCTAATACCCACTTCGTCGGATGCAGTATTTTGAGTACCTTAGTTTTTGGGTACCCAACTTGAGACAACTTGAAGGAGCCTGATTTTGAGGTGAGCACTTTCCCTCCGAAAACCAGGCCCCTTAAAGTGTCTCAAGTTGGGTACCAAAAAGCACTTTTGAAAGGCCTGGCCTTGGATTCTAAGTTTCATCTTGGCTTTTGGACCCACACAAGTCATCTCACAATGAGGTTGAAAGCAGTCTGATGCACATCAGTCTTTAAAGGAAAAACCCCTCTCAATGGGAAATACTTCACTATTTCTGAAGCAGCAATTCAAGAACCTGGAGGAGAAGCGTTTTGATAGGCGTACGTTCCACTTTTCACATAGAAAATGAGTATGTATCCGCACAGGGAACATACTTTTTCAGAGAGGCGTGGAAATTCTTCATTCCTGTGCCAGGCAAGATTTCCTACATAAATCCTGAGAAGCCTGTTAATTACAGCATATCTTTAGAAAGAAATGATATTACTCCAGGGTAGTTCTTGTCACAATTATAGGTTTGAATATCACCCCTTTTGGATTTCCTTTAGCTTTTTAATTCAAAAAAGAGAAAAAAAAGTCATTAGTATGTTGTTGCAAGTTATCCCTTGCTGACAAGACAGTAACTCATGCAGAAATGACAGGTTTTTATGTAACTTTTTTTTTTAAACCAGTACGAAGTAGAATATTTTCTCACTTGGCTCTAGCTTTAGGGTTATTTATGCCTTAGATCAGGGATTCCCATCTCTTGAGCTGGAACCCCTTATTTGATGTATTCACATCTGGTCTCCAAAATGTACCTTTGTACCACTTCCTGCCTGAGTCTGACTTGTTTTTTGCCTCCTCTCCTCCCTACCTCTATTTTTTCTTGTCTTTTTCTTTCCTTTACATTTTCCAATGTTCATTCTTTTCTTTCCCTTCCTCTACCTTCCTTTCTCTTCCTGCACCTCACCTCCCCCAACCACCCTCCCCCCACACCTGATCCCTTTTTCTCTTCTCGGCTCATCTGTTGATGGCTTCTCTCTTTTCTGCCCCATCAGCTTCCACTACCCCAAAAGTGGGTCCCAAGGGTATGTGAACCCCAAAGATAAACTCATTGGCCAGAGTAGACGCTTAGTGGTATGATGGATTTTTCTTTTCTGACCCATATTAGAATAGACAGCTGATGTTGGTCACCTTCATTCAGTTGCTGCTTCTCCCACAAAATGCTGCACACTGAAAAGGAAGAGCTGGCTTTTCCTTTCATTGGATGTCTGTTTATTTAAAAGGAGAGAGAGAGAGAGGCCTGAATATGAAAAGGAGCCTGTCTGTGCCTAATACAGTAGAGGGATTGTTCAGGAGCAATACATCCTTAGGTAAAGATAACATGAGTAACACTGCTAAGGAAGAGTCGCCTTTGAAATATCGTCTCCCCTCCCCCCCTTTTAATTGTAGATATCATTTAACCTTTGCAGATGTTAATTGCAAAATTGACACTTCTGAGCCAGTCACAACTACTCTATAATGGACCTGAGGGGCCACTGCAGAGAAAAGCCAGGCACTCCATCCCTCTCCTTCCCCCTCCCCCCTCCGGAGCCACACTTCTGTCTCCACAACATTCCCCCACCCTTGCTAGTCTGAAGACTGGGAATGGGAGCTCTCTGTTTTCATTTGTCTCCAGCCTCTCTGAGCTGTGCATTGCTCTCCACTTACCAGCCTGGTATCCCATTTTGCAGCAAGAAGCCGGAGTGACTGCCACTTTCTGACACAGTAGAGAAGAGAAACGTGGTTGGTCACTTTTCTGATCTAAAATGACACAAGAATAGGTCAATAGCATTACCTGCTACAGAGCTTCTGCCCACAGAAGTGAAAGATCTACAGGAATGGTATCCACTGGGGTAGCCGTTAAAAGGTTTGCATTTACAAATCATCTGAGTAATTCGTCCATTCAGGCTGGATACTCCTCTTCTTCTCCATACTTTCTTTTGAGATTTCTGCAGGGAAAGCTAATTTAGGGTGATCCAATTGGCAGTCTCATTCTGCTACTCTTTCTTTCACTGAATAAGAAC
The DNA here is from genome assembly GCA_032164245.1 of Sternotherus odoratus. Classification (NCBI taxonomy): domain Eukaryota; kingdom Metazoa; phylum Chordata; order Testudines; family Kinosternidae; genus Sternotherus; species Sternotherus odoratus. Next base: position 77,245,964 of record JAVMKO010000008.1, on the reverse strand, counting down.
TGCTTTTCTGCAGAGTGTATATCCAGCTCAGACAGAACTCATAGGCCAAATTCTGCGGAGTATTTATCTTCATTGGAGAATCTCCATGAGGCTAGTGATAGTGTCTTCCCTTCCTCCCCTCAGCCCATCTGTTGCTTCTCTGTGTCCTTCACACATATCCCTGAATCCTTGAAGAGCTGCCTTATGCACCCTGCCACGGAATCATGGAATCCCCTCTTTGCATGTGGGAAAAGGAGATGCTCATATAAAGTGTTCCCTCACCCTACATGTCTTGGAGGCATAATTGGGTCCAAAGTTAGTGATCAGTGTTGCAATAATACGGTGAATGTTTTCATATCATTGACTTCTTGCAGTCCCAGCATCTTTTCAGTTGTTTCCAATTTCCACAACAAAGCAGTGGCCGGTGACTTGTGCAGCTGTTATTTATCTACTTTTTGTATTTCATTGCTCATCTGTTTTGGCAAGGAGGTTTGAAATTGGACCATCTTGCCTGACTTAGGAACCATTTTTATTTTTTGACCAACAATGGGCCCAAGCCACAGAATTCAAACTCCCAAAAGTTCAGAACTGTCCAGAGCTAGGCAGATCAGCCTGATCAGGGCCTCATTATGCTAGGTCTGGGGTTCTCAAACTGGGGGTGGTGACCCCTCAGGAGGTCACAAAGTTATTACATGGGGGGGTCACAAGATGTCAGCCTTCACCCTCCAACCTTGCTTCCCCTCCAGCATTTATAATAGTGTTAAATATTTTTAAAGTGTTTTTAATTTATAAGGGGGGGAGGTCACACTCAGAGGCTTGCTATGTGAAAGGGGTCACAATATAAAAGTTTGATAACCAGTGTTATGTGCTGTATAGACATACAATAATTGACAGAGAGATAATTACGTGATGGCAAGAGTCAAGATTTTCCATTGTGGCCAAAGGATGTGCCACAATCAATCAACAGCTGGTTAATCTAATATGGGCCAAATCTTTGGGTCCAAAGGGGATGTGAACCCAAGGGACCCTCTGTGCATTGATCACACCCTCCCTATGAGGAATGGCGGTTCATTCATCTTTGTAGTAGTCATCCCACACTTAAGCATGAGTGGGGAAGAGAGCAGGAGGTGGAGGAAGACGTGCTGGAGAGACGTGTTCACTTCTTTTCCTAATGCCTACACAAGGAAAACCTGATGCTGCATTAATTTTTCTGCGGTGCTGCCTCCATGCTGAGGATCCCTCTAAAAATGAAGCCCCAGAGCTAGGCACCAGCAGGGAGCTTGCTGGCATTGCGGTTTCAGAATTATGGTGGCCCAGAGCCAAGGCTGATGTGCAGGGCCTCTGTCTGACTGTAACTGTACTGCTGATGTGTATTTAATTTGGGGGCTGGACCCCTTGTTTTTTTTTCATGGTGAGAAGTAAACCCTGCCCACCCTACTGAAGAACTCAGGAGCCACTGTCCCCATGGCAAGTAAGTCCAAGCAGGGTCATTATCTGGCCATCAGTTTTTCTCAATGAGAATTAGGCCTGGATGAGGAATGTATTAAAAAAAAAAAAAAAAAAAAAGAGCAAGGTCCTGTGTATTTGGCTCCATATCCTTTGGGGATATCTAGATTTTCCCCCTGAAATCTCTGGATATGAATTTGATTCATGTGATGAAAGGGAAAGAATTACAGCTTTCACATTCATGCACAATTTACCTTTTTATTTTCTTTTATTATCTGGGGATATTCAGTAAATCAAGTTCTCCAGATATGTCTAGGGATTCTGATTCTATTTGTGGGGTCCCATTAGGAGCCAAAGCAGTAAATTACTGCTGCTGTGTTTGAAAATTTGTTTAGCTACAGTACATTAGCCGCTTTTGTTTGCTTTTCCACTGATGGAGTGTACATTTTTATTTGAGAATTTGTTTCTTGAATGTCTCATTTATGAATAATATAGGGTGTAAAATGTGAAGGTCGTAGAATAAAACCTAAAAATGAAAGCACCCTAGCATGCAGAATTCATCTTAAAACCTTTCAAAAAAGGTTAAATTTGTACTAGATTTTTTTTAACCCCAGTGTGAGTAATGAAAGTCTGACCCTTCTACATAAGGTAACTATAATAACCTTTTCCTGGGTCATCCAGCTATCTTTGTTTGTTTGAAAGATTGATAGATCACAGGGTCAAGGGACGTGTTTTATTGTAAGTTTCTGTTCCAAATTTCCTGACATTTTTGGTTAAAAAAAAAAGGACCTCTAAAAGGCAGAGAAGGGACTAATAAGAACCAGATCCTAAAGTGATTGTATGTCAAAATGTCAAAAATAACAGCTTTTCTTTGACTCCATAACATTAATCTTAAGGCACATACCTTTACATACACACTGTTTTAATAGGTTGAGTTTTTGTATGTGACCGTTTACTACAGGGTGACTTCTAAAGTGACAACAAAATCCCTTGATGGTTTTCAGTAGTTTGGTTTATAGCCTGATACAGACATTTGTTTACCTATTCCAAATCACTTCTTTGTGGTTAAAATTTAGAGGTCTCCTACTTGTGCTGTAAAACTAGGTCCTGAGTAAAGAAAAGCTTCATTTCCCCCTTGCTGGTTTGTAGTGTCAAAGTTATCACCACGGCAGCAGACCTTAACCCTGAAAGTTAAGTTATAGAAGGAAAGACAGAATGTATATTAAGTGGGAGCATTCCAGAGGCCCAAGGGGCAGTGAGCTGCCCAACTCCCATAAAAAGTCCACAGGAATTGAGCATTTTACTCCCTCAGGGTCCTTTGACAATCCCAAGGGGTTTTTACACTATAGCATTTTGTTTTCATTTGTCTAAAAAAGAAACTAAAACCCTAGATCAGCGGTGTCCAATACGTTCGCCACTAACCACATGTGGCTAATAGGCTATTGAATTATGACTAATGCATGAGCGTACCAGATTTCAGGGTTATGGTACAAGAAAAAGAATGTGAAGTGTCACACTGGAGTAATTTTGTGTTATTACCAATTACTCTTGTTTGTAATATCTACTTATTTTTGATATTAATAAAATAATTTGAAATGTCAGTAGTAGTATGTTTTTAATCCTTTTTTATAATGTGGCGAATAAGAAAAATTCAAAACCACAAGTGTGGCTAGATTCGAATTTTTATTGAACACCGCTGCCCTAGATAAATATAAAAGTGGTATTCTGTATTAAGTTTGACCAACAATTGTAACATACGCTGTATATCTAAAACTTATGAAGCCCTGCACAGCCAAAAGAACAGTAAGTGTGGTAAGAGATCCTTAGATGGTACAGTCTACCATAAATAAGATCTGAAGGAGGAGAAAACAATACACAGCTCTAGAAAGTGTTCTGCTTACAGTGGTACATACATTCTTTACTGAGGAACTTATTTAAACAAACAAAACTAAGCCAGGCAAGCATGGCCAGTAGTGAACTTCCTGCTGTCCCCATGCAGCTGGTATCAAATATTTAAGCTCAGTCCTCTGGGCCTCTTTAACTCTCTGATATGTTTCAGACAGAGTTGCAAAATCATAAAAGTACAGTATCCCTTCCTGTATATAGTCATTTCTCTACTTTTATTAATTTAAAACAACAGTGAGAGCAACCAGGACTCTTTTCTCCGCCCCTATAAAAACATAGCTTCTGCTGATCAGATGCACTAGTTTGGGCTGATCCCCTTCAAATATGATAGATAGGCAGATGGACAAATGAATGGCTACAATTGTTTTCCCCCATTGAAAAGTATGCCCACCCTGGTTACCACACTTCAGTGAGAAATTCTGCTGACTCCTTCCTTAGCGTAGCTGGAATAATTTAAAACAAGAGTTTATTGAACATATGGAACAAACAACAGATCCATCCAACATATTTGGACTGAGTGGCTCCAGATTGTTGTATCTTATCAGAGTAACACAGTTTTCATATAGAAATTTCCACCAGTCTGGACTGAAGAGTTCTGAAGTGTAGTAGTGCTGATGCATGTGGATATTGGAGAAGAACCAAGGTAGGCATAGCTCTGCATCCAAATGCAGAATCTGATTAGACTAACCTGGCTAATCCACCATGCTAAATGAATGCCAGTGATGAATTCCAGGTTGTTGCTAAGAAGTTTATTCTGAGGCAGATTCCCTGACAGCCCACGATATGGCCAATGACCATAATGGAATGAGCATTAATCAGTTTAAACACAGAATCTCTTCTATTACGTTTTATTGATACGCAGACATATCCATCTTTTAAGCCCTGAGCAAGACACTTTATCATAACCTACACTATAAAAAAGAAATTAGGATTTCTATGGTACAACAAAGATAAAGCTTCATGATTAGTATTTGGGGCCAGTTTTCAGACGTCATTGATCAAGTAACTATTTTAGGATTCTAAATGCAGATTTGAATTTCCAAATCCAGAATTAAACACACACTTTTTTTGACTCCTGAATTTGGAAATTGGTCTCCTCATGTCTGTCATTTTTCATTCAAGTACAGGAAGAAGGATTTGGAGAGAAACTCCAAAGGAACATTTTAAGATGTGTACAGAATTCTGAGCCAGCTTGGTATAGGTTTACGGACCTATCCTATACCTCTAGGATACAGTACACTGAACCTTAAAAAAGACACAACATTTCTACTCACAAAATGAACATAACAGGTCCTAATCCTGCCGTCCTGTTATACCCTAAACTCCAGTTGAAGTCAACGAGAGTTTTGATTGTAGAAGAAATGTAAGATCAGACTCTGAGAGATGCATTGTATACAGTGTTATTGAAAAGACTATCTCAGTGTGGTAGGCAAAATCCTCCACCAGTGTTATTGCTTTAAGATGTGACTTTGAAAAGCTAGGATAGAGTAACTAGAGGGTTGCAGTGGAGATTAACATTCCTTGGGCAGAATGGCAAGCTTTTATTTTGAAAGCCACCTGGGCTCCACTTCAAGCAGTAAAACACATAAGAATTTATTATGACTGGGAAAGTCTCCTATTTAACCAAGTCAAGACATAACTGTGGCAACGTGTGCACGTTTTGCCTTTCAAGACACATAATGTGGTATATTTTGTCTTTGCACAATTACTTTAGAGCACAGCTGTCATTATTCTATAACATCAAAACAGCACAAAGTTTCAATATAAAGGATACATAATATTTAGATTTTATATGCAGTGTCTCCAATTTATGCTCTTGGAATCATGAAGATGACTTATGATGTGTTGTGTTTGTATTGGCAAAGGCTCAAAACCAGAAATATATTTCAGGCTAAACTTGGCAGATATTATCTCAAATCATTTAAAAGTTCATTATAGGGCACCCACTAGTGCTGCTATAGTAAAGGGTCTGTCAGCATTTTTCAAGGGTTTATAACAGCCTTTAAAAAAAAATCTCTGTAGGCTGAAATTCGGCATTCAGGAACTGGGCCCAGCAGCAAATTATTTTTACAGATTACAAAAATAAAATTGACTATTTTTGAAGTGTAGGTGGGTTGATTGTTGTTTTGAAATATTCTGCTTTCAAACCATTTCCCTCTACTTCTCTCACTTAAAATGTTTTCAAAAATAGTTTTATAGGGTGCGACTCTACAATGTGGACAAACTTTCATTGTGTGTTAAAGCTAGAAAAGGCAGAGATATAATTCAGAATAGATCAGAATACTTTGCAGTTGCACGGTACAACACTTTGCAGCTTCAAAGTGCTTTACAAGCATTATCTAATTCATCTGCACAGCGTCTGTGATGCAGGGAGGGCTTATTATACCCACTTTACAGTTAGAGATATTGAACCAGAGACATTAAGCCTAGTTTGAATTGAAAACTACTATTTCTTTTATCTTTTTTACAATTCAAATATCTGTAAAAAAATAATGTAAAGCAAGCACTGTACACTTTGTATTCTTTGTTGTAATTGAAATCAATATATTTGAAAATATAGAAAAACATCCAAAAATATTTATAATAATTTTAAATCGGTATTCTATTGTTGTTTAACAGTGCGATTAAATTTATGATTAATTAAAAAAATTTTTAAATAGAGTTAATTTGCTTTGAGTTAATCGCTTAATTACTGTGATTAATTGACAGTCATAATCCTTAATAATAGTATAATGCCTTTAACATATACCAATGGAAGATCTTTCTTACCATAGCTCTCTCAGTAAGTAGGCACAACAGTGTGGGATGTTTGGAAGCGTTGTCAGACCCTTATGTTATTTTCACTTATAAAACTACTTTGATCTATGTGAACTTTCATTACAAAATACCAAATCACATGAAACTTACCCAGGTTCAAACTTTACTAGAAATACAAACCTCTATTCAGGTTCACAATTGGTTGCAGCCTTGTCTGATTTACGCTTTGGATCCAAAATGTATGGATGTGAAGCTAAACTGAGTTAAATTCGACAGATTCACCGTGTGTTTTAAGGTGTGATACTTAGGAGGGAAGAAGCTAAGCACTAAAACAAATAGAAACCTTAGAAAAGGGTTGGACATTCCTCAAAACCAAAATCACAGTTTTTAAAAGTTCAATTTCCATTTATAACTTCAGGATAACCTTTCTGTATCCTCCATATAACTAGTACTACATCATTGTCAATTATGACTATTACCTTGGTTTTTATACAGTGATTCTCAAGCTTATTGAAATCTACTCAACACTCACTTCATTCCTTGCATCTCATGCCTTGCTTCTTAAGAAACAGTGTGTATATGGTTATTAGGTTCAAGAATAGCAGCCGTGTTAGTTTGTATCCGTAAAGAAAGCAAGGAATACTTGTAGCACCTAAGAGACTAACTAGTTTATTTCAGCATAAGCTTTCGTGGGCTATAGCTCACTTCATCCGATAAAGTGAGCTATAGCCCACGAAAGCTTATGCTGAAATAAACTAGTTAGTCTCTAAGATGCTACAAGTATTCCTCACTTTCTAGATGGTATTAGTTGTCTATGGCATTGTCGGCAAGATGATTACAATGAAATTAATATTCCACTTTCTGACTGTATTTTATAGTAAGCAGCTAAATCGCTGCCTTTGAATACAATGAAGAATTATATAGATCAGCATGGTTATAGAAATGTTATATTGGCTAATTAAGTGTGGTTAGTCAAAAGTTCCACATTATTCATGTGATTTTATTAAATACAGATTGCAGTGAGAACCCAAGAATGTGTGAGCTGATGTAGATTACACTTCTGCATTTCGTAAGATAGTGAGTCAAAAGTATTTCTAGTCTTGCAGAGAGGCATGCAAAATGATTAAAGATGGTGTTAGGCTTGCGTGGAGAATTGACTAGGAGTCAGTGGACTGAATCTTCCTTCCCAGTCCAGAGTCAGAATTCCAGAGAAGTATGTCTGTTACCACCTTGGTGCCTACTCTTACTTGTGGGCTGGAACAGGGATTGCTGCCCCTTTGTACTCATTACACAGGAGTTCTTGGATCACCATATCTATGACAACACAGATCCACTGTTGTCTCGCCCACCTCTTGTCAGCACATTAGAAGTTCATCTAATTGGCACAATGAGTGTGCAGAGATTTCCTTATTGTTAAAATTAACAATGCCTAGGGACCAACCAAGAGCAGCAATCCATTGTGTTAGGTGCTGTACAAACAGAATGGCAGCCTCTACCCAAAAGTGCTTATATTCTAAATAGTGTAAAGGTAGAGGGAAGAGATGGACCACACAAGCAGAGTGAACAGTGGGCTGAAACATCGTATTGGTGCCACAGGTTTTGGATGTGGTTTAGTTAGGAAGGTATTAGCTAAATGGAAAGGTGAAGGATGAGGTGATGAGACTGAGCAATCACAATAGAAGAAACAAACCATGTTGATCATTTTGCCAGTAGTCAGTGTATGCTGCTTTACCAACCTTTTCATTGGCTTTTGAGGTTGAGATTAATACATGATAATCAAAGATTTTTTTATTGTAAATAAATGGGTTTAGTGCTGGTGTTAGAGTGCAAACAAGGAGATTGAATTTTTCTGGGTATCTATAGAATGGGTGCCACATAACATAATATATCAGAAATTTCCTCACTAGTATGCTTCAATCTTCACCTGAAAGGTTTATTCACAAGTATACTTCTAATGGCTCATTCATTCCTTGGCCTAGCTGCTGAGACAGCCAACAGATGGTAATACTTTTTGGGTACTAGTGCCCAAAGTTGGCTTTGAACCTGTGACATTGAGTTGAAAGGCTGTGTATCCCATTACTAATACCCCATCCATCTAGTCTCTGATTTGAAAGGACTTAATTAAACCTTGCATACTGTTACCCTGAAGTAGTATTTTTACTGAAAGATGTTGGATAAAACAGCACTTGACGGAAGAAGACAATGTTCACAAATGGATTAGAAAAGATTAACGTCTCCAAATTTTTATTTAACATTCCTCCTCTCCAGAAAATTAAAGAACTCTTCATTTTATAATTACACTTATAATCATGTGAGATGCTTCAGAGTGAAATCTGACTTAAACAGTTTTTATAAGATAATTTCCTGAAATACCAGAATATGTCCCCATCTTCCCCATTTTGAATTTTGGCCTTACTCCTTAGTACACTTAAAGATTATAACACTTATAAAGTGCTTTGCAAACATTAATGAGGATGTGTTTAAATCTCATTTTTTCTCTAAAATGTAGCTATTCTGCAACTCATTTTAAAATTTGCTCTTTTTTAGGGTTATTTCATATTTCATATTTAGATCCTAATACATAAAATGCCAGATTTTTAGAAGAGCTAAGTACCCACTTAATCAGCAAACTAAATGGGCAGATTTCAAAAGAGTTCAACACTCTGAGTGCTGGGCTCTTTTGAAAATGTCCAGAAGCGTCACACTGGGAGCTGTTGGGTGCTGAGCACCTTTGAACATCTGGCCCCCGTTGCGGTTGCTGAGCACTTGAAAATGTGGTCTTGATCTAATTTGAAAATCTCCCTGTAAGCGAGCGGACACTCACCCCGGCGGCGCCTCCTGCTGGTTGTCTGGGGAATCGGCTCTCCAAGCTTCCGGAGCGCCCTCTGCCAGTCGATGTCCCGCTCTTACTCCGGCCCCGTGTCGCTCCCGGATCCCGGTGCCCTCTAGCTGAAGGTGCTGCACCCCTGCAGAACCCCCTCAAGTCAAAGGGTCCCCTCCCCGGGGAACCCTCCACCCCCTATCCCCACGGTGCCTCAGACTTTGCCACTGCCAGTCACTGCTTGCCTCCGCTCACGGAGGCAGATTGCAGTATCATGGCCTCTCATCACCGGCAAGGGGGGTTTGGCCTACTGCTTCTAATACTAGCCATGGGCTGTTTCAAGCCCTTCTCCACTGGAGTGGGGCAGTCACCCCACTACATTCCCCATAATTGTAAGGCTACGAAGTGAGGCAAGAAGTGCAATGAGGAGCAATGAACAAATTACTCAATACTTGTTATGTTGAATGAAGTGAAGTAATAGAACACTGGGGAAAGCTGAGAGAGCTCACAACGCCCATTTTTCTGACTAATATCTGTGTGGAGAAAAGAAAGGTTGCAAGAAGTATAGTGTGTTTCTCTAAATAAGATATGTTGTCCCTAGTGAAGGCACCTGACTTTGTCCTTTTGCTGCCACACAGTGTTATACTGGATATAATGCTGGCTGTGAAAAGCCTGGCTGGTCTACTCAGAAGTGAAGTTTGTCGTTGTCTGATTTTGTTTACACTCAGTTCTCTTGTCTGCCTACATAAAGCAAGAATGAGATTTCTTTAAAACATTGCTCTGTAAGTTGGAATTCATAGTTCACTATCTTTCCCTGTATTTATTAGATTACTTCTTGACGCTTGATGAGCCTATGAATAACATCACCACCACCCTCGGCCAAACTGCAGAACTGCATTGTAAAGTCTCCGGCAATCCTTCTCCAACTGTGCGTTGGTTGAAAAATGATGCCCCCGTCGTTCAAGAACCCAGGAGGATATCTTTTCGTGCAACAAGCTACGGGTCTCGATTACGAATAAGAAACCTTGACACTACAGATACTGGCTACTTTCAGTGTGTTGCTACTAATGGCAGGAAGACTGTTTCCACAACCGGCGTGTTGTTTGTGAAATTTGGTAAGATTTCTCTCTCTTCAAACTTTCTTGTTAAACAATTGCTTATGAAAATTGCTTATGAAAACTCTGAACACAACAGTCCTGTTAGCTGAAAAGGTTACACAGAGCCCCAATTACTCATTTGAAGAACTGGGCAAATAATATGTATTTTTTTAAAAAACCCACACTAAATAATGTCTGTGAATAATTGTTGGCTTTTAGATAACTCACAAATAGTTGCTTCTGAGAATGTGGTATTTGAAAGTCAAGCTATTTTGTTTGGACAAATACATAGAATTCTCACTTGTACAGAGCACTCTGGGAATAACAGACACCTGGTATGTTTCTGTTTTCTGACAGGAGCAGACTAAATCTCATAATCAGATTTCTGGAACAAATACTTAATATCAATTTGAAATATTATACAACATTCAGATTAAAATGTGCAGATTCAGTGAGCATTCCTTCCAGTGAACTCAGTTGCTAGAATATTTGCAGGAAATGCCAAAAGCAAGCACAAAAAGGGGTGTGAAAACAGTCAAAGGCTTAAATCAGACCTAAAGAGAATTTTAAAAAAAATTCAAAAGAATATTCACATGAAAAAATGATGCAGAGTTCATCCAGTTATAGTTTCCAGGTGCTGCAAGTGCATAGAATCCTGCATGGATGCACATTTGTATCCATAGATATAAATCTGTATCCATGGAGGTGCAGGGCTCAACCGGGAACTGCAGCAGGGAAAGGAAAAGCATGTCAAGCCACTGCTCCCAGGAGCCAGCACTCCGCACCAGCAGCTCCTTTGGTGTGGCTGTACCATCCCCAGTCCTGCAGACTAAGATGGGCACCAGGCTCACCTGGCAACTGTCCCTGGTCATGCTCGTGTGTTCAGGCGGCTCGCATGCTCCCAGGCAGGAGTTGCTTCCATGCAGCGGTCTGCATCTCCTCCTATGTGGGTAAGGGGCAGATATAAGACCAGGGGACTGAAAGGACTGTATTGAACAGTGTGTCACACAAGCATGGACTTTTGGAACAAAAAGTGTTAAATGGATTTCCTGGGGAATGTCTAGGGAAAGGTGAAGCTATGTTCTGAAAAAGAAGCCATTGTCTGATGATGATCTGTGATTACATGAGGCCAAGATCAAAGGCTGAGCTGTATAAGGAAAAGATTGAACTATTCACGGTAGTTCTGACTCAGACAGTTATGAACTTGTGACCACAGAGAAATCCCCATTTGTGGGTTTTGAAGGGCTGATACCAACCAGAGTCCAAGGCTGGAGTTGGGGTGACCTTCTGTAAGCTTTTTAGTATGCATGTGTATTCTTTTATTGTTTTAATAAAACAAGTTTTTTCTCTGTAATGCTTCACCTTAAGAATAAATATGCTTTCTTAAAAAGCTGTGTGGTAACTTGTGACTACTGGCCATTATAGCTATGCATAGCCTTTGGAGAGACAGCAAAGCAGAGATGCTGGCCTATTGAGGCAGTCTGGCTTGCTGAGGATATAACAGTGTAGATGGGAGCTCTGGTCAGGAGGGAGAGATATGGAGGTTTTTGCCCAAGAGAGGTCATGGCTGAGGATCCAGGATCCTAGAGGGCTCCCTTGAGGGACCACAGAGCAGGAATAGAGGTGGAGTTTCCCTGAACTGTGACAACTTGTTAGACAGCTTCTGCTGTGTGATTCAGTTTTGTGTTCTGCTTTTGGAAACTGAGAATCATCTGCTAAAATATATAAACCACATTCCATGTGGTATACTATTGCTTTCATCTTTAAAAAGTTTTGCTAAAACTTTGTGTTAGTTATCCCTTCATAACTAATATCTGCTGTTTTTGTTCTATCATTTCACCAGGGCCGCCGCCAACAGCAAGTCCGGGATCATCGTAAGTTGTTTCATGTCTATGATACTAATTTATTAATTCTGGATTTGAGCAGTCAAACATTAACTCACCATTTTATGTGATAAAAGCTGTTATACACTCTGCTTCAATTCAGATAATATATAGTAATTTCAGATAACTGTATGACCTATTCCGTGGGCACATTTTTCCAGTATGGTACTGATTCCTATTTCTTACACCTGACTTTTTTATATTTGCAACATTATTTTATTTTATAAATGCTTTGGACTGCATGATATGCTTAATGTTCTCTCAGGAATCCCATTGACGTCAGCTGGCATAATGAGCATGGCATATGGGTAGAATATGGCCCTACTATATGTTAGAGCCCAATCTTGCAAACACTTGCAACCGGGTGCAGTTCTTACTACTGCAAGTAGTCATACTGATACTTGAGGGACAGATGATAGTAAGCATTATGCCTATTAGAAGTGTTTACTGGATGAGGTGCTTAAACGTGAAATGTGCACTTGGAAGTGGTGTTTCATTATGTCATAACAAGATTACTTACTGGAACTTAAGCTATGTCTTCACTACCAATGTTAAAGTGCTGCTGTGACACATGTTAACATGGCTGTGTAGTCGTGGCACCAGCGCTGGGTGTTTTTTCACACAACGGGGCGAGAAAGTTTCAGCACTGTAAAGTGGCAGTATAGACAAGGCGTTAAATCCTAGCCCTATCATTGGCTTCACACAGATATGCCCTCATATCTGTAGGCAACGCCATTGATTACAGTAGTTCTCACTGGCATAAGGATACTCCCACATGGATCCAGTTATAGCAGGGGTGGGGAACCTCCGGCCCGGGAGCCTTATACAGCCTGCCAAAGCATTCCATCCGGCCCGCGCGCGTCCCTGGCTGGCGGCTCCCCGAGGTGCTTCCCGGTCCCTTCACCGAGCCGCCCTCTCCCGGGGCGGCTCCGCGCTCGGCGAAGAGGCTGGGAAGCGCCTCGGGGAGCCGCCGGCCAGGGACGCGCGCGGGCCGCCAGGTGGGGGGGGGAGGGACTGGGCTTCCTTGAGGGGACTGGGCTTCCGGGGAGGGGGGAGGGACTGGGCTTGCGGGGGGGGGGATGAGCGGCCCCCCTTTTCTTTTTTAAAAGTATCTTCAATTGTTCTACAGTTTGAAGTCAACTTGCTGGCCCCGTATTATGTGTACAGTTTATTACCTGCATGCACAGGGGGAATAAAACTGAAACCTGACCTGTTGTGACATTGAGGAAGCTGCATTGATTAAAACATAAATGTAAAAGTAACCAAAACAAATACACTAAACCACTAAATACATTTACTAGGTGTGTGAAATCTCGAGGCTGGTGAATGTTCCGTGTATAAAGATGATCAGGTAACTCTGGCCGTATTGCAGAGAATAAATATGATTGTTGCAGTCTAGGGAAAGCAATCCTGTAACTGCAAATTGATATGCTATGATGCCCTCTAATGGAATATCACCAAATGTGTCTTTGTCATTCTTTCTGAAAGTAATTTAAATAAAGGCAGGTTGGTTTGTTTAGGACAGGAGAGCTTTTTGTTTCCACCTAGACTTCTTTTGTAGCTTTCTAACCTGTGGTGGGTCTTCCGCTTTCTGCACTGGGCCCCAGCAAGTCTAATGCTGGCCCTGCTTGGTGGACCCCCTGAAACCTCCTTGTGGCCCCCCCAGCGTGGCCTGGACCTCTGGTTGAGAACCACTGCTTTAGAGAATTAAGCCATCCATTCTGACTTCTACTGGAAAAATTGTTCATGCAAATCAGCTTTCGTACAGTTCTTTTTCTTCTGAGTTAATGAAGAATATAATATAAAACCATATATATTTATTCTTTTTAGGGCTGTCAATTAATTGTAGTTAACTCACAGAATTAACTAAAAAAATATTAATCGTGATTAATCACTGTTTTAATTGCACTGTTAAACAATAGAATACCAATTGAAATTTATTACATATTTTGGATGCTTTTCTACATTTTCAAATATATTGATTTAAATGACAACATACAATACAAACTGTATACTGTTCACTTTATATTATTATTTTTTATTACAAATATTTGGACTGGAAAAATGATAAACAAAAGAAACAGTATTTTTCAGTTCACCTCACACAAGTATTGTAGTGCAATCTCTATCGTGAAAGTGCAACTTAGAAATGTAGATTTTTTGTTGTTATATCATAGCAGTCAAAAACAAAACAGTGCAAGACTTTAGCACCTACAAGTCCATTCAGTCCTACTTCTCATTTAGCCAATCGCTAAGAGATAATGCTGCCCACTTCTTATTTACATCACCAGAAAGTGAGAATAGGCATTCACATGGGACTTCTGTAGTCAGCACTGCAAGGTATTTATATGCCAGATATGCTAAACATTCGTATGCCCCTTCATGCTTCGGCCACCATTCCAGAGGACATGCTTCCATGCTGATGACGTTTGTTTAAAAAAAATAATACATTAATTAAATTTGTGATTAAACTCCTTGGTGGAAAATTATACGTGTCTGGCTCAATTTTACCTGCATTCTGCCATATATTTCATGTTATAATAGTCTCAGATGATGACCCAGCACACGTTGCTCATTTTAAGAACACTTTTGCTGCAGATTTAACAAAATGCAAAGAAAGTACCAATGGTGAGATTTCTAAAGATAACTACAGCACTCGACCGTCCAAAATCTGAGAAGAATGAGGTGTGAGCATGCTTTCAGAAGTCTTACAAGAGCGACGCTCTGATGTGGAAACTACAGAACCCGAACAACCAAAAAAGAAAATCAACTTTCTGCTGGTGGCATCTGACTCAGATAATGAAAATGAAATGAAAATGAACACATGCATTGGTCCACAGTGCTTTGGATTGTTATTGAGCAGAACCGGTCATCAGCATGGATACATGTCCTCTGGAATGGTGGTTGAAGCATGAAGGGACATATGAATCTTTAGTGTATCTGGCATGTAAATATCTTGCAACGCCAGCTACAACAGTGCCATACGAACACCAGTTGTCACTTTCAGGTGACATTATGAATAAGAAATAGGCAGCATTATCTCCTGCAAATATAAACAAACTTGTTTGACTGAGCGATTAGCTGAACAAGAAGTAGGACTGAGTGGACATGTATGCTCTTAAGTTTTATATTGTTTCATTTTTGAATGCTGTTTTTTTTGTGTACATAATCCTACATTTGTAAATTCAACTTTATTGATTAACAGATTGCACTACAATACTTGTATTAGGTGAATTTCCACATGTGCAATGAGAACAGCCTCATTCTATTTTATCCCGCTCTCTTCCCCCAATATCATAGTAACCAAGCCACCATTGCTGCCACTATTCCAGGGGAAGTGTTTTAAAGTCAGTTGGAATTAGGAGCATTCGGCACCTCCCACTCTAGCACACTCAAGGCTTTGGGCTGGTCTCCACTATGGGGGGGGGGGGATCGACTGCAGATACGCAAACTTCAGCTACGTGGATCACGTCCATCCTCATGGTGGCGGCAGTCGGCGGCGCACTCACCCGTCGACTCCAGCTTGCGCCTCCCAGCAAGCTGGAGTTACGCAGTCGACGGGAGCCGCGAGCGATCGATTTCTCGTGTTCTCATCAGACGCGAGAAATCAATCGCCAGAAGATCGATGGCTACCCGCCAATTCGGCGGGTAGTGAAGACATACCCTATGTCCTAAAAGAGCCTAAAACCTGTTAATTGCACGGAACTGTTGTGTTTTTGGGACAGAGATGTTTAGATAAATCCTCAGCCAACTAAAGAGGCTCTGAGACACAATTCTGTTCCCGGGGTTTTGGGTGTAAGGATGCCTTCCAGAAATGCATTATTACAACACTATATATTTTGTGCAGAAGCTCTGCAAACTGTACAAAAATCACAGACTGCCTATTCCTTGGAAACTTTTTCTACAGTTGCATGCCAAGCACAGCTAAAGAGAGGCCTGTTATTCTGCTATGACTGTACATTTTAACTTTCCAAACTGGAATTTTGATTTCCTCATACTGCAAACATTACATTAATGATGTGGCGCCACTTACACATATTTTGTAGGTGTAGGCGACACACGGTTTTATATTTTGATGAAGAAAACAGTCCTGTTTATCTATATTATTAACCAACTCTTGGAACTGCAATGAACTGAAAGGGCACCTCCAAAAATTAAGTCAAGTGAGTATATCTTGTGTCAACTTAGCTATTGAGAGATTTTCCTATCCTCAATACATAGCCACATTAGCTAAACAAGTATTGTTTTTAAATTTAACTGCCTTGGAGAAAAATTGTCATGGGCTGGAATTAAAGGAGGAATTGGGTCTTTTTCTCCAACTTGATTTGTAAACCCCAGTAATAGTTTGCAAGGTTTGCGAAACCACAAACTCCATAGGGTCTCCCCATCCCTATTTTCTAATGATTAGTGTTTCTTTAAACACGTCTGCAGTATCTTTGCTTTTACACAGTGGCTCTCTGTGGTTGGATGTCAGCATGGTTTTCTTCAACAAGAAAATGCATTACCACTGGCTGGCATCCAGGTGGTGCTTGGCCAACTATGTACTTGATCAGGCATTTCAAAGAGAAGCAGAGGGAATCATCTGTGTTGACTACAGAAGTACTCTTTAAAGAAGAAAGAACACTGATAAAGAATCAAACTTCAGTCACATGCAAGAGGCAACAGATCAGCCTCATCATGATGTTCGTCAGGCTCCCAAAACCTAGTACTTCCAAAACATCTGCCATTAGTGCCCCTCTTCACTTGGGCTGTGGATCAAGTGACATCACACAGCTCATCAGCTGATGAGGATTATCCAGCCACTGTTTCTCAGGGACAGTGGAGACTTGAACGGGGATCGAAGCTTGGCGTTTTAGAGCCAGATCTTCTACAGCCATAATGCACTGTGGTATAATAGCCTGTATGTAAGGATCCCGAATTTCCTCTGGCAATGTGGAAATAGGAGCTGTATTCATTTTCATCCCACCCCAAGTACTCACATTTAACACCATCTATAGAGAAAAGTGTTTCTCATAAAAGCTACCTTCTTGGAGTCCTGTACCCTGTATTGGAAGAAGAGCTGTATATTTATTTCTATTACTCTCTTGGCAAACTCATTTGTATCTTCAGTGAGGTGCTATGAGATTGATACTAGGAAAATTGACTGTAATTATTTCATCTTTATTATGAAGCTGGCGCATAAGTTCAATAATGACACTGCTGCCTGCTCACCAGGCCTTTTCCAAGCCATCAGATACATCGTGGAGAAAACAGACCAGACAGTAAAGAGCACGGTCAGACGTGAGAAGGTGCTCAGGAACTATCCAAGTTTATTTGTGCAAACGGCATGGTTGCAGAACTAGCTGCACCTGTTTCCCTTCTGTTCCCGCTGCGTGCACCACCTCAGGTGTTAGACGACTTCTTCAGGGTGGAAGAAGCGGGGGGAGGCCTAGAGCCTCTGCAGTGGAAATATCCAGGGGGTGGATCTGTGTTTCGACCCCTTCAGTGTCCCATGGAGGCAAGAGCAGGACCCAGTGATGTTTCACTCCTGCTCGCATGTGCCAGGGGTGGGGTGGCAAAGATAAGAGTGTGACTGGAGGAGGGGCTGGAGCAGCCACTGCGATGTATGACATCCAGGGCCGGTGCAACCACTAGGCGAACCAGGCGACTGCCTAGGGTGCCAAGTGGTTGGGGCCGCCAAAAAGCACGTTCAGGGGAGGGGGTGGAGTGGAGGTGAGCTGGGGCAGGAGGGCGCAGGGAGGGCCGCCCACCTGCAGCAAGTAACGAGGGGGGCATGCAGGGAAACTGCTCCCCGTCCCAGCTCACCTTCACTCCATCTCCTCCCCTGAGCATGCTGCCCCCACTCATCCCTCTCAGGCTTGCCGCGCCAAAGAGCTGATTGGCACCACAAGCCTGGGAGGCGGGAGAAGTGGAGCAGCGGCAGCGTGCCCAGGAGAGGAGGCGGAGCCGAGGTGAGCTGAGGCGAGGAGCTGTCACAGGGCTTTCCGAGGGGAGGTGGGGCAGGGAGCTGGGGCAGGGTTCCCTGGGCAGAGTGGGGAGCAGGGAGCTGCCACAGGGCCCCCGGTGGGGGAGGCACAAGGTGGAAGTTTTGCCTAGGGCACGAAATATCCTTGCACCGGCCCTGATGAGATCAGTCCAGTCACCAGGAAGCAGGAAGGACTCCCTGGCCCTGCCCAGTCCAGCCTCACAGCCACCATGCGTTCTGGCGAAGACACCTGGCCCCGGGGGAGGCACTAGAGCACTTTAGTCAGCTGCCAAGGTGAGAACATGACACTGTCACGGGGGGGGGGGGGTTCGCTGACAGGTGGGCATTAGCACATAGAATGCCAGTGACAGAGGGATGGGAGGGCAGCAGTGGGCACCAGACACCAAGGACAGAAGGAACTGCTAGGACCCCCTCTTCCCAGCTCAGAGCCAGCTGCCTGACTCCCCGCACCCCGGGGCTCAGTAGCTCCCCTCATTTCCCTTCCTGTCCCTCGGTCCCCCATTCACAGGGAGGTCGCGACCCCTAGGCCTCTTATCCTTACCTGCCTTAGGGCAGCATGTCACAGTTCTTCCACTCTTCAATGAGGACTAGGGTACACCTGGCTATACCACCTGTTTATCACCCTCCACTCTGATTGGTTGTGGATATCTGCATTTCCTCTCTTCAGGAGCCAGTGCTGTTAACAGCCTCCTTCAAACAACGTGTTTTTATGTAGGAGCTGGAACAATGCATTAGAGGAGAAGGGATTTGAAATAAGCCTACACACTTATTTAGTCTCAGCTAGTCTGACTTTGCCACAAGCTGTTAGACAGGCTTGCCTCTTCAGTTACAGGAACTGAACAGAACGGATTTATTTTCCCCTAGAAAGCCCAGATCCTTCTATGACCCACAATAGTCACTGCCACCCTCCCCTACCCCCCAACTTCTCTGAGAGTGTGTCAGCCTGGCTGTCTGCCTGACCCACCCTGTTCAAACTGGGTTGGGAACTCAACCCAAGGGAAAGCTAGAGCCATTAATGCTACTTGCTTTACAACTTTAACTGTAAGCTGTCATGTGACTACTGGAAATGCTTGCCTCTCTCTAGCCTTAGATGGATAGACTGGCTCCAACCCAATCAGACCCCCAAGGGTGAAATATCCATCCCCCATTTATGGGACAGATACACCAGGACAGATCGAGACATCATATTAATAGTCACCAAACAGCACCTCTCCTTTTGTCACAGCATGTTTCTTTGATTTCCTTTCATACCCTCCACTCAAGCTGAGATTCATCTGATGTTTCCCAAGCTGTGAGATCCAGCTGGCCAGGCTGATACTGACAGATCTTTGAATTGTTCTTTTGTTTCATCTTTCATTTAAAAAAATCAAAGCATGTCTCTAGCAGTTATAGTGGCAATTAAAACTTTTGAAATGTCAAGCAAGAATAACGAATACATGGATGTCTGCCTGACTTTGCTAAGAACCTAAAACAAGAGCTTTGAGATGTTGACTGTCCATTCACTTCAATGAGTTCTGTCCCAGATACCAGTAATGATACTTTATGTCAGAATTGTTAGTTTTTCACTGCCTATAAAATATGTAAGAATGAAGAGATACTATCATTATTATGAAGAACTATGCTAGTGTTTCTCAGAGTGGAAAGACATGACACACGGGACAAACAGAGCAGGAATGGGATGTGGAAAGTATTAAAAATTAAGATATGTAAGCCTGTAACAACATGGAGTAGGAATGGGGGCAGGGATTTGTTTTATTTTCTTGGAGAGAGTCACAGCTTTCAAGAGTTTGGGAAACATATTAGTGCTTGTGCTTCTTTGTGCTTTAACTGGTTTTGCAGTATACCGGTGTGTCCCTCCACTGGCAGGGTGAAGTCATCTCAGGTACATTTATGCCCTGATGCTGTTTAGTCTTGTTTGCAAAAGTAATGGATAATACTTAACAGCGACTTTTTAACACGGTGTATAGGAACTTTGAAATCAAGCGTATATACACATACCTTGAGCATCTACACAAAAGACAACATGACCCGTAACTGACTGATACACAAAGTTAGGGTCAAAGGGTTAGGTTTTCATTTTTTTTAAGGAATTTCAACCAACCTCTTCAAAAGCTAGCAAGCTACACCATCTGTGAGTATACACACACTGAGGAAATCCTATAATTATATATATTTGACATCTGTCCTTAAGGCAAGGCAAAGGTTATATGTGGTTTTTTGGTCTGTTTAGAATGGTACAGAGAATGTTATAGAGCTTGCAAAACAGAAAGAAAACCATTTAGAAAATGCTGAAAGATCCTTTGTTTATCCCCATCTTCTTCTCCAGGTTTTTATTCTATTTTTTTTCGCGGGGTTTATCTCTGAATTGTTGCCGAAAAAATTGGCACTTACCATAGTAAATACCATTATTTCTTTCCCTCCCCATATCTCTAAGGACCTGCCACTCCTGTATTCCCTAGAGATAACACCTACATTGACCTTTCTGGCTGTGTAAGGAAACATTTGATTATGTAAGGAAACACATTTATTTAGCTTCTGTCTCTGCCAGTTGCCACACTGGAAGCATATTACAATGTTTGCACGTCAATGCAGGTGTTATCTCTGGGGAATATAATAGCGGAGGGTCTTTAGGAATATGGTGTCTCCTTCCTGGATAAGGTTGGTGTTGTCACCTAATGAACACAGTGATAGGTATAGCTATGTGGGCCAAAGGGCTGACTTATTGAAATTGACAATCAGTCATTTTCATATGAGTTTCCATATACTAAAATTCAAGCTTGTCTGATGAGGCAACTATTTTTGACTCCTGGATGCTCTCACCCTCTGCCTGGGGAAGGCTCTTTCATAACTTCCAGTACGTGGTTACACGGTGCTCTTGCAGCTGAGAAGACGGTTGCTTGCCATTCCAATAACGCAAATATATATATGCAGTGATCCTGATTGTGGATCAGGCACAAGGGATAACAGAAGAACAAAGGGGTGGTTGAAAGTCACCAAAGCTAATTAATTTCTTAAGTCACATCCTTGAAGTGACATTTAGCTGTGGCATTGTCATTTGTGAAGATTAATATGTTAATGGCAGTCTTTGCTTAAAAGCCTAGAGCACTTTGAAATTGCAACAAAATGTGATAAAGAGGTAATAGTAGCACAAATTCTGATGTCCTTACTAAATTTTAACTCCTCTTTTAGTCAGGAATAAAATACTGGTTGAAATACTGTGTTGGCTAGATCAGGGATACTTCATAAACAGCTCCTCTCTCCTGCTATTTTCGCTCCCTGTCCTGGTGAATGCAAGAGCAATCAGAACTGTGTTTGGGTCCCCTGCAGTCATAGGACATGGATCCAAAATTTCCTGCTGTAATCATTCGCTATATAAATAAAGATGTTCTTGCTGTTCTGAATGATCATGGTGTCTCTTCTACCTTCAGTGGTGCAGTTAACTCCCTTAGCCGCAACAGGATTTTCACATACATTTCTACAGGAGAACAAATCCCTTAATTATTGAGAGAGACTCATTGCAGATCCAACTATACATGTACCTAAATGAAACTGTTTCTTCCTTGAAGACCACTGGAATACAAAAATCACTGCATCTTCATTAGAATGAACTTTATACAAGGCTCATTCTTTTGGAGCATAGTGCCATTGGCTGTGGCAGCTCCTGTACAGTTAGCAAACATCAGTGAGTGTTATAATAGGGAGTCTTGCAATGAAGGTGCTGTAAAATGTAAGAAAAAGCTGAAAAGAACAATTCTCAATTTGAGCTAACAATGTCTCTCGTTGTTGTAAAGAAGTATGTCATGTGGCCCCCAACTTAAAAGTTTTCCCTGTGCTTCTGCAGTCTTTAGGGCAGCCAGTGGTTTCAATCCTGGGGAATGTGTTTATTCGGTCTAGTAAAAACATTAAAAAAGGGGATAAATCTCCACTCACCAAAATGCTTTTCATTACTGCTATAAACTATAAAACATTTAGAATGGAGTTTGAGTAAAGATAATATAGTTTGCATAGCCAGAGTGTATGACCTTGGGTGGTAGTTATGGAGCTCAGTTGCAACTTATAGTACTTCATCACAAAATCATTAAGGGCAAGGGGGAAGATTATAAGGTGTTACATTGATTCTGATAATTAAGAACATGCATGATGCTACAGGCCTAGCCACTGAAAGTAGTAAAATTGTGTCCGCTCAAATACTATAAAAGGGGTTAATCATTGATTTCAGAATGTGGCAAGTTTATTGATCTTGTTAACAGCAAAAAATGTGTGTGGTTACTTTTCTCGGAAAGAAAAACAGCTACCTGACCTGTTAATAGTTGGATGCTGTTATTGATGCTTGAGCTAACAAGGACCCATGCTAATCAAAAATGAATTGCAACTGTTATTCCATTCCATTTCCTGCCAGAGTCCTTACAGGAACTTATTATTTGAATTATTTAAATCAGCACAAGCCATCTTTCAAGACCAAACTTTGTGTTTTTCTGCTATAGTTCTGTCCAGTACGTAGTGGCAAGGACAAAAATTCTTAACCTTTAATTTTGTAGCAACATTGTTAAGACTAAGAGCTAGAATTTAGTTTCATAGATTTTAAAGGTCTGATAGGGTCATTGTGATCATCTAGCCTGGACTCCTCAATAACACAGGCCTGTAGGACTTCCTTGAATTACTTCCTGTGTCAAGTCCAATGGCTGTTGTTGAACCTAGAGCATATCTTTTTAGAAAAACATCCAATTCCCCGCAAGCCTTAGTAATCTGCACACTACAAATAGCAGAGTAGCCACAGGTAGTACAGAGATAATATAATTTCCCTACTCCTACTTGATATTCCCCAGTTATACATGCAAGGATTGCATTAGCCCTTTCGGACATGGCATCGCACTGAGAGCTTGTGTTCAACTGATTATCCACCATGACTCCCAAGCCTCTTTCATAGTCGCTGTATCCAGGATAGAGTTCCCCCTCTTGTTTGTGTGGCCTGCATTTTGTTCCTAGATGTATGACCTTACACTTATTAGCAAAACTGCAACAGATACTGTTTGACTGCTTATCAGTGACCTGTCTTCATCATTATTTACCACTTCCCCTAATCTTTGTGTTATCTGAAAACTTTATCAGTAATGGTTTTGTTTTCTTCCAGGTCACTGACAAAAATATTAAATAACATATGGCCAAAAACAGATCACTACAAGAAACACACCTCCTCGAGGATCATTCCCCATGTACAATTACATTTTGAGACCGTCAGTTAGCCAGTTTTTCATTCATTTTTATGTGTCATGTAGCATCCTAGCTGCTTAATCAAAATTTTGTGTGGGACCAGGTCAAATGCCCTACAGAAGTTTAAGTTCTTCTTCGAGTGATTGCTCATATGCATTCCACTTTAGGTGTGCACGCGCCGCGGGCACAGTTGTCGGAAGATTTTTCCCCTAGCAACAGGCTGGGTCGAGCAGGGAGCCCCCTGGAGTGGCGCCTTTATGGCACTCTATAAGTACCCCTGCGACCCAGCCCGCACCTCAGTTCCTTCTTACCGCCCGCGCTGGTTGTTGGAACTTGGGAGCTCTGCTATTAGCGATCTCCCTTTCTCCTAGCATTGTAGTGTAGATTAGTTGTTAGTTTGTTCTTTGTTGTTGATAGTTCTAGTTAAGTATAGCGTTAAGGCAGGGAAGTTCCCTTCCCCTGCCGCCTGGGGCTTCTGCCCCCTGAGACTCCGGGGTTCAAGCCCTGTGAGAAGTGTGGGACGCCTATGCCTGTTGGTGACCCACATGCTGACTGCCTTAGGTGCCTGGGGGAGTCTCCTCTGGTCGAGAAGTGTAAAATCGGCAAGACCTTTAAGCCGCGTACCAGGAAAGACAGGGAATCTCAGATGGAGACGGCTCTCGCCCCAGCACTGGACTCCAGCGAGGCACCCGGACCCGCTCCAAGGGCGGCGTCCGCTAAACCATCCTAAGCTCGGCACTGGTCGTACTCCTCTGCCCGCAGGAAGGGGTCCGAGACGGCTGTCCGGGCACTGACTCTGCCGCCCTTAGAACAGCGTCCCGTGAGGGAGCGTTCAGGGCAACTGTTACCGGCACCGTGGACTCCGGCGCCGTTTCAGGCCCCGTTGAATCCGGTGCCGCCCGCAGAACGACATCCCTTGAGGGAGCGTTCAGGGCAACAGCCGCCGGCACCGGCACCGTGGACTCCGGCGCCGTTTCAGGCCCCGTTGAATCCGGTGCCGCCCATGGAACAGCGTCCCATGAGGGAGCGTTCAGGGCACCAGGCACCGTGGACTCCGGCGCCATTTCAGGCCCCGTTGAGTCCGGTGCCGCCCGTAGAACAGCATCCCGTGAGGGAGCGTTCAGGGCACCAGCTGCCGGCACCGACATCGTGGACTCCGGCGCCGTTTCAGGCCCCGTTGAATCCGGTGCCGCCCATGGAACAGCGTCCCGTGAGGGAGCGTTCAGGGCAGCAGCTGCCGGCACTGGCACCGTGGAATCCGGCGCCGTTTCAGGCCCCGTTGAATCCGGTGCCGCCCGTGGAACAGCATCCCGTGAGGGAGCGTTCAGGGCAACAGCCGCCGACACCGGCACCGTGGACTCCGGCGCCGTTTCAGGCCCCGTTCAATCCGGTGCGGCCCGTAGAACAGCATCCCAGGAGGGAGCGTTCCGGGCAACAGCCGCTGGCACAGACGCCGTTGATGCCGGTGCCCTCTGGGGCCCTGCTGAGTCCGCTGCGAGTAAACTCATCCCTCCGAGTGCCAGCTCAGCAGCAGCTCTTACTCTACAAGCCTCGGCACTGGTCACGCTCCCCGGCCCGCAAGGAGTGGTCTGAAGCGGCCGATGCAGCAGCGATAACTCAGCCCGCAGACCGACATCCCGCGAGGGAACGTTCAGGGCAGCTGTCGGCCCCGGCACCGTTGACTCCGGCACCGAGCCAGGCCCCGTTCAGTTCGGAACCAGTGAGTCCGCTCAGAGTGCCGGCACGGCAGCAGCTTCTACCCTCCATTCCCTTTGCTGCTGCAAGGGGGATGTTCACTCTGCTAGCCTCCCCGGTGCCCCGGAGACCAGTTCAATCACGGGGCGAGCCACCCGTGATGGTGCCACTGACTCCCGCAAGACTCTTAAAGTCCCGGCACCGGTTGAGCTCCGGAAGACGATTGCACTCCAGGCACCGATCTATATCCCGGTGCCGGTCGCGGTCTCGGCTCCTGTCAGCCTCGAGACCAACCTCTAGGTCTCGTCGTTCTCGCCCCTGGCACCGCTCTCACTCTCACCGGTCAGAGTCCCGGCGCGGTTCGTACTCCAGGCACCAGTCTCTGAGCCAGCACTGGCCATCATCTCGGCACCGATCATCATCCCGGCACCGGGCACCATCCCTACACCGATCCCCATACTGCCATATGGCCATTATCTGTCAGACTCCGGCGTCCATTCCACCCACAGCCAAAGGGGTGGAAAGGAGGTACTTTGTTCCAGCCCACGGCTATGAGTACCTGTACATCCACCCTCAACCTTCCTCCTTACTGGCGGACTCCGTTAATAAGAAGGGGCGCCACGGGCAGCAAGCCCCGGCCCCCAAGGCAAAGGAGGTCAGGAAGTTGGACCTTTTGGGCAGGAAGGTGTACTCTGCGGGTGGCCTACAGCTCAGGGTGGCCAACCAACAGACCCCCCTGAGCAGACATACTTATGACACTCTAGCCCCGGTGGGCAGGACCAAGAGTGATCTTTACCCTGAGGGCAAGCAGGATTTTAGAGCCTTTGTCCAGCAGGGTAAGGACGTGGCCAAAATCTCCCTGCAAGCCGCCCTGGACTCTGCCGACTCCACCGGCGGAACAGTCCTGCCGGGGGTCAACCTAAGGCGCAGTGCGTGGCTGCAATCCTCCAATTTACCCACTGAAATGCAGCATACTGTTCAGGACCTTCCCTTTAAAGGCGGGGGTCTCTTCTCGGAGACCACGGATGCACGCACACAGACCTTTAAAGACAAGAGGACGATCCCCAAAACCCTGGGGCGGCATACACCAGTCACCCAGGGGGGGCCCTTTCAACTCCCAAGGAGGTGGTTTTATTCCCCTCCTCGCCCGCCCCAAGACTCTGTTCAGCGTGGGGGGTGGGGTAATCGCTGTCGTTCTACGTCATGGCAGGCGGACAAACGACAGCCCCATAAACCCTCTCAAGGGCCCAAGCCCAGTCGGACACCTGGATCCCCCCGTCGGCGATCGTTTGTCCCATTTCCTCCGTGCCTGGTCCGACATTGCATCGGACCAGAGGGTCCTCGTCACGGTGGAGCGGGAATGCTCGATCCAGCTTTCCACCCACCCTCCCCCCCACCCTCCCCCCACGTCCCTCTCCAGGGACCCTTCTCACGAGCAACCTCTCCTTCAAGAGGTAAGGTCGCTCCCCTCGTTGGACACTATCATTCACCCTGCACCCGGGGTCCTTACCAAGGGCACGACGGTGGTAGCGGCGCTCTTGCACCGCCGCGAGGTATACCTCTATCCGTACCTGGACGACTGGCTGATACAGGGCACCTCCACGGACCAAGTACGCATACATGTGTAACTTGTCATAAACGCATTCGACCGCTTGGAGATCCTCCTCAACGACAAGAAATCTACTCTGGAACCAACTCAAAGGATCGGGTTCATAGAGGCCCCCCTAGACCCTACCGTGACAGGGGCATCCCTCCCACGGCCTCGTTCTCTGGCCATTCAGTCGGCAACCCACGACCTGCGATCCTTCCCAATGGCAGCAGCCCGAGTGTTCCTCAGCCTATGGGGTCACATGGCGGCAGGCACGCATATCAAACAGTACATCAGACTGTGACTTTGCCCGCTTCAGCCCGGACTGGCGTTGGTCTACAGGCCGAACGTAGACAGCATCAACGCTTTTCTCATCACCCCAAGAGCTACCCTCGACGATCTGGCCTGGTGGGAAGATCAGGACATTATTTGCCAGGACGTTCCCTTCCTCCCACACAACTCCTTGTCCCTAGTAACGGACACCTCGTCTCTGGGCTGGGGAGCCCACCCCGGACAACTCAGAACTCAGGGCCACTGCTCAGCGGCCGATCTCCGCCGCCACATCAATGTCAGGGCACTGAGAGCCGTTCAACTAGTGTACCAGGTTTTCTGGGGCGCACTAGCAGCGCACCGCGTAGCGGTCCTAACGGACAACATCGCAGCCCGATTGTATATCAGCAAACAGGACGGCATGTATCTGAACCCCCCTCGCCAGGAAGCGGTTCTCCTTTGGGAGTTTTGCATAGCCCACTCTATTCACCCGGTGGCCTCTTTCCTCCCGGGAGCTCGAAATACGCTAGCGGACCACCTCAGCAGATCGTTACCGTCGCACAAGTGGTCCCTTCGGCCAGATGTCATCCGGCCGATCTTCCTAAGGTGGGGGTTTCCCCAAATCGACCTCTTGGCGATTCGTCAGAACAGGAAGTGCTTCCAGTTCTGCTCCTTCCGCGGCAGTTCTCGGGGCTCCCTAACAGACGCCTCTCTCCTTCCCTGGGTGGGCCATCTACTTTATGTGTTCCCTCCCATCCCGCTCCTACACAAGGTGCTATGCAAGTCCAAGCGGGACAAGGCATAGGTGATCCTCATAGCCCCGTCCTGGCCCAGACAGTGCGGGTACGCACCCCTCCTCCAGTGGTCCACGACCCCTCCTATCAGCCTCCCGCTGTGGACACACCTGATCTCTCAGGATCACAACCATCTAATCCACCCGGACCTGCAGTCCCTACACCCCACAGTGTGACAACTGCATGGCTAAGGGGTCCGGAGCTCTTGTGTTCTGCCGCGGTCCAAGGTGTTCTTCTGGAAAGCAGAAAACCGTCAACCAGAAGTACCTATACCGCAAAATGGACCCGCTTCTCTACTTGGTGTATGCAGCGCAACACCATCCCCAGGGAAGCTTCCATGCCAGTCATCCTGGACTACCTCCTAGACCTTAAACAACAAGGTCTCTCTACCTCCACCATTAGAGTCCACCTGGCGGCCATCTCGGCGTTTCACCCCGGCTCGGCAAACCACTCTGTCTTTTCAGACCCTACGGTCTATAGATTCCTCAAGGGGTTAGATAAACTCTATCCGCAGGTTAAGCATCCTGTCCCGCCCTGGGACCTGAATCTTGTGCTTTCCCGCCTCACTAAGCCCCCCTTTGAGCCTCTCGCCACGTGCTCCTTGCTATACCTTTCCTGGAAGGTAGCCTTCCTTGTAGCTATCACCTCGGCACGCAGAGTGTCCGAGATCAGGGCGCTGACCTCAGAACCACCGTATACGGTTTTTCATAAGGACAAGGTGCAGCTACGCCCCCATCCAGCCTTCCTTCCTAAGGTGGTCTCTCCCTTCCATATTAACCAGGACATCTTCCTGCCAGTCTTCTACCCGAGGCCCCACACCTCGGGAAGGGAGCAGCAATTGCACACGCTCGATGTCAGAAGAGCTCTCGCTTTTTATTTAGACCGCACAAAGCCGTTTCGGAAAACAACACAGCTCTTTGTTGCTGTGGCGGATCGGATGAAGGGCCAACCGGTCTCCGTCCAAAGGCTCTCCTCCTGGATTACCTCGTGCATTCGCACCTGTTACGAACTCGCGGGCAGGCCCGCCGAGCAGATAACAGCTCACTCCACGAGAGCGCAGGCGTCCTCTGCTGCCTTCCGGGAGAGAGTTCCGATCATAGACATCTGCAGGGCGGCTACCTGGTCCTCCATCCATACCTTCGCCGCCCACTATGCCATAGTCCAGCAAGCCAGGGACGATGCGGCGTTTGGTTCAGCGGTCCTACGCTCAGCGATGGGTCAATCCGACCCCGCCTCCTAGGTATTGCTTGTAGTCACCTAAAGTGGAATGCATATGAGCAATCACTCGAAGAAGAAAACGAAGTTACTTACCTGTAACTGTTGTTCTTCGAGATGTGTTGCTCATATCCATTCCAAACCCGCCCTCCTTCCCCACTGTCGGATTAGCCGGCAAGAAGGAACTGAGGTGCGGGCTGGGTCGCAGGGGTACTTATAGAGTGCCATAAAGGCGCCACTCCAGGGGGCTCCCTGCTCGACCCAGCCTGTTGCTAGGGGAAAAATCTTCCGACAACTGTGCCCGCGGCGCGTGCACACCTAAAGTGGAATGGATATGAGCAACACATCTCGAAGAACAACAGTTACAGGTAAGTAACTTCGTTTTCTTTACATCAATGCTGTTATCTTTACCAATTAAACTTGTCATCTCATTTTAAAAATCAAGTTAGTTTGACAAAATATATTTTCCTCATATTTGAACTTTTGGTTTGGGCAAATGAGTCTTGTTAAAGGCTGGCGCTGTGGTTCTAATCCTAATTTCTGTTGTACCTGTGTAAATCAAGAGCACCTCCTTTGACTTTGGTGGAGTGGCTCCATATTTGCAACCTTGTGAATGACAGAAGAATTGGCTCCTCCATCCCTGACATATAATGAACCTTTGTGAGAATAATGAGCAATAGTAGTTGTTGCCTGATCTATTTATTGCGTATGAATTATATTAATTATTTAAGAATTCCCAATTAACACTGAGGTTTGGTAGGTTCTAGTCCTGAGATCAGGTCCAGTGGTGTTAGAATTTACTGTGAAGTTGGGAGCCCCAAAGTGCATGGTTGCAACACACTCACTCAGGAAAAACCTGCTGTATCTGTAATAGTTTTATTAACAGTCAGCAAAGTTACAAACACTTCAACCTAGCAAGGTACAGATAATACAGAATATGCATTTGAGCATCCATAGACTCTCACACCATAACTTGCTAATTAACTTGAAGTGTTAGTTATCAACTTCCTCGTTATTATCGTCAGTGGGCATCATCCTGGCATCTCCCGAAGAGCTGCATCTCCCGAGGCACAGGCCAGGATACGTCTTTGATAATGGGCTATATTACTGCCATTCATCCCCTTTTCTTTATTTGTATTTCTTCACCTTATTAATATTGAGGTATCTTCTCCCACAGTTTACATCCATTTACGTCAAGCTTATTAGCATATACATCAGTCAGTTACCAGGTTATTCCTGTGGAGAGACATCTGCTGTTGTTCCTAACTTTAAAACATCTCAGGCTGGTATAATGTCCAGTGGTTGCCTGTCAGGAGTTTAGTGACTACAGCATTCTGTCTGGTGATTTTTATGATCTAGTGTTACTCCAGGTTATCTGCTTATGCTAAAGTTTTTGCTATGATTGCTTTAGCTAAGCTATTATCTTACAGGCTTTGAAGACTTGTAGGCTCATTGTATTACTGCCTTAACGTATGCCTATGCCTGTCCCATAGGCTACATAGTCATGCCAAAATCAAACCTCACAGTTGGATAACAGGAGCAAAGGTATATAAATTTTAGTGTTTCCTTTTATTTGCATCTCAAACATAGAAAGCATAAATTGCTCTGCTGTCTTGATATTATTTTAAAAGGAATATATATATATATATACTATTTGGCTTAAACCTCGTTTAATTTTTTATACATTTGTAAAATACATGTTTTCTATTACCAGGTGATGGTAAGAGCTAACATTGATATGAACCAGCTCTCCATCTAACTGTAAATAGAAACCAGCTTTTAGATTTGATAACGTTTAACTGCAAAAGTATGCCAAAAGATGTTATTAAAACAAGATTTTTAAAAAACAGTTTATTTGAAGCAACTTTTAAATTTCATAATAATTTTCCAGTGAAAGGACAGATTAATAGAATGATTAATGTGCATATAATTTATCAGTAGCAAATGATTTCAGAATTCTAATATAATTTACCCTTGTAATGCAAATTGAACAAAGCAATACTTTTCTCACCATGTACTATGTGACAAATTTGACAGACACTACAGTGCTTACTTACTGAGAAATCCTTGACATGGCCAATACTCAGGAATATACTGTGCATTAGAGCACAAGATTAATTATTACCTGTAAAATGTGCTAAAACTTTATAATAAACTTCATAGTGGCAAAATAATGAAATTGCTTCCGGTGCACAAGATCTTAACTGTTCGCTACGTTATACTGCTGACATATTGGCAAAATGAAATTGAAACAAAAATAAAACCCTACTCTAGGAGAATAAATCATTGGGATGGTGTTCTGTGGTGGTGGAAATCAGTAAGTGACATTTGTTATGTCCGTAAATCATGAATCATTTCTGATGCCATTTTAATTAATTCAAGTACTTTGTTTTTTCAAGCTTAAAGGGAAATTATATTGTGAAGAGGGGCTATAAAAATGGCATTGTATTCCATGATTGCTATAAAAATACTGTTGCTGTGTCTTCTCTTTTTGCTCAGTTCTAGCTAGTTAAGTTCATAATATCTGTCAGTCTTGAAAAATTAAGTTGGGTTCCTACTTCTTCATTTTACCCCAATCAGCAATAAATATTTTACAATTGGAACTTATTTGGACTAGTCAGAAACAGGATCTAACTTGCTTTCTAATAGTAATAGTGATTCTTTTGTGCTAATAGGAGTAAAGAAAGCTGGAAATGTTTATTTTTATCTGATATGCTGAATACTATAAATTCAGGGAGCAGAACAATGCCACTTTTTACCTGGTTACTTTTCTAATCATTGCCACTCTTTCAGAATTAAAGACTACATGTCTTCTCAGGGATCACTGAAATGTGAAACTTGGATTTAAATGTAGTTGCTTTATACTGGTCCATGCAGTCTAAGTAGTGCAACATGGTGCTTTTAAAGAAAACAAATATGTTCTTCTTGCCCTAACCAATTACCAGTAGTGAATGGATAGACAGGTCTTAATTTTCACCGACACATGTTTTTACAGATGTTTGTTGCTTTAAGAATGAGTTTTCTTATCTAGAGAGCAATCTTTTTCACAAGTCATTCTACCTTGATTTAATTGCGCTCATGAGATCCTTAGAGTAGACTGCTTATTCCCAAATGAGCAGCCTCTATTTATATGTGTCTATCAGCAGCAGAATTTATGAAACATACACAAGTTATGTGAACTTTTAATGTTTTCACAGTTGTTACATGAGTCCAACTATTTCAACAACAATCACTGCTTAGAACCCTTTTGGACTCACCAGCTGCCCAGTTGAAGTTTGAAAACCCTGGGTGTAAACCAAGCAAATCCCAAGCTACTTGTCAACTGCAAAAAACACATTCTCGTCTTGACATTTCCTACGGAGGAAACCATTTAGGAGATATTTTCTGTTTGAATTATTCAAACCATTCTCTTCCACGCCCACTGTCCACCCATTGCCATGGTTTTGCAATGAGCACAGAAAAAAAAAAGTAAGCCTTATTGGCAAAAAACACAGTATGGTACCGGCAGACTAAGAGAGAGCAGAAATTTCTACAAAACTATACCACCACCATGAAGAGGGCAAGAAGATCCTACCTGTTTGCTCCCACAGAGGCAGCAAGGCTTATGGAACTTTTCTGGCTCATAAATTGCTTTATATTTCCAGGCTGCCATACTCAACCACAGAACATGGTACCCCTTGCAGCAAGGAATTATTGTCATCTTACTTCACAGAGGAAGTCACCTAAATCAGAGAGGACCTAATGTGCCACCAACAGCAATAAACTGAGGGCAGGAGCAAGAACACAGTGCCTTTCTCCAATAATGCAGCGCACTCACACAAGAAGTAGATAGGGAATCATCAGTAACAATAAGAGCTATCACCTGTTGATTCTCAGCCGCCTGTTCTCCCTGGGCGTTGAGTGTAGCTCATAACTGGACTCTGTATTAATAAAGATAACTTTTATATGACAGCAATCCCAATCAAGACCTATTTTCATAGGCACTGCACCTGCCTCAAAGAGAGATGGAAGGGGAAACAGAGTCACAGAGTGGTGAAGTGAGATGCCCAAGGTTATACAGCAAATCATTTGGTGAATTGGAGATACATCTTGGATTGTGCTTGGCTATCTTAAAAGGAATCTTTGAAAATCGAGTTAAATATTACTGTTAAATAAAAAACAGGTTAAAAAATAGCTAATTTTTGCAGTAAGCTTTTCCTTGTGGCAGTAACTCTTATTTTTTTTCAGTAATTCTGGCTTATAGAAGTTACCGGTAGATGCAAGTTTTCAGTTGAATAATACTATATTATTTTTAATTAACTTGTCTGATGGATGTATTTCACTTATAATACAAGTGTCAGATTTATGTAATCTGTTTATCATGTTTAAGTTTAAAATATTGACTCACCAACACACAGGACAAATTAAAAGATAGCTGTAAGACCAAATCAATTACACACACACTCCCAAAAAAAGCCAGAGCAGGAAGGACAATAAGATTAATCAGAATGATAATATGGAGTGTAAAAGTTACAGAATGGACTCACTCAGGTCAGTCTAATTTCTAGTGTCAGGTAGTGACATCATGGAATCCATTTCAGCTAGGGCTATTTCAAAGCCTTATTTGAAGTCTCACCGGGGACCAACAAATGAGTGAACCATTCACATATAGAGATTGTCCCTTCAGGTACAGTTTCCATAACCTAAGGCAGATTGTTTGCTCTCAGAGTAGGACAAGAACTTTAGGATGGCAATATCAAAAAGAGGGATAGTTGGCCACTGTATCATAGAAGAGGAGGAAAGAAAAGTATTGGGTAAAAAAACTGGAGGAGCCTATGAAAGTAAGACACTGTCATTCCGCTGAGACTTACAAATGTATTTACAATATATTTATTTAAAAATTGGCACTTGCCTTAGATTAAATGTGTTTTCTGTTTGATATAGATCTGTTATACCTTAACACTTACAAATTCCAAGGTTTTACTAAGGCTTATAGAAATATTTGTGTATTGTGTTTCAAGCTATTATAGAGCTGTAAACCAAAAATCATTAGTGTTGATAATGAAAAAAACCTTTGTTGTTCTAACTCTGGGGTAGGCAACCTATGGCATGCGTGCCAAAGGTGGCATGCGAGCTGATTTTCAGTGGCACTCACACTGCTCGAGTCCTGACCACTGGTCCGGGGGGCTCTGCATTTTAATTTAATTTTAAATGTAGCTTCTTAAACATTTTAAAGCCCTTATTTACTTTACATACAACAATAGTTTAGTTCTATATTACAGACTTATAGAAAGAGACCTTCTAAAAATATTAAAATGTATTACTGACACGTGAAACCTTATATTAGAGTGAATAAATGAAGACTCGGCACATCACTTCTGAAAGGTTGCCAACCCCTGTTCTAACTCCTCAGTCTTGTCAGTTGTCAGCAGTGAGTACAGTAGTTCCAAGAGAGACAGAAATCAGAACCAGAGCAGGTGGAATTTTTTTTTTGAATTTCATGCATTTTAATGCAAACAGAGACAGTTTTTCACAAAAAGATAATTTACTTCAAATGTGCCCGTTATTCTGACCAGTTCTTTCACTAAGCCTTTGTAATATCCTTGTGTCCATTATTCTGTCAGACCATAACACCTTCAAGGACCTTAACCTCATTTATACTAAGGACCCTTAAAATGGGTGTTAATTGTATGTACACCTCTGTAAGCCCCCTTTACATTGCCGGAGTGGAATAAAGAGCCTTAGTGTAATTGGGAATTAAGGCCCTTTTATGTCTAGATTCACCTTACTGATAAAGTGGTCTAAACCAGCAGTGTCTAATACGTTCGCCGCTAGCCACATGTGGCAAATAGGCTATTGAATTGTGGTTAATGCATGACCAATGCATTGATGTATTGAAGACACTTTTTCTGCAGTAAATTTTATAAAATCCAAGTACAGATCAAGAAAAAAAATGTGAAGTGTCACACTGAAGTAATTTTGTGTTAGTAGTACTTATTAATATTTTTGTAATAGCTACTTATTTTTTATATTAATACAAAATAATTTGAAATGTCATTTGTAGCATGTTTTTAAATCCTTTTTTATAATGTGGTGAATAAGAAAAATTCAAAACCACAAGTGTGGCTAGCATTGAATTTCTATTGGACGCCACTGGTGTAAACCATAAGTGAATTTTTTCACATTTCCTAACGTTCCTGTTGTGTTTAAGGGTTTGATTTATATGTTGCACTGAGACATGTTTATGTAAATTCCAAGAGAAATATGGGATCTGTGAGACAAACATGGATTCTACAGTTAAGTTTTTCTGAGTTCAGTCTTATCTAATTGAACTTTTTGTTTGCGTACAAATAAAAAGATGGGCCTTATCTGCCCATTCATCCTACTTAATATTATACTTTACCATGGTGTTAAAATAGTCATGACTATATTAATATCTATTACAAAAACAGAATGATAAAAATTATTGACTAGATAGTTGAAAGGTCAGATCCTTCAGAGTTAATTATAAGGGAGTTTTGTTTGAGTAAAGATTGAATAAAATCTAAGTATGTACTTTGGGATTTGGTTCAGTGTTTGTAATGCTATATGTATATATATATAGCACTTTCCTTCTGGGAAAACTCTGAGAGGTAAAAGGTATCCTGTTCTACACCTCCTATGGTAAAAAAAATGTGCAAGTCTCACACTATGTTAAGTTCATGTATAATAATTCTCACATATGGCAATAGTATACATGTGTAGTATCCCTCTAGGGACTATCCGCTTCCTGGTCAAACAGGCCCTTTAAACAGCTTTTGTGCATGTGAAAACAATTAAATGTTTAACTAAGGAGATCCTCAGATACATTGGACTGATATTATTTGTCTTAAGAAAGCTACACCAAGTCATGAAAGATCTGAATCTGGGTGGCCATTGAAGACACAGCACTTTGACTGCAAAGTTGTTACAGTTTGTCACTATTAATAAAACGTGTATAAAAATGTATCATATGTCAGTTTTTAAGGATTTTGGAAGAATTCTTTGTTAGAAACAACCTCCAAGGAGTAAAGCTTAACTAGTTACACAGGGGAAGTTCCTTTCTCTCAAATTTCCATTTTAATTGGTGTTTAATTTAGATTTCCTAGCCCTGTGGATGGAAGCATTCCATTCGGTCACATAAGAGACTCTGGCTTGAACTTGCCCTCAGTCCATCAGGGATTGGGAATGCTATAGAATCAAGGAGCCCATCTCAAAATGGGTGGAAAGTTAAGTCAATCTCAGTTAAGACTCACTTCTGCCAGTTGATGGGAGTTCCATCAAATACTCTTATCTACAAGTCAATGTCCAATGAGAGTTGGATAAGTAACATATATGCAGGATCATCAGAACTGTGTCAGAGAGAGCCCAGAATAAAGGTTTGATAGAAGGCACAGTGGTTAGCATTTGTAATTTTATCCTATTTGATTAGTCCTCAGAATCTTTGTATAAATAGTTTTTCTTCTACATCCAGAATATAACTTCTAAAATATCTTTGTCAAATAAAACCCTAAAATATCTTTGTCAAATAAAACATGAGCACTAGGAGTTTCCTGCCATTTTCATAACTGCAAGCACATGATTTGCAGTTCATATTGAATCATGATGTAAGAAATCTGCCAGGAAAGATCCAAATACTATTACTAGTGCTGTTTCATAACCAGTTACAGCTGCTGCTCCACTGAGTAAGAACACTTGGCTACCATGTTCTGTGCTCTCCTTTTGCAAGAATGTGACTTGAGTTTCTAGAAAGAGTTTTAGTAGGGAAGAAATTATTGTAAAGCATTTAAGAGGAGTGAGTCTCAGATGCTAGAATTCCAACTGAAAAAATGTGTCAATATTTAAATTGATTGCATGAACACTAAATGTTTTTATCTGTGGATGTTACTGAGATTTTATAGGCAGCTTTTTCTTCCCAGAAATGAATTATGTAAACAGAGGTACTGTAAACCTTTCTAATGACGAAAAAGAAAAACATACAGTAATTGCTAGTATATCCTTGCCAAGAGATTAATTGCGTAAGAAATATATTTTATTCAACTTCTAGCACTGCTTTGCTTTCACTAGTACAAAACATGTCAGCTCTCACCAGTGATGTTTATGTCTTGCACAAACCTGCCTTCTTTCAGCAGGAAAATGCTCTAACTAGAAATGACTGCATGTTATGGGGAGGGCGTGAAATGTTAGGTAGAACTGAGTAATTCTCAGAACAATATGCTGGTAAAACTGTGAGAAATGTAAGTGACTGTGTCACTGTGTTTGCACAAGGCCAAATACAATGAAGGCCCAATCTTGATCTGTACCACTGTGTATTAAATAGCAATCTGAACTCACATTTATTTTTAGATGCTCTGTCTGCCCAGGCATCTGAGGCAACATGTTTAAGGTACCTATCACAGTGTAATGTGCAACAGTCAATAGCTAAGTAGAATAATGAAGAAGCCACCTGTCAAGGTAATATGTAAAATTCACTGAAGTTAGGAACCTGAGTATTCATTGGTACCATAACGCCCCCTCCCCCCCCCACCCCCCCATACACACATTAAAGAAGACTAAACAGCAACATTATTCATTCTCGTTATTGGTATCCCTCTGTTGTAGTTTTTTTCCCTGGACTCTACAACAGAGGGATACCATAACTGCCTTGTGGTTTTAAATGGGTGTCAAAACTGGAACAGAATATTTTACCCCAGATACCACTTTCCCTGAAATTGCACAGTGACATACAAGTCTGGACAATCCTTTTCCCTTTCCAAAGTGAATGCAACCCCTTGCGTTTCTGAAATATTGTTATGAAAAAGGACCAATATGTTCCCATTTTCTAAATTAGACACAAGTAACTGTTTTGTGCTCCGTTGGAAAGTATGAAAGAATATTATTCATCTATTTGCTTTAATGGATTCCTGCCAAGTAAAAACATATAAATTTTATTTTATATAAAGTTGGAACAAGAATACAGATAACTTGTATGAAGTGGTTAATAATGTAAAGATAAATTATGCAGCATTAATCTGTATATATGGGTACACTGTGCCTACATAATAATAAAAATAGCTCATCTGATTGCCCACACAAATAATTATACAGTTAAATAGAGCAGATTTCTCTTGTCCATTCTGTCATTTCTTACTATTTATTATTATCTCAGTTCCTCTGCAAAATATCTTGGGTCGCATGTTCTTAAATGTGTAACTTTGAGGAAATAAAATTGACTCTCTACTCCCCCTTCTCCAAGGGAAAAGTGAAGAATGCTTCAATTGGGACAACCCAAGTTCAAGACCTTTTAGGGCTCAGATCCTGTGGTCCTCCTACAGCCAAATCTTCTATCAATTTTACTGTGAGGTTTGATTGCACTAGGAGGTTTGCCGAAGTGAGGACTATGGGATCTGAGCCCTTAAAGCTCTTGAACTTTTTGTTGTCCCTCTCAAAATATTCTGCACTTTCCCCTGAGAGACGTGGGGTCATAGAAAGTGAATTAGAAAATTCAGTCATCTGTGCTTGGCAGAATATAATGTATTTTCCCATCAAGCCTCAGCTACTTGATGTAAGTAACTCATATTAATGCCTAGGTCTGTCTAGTTTAGTGGTGCAGTAAGACAAAAATAAATTGTTTTTCTCTGTTGAAAAACAGTGCCTCCAGTTCGCAGATTTACAAGTAAAAAACAGCAAATAGACTATATTTAAGGTTAAAGTCATGCCATCTATCCACTTGGCATATCTTGGGGATAAATTTTGTTTCTTTGCTTTTGCCCTCAAAACAGTTAAAAATAAAGCATTTTACTTTGCACATGTATTGTAGCTGTCTGTGTTTTTTGCACCCTCGTTGAATTTCACTGGCCATCATCTTGCCCATTCACGTACCTTTGTTACATGTTCTGAGTTTCATCTCAGTCTCCTCTAATATAACCTATATAAATTAGAGCTACCTGCTTGTTTGGCCACCTCCGGATTGGCAGTCCAGCTGTCTAATCTAACCAATTATATATGCAAGCATTTACACCTCATTCATCACACTAGTATCTGAGCATCTTAAAAGATGGTCAACACAATAATAGGCGTCGCTCCCTCCTTATTTCTTCCAAGTTCTTTGGGGTATTTTCTTCCACGTCTTCTCCTTTTCCTCTTTTTTCACTTTTTTAATCTTCAGGTACTGTCAGTAGCTTAAGTACATACGTTTCCTACCTTCATTAGTGATATGACAAAAGTAACTGACCCTGCTTATGCTGGTTTCTATGTTTTTGCTCTTAATGCATTGGAATTCAGTAGTGTACACACACACACACACACACATATATCACATCTCCATCTCAAATAAGGAATGACTCTTATGAAAAACTGTTATTTATGGACTGTCTTTCTGTGAATGCCTGCTGCACTCAGTCCCCCTACTTCTTTCCTAGGTTACTTACACAGGGTTCACTGGGAAAAGGGCCAGAAAGTTATGAGGCCTGAATGGAACTGGAGTCAGTGGCAACTGAATAACCTTTTTAAGAAACAGCGCCATGAATTCACATCACAAGGCACCTTTGGATTTTGACATCACAGTGATATAGCTGAGCTATAATAGTGTTTAAACCCGGTGATGGATGGCTTTATAGTCTGAAAACATTTTGCCTCTTTGAATGTGCCTTTTTATTCTTTATAAGACCCTTATTTAAGGAGCCATAGCTTATAAGTGCCATTGGGCTTTGTTATCCTTCCTATTTACATTTTTAATTTGTCAAACCCAGATGGAGTGAAACCGGATATCCCAAATGAGAGAAATGGGAGATATTGGAGCAGGACAAAATTATAAAACATATTAATACTTGGAAAGCATCAGGAGCGTCTCTGTGTGAGAAGCAAAGAGAGAAACTGAGAGTGTGAAATATTCTGGATTGGTCATTTTCTGGTTTGGGGGCGTTATTTTGTGTGTGTGTGTGTGTTATTACGTGGTAAGGCCTCAACTGGAGCATTGTGTCCAGTTCTGGGCACCATATTACAAGAAAGATATGGACTAATCGGAGATAGTCACGTGGAGGATGGTGAAAATTTGTTTTCCTTAACCTCTGAGGACAGGACAAGAAGCAATGGTCTTAAATTCCAGCCAGGGAGATTTACCGTATTTTTCGGCTTATAAGACACCTTTTTAAACCCCAAAAATATTCACAAAATTAGGGGGGGCGTCTTATACGCCGAATATGTGAACTCACCGGGCAGCTGGAGCTGGGGCGGCTGCAGGTGGCCCGGCGGGCGGGGCGGCGCTTCCCCCCCAGCCCACCCGCATGTGTTCGGGGCCGGCGGGGAACGGGAGCAGCTCGGGCCCCGGGGCCCCTGGGAGCGCCCGCCCGCGCGGCGGGGACGGCACTCCCCCAGCAGCCCGCCCGCGCGGTGGGGACGGCGCTCCCCCAGCAGCCCGCCCGCGCGGCGGGGACGGGAGAGCGGCGCTCCCCCAGCAGCCCGCCCGCGCGGTGGGGACGGGAGAGCGGCGCGCTTTTTGTGTGTGGTGGGTTTTTTTGGGGGGGGGGGTTTTCCCGGCTTTTTTACCTAAAAACTCGGGGGCGTCTTATACGCCGGAGCGTCCTATATGGCGAAAAATACGGTAGGTTGGACATTAGGAAAATCTTAAGCACTGGAACAAATTGCTGAGGGTTTTTTTGGAATCTCTAACATCAGAGGTTTTAAGGACAGATTAGGCAAACACCTGTCAGGAGTGGTCTAGTTACTACTTAGTCCTTCCTTTAGTGCAGAGGACTGGACTAGATGACCTATTGACGTCCCTTTCAGTCCTACGCTTCTATGATTATATGATTAGAGCAAAGGCAGCTAGTCCCCAAGATTGATATAAATATACCCCTTGGAGATAATTCTTTTTTTGATCCAAAAATCAAAAGAAAGCTCATGGGAAAAGAACAATCCCAAGAAATTATAGTAATTTCTTTGCCAATGGTTCTCAGCCTTTTACGTGCTATGACCTTTCCTCAGGCCGATGTAGCTGGAATCTAGCCAGCACTACCCTCAGATTTACCAATATGGGGAGGGGGATAGGTGGTTGCAACCCCTCTGACATGTTTTCACAACTGCAAGCTTGCAAACCCATGCTTTGTGTGATGATCTTGTGTGGCAGTAAGGTAGGCAATGGAACATGCTGCATCGGCAGCATGAAGACAGATTTCTCCTCTCTACTCAGCCTAGAGCTCTCTACTGCTTGTTCTATATTTGCTTTGCATACTCGACTTCTGTCACCATCAGTAGGAATTCCATAAATGTACCAAGTGCAGGATATTCCAACAAAACGCATACTACCATTGAGAAATCTACAGTGCAGCTCCGAGTAGTGACTTTTACTCTTGTTCTTTTAAAATGAATGTGCATTTTTGTTTAAATCAGAAACGCGCAGGTCATTTTTCAGAGATACCAAATGAGACATAAGGAATAGTATGCACAGCTATCTTTTGCAAGCTTTGTTCGATCAAATGTTACTGACACCTGAGTATAGTGTAAATTCAATACAGGGTGCTCTTATATGTAGCTAAAAGAAATGACACATTGGAAACTCCAGATGAATCCAAATGCAGTGGGAAAGTTCCAAGATAAACATCCATGCTTTTTGCAAAAATATTAAAAGAACCAAATGAAAAATAAATGGAAAGTAATTTTTTTTAAAATCACTTAAAGCAATGCAGGATCATCTGTCAGTAGTTCAAGCCTTTTCTTGTACTCTCCTGCTCTAAACTGACATGTGAACAACATATAAGATGCCATTGACATATGGAGCACTGGAAGTAAGATGCAAAATCAACTATTTTTATCTATGTGTATGTGCAGCACCTAACACAATCAGACTCTGATCCTGGTTGGGTCCTCTGAGTGCTACTGAAATATTATTAGTTTAAGGAAGAAGAAACAGAGGTGAAAAATATTGACTGTAAATTGACCCTTTGTAACTTCTAAATGCCCAATAAGCTTAAAGGCTCTAATTCAGCATTGCTGTTGAGCACATGCTTAGGTCCCATTGACTTTGACTTCAGTGGCACTTAAGCGTGTGTATAAAGATAAGATGTGCTCAAGTTCTTTGCTGAATCAGGTCTTAAAGGTCGGGTCCATCTCCCATTGAAGCCAGTGGGATCCATTCCGTTGCTTTGCATGGGAATCAGAGATCAGGCCTCAGAAACATATCGACATTTAATAATGAAGCAGTGATTAGATGAACAAAAAGGGGTTGTTGACATATGTAGAACCTGTAGTGGGTAAAATGAATTGTGATCTCAGTCCTGTTCCTAGTGTTCAGATATCTTTGTCTTAAAGCCAACCATCACAACTTCTCGGTCCTTCTCGGTCAGGGGTGGGACCAGGGCTGGGAAGGGGGCATTGCACAGCCAGTGTGGTCTTTGTTCCATAGCTAAATAAATAGCTTCAGTTCCCAGGAACATTGACATTGCACCTTTCCCAAAGATGAGCTCCCTTCAGTCACAATTGAATAAGCTATAACTTTTCATACTCCATAATGTAACCTGTAATTTTTGTTTAAGTGATAGAAGTTGGCTGGAAAATACAGATCCATAAAGTATTACCAGGATCTAATCAAGAGTCCAGTTTGAACTGTTAATGATAGTCAACACAATAGATATGCATGTTATAGTGCAAGAGAAGCCTGAGGAGGTAATGGACGATCTCAGTTCACCACACACTCACCCCTCCTTAGGCGGGGGGCTCTCAGAATAAAATCCAGGTGGTTTTATAATCCTCTCTTTTGTTCCCAGAGATCTCTCTGTCAGATTTCAATATTTCTGTTTCTTTCAATTGATTTACTCCACTGCCCTGTTACTGAAACTCATTTCCAAAATAGTGCATGCACCATTTGAGCTACTAATCCTGTTTTGTCTAAATGAATTCTCCTTTGGTTGCCAGCATCCAGAGGGAGGGTCTTTTGGATACAGTCTGTTCCCTTGATCTGTAACCTTTGTATACCTAAGATTTACTCTCTTAAAATCCTGTACCTCAGGGCATTGCCAACAGATGGAAATGTGTGTCCATACTCTCTATTCATTCACATTCCTTTCAGCATTCAGCCACTTACAATGGGTTCAATTTTATTTAGTACAAGAGTGAATTTGAGAGTGAGGTGCAGCAGCCTTTTTAATAAAACTTTTCTTTAGCTATGAATTGAAGTATTTTATACATCCATCAGATTTCTTTCTGGTTGTATGTCTCATTCGAATGCATTTTCACCTTCAAAAGGACTTGCTAACTTGTCCAGTCCCTAGGAAAACTCCAGTATAAACTATAAATATATATGTTTTGATGGAGAATTGACTAGGAAAATCACCTCTAGAGTCCAAAATAGATGTTTGTTTCTTTCAGTCCAGGTTCTAAATTTTATTCTTTCTTTAGTTCTTCAAAAGTTAGCAGAGGGTCACATTTTCTAAAGTACATAAGTGCCTTAGGACCCTAAGGGCTAGATTTTTAAAGTTATTCAAGTGCTGAAA
The DNA here is from genome assembly GCA_032164245.1 of Sternotherus odoratus. Taxonomy (NCBI): domain Eukaryota; kingdom Metazoa; phylum Chordata; order Testudines; family Kinosternidae; genus Sternotherus; species Sternotherus odoratus. The sequence continues at coordinate 77,202,852 of JAVMKO010000008.1, read as the reverse complement.
GATGCAGACATCTAGTGGGATTTTCAAAAGTGTTTAGCTCCGACAGGAAACAAAGGAAGTTAGGTGCCTAGGCGCTTTTGAAAATCCCACCAGGTGCCTCTCTGTACCATCAGGTGTCTGGATTTATTAGTGTAACATGAAGAGGTGAAATGCCACCTGAGCCTTTCGTGCCACACTTCTATATTTTTACTGTGAGACTAAGTATATGAGTTGTGATTTTATTTCTAATAGAAAAAGAAGAACAAGGCACAGCCTTCCCTTTCTTTCTCTGTCCAACGTTGCTTTTACGTTCAAGTGATTAAAGTAGAAGATTTGAAAAATGCTTTCCCAATATCACAGTTTAAGTAGTAGAAATAGTATCTCTGTTATTTAAAATAACTGTAAATCCATTTTTTTCAATCAATGCAAGCTTACTTTTCTGATTGTAGCTGGATATCATTCCTGAATACAGTCTTTCCCTAGTGTATAGTTCATACAGTTAAGACAACATTAGCCTGGGTTTTGACTGACCTGTAATATTGTGTTACCCACATTCATAAAGACTGAAGAATAAATGTGTATGTTCCATGTATTTCACTCTGTGACACTTTTGCAGGATATTGAAAACCACCAAGAGAATCTTTTATCATTATATTCAGCCATGGTATGAAGTCTGTCCAATGCCGTCTGCACCACTTAAATACCATTTAATCCTTTAACACAGTCTTAAGTGGTGTGGTAGGCCATATGAGAGTTCTCTGTGCTGCTGGACAAACATAGTAGAACACTCAAAGGTACCTATAGTAATATAAATGTGAACTCCCTCAAATAACTTTTTACTGCTAATTCCATTTGAAATATGTTGTGTTTTAGCCTTTTGTGTGTATGATTGTTTTTAGTGACGAGTATGAAGAGGATGGTTTTTGCCAGCCATACAGAGGGATTGCTTGTGCAAGATTTATTGGGAATCGAACAATTTATATGGAGTCTGTACATATGCAGGGTGAAATAGAAAATCAGATTACAGGTAGGTAAAGCATGTTGCCCCTAGCTCTCAAAAGTACACATCTTTTTCCAGAGAACTGCTACAGCCTCTTGCCACGAACATTATTTTTTCCTTATATCCTCTTTTGTTACCTTCCTGTGAGTTTTGCCAAAGCAAAGCCTAATCAGGACTGGCATATAGCATGTTTTCAGTTGAATCATAGAATATCAGGGTTGGAAGGGACCTCAGGAAATCATCTAGTCCAACCCCCTGCTCAAAGCAGGACCCATCCCCACTTAAATCATCCAACTGATTTTTACCCCATAGCCCTAAAATGGCTCCCTCAAGGATTGAACTCACAACCCTGGGTTTAGCAGGCCAATGCTCAAACCACTGAGCTATCCCTCCCCCTCGGGAATGGGTTGTATCAAACATGCACATCTTTTTAATATGCTGTATGTCTCTGCTGATTGGCTTCCTCATATATATATATATTGTGATGAGACAAGGCCAGATGGCTATAGTAAAGTAATGGGAGACAGATATATTAGCCACAGGCTAAACAAATCCCTGTTACCAGTATAAGCAAATGGCAGCTGCTTCAGGTCAATTAAGACACCTGGGGCCAATTAAGATCTTTCCAGAAAGCAGGGAAGACAGTTAAGTTGACTGGGACACCTAAAGCCAATCAGGGGCTGGCTGAAACTAGTTAAAAGCCTCCCAGTTAGTCAGGGCGTGCGTGTCAGGAGCTGTAGGAGGAAGCGGTGCTGTTGGAAAGACTGGGAAGTACAAACCATATCAGGCACAAGGAAGGAGGCCCTGAGGTAAGGGTGAAATGGATGTTGGGGAAGTGGGGGCTGCTGTGGAAAAGTGGCCCAGGCAATTGTACACGTCCTGTTTCTAAAAAGATACTATTAGGTCCCTGGGCTGGAGCCTGGAGTAGAGGGCAGGCCCGGGCTCCTTCCCTCTTCTCCCCCTTCCCACCCATCCCCGATGAATCACTGAGACTGGGAGACAACAGAGACTGTCCAAGGGACGGTAGCTTCTCCTCACCTCCCTTGCTGGCTTATGATGAAAATAGTTCAGTAGATTGTGACGCCTGCCTCTAGAGAGAGAAGGGCTATGTGGAGGGTCACAGTGAGCCTCTGAGGCTAGCGAAATCTGCCAGGGAACGCGGGACCCACAGAGACAAGGATGGAGCTTTGTCGCAATATATATAAGAACAAGAGGTAGGTATGGCTCACATCTGGTCTATCTTGTGCTGTGATCCCAGCATATTTTAAAAGCTAAGCAAGGCCAAGCTAGGTCATGGTTTGGTTGAGAGACTGTTAAGGAAAACCCCAGGTACTGAAGAAGGTTTTGTAAGTAATTCAACGGATAGCATTCTTGCCTCTGACTTCATAAAGAACCGATGCCCCGGCACTGTGCTGAGGGAAGTGCCCTGTGTGCAGCAGGACATAAAACAAAGATCTTGATCTCTTGTAAAGACTTCATGGTACTTTCCCACAATTTTAAGTGTGTTGCCCATGGCCAGATTCCAGCCAACTAATTACTTTTCAGTGATCTAAAACCCTCCCATGGTTTCAACTGGATAGTGTGCTTGACTTCTTTCCATAAGTTATGTGGTGTTGCCATGAACTTGTTAAAACATTGCAACACAGCAGTGATGGAAGTGTTCCTTAAGTATACAGGAGTTCATACACTCTATCAGTTTCTTTATAAAGTGATTTGGGATCCTTTGGGATGAAGGATGCAATATGTACATGTACAATATTTTTGTTGTTATGCATTCTGTAGAACCTGCTGTTCTTACCTATCAGGTAAAAGTATTCCAAGAAACAAAATATTTAGATGACTTTATAAACTATCTGGGGAAAAAGCAAAATGATAAATAACATTTAATTTTTAGTTTTGAGACCGCTTAAAATCAATACAATGTTGACACCAAATGTAATTTCTTTTTCACTGAAATGAACATTATAACAACTTTTTAAAATAATTGTTATCCTGTATTTCTAGAATGTGCATTTGTCCCCTCTGGGATCTAGTGTTCTGAAATAATAGTTATTACTGTAATTCCTGAGGAAATGAGTTTGTTCTTCTCACTTTAGTTATTTGCCATTGTCAAATGTGTACAAAGTATGGATTATGCTGTTGAGCCTAAGACTCCGGTCATGTTAAGTAAAATCCTTTGGTGTGTCTTACAGCTGCCTTCACTATGATTGGCACTTCCAGTCACTTATCTGATAAATGCTCCCAGTTTGCCATTCCTTCTTTGTGCCACTACGCTTTCCCATACTGCGACGAGACCTCACCAGCCCCAAAGCCCCGGGATCTGTGCCGTGATGAATGTGAAATTCTGGAAAATGTCCTTTGTCAGACAGAGTATATTTTTGCAAGGTCCAATCCTATGATTCTGATGAGATTAAAGCTGCCGAACTGTGAAGATCTTCCTCAGCCAGATAGCCCGGAAGCTGTAAATTGTATCCGGATTGGAATCCCCATGGCAGATCCTATAAATAAAAGTAAGTGAAAGTTGCTGATTTAGTGCCCTGTGCAAGAATGATCAGGTCAGCATGTAACGGTTTTATCTATTCACTCTCTGCTCCCAGAGTTAGTCATGAACTCTGAAAACTCACAAACATTATAGTCTTGCAGCAGGTTGATGGAAGACTGAGCTGGTTATTCCAGAACCCACCGAAACTCTCAATAACTTTTTCAATGTTTTCTTAAATTGTCTCTGGATTTACCCTGCTAACAGTTTATTGGCTTCAGATTTTTGTTTGTTTGTTTGTTAATATTAGTTAACAAAAAGGATGTTTTCACTTGTCACATTTTAAGATCAGTAAACATCTCTGGTCCCAGTCCTGCAACCCTTACACATGTAAGACGTCCTTGCTGCACTAGTTCTGTATATTCTAATGGAACTGCTGGTGTGACTAAAGACTGGGGGGAGCTGAGCGGGAGCTCTCAACCCCCCCCACCCGCCCGGCTCCCCGCAGCGGGAAGCCAGGCGGGGGGAGGGGGTGGGGTGGGCCAACTCACGGCTCCATATAACGGACTAATTCGGGCGAGGGGGTGTCCGTTGTCACCCGAAAGTCCGTTATTTCATAATTTAAAAAAATTATTAAATAACGGACTTTCGGTTTTAACGGACACCCCCTCGCCCAAATTAGTCCATTATATCAAGGTTTCACTGTAGTTAGATATTTATTTATCGTGTCCCACATATTCTCTACCTTTATATCAAAATAATGGATATGATTCAGGTTCCCACTGTAGTTTTGACGACTCTTATGTATTTTATATTAAAAATACTCAGAGTAAGCTGTTTTCATTACTGAAGCATAAGCTTTAAATCCTCCTAGGAATGTGAATCCGAGGCAGGCCTAGTGTTGCAGCCGCAACAAATTGGGACCCCTTACTCCTTGAATTGAGTATCCAGGCCCCAGGCCAGCAGACTTGTGCTTAGTCTCTGGGAGGGGAATATGCACTCCTAGATGAACTAGTGGTCAGTATGTACGGTAGCATTCTGGCTCACCGCGATCAACTATTGCTTTCATGTTTTTCAGATCACAAATGTTACAACAGTACTGGAGTAGATTACCGTGGGACCGTCAGTGTGACAAAGTCTGGTCGCCAGTGCCAGCCATGGAATTCTCAGTATCCACACATACATACCTTCACCGCCATCAGATACCCAGAGTTAAACGGGGGCCATTCGTATTGCCGAAATCCAGGGAATCAGAAGGAAGCCCCCTGGTGCTTTACCTTAGATGAAAATTTGAAGTCTGAGCTTTGTGACATCCCAGCATGTGGTAAATACGGAACCATCCCATTTTATTTCTAATTGTTTTTTAAAGGGAAAACATTAGAATTACTTTTTTGAAGGAAAAAGTGTAACATTTGTCTGATCCATGCAGTTGTGCTCCCTCACATACGTTCTGTGTAGCTGTGCACAGAACACCTTTGTTGTGTCTGGAAAGGGAGCTCTGGTAAAGAAGACTACATACAGTGTTTATACCTAAAGCCACAGCATCTGAAACAGGAAATTCCCCAACAAGGGAAACCTTACAGTTCTTACCTGTGCATCTGGTAAGCAACTGAAGCAACAGCATAAAAATATTTTAGTAGGAAAAAGTTGTAAAGACTAAACCACCTCAATGATATGTTGAAGCACAAATGTTTCCAGCATGTCATATGTTCTGCATTTTCAAAGTTATTGTTAAAATTAATATCATTCTTAGTGCAGTAGAATTGGCTTTGTGCACACTGATCCTAAATGCATTATAAAATTGTTTCCCTTTGATTGATTTTCAATCATTTTAATAAATGCAAACCTGGCTTAATACAGTTCAGCCTTTGTTTAAAAAAAGGGAGGGAGGGAAGGGTTGCAAAACACTTGTCAGCTGGGTTTTGGTTTTGATTTTGCAAAACTTCAGCACCTGGATTTGGGTTTTACAAACTCAGGATTACCTGAGATCCAGGTTTCATTTTATCTGAACTCCTGATATTTGGAGGGTGTGGGAAGAAGATCTGAATAACTAGTTCCCATTTTATTAAGTCTTTATTAAAACTAATATTAAAGATGTTCTGTAAAGAAGAAAACACTGCTACTCGAGGGTACATGTTGGAAAATGCACCTAGCAAAGAGCCTAATGACGATAGACTCTTATTCTGGTAATTTGTGGTAAAAGGTTTCATGCAAATGATGATGTTGCACTCAAGTGATGGGAATAATGATAACTTTCCCCTTGGAAGTGAGGTGATTTTTCATGTTCAGTAGCCAGTCTTGAATTAAAATTAATTTTAGTTCTGGTTACAAACATTTTTTAAATCAGACCATCTTATGGATCATATGCCTTATGGGTCTGATCCAAAGCCCATTTAAGTAAGTGGAAAGGTTTCTGATGACTCCAATGGACTTTGGCTCAGCATGATGCTGAGATTTGCTGTTAAAAAGGGACATAGTCAAAACACATTACATAGTCTCTGTTACTACTTGCAATGCCCTGTGTTAAATTCATATGGTGGCTGGCAGGCCGTTCTCTGTGAGGGTTGCAAGAGTCTGGAACTTGTTCCCTTCTAGTCTGAAATAGCCCAAATTTGGTGATTTCTAGGGCACACTCTAAAAGACACCTGGTTGATAGGGTCTAAGGAGAAGGCTGAGGTTGTGCTTCCTAGAAGGGGTAGCTGTTTGGCTGGCCTCCCCACAAAATTCCTGTGGAAAGATTTAAATGCTGCTAAGGCTTAATTGTATTTACTGCATGATTAATTATATTAGGGTGTCTAGATCCTGAGATAGGTGTCCTATTTAAAATATAAATAGAATCCTATCAGGTGGCTCTGGTTGTTTAGTTAATGGTGCACTTGTTAGGGGCTGTTATGCATTTTGAAAATATAAAAAGCAGTGCAGGTAGGAAGTATTACTACGCCGCTCTTTTTGTACTTGCTGAAAAAGCCAATTCAGGCACATTTTTTAAAAATATCATATACTCTACCTAATTGGAACCTTCTTAATTGGGAAACTTTCTTAATTGGGATGTCTCCCAGGGAACCAATTTAAGCCTAATGAGGCTTCATGGTCCTGACTGCTGCTTAATAGGAATGGTAATCCCACTTGATTGAGACACTGCAGGGGATGAACTGGTGCCTATGTCTCTGCATGTTTGTCTTGTGTTGGCTTAAAGTGGTCTGAAAAAAGTGGGTTTTGGGGGGGATGAGGGGAGTCTATCATCACTGTGACATCTGCCCATCCCCCTGCACAACAATTAACATTCCCTCAACTCCAAATCAGTCCTGCCCCCCATCAGTTCCGCCCCCACATCTGTTCTGTCCCACTCCCCACCTCCACTCCTCCTCCAGCCCCTGCGGCTTGTAACTCCCTCTTTCCCAGGCTGGGGAGGGTTGCAAGAGTTCCTCTCCCCCATCCCAGGCTGGGTGCTGCAAGGGGGGGAGCTATCCCCTTGTTCACCTCACAGGAGGGAAGGGGAGGGAGTAGGGAGCGGAGACACCCTGTGCTGCTGGGCTCTTTCTGCTCCTTTCTCCCCTCCTGTGCGAACGGCTTGGGCTTCTTAAGGGGAAGTAAGAGAGCCCTGCCTGTCTCCTGCAGCGGCTCCAATTGGTTGCTCTTCCTCAGGAGAGGTGAGCAAGTGGGGAAAGCAGCCATCCAGAGGCCGTGTCCTATTCCCCCTCCCCCACCCCACAGTACTAAAAACTGACACCCCGTTAGCAACCTTGCTGGCTTTTTAGACATTTTATTTCCCAGGTCTGTGACCCGTTGTGACCAGCTGCTGCAGCTGTTACATATGCAGCAGTTGATAAAGCCTGTGATGTCTTTTGCAGACAAATGTGTAGCGTGGGACAATAACCCAAGTGCAGGGCTGTGGAGAGACAAGGGTAGGAAGCCTTGCCAAAGGAGTGGGGAAAAGGGCAGGGTGTATAGGCACCAGTGTGAAGTAGCATGAAAGGACACATGAGGCAAAGTGTGGTATAGAGACGTCCGTAATGCAGTTGTGAGGGGAAGCAGAGCCAGGGACAGTGGCAGTCCTTATACTAGGTGGGAGCACAGGCACTGCTCCCTTCTAGCAGTCCTGAGGATGGAAGTCACTCCCAAAGGAAGGGATGAGGCTGTGTGGATCAAGCCACCCCTCACCAGTCCCCAGAGCCAGCCAGATGCATGGGGAACTGTGCACTGGAGGAAGAACTAGGCCTCAGTCCCCTCTCTTCACACCCTGCTGTGGTGTTGTGGCCCTCATCCAGTGCCTAGATGTCACCATCTGATCTGAAAGGAGCAATTAGGAGAGAGGATGCAATGGCACCATAAGGAAGGGGAGGAAGAAGAAGAGCTGTGCAAAGTTAAATCTGAATCCATTTGATTTTTGCCACTCTTATGATCTGAACTGGACCCAAATTGTCAGCTCACATCTGCGTTTAATTAGATTGGTAATAGGCATCTGTATGGGACTCTGAGCACTTGCACAAATCCAGCTCTGAATACACAGACACACTCAGCTGGCACAGTGTCAACAGTAAAATGCTCCCTCCTAGCCCTTCTACCAAATATTAAATGCTACCCTGCCTCAGCCTCTTGACCCGTCTGAAATGGCCCTCTCAGAAAAAGCTGGGGCCTACAGATCAAGAGACTCTCACATGCTGTCAAAATGTGTATAATCTGCATTTGCGTCAATAAAATCCACTGCACTAGCCCTAAAATAACCCTGGAGTAAAAGACAGTAGGACACACCAGTACTCCCCAAGTGAGATGATGCCCTTCAAGGTGGCAGGGTGGGGCCTAAGGACTTGCTAGAACAGGGAGGGTTCCAAAATAGAATGGTTTTATTTTTTTCTTGCCCAACAAAGTGGGGAAGAAGGGAGAACACAGGTGAAAATTATCAGTTTTTGCTGCAAAAAGTAGGGGCACCATTTGGTGGGGGGGGGAGGGACAGGAAAGGGCTCTACCCCCCTCCCCAACTTTCGTGGGGGAGGTCTAGTCACATCCCAGATGGAGTGCTTAAGTGCAACAGCTTGAGTGTGATATGTGATGAGTTCGGAAGCTAGGAGCAACACATCCTTTGTGGCACGGAGTTTGTTTATAAACAGAGGCAGAGTGATTAAGATAACAAAAGGCATATCATTAAAGTAAATTAATCCTGATCCTGAAGGCACCGGCAAAGCACTTCAGTTAAAAGATAGAAAACAAAGGGTATATTGGATTTGGGAAAGATACAGAGAAGGGCAACAGAAATGAACACCTTTATGAGGAGAGGTTAAAAAGAATGGGGGAATATGATAGAGATACAAAATCATGACTAGTGTGGAGAAAATTGAATAAGGAAATGTTATTTGCTCCTTCGCATAACACAACTACTAGGGGTCACCAAATGAAATTAATAGGCAGCAGATGTAAAACAAAAAAAAAAGTTTTTCTTCACAATCAACCTGTGGAACTCTTTGCCAGGGGATGTTGTGAAGGCCAAAAGGTCGTAAGACAGGATACTAGGCTAGATGGACCTTTGGTCTTACCCAGTATGGTCATTATACAGAACCCAAATGTATCTGCACCCCACTGTTTCCCACTAGATCTCACTCTCGTCCTCCCTGAGCTGGGATAGAACCCAAGAGTCCTCCTGGCAGTGTCTCTTTCTCTCTACAAAGTTAGTAATAAAGTCAGAATGTACATTAACATTTTAAACCTAACCAGTGTCCCTTAAATGACTTGCCACAAGTTGTCAGAACATGTTCTTATTAAAGCTAAGTGGGTCTAATATTTATTTATTTGTCTTTCTTTTATAAAGGAATTAGATACAGACTCCTGTCAACTAATTGCCAAGTTATATGCCAAAAAAACTAGATTTTTCAAGTGCCTAAGTAGCCCCAGGAATCACTGTTAAAGTTGCCCCACCTACTAAAATCTGAAATGGCCCCCCTGGCAAAAAGCTGTTCCACAATTTCCAAGGTCTGCCTTTTTTTCTTATCCTTGGTGATTTATCTGCTGCTCCTTGTGCTGGTGATCTGTCCCTTCTCCTTCATTGCCACAGCGCCGTTGGTTTCCTTGACTCAGTCCTTTGGACATTCTCTTCCTACTGATCTGGTCGATGTTTCCTGGTGTCTTGTCATAATAGCCCTGCTGTAGCTCAGCCTCTTTTGGCAGAGCTTGAATTGGACTGGGCTCCAACAACACGGCGGCATAACGCTTTTGGCAGCAGCTGCAGGCCCTTACAGGCCTTTCCGTTGTGTCCTGCTCTTGTTGAGGCAGCTCTTCCAGATGTAAATTTCTCCACTATCCCAAAATGGATTGGGGGATTGGCCCTTGCCCAGAGTGTTTTTTAATGGGAGGAGCACTCATGCATGTGCACACAAAAACATTATCTACAGAAAGCACCCCCTTCCCATGACTTCTTCAAAAAGCCACATCAGAGAGACTAATATAGTGACTCTTCACCCACCCCCCACTGCAAGGGAATAGGTAGCAGCTAACAATAGGGCAGAACACCTAGCAATCCAAAAGTGAAGTGTGCGCACCAGAAGCACAATTTTCTGTGAGCAGGGAAACCAAGTAAGGGGAGTCAAATGAGTGGAGTTGTAAGTGCTGGGAGGGAGGGAAACAGTGGCTTGCAAGAAGGAAAGAAGAGGGAGACTGATTGCAGAAGTGGGTGGCATAGAATGATTTTAGAGGAAGTAGAGCAATGCGGAGCCAGCAACTTGGAAAGCAGTGCAGAGCCAGTGCACTCAAAGGCATAAATAGACTAATATCCAGAAACATTTGGAGTGGGGAAGAGCAGGTCCATAGCTACAAGACATGCATTGAGAGTATGTGGCACACGGGTGGGGAGGTAATGTAAATTTAAAGTAGGATCCTCCAGAGGGAACTAGAAAGAGAGATGAAAGGCATCTAATGAATAGCTGTCTGCACGTTATTTGTCCACCTCTGTATATGAGCCAGCCAATGTCCATTTAGTTCTGTACAGCGTTATAACTATTCGCTACAGAGGTTTTTTTTAAACTGTGGGAATTTTTCCCATTGACTTGGTTTGGCTTAAACATTAACAGACTGTTGGGTTTCTCTGAATTTATTTACATATCTCCAGTGGAATCAAAATGTCTCAGCCAAATTTGACTTGTGTGTAAGGGATATGGATTCCTAGGCACTGGGCCATCCTGTGGGCTGCATACAGGATTTATACATGTAGCGTATGTTAGCATTGAAGAGGAGTTGGTTGCTTAAGTCCCTGGTGCACTGAGAGAAGAGACTCCTTTGTTAGTAAGTCAGTTATAAGCTGCAACTTTCTCTGCCAAAACACGCATACGAAAAATAATTAGCTTTGCATTCAGTACTAAATGAGCCTCGTTAATGACTACTGTCACAGGGCACCCACATCCTGTTTGGAAGGAAGAAGGGATTTCGTGGCTTACCTCATCTCATTTTAACTCAACAACTGTCCGGTCTTCACTAGGGAAACACACTCTATGGCCTCCAGCAAGTGTCATGCCCTATTGGAGATGCATGAAATCTGACACTAATAATGTGAATAATTATTTGCTGGGGATTTCAAAGGTATTCTCAAAAGTTCACTTTGTACCCTGTAGCTACTGTATTAATTCATTGTATATAATCCCACTCTGAGCTATTCTGGCATGCTCTTGCAAAGTGTCAGATGGAGTACTTTGAAGACCTCTGCATGCCTCCATGGTAGTTGTCTCCATGCTGGGACCATGAAAGGCAGCATAATCCATTGGAAAGGGCACTTCACTGGGACTCAGGAGATGTGTGTGTGGGGGGGTGTTCCTAGCCCTCCACTGACCTGCTGTATTCAGAGGCAACCTGTGGGAGAGGCATGGTCACATGCCTTTCCCTCCCCCTCCCACCCCAATTTGCTGCTTGGCTCTTACTAAGCATGCTCACATGGGCTGAGCATGCTCATATCGTCTGTTCTCACTCTGTCCCTCTCCCCATATCACCAGACCTGGGTCATTATGATCTTGGGCAAGTGGCTCGCTCTCCCTATGCTTCTTTACTGCCCACTTCCTACCCCTTCTGAAAACAGCCAGATAAGAGGGCCTAGTGACCCACAACCGAATTCTGCTGGGAGAGTAGCAATCTAGCTTTCAGTCCAGAAGTGTTTGCCTTGTCTGTTTGGGTTGTAAACTTTCAGGGTAGGGACTGTCTTTTACATGTTGGTGCAGTGCCTAGCACAATGGAGCCCTGTTCTCGTTTGGGGCCTCTAGGCACTACTGTGATACACATCTATATTTATAAAAGTCAAATGGTGTATGTGTGCATGCGTGTATGTATGTGCACTTACTCCTTCCACACCGTTTGAGCTAGAGACTTGAAATTTGGTACAGTTAGAGGTCTTTGGGTCCTAATCAGGGTAAGAGTCGAAAAATTTTCAAATCTCACCTCTGATGCCCCCCAGGGGTGAAATTATTTAAAGGCCAATCACATCAGCTGGGCAGCTGCTGTTCTCTGTGACATAGTTATGATGTCATAATACCCCCTCCAACGGACCCTGCATTCACTCAGCTCTCTGCCCCCTCCCCCCTCCAATGGCCCCCGCACTCGCTCAGCTTTCTGCCCCCTCCCCACCTCCGACGGACCCGAGTTGGGTTTGGTCGGAGGGTAAGTGAGGTAGGGGTGTCGGGTTTGGTCGGGGGGGGTGAGGTGGGGGTGTCGGGTTTGGTCGGGGGGGTGAGGTGGGGGTGTCGGGTTTGGTCGGGGGGTAAGTGAGCTGGGGGTGTTGGGTTTGGTCTGGGGGGGTGGGAAGGTGTTGGGGTGGGTGAGGGGTGAGGTGTGGGTGTTGGGGTTGGTCAGGGGGTGTTGGGTTTGGTGGGGGGGTAAGGTGGGGGTGTTGGATTTGTTTGGGGGGGGTGAGGACGGGGGTTGGGGTTGGTCGAGGGGTAAGTGAGGTGTGGGTGTCGGGTTTGTTTGTGGTGGTAGGTAGGGGTGTTGGGTTTGGTTGGGGGGGAAGTGAGGTGGGTATGTCAGGTTTGGTCTACGGGGGGGTGAGGTGTGGGTGTTGGTCAGGGGGTGTTGGTAGGGGGTGACGGGGTGTTGGGTTTGGGTGGGGGGGTGAAAATGTGAGTCGGGGTTGGTTGAGGGGTAAGTGAGATGGGGGTGTCGGGTTTGGTCGGGGGGGTGAGGTGGGGGTGTCAGGTTTGCTCTCTGCCCCCTCCAACGGACCCCACACTCGCTCAGCTCTCTGCCCCCTCCCCACCTCCAATGGACCCAAGCAACGCCGGGTATTTTCGCTAGTAATAAATAAAATCTGGACTTGATGTAATGTGGATAAATGTAAAGTAATGCACATTGGAAAAAATAACCCCAACTATACATACAATATGATGGGGGCTAATTTAGCTACAACCAATCAGGAAAAAGACCTGGGAGTCATTGTGGATAGTTCTCTGAAGGCATCCACGCAGTGTGCAGCGGCAGTCAAAAAAGCAAACAGGATGTTAGGAATCATTAAAAAGGGGATAGAGAATAAGTCGGAGAATATCTTATTGCCCTTATACAAATCCATGGTGCGCCCACATCTTGAATACTGCGTACAAATGTGGTCTCCTCATCTCAAAAAGGATATACTGGCACTAGAAAAGGTTCAGAGAAGGGCAACTAAAATGATTAGGGGTTTGGAACGGGTCCCATATGAAGAGAGATTAAGGAGGCTAGGACTTTTTAGCTTGGAAAAGAGGAGACTAAGGGGGGATATGATAGAGGTATATAAAATTATGAGTGGAGTGGAGGAAGTGAATAAGGAAAAGTTATTTACTTGTTCCCAAAATAGAAGAACTAGGGGCCATTCAATGAAATTGGCGTGCAGCAGGTTTAAAACAAATAAAAGGAAGTTCTTCTTCACACAGCGCACAGTCAACCTGTGGAACTCCTTACCTGAGGAGGCTGTGAAAGCTAGGACTATAACAGGGTTTAAAAGAGAGCTGGATAAATTCATGGAGGCTAAGTCCATAAATGGCTATTAGCCGGGATGGGTAATGAATGGTGTCCCTAGCCTCTGTCTGTCAGAGGGGGGTGATGGATGGCAGGAGAGAGATCGCTCGATCATACCTGTTAGGTTCACTCACTCCGGGGCACCTGGCATTGGCCACTGTCGGTAGACAGGATGCTGGGCTAGATGGACCTTTGGTCTGACCCAGTATGGCCGTTCTTATGTTCTTATGCTCTGTTCTCTACTGAGGCTGCCAATTAATGTGTTAATTCTGAAGTTACTTCTGCTATAGGCCTTGGTCCACTAAGAACTAAAGCCATACTATCAACACATTTCACACCAAGTGATTAAGATGATAATGACTTGCAGACATTTTATGACCAGGGCCAGATTCAAAGTGATATCCAGAGAAGAATGTCTCCTTGGCCTTATAACTAAATCATCCACTCCCCTGTTGATATATAATTGTTGAGTAAAAAATAAAGTAATTATGTTAATATTATAACAATACAATATCAGCAATAAGTGTTACTGCCATTAAAATGTTTTTGGTGTAGGAGTCACTATATAGCTTCATAATATTATCCATCATTTGTTCTATCATTCTCAAGCATTTCCAGCACATACAGGAGTTTACTATTTTGCATGAGATAATTTATGCATCATGTGTCTTCATTATTTTCACCTTCTTTTTCCTTTTTGATCCAGATTCTAAAGATTCCAAGGAGAAGAATAAAATGGAAATCCTATATATATTGGTACCAAGTGTTACTATTCCCCTGGCCATAGCCTTGTTGTTCTTCTTCATCTGTGTCTGCCGCAACAACCAGAAGTCTTCCTCCCCTCCAGTACAAAGGCAGCCCAAACACGTCAGGGGGCAAAATGTAGAGATGTCAATGCTAAATGCATACAAACCAAAGGTAATGGTGCACCTGATTTCTGCCTTATAAATTGCTGTTTCTAAGAGCATGGAATTAGCATGCTTTGTTCAATCCAGAACTGAAACATGACCCAATTGATTTCCATCACACAATCTCTGTCGGTGTCGTTGGCTGCACTTTTTGAATGCCTTCTGTTGTCATCAGCGTATTATACATCGTACTGTGCAGCATGAAGCTAATGCTCTGTATATCTTTGGATAAAAAGAAACTCAAGCTTGCTTTAACAAAGTAAGCAACTGCTTGTGAAGTGGCATGGAGGCTTTGTCCTTGTTAGTAAATACTGGGGAGGAAGATGAATTCTTTCCTTTTATTGGCTGTTTCAGAAGCACTTTTTAATGGAGCCTTTGTATCCTTGCCTCATCTCGTATTCAGCTGAAATCATTTTAAAATGATCTCCTCCTTGCATGTTCAAGTTTACACATTCTTTAGAGAGATTTGCAAAATGACGCATCAAAAACCTATTCATATTTACGGCCCGCCTTCTGGAAACATAGGACTCCTTTTCACTGATTGCTAAGATTGTTCCTCTTTATTGACATTCCAAATTCATAAAGCACTTTTTTCTAATTGAAAAAAAAGCCTCACAGAGCAGTTAAGACACTGCAAGAATGATTCTCCATGACCTCATTGTTTATTAGCAAGGCGGGTGCTGGAAATGTCCAGAGCAGTCACCTGCATGGTTGGACATGGGGCTCTGCCAATTCCAAGCCGGAGAATGTCCTGAGTATCTACAACATAACGCATTTGAAAACCGTGTATAATAATTTACATCAAATTGTCTAGACATACCTGTTGGCAAGTTGTTCTTTTAGTTAGAAAATGTTATAGCAAAATGAATCCAAATTCAGGGATTAAAGGCAATGCAAGCAGTGCATATCCTCCCTTCTGTAAATATTGCTGTACACGCCAAAGATATTCTTCCAGAATGATGGCAGTTTTAGTCGCTCAGCCTAAAGGAAGGAGGTTATGTTTATGTTTCAAGATCTGTGCTCTCCATATGTGAATATGTTTGTAAGTAGAGATCTGTTTTAGGTGTGATATAACAATCAGGAGATGTGCCTTCTGCTTGCGCTTGAGTGTCAGGTTCATAGTCTTAAATTATGAAGAATTAGTCAGCTGTGGGTCCGGAAAAATTATTTAAATAATCCATTGTGTTTCGAATTTGCAGTCTGCCCCTGTGACGGGGAGTCAGGCTTTGGGACCCCTCAAAGAGAGAGAGAGGCAGAGGTATTCTGCTGGCTCATGCTGGAAGTCTGGTCAGGGTTGTTTTTCTCATGAGCATAAGCAACTGGGGGAAGAGACCGATATAAAAGGACCTTGCAGGGACAAATCCTAGGAGTAAGCCAACTCTGCAAAAAGTTTAGATTGAAGTTTCTATTTAGTCATTAAGTTAAGCCCACAGTATCCATGGTGTGGAGAGAATAGAGTTGTGACTTTGCCAGTTCAAGTCATTCATTTTGTATTGCGAAGAATTGTTATAATTTCATGATGTGAAAACCTTACTTAGAAAAATTTAACTGTTGAACCTTATTTAGAGAAATAATTTTGAGGATTCCAGGAGGAAGATCAGTTATAAGAAAACAAAAGGATAGTGGGGGGAAATAGCTGGGGCCCAGACCAGTAAGCATCTGGTTCTGAACTTCCCCAAGTTTCAGAAGAGTTTGAATCCAGGCTTTTTACTTGGGTGACTAGTTAGTGAAAATACATAACTGAAGAAGGCTGAGAAGACTGCATGCCATGGCTGCCCTGCATGGTTACACATGGAATGCAAACAACTGTTTTTCATTCATATTTTATTTAATCATCCTTACCTGGGATCATGCCTTTGACTCCATGTGAATCTTTATACCATAAAATGATCATTCATGGGTCAAAAAACTATGCCAGCTCCTCCTCTTCAGGATTTGTACCAAGGACAGGGAACAGTAAAAGGCTCAGAGGTTTCATTCAGCAAAGCGCTCAAACATTCTAACAGTAGCCAAGTCTTAGACTTTAATCTCTAGAGTCTGCAAACATTAGCTGGAAATTCTAGAGGAAACCTTCTTCATGAGATTTCTGTTTGTTTTAACTGGTTATTATAGCTGCTGGAAAGCAGTATGTTCTAGCCAGGTATTAGACTGTTTGGGGAATGTTTGTGTTCAGGATGCACTGTTCGATTTATAAACCATACATGCACTCTCTTGCCGCTGTGTTACATCAGCCAGAGTTGGATCTATGGTACTTTTACATTACAAATTAACTCATTCCAATGAACACACAGCACAAGGAGTTAGTTTTTGTTTTTCAAAATACCAACTTCTGCTTCAAGGGGCAGAATGATAAAAATGATTAATACCCAGAGAAAATCAATATAAATCTAGTGTGCAATACACATTAGATTAAAGATGTGCCTAAACCGAACCCTCCCCTTCACTGGATCCAAATTTTGAATCTTAGTCCTTTTTCTATATTACAGACTTGGGAGGAAATCCTGGCTCCACTGAAGTCAATGGGAGTTTTGCCATCGACTTAGTGGGATTCAGGTTTTACTCTTGACCACCAACATATTAATGCTTTACGCACACAGCATGGGCAAAGTGTCTTGCCCGTAAATGTCTGGAAATATAGACCACAGTGTTTTCTTCTGATGTTTAAAATGATGTGCCGAAAAAAGCACCTGATTTCATTTATGACCACTGTATATTTTCCCGTTAGGAGAGTGGCTGGCTGTCCCACTGACGCAACTGTTTTGGCTGCCTTTCAAACAAAATTTTAAAAAAGAAAGGAAGTAGAATTCTATTTTAAAATATTGTATCCAATACCAATGTCAACACTGGTTAAAAACGTTCTAGCTCATGCTGAGGTGGATGTGTGTTTACTCTTCCAAATAAAAATGTTAACATTTAAACCAAAAGCCTGTTTCGGTTTTAAGGTACTTAATTGCCTTAGAGAATATAATAAACTGAGTCCATCTTGTCATTCAACTAATGGAAGCAACTGATAAAGAGATAGAAGCAGTGGGCTTCATTCTTTCTATTTTCCCTTTGTACTTGGTTTACTTTGGCGTGATGCCTCGTATGTATTTTACACTTCTTTACATTTTGTACACCACTGTATGACAAAAACTTGTCAAACAAAAACTAAGCAGATTTATAACCGCTTAACTTGAAATGAGCCCTTCCTGCCAAAACTTTATGACTTCATTTTCTTTCATAGTTTTCCACTATGTTGGTTCAAACAGACAAACCCTGCCTGAGGTCAGACAGAGGTCATTTCACTTTCATTACTAAAATATAATTTACAATATGCCAGACCTAAACAAGTTTTAGCCTAAAGGATTTATATAACATAAACCAGCTGTTCTTCAACAATACAGCTAATTTCCTGCCATCACCATACAGTCTACTAGCTGCTTGTTTAAATGTCTTTATGATTTTATTTTTTTACTTATGAAATATTTATCTAAAATTTGTAAGTGGTCAGTACAACTAGAATTTATTTACTCTGAGTGCGCAACTTTAAAATGGTTTTTAATGTCAATATTTCCATATTACTCATGCAAAGCTGCATTGACAATATTCCAGGAAAGCGAATGCTAATATTTCTGACTATACTGTTTTATTGAATGTCGATTCCAAACTCAGGTGCCTACCTTTTGGCTACCAAGTCCATAATTTAGGCATCTCAGTAAGTGACCTGACTTTCAGAGATGCTGAGCACCCACTGATGTTAACTTCTAAAAATAAGGTAGCTATTTAAGTATCTAAATATGGATGTACTTGCCTAAATTAGGCAACCAAGTTTGAAAAAGATTTGGCCCTCGTTTCTATTCTCCTTTGATCAAAGCCTGGTGTTTTCCCAGCTGATCCTACTTTCCTGATGGGGGAGGGGAGAGGAGCTTGTACACTCCCTCAAGTATACAGAGAACCAATCTCTTTTGTACCCCAAAGGGTTAATAACTAACTCTAGGATGAAACTTAACGGAGTCCTAAATCAGGGTTAATACATAAATTTGCACCTAACATTATATGCCGTGATCTCTCAAAGCTGGACTTAATCATGTGTGCAGCCCAGCTGAAATCAATGGGACTAGTCATGTGATTAAAATTAAGTCCATGTTGAAATTCTTTGCCACACTGTGACAATAACTGATCCTATACTCAGTCTTTGTTCACCTGCATCTAGTCTTGTGTAAAGGATGGAAAGTTATTTTGTATTTTGATATTGGGAAATTCCACTCCCTCATACACAGTGGGAGTAAAAAGACGTTCAGTGAGGAACTGCATGGGTACTAGAGTATTGGAATCCCCAGGCTCAACCAGGCTCCCAATACCTCTGCAATGTGGTCACAGCAATATCTCTGCTAGTGATGGCAGCCCACACTCCTGTGGATGGAGCCACTACAGAGCTTGGATCAACAATACAGAGTGTCTCTACATGGCTTCTTCATTGCCTGGTCTCCCTACACAGCAGAAGCACAATATTTCTACTGCCATTTGAGTTATAGATACTATTGCAGGGAGCTGCAGGTTTGTGACTTTGCTGAGAGAATAGCTCTCTAATTTAGGTACCTTTTTTGACCTTATTATTATAACCTACTCTTTGATTTGCTGTTTTAACAGAGCAAAGCTAAGGAGTTACCTCTTTCTGCTGTTCGTTTCATGGAAGAACTGGGTGAATGTGCTCTTGGAAAAATCTACAAGGGGCACCTCTATCTTCCAGGCATGGATCATGCTCAGCTTATTGCTATCAAGACATTAAAAGACTTTAACAATCCCCAGCAATGGACAGAATTCCAGCAAGAAGCATCTCTTATGGCAGAACTTCATCACCCTAACATTGTCTGTCTCCTAGGTGTTGTGACTCAAGAACAACCCGTCTGCATGCTTTTTGAGTACATGAACCAGGGAGACCTCCATGAATTCCTTATCATGCGATCACCACATTCAGATGTTGGGTGTAGCAGTGATGAGGATGGTACTGTCAAATCCAGTCTGGACCATGGGGATTTCCTACATATTGCAGTTCAAATTGCGGCAGGAATGGAATACTTATCCAGTCATTTTTTTGTCCATAAAGACCTTGCTGCTCGCAACATTTTAATTGGAGAACAACTGCATGTGAAAATTTCAGACCTTGGACTATCAAGAGAAATATACTCAGCAGATTATTACAGAGTTCAAAGTAAGTCCCTATTGCCGATTCGCTGGATGCCACCAGAAGCAATTATGTATGGCAAGTTCTCTTCTGATTCAGATATTTGGTCCTTTGGTGTGGTCTTATGGGAGATTTTCAGCTTTGGACTTCAACCATATTATGGATTTAGTAATCAAGAAGTCATAGAGATGGTCAGAAAACAACAATTATTACCATGCTCTGAAGACTGTCCTCCCAGAATGTATAGCTTGATGACAGAGTGCTGGCATGATCTTCCATCTCGGAGGCCAAGATTTAAAGATATCCATGCCAGGCTGCGTTCTTGGGAGGGACTTTCAAGTCACACTAGCTCTACTACTCCCTCTGGTGGAAATGCCACCACTCAAACAACTTCACTCAGTGCAAGCCCGGTTAGTAACCTAAGTAATCCTAGATACCCTAATTACATGTTTCCAGCACAGGGTATACCACAAGGCCAAATTGCTGGTTTCATTGGCCCACCAATACCTCAAAACCAGCGATTTATTCCAATCAACGGATACCCTATTCCTCCAGGATACGCTGCTTTCCCAGCTGCCCACTACCAACCACCGGGCCCACCAAGGGTAATTCAACACTGTCCACCTCCAAAGAGCCGTTCGCCAAGCAGCGCAAGTGGATCAACTAGCACAGGTCATGTGACTAGCTTGCCTTCTTCAGGATCCAATCAGGATGCAAATATACCTTTGCTATCTCATATGTCAATTCCAAGTCATCCAAGTGGAATTGGTATAACAGTTTTTGGAAACAAAACTCAAAAACCATACAAAATTGACTCAAAACAATCATCCTTATTAGGAGACCCCAATATTCATGGACCTAACGAATCTATGGTTTCAGGAGAGTTGTAAATAAGTCAGGCCTTTGTGCATATAATTATTTACAGTACAATTAGAACAACGTAGAAAAGATTTATATTCAAATATTTTATTAAAGATTTTTCTGGTTGTTTAACAGACTTTTGCAACAAGTATCTTCTGTGAAGTTTAACTGTGTTTAACAGGATAGGCAGACACCAACCAAATAAAAATCATTGTGGTATTAACACACAACAATGTGAACAGACATGTTTTCAAGTACCAAACGATTATTTGTCAATCACTTTTTTTTAAG
This sequence comes from Sternotherus odoratus, assembly GCA_032164245.1. Taxonomy (NCBI): domain Eukaryota; kingdom Metazoa; phylum Chordata; order Testudines; family Kinosternidae; genus Sternotherus; species Sternotherus odoratus. Next base: position 77,182,210 of record JAVMKO010000008.1, on the reverse strand, counting down.
AGATGCAAATGTTCAGAGATTTATTGGGTATGCAATTCACGTCCAATAGCTAGTTTAAATATATGTAAAGTTTTTTTTTTCCAGTCAAGAATGGTGTTTCAAATACGTGATCCAGTGTTGACAACTGATGGCTAGAATAATTATTTCAAGTAGGTTTTTGTTTTTCGCCTGAAGTGAGAGTCTGAGTTCATATTTAAACCAAAAAAAAACTGCATAAAATGTCCTGACATTCAGTAAAATGAGTTATCCACTCACAGGCTATTAAAATAATATGGTAATGTCTGCTAAAAATAGATGGAGTAATAAGAAATTGCCTTTAAAGGAAATTAAATTAAGAATTTTAATTTCAGAGCATGAATCAACTGGTTCAAAGTTAACATTTCATAATTTTATATGTGTAGTTATAACAGAAATTTTGTATCCTTTTGTTGCTATGCAACTGTTTAATGAAAAAGCGCCAGACCACAATGTTATATAAGACAATCAGTTTTCCCAAGAAGTATTTATTATTTCAGAGCAGTACATAATTTCAGTAACTATGAGTGTAGAAACCCCTAAAAATGGGAAATCCACATTCCATCAGGGAGTAAAAACATTTATGGCAACTTTGTCTATCAGTTAAAATAATGTGAATTATAGTTAACTTTTTACTTAGAAAAATGACATTTGTATTATTACTGAAATTAATTCAGGTATAATCAATCTAGATTATTCATTTTGAAACCACTTTAATGATTTACAAAAGTACTATGTACATTACATCTTTTCACAATGTTATCTGTATTAAAATAATATCTTTTGTGTCCACACAATGAAAACAATCCTTTGCTCAGTTGACAATGTTGTATAATATGACTTCATTTTTCACATCTTTTTGCACAAAAGTGTTTTGTATAGCAGAAGTGAAATACATCTCTGCATTTTATATATTGGTCTGTTTCTTCTTTGTTTTTAACCTGCTGTATATGTTCTTCAAATATATTATGGTGATATTCAGCCACTACCTTATACATATATTTTGATTTTGTTTGTTTTCACTGCATGCATTTAATCACTGTATTAGTTGATGATTGATTTATTAATTATGGGCATTTCAGTTAGGCAAGCATGAAAATGTAATACCAAAGGCTCTTTTATACTGAAGATATGTGCATTTTTGTATTTCACACACCAGAGATGATATTAAACACTGATTATTTTATGCTGCTGTTTATTAAAACATTGTTTTAATATAAAAATCAGTATTTCCTGATTGAATCTTGGTATAATAGGTATTATCTGATCTGATGGTATAACAGGTATTTTTAATCAGTATAATATTATAGGTATACTAGGTATTTTTAATATAAAAATAAGTATTTCCTGAATCTTGGTATAATAGGTATTATCTAATCTGGTATAATAGGTATTGTGTATTATCTGGTATAATAGGTATTATCTATTAGGTAATAGGTATTATCTAATCTGATGGTATAATAGGTATTATCTAATCTGATGGAAGTCCAAATCCTGCTCACCTTACTCAAACAAGGAGGATATTAAAAGCCAGAAGTTTTGTACATCATATTTTATGACAATTGATGTGGAAATATATGAATCCTTAAACTTTATTTAAAACCCGACCACGCAGATATTTTGGGAAGATACTAAAAAGACAGCAATAATAAAATTACACTGAGAAAATAATGCATTCTCTGCTATTCTCTGTGGGTGAAGTTCAACCCTTGAATAGAACTCCAGTGTAGCCTTATTAAGGTCTTAAGTGAGACTTCAGAGCTGTGTATGTATTTTGGCACCTAACTCCCACTGATTTCAGTGGGAATTAGGCACCTAAATACCTTTGAGGATCTGGGTGCATGTGTGCAACAAGTACCTCATTAATAATTATGCAATAAGTACTTTTATGACCATGTCTTCAATATTTCATATATACTGAGCCCACGAAGCTGACGTGTCATTTCCAGGTTAATTGTATTCAGATCTGGAATTTTAATTAAGATGTTTGCTATATTTAAGGTAAAGTTTTGCTTTTGAGGCAAAGATAAATTACTAATTACATCTATACTAAACTTCCACTTGGCTACAGGCTACTATTGCTCCAAATCCTAAGTGTTAGAAAAGCGATATTTTGAACACTGGAGTTTTGTGTTCTTTGATCAAACTCTTATCTCTGTGCCAGTACATAACAAACCCTCATCTTATTAGTAAAATCAAGATATTTGGAAAAATCACTTTCTTGTGCACATGTGACGCACACACCATTAATATTATTTTTTACTATTCTGTTGATGTCCTGCTCAATGCAAGATGAATGCATTCTCCTTTCTGCTTTCCACTTTTGCCGCCACTGTTCTCTGACACTTTTATTATGTAGTTGCATAAGATGTTTGCAGGAATGCGTCCGAAGCCTCAAACAGGCTGAGAAAGTGGAAGCTAAAATTTTCACCAGGGTTTCATTTGGAAGTTTCTTGGCCTATGACATTAAGGGCTTGTAAAAAACAAGTGTGCCATCTTGAAGTCAATGGTACTTCAAGTCAATGGTACCACAAGTCAGTGGTACTGGAGTTATGTTGCTGTTCTAAAATCTTCAATAAATAAGAACACAAACTGTGACTTTAAAAAAAACCACTTTGTACTGTGGCTGGCGCATGGTCCTACATCTAAAAAACATGTTTGAAAGTGATACCAAGATTTTTAATTTTGCTTCCTCATGTCAAATGAATGCCCTCAGTGAATGAGGGAATGAAGAAACCAAGAGCATCCTCATAACAACTTCTACTTACTATACTACTACTACTACTACTAGATTAATTGATTTGAGAAGAAAGTAATGTCCAAGAGAAAGTCCCTACTTAGGAGTACACCAGTTGTGCTAGATCTAACTATCATGCATCTGATATATACCACAGCAGGCTATCTATGTCCCTTAGTTGCTAAAACAACCACCAATAGTGATATCAAAAACTGCTGTGAAATCAAGTATAAACCACACATAGGCAACTTCCACCTTTTCATTCATATATATATTTTCTACTGTGTGTTCCATTCTATGCATCTGATGAACTGGGCTATAGCCTACAAAAGCTTATGCTGAAATAAATGTGTTAGTCTCTAAGGTGCCACAAATGCTCCTGTTCTTTTTACATAGGCAAAAATGTACAAAACATAATGCTCCAGATGCTTAGCACCCCAATAAACACATTACTTGTTTAGGTGCCTATGGATATAAGTGCTTAGCTGTAGACATACCAGTTTGAAAATGTGTCTACTTGGAGCAGCAATGGCAGGCTTGAAAAAAATCTTTCACATACTTTTTGGTTTTGCATAGAAATACATTAACTCCAATCCCCACCCACTCACAGTTATATGTAGTTTTTTCTTTACTAAAAGGTTGTCCGCAGCAGAGATCTCTCAAAGAATCATATACACTTACAGCTGATACAAAATGGAAGATCTGCTTTGAGCAAACCCTCAGAGAGAGCTTTTGTTCCCTTGGTGAATGACGTTTGTAAATTTTGGGACTCAAATCCTAGACTTGACTCATAGCTTGCAGTGAGTTAATGAATGCTAAAAAAGAGAGACAAGAATTCACTTGGGAACTTGAAAAAAACCTACTAAAATAAATTGGATAATGTGGAATTAAACTGCCCAAAAGTATCAGAATGTTGGGAATTCCTTTTTGGGTGGAAACTCAGAGAACCAAGTTTTGGAAATCTATGAATCTGACAATCACTTGTGAAACATATTGATGGATTAACAGTTTACACATATTTAGATTTCAGCAATCAATTATGCATGTGATACAACAGCAAGATCAGATGGTAGAAAATCTACATATGGTCCGTAGGCTAATCCTGAAGGATGGACTGTCTTGCAAGGAGCTAGTTTTCTTCTTGGTCTCGTCATGACTTGATTCAAAACCCATTGAAGTCAGTGGGAGTCTTTCCCTTACAGCAAGTGTTTAGTGTGTTTCATGTCCCAGTGAGAGCTGGTTCTCAGATCCATAAGGATGACAAATATAATCTTGTATGAATGTCTTTGCAAAGGATACCGTTATGTATACTGGGATTTATGACAGCACAGGTTTCAAATCCAGTACAAATCGAAATTAAGTCATTGTTCAAAGAGGATAAGCAAATTTTTTTAGCTCCAGGGTGCTTAAAAACGAATTAGATTAACATGTTTTTGATTTGCTACCAAAAAACAATAGCATTTTAACTGAGCTTCATAAATATATTACCAAAAATTCTTTTATTTATAGTATGAATTGGCAAGTCCCTACCATGCTCAGGGGACAGAGGGTGCCCTGAGAGCTATCATGCTCACCCCTGGGCTCACAGGACAGAAGTCCCTTTGTGGAAAACCAGCAGAGCTGCGATTCTGTGTGGATTGAGTGTGGCACGGAATACGTGAGATGGCAGGATTGCACCCAACACAGAAGCACTAGCTGTGTTACAAAGATGGAACATAACTTTGGCCAGGTCTACACTAGGGCGGGTCTTGACCTAAGAGAGACAACTTCAGCTACGCAAATAGCATAGCTGAAGTTGACATATGTTAGGTTGACTTACCTCAGTATCCTCACGGTGGTGAGTTGATCGCTGTAACTCCCCCGTTGTCTCCGCTTCTGTCTCTCCCAGTGGTAGAGTTCCGGAGTTGATGGGGAGAGCGCTCAGGGATCGATTTATCACGTCTAGGCTAGACATGATAAATTGATCCCGATAGATCAATCACTACCTGCCGATCTGGCAGGTAGTGTAGACCTGGCCTAAGTTAAAGCACCCTGAGCAACCTTCTTGTTTTAGTAGCTCTGACTACTGACACTATCTTCTGCGGCCAGTGTCTTAGTTCCCTGTCGAGCAAGCACTGGCATGCATCACAGTACATGGAGAGCTATAGCTAGATGGTATGTATGCTTGCACCTTTGTCCCTTGTCTTCTCTGCACTTGCTCTGGAATGAGCGACCACATTTTATCCAATCAAAAGGAAATGACTGATTTTCCAATGTTATGCTTACAAAGCGCTGCTTAACCAAGAAGGTTTTATGATGGGAACCAATCCTATAGCCCACAGTTATGCAAGTCACGTCTATGGGTTCTCTGAGAGCACTCTGTTCTCTGGCTATATCTTCAATGGCTATGTTTTCCTGTGGCCAAAAACCTACTTTCTCTGTGGGCCTGCAAACCTCTCCCTTCCAGAATATAGTGTCCATGGAGTATCATAAGTAATTTTTACCCTCCTGTAGGCTTTTTTTTTATGAGAGGAGAGCTTATCACCTTCAAGTCACACAACATAGAATCCATTGTACTTTTTCCTGTTTGATCTTTAAAAATTAAAATGTAGTTTAAGAACAGTTTTATTCCTGAGGTAATATAAAATTATTAAAAATAGAGAGGCACAGTCTTCTGATTATACAACAAAAAGATCTTTAAGATGGAGGGGAATATTGATTTTAAATTGGAATTATTAAAAGCATATGTGGTGTCCTTTATTTTCTGTTTCTGTGCAACGCACTGTAGAACAGTGTCTAAAATACTTTTAATAGCTGAGCTGATGTAGGTTTTGTGTTCCAGACCCTGCTGTAAATGAGAACTCCTGCTCATTGAGGGAAATTCAGCTATACAGACTGGGTACTCTGGTTATCCAACAGCAAAGTTATATCATCAGAGCAGCACATTGAATTGCTTTAATCTGTAGACAGTGTGAAGAAAATGTTGGGTTTTTGAGATCGTTCAAAGAGTCTAAATAAAACTGAAACTATCTGTTTGATTCATAAGAAGTAAATGAGTTCAGCAAATATTGAAAATGCTTGGAATACACATGCATTTGTGTTTATACACACACACACACACATTGTTGTAACTGATTTCCATAAATTACATAGATGCAATAATATTTTGAAAAAGTACAATAAAATCCTATTTAATAATTGGCTAGAGAAGTGTGTGTGAAGCCGTCATGCGCAGTAGAGACGGCCCAGACGAACGGTATGCTGGGAGGTGTAGTTTGGCAGCACAATATGGCCGCTGCGCGTACGCCGCCGAGAGAGAAGCAGGGTCTGGATCAGAGGCTCGGGGAGCGCAGGCAGGAGGGTGGCTGGGCGCAGGAGATGCAGGCAGGGGGCCCTTGGAGTGGGGGGAGGGGGGCTGAGTGAGCGGGGGGAGCCCTTGGAGTGGAGGGGAGGGGGCTGAGTGAGCAGGGGGAGCCCTTGGAGTGGGGGGAAGAGGGGGGCTGAGCGAGCGGGGGGGCCTTGGAGCGGGGGGAGGGGGGCCGAGCGAGCGGGGGGGCCTTGGAGCGGGGGGGGGCTGAGTGAGCGGGGGGGCCCTTGGAGTAGGGGGAGGGGGGATGAGCGAGTGGAGGGGGGCCCTTGGAGTGGGGAGAGGGCTCAGCGAGTGGGGGGAGCCCGTGGAGTGGAGGGGGCTGAGCGAGTGGGGGGAAGGGGGGCTGAGTGAGCGGGGGGGTCTTGGAGGGGGGCTGAGCGAGCGGGGGGAGCCCTTGGAGTGGGGGGAAGGGGGGACTGAGTGAGCGGGGGGGCCTTGGAGCAGGGGGAGGGGGGCCGAGCAAGCGGGGGGGCCTCGGAGTGGGAGGAGGGGGGCCGAGCGAGAGGGGGGCCCTTGGAGTAGGGGGAGGGGGGATGAGCGAGTGGACGGGGGCCCTTTGAGTGGGGAGAGGGCTGAGCGAGTGGGGGGAGCCCTTGGAGTGGAGTGGAGGGGGCTGAGTGAGTGGGGGGAGCCCTTGGAGTGGGAGGAAGGGGGGGCTGAGTGAGCGGGGGGGTCTTGGAGGGGGGCCGAGCGAGCTGGGGGAGCCCTTGGAGTGGGGGGAAGGGGGGACTGAGTGAGCGGGGGGGCCTTGGAGCGGGGGAGAGGAAGAGCGAGCGGGGGGGCCCTTGGAGTGGGGGGGAGGGGAGGCTGAGCGAGCGGGGGGTCCCTTGGAGTGGGGGGAGGGGGGATGAGCGAGTGGAGGGGGGCCCTTGGAGTGGGGAGAGGGGAGAGAGCTGAGCGAGTGGGGGGGCCGCGAGCCATTACCCTTGGTCCGTGTACACGGGCTTTTAGACTAGTAGTATAATATTTGGTTCCCAATCACCTTTATGACTTCTACAAGCACCAGTGACATGAGCTTATTTGGGCAGATCTGGAACCCTTGAAGATGGAAAGTGCTGACTCCCAGGACATTGTCCCTAAAATCTGTCTCCTTTTTACAGAAGGAATAATATCACACAGATTCATTGAGACTGGATTTGGGGATTCTGTGCAACAATCAATGGTCAAGTTAGGCATTCGGCTGCCAGATGACTGGGAAGAAAAAGCATGACCTCCTTGAGGGAAATTCTTTCATGGATACTTCTGCCTTGATAACTCATTGATTTTAAAGCCAAAGGGGACCATTCCATTATGGTAATCTAATCTGACTTCCTGCACAACACAGGCCACAGAATTTCAATTTCAAGTGATTCCTGCATCAAGCCCATAACTTCTAGTTTAGCTGAAGCATATATTTTAAAAAGCCTTCCAACCTTGATTGAATGACTTTGTGAGCGAAAATCCACCATATCCCTACGTAAATTGTTCCAATGGTTAATTACATTCATTGCTAAAAAATGTGCATCTTATTTCTAGTCTGAATTTCTCTGGCATCAATAGAGTGTGTTATGATTTTGTCTGCTAGATTAAAGAGGCTTGTACCATCAGAAATCACCTCTTCATGTAGGCATCTAGGGACTGTGACCAACTCACCTCTTAAATTTCTCTTTGCAGATCCTCCCTGCTTACACATTCTAAATCTCTCCCTCCCGCCCCCCTCTCCTGAGAGAGACCAGTTATAGAGGAACGGCAAAACAGTAATTCAGATTTTCCTGGCCTGAGCATTCATTCCTAGATGTTTCTCTTCAGGAGGGGATGATTGTGCCCATAAAACATAGCAGACATGTCAATGAGAATTCTAGAGACAATTCTTTTCAGTGAATTTCTACTTAGTTACAGTACCATATTTTTGTGTGTGTGTGAAGATTTTCTCCTTATTCCTTAACATCTTGCCCCTGTTTTGACAAGGCTTAACACCAGTGTCAGTGCAAGGAAGGTACAATATCTGTGAAAGGAGTGTTAGATCTCTACATGCTGGCCAGAACATCTGGGCCAACTTCTGGACAGTGTGGAAAACATACACTGCACCTTGCAAAAGGATGTAATAATAACAGATGTTGCCATTCTGAGCAGTCACCCAGTCATTCCTGGGGACAGTGTCTCCAAGCAAACATACTGTCTCAAAGACCTGCTCCATTATCCAGCCCCTTCCTTCCTATCTCTTCCTGGCACCAGCAGTGTTTTAATGACACACCTAGCCTTTAGGCTTTATCTCTGGGATTCTGATTATCCGCCAACTCTGGAGACAACAACTAGATTTGATCCTAGTCATATGGAAACAAAGCAACCAAATTATTTTCTGATATTTGTGGCAAATTACTCCCACAATATGGATGGGTCCTGCACTTTCTCTTCTTGTGGAGCCTTTTCCTTGCCTCTGAACAGGGTATTAACTGTCCCACAAGTATCCTAGCGGGGAGAAGGGGAGAGGGAGGGACCCGGGCCCGCCCTCTACTCCGGGTCCCAGCCCAGGGCCCTGAGGATAGCGGTAAACCACTGGGATTAGCTACTCCTTCCTCTGGACTATTTCCCTCTCCTACTCTTCAGCTTGTGGGGGGCTTCCTGCCCTCTCTCTACACAAGCCAGGTGTTCCTTTACTTAAGGTCTAGGTCTTTCTTAGCTCACCACAGCACTTCTTCAAACTCTCTCTGCTCCAACTTCTCCAAACTGCTCTCTGCTCCAATGCCTCCAAACTGCTCTCTGCTCCAACGCCTCCAAACTCCTTCCAAACACCCACACCTGTCTGCCTGAGGCAGGGGTTTTTATTAAGGCCTTAATTGTCAGCAGGTGCTCCTAATTAACCTGCTGCCTGCTTCCCTAGTCTACAGGGAGCCACGCCCTAATGAACCTGGAGCTGATATATCTCCCCTCAAACACTCTGCCACAGCTCCCTGACCTTCCTCTATCACATATTACATGTGCAGAGCACATGTTGAAGGTCCCATCTTGCACAATTTATTCCTAGACGTAGCCTTATTTCAATCAATGTCAATAGGACTCTCCTCAGTTGAGTAAAGGTTGGAGAACTGGGCCTTTTGCAAGCTATCGTCAACATGATGCTCATGCTCCATTTTCAACTGAGGAAGGATTACCTCCCTTTCTCCTCACAACTGTCTGGGCATTATTAATGTATTTATTACAGCTAAGTTTAATATCTTCATGTTTATGTAACAGATTCTGCCCAGATGTCAGAGCAATTATTTTCTGTAATCAAGAACTGGCTGCTGTATTAAAGCCTGTCATTCCAGAGCTAATGCAGAAAAGGAGGCAGCGTTGCCTAGCAGTCTAACTATGGGACTTTGGGAGTCAGGAGAAAGCAATTGTGCACTGAGCGCTGCCCTGATTCACTATGTGACCTTAGGCAAGCTGCTTTTCCTCTCCCTCTGGGGACAGTGATACCTAACCCTTATTAAAATATGTACAGATCTGAGAAGAGAAAGTGCTCTGTCAATGCTATTCCTAGCACAGGCAGATTTTTAATATCTCTCTCCCTCTGGCAATGAAGGGTTTGCTGAGCACGACAGACCTAAACAGCAACATTTTTTTTTAATCGTCTCCATTCACGTTGACTCAGAAGCTAGGGACTGAGGTATTTGGGAATAAGGCATCTAGATCTGGCTTGGGCAAAGGGATGCACTTCAGGATCAGTGTGGGAACTGATGGAATTGTAACCAGACATAGTTTTATTCAATGGTACAGAGACTAAAAGTGATGTGGGTGTAAATTGTACCCTATAAAACTCCCCAATCTTTAAAACTCATGATGACACTTCCAAAAAAACCAGGGGTGGACCCCCACCTCCAGCAGCCCTTTGCCCAGGCAATTCTCAATCCAGGAAGGTGGATGCCACATAAGAGCATCTTCCTAGTCTCAGGTTTGGTCTATACTGTCAGGACTTGGCCTTTGCTTGGAGTCTAGAGTCATGGCTTGGCCTCTAGTGTCATGGCCGCTCAGTCATGGGGAACTGCCTTTTTAAAAGCTGGGTGAAAGGCCACTTCTGATTGGGGCAAGCCGATTAATGAACTAAGATCTCATGTGATTGGCTGGGTGGGAAACAAAGCCATAGCCTTACCAGCTGAGCAGACCAGGAGACTGTTGCTTGGTAACACTATATACAGAGTCCAGCCTATTCCTTGTATCTCTGTTATGTGCTCTGGGGGCTCCCAGCTGCCCTGGCACTCCTCTTCCTTCTATAGACACTCTCAAACCATATAAGAAAATACAATGGATCAGGAATAAGCTCCTTAGCTGGGTTTGTTTAGCCTCTGCTACTAAGCGTTCACCAACTCTGTGTGGTGCTTTTAGCTTTGACTGATCCTTTTGGAGTTCAGCTCAGGGCCAGTTGCTTCTTTAAACTCAATGCAGACCCTTTAGAAATTATGTGCACGAGCCACTAACCGCTGCGAGGCAGGAATTAGAGTGGGAGGATCACCTGCCCTGTTGCAAACAACAGCCTCTGTGAAGCAAGAACTATACTGTGAGGGATGCCGAGAGAGAAAGAGTCCTGCGCAAGTTCTCTTTTTACTATGCACTCCAGAGCTTACTTGTTGCTGGAACGAGAGTATCTGGAGTATAAAGAAGCCAACATTTTTGTGAGTAGTATCTTTGTGTAATTTCCAATATAGAAACGGGGTATAACCAATTAACATGCAACTGGCATCATTTTACCTCCTGAGCCTGGCTTTCCCCCATTTTGTGTTCGCATCCCTTCCCACCCCCCTTCTCAACAAAAGACGTAAAACTACAAAATTATGTAATGAGTGTGTACCTACCGTTTTGACCTGTATTGCACTTGGGCAGCCAGCCAGTCCCGCCCCCCCCCCCCTTGCACCATATTGCCTCTATATACATCCATGGTACACCCACACCTGGAATACTGCATGCAAATGTGACCTCCCCATTTCAAAAAAGATATATTGGAATTGGAAAAGGTTCAGAAAAGAGCAAAAAAAATTATTAGGGGTGTGGAACAGCTTCCGTATGAGGACAGATTAATAAGACTGGGACTTTTCAGCTTGGAAAAGAGATGACTAAGGGAGGATATGATAGAGGTCTATAAAATCATGAGTGGTATAGAGAAAATAAATAAGGAAGTGTTATTTACTCCTTCTCATAATACAATAAAAAGAAGGCACCAAATGAAATTAATAGGTAGCAGGTTTATAACAAACACAAGAAAGTATTTTTTTCATGCAACTCACTGTAAACCTCTACCTCTAGAACTCCTTTTCAGAGGGTGTTCTGAACGCCAATACTATAACGGGGTTCAAAAGGGAGCTAGATAGATTCATGGAGGATAGGTCCATCAGTGGCTATTACCCAGGATGGGCAGAAATAGTGTCCAATAGTGTTTCTGGCAAACAGAAATAGTCTGTTTGCCAGAAGCTGGGATTGGGTGACAGGGCATGGATCTCTTGAAGATAACCTGTTTGTTCATTCCCTTGGGGCACCTGCCATTGGACACTGTCAGAGGACAGGATCCCGGGCTTGATGGACCTTTGGTCTGACCCTGTATCGCTGGTCTTATGTTTTTATGTTCACTGCATCTGCATTTCCATTTTATCAAGCTAGCTTGATCAGAGCGAGTGCAGATATGTCTACTTGAGCTGGAACTTACACCTTGGTGGTTGTTGGTTTTGGAGAGGGGAGAGTAGTTGGGGGAGGGGGGCTAACCCTACTATCTTTAATTTTCAAAGTTAGTCCCACAAATCATCAGAAGTAATTTAATTAACTAAAAATGTACATGGTTTCATAATAGTGGAGCTTTATTCTTTTGGGATTTCATTGGTAATTAGAGAACGTATGATAAGAATCCAAATGGAGGACCTGATATTACAGTCCTCATATGCATGCAAAAAATCCCACTGATTTCTAGTTAGCTTCACATTGGATTTTTAAGTGCCCCACTGGTACTTCTCCAATATGCACACAAAACCTTAATGGAACTTGGGAAAGGAATTTTGGTGTTCGAGTCCACATGGCAAGTGAACTACTTAACAAAAATGTAAACCAAAATATTCATGTGGACTGGCTGGGACTGATAACTAGTGTACAGTAAAACCCCGATTTAACGGACCCCGATTTAACGGACTTCGGATGCAATGGACAAAATTTCCACTGCATCCGAAATCCGTTTTTCGCGGGTCCCACCTGCGGGCGGGCTGGCTGCTCCCGGATCCCGCCTGCTGGCGGGCGGGCTGGCTGCTCCCGGATCCCGCCTACTGGCGAGCGGGCTGGCTGGCTGCCGGCTCCCGCCTGCGGGCGGGCGAGCTGCCGGCTCCCGAGTCCCGCCTGCGGACGGGCGGGCTGCCGGCTCCCGGGTCCCGCCTGCGGGCGGGCTGCCGGCTCCTGGCAGGCGGGCTGGCTGCCGGCTTCCGCCCGGGTCCCGGCAGCGGGAGAGCTCGCTGCCAGCTCCCGCCCGCGGGCGGGCTGACGGCTCCCGCCCGGGACCCGGACAGGCAGGTTGACGGCTCCCGGCCGTAAAACCTCCATATAATGGACTAATTTGGGCGAGGGGGTGTCCATTGTCAGCCGAAAGTCCGTTATTTAATGATTTTAAAAAATTATTAAATAACGGACTTTCGGCTTTAACGGACACCCCCTCGCCTGAATTAGTCCGTTATATCGAGGTTTCACTGTATATAAGAAGACAGTCAAATCCAGTGCTAGCTGATGATGCTTGGCAGTTATCTTTTCATAAAAATACCATCTACTGTAGTAATATGCTGTATTTCCTACCCATCCACCCTTTCTAAATAAAACAGGTTGAAAAGGACTAGGAGCACATTACATAGATATACTTATTTTTGTTGTTAGGTTTCATAAGAATCCTTCATGTTTCCACATAGTTAGTTAATGTTTCTAAAGCAGTTTAAGACCTTTGGATGCATGAAAATACTAATTCTTACTAACTGTTAATGTTAACTTAAAAAGTAAGCAAGTATTTTTTAAGGGAACATGTCAAGTTCATCATGTTCCACACTTCATCTCCTTTTTGTACCTTTGTTTTAGGGCATCTTTGTCACTCCTGTAAAGGAAAATTTGCTGGAATGGCTAGCTGAAGTCCAGGGACTCAAGGATTCTCTCTGGGAAGGTAACATAAAGATTTTACCATACCATGTGATTTTTAGAAGTGTTGTGTGTGTAATGTTATGTCGATCCTTCCATTCTTCTGGCTATTTGAAAAAATTGATCATTCAAACAGTTTTAAAAACTCATACAACACTTGACTGGCTTTTCATTATTAGCTGCACATTAGTTTTCAGAGCCCCTCCATGACTACATTAACATTTTGTAAATTATGTTTGTTGTTGTTCCATGTACAACGATGTGAATATTTTACAAAATAAGGCATGGAATTTTCATAGGCGGCATTGAATTTCCAATCCCAGCCAAGAAACTTGTGTCTCAGGAAATCACTAATAACCTCTTTATCTGTAGAGGGTTGACCCTCGCTTGGCACAGGTAGAGTAAGTAGTGACTGAAAGTTGTTACCCTCTGACAGCAGTTTGATGCCACAGTCCCAGCCTATTAAACAGACTGTCCATGTTAAAATTTCTTTTTAAAACCCCTCTTTTTGGTCCTAACTAGCCTCCTGTAAGGCTGGTGATAGAGAGTTCAGGCTTGCAAGATGCTGAGCTACTTCAGCTTCTACTGAACAAGTGCTATTTTACAGGAGGGCTCAGCACCGTACAAAATAGAGCCCAGAATAAAGAAGGAGTCTAACCTCCTCGCTCATCCCTAGCTATGTGTCCTTCCAAGACACATTGAGGCACACTGATGTGGTCGTACTGGGAAGCTTACCCTGTGTCAGAACTGGTTTGAGGCAACCATGAGCCTTAGGCACACATGGCATGGGGCTCCCTGTGGCTTCGTTCCCACAGTCTGGCCCCCATACCTTTCCCCCTACCTTGAGAGATCAAAGAAGGGATACAGAACCCCTTTTTCTCCCCAGGAGAAGCAGCAGGAGCTCTCACACTTATCAATGGTAGCAGGGTATCCCCAGAACTCAGTGACTCCATCTTGAGATGTATCAAGCAGTTCCCACTTCTCAGGCTGTCGGCAGCAGTTACAGTCAGGTCCTGTTTTCAAGGGTTTCTTTGCAACCCTTTGAAGAGTAGAAACGTCCTTTTTTAACAAATGAAAGATGAATCCAGGATGTAATCCTATGAGTCCAGGAATTGGGACACTAGGTTTAGGTGTATAGTGCTTCTGCCTTGCTCCAGGCCTGCTGTGTCTTGGCACATGGAGTACCTGTTCTGTGAATTGATTTTGGCTTCCCGGTCTGTTTATCTGACACTCCTCAATGGCACTAAATTCAATTGTTGATGATCATCCAGCAATCCAATAAGTATATGTATGATTAGGGATAGCTTAAATAAGCATTTTTATCTAATGTGAAGCATCTTGATTCACTTGTTATTTTCCAAAACCCGTTAACATTAGCACAAGGAACACAACTTTCAAAAACAAAACAAAAAGCCTATAATAACAAAGCCTTCATTGGACAAATGCAGCACAGGTGTGCTTGTTAAATACAAGATGGTACGTTAGTTAATACCAATCTCTCTTATAATAGGGGCTGTTCTCCAGCTGTCAGTAAAGTACACTGAAGAGTACAATAGTGTCCCCCCAACTGTTATATTCAACACCATTCCATTCCATCCTAACGGTAAGGACTGTGTGAGAAATTGTCTGATCATGTAGTTAGATATTTCAGTTATTTGTTTAGCTTGACTATTATTTCCCTGCACTATCATTGCTCCAACAGAAACCTTGTTCAAACCCTCCCAAAAACTCTGTGCAATTTTCAGGCAGGGGATTCATAAACCATGTCTAAGCCATGCATTTGAATGCTCAGGTTGTCCCCACGGTTGCATAAATCTCCATTTTCATGCCTGAATGCCCAAATGCAGGATTCATTGATTAAATGCGGGATTTGGGTCTTATTAAGACTCACATATTTGAAAACTGGGCTTTCTCTGGGCCACAGTATATTCTTAGAGACAATACAAGCACTTGTCCCTTCCTAGAGAGACGAGAGAGTGTCTGCTTCTGAAGCAGGAGCTCCCGTTTCCCCTGTGTCCTGCATAACTTCCCATCCTGCGCAAAGTGAAATGCAAGAAAGAAGTCTACGCAGCCAAAGGCAGTGTTAATAAAAGCTGAGCAGAGAGAGAGGACCATAGCTCACATTTGCCAAGCATTACAGTGCCCAGCCAGTACCTGGAACAAAGTTGTTTAAATTCCCCTATACAGTTCTCTTGTGATGACCCCCCCCCCCGCCGCCCGGCTCCCCGTTGCGGGGAGCCGGGCGGGGGGGTTGACAGCTCCCACCCGGCTCCCCCCAGCGGGAAGCCCGGCGGGAGCTGTCAAACCCCCCGCCCGGCTTCCCGCTGCAGGGAGTCGAGCGGAGGCTCTCAAACGTCCCCCCGCCCGGCTCCCCGTTGCGGGGAGCCGGGAGGGGGGGTTGACAGCTCCCGCTCTGCTCCCCCCAGCGGGGAGCCGGGCGGGAGCTGTCAAACCCCCCCCCCCGCCCGGCTCCCCGTTGCGGGGAGCCGTTGCGGGGAGCCGGGCGGGGGGTTGACAGCTCCCGCCCGGCTCCCCGCAGAGGGGAGCCGGGCGGGAGCTGTCAGCCCACCCGCCCGGCTCCCCGTTGCGGGGGGGCGGGGGGGGTTGACAGCTCCCGCAGGGGTCCCTGCTGCGGGGAGCCAGGCGGGAGCTGTCAACCCAGCCGGCTCCCTGGGGCGGGAGCCGGCAGCCCCCAATAACAGATTTCGGATGCATCGGAAATTTTGTCCGTTGCATCCGAAGTCCGTTAAATCGGGGTCCGTTAAATCGAGGGTTTACTGTATATAATAAACTTTGAAAGACAGAATTTTTTGTGGGCAGCTTCGGTCCTGGAAACTCATGCACTTTATAAACTAGGGGCGAAATATTATCCTCAGTGATACCTTTGCTTCCCCAGTGAAAGCATACATTGATGCTACTCAAAAGAGAGTTTAGCCCACAGTTTGATGCTTTGGTGATTCTGTGCACTTCAGAAATAGAAAGCAAATTGCTATGATGATCAGTGTAAATCTGTATTATTTAGTACTTGAATTGCAGCTATGCGAAAGGCTCCACTCAGGGTTTTTGCCGTTATACATACACTATACAAAAATAAAGTAAGAGTATAATCTAACTGAACAACCAGAGGGAGTGTGGAAGGGAGGACAAGTGTGACAATGATAGGAACACCCAATTACCTTGATTTTCCCAATGCAACACCTATATAGTCTGAGTAAATAAATAACACACAATAACTCTCACTAGTTCCTCTAGCATACAACAGCCATGTCATTAAATTCTTTTGAAATTACACAACAATTTTTTTCAATACAGTGGATCAACACTCGGGGAGACCTTGTCTAGATTTTCTAGACAATCCTAAAGAGTGGAATGGAAAGTTAACGATGAGTAGCATTTTACTCGCTATCCAGGTAAGAAAAGAGTATTGTAAATTATTTAGTTTCAATCTCTTTCATAAAAGAAAATACTAACTTGTTCTTTATTTATATAGTAGGGATTTCAAACTTGCAGACTGATTGTGTGATGTAGGATTATTCACTTGGTTTAAAATTAATAATGCAAATGGCTGGATGACTTCAGAGCCACAGCAAATATATTCTGTAGAACATCTTTTTTTTAATAAGATTAATTTATTTTTACTTCTGTATTTGTTCCCTGGTGTCTCATTTGGCAGTAGATTACTTCTGAGCAAGACAGATAGATAAATGAATGAGTATGATTGAAGCTGTTGCCAGTGCTAAATATTTTTGACCAGTAGCTACTTTGATCTTTTGGATTTATGCTCTCTTATCTTGAGTAAGCCACTGCTCCAGACATTGTACTCTGCCTGATTCTCTGTACTTCAAAAAATACTTTTCAAATGCTGATAGCTCTACTTTTAAATTCCTGAATTATCTCATGGTCAAAGTCTTGCTCATGAGTGTTGGCGTAGGTCTTGAGATTAGTGAGTAACTCAAAGCAGTTACCTTCATTTGTGACACACAGGCCTCAGTGTTTCAAATTTGCTGCCTTTTCTTCCAAGAAAAAAATTCATACGTCTTTCTCCTTGGAGCAAGTCCTACCCCTTTTTAATGTCTTTCCCATCACTGTGAAGGATATCCTGCCCTCCACTCATGACTGAAAATGTCCCCCAGATGTATACGTGATTTTTGTAGATACCCTAGTATTGGTTATGAGTTAAACAAATGGCAGTCATGTATCATTCATGGCTGTCTGCTTGGAATTATACAAAACCTGAGAGAAAACAGGAAGAAGGAGTATAGGTTATGAACATGTAGCCCTTTTTTAAGGAAATCAAAATGAAGGGCCCAATCCTAATCCTAAAAAAGCCACAAAACGGCCTCGATTTTGTTTTGAATTTAACATACCAGTATGATTGTTATTAATTCATTGTAAAACTATGAATGCAACAATTTTGATGGATTGTGTGTACTGAGAAGAATAGATGTTGTAGAGACCAATATGTACTCTCTCTCTTTCTCTCTGTGTTTATACCTTTCTACAGGTGATGCTTTCTAATCCAGAACTGGAAAATGCAGTGAATGTGGAAGCAGCAGAAATGCTGAAAAACAACATGTCCTTGTACAGACAAATGGTTATACAATGTGTTAGAACTAGCCAACACCTAGAAGGTAATACTGTACTTGCTTTGTTATTACCCATAAATATAGTCTTGTTTCTTTTAAAACTCCTTCTTTAAAAAACAGTTTATTGTATGTTCAAAAGTAAATTTATACTAGTATGCTTGGTAATTTAATGTCAGCAAACACCAATTAGTGTTTTGAAAGGGAGTAGGCTGGGCCAAATTCAGAGCGAAGGTAAGTGGTCCTATAAGTTACATGTTGTGGAGTGAGTGCCAGTGTAATTTACATAATGATATTAGGGAAAGTTAGATTTGTTGCAGGAAAAGGAAGTCAAAGGAACAGTGTTAGGTGAATCAGGGAGCCAGAGAGCAAAAATACTGCCATTCTTATCATGACTTACCTTGTAAATCTTCATGAATGACATTTAGTGTGCTATGGTCAGGCGATACAATGACTAGTCTGCAAAAGCAACTACAACTGGGGTAAAAATTGGGGCAGAATTTGGGTCAGTATATTTAAAGTTATTGGTGCAAGCAGGGCATGTGGCAGATAGGAAAGGTTAGTTCTGTGGCTGTACTTGTTCTCAATGAGCCAAATTCCAGTCCATTCTGACCACTTTATGCCACTCAGGTGCCACAAAGTGGCTGTATTCTGGCAATAATGGGTTGGTGCCTAGAGGAGAATTTCCTTATTGCAGGGGACCTCCCTGCTGGCACAAAGCCACCAGAATCTGCTGCTGTGCCAGCTGTCTACCCAAACCTCTGGAGTACCTGTGGGACAGCTGCACTCCTCTTGGCTGCTGTTATTAATGAAAGGGACAGGAGGAGTAGCGCCAATGTTCCCTCTAATTTTTGACAGGCCGTGTGTGCAAAAAAATTCTTCTGTGCAAATTTTTATACTTCTGTGAAAATGTTTGTGCGTGTGGTGTTTCGATGTGTGCACGGGGTTTAGGATCTGTGTGCACGTGCACAGCTTAGAGGGAACAGTGAGTAGTGCAGAGTGGAATAAACCCAATATCTACCATCATGCATAGGTGGTGGGTTGTTAATTGTATGAGTACTGGAGGGAAATATAGAACCAGATCTTTATCTGATGTAAATCAACATTGAAGTCAATGGAACTGAAACGATTTACAGGGTCTGACTCAAAGTTTTTTTTTTAAATGTTCATCTTCTCCTTTGCAGACCTTTCTAGCATGGGGGAAGATTATGCTTCTTCTCTGAAGTATTACTTTCCATCTGAAGCATCTTCTCAGGGCCATGTCAGGTAACAAGTTATGATGAATTAAAAAATCTTGGCCCCACTGAAGCCAATGAGAGTTTTGCCTGTGACTTTAATAGGGCCAGGATTTCACCCCTATTGTGCCAGACTCACCCTGAATGCTAGTTCCTGGAAATAGGGTGGGATAGGAACTCAATATACTAGCTTCAAACCCTAACACTAAGGGAATTCACAGGTGACCAGATACAATCAGATTCTGGAGTGATGAATAGGGGCTTGAATTAGGAAGAGAACCTGGCCACATATATGTTAGCTTGGAATTTAACCTCAGAATTATTTCAGTAGTAACGTCATGCACAACTCTTTCACTATAGAAATAAATCCAAAATAAAAACAATCTAGTGTATTTATAGAAAGAATTAATTGGTTTCCCTATACTATTAAAATAATAAATGACCTAAAATATGTGTAATCTCCTGAAATAAAATGTCATTGACTAGGTCAGACCAAAATATCATTTGGCCTAACAATGACACAATCCCTGACTATCCGCCTGTAGGTGAGGGACTTATTGCAGTTGGACACAAGACTTACTGGCAATAACTGTGAATGCAACCACTTGCCAGATGTTTCCATGAGGAAGTTAAATAATTGAGAATATCCATTAACAGGAAAATTAAAATAATTGCTGTTTTTGAGATGTAGCTCTTAATACAACCTCAACCTGATGTTGCTCCTTCTGAAGTTATAGGTGGAAGTTTTGCTGTTAACTCCAGTGGAAGTGGGATCATTAAGTTTTGCATGAACTTCAGAGGATACAGAATCAGAAACATCACACAAAGAATGAACAGTATTAGTTTGTCACCAATAGCTTATGGATCAATCCCACTTTCTTTGGTGACCCAAAACTTCCATTGACTGAAGTGAAAGTTCTGGGTCTGGAATGGAAGGAATTAAGGGTCAAAGGCCATAATGGAATCATTTCCTTTTCAGAATATAGCTTTAAATATTGGTAAAAGCAAAACACCCTGAAGAGCTGCTTTTGACATTTTACAGGACCTCAAAGGGCGGGTGTGGCGGGAGGACATCAGCTAGATAAAAATAATGGTAGTCATTGAACTCAAGGATCCATGTTTTCTCACGGACTGGTTTCCTTTCCTCTCAACTTCACTATTATCTTCTGAATGTCTGACAGCAATGGGTTTGCAGTGGTTTTCCTGGTTCCCACATACGATTATCTCTTGTTATTTATAAAATTATATAGAATTGCATAGACTGATTTGTTTTATTTGACTTTTTTGAGTATTAATTTTAAAGGTATTTAAACAAAAGCACCTAGCACAGGGGTGGGCAAACTACAGCCCATTGGCCCGTCCTGCCCGGCTCCTGAGCTCCTGGCTGGGGAGACCCCTCTCCTGCCTTCCCCGCTCCCTGAGCCTCAGCCACCACACAGGTAGCACTCAGAGGGTGTGGGGGGGACGGACAGCACACGCCTGTGGATCAGCAGGGCTGCATGTCTAGCTCCAGCTGCCAGACACACTGCTCTGAGTGGAGTGGTAAGGAGGCTGGGGGGTTGGATAAGGGGCAGAGGGCTCTGGGGGGCAGTCAGGGGACAGGGAATGGGGTGGAGGGGTTGGATAAGCATGGGAGTGTGAACTAAAATGTATACTCCTCTGGTGCAGACTAAAGCAACATGTAGACAAGTCCTGACACAAAGGGTAAAAACTCCCACTGATTTCAGAGGCAGGCTGACTCTGGGTGTCTGTACATTAGTAGTAGTTGTAGTAGTAGTAGTCATAGTCGCATAAGACCCTGTTGTGTCAGGTGTGGTATAGAGGTATAACAAAAAAGACAGTTCCTGCCCCACAGACCTAGGTAAAAATCACCTTCACCACATTAAAATGAGTTTACTTTGCTACCCAAACAATTTTGCTTAAACATGTAATGGCAAGAGAGAATACATTTCAAAAGGCCAATTGACATTCATAATTTTGAACAAAATAATGTATTGTGGAGATACATTAGAATAAGGTCTCAACCAACTTTTCTTTTTCTGATTTTTGGCTTTAACCCCCTCTTCTAAATGACTCAAGCGAAATCTCTGTAGTTGATGTCTAGTATAAATGGTCTTTGACCAGTTTTTTGGGGGCCAGAATGAAGTGGTCTGATGTGCTGTTTCTGAAACATGTCACAAACGAAAAAGATGTATTTTTCTCTTTTTCAAAATTATTTTCATGTCACATTATGTCTGAGGCAGCTGGGCCATGAAACCTTACACTTGTCTTTATTCTAGAGTCTGTGTAGAGATCTGGGGTGAAATCCTGACTCCATTGAAGTCAATGCTAAAACTCCCCTTGAGTTGAATGGGGCCAGGATTTCATCTCTTGAGTTTAATCCTTGGTATAGATGAGGAGGTGAGGCTGGCTAGGGGACTGTATTAGCCTTGGTGCACGTTAGAGTGAGCACAAAGTTTAACTGGGGGGAGAATTTGGTCTACAGTGTGAATAAACCAGACAGTAGTGCAAGTAATAGTTAAAAAATGCAAGATTTAAATAACCACTTTGCTTCATTTACATTGAATATATGTGTAATAGTTTTGAGACTAAAGATATAGCCATAAAACATATAAAGAGGATTTTAAAACTCTCCCCTGTGTTGTTTGTTGGTGAGGTATGATAGCTATTTTAGAAGGTATATGTTCCTGTTAGCTATATATTCCCTTAACCAGATCTGCTTTATAAATAATTAGAAAATTGGTTCTTTTGTACTAAATTTATCCCTGGAAGAGGCTGCCGGGGGTGGAGGGGCAGACCATGAAAATAATCCATCTGGTTGTCTCATAAACCGGTAACATGTAAACATAGCTAAAATGTCTTTAAAATATTAGTGTTTGCTCTTGTTTAAGCGGGCTGCTTTACACACCGATGACTCTATATCTCTGTCATTTGCGAGCAGCCAGCAACGCGATAACATAAAACCCTTTTAATACATTCTGTTGTTTTGTGGAAGGTTATGCATGAAAATCTGTGTTTACTACCAAATCGTCTGATCACCAGAAACTTTACTATGCATTTATATTTTCAGAAGGATTACAACCGTTTCGTTTGAAGATTACCACAGGATGTGGTCAGGAATAGCCACATCAAAAGCAGCAGAATATTTTAATGCCCCATGTAAGATGATATGCCTGATTTAGAAAAATTAAACATAATGGACCTGATTCTTCTCTCCTGCTGGATTTACACTAGTAGTGTAACAACTTTGATTTCAGTGGCATTGCTGAATCAAGCTGTATATCTTAAGCATCCACAAATTAGGGTCAGATCCTCAGATGATGTAAATTGACATAGCTGCAGTGAGTTCAGTAGAGGTATGTCAGTGCTGAAGATCAGGCGCTTATTCTTATTTATTATTGCGCTGTCCTAGGAGTCCCAGTCATGGATTCCGCCTAGCACAGCGGGTCCAATCTACAAACATGGAACAAAAACAGGATCTCTGCCCCCAAGAACTTACATTCTAAGTAAATTCTTGTTAGGAAGTTTGGAAACCTGGGTTTGTATGGCAGGAAATGTATTAAGGAGTCATTAATGAAGTGATCGTCATGATGAGTAGGAAAACATTTTGAGAGGAGGATAAGATCAAAACAAAACAGATGTGGATTATGGCCAGCACAGTGTTTTGTTGATAATGCGGTGTTCCACCACTAGAGTCTGTTGTAAATAAGGATACGTCTATACTAAGTGTTCGATGTATTGGGGATCGATTTATCGCGTCTCGTCTAGATGCGATAAATTGATCCCTGAATACGCTCTCCTTCGACTCTGAAACTCCAGCTCTGCAAGAGAGTAAGTGGAGTTGCTGGGGGAGCCGCCACGGTTGACTCACCGCCGTGAGGATGCCAGGTAAGTTGAACTAAGATACTTCGACATCAGCTATGCAAATAGTGTAGCTGAAGTTCCGTATCTTAGTTCAAACCCCCTCGCCCCCCCCCCCCCCCCCCGCAGTGTGGCCCAGGCCTAAGTTACCAGCACACTCGGATGCATGACAGTGCTTTAATAGGATTTATGGGGGATTGCGTACTTTCAGTCTGCATATTTATATTGTTGTTAATTATTTATTGTTGTTTATAATTATTTATAATTATAATATAAATATAAATATAATTTATAATTATATTATTTATATTGTTGTTTATTATTTATTGTTTAGGGGGATTACTTACTTTCAGTCTGCATATTTATATTGTTGTTTATTATATAGTCTATTCAAAAGAAAGGTGTATCATATAATCACCATTTTATGTTCATGCATTTCAGTGGTAATTCTTGTTCTATTTTGTTGATTTTTCATAATACTTTAAAAATGCACATATAGTGTTGCCATCCACCTAAGACAAGAGATCAAAATTTGCTCTCAGTTACAGTAGTGTTTATCAGAGTAACTCCACTGACTTTCGTAGAATTACTTCAAATTTGCCCAATTTTAACTGAGGTCAGAGTCTGGCCCAGGGACCTATTAATAGCAATACGTAGTTGTTAGTGGCTGAGGTTCTGATTCCATTGCCTCTCATTGACTTTAATAGTGCAGGATTCTGCTATAAAGTTCTCTAAGTGATGCATATGCCTGTACTACTTTGATATTTAATGTTTCTTTGGGGAATGTGATGACTGGTGCATCTTTTTCTCTAACTGTAACTTTCTGTAATTATGCCATTATAGTGTTTGAAGATCCAGCATTTATAGGGAACTGCTATGACTGGAAGGCAAAAAATGTAAAAGAAACAGGAGAATGGGATGAGAATACGTAAGTGTCTTAAATCCAGTGTGCTTAAATTGCTATATATTTGGGCACAGGAACTTTGCATATGCAATGGTAGCATTTGAACTTTAGTGTTTTTGTTATAGTTCGGGGTCGGCAACCTTTCAGAAGTGGTGTGCCAAGTCTTCATTTATTCACTCTAATTTAAGGTTTGGCGTGCCAGTAATACATTTTAGCGTTTTCAGAAGGTCTCTTTCTATGTCTTTAATATGTAACTAAACTATTGTTGTATGTAAAGTAAAGACGGTTTTTAAAATGTTTAAGAAGCTTCACTTAAAATTAAATTAAAATGCAGAGCCTCTGGATCAGTGGCTAGGACCCAGGTAGTGTGAATGCCACTGAAAATCAGCTCGCATGCCACCTATGGCACCTGTGCCAGGTTGCCTACCCCAATAGTTTCAGGCTGTCCATATCTGTACCCTATAAAATGTTACCAGACTGTTGATAATTGTTCTGAACTGTGTCTTCGATTTTGAAGTTTAGGGCCAAATCCCACCCTGTGTTGTGTGGTTGGTCTGAGGGAAGAGAGCACTGGGAACAGAAGTAGTGTAGGATTCCCACGTAGTAGTGTCCAAGAAAGTTCTAGGACAGGGATTTACTTGAATGGATGCATGCTGCATTTTTATGGACCAGCAGTAAGGTGAATCTCTTGAGCACCGGAATGACTCTGTGACTCCCCTAGGTTCTCCACCGCTTCCTTCCACCCTGCCAAACACAGCTCAGGCAAGTAAACTGAGCCGAGGATCTGGACCAAGGCCTTAAATTTTGAGTGCCTACTCACAGTTTGCTCTAAGTTCCCCTGTGACAGAAGCTCTGCTTCCAAGGCAAAGCTAAATGCAAGGTCATTGTGCTGCCTTGTAATCTTTCAGATCAAACTGGACTTTCTCACTTCTTTTTATTGCTGCTGAAGCTTTACAACAGGCCAAAAAGTTAGGAAGCCCTTTTATGGTTCAAATCCTATTTGCCTTCAACATGAATTGGAAGAAAATGGTAAATTCAGGTTGAATTTGAAGGACAGCAAGTTCTTAATCCAAATTAAAAACTTATTTTTCTTTCTGAAGAAACCTCTAAAAAAATAAGGTTAATTTTCCTTTGACATGACTTCCTTGTTTTATTTCCTTTAACAGAACTCCTTTGTTTTGTATGTTTGATAATTGTTTCATTATGTAGTGCCGCAACGTCCTACATGACCCAAGAAAATATTCAGAAAAACCAGGAACTTGTCCTTTTAAACTCATCTGTCCATTTTTGCATAAGACTCAACAGTCAGGAGTTGTTTCAGAAAGCTGTCTTTTTCACTGTCAAGCATAGCACATTTTTCATGTTAGTTTCACTGGAGCTGGAAAGGAAATTACTGTGTGGGGTTTTTTTGTGTGTGGGGGGGGGGGGGAGTGGTTACAGGAGGGAGCCTATTGGTTTGAATTGGCCACATCTCACTGCCATCTGGTGGTAGGAGACCATGTACTGTCAACAGATTTTTTTCTGTCTTTGAACTTCTGGCTCTGATTAATCAAGGGCAGGTTGAAATGCCCAGAACCAGGTTCAAACAGAGTTACCTCTCATACGGTATTCTTTCCCCAGTTGCAAACAGCTCACAAAACATGTTCGTGCTTTAAATTTTGCAATATGTCCTTCACTTGTACCTTTGGGTAGGGAAGTAAGGGGCCAAATTTTCTGACATCAGTGCAGAAGCAACCTTAATTGTTGGCTATAAAATAATATAGTTTATGTTTTCTTATTAAAATTGTAGCTCATTCATGAAACATTATAAAACAGATTGCAACACAGTTTGCTTTTATATAACACTATTCATATAAAAGTATTACAAGATGTTTCACAGCTGATTATGTACATTCATTTAATACAGTAGTGTATACGGAATTAGTGTTGAGTCAAATTCAGCTCTCGGTTACACCAGTAAAAATCTGGACTAACTCTGCTGGGCCTATGATTTACCCTGGAATAACAGATAGCTCATTGTAGCACATCATCGCTAGATGAGATATTTGCCAATTTCAGTCAGACGAATTGCTGGAGGTTTCATCACATGATATAATATTTAGTTAAAGTTTAATCTTTAATTCCTGGAGGCTCCAGGACAATCCTAAAGAGTTGGCAACCCATAGAGCAGAGATACAGAGAACAGTTGATCATAAGGGACATCCACATACACGATATGTTGTTTATAATTTTAGTGAGGTTATAAACTCATAGGCCAGAATGCAGAGGTGGATCTTGAAATGGCATTGAAAGCAGCCAGACTCTCAGGGCGGATGGATAAATCCTCTGAAGATAGTGTGCAGGGACAAAAGGGGTGAATGGTAAAGAATTAGTATCAGGAGGGCATGTGGAATGGCCTGGAGTGTTGGAGACTCTTGAAAATTAATAGAATCAGAGAGGTAGCCGTGTTAGTCTGGAATAGCAGAGGTAACAACGAGTCCTGTGGCACCTTAAAGACTAACTAAAGTATTGAAGCATAAGCTTTCGTGGGCTAATACCCCACTTCATCTTCCACTGCGTGCATCCGACGAAGTGGGTATTAGCCCACGAAAGCTTATGCTTCAATACTTTAGTTAGTCTTTAAGGTGCCACGGGACTCTTTGTTACCTTGAAAATTAATGGTTAGGTTTAATGTCAGAGTGAAGTTTTCTGAAGGTGGGACTAAAAGGAATAAATAAGTTCCCCGGCACACAGCTATAGGCCCTCGTTCAGCAAAGTACTTGAGCACAAGCTTCCAAATGAGGCTCTCAAAGTGTTTTACTAATTAATGCAGCTGCACAATTCCCCGGTGTGGCGGGTGACTCCATTACCTTCATTTTGCACATGAGGAAACTGAGGAACCAGAGAGGTTAAGTGACTTAATGTGGTAATGACTGCGTAAAGATTGATCCTTTTGTATTTTTTCACTTCTGATATGAAAAGGCATTACCATCATGTAGACTAACTGAGAACCATTTCCTTTTTAAAATTCAGTGCTGGTGGGTCACGTCAGAAGAAAAAGGACATAAAGTAAACAATACACGTCTACTTTTCTTTTTAACTCTTCCTACCTGAAAACAATGGTGCAATTTTATTTATCAAAAGCTAATACTTTGTTTGCCACCTTGTGGCTGAAAAGAGAATGCATTGAACAAATGTTCTTTTTATGTAGTTGAACATTTTATCAAAGATAAATTAAAAGTCCCATGAACGGCAGCCCATTCTATAGCCTTTTCCCTTCTGCAAAGGGATCGTAAATATTCCCGAAGGTATGAATATATCAAATATTCTCTACCAGCCAAGAGAAAATAATAAGACATTTAAAAACCATTGGGGTGGCATCCTGTTATGCCTCCGTTTTAAAGTACATCATACTATGAATTTAATTACTCCAACAGTCTTCTCTCACACACTTTGTTATATTCTAATGGTACAGAAAGTGGAGAGAAGTCTGAGATGTTAACAATAGTAAATGAATCCTTGAGGCGGAACGTAAATGTAGATGTGACATACCAGGATACAATCCAGATTAATGAGTAGCGGTGTCACCCTGCCCAGTAACCTGGGGTGCCCTGTACAATGCTTTGTGGCTCACAAACAGCCTAAGTCACTCCCAGGTGTGTATGTGTGCTGCAGCCAGCTAGCCACACCTTGCCTCTTACCAGCCTTAAAGAACACAATCCCAGTCTCAAATTTCCCCCCAGAAACACATCTTGTACTGCCCAGCCTTCTCCTGGGCAGTGCAAATATGAGTCCATTCTTCCTTTGAGGGAATAATATGCACACAACTTATTACTGCAAATGGAGTTACCCAGAAATTTCAATCTGAACTGACTGTTTTAACTAAAACAGTAAAAAAGTTTATGAACTACAGAGAGAGATTTTAATTGAGTACAAGTAATAACGCATAAAAGTCAGTAATGGTTACCAGGAAAATAAAGAGAAGACATTTACTAATGCCTAAGTTAATAAACTATCGTAGATTCAAACAAAGTTTCTCACCACATGCTTCAGCAGATTACTGATCAAACTCTCAGGTCAGGACCCATGCCTGCTTCCTTTGTCTCTTCAGGCGCACTGAATACATTAGGCAGGGAGAGAGAAAGAGGTGTGTGGGGGGTGTTTGTCCCTCCTTTTATAGTTTCAGTTCCCCCTTGAAAAAGCATTTCCAGTTGAGACCCCAAAGAGCCAAAGAGTCTATGTAGAAGGATATTTTCTCCTGTTTTTTGCCATCTGTTGGAATTTTCTTTGTTTCCCTTCCTGCTTGATGATTCTGTTACTGCTTAAATGCAAATTAAGCAGAGCATACATTCCTTTGTCTAGGACAGATCTGTTCGCAAACTTCTGTTTTGGGCAGTGCTGTGGCATTTGGAACATGTGTTAATAAC
Source organism: Sternotherus odoratus (assembly GCA_032164245.1). Taxonomy (NCBI): domain Eukaryota; kingdom Metazoa; phylum Chordata; order Testudines; family Kinosternidae; genus Sternotherus; species Sternotherus odoratus. The sequence continues at coordinate 77,154,013 of JAVMKO010000008.1, read as the reverse complement.
ACCATAGAGGGGAATCTTATAATTTCACATACTATGTTGTGTCACATATTTTATCAGGACAATACTGTTTTTGTACTTGGGTCACAAGTAACACCTTAAGTGCACACCAGGAGGTTTACATGGACCAATTAATGCACAACCTGTTAGTATGCTTTAGAAATCACACCCTTGTAGAGTTCATTACCCAACCAGTGTAGACAAGCTCTCAGTTTGACATATGTCTATACGGCTCAATTCTGCAAGGTGCCAAACACTCAAACCCTGATCCAGAAAAGCACTTAAGCACATGATTAACTTTAATTATGCCAGTAATCCCATTGACTTTAGTGGAACTACTCACATGTTTATTATGCATGTGCTTAAGTGATTTACTGGATTAAGGCCAGAGTTACAGAACCATACCTATAATCAGTGTCACTTTCAGGTTCTTATTTATTACAGCTTCTTAGTGATTTGCTGATTATGAATGGGCTTAAGCACGTTTGAAGTTGAGCACATGCTTAAGTGTTCTGTTGATTTGGGCCCTATTTAGTTAGTTTTAACCAAATTTATGTTTGATAGTATCCATTAATTTACTTCTGTTTCTGCTTACAGATACAATGCTACTGTCTCTCAACTCATCAGAAAGCAGAGGCAACAAACAATAGAAGAGAAACTGATAGAAATTAGGAAAATGGAACTAGACAACAACCTGCTTTACCAAACTCCAGGTAAAGAATCCATGCCATACAATGTAAGATTTCTGATATGTGCACATAGAACCTGATTTGCTGTTCGCTTGCACTAGTGTAAATCAGAATTAGCTCCATTGTATTTTAAAACCAATGTGAAATTTGAATCAGTTCTGAAGAGTGTTGGCATTATGGACCCAATCCTGCTTCTGTTGAGGGTAAAACTCCAGTTGACATTGATGGAGCAGTATCGGGTTCAAGGGCAGAAACTGAGTCTATCAGTATATGCCTGGATTCAAATCTCCTACACCCTTGTACTGGTTGCAGTTTTTATTCTCTCTTGACCAAAGCATAAATGGAACTTGCAAATGAATTTCCACCCTTCAATGAGAACTGACCAGGCACCTGATCCAAACCCCATTGAAGACAACGGGAATCTTTCCATTCACTTTAATGGATCAGGCTCCAATAAGGCATCAATGAGAATCAGGTTTACAGATTTGATTCTCCTGACTTGCTCTAGTGAAAAGTAGGAGTAACTCCACTGAAGTGAGTGACGTTTCACCTGTGTAAAAGAGAGGAGAATCAGACTCTACACTTCTAGGATCAGGAATTAGGTCACATTTTCACGAGTAAAAGATACAGGACAGGCTCTTAATGATGATGTTACATGTGGGAGTCAACAGAGTCTTACTGACACAGTCTTTAATACCATGAGTGTGGTGGTGTGAATGACAGAAGGAACTTGTCACTGGTCCAGGACAGAACTTTGCTTGTCCTGAGCCTGAATCCCAGTGTACGAGGGGGAGAAACTCCACATTTGATAGGTTGGGGTTTGGGTTTTAATTCTATGGCAGTTGATGAAATAGGTTTGTGATGTTATAAGTAATCTCAGTTTAGATGGGATGCGGTCAGAGTTCAGGAGTGGCAGACAGAGGTGTATGATAAATGTGGTTTATCACATGATTCTGCAATTTTTTCACATAGGCATCATGTGATTTATAGTATGTGTGAATACATATGTACAGTCTCTGGGGAGATATGGAGCCAGAAATCAGTGCAAATTAAAATCTGCATTTTAAAAATGAAAAATGTGACTGTGGCTTGTTTTGGATACTTATTTGTACTTACCTGTTGTCTCCTTTTTCTTTATTAATCTGCTGTTCTATGCATATTTCAAACCATCACTGTGCCTGATCCAGTACCACACAGTCAAGCAGCAGGTGAAAAGAGACCCCTCAGCAAAGAGGAAGAGCCGTGGGAGAGTGAAGTGGACAATTTAGTAGCCTGGACTAACACTCTTTGTACCAAAGGATTAGAGGATTAAACTGTGAGATCACACATACAGACCAGGAAACACTTTTTTCTTGCCATTTATCCAAAGACTTCTGTACCATCCCTAAGGGCTGAATCCTTAGTTCTCTCTCACTCTCCTTATTCAGGCAAATTTCTCTCAGCTTCAACAAGAAGGGGAGTAAAAACTGAGCAGGAATCTGTTTCACCTGTGTGAACCTGTGCCACCACATTGTCTTCAGTGGATTTGCTGTGGAATTACCAGTTGGATCTTACTACATCTCTTTGTTGGTGCTGCACAAGATGGAATAGACTCTGCAGTGCACTCTCTTAGTTGTATTCACTCTAGAGGACTTAACAGAGTAAAAAATGGGTTGGTCAATACAGACAGATCTGCTCTCTGTGTGTGTTTGGAGCCAGTTCTGTTAAGAGACCATTTTTCCATAGTCATTTTTATAGTCAAACTACACTTTAAGGTTCTGTCTTTAAGCACTCAAAAACCAGAAAATGGCAAAGCTAATGTTGTTCTTGTAACCTTAACTCTGACCTTTCATGCTTATGGAGTCTGATGCAGCCTTTAATATACATGATCCTTGAACTAAGGTTAGCTGAGAAAGGAGTGAATGTTGTACAGCTTCTGGTAAAGAAATTAATGTGTGTCTTAAAACTAACTTTCTGGCTTATCAATAAGTGGCCTTATCTAAGTTATAAAGGCAGCTCACTTTAGATCTACTAGTCTGGTGGCTAACAGTCTCTGGTAAATCACAGGTATGTGAAAAAAGAAGGGAAGGATTCATAAAGGAAGATATAAGGCCTATGGCCTGTATCCTTGCTACCTAGATTTCAAGACCAATCAGGTTCTCTTATTTAAGTCAGGAGGAACTTTACTGTCTTGGGGGCTGTTCTTTTGCTCTCTATGTCTGTGTGGTGCCTAGTACCAGTCCCTAGTTCCAGTAGTACCAGTTCTAGGTACTACTATCATTTAACTAATAATAGTGGTGCACTGTGTGTCATAGGGGAACCTAAAGACAGAGAAGACTGGTAAGGGGTACAAATGATGATTTGTGATGGAATTCATTAGAAATGTGAGTTATTTGGTAAACTGAAAAATATTTAGAATCTAGCACAGCTTCCCATCTGTACAATGAGGATAATAGACTTCCCTACCTCACAGGAGTGTTGTAAGGATACACACATGAGATATTATTAGGTGCTCAGCTACTACAATGAGGTGGGCAGAGATAGGGAGGGGGCTGTGATGAGGCAGATAGGCCCCAAACTGGCAATGAAAGGCCTGGGGAGCCAATGAGCCCATCCGACTATGCTGGCAGCAAATGTGAAGCATGAAGAGGGGAGTTTAAAGGAGGAGACCTAGTTCCCTCAAATCTGCTTCTCCCGATGTGAGAAGCCTGGCTGCAGACCAGAGACTGAGCTAGGTTGTCGGTCAGACAAGCCCCACTAGAAGGGACGACCAGACCCTGGCAGATTGACTGACGTATTCACTGCTTGAAGACAAGCCCCGAATAGAAGAGAGGGTACCACTGAGCATCCATCAGAAAACCCTGTTTAGAGCTGTGGTTTCTTGTTCTGGATTTCTTTTGGATCTCAACAGCGTGGAAGGGGTAGGTCTGAAGTGTGCCTTAGCTGGAAGGACAGATGGCCTATAGTCAAAGACCTGTGACTGGGTGAGTCATGCCCTGATGGGCCACTAGGCATACCACAGAGGCACACCCAGTCAAAGGGGTGTTGTAAGTACCTAAGATGGATGGATAGTGCTCTGAACTGGGATGTAAATGATGACCTCTGGGATCTCTTCCTGGCTCTGCTTCTACCTATTGCATGTTCTGGACAATTCACCTCTGGCAGCCTTTGTTTCTTGTCCCATCCTTTGTTTCCCTTTGCTATTATGACTGCAAACTCTTTGAGGTGGGGTCTGTGTCTCTCCATGTGTTTGCACACCCCAAAGGAAGTCTGATCTCATTTGCAGGTCTCTAGATAGCTCTAAAAATGCAGGCGTTTAAGTTAAAACTTAAAAGAAAATTATTGTATTGTTTCTAAGACAAAATAACAGACATTTGGAACTCCCCCAATGACTTTCATAAACTATAGGCTTCCTTTTGAAGAGCTAACATTTCTGTGCATTTTATAGCCTCTCTTTACTTAGAAAGCTTCATGCGTTCTGAGATCACCCAACTTAAACAAGGAACATAGCTGTAGGAGGAACAAAGTTTCAAGCTGTGCAGAGCTGCACATGCACATCTGGAATGATTTATAAACTCATTTGCCAAAAATAATATAAATATTTCCACACACTGCAGTCAAAGGACAAGGAATAGGCCTGGAAAGGAATTAGCCCCAGCAGACTTGCATTTGAGGAGAGGAGAAGGTCCTTGTTGCCCTGATGTCGACAATGTCCATTCAGACAACTCCATACATGACTTTAGAATGCAAAGGGTTACAGGACTGTGTGAAGCTGTCGTTAACATTTCAGTTGGTGGATGGACATCTTATTATAATCCTGTCAAACATATGTGGAAAAATGGTCTCCGGCCACAATTACCTTATATAATTCTCAGTATAAATCTATCCCCATTGTTTCCAGCATGCAACGTGTCAGGGCTCTGCATTGCAAGTTTGAGAAGTCCCTTAAATTTTGGATCAGATTTTTATGGGCTTTTGTGCGTGACCTTTGTTTCATCTGCCATATGTTGTGTGGGAAGTGTTCTCCCTCCAATGCACGTTTGCGATGCTATGCGCTCATATCGAGTCTGTCTGCAGTGGGGAATAATAGGATACCAGTGAGTTGTGCAGAGAAACTGGCTAATTCTTTGGTTTGTCTATATGCATTAGAGACAAATCAGCCAATAATACTCTTTGGACCCAGTTTTGATTATACATGCATTGGCTTTACACCAATGTAATGCTAGTGGAATTACTTCCGATTTACACTTGTATAAGTGCAATCAGAATCGGGCCCTCTGGGTTTTTAAGCACATTATCCTCTAGATGGCGCTATATTACTATGTAATAATACAGATTGTTGCCTCCTCTTCAGCGGGATCTGCATTTTATCTGGCTATTTTTAGTGACATCTTGGGTGTTTCTGTCTTAAATTGTTTATAACTATAACTCCTTAGGTATTTATTAGAAACAGTGTATTCTTTGGTGTGGGAGGATGTTTACTGCATCCTAGTGGAATGCCTCTGTGACAAAATTTCTGTTGAACTTTATGCAAGTAAAGAAAGTTGATCACGTGCATGTCAGCTCTCTCTTTTAATTAAATATCGCCCACTAAGAACATTGGGTTCAAGAACACTGGCAAAAGTTGTATATGAAGGCAGCACTATATTTTCACAAAGGAGCTGGTAATGCATACTGTGTATATGTGTGCAACCACTAACAAATTGGGGGTAGGGGGAGAGAGAGAAACCAGACACCGTGGTGATGAGCATTATATAAAAGCATTGACAGAAAATTCATGACTCCTGCTGGAACCACACTGAAGGGGTCCTCAACTAGTTAGTAAAAATACAGGGCAAGGACACAATCCCTCCTTATTATCATCAGTGGATACATCTGACTGTATCACTACATAGAATTTGTGTGCAAACCAGCATGTATGGACCATCTACTCAGGGGTGCGCAAACTTTTTGGCCTGAGGGCCACATCTGGGTGGGGAAGTTGCATGCAGGGCCATGAATGTAGGGCTGGGGCAAGGGGTTGGGGTGCGTGAGAGAGTGTGGGGTATGGGAGGAGTGCGGTGTGCAGGAAGGGGCTCAGGAGAGAAGGTTGTGGCACAGGACGAGGTTGGGTGTACGAGGGGGCTCAGGGCAGGGGGGTTGGAGTGCAGGAGAGGTTGGCAGGGTGCTCAGGGCAGGGGGTTGGGGTGCAGGCTGCAGGAGGAGTTTGGGGTGCAGGCTCTAGCCCAGCACCACTTACCTGGAGTGGCTCCGGGCTGGCAGCAGGGATAAGACAGGCTCCCTGTCTGCACTGGCCCTGAAACGATCCAGAAGCAGCTGGCACCACATCCCTGCGACCCCTGGGGGTGGGGGACAAAGGGCTCCACACACTGCCCTCCTCTGTGGGTACCTGACCTGAAGCTCCCATTGGCTGCGGTTTGCATACAGCCAATGGGAGCTGCGGGGTGGTGGCTGGGGGCGAGGGCAGCACAAGGATCCCAATGCCTCCCCTTCACAGGGGCCTCAGGGATCTGGTGCCGGCTGCTTCTAGGTGTCAATCCCATGAGCCAGATCCAAAGCCTGATGGGCTGGCTCTGGCCTGAGGGACGTAGTTTTCCCACCCGTGACCTACTGTCTTCAGTCTACTGTGTAATTCACACTGATGTCAATGGGAGTTACCCATACAGGCTGAGGGAGGTGGTGGAATCTCCATCCTTAGAGGTTTTTAAGGCCCAGCTTGACAAAGCTCTGGCTGGGATGATTTAGTTGGTGTTGGTCCTGCTTTGAGCAGGGGATTGAACTAAATGTGACCTCCTGAGGTCCCTTCCAACGCTATACTTGCACAAATCTAAATGATCACCAGAAAATTCTGAATCTGGTGGGAAATGTGCATGCTGCTCTCTAGGGAATCTTGAAAGGGCTGACGCCCTCCCTGTTTGCTTTCTCAGCAGTGGTATCCCTGTAGCTTAGCATCCAACAAGCAGGCTGATCAAAGATATCCAGTGAGAAACAGCATAACTGGCTTGACTAAAGGGTGAGAGAATAAAAGCTGAAGGGTCTCTTATCTTGAGCACACTGTAGGATATGTTAATAATTTAGAACAGCCAAGGACAAAAAGCTAGCACTTTAAAAGTAGACAAAATAAAGGTAGAAGTTTATAAATATTGTTTACAATGCAGTTAAATCCAATAAATCTTTCATTTGACTTCAGCTGAAACAAGAAAGGGGTGTGAACAAATTCCTAGTTGGATCAATGCCAATAGCAAAGTGCCTTATGCCCAACTTACGGTACATAGTTTAAAAAAAAGTTCTAAAATCAGAGGGTCGGGTTCTCCGCTGTGCTGCAGCTCATTTGTGCTACACTGCTGGGGCAAAGTAGCCCTACAGGCTGCATAGGTTGCCGCAGGAGGAGCAACTTCTTGTAGGGGGATGTTCTGGCAACAATGGCTGCTAGACCAATCCTCCCTTCTAGCTACCTGTGCAGTGACTATGTCTATGCCCTAGGGAAAAGGGATGTGCCAGGGCTTCCCTGTGCCCCAGTAATCTCCAGCAATGTGTCAGCTCCATGGAGATGTCCACAGCTAGCATATGTTAGAGTAGATTTCAACCAGGGTCTGTATTAGCCATCACATGTCCCCTCCCACACAGACAAACCTGAGGATGCTGGGGACTGCCAGAGCTAGGGTGGGAACATCCCTGTTAGTGCCTCTCCAAGGGAACCAGGGAGCACCAGGCCTCCATGCGGATCTCCCCAACCCTGGAGAGGGGATCCAGCGCTTTGGATGCAGGCCCTATATTCATTTCCTGGAGCTTGCATCCCCTGCTACGATGATGTAGAAGAAATCCCCAAGTCTCTCCTGCAGGTTTTGTCATAGGAGGGGAAGATGAATGAGGGTCATTGCAATTGCTCTAAATGATTTAGCACTTTCAAATACAAGAGCTAGTCAAGTATAGCTCTCCGCAGTCCTTGCTATTTTTGAATAAATCTAATATCCCAGTGTAATAGGTGAGTTCAGAGCAACGTTACAGATTTTCCTTGCTTTTTTTCTGTTAGTTGGTATACTGCCAATGTAACTCTAACACTCACTTTTTAATGTGTTGAGTTCAGAGGTTTCAGCAGCCTGAACATATGCAGTTCTTTATGCTAATGAAGAAGAGGGAATTGATATCCCCCAATATAGGATTAGTCTTTCTTGGTCACAAATAATGATTTTCCCGTCCCCTCTACAGTGATACTATTAAATGGATTAGAATAGATTGGTTTAAAAAGGGGGTCATAGTTGGGCAGAAGAACTTCATAGAGCCTAAGGCTTTGCAAAGCTTTCCAACTATTGCCCAGTTTCTGTCGGGGGTGGCAGAACTCTGATGTTTCCTGAGTGTCTGCAAAGCAAGGACAGCTAGACTTTAAAATAATGGCACACTGCTTGTTAAATTCCCAGGGACATGCATGTTAGTGCCACATTAAAACCCCACTAATTTATCATGATTAGATGTGCCAGGAATAGCAAATGAATTATTGATCAGCCTCTTGTTACCACAGTAGCTGTCCATCATTATTATGCCTGGTGGTTTGTTATACGTATTGCTCCAGTCAGAGTCTGGGGTAAAAGGCTCAGTGATGGCCCACAATCTACCTACTATTTGTGGGTGTCAGTGTACTGTTTCTGGTGGGTTAGCTGCACAGGCATAACCCGTAAAGTTTAGCCTGGGTGTAGAGTAAACACAACCAAGTATTTTTTTCTCCTCAGTAGCAGTTAACCGTACTGCTAAAGACAGAAGGAGTAAGCATGCCCAGAAACACCCCCAGGAAGAGAAACAAATACTTCCTAATGTGCCTATTAATTCAGCTCCCTTAACTTGGCAACTGCCGTGTGTCACATACAAAAGCTAGGAGGTTGCTTTTGCGGTCCTTGCAGTTAGTTCCATGGGATTATTCATGTGAGTGATATGCAACATGAGTAAGGTTTGCAGAGAAGGCACAGGCAGGCAGTCCTGTGCCACACACTGCATCAGGACTCGTCTCACATATATCCACGCTGATTTTCTTCTTGCTCTCTCTCTCATCTCCTCTGAAACTGGGGATAGTTGGTTTTGACTGGAATTATGGGAGCCGGTGTCCTCCATTCTAACTTCTGCCACATACCCATGTTTGTAGCTCTTAGTAGTCTGTAGCTTGTTAAGGGCTGTCCATGGGCAAAGAGAGGTACTGTCCCAGCTCCAAGGAACTTAAGCCCATGGTCAGCAAAGCACTTCTACTGCCTGATTCAGAGTAGGGACTTGAATCCCTTAACAGTTTGTTAATTTTACAGTAAACTGTCTATTTCTGATATTATTGCACATGCTGCAAAGGCCTGACCAACCATAGTGCCTGCTACCAACTTTCTCTTGGTTTTCTTTCTTTTGGGGAGGGGGAGTGCTGTTTGTGAGTGAGCTTTGTTTCTGCCTCTATAGTAACAAACTGGTGAGATGAGATGTGCGGGTGGATTATAATATCCTGAGATGGTGTGACTAACTGCAATGACAGGGCAGTGCTGGTGGATTCACTGCAGAGAAATTTAAACCCCTGATCAGACAATGCTATGGAATGCACGATGGGCCCCAGAGAAAGGGGGGGGGGTCGGCATATCCAAGGGGGGAGAAAAGCCAGACATCAGTGAGCCACACCCAAATTCCCAACCTGCCAATCATTTATTTAAATTGGTAATTATACTAATGTATGTGTCTCAGCAGGAGTCAGACTGATTGATTAGTGAAATAAAAATAAAAAATATGTGTGAGCACAGAAGAGCAATGAGGCTTCTCAGGACAGATTTTACTTATCCTGTTTGGAATTAGCTACAGTATAATCTTTACCCACTGTTCTAAATGGTTCTAAACCTAAACCTGTATCAATTTTGCAATATTTTCAAACTGGCAGTTATAATTTCCGATAATGCTTCCTGGCTTTTTATCAGTGGGGCCTTGAAGTACTTAACCATGGGAAATATTATTATGCCCATTTTACAGGTGGAGGAACAAAAACCGAGAGAAGTGAAATGACTTGGCAAGGGCACATAGAAGGTTTGTGGCAGACCAAGAAATGGGACTTGCCTGCTAATTCCCAGACCAGTGCCCTAGTCACTGGACGATGCTGTTATAGATACAAATGACTGAATTCTGCTTTCAGTTACATCCTCAGTGCAAATGCAGAATGACCCCATTGATGTTATAATGGGCTAGCTTCAGAAGACAGGACTTTGGCACCTAAAGGGTCAGTTAGGCATGTAAGTCCAACATTTAGCGTGCCACTGGCATTCACAAAGCCACTGCTCGGCTGCCACCTAACCCTATGGCACCTAACGTACCTAAGCTCCTATGTTTCCACCAGGGAATTGGTCAGTGTCTAGCTCATGCCCAAACTCTGGGTGGATTCACAAACTAGGCATTCACCGCTTTCAGGGTCTGATCCAGTAGGTATAGTCTGACCCTGTGTGACATGCACAAGAGGCAGTGGGGAAGGGGCTATAGTAGTATTCCCAATAGCCTAGTGCTTAGGCCCTTCACCTGCTCTGTAAGAGACCCAATTCCAATTCCTACTCTGCCTGATCCAGCTCCCTTTCAAAATGTATTTTTAAAAATGCATTTGAAGTGGTACCAGTTAAATGTGTAGCTGATGGCAGAATTTGGCTCAGTGAATATAAAGTAATTAAAAGAGTGGATGAAGCACAGACTGATTAGGCCGATATCCTCCATCTTATATACTGAACTTTCTTTTTATGGTCTGGGTGAGAGCACCACCAGCACCTGAAATGGCACGGAGGGGAGTCTCAAGGGAATATTAAAAACAGAAGATCAACGTTTATCAGAAAACCCCAGCACGTGAGTAGACAAAGTTCAAAAAATGAATGGTATTGCAGGACATAGCTGGCCTTGATAGAAGACCCAATTACAGCATTCAACACTATCTGAGTTTCAAGGGAATAGATAGTGTTGGCAGGTAGAAAAACACATCTTATTTGAAGTATCTGAGCAGTACTCATATTTGTGACAACTTTTTCAAATTACTTCTGTCCATCAATTAATTCACCTCCAGAAATGAAGCCTGAATCACTCTCTCCAGGATTCATATCCAACACTAATACGCCTCAAAAAGTTCAATTTTCCTAATGAAAATTCCAGTAGACATGTTAGAATCCTTCAGCTAACCCTTTGATTTCTACTGGTCTTTTCTGGTTTCTTTTGCTTTCAGTTGAAGCGCAGTAGGTATAGGAAACAAAAGCCCTTAGACCCATTTCTTGCTTCTAAAAACCTAACTACTAGTTGGAAGCAGCTGACATTTTTTCAACTGACATTTCTATTAGAGCTAAAATATTAAAATATAGTGACGTTAGGTCCCCAGATAGTTTGACAGGGGTAAAACAGCTGCTGTATAACTTTTTTATTAAGTAATGAATGCAAAGACATATGAAATAACTGAATGAATGAATTAAATACTAAAAGTGAATTAAATAATAAATATACATTTGTGTTTTAAATTACCATGGAAGCATAATTAGTTAAAGAAAAATCCCACAATAACTTTTCTTCCATAATAAAACTGAAAACACAGCCAATTAAATCCTTTAAATATTATTCATAGCTGCTAGCAGAGACCCATTTGATATTTTCAGAGCAGCACTATGACACTGGAGCAGTGCTGATCTATAAAGTGCTGAATGGTAGGATATTTTTAACATGCATTTGCATTAACATAGTTTAAAAGCTTCCGGTGGGCCAGATCAGCAGCAGCTACAAGTCAGTGGAGCCGTTGTTGATTCCAATGGACCGGTATCAGTTTAGGAGGACCAGACCTGTATTTTCAAGGTAAATATTGTATGCGCACTCTGATTAGCACAGTATCTGTTTATACAAACCTTCCTATGCTCAGAAATAAATGATAGGCCACGGTCAATGGTAAAAGTCTTCAGTGAGGTAAGGTTGGACCCCTCTGTATGCTTAACAATGGGAATGGGATCCTGCTAGATCTCCCTCCCCAGTAGGGCCACTTGGGGGAGGTAGCAAAAGTGGAAGCGTGCCCCAGTCCCTCAAAATGACAGAGAGGCAGCAGGGCCACATTTGAGTGAGAGGCATCGCGACTTGGTGTACCGGACAGCAGCACCAGTCAGGTTTGGTGCCTGAGATCCACAGTGCCTGGAATGACTCACCCACCCCAGCTGACCATCGTCACCACACCAGGCCTGACGTGACCATCCAGGCTGAGGGCCCAGAGGTAGGGGTGTGGTTGGGGATACTGCTCCCACCCTCCAGAGCTCAGGGAGAGAAGGGACCAGGAGCGCCCCCCTTGGCTACAGACAGGGCAGAGCCACCTTCTCCTCATGAAGAGGAAAGCAACTCCACAGGCCTGGGCCTTTCATAGTCCTTCATCCCAAGAGGGACAGTGACCCCACAGGCATGGGCATCTCTATCCCCCGTTCATCCCCATGGAAAGGGCAGTGACCCCACAGATCTGGGGCCTCTCAGTTCCTCCACCTTCTTCCTGGTCCCCCTCAGCTCCTTGGGGTATGGCAGTGACCCCACGGACTTGGGCCCTCTTCCCCCTCTCCCACCAAATCTCCTTTCCTCTTCTTAAACTCTTTTACCCCCGTGGTAATTGTTTGGAAGGGTGGAGGCCTCAGTTTCCGATTTTGTCCCAAGTTCCCAGAAGGCTCTGTGCAGACCTGCTCCTCATCATACCTACAGAACAGCAAGGAAAAACTCAGACCTAACTCCCATGAGAGCATTAGGCAGGCAGGCTGGCTGCCAGACCTGCCAGTGCACCATATCCCGTGAAGAAGTGTGTGTGTCCTTCTGGCCTGCAGCTCTGGGCAGCCTTCCAGCCAGCTAGTGCACGATACAGCCGAGCAACATGTGCTAGTTGGGGACATGCTAGTCTCCTTTCCAGAGACATAAAACTTAAAAAGGCTGTATCCCTCCACCCCCCTCCTGGCCTGAGCCATTCAACCCTGCAACAGCAGGAAGGCTCTTGGCCTGTATGCTTGGGTGGTAAAGCAGTACTCTGCTCCCTCCCACCCTCCACCGCTCCCAGCCAGAAGGGCAGGATTTTGACTTAATATTTGTTCATTAAAATTCATTTGCACTTTGATCCAAATGATCTACAGCTGCCTCTGTGGGAGGACTGGATTTCTATAATTGCCATTGTCAGAGGCCAGCCTTAAAACAAGAGACAAAAGGAAAAACAAAGGCAAGAAGAGGAAGAAAAGCAAGTAAACGAGGCATTTCTGTGCCACTTCTTAAAAATGTGATTCAACAAGTAATGAAGCCCAGCTGCTTTCTCTGAAGTGTCACTGCAGGGAGGAGGCTTGTGTGAAGGAGGCGAGCTGAAGAACTCAGGCAAACTCAGCCAAGGTTATTATTAAATGATTAACTTTTCACAAGAGGAAGAATGTCTATCTACAGCAGCGAGAATGGCTGCAGGGTAAACCGAGCTGAAACCTTCAGCGAGCAGGAGAAAATGGAGACAGGCACGGCCACTTAGTGATGGGGAGAGCGGAGGTAACTGGAATCATTTTAGATTTTTGAAGCATAACTGCGAGTTCAAATCTCACTTATTCCAAAGGGGTTGCATGACTGACCATGGACAAGTGCACTTTGAAGAGGTCAATCATTAAAATACCTGCACAAGAAACAAACAGGTCTAGACTTGTGTGTGACCTTCACACAGAACAAAAAAGCCACACAGAGAAATAAACACACCAAACAATGACCGCAGAGGAAAGAATACAGTGCAGCATCTTGGAGCAAATTCTGCTCTCGTGTGCTTCAGATTTACACTTCTGTGAGTGAGAGCCATTCTCTGTGAAAAGAAAAACAGACAGGATCCTCAATGGGAGGGAAAGTATTTTTAGAAGCCAGTAGGCCTGATTCGCCACACAGTGAAATCAGTGGGAGTTTGTTTGCAAAACTGAGTAAAGACAACACGAATTAGGAAAGGTTCATGAAGACCTTGGAATGATGCAATGAAGAATTCCAAATGGCAGGCTCAGAGACAGACAGCTCAGAAGTTGTAGGACACACATGAGTTTCTACCATTAATAAAGTAATACATTTTCACAGGACCGCCTAGAATGAAAGGCTGGTGCAAAGCAAATAATGACTAAATATCACCCCTTTCTGATGTTACCTTGCCAGACATGAGTTTACACCATTTTGCTCACCATTCTTGCCTCTGCCAAAGAATAACAAAGAAAACTAATGAATATAGAACATTAAGATGATGCAGAATGTCTTAACCAGCATGTTACTCCCTTTACTAGGTTTGTCGGACAGAGCACACTGGGGGTACAGCTACACTACCCACCGGGTAGCGGTCAATTATGGGGGATCGATTTATCACGTCTCACCTAGACGCAATAAATCAATTCCAAATCGACTCCTGTACTCCACCTGGGCAAGAGGAGTAAGTGGAGTCAGCAGAGGAGCAGCTTCGGTTGACTCATTGCCGTGGGGATGGCCAGGTAAGTCGACCTAAGATACTGCGACCTCAGCTACGCTATTCACATAGCTAAAGTTGCGTATCTTGGTTGACCCTGCCCCCACCGTAGGGTAGCCCAGCCTCAGGATTCTTTTGCTAATGTTGCCAAATACTTGTTGAAGTCATTATTGGCAGTTGCTATGGGGCTGCACTCCAACTCCTCACACTTCTGCAAGTCCTTATCAGGGCAGTACAGGCAATCATGGGTAATTCCAGGGGCATTCATGGAGTTAGAATGGGATAAAACTGGTGTAGGTGAAAGGGAACCAGCTCTCCCCCCCCCCCCCCCCCCCCATCTCTCTCACCTGTCAGATCAGATCTTACAGAGAGAGAGAGAGACACTGTCTGCTCAAAGAAGATATTAAAGATCTTGTGGCACTCAATTCTAGCAGGAATGAATGGAAGAAATGCAACAACCCTGAGGTATATGTTCAGGTTTTGACTGAGCAGCCACTTGTGTGAAGCAGTGGATGGGGGCTAAAAGTCCAGAAAAGGCAGACAAAAAAAACCCTGCTTTTCCAAGTTGGACAAAAATAGGCTAAGGTGGTCAGTGAGAGAGAATTTAGAGTGAAGTTGTCCTGCAACGAATGATAGGCAAGTTAAGGTTTTACAGATGTCACTGGAGATGTGAAAGAAGCCAAGAGAAAACCACAGCTAGCTGAATAGAAGAGCAGGACTATGCTTCAGAGACCTGAGAACAAATGCAACTCTCATAGACGTTGGTGGAAAGATTCCAGTTGACTTCAGTGGGAATTGAATTGGGGTTTTTGTGTCAAGAGATTTTGTTTATTAAAGAGACATTGGATTAAAAATAATTAATCTTTTAAAAACACAATTTGTAACAGACAAGGAAGTTTATCACAGATTATTAAAATGCAAAAAAGAATTTTTCAAATCTAGTTCACACTTTTTTCTGGTGTTTATTTTCTGCGTTTCTTAATCTTGGACAATGAAACTAGACTAGTCGGTATTACTTTTTAATAGTCTTGTTTTGGATAATTTCACTCTAAACATCTTATGAAGGGGACATTTCTGTGTATGTGTGTGTTAAACTCTTCCTCTTGAAATGATTTTTTAAAAATACTGGGAAGCATTTCTGTTAGTCACAGGTTATGTAAAAGGTTATTCATACAAAGCCTAAATTCAAGGCCAAAGATGACCTGAGAGCATTCCCTTTAGAGTGTATTAAAGCATCTAATCTGTGATTAACCTGGAGGGAAAAGAAAAAAAACAACACACCTCTGAAATCATTAGAGTAAGCTAATAGAACTTGGAAAGGCTAACGCCCATGATGTTCATCTGGTAGTTATAAAGCTCTCCCTGGAGCACTTCAAGGTTAACATGCTTCAAAATCATTTTCAAAGTTTACATTTTTTGTTTTCGAGATCTGGCATAGCATTTTAATTAGTCCCCATGATGTAAGCCATACAATTAAAAATAATGTAGCAATCTGTACTGACGCCAGCCGTATTTTCCTCTCA
This sequence comes from Sternotherus odoratus, assembly GCA_032164245.1. Taxonomy (NCBI): domain Eukaryota; kingdom Metazoa; phylum Chordata; order Testudines; family Kinosternidae; genus Sternotherus; species Sternotherus odoratus. The sequence continues at coordinate 77,138,378 of JAVMKO010000008.1, read as the reverse complement.
TCCCGTGGTGTTTTAAATAGGAGTTTATGATAACTGCAACACAGAGAATATAAACAAGTAACCCCAGGACTTTTCTGTTTTGCAGGTTGTGTTGCAAATAGAGGAGCTCCAGTCTAAGGGCTGGTCCCCACTACGGCTTCACGTCGACTTTAGCAACGTTAGGTCGACATAAACCTGTACCCATCAAGGTAAACTAACAAGCTTTCCTTGAGCAGTCTCCCTCACCCCTACTCCCCCACTCCAGTTTAGAGTGGTATTTGCTACTATGGCCCTGAGCTGTGGCTTTGCTATATGTTTTACTGTGAATATATTGAGGGGAAGTGCAGATGATGGAGTGGAGAAGATCTCTGTCTAGACAAGTTTGCAGAATTACATTGCTCTTGCTTGTCAAGCCTGCCGTGCCTTCAGCTCATTGGATACGGGTTATCTAGATTTAAACCAGCAGGATTTTCACCTGTCAGAACTGCTAAAACTGCCAGACACATTTGAGAATCTCAAATCTGGGGGGTATTGAAAATCTTGCATTGGAGTCTTCTGCAAGGTAATCGTGCTGCTCCCAGTGCTGGTGTTACACTCAACCATCCGGTACATGAGCAAGTCACCTGCACCTACCAAGTGTGACAGACCGCCTTCTCACCCCTCTCAGGAACAGGCAGGAAAACCCTTCTTTGCTTCAAACAGTGCTCTTTAATCACAGTGCAGGACCCCACCACCAATATATACAGTTTTACACAGTTTAGCCTTTCAGTTTACAACTCTAACAAACTCTATATGGTCCAGCTTACAGTTTACAATTCCAAACACACAGCTCTGACTAGCTCAAACCACCACCTCACTCTATACCATCCCCACCACACTGGGCTTGCTTCCTGGCAGGCCTTTTATCCCCCTGAGGAGGCTGCCAGGTGCCACTCATCCCTGTTGATTGCCCTGCAATCCAGGTGGCTGATTAGCCTCCCTGCAAGGGAGGTTTGCAGAGGGCTTTTCTCCCTCTTAAAGGGCCGGCAGGGCTGGCTCAGACACTCCTGGCCAGTACCCTGCCACACAAGTCAGAGGACCTGCCAAGCATAGTATGCATTTTGGACTCATGGTTTTCAAGACAATGTTAATTCACTAATTTGGAGCATCTTTGATATGAACAATCCTTGCAGTGTCATTGCCAGATGCATCAATGTATTTAACACTTACATACAACTTTTCATCTCCAGACCGCTTTACAAACATTAACGCACAGATTTACAGCTACCAAGGCCATGAGGGACCATTGTGATAGTCTAGTCTGACCTCTTGTATAACACAGGCTATTATTATCCTCATTCCATCCCTGCGGAGCTGGTAAGTATTACCACACCATCTCCTTGATAATACCGATTATTCTTCTGTACAGAGATGAATACAGAGAACTATTCTGAATGGTTGTCTTTATTCTTGGAGTATATGGTTTCTCCATTCAATTCACTGGGACCGTCTGTCCCAAAAACGCAGCCCTTTGCCACAATCTTGTAATGTCTGGCCAGTATTATAAAGAACACTTGGAATTATCTCACTTTTTTATCCATTGATCTAAATAGGCTTCAGACCTGAGTGAGCTTTTGTTAAGCCCAGTTTTACAGATAGGAATACTGAGACTGAATGATTTTCCTAAGGCCACACAGCAAAGTAATAGAAGAGCCAGGAGTAGAACTCAAGTGTGCTATATCCCAGTCCACTGAATCACACTTCTTCCTGACTGTATTAGTATATTGTATAGTGGAGTGTAGTATGATCTTCCTTTAAAGGGGCCTCCACATACACACACACACTGTATGTCCTGATTGCCACAGTTTTGTGCAACTGCATTTGTTTTAGCCTCTACCAGCCATCATGGGCGCTGGCTCTAAGGCATCTGGTTCCCCTGACCTCACCTCTCTTGGGTGGAGAGTATTCTCCTCTCATCCCTGGGTGCTTAAAATAAGAGCTTATGATAATTGCAGGGAATGTAAACGTAACCACAGGACTTCTTGCAGGTTGTGTTGTAAATATAGGGACTCCAGTCTAAGGTAAACTAGGAAGCTTCCCTTAGGCAGACTCCCCCCTCAGTTTAGCGTGGTATTTGGGCATCTCTCTCTGACTGAGGTATTTCCAGGCCGCACAGTTCTCGGCCTTCACTGTGTATTTGTCAGCATGACCAAGTTGCCGAAGGGCATCTGCTTGTTTTCTCTTCAGAGGTGGTTAACAGGTATAGTTTCTGCAGTTACAAGGTACCACACAGGTTTCCTAGGAAAGCCTGCTTTGTTTTTAAGGTGACTTCAAAGGGTTGATAACAAAGGAAGTGCATGAGCATTCTCCCTCTCTATTAGAGATGATACATATAGTGCCACAGTAACACATACACAATTGCATTTTGAATACAATGTACCCCAGAGGTGTTAACCTTAATTCAATAAATTTTACTGAATTAAACTAGATCTTATCTTAATTCCATAAGGTATGTTCAGGATATTTTTAAGATTAGCAGCTGTGTTAGTCTGTATCCGTAAATAAGGCGAGGAAGACTTTGTAGCACCTGAGAGACTAACCAGTTTATTTCAGCATAAGCTTTCGTGGGCTATAGCCCACTTCATCGGATGGATAGAATGGAACAGAAGGAAGATGCATTTATACACATAGAAAGCAAAAAAAATACAAAGTCTTCCTCGTCTTAGTTCAGGATATTGTCAGTCTGTCACACAGATAATTTTTTGGATTATCTTTAAAAGCATGAAGATCAACATGTGAGGGGTTAAACAAGGCAGGGCCGATGAAAGGAAAAAAGGGGGGAAACTATGAATTAAAAATAAAATCCTAGTTTTCAAAATTACAGGCATATTTAAATGAGAGTCATAATTTGTAAAGTATTTAGGCCTGTGTTATACAGGAAATCAGATTAGATGATCATGATGGTCCCTTCTGGCCTTGGAATCTGCATTCTGGCAATGAAGTACTAGCTCTTACATTATCCAAGAATTTTCATGAGTAGGCCATTACATTGTTATCTTGTGGTAATAGTATATTTACTAACATTGTGTTAAATGTACTAAGAATGTATACACATATTTTGAGGCTAGCTTGACATGGGTGTTCATATCATTCTGTGAAACTAAACTAATTTTGATTCATGTACACAATATAGCATATCTAAAATCAGTTCCTGCAGATAATAAAATACAAGAGACATCAGACCAGATTCTGCATTCCGTACTTACCTTGAGTGGTACCTCATTCCATGACTAGTACCTTACTCAATGGGAACAAAGGTAGCAGAATCAAGCCCATCATTTCCCTCCCTACTAAAGGCCATATTTCTTACAACTATAATGCCAGAAAGATCTTTGAAATATTTTTATAAGTTTTGTTAGTTTTTAAAGCATGTATTGACAATCCATTGCAGAGCGTCGGTGGGTGGTATATATTTGCATGAGAAGGATTATTATTGAAAGCTGAAAAATGACTTTGTTTCCTTTCCAAAGAAAATATAAGCAAATAAATTCAAGTAAAAACATGCATATTTACCTCCTTTGCCTGTCTGACACCAAAAGCCACGGATTACAGTTGTGTTGTAGCAGAAAGGTTCATATTAGGGAGAAACATTTGCTGTAAAATTCAGATTCAAATTTAGCTATTAAAATGCTCAGTTCCCCCTAGTTTGAGGGATGTTTGTACTGGGGGAAGGCATAAGAGCCAATCAAAGACTTGGATCCAGGTTTGGTTTTGGAACTCCTTTAAATTCCAGAGATTTTGACTCGTCCCAGTGCTGGTGGATAACTGATCATGAATACTGTATATGCAGTAGATAATTCATGCTCTAGCTAGAACAGCAGTTCTCAAAGTGGGTCGCGACCCTGTTTTAATGAAGTTACCAGGGCTGGTGTTAGACTTACTGCAGCAGGGGCCAAAGCCCCAGCCTCACTGCCCAGGGCCACACCAGCCTGAGGGTTTCAGCCCTGGGTGTCAGGGCTCAGGTTATAGGCTCAAAGCTTCAGTTTTGCTCCCCTCTTTCCCTGCCTAGGGCAGTGGAGCTTGGGCTTTGGGTCCCCTGCATGGGGAGGCAGGGCTCAGGCTTCAGTCCCCTCTCCAGGGGTCATGTAGTAATTTTCATTGTCAAAAGGGGGGTCTCAGTGCAATGGAGTTTGAGAACCCCTTGGCTTCATCAGAAATTTTGTACTGGATACTCAGGCAAGCTTCTAGTGTACTGTGGTCAACAACAAAGCCAGGCACGCCCCAGAAATCACAGTGTTGGTTCCCTGCCTCTCACCACTGTAGCACCCTGCTAATGTCAGGAGAATAAATGCCTTCCAGAGGGACTTAAACTCAGTGTTGGCTCTTGAGACTGTTTGTGCCACTATCTATGGTAATGCTTGTGTCGCTGTTCAAAAGTTGCAGCTGCTGATCTGACCTCCGGAGGAGAAAATAATATTGTTTCATCTATTCCTTAACATAGATCAGGGACCGGCAACCTTTGACACGCAGTCCGTCAGGAAAATCCGCTGACGGGCCAGGACGGTTTGTTTATCTGTAGCATCTGCAGGTTGGGCCGATCGCAGCTCCCACTGGCTGCGGTTTGCCGCTCCAGGACAATGGGGGCTGCGGGAAGCTGTGGGGACTGCCAATCTCTGACATAGATGTATACTTGGGTTATTCAACGCTGGGCAGGAGACACTGTGGAAATCCCTATGAACTGTAAATGGTGGCTTTTCTTTTTTTCCTTTGACTCTCATTTCTTTTTCTTCCCCTGAGCACATTTACGGAATGACTATACTGAGAATCTCATTTTATGGACTGAGAAGTTATTCTGGGTGCCTGGAGAAGACAAACATGAGGTTTATTCAACAGAGTTTTGTATAACTAAAATAAGATGTTTAGTCATTTGTAACTGATCAATGGGGATTATTTGGAATGGATTTCTGCTACTCCCTTTGGCCTTGTCTACATTGGGGAAACTTAGAAAACAAATCTTCTGACTATATTAAACTCATCATGTGGCTAGCATATGCTTACATGTGAAGAGAGAGAGAGAGTAAAAATAATATTCCTTTGTTCCTTTCTTAGGGCCAGATTTTGAGAACATATTCCTGCTGAGTAGTTGCTGACTCCATGAATACCCCCATTACTGGTGCAGTAAAATGCTATTCAGTATCAGTAAAGGCAGAAGAAATCTAGTCCTTTATGTTTTAGAGAAAGCACTATAAGGGAACTTTGAGACTATATTGCTACAGGCATTAGAACTCCTGAGGGCCTTGTCTGTTGAAAATGATCTCAAGCATTGACAGAAAGAAAAAAAATGTGAATGGAAAACTGGGATTATGCTATTAAATTATATTACAAACGAATCAGTATAATTTCAGTCTGAATGTGTAATTTGGCATTACAATCACATAACAGGCTTAACCCATCACTCAGACACACTGCAGGCATAATATTAAAAGAAGTTATTTATATGGAAAATCCAGGACATTTGTGCTTTTTTTAATGGAAAATAATGGAGAATGGGGAATGATTTATGCCAAATAGAAACAATTCCTCATAACTGCGTGAAGTGCTTAATATCTCATTGCCACCTTCATGAGTAGGAAACTGGCCCAGTGACAGATTTAGTATTTCCTGATCATTAAAAATTATCCATCAATTGAAATCTCAGCAAAGCATAGTCTGAAATAAAATGAAATATTTTCCCCTGAGAAATGTCGCCAAAACCCTAATTGACAACTCATTGCCAGTCACATTGGTTCTTTTCCATACAAGCTACACTTTTAATAGACCAGGTCTTAATCACATATAGGGTGACCAGATGTCCCGATTTTATAGGGACAGTCCCCATTTTTGGTTTTTTTTCTTATATAGGCTCCTATTACCCCCACCCCCTGTCCCAATTTTGCACATTTTCTGTCTGGTCACCCTAATCATATATAACTTCTCCACTCAGAAACTAAGCCTAAACATTCCCCTCTGTCGTATGTGTCTCTTAGCAGGACAAGAATTGGTAGCACACCACATTCAAATAACAAACATGGAAAACACACTCTTTTTGTGTTATAATAGTTTTTGTTGCTTTACAGCACATTGCAAAGCAAGAAAGGCTATAGTTTAGAACCCCTGGGCCAAATTAATTTCTTATGTAATTGCATTGATTTCCCTGGGTTTGCTTTAGGGATGACTTTCGCTTACTGTTTTGCAAATAATTGTATACAATCCACCAGCTTGGATTGTCCCCTTTGGTTTGATTGGATGAACTATATAAGCAGGAGTGGTATATTTCATTACACACAAAGAGCAACCATATATGTCAGCAGGACCTTCTTTATATTAAGAAAACAAAAGCAAGGTCTCCACAAGAGAGCACAATGTGCACATCACGTCTGTAACAGGCCGCATCTGAATGTACAATAAGAGATCCATGGAGGTGGGACCTCTCTCCACTTAATGGCATAATGACCTGAAAACAAATCATAACAAACTTTCTCAAACTTTCTGAAGCTAAGGACACTTGTTCTGACTAAAATCACAAATTCTAGTTTAGTGGAAGGGCTTGAACTCCTAGCTCTCCTCTCCAGAAGACCTGGACATTAGTCAGCTGCCCCACTATCTCTTGTCTCCAATATAATTGTAAACTACAATTAGTTTCAGGGTATAAACACCAAGGAGGGAGAGGAATTATTAGGGGGCTGTGGAAAGGTTTGTAGCCAGACATAATGAGCTGAGAAATGGATCACTTAGGCTGAATATTAGGAAAAATGTCCTGATGATGAGACATGAGGCTGTTTAATAGTCACCCAAAGGAAGAAGGAAAGACCGAAAGCCTGGAACTTTTAAAACTAGAGTGAAAAATAATACACTAGAAACTATACCGGAGGAATCAATGCTGTATTTACCCCCAGAGAGATGGACAGGCTAATTAAATAGGTCTCCTTCATAGGTAACACCAGTGGACATTCAAGTGGGCCCTAAATTGAAATCTTCCTTAGGAGCCAACCTAAGGGAAGAGTTTATGTCAGGAACCCACAACCAAAAGTGTCAAAAGTTCATCCATCTTTACAGTAAACACCTAACAAAATTATCACAGTGACCCACTGAAGGAATTACTAACACAGTGAGTGCGTCTAAACTCTTCCCTACCTGGAAGGGTTCAACTGGAGGGTTCCTTGTTGTGTCTTTGAGCAGGGCCATCAAATAGCGCCTCAGGCAAGGAGTGTCTTCAGCCACTCCCCTCCATTTGTTAAACTTTGGAATCTCTTACAGCACCCTGATTCCGGTGCCCCTCCAAGCCCGGCATCCCAGGCAGTCACTTGGGTCTCCTGCCACTAAATCTGGCCTGGTCTTTGACTGAATACAAAAATACACTTCTTGACCTCAGGCACAGTGTTTCTGCAATCCTTGTATAAAAGAAGACAAGACTGCAAGTAGCTCTCCAGCCATCTCCTCTCTAATTGCAGGCCACTGTTAACCGTGGGCACAATCAGAATACAGTAAGGAAGGAACCAAGACAGGAACAGTTCCTCCTAGCAGCTGGTGATAATTTCATGATCTGATTGACATTGTGGTTAGAAGTCAGAAATGAATCAGCAGCTGTAAAGAGTTTGCAGAAATTAATAAGTTCAGGTTTCAAGTTCTGTGAATAAATAGGGCTGCTTCAGCAGGGGCTTACGCCTGTACTAAAACACACACAGCGAAGATTGTGCAACCCAACGGGAGTTGAGCTGAACATACAGTATATGAAAATCTTCCCCAAAGACCAGCCAAGCATATGGGTGACCCTCTGTGAGCTTGATTAGCTCTCTAGAGTCCACTGTATACAGGAAAAGAAAAGTCACTCCATAGAGGCCAATAATCCTTGAAGACCCCATAACAAAATACAGTAATAGAGAATTTAGTCATGAAAACTTCTATATAAGCTGACAGTCTAAATATCAATGAGACATGAATTGTGGTCCTACCCTGTGGTACAAGAAATGGCCACATGGTCCAATAAAGTTAATTTCTATAGTTGACCAACTTATGTCTTGCCACCTGGGTGAAAATATCACAGTTACTCCATCGTCTTGTTATTCACTGAATGCCTGGCCAGAAACAATTTTTGTAGGCCCTATGTGGACCCAGTCAGGAAGTTTTGGGGGCTCTCTGTTCAGTTGCAATCCATAGATCCCAGTTTGGTTTATGGATCCCTTTTGGTTTCAATCCAATACTTGTCTTGGTGAATCACCAGAGGAACTGACCGTTTAAAAAACAATAAATCTTCTGCCTCTGGCTTGGACTAAAAAGATAATGGCCTCAAAAAATAAACTTTAACATTCTTCTACTTCCAGGCCTTTTCTCTCTAAACTAAACAGACTGCTGGCCCTTCCCCTCACCCACACATCCTTCAAACAACGTCATCATTTAAGGGCCCCACAATGTATGCAGCAGCACACTAGTGAGCTGACGTTTCCAGCAGAATGTGCTGTTCACCATGAGATTATGTAGCAATTATTAAAAGGGCAAATACACCAGTAACTCTGCGTTATGTAGGTTACATTTGTTTGATCAAAAGTGGAATAAAAGTTGTATCCAAGAAAAGACACAACCAAAGCCAAAGCCTCATTTATGCCGGTATTGTGTCCTCTCTTGCCACCTGCTGATATTGCTAAATACTGTGACTGATTATATAGCAGTTGACTGTAATAAGCCGCTTTTTTGGAATGGAAGTCTTATAATCACTTTTCCTCCTGGTCATTAGAGAATATGGGAAGCCAGCTAAATGAAACCGATTTAGTCATCGGGTAAACACCTGCTGTTGCTGCATTCACAACAGGCCAGACCCACATTCCAGTGCTAACATAAAACTTTCTGGAGAGAGACGCTCAGTAGTTTAAGTTTCAGCTGTAAAACATCTACACTTCCTAGAGCCACGAGGCCTGAGGGTTTGTTCTTACAGGCAGTCACACAGAGGTGTGACACTCGTGCGTTTTTCATTACTGTGCATGGTGAGACACAGTGGTGCGAAATAAAATGGGAACAGAAAATTGGTTTCCTTTCCTGAACCCTATTGAAACTGATTATTATTAAGATTAAGAGAGAGTCAACATTAGACAAACACACAATACCAATGTTCGGTAGCTAAATGACCCGAGGGACTACACAATACCAGACTGTAATCTGACACACTTCTGTGTCTTCCCTACCACCATCCTGTCTTGCTTGATCCAGACATTGCTCATCTGAAAAGACTCTGTACATAGCAACTGTCTCTCAGCTATGCTTGTTCTACTTTTCCTGTGGAAGGAGAAAGTGAAAATGAAGCAGGAACAGAGCTGCTGTCATTTGGTAGTGATATGATAAACTACTATGTTAAATGACTCTCTTTCTCTCTCTCTCTCTCTCTCTTCCCACTACCTTCACAAAATGGTTGCCCCACCTGTCCTTCAGACTCCTGTGTTTCTCTAATCCTTTCATCATGCTGTTGTTTTCAGGGAAGTGGCTATGGAACGGTGTAGTGCAAACCTTTCAATGGATGGCAGAGTGATCAGAGAGGGTGACATGTACCCCAGAGAGAGAGGAACAGCAAAGACTTGTAGCCTTAAATGGGATTTAACTGGTGCATAGGCCTTGAAATGCCTTTCTGCACAGAAGAGAATTGCATACAGGAGGAATGAAAATCAGGAGCTTTATTAACCACTGGTTAGCACAGAGTGTGTAGTATTGGCTGGCATATTCGGGGATAGCCTGAGTAGTTTGTATTGAGTTGATCTAGTAATGTACAGTGAAACCTCGATTTAACGGACTAATTGGGGCGAGGGGGTGTCCGTTAAAGCCAAAAGTCCGTTATTTAATAATTTTTAAAAATCATTAAATAACAGGACTTTTGGCTTTAACGGACACCCCCTCACCCGAATTAGTCCCTTATATAGAGGTTTTAGGAGCTGTCAACCCCCCCCCCACCACCACCACCACCACCTGCCTGGCTCCCCGCAACGGGGAGCCGGGCGGGTGGGCTGAGAGCTCCCGCCTGGCTCCCCGCTGCGGGGAGCCAGGCGGGAACTGTCAGCCCGCCCGCCCAGCTCCCGCTGCGAGGAGCCAGGCGGGAACTGTCAACCCCCCCGCCCGGCTCCCCGCAGCGGGGAGCCCGGCGGGAGCTGTCAACCCCCCCGCCCGGCTCCCGGCAGCGGGGAGCCCGGCGGGAACTTTCAGCCCGCCCGCCCAGCTCACTGTCAACCCCCCCCCCGCCCCGCCCGGCTCCCCGCTATGGGGAGCCGGGCGGGGGGGGGGGGGGTTTGACAGCTCCCGCCCGGCTCTCCGCTGCGGGGAGCCGGGCAGGAGCTGTTAAACCGGCCGCCCGGCTCCCCTCTGCGGGGAGCCAGGCGGGAACTGTCAACCCCCCCCGCCCGGCTCCCCGCTGCGGGGAGCCAGGCGGGAACTGTCAACCCCCCCTCCCCGCCCGGCTCCCTGCTGCGGGGAGGGCGGGGGGGGGGTTGACAGCTTCCGCCCGGCCCTCCGCTGCAGGGAGCCGGGCAGGGGCTGTCAACCCGGCCGCCCGGCTCCCCTCTGCGGGGAGCCGGGCAGTCGGGTTAACAGCTCCTGCCCGGCTCAACCCCCCCCCGTCCGTCCGTCTCCCCGTTGCGGGGAGCCAGGTGGGGGGGTTGACAGCTCCCACCCGGCTTCCCGCTGCGGGGAGCCGAGCGGAGGCTCTCAAACGCCCCCCCGCCCAGCTCCCCGTTGCGGGGAGCCGGGCGGGGGGGTTGACAGCTCCCGCTCTGCTCCCCCCAGCGGGGAGCCGGGTGGGAGCTCTCAAACCCCCCCCCCGCCGCCCGGCTCCCCGTTGCGGGGAGCCGGGCGGGGGGGTTGCCAGCTCCCGCCCGTCTCCCCCCAGCGGGAAGCCCGGCGGGAGCTGTCAACCCCCCCGCCCGGCTTCCCGCTGCGGGGAGCCGGGCGGGAGCTCTCAAACGCCCCCCCCCCGCCCGCCTCCCCGTTGAGGGGAGCCGGGCGGGGGGGGGGGGTTGACAGCTCCCGCTCTGCACCCCCCAGCGGGGAGCCGGGCGGGAGCTCTCAAACCTCCCCCCGCCCGGCTCCCCGTTGCTGGGAGCCGGGCGGGGGGGTTGACAGCTCCCACCCGGCTCCCCCCAGCGGGAAGCCCGGCGGGAGCTGTCAAACCCCCCGCCCGGCTTCCCGCTGCAGGGAGTCGAGCGGAGGCTCTCAAACGTCCCCCCGCCCGGCTCCCCGTTGCGGGGAGCCGGGCGGGGGGGTTGACAGCTCCCGCTCTGCTCCCCCCAGCGGGGAGCCGGGCGGGAGCTGTCAAACCCCCCCCCCCGCCCGGCTCCCCGTTGCGGGGAGCCGTTGCGGGGAGCCGGGCGGGGGGTTGACAGCTCCCACCCGGCTCCCCGCAGAGGGGAGCCGGGCGGGAGCTGTCAGCCCACCCGCCCGGCTCCCCGTTGCGGGGGGGCGGGGGGGGTTGACAGCTCCCGCAGGGGTCCCTGCTGCGGGGAGCCAGGCGGGAGCTGTCAACCCAGCCGGCTCCCTGGGGCGGGAGCCGGCAGCCCCCAATAACAGATTTCGGATGCATCGGAAATTTTGTCCGTTGCATCCGAAGTCCGTTAAATCGGGGTCCGTTAAATCGAGGGTTTACTGTAATTTTAAAACTACCCTCTGACCTTGTGCAGCTCCTGCAGTTATTACAGTAGAACCTTGCTAATCTACATACCACCTAATCTGATCAAAAAACCCAGTTTGCAACTCCAAGCAAAGATTTAAATAACAGAGGTTGCAGTGCGGTGTCATATTACCAAGAATTAATCCCCTTTTATAAAATACTAGTGTAAAAGCCCGTGGACATGGGCCAACGGTAACGGCTCGTGGCCCCCCCACTCGCTCAGCTCTCTCCCCCCACTCCAAGGCCCCCCCCCACTCCAAGGGCCCCCCCCGCTCACTCAGCCTCCCCTCTCCCCCACTCCAGGCCCCCACCCGCTCGCTCAGTCCCCCCTCCCCCCCACACTCCAGGCCCCCACCCACTCGCTCAGCCCCCCCCCCACTCCAGGCCCCCACCCGCTCGCTCAGCCCCCCCCCCACTGCAGGCCCCCACCCGCTCGCTCAGCCCCCCCACCCACTGCAGGCCCCCACCCGCTCGCTCAGCCCCCCCCCCCACTCCAAGCCCCCCCCTCGCTCAGCTCTCTCCCCTCCTCCACTCCAACGGACCCTCAACCCCTCGTCATGCGCCCGACAGCCCAGCCCAGCCCGCTCCCTCCCATCCCCCCAGCAGCATGGGGAAGGCGGCCCGCTCCGGCTAGGCTGGGCGCAGCTGGCCGGGCCATGCCCGGGCGCCTCCACCCCGCTGGCCCAGCAACCCCTTCCCGCGCCCCACCCGGCCACAGCCCCCTGCCTGCACCTCCTGCGCCCAGCCACCCTCCTGCCCGAGCCTCCTGATCCAGACCCCGCTTCCCTCTCGGCGGCGTACGCGCGGCGGCCATGTTGTGCTGCCGAACTACAGCTCCCAGCATGCCGTTCGTCCGGGCCCTCTCTACTGCGCATGACGGCTTCACACAAACTTCCTTAGCCTTTTATTATATAGGATACTACAGAGCATTTACTGGAACATAGAGAAGTATTAGCATAAATAATTAAAATTTAATTATATATGTACACAGGGCAGAGTTGCTGATGTATTTTATTTGATCCCAGTCTTCTTCAGGCTGGGTACTGGATAGCTAGCACAGGGAATGTGGGAGAAGGGAGGATCAGTGTAGTGGTGGATACTCCAGTCCTGCCTTTGTCTATAGCCAGAAGGCTCAGGCGCCGCTCCTGTGATTCAGGGAGCTTGCATGGAGCAAAACTCCCCACTGCACAAAGTGTAAATACCCCAACCTGCAGCCACCCCTCACCTGCCACTTGGGGAGCCTAGCATCAAGCTCAAGAGACTGGGCTTGGATCTGAGGAGGGAAGTGGAGGGACATAACACTTCACACTTGCACGAGCCGTGGATCACAATGTTAATTCAATGGTATATCTCTTCAGATCTCTGCTGCCTGCTATTCTCTGTAGGTGTAGTCCCCTGATCCACTATTGCTAGCAGCTGATGATGAAGATTTAGTCATTTCTTCTTCTTCCACCCCAGAGCTGTATTTTAGCCTGTCTGAGTAGTGTGGACCTCAAATCTATAGACATGGCAACAGCCAATATGTAGCATATTGTAGAATCCTGAGTATGTAGCCCGTCTTTCAAATTCTAGCACTGTCTGGGATTTGTCAGCAGCCATACAGTTCTTCACAGCTGTACTGCAGCTCTGTGACTGCACTGATATTTGATAGACAAGGTGGGTGAGGTAATAGCATTTATTGGACCAGCTTCTATTGGTGGAAGAGACACGCTAAGCTTACACAGAGCTCCCTTCAGATCCATGGTATTCAGAAGGTTGTGTCTTTCACCAACAACCTCCCCCCACCTTGTCTCTTTCATATCCTGGGACCAGCACAGCTACAACTACACTGCAAACAACTGATATTGTATAGCAAGTTACCAAATGAGTGAGATGAATGCTAGACCAGATCCCCAACCTGGTGTGTATCAATATAGCTTCATTTGAGTTAATTGAGTTATGCCAATTTACACCATCTGAGGATCTGACTTGCTAAGTTTAAATAGGATCATTTGACTAGATTCTGTGTACATCATCTTACTGTTGATAGCTGTGATCATGGAATGTGGATTGCTATTGTTAGTAATGAAGTTATGCTTTCAATAAGGAGCCCTACTCTAATATTGCATATCAGCTAAGTTATATCCTGCCTGGTGGGAGGCATTTCAAGGCCTGGTGCTTGAAGCTGGAAAACACAGAATGTGACAGTGAATTTATCTTGCCCAGCTTTTTTGCAGATGTGTCCAACCGAGCTAAAGATGGTCTGTTATTTTTCTCATGATCAATGATGCTTGTGATTCATTGTACAGCTTTATTTCCTTGCACACAATTCCTACAGAGCAGAAAGATATTTGAGTTGCATGTATGTCAAATAAATCAAGGATCTTTATTGAAGTACACAAAGTCCTTTTGTTGCTAACACAGGCCTCCTCTAAAGATTCCTTGTTAATGTTATGAGTAGCTGTATTGTCTTTTACATGTTTCTAGATTCTGTCCCTCCACTGTGTACTTTATTGATGAAAATATATGTCCCAAGATGGGAGTAAATGATGGCACAAAAGTCCATTACCTGTTCATAGGACAATTATTACTAAGCACGCTTTAAAAGTAAAACTATACCTTGTAATTTTTCAAATATTAACTAATTAATCCTGTTAACACCCTTATCAGGGAGGTGGATATTGTTATTCTACTATTCATCCCAATTTTAAAAAAAACAGATCGAGAAAATGTGTAGGGAAGGTTAAGTGACTTGCCTAAGACCACAGAGGAAATCTGTGTCAGAGCTCAAATTCAGATTAAGGAGTTCACATGTTTAGATCAAGTAGGCCTATATTTAGACCATTATTAGTCCATGCCTCACTCTTTGAAATGTATTGGAGCTCAATTCTGTAGTACTTGTGTATCTAGACTCCAGCTGCAATTAATGAGAAATCCCATTGCACTTTCCTATATGCTGTTTATCCACCTGGAGCTATAGTACAATTTTCTTCCTTTATTACTGGATAAATTCTGCATATATCAATAGCAGTCCACCAGAGGGGGTACACCGCTGCTTTTTAAGTTTGTGTTGAGAGAAGGGTTTGCGCTGAAAGGGATTCTAATCGTGTTTTTATTCTCCCACGGCTAGTATTTTGCTTTTGAAAACACTAGGTTTGTTGTTGTACTTATAACCAGGTGGCAGTTGTCATTTAATATCATGAACTGTTTGCTTTTGTTACCTATACTCAGAAAATGTCAGAGGGTTTGAAGTCCTTACACAGTGTTTATTCAAACTTTAATCATGCAAAACTCCCCCTTGACTTTAATGTGAGTTTTGCCTCAGTAAGGACTTCAGGATTTGGTTTTGAGAGAATAGTCAGCCTGGAATCTGCCACTGACGCTGTATGTTCTTGTTTCTTGAAAAAACAGTGCACTTTATAAAAAAGAGAGAGCAGAGAAGAGCCTGAGCTATAAAGTTTGGTGGGGCTCTGAGCTTTCTCAAAGGTCGAGGGTATTTGAATTTATTGTCAGGATTAATTAGTTAATATTTGAAAAGCACAATGTAAATTTTAATTTATCGGTTACCACTATTAAAGGCAATTAGGACTCTGTGGTGCATATACTTATTATACAAAAATACTATGTTAAAAGAGGCACGGAGAGGCATGGATTTGTGTGTGCATTAAGGTGGACTTTTCAAACTGAAATTATCACACACACTGTATAGCCGAAAGAGCACAGAGGCGTTAAAAATTCAGAAGAGATATTTAAAAACCTGGTTTGATTATGTTTTTGAAATCTAATGATTATTTTTGGGATCTGGCTCATGATTTTTGATCTTTTGAGGTCAGCAGTTCTGCTGGTTTGATTCCACCAAAATGTTTCTCTTTCAATTCAGTGAGTGCATCCCTGGATAATTAAAACAATAATAATCCCTAGTCTACCACATTCCGTGTAGGGATATATATGCAGAAAAAGGTGTATGAATATTACAGATTCTTCCCCTCCTGTTTCTTTTTGCAGCGCTTTCAATTAGAGATTAACCTGAGCCAAAATGATGAATCTGAACAACCTGCAAACTTTGGATCAGAATCCATACCCCAGTCCTGTGGCTAACCCTGTCTCTCTGGAGTGCTATAAGACCATACACTGAAGGCAATGTCGGCTGGCAGGACAGGTCTGTGTTCTTAACTCAAAGGCAGTCACACACCCAGCTCTACCCAGCCCTAAAAACTGCAGCAGTGAAGGAGGTTCTCACATCATGATGACACTGGGCTCCTGCAGAGCCCAAAACCCTGTGACAAAATCCCACAATCTAGTTGCAAGTTAGCAATACTATAACATTGCCTTTTCCTGACTGCTGGGAGGGGATTTCTCTTACACACCACAAATATTAGTATGGAACAGGCGTGGGCAAACGTTTTGGACTGAAGCCACATCGGGGTTGCAAAATTGTACGAAGGGCCAGATAGGGAAGGCTGTGCTACTCCAAACAGTCTGGCCCTGCCCCCACCCACTTCCTGCCCCCTGGCTGCCCTCCTCAGAACTCCCAACGCATCCAAACACCCCCCACTCCTTGTCCCCTGACCACTCCTTCCAGAAACGCTCCTGCCTCTAATACCCTCCTGGAACCCCACTCCATATCTAAGCCCCCCTGCTCCTTGTCCCCTGACCGCCTCCTCCCAAGACCCCCCACCCTAACTGACCCTCTAGGACCCTACCCAGCCCCGCTGCTCCCTGTCTGCCCTGACCCCTATCCACCCCTCTGCCCCATGCAAAATCCCCGGGACTCCCATGCCCTATCCAACCCCCTGTTCCAGGTCCCCTGACTGCCCTCCCCAGAACCCTCACCCCATCCAACTGCCCCCTACTCCCTGTCCTTTTACTGCCCCCCAGGACCACCTGCTCCAGCCAACCACCCCAGTCGTGAGCTCTGTCAACAGCATGGGTGGCTCTGTCCAGAAAAGGGCTTGGTCAACGAGGCCAAGGGGTGCAGTGAGTCAGTTCATCACCCAGCCAGCTTTCCTTGGTGAAACTCCTACAGAGCCCCAGTTGCAATTTAAAATGTCCTCCTTTGGGTGAACCCCCAGGACAGGTAGGGCAACAAACATTACTTGCACCACCACCCCGAGTGACTCCCTCCATGGGTGGAGGTGCAATATGCCTGCAGAACTGAACTGAGATGGCAGGCCAGAGTCACATTCTTTACCGACTGAAACAGCAGATGTGCGAGACCATTGCTCAGATAAATTGAGCAAGGACAATTCACCATTAATGTATGTTCACCCGGAGATGGATTGCTTTTGGAGGGCTAAAGCAAGTATGGTCCCTACAGTTTCTCTGCAGGATTGGGAGAGTGGAGATCCTCCTCCCTGACTGTGGAGCACTAGCAGAATGGATTTGCAGCTTGTTTCTGAAGCCTCAGCTCTGGATAATGTCTATGGCTTCATTGGGGGTGGGGTAGATTTTGACCAATGAATGCCTGAATCCCTTTTATCACACACACACACACACACACACACACACACACACACTACAACCACTCTTGTGCACTGCAGTGGAGAAAGCCACTATGGAACACATGCAGCCTCTGCTTTCATAGGTTCCCCTTCCAGCATCCTGCACAGTGGAGCTATGTGGATTCACCTGCATTCAGGCCTGTTTGTGCCTCTCCTCCCACAGAGGCAGAATCACCATTAAGAAACCGTTCAGTTAGTAGTTAGAGAGAAGCTCTGTAGATAGGCCAAGGTGAGCGTTCCCCTCGGTCTGGGTCTGTTTAGGGGACTGTTTCCTTTTGTTTGGGGTTGGAGGATCAAGTCTTAGGCCAACCTTCAGGTCTATCCTCAAAGTATGACTGAGGGCTTGTCTACGTTACTCACTCGATCAGTGGGCAGCGATCCAGCGGGTGTTGATTTATCGTATTTAGTCTAGATGCGATAAATCAAGTGCTGAGAGCTCTCCTGTTGATTCCAGTTCTCCACCGGAGCGAGAGGGGCAGGCGGAGTCGATGGGAGAGCGTCAGCTGTCGACTTACCACCGTGAAGACACCCCAGTAAGTAGATCTAAGTATGTCGACTTCAGCTGTTATTCATGTTGCTGAAGCTGCATAATTTAGATCGATTCCCCCTTCCTGCCCCTCTTCCCCCCGGCAGTGTAGACTGGCCTAAGGGACCACAGAATGAGGAAGGCAAGCCCTGCTGTGAATGGGGCTGATTGCTGGCAGACTGACCCAGAGGAGGAAGTACTAAATCTGATGGGAGTCTTGTGATTTTACAGGAAGAGTCTGAGGTCTCTCTCTAGGGTTACTGGAGGAAAATATTCCCTTGAAATACTTTTTCCTGTTTTTGAGATCTAGATAGAGAGAAATGATGTTTTTCCTCCTCAGACAATGACTGTAACAGTTGTTTCTCTGATGCAGTTCTGTAAAGGGTTTGGACTGGATCCTAAAAACTGGAACCTCTCCATTTTGATTGTCATCAGATCAGATGGCTCTCTCTGAGAAACATAAACCAATTCATTATGCTCATGATTAAAAAGCAAATTAGCTCTGCGCTGATTAAAGGTGAATGTTGCAGAAGCAAACAGTGGAACCATTGCTTGTTTATAGAATAAGAACAGGGTCAGAGGTGAGCTGAACTGGTCTGGCAGAAACTTCAATAACTTGGCAAGCCTGAGAGTGGCCAGAGGTGACATTGGTTTGATGTTTTCACCTCTCAACCCTATCAACTCCAAAGGGTTAAGAAGCCCAGACTTCTCCGACGACTTTTGGAAAGTGGGAGACTTCAAGACTTTTTGGTGGTGATGGGGGGGGAGGGAGAGAGAATTGGAGGAGGGGAGAGAGGAAGAGCTTGTTCTATGCACAGGTAAGTACATGCGAGGCAGGAGGAGTTGTGAAAAGAACTTTTTCTGAAAGAAGAGGATTAAAAATAAACCAATCCCTGTGCCACTCTGGGAACTTCACCAAAAGAATCTTAGCAGAAACTAAGTAAGACAGTAAGATTATTGTATTTGGACAAGCTGGAACACGATGCCAGTGTTCTTATTTCAGACTGATACACAAAACCAGAGCAGAACTGAACACACCATTTTTCAACATTTATATTTATCTTATATCAAATTCAAATGACAAAAACAAGTTTCCAAGCATTTCCTCTAGCAAGACTGCTGTTCCTGTGCTAATATTTGTTTTCCTAACAAGGTCACATGATTTTCAGACTTATTTCTTAAATTTCTAAACCAATTCCCCATAATCTTTCTGTGCTTCTCTTCTCCATCTGTAAATGGGGGTGATGTACTTTCCTACTTCACGGGGGTGTTATGAGGGTCTCCTCTACCACGGTGAGGAAGGTTATATAAGTACCTCAGATAGGCTCACTGGAGAATTAGTGAAATGATATCGCAAGAGCTAAGAACGTGAACAATAAGCAATTGAAAAGGGAAAATATTTTTCATTGAACTGTTTAAAACATTTTGGTTATGTGATGTTCTTGTTTAAAGTTTGTTTAACTTCAATGGCTAACCAGCAGTTTGGATAGAGGAAATCTCTGTTAAAGGTTAAAATTGTGTTTTTTAATTAAGGAGTGGTCACAGCGTATACATGTTGAAGTATCTGCTACATACTTCAGCAAAACTAGGGAGGACCAGACTTGACTTTTCTTGTGTTTTTATAAGGTAGAAAACATAAAGGAAGTGATGAAGAAGAACACAACAACTTTCCGGCTTTAATCTTTTATGAAAAAGCAAAGAAGGTACAAATCTAATTTTTAGAAAGTTCTTTTTCAGGTCATCTTTTAAACAGTCTTTTCCAGTCATAATCCAGCAATTCCTTGATAGGGAGTTTGAAAACCTTCCCCATCGACTCCAGCTTGTGCCTCTCAGCGAGCTGGAGTTCTGGAGTCAACGGGAGCACCTTTGGTGATCGATTTATCGCGTCCTAACGAGACATGATAAATCGATTGCCAAAAGATCGATCACTACCCACCGATCCGGCAGGTAGTGAAGACCTACCCTTAGTGCCCAATATGTATTTCACTATACAGACTTAGCCCATTCTCTTTCCATCACCAACAACCAGCTGTTTTTAATATCCCCAGATGGAAAATAACTATTCCTAGGTGTCCATCATAATCACTTGCTCTCTTCTACTTTTAAATCAGCACCGTCCATTACACCAGTAACCATTTAACATCAGCAAGCAAAGTCAGTTCTGTACTGGCCAGACACTGAAGATCATGTTCTACCTTCCATATCTCCACACATCTCCTTGGGATATAAATGGTACTGACTGCATACGGCTCAAGAGCGCATATGGCTCTAACATTCAAACCCAGTAATTACGAACAAGAATTGACAAGCCTAATGAGGCCACCAAGAGTTTAAAACACTTCCTTGGAGGTTTTCAAATGCATTAGATAACAGTGACCTTTTTTTGGCTCATTATTTATAATGGTGCTACCTGCTTGAAATGCGAAGTGCAAGCATTCTGCCAATTGTTAATAATAACACTTTGCACTTCTATACATCTCACAGCTGAAGTTCTTAAAAGATTTTACAAAAATTAGCTAATTAAGCCTCAACATACCTGTCAGGTAGACGAAGGTGTATGTATAAAGGGGGGTGGGACCTCCACCAGTTTTGGAATGCAGCTATATTTGGGGTGGAATCCAGCAGCTAATTAACGTGACACAACAGTTTTTCGGACAGAAAATGAAGGGCAGCAACATATTGCCTTCTAACCCTGCACTCGGGCACGTGGGTTCGGTAGTCTCTCACAAGGAATGGTGTCTTCTTGGTGGTTTTCCATACAAGACTGACCTTGGTGGGTCTTACTTGGTCTGTGAGCTCTAGCAGGGTCTCTACACCTGGTGGAGTGGCAGTTCAAAGTGCTGAAAGGTTGGTTAGTTTCACTGCAGCTCCTCTGGCCACCTCTATAGCCTCTGCTGAAATTTTCTTTTGTAATTTCTAGAGCAATGTTCCTTCATGCATCACAACAAGACTATCAAATGGATTGAGGCTACAGATAGTTTAAGGAAGCATTTTCTCACAACACTGAGTCTCTAGCATCTTAAAAGAGAGATGATTGTATTGGCCACCTTCCTTCCCATTAACAATCACATATCATCTCTGTGATAACTACTTCTCAGCAATTGCTTATAAGGAAAAACAATATTTAGGAAGTGTGTGTGGATAGTTATCATCAGTGTGGCAAGTGCATGCACTTTTCCAAGCTTCCTCTTCGTTTCATCTCTTCTTCCCATCTGCTCTCAGCTGAACCCTTGGTGGAGAGTTATAACCACATAACCAACATGCGTTCGTCAGACCACTAGCAAGTACTTCATGGATGACAGTTTAAGAACCTCTATCCTATCACATTGATGCTGATTGTCACACAATATGATGCAAACAGTAGACTATCAGGGCCCATCAATCTCATCGGTGCCCAAATGTCTGGCTTGTCATGGCAATTCTCATGCCTGATGATTTACTTCTTTTGGCAGCCTGATGAATTTTGTGTTCATTCTCTCTCAGTCTTACTGCAAATCATATCCTTGCCTGCCAGAGAAACCTGTTACAGGGTATCCATCATGCCTGTAGGGGAATGTCTTCCAACATTTAACCAAAAAAAAAAAAAAAACCTTTTAAAGAAACTATTCAGAAAACTAATTCTCCCTGAGCTTTTCAGAAAATGAAGAGAATGAGGGTGATCTATAGGCCTCTGAGCCACAACTCTGCATTGGCAATGTGCCAAATTTCACTGCTGCAGCAGAAGCTGGACTGTCCCTATAAAATCAGAACATCTGGTCACTCTACCTTCCATCAGTAAAGTAACGCACCATTCTTACTGGTGTCCATATAGGGAACCAAAGGCAAATCAACATCATCTCAAACAATAGAGAGGCACTTGAAAATGTCTGTGTTTAATGTATTATCTAAATCTTCATGATTAACCAATATCTATTTAATATAATCCAGTCTAAATTCCCATATAATTGGCAAACATACCCTGTGAGCCTGTCAGAGTATCCATGCTTTAATGTTGTAGAAAATGGCCAACATTCCATAGCCCTTTTACGGTCTCAGACCTTAACCATACTCTGATGTGGTCAAACCAAACGGCTCAGATACAAAAGGTTTTTTAATTGGTTATATGACATTTATTGAACCCTCCACTAAGTGGATGATGGGCTCTCTGTGTAGCACAACTTTGTGTATTGGCAGGACCTCCCACTACCCCAGCAGAGATCTGGAATACTACAACAAAAGAAGGCAGCCAAAATAACAGACCAGTCTTTTTTTTTTCCAGCAAAATGTTTCATTTCTTCCACTTGATTTAATTTCTGTGCCTCTACTACTGTCTTGAGCTCTTTTTTTCCCCCACATCTGTATCATAAATGTATCACTCCTTCAAAATGGAGTCTCTAACATGCTTACATCATGCTTTGTTAGTGAATGAGAACATAGAATAGGAAAAGTATTTCTTCCAGGAAAATATATACCCTGCTCAACAGTGAATGAGCTATGTATAAGAACTTCTCACTTAACGTTGAAGCTATGTTCCTGAAAAATGTGACTTTAGCGAAACTATGTTACAGTATAGTTTTAAACAATTTAATACTTATATAAGTATTTAATACATAGTATATAGTATTTAATACGTAGTATGAAAAGCAGTGATGATGATTGTGAAGCTTGGTTGAGGTGGAGGAATCAGATGGTGGGATATTTCCCAGGGAATGCCTTTCTGCTAAATGATGAACTAGCTTTTGGCTGAGCCCGCAAGTGTTAATACATTGTTGTTAATGTAGCCTCTCACATTTTACAAGACAGCACAAGTGAAGGGAGTGGAGGGGAGACAGTATAACAGACAGGGACAGACACACACCTTATGTGTGGGGGAGGGGGGAGAGAGGGAGAGATGCACACTGCCCCTTTAAGTAAGCTGACCCCTTTCTTAAGTACATTGTCTTTTTAAGTGGATCAGGAAGTTGAGACAGCAGCTTCTGCCCCAAGCTCTCTCCCTCCATGTCCCCACCCTGCTCTATATGGAGAAGGAATAAGTGGGGTGCAGGAGCACGAGGGAGGGGCACACCCTGACAATAGTACCCCTTTTTCCACCCTGCACAGCAAGCAGGAGGCTCCTGGGAGCAGTTCCAAGGCAGAGGGCAGGAGCAGCACATGACAGTGGGGGGAGGGACAGCTGAACTGCTGGCAATTGATAGCTTTCTGGGCAGCTGCTGCACAGGAAACTTAGGGAAGTGGAGAGCTGATGGGGGGCTGCCAGACCACCCTGGTTCCAGGCCCCCACCAGCTATCTGCAACGGGCTGCTGTTCCTGCAAACAGTGGACAAAGCAGGCAGCTGCCAAATGACATTAGAAGGGAGCATTGCACAACTTTAAACAAGCATGTTCCCTAATTGATCAGCAACAGAACAACGTTAACCGGGACGACTTTAAGTGAGGAGTTCCTGTAGTCACCTGTCCTTTGGTTTGCTGCACTGATCCTGTCTGGTTCCACCAATGTAGAGGGTCCCTTGATTCAGGAGTGCAAATGGAAATATAATGCATACTGACAGGCTCTTCCTTAGCACCTTTGCGCACCCCATGCCCGACCTTGCAAAGCCTGTGGCTCCTCTTGCTAAGAATGATATGGTATCATAGAGCATTTGGGAAATATTGGTCTTAGTGTGCTTAGAAAGTCATACTGTATCTTCCCACGGTGGGTGGGCTCACTGCAGAAATGGATTTAAGTGTCAGTCATTAAATGAAAGACAGCTGAAAAAGGACTAAAAGTGATGATGATTATGATGAACAGAAATCCTTCTACTAGACCAAGGGAAGAAAGAGAATTCCCTCTGGATAGAACACCAGGTATTTCCTTTTAAACATTGTGTGTTCATTTAGGCTTGGGTCATTGGCCTTGGTTCCTGATCCACAGTTGCATGGGAGGGCACCTGCCTTGTTTTGGATGGAGTAACTCACCAGCCAGTCAAGAATTCCGTCTGCATCTGCAGCTTACAGCTTAGGTGGATGATGCAAAGATCTGTGGAATAAGGAGAGGTTGTTAGTACAGATTCTCCTTTCCTTGTGGAACATTGTTCCCTAGACTTGCATAAAAGAAAAAAGAGATTTTGATAGGCTAGCCTACATCCCTGCTGAATGTGATGACCTGTAAAAGCACCAAGGTCTCAAATCTTTTGTAGCTTGCATGGTATAAAAAGCAGTAAATCACTGTAGATGGGGAGAGAGCGAGCGTGTGCTCTGTAGCCTGTTATCTCAGTCCATATCCAAGTGATCTGCCATAGCCTATATTGAACTTTTCTGTAGGCTCCCTTATCTGCATAAATATTTTGGGTTACTTTTTTTTTTAATCTGACCCAGATGGTCTATAATAGTTTCCTAATATTTTTCTCTTTTTTTATCTTTTATTTCAATCCAAACCATTTCTGCCAAACTATATATTGCATGACTTTCTTTCTTCAGACACAATATCCTCCTTGACGCATATTGGCATGCTTCCACCTACTCTGTTGTGTCTATCCCTTCCATAAACTCTCTAGTTTGGCATTATTCCATCTGTTTTTTGCTTTTTTTCTGTTCTTGGTTATCCTTGTTACATAATATATCTGTGAGACACAAGGGGCCAAATTCAAATTCCATTGACACCAGGAATGAATTTGGACCATTACATCCCTCTTCAGGCTTGTCCTCACTGCGGGGGGGGGGGGGAAATCGACGGCAGATACGCAACTTCAGCTACGTGAATCACTCAGCTGAAGTTTGCATATCTGCTGCCGACTTACCTCTCGTCCCCACGGCGGTGGCAGTCAGCGGCGCGCTCCCCTGTCGACTCCAGCTTGCGCCTCCCAGCAAGCTGGAGTTCCGGAGTCGACGGGGGAGCTCCGGGCGATCGATTTATCGCGTCTTAACAAGACGCGATAAATCGATCGCCAGAAGATCGATCCCGTGCCAGTGAAGACCAGCCCTTCATTTACTTTAATTTAGTACTTGTTTGGTACACTATGTATATTCTGTGCATTTGCAAATGTGCTTGCTCCTATTGAATGTAATGGCTCCATTTTCATTGACTTCAATGGAAGCAGGAACAAACATTTCAACCCTTGTAATTTTTTTAAATTGTAATCATCCTATTCCATACATTAATTATCTATTTCCCCATAGACCCAAACCATCCTTCAAAATTGTGTTGCTTACAGTTGTGTACCTTCGTGGATGCCAAAAAGTAATTTAGAACTACAAATTGTAGTTTGTATAGCATGTTGCTTCTCTGTTAAATTGCTTAGGTACAAATCATTTTTCCTGTTGCAGTTTGCTTTAACCCCTGAGAATTATCTCTGTCATAATTTGTACCAGTTCATCATTCTCCAGTCTTATTTCCTATTGCTAGAAAATCCATTTGTGAAAAGCCAATATATTTTCTGAATATTTGTAGTATAATTCAAATATGGTCTAGCAGTATATTTGACTCGTACTAAAATAATAAGCAGATTTTGACTTCTGTTGTTGATTTGTATTACCATAGCACCTAGGAGCTCATCATGGACTAGGACACCATACTGCTGGGTGCTGTACAACAAGACAAAAAGTCCCTGTTGAGGTAAATACCAAGGTGTATTGACCAGAGAAGAAAAAAGTGATTGGGGTACTGTCAATATAAGTATTCCTGTATATAGTGACTGATGATCAGTAGCCCAACTCCCAATCATTTCTCATCACCTCTGAAAATCCAGCCCACGGTACTGTACATTTATGGGTACATTAATTCAAACCGATGAGTTGGAATTCAGTCTCACTGCATTAGCTTTCAGCAGAATTTTTTCCCTTTGACATAGTCCAAAGGGGAAATAAATTCAGAGGCCCAGCAAAAACCTCTTATTCATTGCTACCTAAGAGGTTTCAATGATTATTTCCACTGAACTCATCTGCAGAATCAATTAACGCAAATCCAAGCCATTCAGTTGCCCCCACACAGCCGCAGGGGCCATGATTCAGTATTCTTCCATGTCCAATCCATGTCCCAGATTCTTATGTCATGTCAGCTGGACCAGGGGAAGGAGGTTTTCAATGCCATAGAGAAGGTAGAGAGAAAATAGTAGGCCAAATTCATCCCTACTGCATGTAATTCCGTTGACTAGAGTGGAGTTACAGTAGGGATGAACGTGGCGCTCTGGGTCCAGGTCTGGTACATGTTTCCATGAAGGGAGTATGTGAACAGTTCGTGGAGTTTTCCCTTTTAACTGGAGCACAGGAGGTAACCTATGATTTGTCCCAGCTCTGATAAAGGGGGAAATAGTCAAATTATTCATGAGGCTCACATTCCTATACTCACAGAGCTTTTGACTGCACAAAGTAACTCGTACCCCACAGCTCCAGAGGTGAAGCTCCAGGATCTCCTTGCCCTCGGGTTTTTACAGCGTTGTCCGAACCACCCCTATTCCGCAGTAGCCTATTAGGATGTGCTAATTTCTATATATCAATTGATTGACTAGCCATAGGTCGGTGTTACTGACCTCTGAAACCTAAACAAAGGAAACTTACTGGTTCACCGTGTGACTGTTTGCAGCCAGTCTTGAGCCAGGATTGTTTTATTGTGTGTAACTGTAACAGGGTGCAGTATAAGCTATAATGCAGAATGAGAGAAGAACTTTAAGTAAACTTAATTTTGTATTATGTTTCAGTCATGGTAAAATAAGAAGATTTTGTCTTCTGTAACAGTGGATGTAAAGGTTTATTACTCTAAGAAGTAAAGATGGGCCAAGGCCAAACTGAGGTATTTAAAATGTGGTTCTACTGTGAAAAGTTTCTTTGTAATATGGCACCTTCTTATTTCTTCCTTTTGTGCATTCAGAATTAGGCTTTGACTTTAGTGACAAAAATAAGGGCTTGTTTACACTAGCACACTGCTGCGATTGATGCAGTAGCATTGATTTCATAGGTCCGGTGAACACGTGATAACAGGAGAGCGCTCTGCCATCAACTAACTTCAGAACACCACCTCCCCAAAAGGTGGTAGTTAAGTTGTCAAGAAAGTGTTTCCCGTGGACATAGCACGGTGTAGACACCGTTTTAGCACAACATAAGCTACGGCACTCAGGGATGTGATTTTTTTTTTCAGACCGCTGAGCAACGTAGACCAGGCCAAAGTTTGGACTGCTTTTGACTCCACTTAGCCCTGCAGAGCCGACACAGCTAATGGAGACCCGGCTGGATTCTATTCCATCTTGAGTAGTATCAATGGACTTCTCTTAAATTCCAGTCAGGAACATCTGCATTTACCCAATTGGCCACTGCAACCTTGATCATGTGTTTACTTAATCTTTCACCCTTATTAAGCAGGTAGTCCTGTCTGAGGACAATGCAGGCAGTGGAGCTGGTCTAGGTAAAAATAGAGGACCAGTTTCAAGACCATACAGTTGCACAGAGATAGGTCCAGAATTTCAAGACTATAAGGATACAAAGGTGTAATTGAGGGGCAATCTATCCTGCAGAATCTTTTTGCAGGAGATGATCTTCAAGAAGGAAAGAATGCAGCTGAGGCCTTGTCTATGTTAAATAACCTGCACCAAAATCGATCTTATTGCACCAGTGCAGGCCCTTAGAAATGCACTTAAACCACTTTAAGTAATCTTTAATCTGATGTATCTGAATGTGATCATTTAAAATGTATTTAGTTATACCATTGTAAGTTTTCTAATATAGACATGGCTTTTGATCTTGGGTTAAATTTACTTTGCTGGCAATTAGTAAAAATACCTCTTACTTGTAAACTGAGCACATTTGAGCAGAAGTCACTGACAGACAATAAACATGGAACACATCTTTTACAGACATGCTTTATATTAGAACTGCACTTTAAAATTACTGCGGTATATTTGCTAATCAATATACATCAAAAGGCAAAGAATGAATAGCTTAATGAGCTCAAACCCAAAACATGGCTCTGCTAAAAGATGGAGGGTTCCCCTTGGCATATCTGAGTCTGTTGTATGTGCGCCTCCTTCTTACCTAATTTGTAATTCACACTGCGTAATAACTAAAGGATCTGCTGGGAGATCTTCTGAAAACCGAGACCATTTTCTTTGCCTTGTTTACACCAGGAGGTGGTATGGCTCTGTCAATCAAATTTAAAAGGGCCATTTGTGACAATATGATCAAAACATTCAACTTCTTGTGACAGTTTGAGTTCAAAACTGCTACGCATCTATTGTGATGATTGGATTATTATATCTCTTCCACATTTTAAATATACAGTAATTTCCAATATTGTCAAATATAAACACAAACTGCACAGTACATATAGGAGCTGTACAGTATGTTTAAATGGCTAATAAATCTACAAACAGGAGTATTTCATAATTACTAGTTCTCTGGCTTCTATGAATCATTAAAAGGTATCCCCTAAAATGATTTTGGGGAAGGGCCAATTGTAAATTGTATCTTCAGCTCACAGTGCAATCACATTAGTTTCCTAGTCTGGTACAGATTTTGCTAGTGTGGATACCACTATGACAATACCTTGGGAAACATGTTACATAGAATTTACATACTGATAACATTACATTAAGAGCAACGAACGTTAACTTTTCTATTCTGATTAGAATAAGGCTCATCATTCTATTATATTCCTCAGAGACAATCAAGCAATTACATGATTAAATAAGCACATGCTATGAATGGAATGGAAATACCTTTTAACAACTCCATGACCAATTCATGGCTGTCCCAATGGCAATTCAGAACTTCCTGGCTAGAATTCAGATCCTTCCAAAGCACAGGTCGCTTTCACTTTCGCAGTAGCATTGGTCCTATGCAATCCCCTACACATCTGAGCAGTTCTGGTTCTATGACATGGAGGGCAGTGTTACGTATCCCCACTAGCCAAATTGATATAATATTTGCTTCAGAATTTTGATTTGGTAAGGATACGTAATTTCCACATTTTGTAATTCAAATGGATTGGAACGTCAATCCACTTTTCCCCATTATTTTCCCAGCAATGAATGCCTGAGACAACTTTACATTAGTTTGGTCACCTACATAAAATAATCAATTTACTTCTACATTACATTTTTTCCTCTTCCTTTTGGAACATTGTAAAGCCTCCCAGTTTCTGCAGGTTTACACTCTTCAGGCTGAAGCTCAGAACCTCTATCTTTCTGCCTGAACAGGGGCTGCTGAAGGGGCAGTGTTGAGCACTGCAAAGCACTTCCTCCCCAACAGGGAGTGAGCCTGCTGCTTCCTTAGGCATACTTCCAAACCCTGCCAGCACAGGGAGGGAGACTGTGTGTGAAATCAGTTTGTGATTAGATTATTAATTCAACTTGCTGTTAGTTGCAAGATCTACCACAAGCATTTGTAAAAAGCTTTCTATCATTTCCCCCTGCCTGCCTCTTGTGATCCCCACTTGTGGCCCCAAAGAATGATGAGAATGAGAAGGACTCCACATATTGTACCATGATTATTTATATGTGAGCAACCAACAAACTGCATCTGGAAAATACATGTTAGATTTACCCTTCATGATTAAGGGCATTCAGAGCTGGAAAATAAGTCCTTTTTCCTGCCACATTTCAGCTATTCATTAGCTGGTGAAGCTGAAATCTGTGATAAGAATCTGAACGCAGAGCAGGACTGATAAGTATTCTAATCCTATTGATGGGGGGTGGAGGGAGAAGAAAAAGAAAACCAGCTGGGATTTTTCACTTTTTTGTTGTTGTTGCTTTAGTGAAATCTAGATGTGTGTCGTGCAGTTTGGAAATATGTATCAAAAGGCATTCTGCTTACTATGTCAATAATCAAACTGAAAGAATTAAAGGATAGCTAAACAGAAAAGGTATATCACTGGTATATATGGATGCATATTGCTTAATGGAACATTACTGTAGCTTTAACATGGAAATGAGTTCCCATCCCTATTTTTAGAAATAGAACATTCTAAGCAGTGCCTGGACTGGATCTCACGGAACTGGAATTCTAAATTATCAAAACATTAGAGCCTTAAAGTGAATAAGACTTCTTCACATTCTGCTCCAATGGCTCTTTAATTTAAATATAGGCTGTTGCTTTAAGTCTTCAAACAAAGATTTGTTGAGTTGATGTTAAATATTATAAATATGGGAAAATAACAGAATTTATAGTTCCTGGTGAGGAAGTATGGGAAAAATATTTTTTCTC
The DNA here is from genome assembly GCA_032164245.1 of Sternotherus odoratus. NCBI lineage: Eukaryota > Metazoa > Chordata > Testudines > Kinosternidae > Sternotherus > Sternotherus odoratus. The sequence goes on along the minus strand of JAVMKO010000008.1, from coordinate 77,108,590 downwards.
TACAGATTATGTGCAAAGTATAAATATTTTCTTGAAGAAACACACAATTCCTTTAGAAACAGATTTGAAGTTCTTCAGGAAAATACCTCCAAAGCCACAGTGATGGTAATTTATGCATGTGCTTAACTTCAAGCACATGATTAGTTCGTTGAATTCAATGGGACTACTCACACTCTTGAAACATTTGCAGGATGAGAACTGCATATTGGGTATGTATTGTTATGATAATGAGAAGTGGAGAAAGGAAACAGTTACAAAAAATAAGAGAGGGGAGGCACATACCATGATGATCTGGCAGGCTAAATAAATAAAATCACAATTTCTCCCCCAATCTACAGTCCTTAAAAACAATAACTACACTGAATTATTTTTAGGGATGAATTAATATATTATTTGGCTTTATTTCAGGATAATATTTTAAAAAATGTAACAGTGAGCAGAGTCATTTAGCAATATATTAAAAGTCTACAGGTAAACATAATATCCATATATCTCAGGGAAGTGTTTCTATCACTGAAAAGACTGACACCAAAGATGACAGTGATATTTGTTCCTATTTTATATAGATAGATAGATAGATAAACTAGAGAGCAGACTTGTATTCGGCTGGTTCATATTGTATGGTAGGTAATTTGACTGTTGTTTATCTTCTCTATTGATGAGCTGTTGAATAAACATCTAGTCTAAGTGGTTTAGAATAGATTATATTCTATGAGCAGACTACTTAACCCATTTATTTGATGGATTTTGTTTTCTCAGTTCAGGAATGCTTGTTTACTATGTCAGTCTAGAAAATGCAAGTCCAAGTTGATAAACTATATCAAGAGATTATTACTCCATTGTCGTATTAAACTGGAAAAAAATGTGCAGAAGAGAAATAAAATTATTTTCCCCAAATTATTTAAAATACAGCAATTTTAAGATAATATAAATGCCTATTTATATCACCATCTTGCTGCTAGATCAGTGTTTCTTCTACTTCTATCTCTAGTGAAAATAATTATTTTAAAATCTGTTCCCTCCTTTGCACATCCTACACTGTTTTGATTCTACAGTCCCTTATATACATGAGTAAATTCTGTTGATATCAGAGAACTAAGATTTTGCAGAAGTCTTAATTAAGACAGATAAACATGATACAAGTAAGAAATCGAATACATGATGATGGGGATGATATCTGAATTGAAAGACTTCAGAAAAAGGAGGGAGTTTTATGGAAGGACTGAAAGAGAAGGCTATTTCACAGAGAAACTGTGGGTTGCCATTCCAAGCCAAGGGACAGCAACATAAAATATGTGAAACAGAAAGTGGCAAAAAGGAATATTAGAAGATTGAAATTATGCTAATTTAGGCCCTAGTCCTGCAAACTGTTGCATGTGTGCAAACTCCCATTGACTTCAGAGGTGCTGCCTTTAGAACAAGAAATTACCTACATAAAACAGTTTTCAGGATAAGGGCCTTAAAGACATTCAGATTAGTAAATTTGTCTTCCAAGCTTGCAGTTACAAAGTTCATCCAATCTCTACATTATTCATATATTTTTACTTATATCATGGCATTTCCTAGAGGTTGTGGCCAGGGCTCAAAGCCCCACTGTGTTAGGCACTGTACACACCTATAATGGGAAGACCAGGCCCAGCTGGTATTCATCCAGCAGCTCTGAAAGAACTCAGATATGAAATAGTAGAACTACTAACTCTGGTATGTAACCTATGGCTTAAGTCAGCTTCTGTATCAGATGACTGGAGGATAGCTAATGTAATGGTGATTTTTTTTAAAAAAGAAGGTTCCATACGCAATCTGGCAATTACAGGCTAGTAAGCCTAACCAGGCAAATTAGTTGAAACTATAGTAAAGAACAGAATTATCAGACACATATATAAACACACTCTGTTGGGGAAAAGTCAACATGGTTTTTGTAAAGGGAAATTATACCTCTCCGATCTCTTAGAGTTCTTTGATGGGGACAACAAGCATGTGGATAAGGGTGATCAGTTGACATAGTGCATATGGACTTTCAGAAAGCCTTTGACAAGGTCCCATACCAAAGGCGCTTACACAAACTAAGCAATCCTGAGTAGGTTAAGATTTTAATCACAGGTATTTTTAGTAAAAGCCAGACAGGTCATGGGCATTAAATAAAAATTAATGGAAATCTATGAGCTATTCCTGGGGCCGCTGTTCCCAAGGCTACTGCTCCACTGATGGGGGTTGACTGCTGGCCCGCTGTTCTTGGGCAGGGGCTGACAGCTGCTTCAGCCCTGCTGCTGGGGCTGGCTGAAGCTGAAGAAGTCATGGAGGTCCCAGAAAGTCACAGAATCCTATCCTTAGTCATGAGATAACAGGAAGGTTCTCTCATGGATCAGTAACTGGTTAAAAGATAGGAAACAAAGGACTGGAATAAATGGTCAGTATTCATAGTGGAAGGAGGTAAACAAGGTCCTACAACTACCAGTATTGGTGTGTGAAAAGTAATGCACACTGACAACACAATCCCAATTATACATACAAAATGATGTGGTTTAAATTAGTTACCACCTCAACAAAGAGATTTTGAAGTCACGAATAGTTCTCTGAAAACGTCCACTCAATGTGCTGCAGTAGTCAAAAGCTATCAGAAATGGTTGGAACTGTTAGGAAAGGGATAGATAAGTATCAAAGCCTCTATGTATATCCATGGTGTGCACCCATCTTGAATATTGCATGCAGTTTTGGCCACCCCATCTCAAATAATATATATTTAAATTGGAAAAGATACAAATAAGGGAAACAAAAATGAGTACAGGCATGGAACAGCTTCCATATGAGAAAATATTCAAAAGACTGGGACCGGTCAACTTGGAAAAGAGATGACTAATGGGAGATATAATAAAGGGCTATAAAATCATAAATGGTGTGAGAACGTGAATAGGGAGGTGTTATTTACCTGTTCACATAATACAAGAACCAGCGGTTACCCAATGAACTTAATAAGCTGCAGGTTTAAAACAAACATAAGTAAATACTTCTTCACATAAGACACAGTCAATGTGTGGAACTCATTGCCAAGGGAAGTTGTGCAAGCTAAAAGTATAACTGGTTAAAAAAGTTTGATAAATTTATGGAGAAAAGGTTCATCAGTGACTGTTAGCCAAAATGGTCAGTGATGCAACCCCATATTCTGGGTGTCCCTAAACTTCTGATTGCCCAGAAGCTGGAACTGTACAATAGGATGAATCGCTGGATAATTGCCCTGTTCTGTTCATTCCCTCCGAAGCATCTGGCACTGGCCACTGTTTGGCTAGATGGACCATTGGTCTCACCCAATATGTATGTTCTTATGTTCCAATGTTAAGTTCTTAAAAATAGTCCCTGCCCAAATAGTTTATGATCCAAGTATATGACAAGAGGCAACAAATAGATTGGGAGTTAGGGTGTATCTTTGGTTATTAAAACAATTTTACTGTTTGTTAGAAGGCGCCTCTAAAATTGCATCTGTTTTGTTTGAAATTAAAGGCATCTTAAATATCAAAGGCAAATTTGCTTTAACTATGACATTACATGATCAAAAAAAATTAAATCTGTTTTAGGCTGTAACCTAGACCTAATTTTTACTGATTCAAACATGGCAGCTCACATGCATATATATATATGCAAAGAAAAACACGAATGGAAATATTAAAGATGAAAGAAATGTTAATGTATTTGCGGGTTTCAAAATCCTTCAGGGCAGCAGTTCAGCATAATTTGATGATTTCTACAAGATCTTGCAAATCCCTCCCTGCAGGAAAAAAACAGCTTTGTACCTGACTTCCTACAAATTTAATTTCCAAATATAGTGATGTTGTGTATCTAAATATTGCTTATATGGAATTATTGTTTATCTAAAAGACTGTCATGACATAAAGTGTTTATCAAATACATTGCAAGACCCCGGTTCTCTAAAGTTGTGTTCATGTTCCCCATAACATTTGGAGAAATGAGGTTTGCCCATGTAGCAAATGACTCAGATAATAGATTCTAAGGTGCAGGGTCAAAGGGCTAGCAAAATGGAGAACAACATTTAAGCCTTATTGACCTTAGAGACTGATGATTTCTCAGCCATCAGAGTTGGGAAGTGTTACCTTCCGGAAGGGAGACAAGATGCTAAAGAGACTTCTTTGTTTGCTAAAGAATGACCTGTTGAGTGTATTCAGTTACTTCTGAGCCTGCTTAAGCCTGATGAGTTATTCCTGACTCAGACAGTGTGATGAGCCAGGAAAGGCAATTACCTGCAGGTTTTCTGATTGGCCTTACCTCATTCAACCAAGATTCAGCCAATCCATAGGCAAGGATCCACCCAGGTGATCCCAAGACAGGTATACAGGCTCCTAAAGGAAACCATCTCTCTATGTCAATACCTAGCTAGGAATATTCGCTCATGTTGCCAGTAGTGTCAATAGACTGCTCCTCCTCTAACCTGTGCCAGTTTCCATGCTAGTCAGGCCCTGTCTAGCCTGCCTCTATTCCCATCTCAGCCAGCTGACCAGCAATTCTGACATTGAGGAAACCAATAAATGCATCTGTTGGAAAATTATGATGTTTTTTTTTTGTTGGAGGGGATTATTCTTAGTGGCGGGGAGATGGAGTATTAAAAGGGAAAACTAGTAGATTTTGGTGACCATTTTTAGTCCCATACCTGATAGAAACAGAATACAATATAGTAACAAATAACCACTGCTAATGCAGTGACTGACACACCATCATTTGGACTGGTAACTTAAAGCATTATTTTAGGAACTAGCTTCCTAGCAGAGATGCATAAAGGGAAAGAACATGAGGCCATGTTGAACTAATATGAAAGATCCAGAATGATACAAACACTACTAGGTACTTGGAGAGGAAGTTATCTCCCTTGTGGCTGCATCTATGTTTCACAGGGAATGGCAAAACCTTTTAGCAATTAAGCTCTTACTGTGCAGATCTCATAGTACTTGATTCCCACTCTTCTCAAGTTTTGTTTATGTATTGGAGCTAAGAGGTTTCAATGTTATATGTATGCTTTCACTTAGCCTTCTATTGCCGATCACCTCTCCCGCAGCCAGCTGCCACTACCATACCACTCTCTGTTCCCAAGAGTTGCTTGACGCTTTTCCCAATTAGAATGCAAGTTCTTGGAGACAAAGAATTTGTCAGTCTACGTGACAAGAACTTGTCTGTCTATAAAAAAAAAGGTATGCCTAAGGCACTAGATAATAAAAATAACATAATATTGGGCTTGAAGTCTATGGGGCAAACCTTTTATCCCTGTGCAAACTATGAAAGAATAAGATTTGCCCAGAGGCTTTCTGGGGCAAAGATTGGCAATAGTAGCTGTTCCCCAATGCCTTTTTCACTGGAAGGTAAGCCAATGCATTCATTAGCTACACATTTGTCCTTTCCCAATCCCACCTCTACCCAAAACCCTACACCTTCTTTTTGCCAAATTAAGATCTTTCATGGTGCTCCAGTTTCTCCCCCCCCCCCCCCCTTACACGATGGAAGCAACGTGCCTTCATTAATGGTCTCTGTTCCCATGGTGAGAAACCCATGACATCAACAAGAAGATAAAAGAGGGAAGGAGGACAAAAATAAAACAAACAGCCTGAGGAACATATAGGTGAAGTTAGTAATTCCACCTATAATTCAGATTGTCCGACACTTCTGTGGTAAACCCAGGGCTAGAGACTGCCAAAGAAGGTTGTGGAGAGAGGGGTAATTGCAGGTTAAATTAGGTCCAGCTGAGCAAGGCTGCCACAGTCAGAAGCAGGGCCAGCTGAGACCAGTTAAGGAGGCTGCCAGAGCCCTTTAAAGAGAATCCTCCCCAGAGAAGGGTGTGGGAGTTGAGAAGTGCGGTTGGAGGCAGGAGGAGTTAGAAGAGCGAGTTTTGTGGAAGCAGAAGAGAGTGAGGGACAGTGAGAGTCAAACCCAGAAAGGCTGCCAGCAGGCAGAGAAGCTGGAAGGAGCCCCTTCCCAGGAGGGAGTTCGCCCTCCCTAGCCAGGCGAGGGGCCAAACTCAGCCAGAGAGAGCTGCTCGAAAACCCGGGGGGGCACCTTGCCACACTTCTCATTAGAAAAGAATATCTTCAGTTACTTATAACTTGGCCAAACTTTAACTGTTTGGGCTAAATTTTTACATTCTGGGAAACTGCCTCAAACTTGGAGTTAGAAAAGGTTCAGAGAAAGGCAACTAAAATGATTAGGGGTTTGGGACAGATCCCATGTGAGGCCAGATTAAAGAGGCTAGGACTATTCAGTTTGGAAAAGAAGAGACTAAATGGGGATATGATAGAGCAGGGGTAGGCAACCCATGGCACGAGTGCCAAAGGTGGCACGTGAGTTGATTTTCAGTGGCACTCATACTGCCTGGGTCCTGGACACCAGTCTGGGGGACTCTGCAGTTTAATTACATTTTAAATTAAGCTTCTTAAACATTTTTAAAACCTTATTTACTTTGTATACAACAATAGTTTAATTATATATTATAGGCTTATAGAAAGAGACCTTCTAAAAATGTTAAAATATGTGACTGGCACGCAAAACCTTAAATTAGAGTGAATAAATGAAGACTCTTCACACCACTTCTGAAAGGTTGCTGATCCTTGTGATAGAGGTATATAAAATTCTGAGTGGTATGGAGAAAGTGAATAAGAAAAAGTGATTTACTTGTTCCCATAATATAAGAACTAAGGGCCACCAAATGAAATTAATGACCAGCAGGTTTAAAACAAATAAAAGGAAGTTATTCTTCACACAGTGCACAGTCAGCCTGTGGAACCCCTTGCCTTAGGAGGTTATGAAGGCTAGGAATACCGTGTTTCCCCAAAAATAAGACAGTGTCTTATATTAATTTTTGCTCCCAAAATTACATTACATTATATTACAGCGAAAGGCAAAACTGGAAGTACGTCTTATTTTCGGGGGATGTCTTACTTTCGGGGAAACAGGGTATAACAGGGTTTAAAAGAGAATTAGATAAATTCATGGAGGTTAAGTCCATTAATGGCTATTAGCCACGATGAGTAAGGAATGGTGTCCCTAGTTTCTGTTTGTCAGAGGGGGGTGATGGATGGCAGGAAAGCGATCACTTGATCATACCTGTTAGGTTCACTTACTCCGGGGCACCTGGCATTGGCCACTGTCAGTACACAGGATACTGGGCTAGATGGACCTTTGGTCTAACCCAGTACAGGCCATTCTTATGTTCCTATGTTCTCATTGTTTAATTTCAGCTAAGGGTTCAGCTGTTTCCAAGACTGTCTTTGTAATGGTCTCCACTCAGGATCTGGTTGGAAAACATGGCCTAGTGATCACAGCCACAATCCTAAACTGCCAAGGGGGTTATGGGAAGGAGAGACCAGGCCCTCCCACTCTATCAGGCTCCAACCCAGGGCCCTTTTAGCTACCAGTAACCTGTCAACCAAGGCTACTTAAGGCTGTCCTCCCTGAATCTCTTCCTCTTGTCTCCTCTCCTGGAGTCACCTCAGTCCAAGGCCTTCACCTGATTGGAAAATCCAAATCCCAAGGAAGCAAGAGGAAGTCGCCGCTGTCCAGGGCCACAGAATACTTCCCTCTCCAATTGTCTCTGCAGAGGGTCTTCCCTTTCCCCACGGAGGACCCCTTTGGGCAGCTGTGTCATAGCCTTTAGGTTTCCCCCTGCTGGAGCTGTGGACTGCAGGTCTACTCACCTTCAGCACTGTTCACTAATTGAGCTAATTCACTGCCTTTTCATTCCTCCATCAGATGGAGCATTTGCTGCAGGTGTGGCAGGGCGGGGCTGGCTGAACCCAAAATGAGCCTTTAAGCCCTTGTTGCTCAGTGTGGAGCTTGAACAACCTAACACGGTCTTGCTCATATTAAAAATATCTGGGAATTTTTTCTTCGATAAAAGAAAAGTGCTCCATATCTTGGAGCAGAGACATGACATTTGGCTGGGCGGGGCCTTTGTCATTTCCGTGAAAAATCCACTCAAATCTGGCTAAATTATAGACTTTACAAGATTGCGGTTTCCGCATGTTCTGTGGATAGGGTGACCAGATGTCCCGATTTTATAGGGACAGTCCTGATTTTTGGGTCTTTTTCTTATATAGGTTCCTATTACCCCCCACCCCGTACCGATTTTTCGCATTTGCTGTCCTGTCACTCTATCGCTTACCAGCTAAGCTCATAAAAGATTCCATCCTTACTGAGCATGCTCAAACCTCTCACAGACCCTAGGACTAACCAGAATGTTGTGCGCCCTCCCCACATAGTGTGATTGACCATGCTCCATCCTCTCACAATCCTGTGTGTGAGCAGCCTGTGCATGTGTCATTCTCTACACAGTGACTGAGTATGCTTCAGCCCAAGGCTATGGGGACTCAGAAGAACTTTCCTTGTAATGTTTACTTCAGCTGCCCTGTGACAAGGTGGGGGTCAGGCACTGGGACTGAGAGCAGGGAGTCTGTCTCATTAATGCCGTTAATGACCCTCTTCTTGACTCTGTCAGATTCATATGTGGGGGGCGAGAATGAAGGGGAGGGAAGGAGACTGAGGGAGACAAAGAATGGGGATAAAGAGTCGGGTGAGATTGGGATTGTAGGAGGTAAAGAGAAACTGATGGGGAGTTGCAGTGAGGAGAAAGGGATTCCTCAGACAAGAAGAATGAGAGCCAGTGTGGGGAGAGCTGACTGAGACTAATTGGGCAAGGACACTGGAACTGGGAGCCAGCGGGATGACCTTAATGTGGGTTGTTTTTGTGTGTGTGTAATAGATACATAAACCCAAAATCCACCTCCACAGATTTTATTAATATACAAGCTTTGACATATTTAGACTAAAACAGAACTGAGATCGCAGGTTAGAATTAGTATGAACATAAAGGACCATTTCCTCAGATGGTGTAAATCAGTGTCAATGCGGAAATGAGGCTGTAAAGCAAGCTATTTAGCGGAACATAATATCCAGCTTCACCAAATGCCTTGCAATCTTTTGAGAGGTAGGTATTATGCTAATTTACACCAACTGAGGAACTGGCCCCCAAAACCAGTCCCAACAATGTCCCTTTGAAAGCTCTTGTGTTACAGTACATCCTCAGGAACGAGCCTCCAAGGGGGAAGTTTGAACGTAGCGGAGTATTCCTGATGGTGACGTGTACTTTAATAAAAGTTAGCTATATGAGTTAAAACCCAGACTTATGTAATATCTTCAAACTGAAGTTAATGCCCATCCTCCCATTGAGTCTAGGGAAACCATTTGGCTCAATGTCTTGAATGCCTTTATAGAGTTGTAGGACTGGAAGCAACCTCTAGAGATCATGTTGTCCAATCCCCTGAACTTGTGATAGGACAAAATATTATCTAGACCATCCCTGACAGGTGTTTGTCTAACCTGCTCGTAAAAATCTCCAATTATGGAGATTCCACAGCCTCCCTAGGCAATTTATTCTAGTGCTTAACTACCCTGACAGTTAGGAAGTTTTTCCTAATGTCCAACCTAAGCTGCCCTTGCTGCAATTTAAGCCCATTGCTTCTTGTCCTATCCTAAGAGGTTAAAGAGAATAATTTCCCCCCCTCCTTCTTGTAATAATATTGTATCTACATTTAAACTGTTATCATTTCCCCTCTCAGTCTTCTCTTCTCCAGACTAAACCCAATTTTTTCTCTCTTCCCTCATAGCTCGTTTTCTAGACCTCTAGTAATGTTTGTTGCTCTTCTCTGAACTTTCTCCAGTTTGTCCACATCTTTCCTAAAATGTGGTGCCCAGAACTGGACACAATACTCCAGTAGAGACCTAATCAGCGTGGAGTATGGCGGGAGAATTACTTCTCATGTCTTGCTTACAAGACTACTGCTAATGCTTCCCAGAATGATGTTTGCTTTTTTTCAGCAGTTACAATGTTGATTCATATTTAGTTTGTGATCCACTATCTCCCTCAGATTCCTTTCCACAGTACTCCTTCCTAGGTAGTCATTTCCCATTTTGTATATGTGCAACTGATTGTTCCTTCCTAAGCGGAGTACTTTGTATGTGTCCTTATTGAAATACATCCTATTTACTTCAGACCATTTCTCCAGTTTGTCCAGATCATTTTGAATTTTAATCCTATCCTCGTAGCACTTGCAACTCCTGCCAGCTTGGTATCCTCTGCAACCTTTATAAGTGCACTCTCTATGCCATTATCTAAATCATTGAGGAAGATATTGAACAGAACTGGACCCAGAACTGATACCTGCGGGACCCCACTCAATATGCCCTTTCAGCTTGACCATAAACCACTGGTAACTACTCTCTGGGAATGGTTTTCCAACCAGTTATACACCCAACTTATAATAGGTTGTATTTACCTAGTTTATTTATGAAAAAGTCATGCAAGACACTATCAAAAGCCTTAGTAAAGTCAAGATATACCACATCCACCACTTCCTTCCTAGCCACAAGGTTTGTTACCATGTCAAAGAAAGCTATTAGGTTGGTTTGACATGATTTGTTCTTGACAAATCCATGCTAACTGTTATTTATCACTCTATTATCTTTTAGATGTTTGCAGATTGATTGCTTTCTAAACTAGTTTTAATTCAAGGCTTGAGTTTCACAGCTGTTATATTTTTATGAGTAGCCCATGAAGGAAACTAACCCTGAATATTTTTTTCCTCTGAAGAAACTTCATTGTATTATATATACTGTATTATTATTGTTACTCTGTTTTCTCTCCTTAGGGACTTCTTGACCTGGTGAGTAATGTCCATTGTTGTAGTTCAGGAAGTTTGATATTTTTTGATAAGCAGTTTTGGCTTTTATGTTTAATATTGTACTTATCTGGACAAAAAAGATTTCAAGCATGAAACTAATGAAAACAATGGAAAGGACTTAAAAGAAGAGATGAAGTCTAATTCAATTTTAAGTTGCAACTTCCTATCAGTCAATTTCCCTCAAATCACATGTTCAATAATCAGGATGTAAAATTAGAGATATGTGATGCTCATCCATTTTGTTAGCTCATATTAGGTTTCCCAATAGATTTGTCAGGGGTCTAAAAAGAACAAAAATGTGTCTCAGAAAAGCTGGTTAACTCCTTGAAAGATAAACCTTTAACTGCTACAAGCATGAAAATGTTAAATGTTTAATAATTCTGATGCCCTGGGTTCAGGAAAGAACTGAAGCACATGCTGAAAAGCATAGCTATTCAGGAAAGTACTTAAACATGCACTTTCAATTTAGGTTCATAAAGTTCAGCATGTGCTTGAGAGCCCTTCCTGAATTGAGCTACTTTCCTGAACTGGGGCCTACACTTGTAGAGAAGGGTTATTTATGTCAGTATACTTAGATGTACAATGGGTATTAGTGTCTGTTTACATACTGACTATTGAAGATGTGTTTTGCCAGCTTGCCAGCTGCAATCCCAGATACAAAGAAATGAATGTGTGTCTGATGCCCTCAAAATGCTAAATACTTCAAGTTGTACTGTTTATTAAAATAGACTGAGTGCTTCCAATGGAAATATAGTAGAACTCAAATTATAATACTAGTTGGTTTTCTTTAGAAACCCTGCCTTCCACTCCAGCCAATCACAAACTTCCTTGGCTTTTAACACCGCTTCTGGTGGGTCACTAGCCTTCTTGAAATCCTTCTTCTGTTGTTAATGTTCTGGCTTCTGGGAATCAAGCCTACTGTTTCTTTGTAGCTCCACGATGGGAGAATATACTCCAGCCTCCTGGTTTGAAACACCTTGCAATCACTGTTCACTCTGGTATTGAAGGTAGTGGAGTGAAGTTAATGAGCATTTCCTTAGAGGCTATGGTTGGATCAGTGGGTCCAAGATTTCACCCCATAAACAACATGGCTAAACTCTAGAATTTCATCATTGTTTCACTCTGAGATATAAGAGGCAGAAGAAAGGAATAAAGGAAGAAGGACTGACCTAGACAATTTACTGACCTGCTTCTTAATAGTCTGCAATTATTTGGAAGTCCACCTGAGCTTGCCTCCATCCTAAATATCACTCTAGAAACTTGCTCCTTCTTTAGATTGCCAAACCAACATTTATATGGCTTGTTACCACATTCCTAATTTGTGCTTTTCAAGGGTTCTTTCTGCACTAGCCTAGATATTTGAAAACTGGGGTGGGAGTAGGCTAAAGACTCTCTAAGGCCCACAAGTGCCTACTGCTTTTGTTGTCTTTATTGCAGCACCTTTGAGCAAGTAAAATGTGGTGCTGATTTTTAAAGAGAACTTTTTTTAAAAGAAAGAAACTTCCAATATGGCTATGCTGCAATTTCCAATATGGCTTCCAATATGGCTATGCTGCAATTTCCAATATGGCTTCCAATATGGCTATGTTGGTAACTTGGAGCTTGTGTCAGTCCATGATTGTACAGTTGGGCACCACACAATTACTTTGAATCCCACTCACACCACATGCTCAGAAATTACATAAAATGATGGTTTGGATTAAAAATATAGTTTAGTAATAATTGTTTTGTGGAAAGAATGTTCTCAAATACACAGTCCAGTTTTTTCTGCTTCCTTTCCTTGCTATAAACTACAGAGAAAAGACTGTGTAGATACTATCAAAATTGGAGTAACTGGGTGAAATGTAATGGGCTGTGATATACAGGAGCGTAGACTTGATGATCTAATGGTTCCTTCTGGTCTTAAACTCTATGAATCTATGAACTTAAAGGATTCCATAGACTCTGAGATAAAATTTCTGAGTGGAAAGGACCATACAGTAAGACTGGTATGGCTATGGGTTCCAAATCACATGCTCTCAGGTTTATATAACTGCTCTCTTGATCAGGAAAAGGATGCTGCTGGAGATCAAAGAGGCAGCTAACTCTAAGGACAGATCTACACTATATGCCGGATAGGCAGGTAGCGATCGATCTTTCGGGGGTTGATTTGTCGTGTCTAGTCTAGATCAGGGGTCTCAAACATGCGGCCTGGGAGCTGCATGCGGCCCTCAAAGCCCTTCCCTGCGGCCCACCAAGCTTTCTGGCGCCCCCACCCTCCCATCATAGCAGTTTGCGGGAGGGAGGGGCCAGAAGCAGAGGCTTCTTTGCTGCCTGGCTGGGCCGCTGCCGATTCCCAGCTACCAGGCACTGCTGCTACGGCTTCAATGAATGAGCTGGGGCGGTGCTTCCCAGGAGCCCTCTGCAGCAGCAGCTAGGAGCGGTAAGCCAGGTTCCCCGCCACCCTCTGTGGAAGGCTTACCGCTCCTGGCTGCCACTGCAGAGGGCTCCTGCAAAGCGCTGCCCCAGCTTGTTCATTGAGGCCACAGCAGCACGCCTGGAAGCCAGGGCTCAGCAGCGGCCCAGCCAGGTGCGTGGCCAGGAGCGATAAGCCTCCTGCAGAGGGTGGCGGGGAGCCTGGCTTCCAGGTGCTGCTGCTGTGGCCTCAATGAACAAACTGGGGCAGCGCTTCCCAGGAGCCCTCTCCAGCGGCAGCCAGGAGCGGTAAAAAAGCTTGAATCATCTGAGGCTGGTAATTTCTTGTTAAATTAGATTTGTTTGCTTGTGTTTCCAGCTCTGGACTTCCTATATTGCTCTTGCTTTGTTTGCCAAACAGCTGTTGGTGGTGCCTAGTGCTTTCCAGGAGGGAGCGGAGAGCTGCGTGCTCAGAGGAGGAGGTGGGGTAGGGGGCGGGACCTCATGGAAGGGGTGGAGTGGGGGCGGGGGGCAGCAAGGGGGGCGTGTCAGTGATGCAGACCTTGGGCCAGTGCAGAAGTCCTCATGCGGCCCTTGTGGTCATTTGAGTTTGAGACCCCTGGTCTAGATGCAATACATTGATCCCCTAGCACTCTCCCATAGACTCCTGTACTCCACCGTCGTGAGAGGCACAGGCGGAGTCGATGGGGGAGCGGCAGCAGTCGACTCAGCGCCGTGAAGATGCCATGGTAAGTAGACCTAAATACATCAACTTCAGCTACGTGAATAGCGCTATTCCCTGAGCTGAAGCTGCGTATCTTAGGTCGATTTGACACCCCCTCACTCTGCCAGTGTAGACCAGGGCTATATAAAACAGTAACAATGGGTGACCTGCACAGAAACTGAGCAAATGTTACAACAGAACAAAGTTTAGGGAAGCAATTTCCTGACATCTTAAATGACTGCTTCTTGGAACACTTAGTTCTTGAGCACAGAAGAGGTGATGCTATTCTCTGCATAGTCCTAACATAGTAATCATAATGGAGCTGCTAAATAAAAGCGACTATGTATAATCAAGTGCAACATTCTTGGAGGAAAAATCATATCCAAAAATAGCACAAAAAAGACACAAAACTTTAGAAAGGGGGATTCAAAGAAAATGAGGAAACTAATTGAAAGCCCTGACAGTCCAAAGTGAGGAAATTCAACTCAGACTGAACACATGCACTACTTAAGCATACTAGCACAGAGCCAGAGAAGGAAGGCAATCAGAAAAGGAAGCAGAAAGGCAAGTAAAAACACAGTAAGGCTAAATGGTAAGGTTCAAAACATTATTTGAGCCAAACAGGAATCTGTCAGCAAATGAAATCCTATTAAAGACAATAGAAAGAAACGCAAACTATGGCAGGTAAATGTAAAGGCTAACAGGGCATTTGAAAATAAACTAAAAATAGTTTTAAAAGTAACACGCAATTAAAGTACATTGTAGAAAAAGTAAATGTTTTTTTCTCTTCAGTCTTCACACATATCTACCCCTCTTCGATGAAGATAAGGCACTATCAGAGATTGGGCTGACAAAAGAGAAGGTACTGGAACAAACATAAATTAAAGGACCATAATGCATCAGGACTGGAAGGGTTCTGAAGGAATGAAATAGTCACCTGCTTACAAAAATCAGCCATTTCTCATTAAAATCAGCTACTGCACTAAAGGACCAGAGAACCATACTTGAATTTTAAAAAGGAGGTAAGGGGCACTATAATTCAAATAGGTTAGATAGGCATGATTTTATTTTACAGAATCTGTGCTGGAGTAGAAGGCCTCAACAGAAAAACTGGTAGAAACAATAATTAAAATGAAAATTATAAATCATGCAAATGAATGTGATATGATAGGAACAAATCAGCATGGCTTCTGTAAAATTAAAACCATATCTTTCTAATGTACTAGAAGTGGCTGTGTGTATAAATGAGAACCCGCTGACATAATGTATTTGGACTTTAAAAAAACCTGTGACAAAAGCTCTTACAAGAAGTTGTTAAAAAAGTGATGGAATGAAAGGAAAAATACATACGACCAGATTTCTGTGTTCGTGCTGAACCCCAGTGATTTCAGTATGGCCATCTGTGTTATATGGCCCTCAGCACAACGGTATCTTCAATCCATGAGTCTGAAGATGAGCCTATGTGACAGAAAATAAAGAATAGGGGAAATTACTCAATTATTAATATGGAAACAGGTTAACAATGGGGTGTCTCAAAGTTCTGTTTTAGAACTGATGTTGTTTAATTTATTTATCAATGATCTGGAAAGCAAGATGAGCAGGTAAGTGGCAAAATTAGCAAAAGACATAAAATGATTTAGGTTAATCAATGCTAGAGAAGATTGTGAGGAATTTCAGAAGTACCTAACAAAAGGTGAGTGAATTTTAGTGTTGACAAATGCAATGTGATACACAATGGAAGGAAACATTTGCATTATTCCGGTACTTTGCTGGGCTCTAAACTAACTATAACCATTCAGGAAAAAGACCTGGGCATCACTGTGGAGTGTTCAGTTGAAATTCCTGCTCAATTTGCAAAGCTAGTCTAAAAAAGAAAACTAAACAATAGGATGGACAAGAAATGGATTTGAAAATAATATTGAAACTGTAATAATGCCACTAGGTATTATTCTGTTTATTGCTTGTCAATCTGTACCAAAAAAAGGACATTGCTGGTGGAAATTATCCCTGGCATGTTAAGGCTATAAATAAAGAGAAACTGAAAACACTGTGTCTGTTTAGTTTAAAACAATGAATTAGAGAAGATACTATAAAGAAGGTAGATCCCACTTATTCCTTCTCGTAGTACTGGGAAAAGAATATATTCAATAGAAATGAAAGACAAAAAAATTGAAATTGATAAAAGGAAATACTTTTATACATAATGTATTATTGTGGAACTCATTACTGCAAAATATCCCTGATACCATGAGCTTAATATGCTTTTTTAAATTAACCATTTAAATGGATATGGTGAATATCCAGTTACTATAGACAGGATGTTTTTTTAAAAAGTTTCAGGACATAAACTAACTGTTAGTTGATGGAGATTAGAAAGATACTCTTCCCTCTGGAAGATTATTTCATAATTAGGGTGTCTAGCACCTTCCTCGGGATTATGTGGTATGGGTCACTGTCAGAGAAAGAATACTAAATAGATGGACCACCGGTCTGATCCAGTATATTAATTCCTCTGCTTCTAATTTACATTTCTAATGTGGAAATTATGCCTCTCACTTATTTATTCTTGACATGTGATAGAAAAGTGGTGTAATAAAGGTATGCTCAGCGGGAATGTTGGAGAGGCTGATCTTTATTTCCTGATGCGAGTCACGAGAATTGGCTTAAAATGTTACCTCATGTGACAGGGATCAGTATCCACTGATTCCAGTGGTTTCTGTTAAAGTGGTTAAAGAGGTTTCTCTGCATCACTTTCAAAGTGATTGTGTTCCCATAAGAGAGCTTCATTGCTTAAAAGTCAAAAGGGATATATTGTCAGAGTTTTTGGCCTGTTTATATTTTCTCTTATTTATGCTGTATTTCCCAGGAGGAAACCTGTTATTTTGTGCTGCTGACTTTAGCATGCATTCTTGTTTTTCTCTGTTGCATCATAAATATTTTCTTAAGACCCATTGCTTGATGCCAGTCTGTGTTATGCTGTGCCACATTGGAATGGGTGTTCTATTGCTAAGGCCTTCAAGAACAGACGAAGTCACATTTACTTATTTGCGCACTGAACATTTTAAGACGTGTGGTGATATTTTAAGAATATGCTCATAGAATATTAAACAATATACTTTCCAGTGCTGCTTCTGAGAGCCCGTTCTTCATTCTCTGTTAGGTGACATGACTGTTTCGAATTTGTTTTTTCCTAGAAGAATATCTGTCCCAACCCTTGTTTTGTATACAGAAAGTATAGTGAAACTTGTTCATACCTAGAAAGAGTGAGATTTTCACAGGTCAAACCTATACCATTTATAATTAATGATAAGAACAATATTTGGTTCTTCTGTAGCATCTTCCATGAGAATCTCAATGCATTTTACAAATATTAATGACTCAAAGTGACCTGTCAAAATAACATTTATTATTACTTCTGTTTTCAGACTGGTGGCCTGAGCTACAGTAAGTTTGTGATAGAGCTGGGAATAAAACTCCGATCTCTTCCCTTCCAGACCTGAGCTTTTGCCACAAGGTTGTGTCCTGGCCAACCTCAGTTTTGACCTTTTCATGAAGATCAAGTGTAGCATCAGTTTAATATCTGCTCAGTCTTCCAGCAGGGAAGGACCGATCCTTGGGGAACGGAGCTGAGGTTTTAACAGCTCTTTTCCTTCTCTCACTCTGCATGCCAGCAAACACACACACCACTAAGGATGCCACTGCTTGCATCCCACGAAGTGGGTATTAGTCCATGAAAGCTTATGCTTTAATACTTTAGTTAGTCTTTAAGGTGGCACAGGACTCTCTGTTACCTCTGCTATTCCAGACTAACCCGGCTACCTCTCTGATTCTTGACACCACTAAGGGTTCATCAAAGTCAAAATTCCAGCAACCCATCCGCTGGTGGGTGAGGCCTCCCGACGAGGCAGGCTGGCTGTAACTGTGGGATCCCTTGGGGTCGCAGCCAGGTAAATATGGTGGGCCTGAGGTCGGTTTAGCGAACAACAATGTACACTCCAGACCCGCAGAGAAGAGGAAAATCCCGGCTGGGAAGTTGCAGAAGATTTGAAGGCCTGCGAAGGGGTCTGTAACCCGCCCCCCCTTCCCGACTCCCCTCTATCCTCCGCCCCTTTCCAACCCCACCACTGCGGCGTGCACCGAGCCTGCGAGCAGCTTGGTGGCACCAGACACCTCCCTTTCCCCCCGTGGTGACTCCGATCCCGGCTGCTGCTGCGCCGCCTCCTCCTCCTGCTCCGCAGTTTGCCTCCCGCCGCCGCCGCTGTTTTCAGTCGGTAGCGAAGCGGAGCCGATCCCGGCTCAGTGCGCCCGGAGCGGGAGCGCAGGCGGGCGGGCGAGGTGCGCCCCGCGGGTGCCGCTCGGGGTGGCTGGCCCTTCGGGGAGGAGCGCCAGGGGCAGGCTCTCGCGTCCCCCGCGCCCCCTGCATGGCCGGCTGGGACGCCGCGCCCCCGAGCCCGGCGCCCGAGCCCTAGCGGGGGCTGCCCGCAAGTTTGGAGAGGCGCTCGGGAAAGTTTGCCGCGGTCCGGGGAGGGAGGGTCCGTCCCCCCCCGGCGGGTCTCTCCAAAGCGCCCGCGGCAGCATGGCGAGGGGGGCAGGTCGGGAGGAGGCCGCCTGGCCGGCTCGCTGCTCCTCCGGCCGCCGGAACCCCCGTTTCCTCTCCCCGCGGAGTCGGGGCAGCGCTTTCCAGCGGCCCCTCTGGCTCGTTTACATGGCGCTTCTGTGGCGGCTCAGCGCGGCCGAGACGGAGTTTTCCATCTTGGAGGAAGCGCAGGTTTTAGCAACTCAGATGAAGAAACTTGCCACCGAGGAGCTGGGGGTCGTCACTATGCAGGTACCGTCCCCCCTCCACGCCTCCTCTTCCCCCTCTTCTCTCTCCTTCCTTCCCCTTCTCTTCCTCTCCTCTCCCTTTTCCTTCCCTCTGGGCGCTCGCTCTCTCCTGCCTCTGCCCCCTCTCTCCTCGCTCGCTTCATCCTTTCTTCCTGGTTTTCTTCCTTCTGCCTGGCTCCTCTTCTACTTTTCTCTCCCTCCTCCGCTTCATCCCTGGTTTTTCTGTCCATTTTTTCTTTGCAAACTTCCCTCCCGTTTGTCTCCCCGGTCGCCTGTCTCCCCCCGCAAGCCCCTCGCGTCTGCCCCGAGCCGGTGAGAGCCCTGTGGCTGTGGAGTCTCTCCTCCAAGCCCGGCGAAAGGACTCTAGCTCTTGGTGGCCACAGTCTTCCCACCATGCAGCTTTGCCTGACATACAGACGACCCCCCTCCCGCCTCCAGTCACTGGGGGTTGTTTTTTGTTACCATTTGCTGATCAATAAGCTCCTGGATCGTTGAGGTTTAGTGCATCGTTGTAAAGTCTTGAAACATGACTCCCTGTTCGAGGCTGTTGCCTCATGGGGCAGGGATACTTTGTATTTTATGAGAGTCTTGAAACTGACTGTTTTGCATACTGTTGTCTCTTCGTTTTCAGGAACCTGTGCCCTTTGTGAGGCAGAGGAAAGCTTGATTCCTGATAAATCTTGAGGTGGATTTGCTTATTGTTTTAAAACTCTAAAAGCACTTCCTTCTTGGAATTTCTTTCTATTTTTTGTGTATATTCATGACTATATACAATTCCCCAAAACTAACCAACCAACCAAGTGTGTATGTGTGTGTGTGTATGTGTGTGTATATACACACACACCCCAACAGTATATTATGTTCTGAGCTCTTAAATTAAGAATACTGGAACTTTTACTTCACAAGATTCAAAAAGAGGTTTTGAATTGTAAACTTTAGGTTTATTTATAGGACAAGCTGAAATTGAAAGTGGATATTTTTAGACTTCTTTAAGTATAGCATGAATTTAAAGCTGAACTTAAGTACCAACTTGTTTTGAACAAGGTCTTCGGGTCCATATACCATTTTAGTTTCTTCATCTCTGAATATCTTTTCTGATGTCAATAAATCACAAAATGTAGTTCCTTCATAGGAGAGGGTTTTTTTAATAAGTGGAATTTACACACATGATGATGAGATATGGAGACCATTCTTTCTGAAGGGAATATGCAATTTGACAAATGTTATTATCTTCCTGCATCTCATTTTCTGCATTGTAATTTCTTTAACATCGAGGAGGAGAGAGGTGATTAGCAATTATTTGTATCCCAGCCTTCCTGGTTGCATATTAATGATAGTAAAACTACTGTAATTTCGGTAATCACTGGCTAGAATTTCATAAGATGCTAATAGGTATGTTAGAACACACACAAAAAGTGAAATCAGATCCCAGATGCATTGCAGTCCAAGATAGAGGCAGTACCAAATGCACTTTTAAAAGCCTCACAAATTGGGGAGGTGACACTTTTATGCGGTCAGCAGGGGTCCCTCCCCAAATGGCCCTTTATCTTCTCCAGACTGGCTTCATTCTACCACCTTTGAAACATCATTTGTATTGACTGGCCTCCTAAGGCTGGGGTTTTGTCCAGGAAAATATTGAGCTGCTGTCTTGTCCTTTTATAATAAGACCTATATAAATGACTTCACTTAACAAAGTAGATCGAAGTAAATTATTAATACAAAGAACATTAAGGAAGTCACTTTTTCTGTCGAGACATATTTACCCCCTGAAAATTATATACCGTAGTCCTATAAATGGTGAAGCTTCTGGTTTAATAGAAATTAAATGAGAATGGACATATTTCTCAATTTATTTCTCCAGTGTAAAAAAACCCCTTCTTGACGAGCTAGCAGCTTCAACATGTGTCATTTTTGGTTTGTTTTCAGGTTGTTTCTTTTTTAAAGGAAGCTCACATAAAGCATATATGTGCTCAAAATTATCTTCCATAACGACACCTCATTCTGTTGTAGGTAGGCATAAAATGAACCAGGTTTGTCCACAAGAATTGTAGTCTATTGGCTTAGGAGGCAAGCTTGATGCTGGTGTATAGGTATGCAAAATAACATTAAATGCTGTGCATTTATTGTTACTTGAACGGTGTAAGGCCAAAAGCAATTAATACATCCAATAGTTGACAGGATGAGCCATAGATTCTTTAAAATATTTTGGCCGCTTTAAGTCCCATTAAGCTAATTTGAATGTTCCCAACTTCCTCCGTACATTGCTACAGCTGTTTCAGATTAAAATCTGGTTGAAAACAAACTTCCCAAGATTTTAGAAGCTTCTCGGATGATCTCTTCCTACAGTTAAACAAAAATATTGATAAAATTTCAACTCTTTACATTTAAGTAGTTAGTCCTCAAAAAAGACTGCATGCAGTTAATACCGAATAATTATCTTTGGTATTTACGTAGTGCTGTTAGTGGGCTATATGGCAGTAGAGCCGTGCTAGTCAACGTGTTCCATATTCGAAAGAAGCAACAAAGAGTCTTGTAGTACCTTATAGACTAACAGATATTTTGTTAGTCTAAGGTGATACCAGACTCTTTGTGGCTTTTGCAGATCCAGAATAACACGGCTACCCCTCTGATATGTTCTAAAGAGTTGTCAGTCTATGTAAAGAGTTTGAAATTTTATCAATATTTTTGTTTAACTGTAGGAAGAGATCATCCGAGAAGCTTCTAAAATCTTGGGAAGTTTGCTTACAAAGATTGTTGTTATACTACATTGTTCTGTATTGTACTAGGTGATCAGGTGGTCCCTATAACTGGAAGGCATTCAGGAACAAATGAGGTTTAACCAAGATGGTCAAGGAAGCAACCCCATGCTCTCTTTGGGTGCCCTGACACCTCTGATTGCCAGAAGCTAGGACTGCATGATGGGGATAGATCACTTGATAATTGTCGTCTTCCCTTCACTCTCTTTGAAGCATCTGGCTCTGGCCACTGTCAAAAGACCACATACTGGACTAGATGGACTGTTGGTCTGACTTGGTATGGCCGTGGTCTGACTCAGTATGGTATGTGGGGTTTTGGAAAAAGAGTGAGGGAGCTTTTTGTACCTTAATTGGGAGACTGCTCTAAGTATAGAGGGTGGCATGGAAGAAGGCCCAAAAGCAGGAGTGAGTGAAGGAAACAGAGGAAGGTGGCTAGGATTAACGCTTGGACAGAGTAAAGAGAATGATAGGGAATGTAGGAGGGAGATGAAGGCCTAGTTGTGGAGAGCCAGGAAAGTAAAGAGTGAAAACTAGTGTAGACACCTAGATATGATTTTGGGCAGCATCGTTCAGCATAGACTGGAGTTGAGAGGAGCAAGAAGTTGCAGTGTTTAAGGCATGCAACAAATAGGCCATGCTGTAGTTTGTGGTCAGTTGGGATGGAGAGAGAAAAATGAATTTTTATTTTTTGGGAGGGCGAATGTACATAGAAAAAGAAATGGCAGGATTTGTCAGGAAACGGAATGAGAAGAAAGGAGAGAGCGCGAGAGGCATCATTAGGTCCATGGTCATGAGCTTTGGTGATGGGAAGGATGGAGATGGGAGGTAGAGAGAAAGAGGGCTTTGAAGGAACAATGTTTAGTGGCTGCATACAGTCTGAGGTGGCAATAAAATAGCCAATGAACGAATGTCAGGCTGCAGTATGAGAGAGGCAAGTGGAAATCCGTAAATAGACTAAACGTGAGAAGTTGATTTGGTGTATATGAATATGGGAAAGAATCAGAAGAGGAAAAAATTTAAGGTGGAACCACTAAAAGAGAAAGGGAGGGAGGATGAGGTGGAGCCTCCAGAGGAAACATTAAACTTTTAAAGGAACATCTAGAGAGGTAAGAGAGGAACTGGGAGAGCACTGAGCCTTAGAAGCCTGTGAAAGGGGAGGGTGTGTATATATAAAAACCATAAGGCTGGAGAAACAAAATCTGTCTCGTTGATGCTATATCTACTGCCTCTACTACATTTTCTTCATATTAGTGCTGTAATAATTGAATCTTGAATATTGATAGGAAGACTTTTTTTTTAAATGGACTTGTATTTAAATTTTGTTATGTAACATTTACTTTTTATAGTTTATTTTCTAAAAGTAGCAACATCCTACCCAGAACGATGGGATGCATGCATCTGTGCATAGTAAGAATAATACTGATTCTGCATAGATAGTAAGGAGGATAGAGAGTTATTGTGACAGCATCATTCTAACAATTGTCTTGGCACTGGTACAGTTGTGTCTTATTTGTAGATGGTTAGCCGACAGGCATCAGGGCAGAAGCTGATTTTTTTTAACCGAGTTTTATGTTTTTAAACAGGTCTATTGCTGTAAGTGTGTTGCTTTCAAATTAGTCTTTGAACATATAGAATAATATACCATAAACAATATTGCAAATAAAGATACTTGTGAATAAGAATAACATGGCTGCATGATTTCTTGTGTGAGGAGCAGCATTCCATGGGCAGGTGGGACATTTATTATTGAATAAATTTGTGCCCCCATTACAATTGTCTACAAAGTATATTTGTATCACAAGTATTATGTAGGAATATGTTTACCGTATGCCTTTGACAAAACTCGGGGCCAGTTCTCTGTTGATGTAGTAATACCTAGCTCTTCTATAGCCCTGTCCACTGGTTGATCTCAAAGTGCTTTACAAAGGAGGGGCAAGATTTAACCTTTTGTAAATAGCTTCACTGTTTCAGCTGTGTAGTCTGCTTTCCCTGTTGCTTGCCCAGGGAGAGGAAAACCTTTTTCAAAGGAATGTGACTGTAAACCCACAATGGGATACTGGGGTAAGCATAGTACCTGAAATTACAATTTACTTACCCACCCAGCTCTCCCCAAATCCGTAGCTAGACTTCAAGTTGACAAAATCCCACTGATTTTACTGTGAAATTTTGTTTTGGCAATTCTTTCGTATGGGTGGTGCTGACCTAAACCCACCTCCCCATAACCAAATAGCAACTGCAATATGTTTTTGGCAATGATGGGTATTCTGAAAACACCTGATGCTTAAACTGGCAATTTAAGTTATGTTTGTGTGCTCTATGTGATTTTAAAAGGTGGCCATATTACTTTGCATCATTTGGTAGACCATACATTTAATGGACTATCTTAATGTAACAAGCCACACAAGATGGCACTTTGTTGAATGAGCAGGTTAGTGGGCAAATTCAGTGTATTCTCCTGAGTTGTCTGTTCAGTTGGTACTTGGCAGTCATTTAAAAACCACAAGCCTTTACATTAAAATTACAACCAAGTTGGAGATTGTGCCCTGACCCAGTTCAGACAGCGTACTTAACTTACTTAACTTACTGGCCCTTAACTATGTTCTGTTACTTGGCTAATCCCAGATTGGTTTCTGTGCTTCCATTGTAATTGTAGTGTAAATCGCTGGTTGAAAAACTTCAGAAATTTTGACTGGAAAAATAGGACACAATTCTTGTGAAAATATTGACTATTTTTCAACAAGCACAGGACCTATGACCTCCTGCGTTACAATATTGACTTTTTCAGTGGCATTGGGTAATGCATTCTAACTCAGACTCCTGGTCTATAAAATGGAGATATAATACTATCTCACAGGGTGTTTAGAGGATTAGTGAATGCTTGGTAGAGGAAAATCTATTGTAATTTTGAGTATGTACATAACTTTAAAGCCATGTAGGCCCAGGAGCCAGCAACATGCCCTTAGGATTTAGAATATTTCGACAACATTCTCAGTCTGATCCTTTATGCTTGCTGTGCAAGAAGAGTACAATTCTTCCTTTCTCTTTCCCTCCCATCATCTCCAAACATGGGAGTGCAGTTGGGAAAGAAAAAAAAAAAAAAGAAAAAAGCCTCACTGACTGCTAAAATGGCAGTCGACTACTCCCAAGGACAGAAAAATGTAGTTGTTTTTATCTGTTAAATTACAGAGCTCTGGTTTCTCATTAACAGTGTTAATACTTTCTCAGATGCTGTGGTAATGGACAAAATTGAAAAACCTATGGTATACAAGCTCCTCCAGCTTGACTGGGAGACTATTATACTAGTAGCATTGTTTAGCCATATAATGCTTTTCAGTAACAGGAGTGTGGGACATGGGCCAGGTTGACACCCACAAGTGAATGCTTACCGATTTTGATTGTGTATTGGAGTATTTAATGTCACCTTTATTTTGAAGAGTACATAACCACTGTTTGTCGTCTGATGCTGTTTGTAGAGTTCCATATCCATCCATAAATCTCAAAAGCAAACTTCACAAAAGAGGTAGCTATCCAAGGTTGGTGTTGTAGCTAACACATTGGACTGAAAACTTAGATCTAGGTTCTGTTTCTGGCTCCACGATAAACTTAATGGGTGACCTTGGGCAAATTGTGCCTCTGTTTCCCATCTTTAAAATGGGCATAACAATATTTCTCTACTTCTCACAGGTATTACAAACATTAATAGTTTTATTTTGTAAGGTGCTCAGATACTAGGGTGATTAGTGCTATGGGAAAACCTGTGTAAGCCATCAATCATTATCATGATCTTAAATCAAGATCTCTAGTTTGCAAAAATAAGTACATTTATCAAATTAAACTTTTCTAATTTCATACCTCCATTTTTTTTAAAGCATCCACTTGAATAGAGACTAGAAGAACAGGTATCTACTTTTTATGTATTTTTTTTTCTGTTGTCTTCCGGTTATGGTTTATTATGCTTGAAAGCCACCTGAGAGCCTGAAACAAAATAAAAATTAAAAAGTGCAGGCTGATAAATAGTTTGAGCTACTATTTTTTCTTATTCAGTAGTATACATTATAGTCATTCTGGAGTGGAAGCCGGTGGAATAAAATCTCATCTGTTTTACATGATTATGTCTTGGTTTGCATCCAATCATAACAATGTTTCTAAAGGCTCTGTGAAAGCCCAAGACTGCAGCAGTATTTCATCCTATTCCACTTGGACTTTTTTGCATGAAATATTTCAAAAAGATATAGTGAGGTCCTGGTGGAAGGGCAGTTAAAATAGTTAAGCTTAGGAGAATGAATCTGAATTTTTAATTAGGCTTTGAGTTGTTTCTTCAAAGTGTCGAGACATCATTAGTGATGTAAGTCTTGTTGCATTAGTGGAGACTGACATTTCACTTCAAACACAGAGAACGCAGCTGTCCTGTGCAGATAAAAGTTGCCAAATGTGGTGTAGCAAGGTGGATTGCTAGATAATTAGCTGTCCCACTTTACTGCTGTGTTGAAGAGCCCTGCCAGTCATAGGAAGGAGAAAGGGGAATTATTAACGGGAGGAAATCCAAGTATGTCATAAAGCAATTTGAAATCTCTCAGCTGTGGCAGGGCTGATAAGACATATGTTAAGGAAACACACAAAGTAAGTACAGTATATGTTAGCCAATTCTTTTTCTTAGCTTAATTCAGCAAAGCAGAAATGGCAAAAGCCTAATGATCCCTACAGTATAGCAAAGTACTTGCAGTGGTTCCATTATCCTGACCTTGGCACTGGTAGCAAAGAAATTAACATTTATATTTTACACATCAATTTAAAAAATAAATTTGCAATTTATGAGATTCAGAATAGGAAGTAATAACTACAAAAATGTAAACTGTCAAAGTGCATTTGGGGACAAAATAAATGTTTGGTATCAACATGATTAAAAGAAATAATCTGAGTTTAAACAGTATCAAAGTGTTCCATGCAGAGAAATAATGTAATAACTGTAGGATGTTGTGTTTGTATGATTTTTGTGCATAACATATCAGTTCACTTTCACACGCATGGATTCTGTTGCACCCCTTAAAGTTACGGGGAACTTTGCCATTGATTTCAATTAGCATAGGGTCAGGGCTATATAATAAATAGCTATATCTTAAACTCAAATCTTTTGCCTCTTTCTTTGTCTTTCTGAACATAATAAATAATACAATAAAAACTTAGCCTTAAATACCTTCTTTTGATATATCAAAAATTCTACCCTGTGGGTATCAACTAATGGCTGCTCTATCTTCTGATGTATTACACAGTTCCAGTGCTTAATCGTAATACAAAAACTCATATGATGCGGTTATGGAAGGCCTTGCAAAGGAAAACGCTTAGGATTAGAGCCACAAAAAGACATAGGTGCCAGACTGCCACTTGAGGGCCTAAATTCCCGAATCAGGTCTTGTTGGGATTCACAAAACCCCTGCTCAGCGGCAGCCAAACCCCATAGGTGACTAAACACGTTTGGGTTTTTCCTGTAATAGTTCCCACTGAGCCTACATTTCTGTCTCAGAATGTGCGCACTGCAGCTCTGTGCCAGCCATCCTGATCCAAAGCCTCAGTGTGATGTACAAATGGGGGTACATTCCTTGGCCTAACCTGCCTGCCATGCCAATCCGGTAGGCGTGTGCCATGGTTGCTTTCCAGATCGGGCCCCTATAGAGGAGCTTCCACAAAATGTCCAGTGGAGCAGGAGGAGGGCCTCCCTTATAACTTTTAGGCCAGTGGTTAGGGTACTCACCTGGGATTTTAAAAGTGTATTTGCAAGTATATTTGCACAACTACAAACAGCTGGCAATATGACTGCTATCCCCATTTCATACTGATGGGTTTCACAGTTCTTAAGAAGAAGTAGCCCATAAGTCTTTGTTTCTAATAGAACTTCCTTCTTTCTTTGAATGCCACATCTTCACTTCGCTTTGCCCATGACATTCGAAGCTGCAACCACTGTACTAGTTGGAGAACAGAAACCATAATGCCTCTTGAGAGAAGCCACAATTGTATGTTGATCAGTACTTTATAGGGCACTATAACTAGGTCTTTTTATGCTTTCTCCCTTGCCCCCCTTCTTTTTCATATATCCCTAAGACGTAGAATAAATTTCTGGCTAGCTATATGATCACTACAATTAGGAATTAGGCCAGAGGAAACGGCTTTAAAATAGACGCATTGGGAAGTTCTAGAAGAGGTTTGCAGAGGCTGGAAATCTTCAGCAGCACTTCTTCCTCCTTTTCTTGTTGTAACGTTATGTGTCTTTCCTTGTACCATACTGCATTTCTGGAGCATATTTAAGTGCTATTCAAGACAGCATCCCTGCGCTGTCCTATCAGTCCCTAATATCCAGAATCTAAAGGGCTTCTCTGAAAACTTGGCAGATTTCACTGTAAAACCTGTATTTTATACCCAGCAACTCTGGAGTATGAATGGAGCTGGTCTTTGTATATGGTTTTTAAACAAATCCTAGTTACAGTCATCTGTTTGATGATCAACATTGCTGTACTTGCCTTGTGTCCAGGTTAATTTTTTTTGTGTACGTTTCCTTGCTTGTGTGGGTAAAGTGGCCGCTCTCCTCTGCAGCAGCTATTTGCACATTTTCTCTATAAAATTACATTGTTCTATATGCTAGTTTATCTTCTAAGCACCATCTGGAAGAGTATATGTTCCAACCTTTGTCCACTTTCAAGCTTTGCTTGGATAGACAGATGTCTTGACACAACTTCCACAAGACATCTATTGAAATAGACACACACCAATTTTATTTTGATTGTGGGTGGGGCGGGAGAAATCCTGATTCTGTACCTTCAGATCCAGTATGGATTGGTGGTAGTCCAGCCTCATGATATGACTGTAAACAGTGCCACAAGCATGCCAAATAATTCTGGTGCTTTCATGATCCATTTATCTTCTGTTCAGTTTCCCAGTTCTCTGTCTACCTCCTTTAAGAAAAGCATTAAAAGTACTTGCTCCTGATCCATATTTTTACCTCAGAAGTAATATGGAACAGAAAGAATCTGAGGGGAATGGAGGGGAGAATCACAAAATCTCTAAACTAAGTAGAGTGGATCTGTTTGGGCCAAGGATGGAAACATTTCCAACCCCAGGGAAGATGACAGAGAAAGCAGAGATAATTTTACATATTGAATAGTGGAAGAAAGAAGAGTAGGACCAGGTTTATATTTATTCAATAACATGAGGCCATCCAATTTTCTCTCTATCCAGGTGTAGTATCCCTTATGTTTTGGGTGTTGTGTTAAGCAGACATTGATCACAATTGTTGTTTCACAGCCTACATAATCATCTATCTGTGACTCTTTTTTTTAGGGTCTAGATATTGTAGTTTTGATGACTTGTAAGTATAGCAATAAACAGTTGCAAAAAGGTAAATCTCTAGTGTGCCTTTCTCTTTCCATTCTTAGGTTTTGCTGCTTAGACTTGTATTTCCTGAGAGCCTTTTCCCCTCCCATATAA
Source organism: Sternotherus odoratus (assembly GCA_032164245.1). Classification (NCBI taxonomy): domain Eukaryota; kingdom Metazoa; phylum Chordata; order Testudines; family Kinosternidae; genus Sternotherus; species Sternotherus odoratus. The sequence goes on along the minus strand of JAVMKO010000008.1, from coordinate 77,079,689 downwards.
TTGTTCTTCAGATCCTGTTGTTGTTTGAAGGAACAATGAGCTTTTCAACAAGATCAGAAACAGTTTGGGCTCATTTGACTCTTTATATGTGGTTCCTCTATTCAGAAATGACCCATCACTGTCCCACCCCCAAAAGTTCATGTAAGGCTACAATAGCTTATAGCTGCACTCATTTTCAACACATATTTGTGGGTTATGAAAGGAGAGGCATCTTTGAGAGACCCTCACCCCCAGTCAATTGAGGGCTTTAGTGAAAGGATGGGGACCTGCAACAGGAGCTGAAAGTGAATGGGAAGCCAAAGGGCACCTTGGCTTTAATTCCAGGTCCCCCAACAAGCAGGAAAATCTTAACCTCTCCTATTCCAGGGCTTTGTTTACATGAGGAAAATGACCTGTTGGTTTGATGGATGTCAGCCATTGATCTTCTGATCACTACTGCTTTCCCCGCTCACATGTGATGTCATATGGTGATGAAAATTAATTGAGTGATAGGGCAAATATAGACATCCTAGTGTTTAATGCCATTTGGGTGATGATCAGGCCAATAAGGCGAGCCTGGCAAATGGCTATTGTCAGCCATGGGTTATTTTCCTCTTAGAGGTGCTAAGAGAATTAATCCATCACTCTGTGTAATGTACAGTTACATGGCCAGTTCAGTAATAACAGCAAAAGACCTCATACACATTCACTCACCTACTTCCCCTTCTCAGGGAAGGGAATCGTTTTCCACTGAAGTGAGATACCAAGGAGACTGGTTCTTCCCGAAAATTCAGTGCAACAGGTATGTACGTAGGACAGTTTGATGTAAAAAAATAGTTGATTTAACCCAACATACCACAGCCACAGATCAGTTCACTCAGGCAGTGGGCACATCCTCTTCGGGAACTCCATCTGCTGAGTAGCATGTGTGTTTGGGGGTTGGGTGACAGAGCGCTCCATTAAATTGTTAGCATTCATGACCAATATCCTAAACTTGTGTCCTACCATAAAGGTCTAGTGAGCAGAGAGCTCCAGTAACAGATGCATTCTGAATTCCCTTGCCCAGGGATACAGGTTTTCTCTCCTTTTGATAAACAATTCTCTGGAAAATAGAGATTAATCAAGGGTGATGAGAGTGATATCATTGTGCATGGCACCATCAAGCTTGATTCCAGAATCTTATCCAATGTTTCTTAGAGTAATTTTAGATTCTTCTTCATTTTCTTGGTCTGTGACACCAAGAAAACCATGTATTTCACTGGGATATTCAGACACACTCTCTCTCGCCTGAGTTCTGAAAGGATAAGATTCACACAGGAGTTGTCACTCCTTCCCAAAATTCCACTCCAGACCAGGGGGTGAGCTACGATGGCTCGTAGTGTATGATGAATACTAAGTCTTCCTAGTGATGCAACAAGAAGCAGGTAGATTTCTGGAAACAGGAGAGGGTTTATGTGCTAGACTGGGACTCAGCCAATCTGGGGTCAATTCTTGGCTCTGCCAGTGATTTTGACTTACCCATGGTCAGGAAGAGTCAATCTCTCTCAGCCTCAGTTTCTGGTGGTGGTCTGTTGATTTTGGAGAGCTACATATTTCTTGGAGGAAAAGGTAAGAGAGAGACTGATGATCATCTCCCCTCCCCCGCCAGTATGTGAAAGTTGTAAGATGAGCTGATGGAAGCCTCAAAGATCACCCTGGCTCGGTGGATCAGGTGCTGTGACCATTAATTCCTTAAGCCTAGGAGGCTGAAAAGGTTGTGTATTCTGAGGACTTAGGTCTGGTTCCACTCTCCTACTGCAGAGCTCAATCCGTCAGTCTTGGAATGATGCGCCAAAGATGTCAAAGCAGCATTTTTTACAGTAAAAAATGGGTTTTGTATGACATTTTCCCCAGGCTTATTGCTTCTAGATAAAGTAGAACAGGTATCTCCTAAATTTTGGAGTTTCGTTCAATGTGATAGTTTCATCCTATTTGGAATAGAGGGATGAGGCCTCTCATGAACGAATAGTTTACATTGGATGTTTTCATATATTATAATGAAACTATGGCTACTCTGGTTAGAAGATCATTGAGCCTTCTTGGAAATATCTTTTGGCCGCAGAATCCTGTGATGTTTCCAGTGCTAGCCCTCAATTGATTATTTGTTTTTAAATTCCTTTTGCTATTGACAACCTGTGGTGTGGGAATTACTCCCCCAGTCTAGATTGGTGTAGTTGAACCTAACCCCCCCCCCCCCAACAACAACAACTTACAGAGAAAATTACACTTTCTGATCCAGACAGACATCGGAATAAACACTGGGGACTTCCGGTTGGACAAATTATACAGCAGTGTTTATGCTTCTGTTTTACTATAAATGCCAAAGTCTTTGGTCTGGCATATTTAAAATTAGAAAGTCTGTTGTAGCCAGATGCACAGAATTTCAGTGTTTATTTTAAGAAGCCTTGATTTTCTTTTTCAATGTTAATACTCTACAGGGAAAATGAAAATAAATGTTCAAACTTTTAGCTAAGAGGTAAAGAAAAAAGTTGGGTAATTGTCACAGAGCCTCTAAAACAGGGGTCGGAAACCTTTGAAAAGTGGTGTGTCAAGTCATCATTAATTAAGGTTTCAGGTGCCACTAATATATTTTACATTTATAGGGGCCGGCAGAGGGAACCCCAGACCAGCAGTGCGGGGGACAGATAGAACCCCAGACTGGCAGCAGGCTGCTGGTCCAAGGTTCCAGCCACCGGCGCTGCTTAGCCCGCTGCCAGCCCGGGGTTTCATCCATCCAGGCTGGCAGTAGGCTGAGCAGGGCTGGTGGCCGGGACTCTGGCTGGCAGCAGAGTGCCACTAAAAATTGGCTTGCGTGCCACTTCTTTACAATCCCTGATCTAAAAGTATGTAATCAGATAATTAAATTTTGAAATGATACTTTAACCTTTCCTAGATTTCAGCTTGACAGAAATCCTTATATAGAGATTTAGGAAACAAAAATGCAGGTGTATTTTTCAAAATCAGGAGAATTTTAAAACTCTCAAAGTGTCTGAGATGCATATAAAACGAACAATTTTACTACATTTTTGGATCATGAAGCTTAAATAAAATCCTAGAATATCAGGGTTGGAAGGGACCTCAGGAGGTCATCTAGTGAGTCCACCCCCTGCTCAAAGCAGGATCAATCCTCAACTAAATCATCCAAGCCAGGGCTTTGTCAAGCCTGACTTTAAAATGCTCTGAGGAAGGAGATCCCACCACCGTCCTAGCTAACCGATTCCAGTGCTTCACCACCTCCTAGTGAAAAAGGTTTTTTCTATTATCCAACCTAAACCTCCCCCCACTGCAACTTGTGAGCGTTACTCCTTGTTCTGTCATCTGGTACCACTGAGAACAGTCTAGATCCATCCTCTTTGGAGCCCCCCTTTAGGTAGTTGAAAGCAGCTATCAAATCCCCCTTCATTAGCTGTCTCTTCACTTTAAACAACTTAATATAAAATTGGTTTTGAAACTTCTTTAATTTTTTTTGTTTTTCCCAGCACAGATTATTGAATAATTATATAGAATTTATTAAAACCTACATTTCAAAACAGTTAAAAATATTTTCTTTACCAAAGAACTATCTATAATCAGCAATCAATACATTTCAAGAAGTAGCTGAAAATGCAAATCATACATAATTTAAAACCCTCCAACAAATGATCTTGATGTTTCTCTCATTAATTTTTTGTTTTAAACAAGCTGAAATCTTTAATTTTCTTCTAACCATCTGTATAGCTCTCTGCTCCCTCTCCCAAATTAAATATTTCGAAGTTAGCTAGACCTAATTATGATCTTGGTTATACACCAGTGTAATTCTATTGACTTCTGAGGGATTGCTCTTGATTTTCATCAATGTCATAGCAGAATCATGCCTGAAAAACTTAAACAACAAATATTTAATCACAGGTACAGAAAAGAATGCACTGGAAATATACAGTATATATAACGTATATGGAAAATGCAGTTAATTTTGAGATATTAATTATGTAAAATCTGCTACTTTGCACATTTATATATGTAACAGAGATTTTCAGTCGTTGGCCACAGAGATATATGCAGAAATTACAAGGCAAAACACTTCATGAAGCAGTGCAGGTATGATATCAACTATTTAAAACTCTTAAGAGACCGTTGTAGTTTTTCTTAAACACTGATACTAGCTTGGAAATTTAAGGTTGAAGTCACACATAGGAGGTGAGGGTGAGGAAACTGAAGTATGAAAATAGAAAGCTAAATTCACTTAAAAACCTGACCTCTGCTTTCAACCCTTACTGATCTCTTGTCTGTTTACCAACAGAAATTGTTTGTAAGATGGAGTATCTCTTTAATTGTGTTTGTTTGAAAGCACCCCATACCAACAAAATTGGTGCTAAAATGTACTTGAAATCTGACTCTCAAGAATGAGTTAAGTACTTTCAAATACTACCCCAAGTTTCGCTGCTGATTTCTGTTACTTTACAATCACACTTTCTGGTTTGGCGGGTAGCGATCGATTTAATGGGGATCAGTTTATCGTGTCTAGTGTAGACATGATAAATCGATCCTGGAGCGCTCTCCCCATTGACTCCAGAACTCCACCACTGTGAGAGGCGGAGTTGATGGGGAAGCGGCAGCTGGCAACTTGCCGCTGTGAGGACACCTCTAGCTGAAGTTGTGTATCTTAGGTCGACCTTCTCCCCCCTGTGTAGACGTGGCCTAGGAGTGCTACAGCAGTCCACAGTAATACATCTAGTGAAAATGTTCTATGCTGACAGCAGAGAGCTCTCCTGCCGGCATAATAAAACCACCTCTGCGAGGGCATGGTAGCTATGTTGGTGTGAGAAGCTCTCCCACTGACATAGTGCTGTCCACACCAGTACTTAAGTCGGTGTAGCTTACGTCATTCAGGGAATGTCGTATTCACAGCCCTGAATGACATAACTATACATATGTAAGCTGTAGTGTAGACAAGCATTCAGTAATTGCTCTAAGGATCATTCACTGTTCGTTGAAATCTGGAAAAGGTCTCTCACTCAGTGCCTAATTCATACCATCATGTCACATATTGGAGAGGTCTCAGAATGACGCATATATTGTTTGCAGTATTCATACAAGTGGGTAAGAGTTGGCAAGTAAGTAAAAAGCCTTCATTCCGAAACTGGCCTTAAGTTTTGTTATGGATGCGTGAAAACAAGAAGGGGTTCAGGACTTTATTTTTCCTCCCTCTCTCTATTGGAATAAAACGTAATTTAATTTTCAGAAGTAGTACGCATGTGAGGAGAGTAAAATCTCAAACTGCTTGGATTTGCACATCCATCACATCACTACGAACATCAAATAATAGATAAAATCCATCTTTTATTTAAGAAGTGAACTTTTATGGCTTCCTTATTTGTTTTGTTTGCAGACCTAGTAGAACTAAAATATGAGTATTGTATATCCTCAGAGCTACATTCACCGGATATCTATAACATGTACCTACTTCTTTAATGCAGTGTAGTTAGGGATCAACAAATTACGATTGCCTTTATAATTTTATAACTGAGCAGTTACGAGCATATTTTCTAATGGCCAAAGGTTAGCTCTTGGCTTATGACCTCTAAGTGGACATTAGCTGCCATGAAATACTTGGACCTGAAGTTGTTATTGCTGTTATGAACTGTGTGATATTAATCTTCAACTTCATATTTCATTTATTAACAATGCACATGGTATTTATGGTCTGTCAGCTAAAAGTCAAACTTCTCACTGCCATGGAAACTGCATTATGCTTACTGTATTGATCTTCTCTTAGCAGCTATTGACTGCAGCAGGAACCGTCACAAAAGCACTTCATTCCAAAAATTCTCTTGGTTTTCTAATGTTTTAGTTATCGATCTACACATATTGAACATACTATAGAATATTGTCACTAAAACTACTGGATTCAGGCTTACAGTTAAGATACCCCAAATATTATTATTATTTTTAAATAGGGCTCTTGCTAGTAATCTGCAATATGAATTAGTAGTCTCTGGGTTAGATATCACCATGTGAAAGAAAATTAAGTCCGCAAAGTCTGATGCATTTTAAAATAGTCACAACAAACACTGGCTTACCATTGCTCTAGTATATAAATCTAATTTTGGCAGGGTCCCTCCCCCCCGTATCTATTTATTCAGCAGCTTGTTAACTACAAGTGTAGAAAATGCATTCCACTAACTGCAACCTCAAATATCCAAAACTAGCTTTTTATATATGTCCAAGGGTAGAATATAGGGTCTATAAACTAAAAATATAAATTGAAGACTGCATTATATTTATACCATGCTATGCAAAGTAGGTATTTTAATTTCTTTCAAGGCAGTAGAGGTGTAGGGACAACCTTGACAGAAGTAACTAGGACTAACAGGCATACCTTGGTAAAAGGGAAAGTGTGAAACCGATATGCCATTTTTAAACCCGTTTCAAGAGTAAGCCTATTGAGTTTGTTCCATTTCATATTCCAGTGATGACATCTAAATAACTTATTACAGGTTGGAAAAATTCATGCTAAAGCTTGGTCCCCATACCATACGATGTAGCACTAACTTAGAGAGGAAAGCAACAGTGGTTATTTTGGATCATTTGAAAACACGATGAAAGCTGCTGCTGCTTCTCACCAAGCTACAGCTCAGCTGCTTTACTTAAATACTAAGCTCATTGGTGCTGAGATTGTCTTTTGTTCTGTTTCTACAATGCCTAGCGCATTAGGATCCTGCTCTGCTCCCAAGCACTTCTACATTACAAATAATACTAATATTAAAACACGTCAGGCGTGAGCTGAACTGCTGCTGGAGTGGCTTTTTGGGTATGACATCTATGTGATTGCTACCTAAAAGCAGTTGTGAAATACTGGCTTGGCTCTGAAACACCTCCAGCTACTAATTTTAAGCCCTGGTTTTTCTAGTAGTGGATATAAAAATCTTATTGTGTGGTTGATTTAGTGAGTGAGTCCTCAGTTCATAATCTCTTTATAAAAATGTATGCACATTAACAGGAGGTGTTTAATAGACACTCTGCCTCGATGAAAGAATGCTTTGTGGAGGAAGCTTTTGTGCATTTCTGGATCGCTCAGCAATTCCTGTGGAGCTTCCCAAGTCTCACTGACACAGAGTGGCAGAGGAAAAGACCTTCTCACTTTAAGCCTGAATGGAGAATAATGGTGGGGGGTGGGGGCATGGGGGACGAGGGGGGTGATGGGAGTGGGGGAGGGGAATCAGTTGCTTTGGAATGCAGAGATGATTGGTATTGGAACTCATGATCTGAGCATTTAACACTTTTAGTTCTTCCTACCCCCAACTGGGGCTTTGCATTTACAATGAGGCCCGTGCTATTCCTGAGGTAAAAGTTTCAGAGGGGTAGCCAGCACATTAGTCTGCATCAGCAAAAACAAGGAGGAGTCCCTGTGGTACCTTAGAGGCTAACTAGTTTATTAGGGCATAAGCTTCCAAAGCGTATGCCCAAATAAATGTGTTAGTTCCTAAGGTGCTACAAGGACTCCTCGTTGTTTTTGAATTATCTCAGTCAGTTGAGAAAACTTCTCAAACCACATAGTCTTTGCTCGGTAACAATATTAGATTTGTCGATTTTTATTGATGTGTAGTAAAGATAAGAACTATTTCTTCTTTTCTTGCCCACTTTCATTTCTTGTCTAATATCTCAGCTACTGATTGACTAATGTGTGGACTGAAAATTTTAGTATTTGACACACCATATAGTCTGGTGCCATGGAAAGGGTTTTCTGTCTTAAATAACAAGGTGGTGAGTACACAGGTTTCTTTTGTTATGAACTGACAAACTGCTTAAGTTGCACAAGACGCGCGTGGATATTCATATCTAAAGATCAGAAACTTGCAACATTTTGGTTTAATAAAGGAAATCTCCTTTTTTCATTGCCAAGAATGTAAATGCTTTATTTCTAATCTCTCCTAATGACCATTATCTTTCTCTGTACTGAAGCAAACAATTCATATGGTGTTGACTTCTCAGCAACAAACTACCCTCCAGTGTTGTTGCTAATGTTTAAAGCAGTAAGCCCATGGTTCCAAACTTTTTAGTAAGGCAACTTCCCAACTTCATTTTTTTTCTTTTTTTGTGGGTCCATCTGGGGTCCAAAGTTGGAGGGGTGCCCAAAATCATAGGCCAGAGTTGTTATCCTCTTCTGCTACTGTCATTTTCTCCTCACTCTCATGAGAGGCCAGTGGTCACCTTGTAGCATACCCTGTATACTGGCACCACAGCCCTAATCCCTGTCTACTGTGGATGGGGAGACCCTGAGGGGTCGTACTAGAGATTGAGCCTGTCCCGTACTTACCCTGTAGCAGTGGGTTATCTCTGGCAGGACTTGGCTCAGTTCCCTGCTCCACACGTTACAGTCTGATGTGTGTGTTTGTGTTTGCAGCACCACTCAGGTTTGATCCAGCTGCCCCTCTGTCATGACAGAGAGGTGGCTGGGCCAGACCTGAGTGGTGCTGTTACCCCATCTGCCAGGTCACAATGCCAAAGTTTCTGCTGTTTGAACCAAAAACCAGCTGCTGTAGAGATGTAGATATGGACAAGCTAGCACATGTGGCCCTCCACAGAATATCTGTTCACTTTCCCTCCACCCTCAAGTATTTCCCCTGATTATAGAATCAGGGTATGGCTAGACTGAAGATTGTAGCGTGTTTATTTGTAGCGCTTCCCAATGTAGCGCTATTGGTATCGCGCTAGAGACTGTACAAATTGAAACCTTGTAGCGCAAAATAATGGCTACATTTGTGGTGCTTCTGCCGGCAGTAGTAGTTGCGGGATAGGGCAGGTATCCCAGCATTCAGCTGGGTGCAACGTGTTTTGCAAAGGAGAGGGGTGAGGGGGAACTGGGAATTTGTTCACAGGGAGATGAGATCTGGCTGTCAGTTACTTTTCCTTAGCGAAAACTGACAGGCTGTCTATTTGAGACACACAGCTCCGTCTGCAAGCATTTTCACTGGTTATTTGCTGTGTTAATTGTTAGAGAGAAACTGCAAAGCTACTTCCGCCTTTATAAAAACAACACCTCACGTCATTTGCCTTACATGGCAAGTTCATTGTCTTTAATGGCTTGCTGATGGCCCTCAATGGGTTGCTGATAGCTTTCCATGGCTTGGAGGCATGCAAGAGATCTGATGGGTGTCCACATTCCCACCCTTGCGCTACAACGTTAGCGCAAAAAGGCTTATCCCTCTCGAAAAGGAGGTTTAACACTTGCGCTGTAAAAGGGGAGTCATTGCGCTAAATCTCCCTTTGAAGTGTGTTCGGTAGGAAAATTATAGCGCTAAAGGAGGGTTTTGGCGGTGCAAAGCGCCAGTCTAACCATACCCTCAGAGAGGTAGCTGTGTTAGTCTGGAATAGCAGAGGTAACAAAGAGTCCTGTGGCACCTTAAAGACTAACTAAAGTATTGGAGCATAAGCTTTCGTGGGCTAATATCCACTTCGTCGGATGCAAGCAGTGGAAGTGTCCAAGGGCAGGTATAGATAAATAGTCAAGAATCAGGTAGGAGGTAATTACAAAAATAGCTTCTCCTCCCTCCAAGTTCACACCTTCAATTCAGCTGCTAGAAGAATACCTCAACTCCCTGATTTGAGATAACAAGCTGGTTCAGCATGATTGGACTAACCTTGGCATATTGGCATATTTTAACCTCATTCTTGACTACTTATCTATACCTGCCCTTGGACACTTCCACTGCTTGCATCCGACGAAGTGGGTATTCACGAAAGTTTATGCTCCAATACTTTAGTTAGTCTTTAAGGTGTCACAGGACTCTTTGTTTCTCCTGATTATAGTTTTCCAGAGTATGCTATACATAAAGCAATCTAGTTAGTATAGGAAGGAAGTTGAAAAATATCAGTTTCCAATAAACTCTGCTTAAGAAAACAAGATGTTTCAAAACTGTTTACCTTGAGAGAATGTGGTGAAGGTACAAAATAAATTCCTGATTAGCACAGGCAGCAGTTTCAGATCAAGCACTTGGGTTCCTCTGACTGAAGGCTGTAACATTCATGTTAAACTTGCTCCACAAAGCTCCCACACAGTCACCTGATTGGCATATTTTAATTTTGTTGCTTGCTTTTTTATACAAAGATTCAGACCATTAGTGTTTTGCCTGTGTATGTTTTTTAATTTTTTAAAAACACAATACTTCACTGTAAAATCCTACTCCAGTTAAGTCAGGGAGAGTATGGTGTTTTGTTTGTTTTTTCTTCAGCTTTTATAAAATGAAGCTGGTCTTGGTGTATCATAAATACTGGTAAAGCAACTGTCTTTATAAGGTTTTGGTTGCCTAAGGACAAACTAGCAAGTATTGCTAATTACAGCATACATTTTCTGTGTGTGTGTGGGGGGAAATAACTCTTTTTTTGTAATAAGGTGCCTACTAATCATGGTTTTCCTTTAATTATTTTGTTTTTTCTCTCGGTTAAATTAAATCAACTGGCTGTCTTAACTCCCAACATCCGGTTTGTGGCTCTGTTCTCTACTTCTTTTCCAAAACTTTAGGCCACTGTTCCTTTTGAAATAATTTCTGCTTTTTGTTGATGATGTTCTCATCAGTGTGTTCAATTATTTTAATCATGCTTTGTGCAAAGAAATTGCTTCAATTGCGTATAGATTCTTCCTGCTCATTAAAGGGACATGGTCAACATCAATTTTATTGAACTAATTTAAAACGACTCAGTATTTTGATTACAGTACCCTCTAAATTGTATGCCCCTAATTTTTTTTTAAATACTTGAAAATATTTTATAGGAAGCTGAAAATCCCTTTTATTTATTTATAAGGGTCTCTTGGATGCGCCAAAGAGCAAGACCACCAAATATGTAGCTGTAGCCCGGAGGCTCCCAAACCTTATTGCTTCACTTGCCACCTTACATTTTTTTGTGAAGTGTATGGATGGAACATCAAGCTCAATTGCCACTAGTGATACACATACCAGAGTTTGGGGATCCCTGCTCTATCCCACCTCCCCCCTGCCCTTTCTCTTGGAACAGACACCTGCCTGCTGATTCTGAAGTTTCAGTTGTGTCTTTACCAATCACAGTAGCAGCAATCAGCCTCTTTCAGTGCTTGGATAAGAGCATGTGTGTCAGCTCCGCTCAGAGCTGTATAGGAAACAACTGACCCTTTACAGCACAGCTAAACAAGCAATTCACAAAGTGCTACCAAGTATACAAAGTAAACAAACTTTAAAAAAAAAAGGGGACATTTTATCTTAGCGTAGGCATTTACTTGTCACAATAACAGACACAAAATTTGCAGCGGGAAGTGTAATATCAAAATTACTTACTTTTATTACCATATTAGGGTGGCAGGTATCTCTAGCCTTCATCTGTGATATCTTGTTGAAAGATGAGGGCCCAATCCTGCAACAAGTTCCATGCAGGTGGGCTCCTGTCCTCCAAAGGAACCTATTACATAGACTTGTGGCATTACTTACTATTGCAAGCAGCTAGTTGGAAGCTGTCCCTACATTAATATTGAGGTTTGAGATTAGCAGCCATGTTGGTCTGTATCTGTAAATAAGACAAGGAAGACTTGTGGCACGTTAGAGACTAGCCAGTTTATTTCAGCATAAGCTTTCATGGGCTATACCCCACTTCATCGGATGAGTAGAATGGAACAGAAGTAAGATGTCTTTATATGTACAGAAAGCAAAAAAAAAAAGTTGAACATTAGCATACCAATTCTAAGAGGCTGTTTAATTTGGATGGGCCATTATCAGCAGGAGGAAAAAAAAACCTTTTGAAGTGGAATCTCTGTCTGACCGGAGATAAGAACTATTGAAGGCAAATTAACTAGGGAAATGCAATCAGTTAGTGTAATGAGAGAGCCATCCACAATCCCTGTTTAGCCCTTGGTTGATAGTGTCCAATTTAAAAATTAATTCCAGTTCCTCAGTTTCTCGTTGGAGTCTGTTTTGTAAGTTTTTCTGTTTTAAAATTGACATCTTCAGGTCTTTAATGGAATGACCAATTTCATTTGCGGGACATTCAGTGCAATACAAGCTTGAAGAAAAATCAAGCTCAATTCAGATTTTTTAAATGCAGCCATATTATGGTTTAAATGAGTTTGTTTGTAACAAGCACAAGACATAGAAAAGCTGTCTGGGAAATCTGTTGGTCTAAACAAAATAGAAAGGAAAAATTACTGCAAATTGCACACTTGTGGTAAGTTAGTGTTCCTGCAAGCTCATAAGTGGAGATCTGCACATTTTGACTTTTTTCAAAGTGGAAGTCTCAGCCCTGTGGTGTCTGAATACTTGAAACTTCACCCACTGACTGTCCTACCCTGTTTTTTAAGGAGGAAGGGAAATACTGTGGGGAAGTTGCTCTACCAGCACCACCAACTAGAGGCAGCGGTATAAAGGAGGATGAAATTCTACCGAGATCAGCGAGTGGTTAGGACCAAGTTTATCAAAGGAGAATCTACACTTGGTTACTGGACAAGTGATAGAGCCGTAAAGAAAAGTGACATAAGGAATTTCCTTCCCTTGTTTGGCATTTTATACCTCCACTCTTGCCTTAGACTCTCTGAGTCTTTTCATCTTGTAGTTTAGGGTTTGTTCTGGAAAGGACTGTCAAACATGTATGTGTATTTATGTCTCTCTATATTTTATCTTCCCCAACCCTCCACTTTGCCAGGTGTTAGTATGGACTGTACGAGAAAACGAAAATACGTTTTTGTTGGTTTTGCATGCTCTTCAGAATGAATAACAAGTACTCGTTAATTTCCATCTGATAAAACTGTATTATTAATATGTTGGTGGCTAAAAACTGAAACAGGAAATGACCGGAGTTACAGTTTCCATGACACCCTGTCATTCGTATCCAGTTCTCAAGAAGATGAAAGGCCAAGGCAGCCTTTTGATAGTGAGCAACTAATTGGATGGCTGATAGTGGGAGGTTTTTTTTAATGTGAAAAAATAAAGGAGGAAAAAGTGGAACAGCTGTGTTTTGGTATAGATGTGTAATCCCCAGATAAAACACTCCAAGGACAAGGAAACCTAGTAGTGCCTCTAGTCAAGGAAAAACTAAAATCAGTGAAAGCAGCACGAAGATTGCTTTTTAATGGAATTTATATATTTAAAACCTAAATCTACACAGCACCAGGTATTAAATAACTAGTGCACATTTGAAATTGGCCTTGCAGAATTATTTTGTTTGATACAAAATATTTTTTTTTCATTCAGTTCTCAGAAAATGAGCAGATGCTAATCTATTTTTACATTCTCCCTCTTCTCTAATCAAAGAATTATTTTTCTGTCTAGAAAGATGTGTGGCTGATGTGCCTTGTTAAGATAGTATACAGCTGAAAGCAGTTGCCTTCTCTTCAGTTACTGTAACTCATTTTAAATTTAGTTCCCTTAGATTGAAAACTTTAGTTTCTTCAATCTTGATCATTGCTCAGTTTCTACTATAATTCTGCTTATTGAAATGGCAATAGTGCAAAAAGACATCAAAAGTTACCCTTGAGCAAAAAATAGATTTAAAATAATTTAAAAATGTAGATTTGACTCCTGCTCACTGATGAGAATTCTGATCAGTCTGGATACAAATTTAACCCTTCTGCAGTACCAGTGGACACTAACCTTCAGAAAAAGATAAAGCATTTATAATAAGGTAAAATTCATAATAAAGGACTTTTGTGATAAATCACTTCAGTGTAAGGCAATAAACCATATTTAGTGTAATTCTGGATCTTAGACAATTGATGTTGTTTATTATATACAGGGGAGCAGATTTTACAGTGATGAGAGTCACAGGGACTGATTGAGTGTTTGAGGATGAGCCCGCCATTGCATCAGGTAGTAATAATAGGAACCAAAAATATTGATGCCCACTAGGAGGCATTACTCCTTCTCTCATCCTTAATTTTTACCAGTTTGGGAATTCCCAGTAGCTGATAACTTGCCTTTTATTTCATTGAAGGGAAGATATTTGAACTGGTGTAAATGAGTTGCAGTAAAAAATAGCAGGGTTCCTTTTTTTCCCCTCCCGTGTAAGTCTTGGTTGTCATCTGTGCAGACTGAAAACCATAAAGAAAAATTATATACCACAGCTATATACGGCTCCACTTTCACTTTGGAGATGCACCCTGTCAGGGATGCCAAGGCCAGAAGAGACCATTTGATCATCTGGTCTGACCTGAGGTATAACACAGGCCACAGTTAGTGGTGGTGTCATATTTCAACACTCTTGATCCTCTTGGCAGAGCTAATAAACAACAAAAAAGTGGTGGGGGCTAGATCCTTAGCTGATGTAAATTGGCATCATTCTGCTGAGGTCAGTGGACCTGTGTTGATTTACAAGAGCTAATGCCTCATTAACTGAAACCCTCTCACAAACCCTAAAAGACTATGAAAACCTCATGTATGTACAAAGCATTTTTTTAATGATATCTTTGACAGTACAAGATGCTTAGGATAAAATAAGTAGGACTAAATTAGGTCTCCCATGCATCAGCAGCAAATTATATATATATATATAATTTATCTTAGATTAAAAGTTGGACCATTATCTCATACAGTGCATCACTTCACTCTTCAGAAATCTATTTCCTTTTATTTTAAAACTTTTTTCAGCCTTAGAAAATAATCCTCAACTAAGAATCTGCATAAATCAGAGAAACTTTTAAGATAATGCTTTCTTCCAAATGTACCCAAAGGGGAGTTGTTCCGTATCCTATTTTTATTCGTTCTCCTGATATGCAGAGTGCCTGCAATTTAAATTATTTTAAGCATGAGTTTGGGAGCTGAATATTTCTGAAAGAATCTTCTAACACTGAAGGAGTTCACACTCTGAGAAACACCTGTTTTATGACAGGTAGCTGTTTGCACCACAGCTAAATAATGCCTCCTAATGGTTTTAGGAAATGAATGTAATAAGGAGACCATATGGAATCTTGCTCCCAATGCTCTGATGTGAAATTTACTTTTTGAAAAAGTATGACTGAATAATTCTAGGTTAATATGAGATGTAAGTTTTTCTAATGTTCTGCCTAACGTAGTCATGGTGATCTATTGATTTTCTTCAGTTTTGAATTTTGTTCTTCCAGTTGTGTGAGAGTGGTTATTCCAGCTGTGGATGAGGGTTGACCTGTAGCTACACAGACTTCTGAACAATCTCTATCCTATGGTTAAAACATATTCTTGGTGAATTGATTTGATTTGAGGCAGCCTTTTGCCAGCTAATATCTAGTCAGGAATCAGAATTCAGAATTAGTATTCTGGATGAAACAGATCCACTGAGTGAATCTCCATGTGGAGATTATTTGCAGCATATTTTGCTAATTCAAATGGTGGCACCATTCCCTGACCAGCTCCTTTCCCCTCCTCCAATTCATTCTCTCCACTAATTTAATTCAAGGCTTGATATCCAATTTTTGTCCTCTGATTTTTAAAGATATAGGTAACATTGTTTTAAATCCTCCCACTCCATTCAGGTTTCAGAGTGGTTAATCTGTATCAGCAAAAACATACAG
Source organism: Sternotherus odoratus (assembly GCA_032164245.1). Lineage (NCBI taxonomy): Eukaryota > Metazoa > Chordata > Testudines > Kinosternidae > Sternotherus > Sternotherus odoratus. The sequence goes on along the minus strand of JAVMKO010000008.1, from coordinate 77,064,190 downwards.
ACTAACACAGATGGTATCAGCAAAAATAACGAGGAGTCCTTGTGGCACCTTAGAGACTAACAAATTTATTTGGGCAGAAACTTTTGTGGGCTAGAAAGAACCCACTTCATCAGATGCACGGACTGAAAAATACAGGAGCAGGTATAAATACACAGCACATGAAAAGATGGGAATTGCCATACCAAGTGGGAGGTCAGTCTAATGAGACAATTCAATTAACAGTAGGATACCAAGGGAGAAAAATCACTTTTAGTTGTCGTTTCCACACCATTCAGGAAACTTGGGGGGAAGAGAAATGAAAATATTAGCTACTGAAATTTAGTTACCTTGGACAACCTTTACAATTAAATGTGCTAATTGTAACACAGCTTTCAGTTTGTCCTTTGTGCCATTGGCTGTGTCAACAATAGATTTTCTCAAAAATTTCCACTGTTATAACTGCAAGTGCTCCAGTTTGTAGTAATGGTGAAATCGCTAGTGCAGACTGGCTGTAGACATTTTGACCAACATGTTTCTAACCTTGCCAAAATAAAGGTGAGAACATCATCAGCTGGTGGAGATGCATTGGAGGAGGTAGCAGTGGAGAAACTTTGTGGGGAGGGAGCGGAAGGAAGAAGAATGTAGACCAAGACATATTGAGTTTGTCTATCTCACTAATTTATGGCTTGTTTATTGAATATACTTGCTCTATTTATTATCACCATGTTTTGTATACAATGTGTCACTGATTCAGTTGTTTCCTTTTAATCATGTGAATTTTTGCTATTTTTCTTTACTATGATTTCATAAAGCCACACACACAACTTTAGAGAATTCAGGAGATTGCTTGGCTGGCTAGTAATAGCTGTTGACCTGTATATTCACTAAAGGCAAATAAAAGCTAGAATGGCCCAAACTAACATGAACAGCTATGTGGTTATGCATTAGTATGTGGCCCAAGTAGCCTTTCAGTAGCCTGTCGTCTTTAGAAGTGTGTAAAATGTTTTGCATGAACAGTTTGTTTACCAAAAATGGTCGACTGATGACTATTTGTGAATTGGACATGAATTTTCCGAATAGTTTCAGCCCCAAAAAATGTTTTTCAGCACTTAGGTGCCATTCACGAAACAGCAGGAGGTGCCTGATTAATTACCTTTAGCTCAGTTTTTATGGCACTCGGGATGTGGGATACCACGCAGGTTCTATCCTTTTCTGCCTACCGTAGAGCAGGGATTTGAACTTGCATCTCCACAGTTTGTCAACATTTTTCAGGACTTTTGGTTTCAGTTTGGATAGACCTAATTTGGTTTGTTTTTTCCCCCCGGAACTACCAGCGACAGACATGCCAGCTCTCACAAATTTATCACGAGAGGTGCAATTTCTAAGTAAAAGTAAGCCTCGTTCATTGGTGACAGAACTCTCAAATCCCAGGATATTTCTTTTTCAGCCTTAGGCGGTGGGGTGCTGGCTGTCAGCCTGGGAAGTGGGAGGGAGACCCCACTGCAGCCCCCCAGACCAGGGGCGGGTGAGGAACCATACGAGGAGCAGAGGTGAAGCTGGGGGTGCTGAACTGTGGCCTGGAGGATCCGGGAGGGCTGAAGTGAGGAGGGTGGAGGTTGATGGGGGAGGGGAGGTTGTATTTATGGTGGGTTCTGAGCAGATGGGGTGAGTACTGTGAGGGTGAACTGAGGGCGGTAGACGTTGAGTGGGGGCTGAACTGATGCAATTCTGATGATGGGGCTGGCAGATTGAATTGGGGAGGGGTTGGGTGAGAACACAGCTGATGGGGGAACTGGAGGAGAAGATTAATTGCTGGGCAGGAGATGGGCAGATGTGGGGCTGATTACTCCTGCAGCAGGGGCCAAAATCCCCTTATCCAGTACATGTGGGAGAATGAGCGACAATAATTGGTCACATGCTGGAGGGGGATTTTAAACATCAAGAGACTGACCTAGAAAATACAATATAATCTTTTTTTAACAAATCTCATGACTTTTGGGAGTTCGACTCCTGATTTTTGATCTCTTGATGTTGGCAATCCTGCAGCAACCAAAATTGTTGTTTTCTCAGTTCTAGTTACCATACTAGAGACTGATTTCATAACTGCACATGGCAGCTATTGAGCTAAAAGCCCACAATGAAGACCATTTTCCTAGTCAAAAGTGACGCGTGTGGCCTGGCCTGATGATTGGTGGGCTGAGACACTTGCTGCCACATGGTGTAGGGAAAACTTGTGCTAAAGCTATCATTGTAAAGTGTAAAGCGTCTCCTTGTGCTGCTTGTCGCCTAAGGGGCTCTTTAGGGAAGTGTACAGTCGGGTCTCGGGCAGTCAGTCTGTGCAGAGCCAGCCTAGAATAAGGTGGAGAGAGTTGTGCCTCTCCGAGTATTAGGGAGCTGCCTGATTTGTGTCTGTCTGTTTTGGGTGTTGGGTTTCTAAATTCTAAGAAATTCGAATTCTAAGATGCAATCTTCCAGCAAGAGTATTTTACATTTTTATCTAACTTCTCTGGATAAAGTTCTCTCCTCCTCCCATGAGCATCGTGTGGTTTTTGAGTAGCTTGAGAGTTGTTGCAGGAATGTTTCACAGTCCCGAGGTCTGTAGCCTTCCTTGTATCATTACCTAAATAATGTCTCCACCACACTCTTCACTGTTGTTGTAGCCTATTGGCCTTGGAAATACCATCCCTGTGCACCACCTTCTCTTACCTGTACAGATTCTACCTATCTCTGTTGGCAAACACCAGACTGAGTATAGCAAAAGGTTTTCTTTTTCCAATTTCCCCTTAGTTTAAACTTAACAAGCCTGCTCAGTTTTGAACCCAGGAGGTTGACATCTTGTTAAGTGGAAGCCATCATTCTAATCCAAATGGTTGCCAGTCTTCAGAGAAGACATTTCAAGCTTCATGAATCCCCCCACCCTCGCTAGTAGATGTACCTTACAGAATCAGATGCTGCTTCATTCTGACTAGTTGGACTTTGACTTTTTTGATTAAGCCATAGAATTAAAAAGTTGAAATGAGCTTTGAAGTTATAAGGTAGCAGCTAACTATCTAAAATAGTTGGCCTAAAAGATAAATCTAAAACCAGCTTTGACTGTTAATATTTTGGGTGGCTACCCTGCTTCCTCATATGAAGACTTTTATTAGGCGACAGCTGTAGTTGCATTGGTTGAGTATGTGCCAGATTTCCTTTTCAGACTGAGCCTCAGGGACTGCTTGTTAGCTCCCTGGCTGCCTGCAAGAGAAGATAATGTAAAATTAATATATTAAGAAAGGCCTGAAATCTGACACCGTGGGAATGCAGGTGGTCTGAGGTGATGTACAGAAATTAAACTAACAGGCTGATCTCTCTGTGTTCACAGAACAGTGGCTGGTCTGTATGTTTTAAAATATTTTCTGATACAGTAGGCCTGGTTTTTCCGCGCCGCCCCTTGTGAAGTCATCCAGTGATGGAGCTGCTCGGTGTGTGTGTTTACTCTGTTTTGTAAGGATATTTTTGTTTTGTTGAGTATCTGCAATAATTTTGAGGAGTGGGTAGGTGTTTCCATAACTTTTCAAAATAAAACCTATATACAAATATTTTCTCATATTCCACCTATGAGTGCAGCATATGCAGGCTGTTACACAAAGATACCCACATTATCTAAGGATACTTATTTCAAAGTGAAGATACATATAAATTACTTTGTAGTTTCTATTGCTTGGTGAACCTTCATTTTCCTTTGCTCCCCATATTATTTTTAGTTAGCAAGAACTCATCTCAGTCAGTTTTATGAATAACAACTGACATCCCATTTAGAACTTTTAGGGTCTGAGAAGTTCCTCTAGTATGGATGATTGTATTACAGACAGTATGCGGAATCAAACTGTACCAAACTGTATATTTGCCTTCTATCTAGTGTGTGTATAGTGGGGCATAGACTCTGGTTTAGCATGTGGGTTATTTTTAGTCTAGATGAACACTACTGTAGAAAATATATTCACCTCTGATATGATTTCTATACTTCCATAAGAGTATGAGACACTTTACCAACCAATAACCTAGGTGAAATTTGGGAAAGTGCCTAATGGGCTTCTAAGTCCTATTTTTCAAGGAGATTTTTCAAAAACTGACTTGGGCACTTAGGTACCTAAATTTCAATGAAAGTCAATGGGAGTAAGGCTTCTAGTCACTTAAAAATAAAATTTAGGCACATTTGAACATGTTACTCTATTATCTTACCTCATAGTGCTAACGCTTCGTAGGTCAGATTCTGCCTGGCCCACTTGTGTTTAGGGAGTGGGAGGGAGGGCGGGCATCCGGAACTTTCTCCCCTTGTGCAGCCTGCATAAGGGAGGAGCAGAATAGTGTCCATGCATGCTCCGTATTTCCCCCCCGCCCTCTGGTGCATCTGATGGCTCAAATGGTACTGGATGGACTAGCAGGCAGTGGTTCAGAGTTGTCTATGAGGGCATATTAAGTTCTTGGGGTACAGTGACAGGACACCTTCTGTTTCAGAGAAGCAGAATGCTCCCTGATGCATGCTGTTTTTGGGGCAGTGCAACTCCATGCTGCCCCTTAGGATAAATTGTGTGTCGTTTGCACAATACATCATAAAGTGAAAACAAGATCTATCAGCAAGCCTGGGGAGGGCATTACTGAATGGCAGGACTGGGATAGCTGTTTCTCAGTTATGCACTTGTCTTAATGGTTACTCTGAGATGAAAGGTTGTCATTATACCCATTGTAGAAGTGTGTTTATGTGTGTTTGGCTGGTTGGTTTTTGGAAGATGGGGAGTGGAAACATGAGAGTGTGTGTAAGGGAGGAGACTTCAAATATAGGGGCAGTTTTAAAATGATAGGCTGAGGTTTGTCTTATCTGAGAGTATATCTTCATATATTGTGCCCAAAAGGCTCTTCTATCCTGAGAGACTAGAATTTCATAATGAATCTGGGACTCCTTGTGAGGCATTTGAATATGAAAAAAGCAGAAAGCTAAAGAATGAGGAGGTTTTATAAGAATTTAAAAAACTAACTATAAGGATAAATCTACTTCATAATGGAACTGATGACTGAGCTCTCAGGGCAAACTGATTCAGTCATCCTTGTGTGTACAAGGAGTCTTTCTACATTACGCTTAGCAAGGGAGAATTATGGAAGTTTTTTGTTCGTTGTCAGATTACGCAGAACAATAACACTTAATAAGGTAAATTATTTCCCTTTTTCTCTTTAAATGTAGTAGTTCAGGAAGCTGTAAAAGGAGTAAGAGACCAGGAACAAGATGGCATTTAGGCTGTTTTGAGGGATAAGCTTCAGGATGTGCCTACTCTGAAGGTGAAGATGTAATTTACTGCTTGGCTAGATATACCTAGACATAGGCTAAAAATAGCAGAGTAGCTGCCATGGCACAGGCTAGCTACCCAAGCATGACCACATCTGAAACCCTACGTACATACTCGGGCAGTTAGCTGCTACGGCACATGCTGCACTTCTACGTTTAGCATGCTAACTCTATCAGAACTAGCGCAAGTATGTTTGCCTGAGCTGGAAATTACACTTCCAGCTCTAGGGTAAACATACCTTGAGAGGATAGGGACCTAATTCTCATTTACACGAAGGCCATTTTGCACCATTATGTAAAGGAGCCTTAAGGTGAGTGCAAACATAAATTACTCTCACTTTAAGGTCCGTTTAACACTGCTATTGCAATATAAAGCAGCCAAGGGGAAATGAGAATCTGGCCTAAAAAATAATTTGACTAACTTTGGTAGTTGGCACAACTGTTGATCATCCTCTTTCAAAGCAACTTACCTAAACCAAAACTGGAGAATGGATACAATTACTTCAGTACCTGCAGAATTAGTCTATTCTATTTCTGTAGAGAGTGGCTAGAATACTTCAAGTACTGGTGTAAAGGTATGTAATTATCTAAGGAAACTGGCAAGTTTTAAAGCGTGACCACTATATGAAGACCATGATTAATTCTTCACTGCAGGGCTTATTCTGATTTCTTGTGAAGTGAGCAAATCTGTTGTATAGGTGTCCATCTGTTCTGTAATTGATGGAATACCTGAGGGGTCATTGTGATTAAACTGCTAGGGAAAACTTTGAGCGGGACAGGGATACTATATACTGTAACCTGAAGCTGAAGTATGTATTGCAACAAGATGGACACTTCTTTCCAGTACCCCATTTCAAACAGACCTCGTCTTTAAATCTGATCCACAATGACAAAATGTAGATTTGCAGATATATTTGTGTTTACAAAGTGTAAGTTTGTTAGAAGGGTTGGTTGATAAGCATTTAAATATGAAGCAATGAAAAAACCTTGATATTGACATGGGGGATTTATTTTTAGATAGATCATCAGTGGGCACAAGGTAATTCTTGACATAGATGTTAGGTTGGAAATTCCATGGGGCATTGTACAGCTTTTCAATGCATACCAGGGGTGCAGTTACTTGACATTGTATTAATACAGAACATTTTTTCCTAGGGAAATGTTATTTTTAAATGAGTGCCATAGTACATCTAAAATATTTTGGTTAATTCCAGCATCTCAGGGAATAGAAAGATAATGGAGATCCTCTTCTAAACTTTCAGTTGCAACTTGCCTGCAGATTTGGTTATAGAGCCTTTATTTTAGTGCAATTTTTTTCTAGGACAAAGAGGAAGTGTCCTGATTTTGATCTCTAAGGAAGCTTGGGTTGGGGGATCTGAGAGAACAGCGGTGTTTGGGGGTGAGGGATTAAAGGCTATGTGGTTAAAGGGAGCTATGAGGTGGTGTGAATGGGGGTCGGGATACAGACAAATACATGTTCTGCCAGATGGGGATTGAACTACCAGGAAAGAGAAGCTGAGCTGGATGTGCTATGATGGGTTTACCAGAGCAGAGTTCTCCTCGCCTCTCTCACTCCAAGCTCCAATTTATCTGCATGCCACCATCAACAATCCTGCTCCCATTCCCAGCCACTCTCCTCTCAGGTGATCGTGACCTTCTCCTGCTTTGTGGTGTGCCAGGGCAACAAGAGTCAAGGAATGGGGATGGGTTGATGAGGTGGGGACACAAGGAAGAATTTGGAGGGAGTTGAGTTCTATGAAGGGTTCCCCACTTGGTGAACTAGGGACCTGATGCAGCCCTGGAGAAGCCTTTCCAATGCTCTTCCCTCAGGTCTCGTCTGCCATCTCAGTCTCCTGCACATCCCCATTAACTTTTCTGACCACTGTCAGAGCCTGCTACATCTCCAGCATCAGCCTCCTTCCTCTTTGGTGTCTAGCTTGGCTCACTAGGGATATGTGCAAACACAGCTGCTGAGGCAGGCTGACAGCGCTGGAGAACAGGAGTGGCAGAGGGATCTAAGCATTTTTGTTGCCTAACCTTTGTGTAGCTCAGCACTGTTAGCTTGAAAAAAGAATAACTGCAATTTTTTTTTTGAAGTGGCTTGTGTCTGAGATGTTATCAGGGCTGTTTGGGGGTGCATTACAGCTAGAGGAACACAAAGGAACTGGGATTAATTTTTTTAGCAGGGATCATTTAAAAATGTTTTCCCTTTAAAAGCTAGTAAATATTTTTTTAAAACCACAAAGAAAACTTGTCTTGAGGAAAGTTATTGTGCCAAACGTGGAGACTAAATTCAGACTTTAAAGTGTTGAATGAGGGGATTCCAATGCTGCTGTAAGTGGAAACCTCAGTGCAGCCTTAACTGAAGATTTGTTATTGATTCCTCCATTATATAGATAAACACAACATAAATGCACAAAAGTGTGTCTGTGTCCATATGTATTTATATATTACTCTATATAGACACAGAGAGACAATAATGCATGAAATAAAAATACATTCTGGAGTTTTCTTGAATGCTATGTTCAGATAAATAAGGAATGGTTGTTGGAGAATTTACTAATGTTTCTAATAACTAAACCCTCAAATTTGGTACCATTTTGGGTAATCCACGTAGTCTGTATTGACATCAATGAGAATGTTGAAAGAAGTGAACTAGGACTTGGAAATCAGTTCAGGTTAATATTGGTCTCATCTTAGATATGTTGCTGCTTTTACATGAGGGAACTTTAATGCTGCAGAAGACCCTCCAGGAAAAACCCACGGTATATCAGTTGCAAGTTTCTATTTGAATGATTGTCAGAGGCAGAAGCCTAGTTTGTATGGGTTTAGTAGGTACGTTCCAGGCTTATTAGAAATCTGTTAGATGCTCAGTGTGTATTTCCTGTTAATCTGTAATCCCACTTTTATTATGATTTTTTTCCCCTTATCAGTTGAACCTCATAACTTTTGGTTCCCACAGATCTTCCTGTCCCATTTAAGTGTTAAGACTAAGAAATGCCGACCTTTTTTCAAAGTGGAAATTTGCTTTGTAAATTGTAAACTTACAATGTGAGGTGTGAATGGACATTGACACCTTAAAAATCACACTTCTGTCTGAATTGTATTTTACCTACAGTTGTTAGCAATAAAACACAAGAATAGTGTAACTTAAAAGTTAGAGAGAAAAACCTCTTTTTTGTTTGTTTACTTTGTGAATTTGACAGTTTCATTTACATACAGTTTTACCCAACAACAAAGAGAGAATCATTTTAAAATAGGAAAAAAATAAACAGAAGGGGCTGGGGGCAGGTGCAATATCTGAAGTTATTTGATTGGGTATTTTTTGTAATTGACTAGATGTCAGGATGACTGCTTCCTTTTACAAATTAAAAGCCAAGATGTGATATAGTAGAACAGCAGAGCTATGAACACCCCGGGAATGGAGTTTAAGGTTCCAATTCCAGGCATCTGATTTTCGACCAGAATGCCTGGTCAAAAAGGGATCCTGGTGGCTCCGGTCGGCACCACTGATCAGTCCGGTCAGCAGCACAGTGGGGCTAAGGGAGGTTCCCTGCCTACCCTGGCTTCACGCAGCTCTCTGTGGCCCCTAGGCAGAGGGGTGAATCAGGGAAGCACATGGCCGCCCCTACGCCTAGGAGCTGGACATGCCGTCCATTTCCAGGAGCCGTGCAGAGTCAGGGCGGGCAGGGAGCTTGCCTGCTGTGTTGCTACCCGGGAGCCACCTGAGGTAAACGCTGCCTGGCTGGAGCCTGCACCCTTTCCCACACCGTAACCCCCGGCCCCAGGTTGGAACCTCCTCCTCTACCTGAATACCTTCTCACGGCCTGCACCCCTGCCCTAGCCTTGAGCCTGCTCTCACACTCTGAACTCCTTGGCTCCAGCTAGGAGCCCCTTCCTGCGCTCCAAACTCCTCATCCCCAGCACCACTCTAGAGCCCTTACTCCCAGCTGGAGCCCTTACCCCCTTCCACACCGCAACCCCCAGCCCAGTGAAAGTGAATGAGGGTGGGTGAGAGTGAGTGACTGAGGGGGTGGGAGATGGAGTCGGGGTGGGGGTGGGGACAGAGAAGGGGAGGGGCAAGAGCATTTGGTTTTGCGCAATTAAAAATTTGGTAACCCTAATGGAGTTGTTCAGAACTCTGGGGTTTGTAACTCTGAGGTTCTACTGTAGTTCAGACTTCTAATGTCAGGTTTTTTAGTCACTGCAGTGCAGAACTTTCATTAACTTTTTTTGGGGTGTGAAATGGGGGAAGGGTAACAGAGGGTAAAGGAAGGAGGTGGATTTTTATTTTGGGTTGATAAAATGGACTCAGATTTGTTGGAACTTTGGAAACAAAAGCTTTCAGAATAACGTAGAACTGAAAAAAATCAATGCAAAACAGGATACCATCTGGAAATTATTCTGTGCTTCATTCTTGGTATTACCAGTATAATGAAATACAAAAATTCCAAGACCTCGTAATTGTTCAACTTTGTCATGCAAATGGAGCCCAGACTTTGAAAAGGACTGTAAAGGTTTTGCTCTGATTTTTCATGCTTTGAAGAAAACCTCTGTGTCCTTATTGCTTTGGCTGAATAGAGAAGCAGCTTGCTGCAAGACATCAGCCTTCCAGATCACTTTTATAATGTGAATAATGGCTTTGGTTGTGAGTGGGCAGAAATTGGATGCAAATGTATAAAGAAATATTGAATCCGTATAGGCAACTAGTGACTGCTGTATTGCTCAAATACAGTGGCTTGTAAAATTGCTTAAACTTTTAGAATTATCACTGTTCCTTAGATGCTATACTTGGATATTATTTGGACATCTGTGGAATAACTTTGAAGGGTTCGGCTAGCATTCCACCTTTTTCTTAATTTAATGTGAAGGTCACCACCTCATAATTCCTAACATATTCACAGAAACACCTAACTCTGGTGCCTTTTCTCCTTGGGCATGTCTCCTTATGTTTTTATTAGATAATGACATTATTGGACATTTCACTTTGTGCTGGGAGGACTCAAATGCACAGATTGGTAACACCACCTACCAATGGAAAATATAGCATTAATTTGTGATGTAAGTATAACAAGGCATTGAAAATATAACCTAGCAAACCAGAGATTTAGGAAATGGTTGAAAATGTGCATTGGCAGAGTTATCATTTCCAGAGAATAATTTTTACCTCCAAATTAAAGCAAAATCAAAACTGTTTACGACTGGAAAGACACATTTAAGAGATTCAGCCACAGCATAACACCATATATTCCTCTTTCGCTTACAGGATACACGAGTCAAAAAAGCAAAAGACCATAACTTTAAAGCTCTGTCTGGTTTTTACTAGAAGTTACAGGGAAAAAAGAATCTTTCCTAGATTGATGTGACCTTCAAAATTTAAGGAAGGCTAGTTTCTTTTGGGGGAAATTTAAAGGTGGGTTGAAAATTAAGTTTGTAATGGGAAGCTCCCTTCAGCCTTAACTGTGGAGTAACTAGTGCTGCTCCACAGGACTATGTTACATAAGCAGATGCAAATTGAGCAAGTTAAGGTGATTGGAGTCTTTTTTGCATTTTCTGTTTTTTAAAATTTGCAGTAGTTTTAATGCTGTGTTTATATCTTTGTATTAAAAACTGAAAAGAGAAAGGTGGAAAAGGGAGGTGAGAGTTGTGGAGGCAAGAAAGAAGTCCAGGCTGTAGCATTCAGCAGTTTTTTTGTACAATTCTGTAGGTTTGAATTTTGGGGACTAACTCTGTAGTGCATTGTGCACTGACACCACATGTGGTATCTTTGCATGCATAACCATTCCAGACTCTGTCTGTCTGTCTCTGTCTCTGTCTCTCTCTTTTTAATGAAAATTGAGATTCTGGAGAACAAGACACTTGCATGAAAGAAGCATTGATACACTGTATGAGCAAGTGCTGGTGATTCACAAGCCCTGGACTTTCCCGAACAGAGAATTTTAGAGGGAATGAAAGACTCTCTGAAGGACAGTGTTCTGCAGACCATTTTGTTGGGAAGAGATCTCCTGGGCTACCTCCCCTACCAGTCCTTTGCTTCCCCCCAGGCATTTTTCATCTAGAAAGCGTGCTTTAATGTGAACCTTCTCTGTTCTCCAGTGTGCTTTTTTATTTTTTTAAAAACCTGAATTAAACATACATTTTTTCCTTTATTTTAATGGGGAAGCAAAGAGGGAGCCTTTTCCTGCAGCTGTTTATTGCTGCCACTCTTTCATCAATCCATTTCTCTTCAGTGACAATTGGAACTGTCAATAACTACAGTGTATGTGTACTAGAGCAAGGGAAGATTAATCAGGCATGGTTCTGAATTCACATATTCAGTTAGGGATGAAGAGCCAAACAGTTTATCAGAATAATCAAAATCCTCTTTTTAAAAGGAGGACACTGTCAGGGTTTTGGAATTTGAACATTTTATGTTTTAATAACACATTCTGTCTTCTATATACTAATATTAATGTAGTACCTGTGTTTGGCATCAGGAATTCTCATTACTCTGTGCTGTAATGTTAAACTACTTCCATTCAACAATGTCAAAAGTGATGCTTTTTCGCTTTATTTTTTAGCATTTGAACGCTGCACTGATCTTCATGTGAAAGGGCATCACAATGTGCTATTTTGTGTGTATATATAGACACAAGATATGGGGTCTTTAAGAACTACCAGAATATAAATAATTACATAAAAATAGGTTAAAATAAAATTATTTAGGTTGCAGAGTTAACCAGTGAACATTAGGAAATATCAGATTTATGATTATGGAAAAAAAATATGGTTAAGGCACTTCCCTAGCCTGAGAGTTTGCTCCCTGCCAAATTTCTCTGTTTTGCTGCAAACACTAGAGGTGGTAGTTCATCAAAAAAGTCACCTTAATCTTTGATAATGGGAAGTATTAGTCAACCTAAATGTTTGGGACACGACCAGTGGCTCCTATTATAAGAAGATGATCGATAAATACTGCAAAAGTAGCATTGATTTGATTCTGCTCAGTAGTATCTCTTTTAGTATCTTTCCCACCTGCATGAGGCCTCAGGCAGGCCGCGGGGTCAGGTATGCACTAAACCACCATGGAATACACCCTTTTCCCCCAGATGAGGCCCCACACCTGCTCATCTCAGGATATAAGGCTGGTCTAAGCTAGAGCATATTGCCCATTGCATGCCCTGCACGCACACCAGGGTTCATGAGCAGGGCCCTACCAAATTCACAGACGTGAAAAATGCATCACGGATGGTGAAATCTGGTCTCCAATGTGAAATCTGGTCTTTTTGTGTGCTTTTATCCTATACTATACAGATTTCACAGGGGAGACCAGTGTTTCTCAAACTGGGGGTCCCAACCCAAAAGGGGTTGTGGCATGGGAGGAGGGGTTTGCAAAGTTATTGTAGCACAGACATGGTATTGCCAAGTAGAAGTAAGGGTGGCCAGGGCTGGCGACAGAAATTTGGGGGCCCCCTACTCTGATAGTTTGGGGGCAGCCCAGCCGGCCCCCCCCCAGGCAAGCCGACATCGGATGGGGGCCCCCCCAGCCCAGCCGCCCCCCCCCCCAGCCCAGCCCAGCCGGCGCTCCCCCCCCCCCCCCGGCCAGCTGACAGCCGCCCTTTCTCCCCCCCCCCCCCCCCCGGACAGCGCTGCTGCCGCCGGCCGGGCTCACAGCTCCTGCCGGGGCCAGGCTTGCTTTCCCGGGGGAGAGCCACGCCGCCTCCCCGCCCCTTCCCCGCTCTCCAGGTCCGGCGACAAGGGGGGACGACAACGGGTACAGCGGTGTACCGGGGCCCCTAAAGTCGGGGGGCCCGGTACAGCTGTACCCGTAGTACCCCCCTGTTGCCGGCCCTGAGGGTGGCAATACCACGCCCTCCACCCATACAGTCACCTTGCAGTACCCCTACTATCGCCTTTTAGGTCAGGACCCCTGCAGTTACAACACCATGAAATTTCAGATTTAAATATCTGAAATCATGAAATTTATGATTTTTTAAAAACCCTATGACCGAAATAGGCTCTACCAAATTGACAGTCCTACTCATGAGTTCATAAGTGTTCATACTACTGTTGTAAATTTCACTTGGCCTGAAGGAAGTTAACTAGTATGTTATCTCTGCTGAATCTCACTGCACTGTTACAGTGCTAGTGTGTACAGCAGGTGCTCGTGTAGCAGTGCTGTTAGTCCTCCCAATCGTTCCCTCAATGTTCCTGCATACTTTTTTCACTGAAGTCTTCAATAGCATCTGGCACTGTCCTCTGTCAAGCTGTTTGCCTGCTGCCGGCTACAGACTTGAGAGCAACCAAGTTAGTACTCAGCTGGACTCTGTTCTGCTCAAGCCCTCCTCCAGGTTTCTTTTACCCCCTTCCCTTACACCTCAGCAAAGCAGAGTTTAAAACAGAATGAAATATATAATGTTTTGAGCAGGCATAACTGTATTGATTTCAAAGATATTGTATACCTACCTATGGCCACCTCTGAAGTCCGTGGGAGCTGCAGATGATCTACATTTCTGAAACTCGGGTCCTATATGCCAGAGCTGTAATGTACCAGGTCCAGGGAGCTGGGCATAGATGCAATAATCCACAGGCCTGGCAACTCCGGGTATAGACTGTGCATTGTGTGAACCCAAAACAGGATGGTTAATGGGCGCATACTATTGCAGTTTACCAATGGTGCGATCCCAGTGGTTCAAGTTGCAACGATACAGTTTTGTAGTGTATACAGCAGGGGTGGGGAACCTCCGGCCCGCGGGCCTTATACGGCCTGCCAAAGCATTCCATCTGACCCGCGCGCGTCCCTGGCCGGCGGCTCCCCGAGGCACTTCCTGGCCCCTTCGCCGAACGCAGAGCGGCTCTGCGCTCGGTGAAGGGGCCGGGAAGCGCCTTGGTGAGCCGCTGTCCAGGGACGCATGCGGGACGCCAGGCGGGGGCAGCTCCCCCAGGTGCTTCCCGGCCCCTTCGCCGAACGCGGAGCCGCCCCCACCTGGCGGCCCGCGCACGTCCCTGGCCGGCAGCTCCCCCAGGCGCTTCCCGGCTCCTTCGCCGAGCGCAGAGCCACCCCGGGCCGCCAGGTGGGGGCGGCTCCGCGTTCGGCGAAGGGGCCGGGAAGCGCCTGGGGGAGCCGCCAGCCAGGGACACGTGCGGGCCGCCAGGTGGGGGCGGCTCCCCCAGGCACTTCCTGGCCCCTTCGCCGAACGCGGAGCTGCCCCCACCTGCGGGAGCCGCCGGCGCCGCGCGGCCACCATTAGCCGGGCGGGGTAAGGAGGAGACGCGGGAAGCCAACAGTCAAGGGTTGTGGGGGGGAGGCTGAGCTGGGGGGCAGGCAAGGGGGGGGGGGGACAGGAGACTAGGCTGGATGGGGTGGGCGAGGTGTGGGTGCGGGAGGGAAGGAGGTTTGGTGGGGGGGAGGCTGGGCTGGGCCTGTCAGGCATAGGGGGCAGGAGGCTGGGTTGGGAGTGGGAGGGGGGAGGAGGTTAGGTTCGGTGTGATGGGCCGGGCCAGGCAGGGGTGCGGGAGGAAAGGCGGTTAGATGGGGGGAGGCTTGGCGGGGGTAAAGGAAGATCACCCCCTACACCCAGGCTGATAGCGGGAGCTGACTGGGGCAGGCAGCAGGACCCCGGCTGGCAAGGGGCCAGAGGGGGAAACCCCAAAGCAGTGCAGGACTAAGCACTCCGCCTGCCACTGCTTTGGGTTTTCCCCCGCTGGCCCCTTGCCAGCTGGGGTCTCAGCTCCCATTCCCAGCCTGGTCTTCCTCGGGGGGGGGGAGGGGAGGAGGACCGGCCTGCGAATGACATTATAAATGTCCAAATGGCCCTTGGCAGAAAAAAGGTTCCCCACCCCTGGTATACAGGGATACAGCAGACTAGCAGAGTGTCATTGTCAAAGATTTTTGGAAGAGCCCAAATTGAGAAGTAGAATGTGTGCCCTGCAAATCCCTTGTTTGCTATATCTTTTAAGATGTTGGTCAGCATCAGGAGCCAAAGCCAGAATGTGACCTTCCCACTACAAAAAGCAATGACAGTTATGTAAGTTGTCAAAACACGTTGTACTAAAGGAAGAAAAAAAATCCAACCAATAATTTGATTTCTAATATTTTTAATGAAAAATGCTCAGAACCAGACCCTTTCCAGACCAAAATGAATGTTAACACTTGCTTTTCCTGATTGACACAAATATGTGACTGCAATGGTTGCAAATGCAGCCATTTTGCTGTATGGCAAGATGCTATCACAAAATTTTAATCTTACTCTCACAGATTTAGTTTTTTCTATCCCGTTTGTCTTATTTTACTTGTTTTTTACTTGTTTCTCATTCATTAAATTTTAGTGCATAATTCTGGATGAATGCAGCAAAAACTGAGCTGCTAGCAAGGTTACTTGTGTTGTGTCTTCAACACAACCTGTTCTATGTGCATGAGCTTTGGTATTTAATAAGAGATATTATTTAAAAATCCTTTTTTTTGTTGTGTAACAGGTGTAGGTTACATGTTATCATCTGTTGGTTTCATATTATCAACCTTTATTTCTTACATTGGGTAAAAATTACATTTCCAAGTTGAAGTCCAGACATTTATTGAAAATAAAAATAAAATGAAAACTATTTTGAGGAAGAAGCTGACATTTAGTATTCTAGTTTCAAACCCCTCTGACTGATAAAATATTTATGTGCAGTGAAGCATCCTCAAAAATTAAATATGAATGAGTATTACAAAACCTTGTGGTATTATGAAACAGAGATTTTATAGTTTCAAGTATGAATTCCTGTCTAGGGAATCTTAATTATTTTTAATGAAGATGACACTGTTTGCAAGATCAGCATTGATACTTCTTAAATAATGAAGTTAATATAAGTAGGATCTTTTGAAGTAAATCACAGCAGAGGTTTATTTTCAGTAAATTAGCAGTCTTTCCTCCAGAGGTTCAAAAAACTCTCTTTCTTTTAATGTATCTAGACAGGCAAAGTTAAAACTGAATTGAAGATTTTAAAAAATCAAATGGTCAAATAGTTCTCTTCAGGCTGAAATATAAATTGTTTTAATTGTACTCATTTACCAACAGTAGCATACCTCACTTCAGAGAGGATAAATGTTTTGGAAGAAAAACAGTTTGAAATAAACATGAAATCAGTTGAAAATAACCCCTTGTCAATTTTTTTGTTTTGGGGTTTAAAAAAAGAAAATATCTTTGCCTATATATGTGTGGGCCTTTGTTGAACTTTCTGATAGCAGTTACAATGGCAACTGGCAGTAACATCCTAGTAAGAGGAATTATTAATATTTTCAGAATAAATTTCCTGGTTTTGAAAAGCTTTTTCTTCGCCATCTAACTTGGTTTATGGTGGAAATTTGGTCCCTAATCCTCCAGTACCTGGGAAGTAAGTGGGGCCTTTTCAACATTGTGGCAGTCTACCCTGTACACAGTCAGTTGCAAGATTGGAGCTTTGGTGTGCAGAATCCCAAGAGCACAAGTTCTGGGTTTCTTTAAGCAATTGATTTTACTCTAGGTCAGCTGATATGTTTTTTTCATTTTGTAGAACTATAAATTTAACAATAGCTAATGCTGAATTTTATATCCTGTTCCTATAGAACTGGGTAAGTGCATCTCTGGAGTCAGCCTGTGTGATAGTCCACAAAGGTTCTCCAGTCTTCAAAGGTTCCTCAAGGCCTAGGGTGGGCAAACTTTTTGGCCTGAGGGCCACATAAGGGTTCGAAATTGTATGGAGGGTTGGGTAGGGAAGGCTGTGCTTCCCCGAACAGCCTGGCCCTGCCCCCTATCTGGCCCCCTCCCACTTCCCCCCTCAGAACCTCCTGACCCATCCAACCCCCCCCCTTGTCCCCTAACTTACTCCCTCCAGAGACCCCCACCCCTGACCGCCCCTTCAAAGACCCCCTCTGTCCCTAATCATCCCGCCCCAGGATCTCACCTCCTATCCAGCCTCCCCTGCTCCCTGTCCCCTGACTGCTCTGATCCCTAGCCACACCCCTGCCCTCTGACAGGCCCCCTGAGACTCCCATGCCCTATCCCTCCCCCCGTTCCCCGAACTGCCCCCTGAGATGCTCTGGCCGTTATTCAGCCCCCCACCCCTGGCCCTCTTACCATGCCGCTCAGAACAGCCTTCATAGAGTCATTCATAGAATCTCAGAGTTGGAAGGGACCTCAGGAGATCATGTAGTCCAACCCCCTGCTCAAAGCCGGACCAACAGCTATTTTTTCCCCATATCCCTAAATGGCCCACCAGACATGCTTCCATGTTGATCCACCGGAGCGTGCAGCCCCACCCTCCAGAGCACTCCTCGTGCTGTGCACTGAGGCTGCGGGGACAGCGGGGGGAATAGCGGTGGAGGAGGGAGAAGCTAGTCTCCCCAGTTGGTAGCTTGTGGGACTGGACAGAATTAGCTCGCAGCCTGGATGTGGCCTGCGGGCTGTAATTTGCCCACTCCTGCTCTAGGCACAAAAACGTGGCGGGAGGGGGACGGGGACGGACAGGACATAATACACTTGGGAAAAAACCCTCACTCAAAGAAAAATTGGAGGCTGTCTATATCTATATATATCAAAGGACATACTTTTTGGGGGTGAGGCTTTTCAGTTCTTTAGCACACTGACTTTTGGGAGGTTAACCACATTTTTCAGTTTAGTATATAAGTGTCCAATTTTTGAATGTGCCAAGAGCTTCCTGGCAGATGCTGAATTCCTGTGGGAGGTGAGAGTGTTGAACACTTTTTTTTCATAGTTGGATCCTAATGTAATAAATGAACTTCCAAACATTTCCTAAGCATAGAGAATTAAACTTTTACAGCACCATGCAAACCTGTAAGTCGTGTATATGTTATAAATATTAATTGATTGCTGTTTATAGATACTTAAAAATCTTAGAACATGAGAATGGCCATACTGGGTCAGTCCAAAGGTTCATCAAGCCCAATATCCTGTCCTCTGACAGTGGCCAATCCTTCACAGGTGAAGGTTAAACCGGTTCAAAGCTTGTTTGGATTTCAACTTTTTCCTTCTTCAGGCTTATACTGTGTAGTCATGTGTCCTCTGATGAGTAAATGAATATTTTGGAAGTAATGAGGACTTCATCCCAAAGAGGGAGACATGCAGGCATGGCTGAGTTTTCAGACATAAAGGTGTGTCCAGGTAGACTGCTTTGCACTTTTGTTTAACCTGGTGATGGTGGTCCCCCGTTCTCTCCCCTTATGTGTGGACTGTTGGGTTGAAACTATTACAAATATAACCCATAACAACATTTGATCTTATTCAGCAGTGCATAGAATCATAGAATATTAGGGTTGGAAGGGACCTCTGGAGGTCAAACCCCCTGCTTAAAGCAGGACCAATCCCCAACTAAATCATCCCAGCAAAATAGATACTTCCTTCTCACGTTTATAAAAGGATTAAGTAGAACACTAAAGATCTATCTATTTTGTGACCATCTTTAAAGAGGGGAGAGATAAAAATGGTGCCAAAGTGGAGATGATGTCAGAAGAGGGTGCATGTCATTCTCTTGTCCAAGGCCCTGGGTCTGGCCCCGAACCCCTTACCACACCAGTCAGGCCCGCCAGAGTGAGACATGCTGCCAAGCAAGAGCTTGCAGCCCCACCCCCTTACCAAGCCGCTTAGAGTGGCAGGAGCTCATGTCCCGCTGAAACCAGCCCTGCCACTACAGCTCTGCCTGGCAGTAGCGGCGGGCCAGACACTGGCGGCGCAGCACACTGAGTCTGCAGGGGAGGGAGGGACAGCAGGGGAGGGGCCGGAGCAGCCTCCCTGGCCGAGAACTCAGGGGCCCGGGGCTTGGATGTGGCCTGCGGGCCAAAGTTTGCCCACCCCTGTTCTACTCTAACTTACAACAGGCTCAAGCCAGATGCAGCCAAAGCTTAACTGCCTGTAAAAATTCTGTATTTTATTTTTAAATTATCCATATTCAGAAGAACCTATTAACACCACAAAACACAGGCTTCAGTACTGGGGAAACACCCTTTGCATCTGGCTGACAATGACGTAAACCTGAATCTATGATCCTCTCTGCCTTTCCACTCCATTTTTATGAGAAAGCAGGGCTTTGACATACACAAGAAAACAAAAAGCATCTCTTTTAAATTGTTAGAACTCAGTCAGTAAAGATGGACAAGAAATAAATGCTGTACTTCAGATACATCATTTTTCTCATCAGTTTACCAAAACTCCAAGTATTTTGTCTCTGAATCTATGTTGATTGGGCATTGGGAATCCTGCATCATATGACGCTGTGCTTGCCCCATAAGGCATTGCAAACCCTTCCCAAAGCACCCTGCAGCCAGTTGCACAGTGGGATAGCTACCACAATACACTGCTGTCTTTGCCGTGGCAAGAGCTACTAATGTAGATGTGCTCTAGCATCACAAGGAGCACAGCGTGGACCCGCAACAGTGGTTTAATTCCAGCTAGGGTGACCAGATGTCCTGATTTTTATAGGGACAGCCCTGATTTATTGGGTATTTTTCTTATGTAGGCTCCTATTACTCTCCACGCCCTGTTCCCATTTTTCACATTTGCTGTCTGGTCACCCTAATTCCAGTGGTTTAATAGAAGTGGTATAACTTGTGAAACTTGCCAGTGTAGACATACCCTTACTCTTGCTATATTTGAGGGGGGGGGGTTGTGTTTGGAAACATTATTGATTAAAGCTGATTGATTTAACACCTCTTAATTTCTCTTTCTTGGAGCTTCTGGGGATGAACGGTAGTATACAACTGGGATGGTCCCAGCAGTAAACTCTTGAAGTGAATCTGAGATGGATGGCTTTAAATATTAAACCACAGGAATTCTGACCTCTGTGGAGAGGATTTCATATTGATCTTTTGACATGGCTGAAGATAAGCTCTTCTGTTGGCTAGGAGAGGATGATGCACATGTGGAAACTAGCAAATCCTATATTATGGATGGTTATCAGAGGTTGTATGGATGGTTATCAGATGGTTGTAATCAGAGGTGTGTGTTTTGCTATTTGAAATATTTGCTGGAGGCTTGTTGTGTGTGGTTTTTTTTAAATTGGCATTCTTACAGCATATTTTCCTTGAGCTGAATTCCTCTTTCAAAAACTAAGTAAGTTTTCAACTTCTGTTTCATCTATCGAGTCCATTTTCAAAGGCAGTAATAATTCAAAAATAGTTGGAGTTGACATTGTTAATCAGAAATTCATCAAAAAGGTGAGGTGCAGACTGATTTTAAATTGAGGTTCTGTATAACTTGTCACTACTTAAATGTGTGTGAGGAAAAATGTATTTTAAAATTTTTAGTCAGGATAATTCATAGAAGGATAAATGGTATCAGTTTCTGATAATGGAGTCCAAGAGTGGCTATTTTATGAGTAAAGCCAACTTTATGGATTAACACCTACTGGGCTCTTTTCATGGTGGGGAAGGGGACTGTGCACAGGCACGCATACATACATAATTATTTAAGTTAGACAAATGTTGTCTACCTCTTAATATTAATGGTGTGGATTTTTAAGGCATTAAAATTATTTTAACTCCGCCATTGCTTGGTCTCAAGCCCAAGATGTGAAAGGAGGAGGGTTTTGCATTGGGCTAGCAACCCACCATGTAAAAAACGAATGCTACAGAAACGTCAACCAAATCTTCAGCGAATGGAGAAGAATGGTTGGCGCCTTATGCTCCACCAGGAGTGAAGAGGATAAGAAGAAGAAGAAAATTATTTTGAATAATTAATGCAGTTTATTAGAGATGCTAAATTTTTTTCCTAACATGTTACAAGCCATTTTAGGGGGTTTGTATGTTTTTGTTTTAAATTTAATCTATGTAAAAGTCACTGTTGTTACCAGAAAAAAGGAAAACAAGTTAAAAGACCTATTAAAAAGTCTGGAAGATGGATAGATATGCTTAGTGAGACAATTTCTATATGCACACATTAAATCCCTTACCCGTTATACAGACTGACTCAGTGTTTGGATTTTTGTTAACGTGCCTTTGCTCTGCCAGTGAAAAGTTGGTTAAAAATAGTCCAGAGATGTGATTTAACTGTCCTGTGTTAGTAATGAAGTCCAGTAGGGTGGACAGTCTCCACTAGGGAGAGTGACTATAATTTAACAAAGAAATCAAATTAGCTGGTGAGGGGGAACATGTTTGCCTTTCTGTGGCTGAGTCTGCAACAGCACATACCTTTGGTTGTGCACAGCAGTATGTTATGGAAAAAACCCTGCAGAAAGAGGATGACATAGAACAGTGGTTCTCCAATTTATTGGCTCACACCCCCCTTCTTTGTGTCTGTAGTAATTTACACCCACCCCTCCAGCAGTCACTGCTCCCTGGTCACCCAGCTCTCAAGGCAGACTGGAGAGCTGCGGTTGCTGGTCGGGCGCCCAGCTCTGAGTTAGGGCTGTAAATATTGTGTAAAAACAATAATAATGTAACCGATTAAAATTGGTTACACGGTTAAATGTTTAACCAGGGAACTACGGGGTTTGTGTGCGTGTGCTGCAGCACCTTCATGCTTTAAGCAGGGCTCTGCTGCTGGCCCTGTGCCGAGGGATCCTGGCTGCAGGTCCTGTGCCCGGGACTCTGCACAGGGTGATAGCAGAGTCCTGGGTGCACGGTGACAGCCAGGACCCCAGGCCTAACAGGATGCCAGGCATGGCTGGCAGCAGAGCTCCTAGGGGTGTGGAGCTGGGACCCCGGGCTGAGTTTAATAAGTAGCAGAAACTAATAAGCATCAAGCTTATGGGTTAATTGGTTAAACTTTTACATCCCTATTCTGAATGTGTGAATGTGTGCAGTAAGGTTTTTTTTTCCTTTAAAGCTTCTCAGCAATCCCTAGAAATACATTCCATGCCCCACCCCCAGGGGGTATGCCCTCAAGTTTGAGATCCTCTGACCTAGAAGAAGGAACCTGTGGGCAAGAGTGGGGTAAGAAGGGAAGTGGGAAACCTCTTCCCAATTTACCCACTCTGGTGGCAGGGATCACTTTTTAATGGTAGCCCAATTATAACCACTCTGCAGATAGATCTCTTGACTGCAGGTGCCTGTATGTTTAGGGAACTTGAAGTGGCAGCTTTGTAAAGCTTGTCTGTTGATGCTTCCTTCTCCAGCCCAAGTAATGGTCACAGTTCCTATGGAGCAAGCTCGTCTCTGGTTGTTCAGAACCTAACACAATGGGGTTCTGGTCCATCATTAGGACTACTAGGCACTATGGTAATATACTTAATTACAAGCCTCCTTGTTGAGATAATTTATTTAGCTTTGTAACCCTACTGGATACAGGATTTGATGCATTAGGCATGGCCGGTTGGACAATTTGAGGTCTTTCCTTGAACCTTGTAAGAAGGAATCCGTTCCTCTGAAGCAGTGGTAGGTTGCATGCAGCCTGTCAGGGTAATCTGATGGTGGGCTGCAAGACAGTTTGCTGACGTTGACCGTCTGTAGGCATGGCTCCCCGCAGCTCTAGTGGCCACTGTTTGCTGTTCCCAACCAATGGGAGCTGTGGGAAACGGTGGCCAGCATGTCCCTGCAGCCTGTAATCAGATTACCCTGAAGGGCCTCAGGTCTCCCACCACTGCTCTGAAGGCTTCTGTTTGTGTCAGTACACATTGAGGGCCCTTCTGAGTTTCAAGATCTGCCAGGCTTTTTCCTTCCTACCTCGGGACGGGACAGAAATTCAGCAGGGAACTGTCCTGGTGGGGTGAAGGAGAAGAGGAGTTCTAGGAGCAACCAGGTCAGGAGTAAAGGGCCACCTGATTATTATGGAGGATTTCAGGAAAGCCACTTATTTACTCAGCCAAGCTGATCAGTATCAGGAATTGACCCCTGAGAATGAGGAAACACAAATCGCGGAGCAGAGAGGATCGAAGAGAAGGTTGTACAACCTCATCAGGGTAGGATTTACCTTAGTCTTCAGTTCACCTCACCTATCAGAGTTTGTGAGAAGGAACCTGGGATCTGTGCTGTCGTGACTTAGCCATGGAAAGCTAGTTAGCCAGTAAATAGGAATATAATTTGCCCATTATTTAAATTTTAAAATACAATATTTGTGTATCAATAAACTCTCTTATTCTGTACCTTATGTATTCATAAGGATTTACATCGTAGAAATTTACAATGTGAATCAATATTACTTTGGAACCAAGGACGTCAGACATAAAGTTGTGGAGTAAAGAAAGGAAAAGAAAGATTAAGGGGAGAGGAAGTGTGGACCTGTGATTCACGCACTAGACTGGGACTCAGGGAATCTGAGTTTAATTCCTAACTGCCACAGACCCCTTGTGTGACTTTGCACAAGTCACTTAATTTCTTTGTCTCATTTCCTGTCTGTTTTAATTGGGATAATAATCCTGCTTTTCCCCAACCTTTGTCCTCCTCTGTTTAAACTGTAAACTTTTCTAGGCAGGGATTGTCTCTTACTAGTTATTCTATAGTGCCTGGCAGTATGGGGCCCTGCTCTTTGCTGAGGTTTTGTATGTTGAACTGTAATACAAATAATAAGAACACAGTATAAAGTCTCTTTGAGAAACATGCCTCATGTTGCTTTTATCTAATTGTGTTTAATTGCATTATAAACAGTATACTGATACCAGGAGGGAGAAGGCATCAGCATTCGAAAGCTAACTAATAGAATTGGGTTTTGAAAAGGCGGAAGGTGAAATTACTTTTTCCGTTAAGAGAAGCAGTGTACTATCTATCATGGTCAACGTCCTAACACCTTGAAACCAGAACATGTAATGAAAATGGATAAACAATGCAGAGTAAAAGAAGCTATGGGAAGTTGCAAAGAAGAAAATTCACAATACAGTAGACTCTCGATTATCCAGGATGATAGGGAAAAAATTAATTCTGGTTAATAAAATCCTGGATAACCACCATCCATAGGAAATATGGGGAAAGGGGGTTGGTTCACCAGACACCCTGCACCAGGAGGGGGGGGGAAGGGGTGTTGGTTCCCTGGGTGCCCTGTGCCCTGGTGGGGGTTTTTTGTGTGTGCCTGGGGCGGCAGCAAAGCCAGAGCCGGCCCTATGAGTTGCGCGTATTTTTTTTTTGACATCCTGGTTAATCCACATCCTGGTTAATCCAATCCTGGATAATCGAGAGTCTACTGTATGTTAAACAGAAAAGAGACTAATATTCATTAGGTGAAACTTGTGCTATTAACAGGGTCTATTTGGAAACTGATTTTTAAAAAGTATTTACCATGTAATATGGAAGGAAAAGACTAAAACAAAAAAAATTAGTCTATAGGTTAAATCAGTTGAATATTTTGATATGAGATGGTATCTCATTTATTTTAGAGTAGCTAATGATATTGGGAACATTAATATAATTTATGAACAATATATTTTTTTTAATGTTTATAAGGAATACTACTTAAAACTATTAAAGTAATAGGTAGATATTTTTCATACAAATAACATCTAAGGTTATAATAACTGAAAAGTAGGGGGAAATGATTTTTTCTCTTTTTTCAGTTTGCTTATATTTTGGATTTGACATCACTTTGTGTATAGCCAATTGCACTGTTTTTCTTTGTATTGTCAGTCAACTTCTCACGTGGCTTGTCTGGATCCTTCAAACAGCAACAGGGGGGAGAAAAATTTATTTTTTTAAAACAGGAAAATGTAATTGTAAAGTGACAAAAATTGTCAGGAAGCCATAGGGACAGACATAGTACCTGAAAATACATTTACCTTTTTAAACAAAAAAGGAAAAGACTAGCTTTCAAGATCATGATATCTCTTTAAATGCATTAAACAGACACACATTTGACAATGAAATGATAGCTTGAGTCCCACTATATAAGGATCCTTTCTTAGAATAATATTCAGAGTATTTCTTTTTCCAGACTGGGATGTACATGTAGACTTGATTAGTGAAGGGTTTTTTTATTTTTCATGTAAGCAGTGTCGGAGATTGTCTTGCTAGATTGCTCATTAGTTGTTGGTTTTTTTAAATAGGTGCCCATATGCTCCTATCCATGCACTAATTGCTTTGAAAGGCCACAGAAATTTAATTACAGCCTATTTTTATTTATTTGTTTTATGAACAGATAAAATCTAATGACCCTTTTCTATCTGGGTGAATATGTGCACCTTTTGTGTGTGTATGCATTTTTTGTGGGTCGTGCTCTTTCTTTCTGCATTGTGAGATAATAAGGTATTCACAAAGGGGAAACTGATAATTGTCCAACTTTCAGTGAATGTGGCTGAGTTTGCTTATCTTTTTTTCTCACATTTTCGCTGCCTCTGACCTATGCAGAATAGAAAGCTTTAACCATCACTGTTCAAGCTGATTACACGTCCTTACCATCCCATCACACATCTGGCTTGTCTAGTTATAATTTAGCCCAAAATAAGATTGATTGGTGTGAACATGATTTGGGCAAAACTGATTTCAGGGGGAGGAAAAATGTTTGAGCATATGAAGTACAGTATCCATTAATTTCTTCCATAGTTTTCAATACCTCTTCCTTTAATCATTGTTATGAACAATTGGATTATCCAACCACATTGTCTAATTAGGCATGCCGAAACCAGCCATGTCAATGAAGGGATATGTGAGTTAGTGAGTATAGCTTTAGTAAATTTAGGGCATGGACTTTTGAAAAAATTATTGCTATTTTATAAGACACCACATTTTTCAGTCAAAGATCTCAGAACACTTTACAAAGTTGGGTGAGTATCATTCTATTCATTTTATGCATGATAAATGACATACCAAATATTACAGAGCAAATCCATGGCAGAGTCTGCAATAGAATCCAACTTTCCTAAGTCTCTGGACCAGAGATGTGTAGACTTTCTGGCCCGAGAGCCACATCAGGGTTGCAAAATTGTATGAAGGGCCGGATAGGGAAGGCTGTGCAACCCCAAACAGCCTGACTCTGTCTCCTATCCGGCCCCCTCCTACTTCCTGCCCCCTGACTACTCCCCTCAGAATCCCCGACCCATCCAACCCCCCCCCACTCCTTATCCCCTGAGCACCCCCTCCAGAAGCCCCCCACCCCTAACCACACCTCCAGGACCCCACCCCCTGCTCCTTATTCCCTGACCACCCCCTCCAGAGACCCTCCCCACCCTAACTGCCCCCCCCAGAACCTTCCTACCCAACACCCCTTTCTCCCTTTCCCCCTGACTGCCTTGACCCCTATCCATTCCCCCGCCCCCTGACAGACCTCTGGGACTCCCACGCCCCATCCAACCCCCCACTCCTTGACCACCCCTCTAGAGTGGCCTTACCATGCTGCTCAGAGCAGTGTGTCTGGCTCTGCGTGGAGCCAAACATGCTGCCCCGCCCCCAGAGTACCGCCCATGCAGCAGCGTGGCCCCGTGGGAGAGGCCCTAGGGCAGCCTTCCCGGCTTGGGGGGGGGGGGCAGATTGGACAGTCCCGTGGGCCAGATGTGGCCCGCGGGCCGTAGTTTGCTCACCCCTGCTCTGGACCATACAGCTGTGGCTCTCAGCCTGTCCAGGCTACTGTACTTTCAGGAGTCTGATTTGCTTGCGTACACCCAAGTTTCACCTCGCTTAAAAACTATTTGCTTACAAGATCTGAAATAAAAATACAAAAGTGTTTTAGCACATTATTACTGAGAAATTGCTTACTTTCTCATTTTTACCATATAATTTTAGATTAGAATATAGAGAAGTCATTGCTGCATGGAATTTTATATCTCACTTCGCTAGTGCTTTTTTTTTATGTATCCTATTGTAAAGCTAGACAAATATTTAGATGATCTGATATATCCCCGATGTATATCCCCAGTTGAGAACCACTCCTAATACAGTATCTATCCACATAAACAATTGTATAAAAACAATTTCAAATCCAATTTGGAGGCAATGATTAAGATAATTCAAAGCTTTGATCTTCTGTAGTCCACATTTTCTTGTTTTAAAACATTATTGCAGAATTGAACCTTTTAGAACTCTTTACACTCCTAAATTATTGAAACAAACTGGTTAACAGAGGATTATATCCAAGCAAAGTAACAAAAATGAGGTATGTCATTGAATACTGGAGAATTTTAAGATATGCTTGTAATTGTTAGAAATGTATAGCTTTGCATATATAACCTATAAAATATTCCACACAGGCAGTCTCTTCAAAGTTGTTGGTTTTCTTTTTCCCCCTTGAAAGAATGTTACTAGCAAGTGCTTGTAAAAACCAAACCAAAGCCAGATTGTATTGTAGTTTTAAAGTTCTGAACAGCCCGCAGTAAGTCAAGATGCTGTTTGACAGTTATTGTTGAAAAGTATTGCAGATGATGTTGTAATGGTTACAAGAGAAGACTGTTACCAGGGTATTTGATATGTGTGATGGTGGTTCTTGCTGTGAAAGAGCCTGAAAAATGATATCTTTGGAGATTTAAGGAAAACATTTATGTAATTACATTAGCATCACCCCATTCAGTTTGCAGACAGAAGTTTAATATGGTGATTTATGATTTATAAATTCCTGTGTTTAAGCTTGTCATTTGTGGGCTTTCTCTGTTTCAACTAGATTTTTACTTAAAATGGCATTTAGCCTTTGTATTTATGCGCCACATCAAGGTTGTGAGAAATCCAGTGGCTTCTGTCCTTGATTGTACTAATGAGATTAGCACACAATGTTATGCACATTGTTTTTCTTTTGGCATCAGTATAAAGTTACACAGGTCTAGCTGGAATATTATATAAACTACAGTGGCACATATATACTTGTTGAGTGTTGGCTTATGACTGGGAGAGCAGCAAAGTAGAGCAGGCCAGCACTGGTATCACAAATGAAATCAGACTCTTTTGGCATAAAGGCAGGGCTCCTGATTCCTTGTATCAATTTGCTTTTTAGGATTCCAGGTTTTTTTTTTCCAGTTAATCATCTTTAAAATTAACATAAACAGAAATCCGCTGTTGCAATAGAATATTCCATTATGTGAAAACTAACCAATTGGAATGCTCCAAGGTCCTGATAAGTGCTCCAAACTAAGTTCTTTTTGGAGAAGGATGAAAGGAAAAAAAGCTTCACTCCTCTGGGGCAGCTTGTATGGTGATTTGGTCATTCAGGAAGGGTCATTTTGATGTGTCATAGCTGCAAAATACTACATATTATTCACAGAGAAAATATATTTTTTTAAATTCAATCTTGCTACCTGACCTATAGGCTGAACACTGGTAACACAGTGTGGAAGGTAGGAAGGGCTGCCCAGTGTTTGCCTTACTGTGGAGTAAATCCTACTCAGGGAGGAGTAAGAGCGTGTCAGAGTGAAAGAAGACAGGAAAGATTTGCTCTGTGAGAGGCAAAAAAATACATAGCTTCCAACAGGTGTTTCTGTAGCACCTAGCGTTTTCCTTTGGAAAGGAGGGTGGACCGTAGAGTTTATTTGGTCCATTGTCTGTAGAGCTTAGCCCAAAGTATCTATGATCATTTAAGCATACTCTGAATATCTTGGGAGAAATTTTGACCCCATGAAAGGCAGTGGGAGATTTCCCATTTACTTTAATGGAGTCAGGATTTCACTCTCTGGATTTTGGGTTTGTTTTTGAAGATTGCAATGGGAGCTGGAGGGAATCCAAACAAACACTCATGTAGTAACATCACTTTAATTTTTAAAAACAATTTACTTTAAAAGTAGTTTATAGAAATGTGCTTGAATTCTGAAAAGTGACATCCTCTGCCTACAGAACAGGCTCCTCTCAGGCAGACAGCAGTGCAAGCTTGACATTGCCTGACAAGATGTCACAGGCCTGGTAGGAAGGGACAGCATCTAGGGATGAGAGGTTAGCTCATTATCAGCAGTTCATTCAGTCTCTGGTCTTTGCTGAAACTACCAGGAAGGGGGATAATTAGAACAACTTTGGCCATTAGTAGACCTGTTTAGATATGAACTAATGATCTCATTATGGATTCTGATCATCAAGTTCCCTTTTTAGGATGGTTGTGAACCACCATTATATCTATTGGAAATAGAATAAACTGCAAAGATGCAATTTGGGTGGTGGGGTTTTTTAAAAATGTTTTTTATAGCATTCAGAATACAAACACTCCTGGCCCAATCCTCCGAATTCAGATGTAACATTTTCCTCTCTATAATAGTCTATAACCAGATTCAGGGTAGCTTGCCAGAGCAACCTACAGAAAAATAATCCATTTTATGTGTACCATAACCATGAAGAAATTCATATAAATACTTTTGGGTTTGAAGTCTTGTAGGATTGAATGAGTAACTTTTAAAGCTTGGGAGGGAGGGCAAGTCCTAGTGAGTTGTTGTAGGTTATTTCCACCATCTGCTTTACATTTTAAGGTTGGGTAACATAACTTTCCTTTCTGAAATATTGCCATGCACATTGTCATGAGTATAACTTTAGTCAAATTATATCGGCTAGATGCTGAATCTTTTTAACATATGGAACTAATTTCCCCCCTCACCCCTTTTTTGCCCCTCTTTAAAAAGAAAAAAAAATCCAGTACCGTGTTGCATTTTTGGCAGTTTTTCAGGGTTTTTTTCCTTTTCTCTTGTTGTAAAAGCCTGCAGTTTACTAAGGGGACATGTCTAGAAGTATCTACTCCAGCTTGAATGTTTGTGTTCTGGGAATGTCAGACCTAATTTATAGTCGCTAAAGTCGACGTTAAGTCGTAGTGGGGACCTGCCCCTACTCTCTGGATGTGCATATAACTGTTTCAACAATGAGCTGCTTTTTGTAAAAGCCAGTATATCCCATATCCTATTGTATTTACCAGATTATAAATACTATCTATCTGCCCTTGTACCACCAGAGAACAGGATGAACCTGGATATTGACACCGCTAAGGCCCTGTTCAAGGCCTGCCTGTTTGCACAAGACATCCCACATTAATGATGACTACAGGATAACTGGTAGCATCTCTGCTAACATCACTCACAATGTGGAAGAAATGTTGCGTGCGTGGATACCCTGATCCTGTCAGATGGTATTTGCTTCTGTACACCATGCATAGTGTTGAGTTATCACAGTGATAGGTATACTTAAAAAATACTGAAGATACGTTTTACTTGGATTAGACACACACAACCTTCGTTAAGATATAATTGAGTCTTTAAAGATATGCTAAAAACCTTTTAGTAAATGCCAAGGCTAGAAAGGGCCATTGTGATCCTCTAGTCTGACTTTCTATAATATCCAAGCCATAGAAATTCCTCAAAATAATTCCTAGAGCAGATCTTCTAGTAAAACATCCAATTTTGATTTTAAAATGGTCCATGATAGAGAATCCAGTACGACACTTGGCAAATGGTTCCAATGTTTAATTACTCTCACTGTTAAAATTTGTCCTATTCCAGTTTGAATCTAACTTCAACTTCCAAGTATTGGATCACATTGTATCTTTCTGTGCTAGATTGAAGAGCCCATTATTAAATATTTTTTCGCCATGTAAATACGGACTGAAATCAAGTCACCCTTTAATCTCTTTAAGGTTAAGCTAAGTGGAATTGAACTCTTCGAGTTTATCGCTATAAGGCAGGGGTGGCCCGCTGGCCATCTTTACCTGGCCCGCGAGCTCGGGCCAGGGCCCCCGGCCTGGAGTGCCTGGCCGAGCGCGGCAAGTCCCACGCACTTTCGAGTCGGGGTGCTGGGAGCGCCGCCAGCAGCAGGGCTCGGGGCTGGGACGTCAGGAGTGCTGCCAGCCTTGGGGCCCCGTGCTCCCAGGCCAGGGGACCGGGCCGAGCGCCGCCAGCCATGGGGCCCCGCGCCCGGCTGAGCAGGGTAAGCGGGGGTGGGGGCTTAGGTGGTGGGATCTTGGGGGGTGGTTGTTGGGAGGGGGGGCGCTAAGGTGGTGGGGTCCTGGGGGGTGGTGGTTAGGGTGGGGTGGGTCTTCGGAGGGGACAGTTAGGGAACAAAAAGCAGGGGGGCTTCAATAGGCGGTGGGGTCCCAGGGGAGGTGGTGAGGTGTGGTGGGGAGTCGGGGGCGGTCAGGGAACAAAAAGCAGGGGAGCTTAGATAGGGGGTTGGGTCCTGGGGGGCAGTTAGAGTGTGTGTGTGGGGTCTTCAGAGGGGGTGATCAGAAATGGGGGGGGGGTTGGATGGGTCAGGGGTTCTGAGGGGCAGTCGGGGCGGGAAGTGTATGGGGGTTGAATACGGGACAGGGACAGGCTGTTTGGGAAGGCACAGGCTTCCCTACCCGGCCCTCCACACAATTTTGAAACCTAATGTGGCCCTCGGGCCAAAAAGTTTGCCCACCCCTGCTATGAGGCATGGTTTCTAATCCCTTAATCATGATCGTAACTCTTCTCTGAGCCTTCCCCAATTTATCAACATCCACACTATTAGACACAGTATTCCAGCAGCAGTCACACCAGTGCCAAATACAAAGGTAAAATAACCTCTTTATTCCTCCTTGAGTTTCCCCTGTTTATGCATCCTAGGATCACGTTAGTTTTTTTGACCACAGTGGGTATGTCTGCACTGCAACTGGCCCATGTCCCAGAGCTTGGGCTGACATAGGTTGGCTGCAGGTTTTTAATTGCGGTGTAGACATACTCTGAGTCATAATGGGAACTCATGTTCAGCTGATCATCCACCATGACCCCCAAATCTTTTTAGAATCCCTGCTTTTCCAGTATAGAATCCCCTAACCTGTAAATATAGTCTAGATTCTTTGTTCCTAGATGTATACATTTACATTTAGCTATATTAAAATGTCTATTGTTTACTTGGGCCCAGTTTACCAAGCAAAGCAGATTTCTCTGAATCAATGACCTATGGTCTTCATTATTTACCACTCCCCCAATGTTTGTGTCATCTGCAAACTTTATCAGAGATGATTTTATGTTTTCTTCCAGGGTTATTGAGAAACATGTTAAATAGGGTAGGGCCAAGAACCGATCTCTACCAGACCCCACTGAAAACAGACCCACTTGATGATGACTGACCATTTACAGTGGGACCTATCAGTCAGCCAGTTTTTAATTCATTTAATGTGTGTGCCCTGTTAATTTTGTATCATTCTAAATTTTTAGTCAAAATGTTGTGGGGTGCCAAGGCAAACATTTTACAAATGTCTAAGTATGTTACATCAAGACTGTTACTTTTATCAACAGAACTTGTCATCTCATGGGGAAAAAACATATCAAGTTACTTCAACAGGAGCTAATTTCCATAAACCCATGTTGATTTGAATTAATTACGTTACCCGTCTTTAATTCTTTATTATCCAGTCCTGAATCAGCCACTCCATTATCTTGCCCGGGATCAATGTCAGGTTGACAGGCCTAAAATTACCCGCATTGTCCCATTTACACTTGTTAAAAAAATTAGTACAACCTTAGCTTTCTCCCAGTCTGGTGCAACTTCCCCAGTGCTTCAAGACTTACTAAAAATCAACCTTAAAAGTACAATGTGCTGCGAAGGTCTATCCATCCCAGTATCCTGTCTACTGACAGGGGCCAATGCCAGGAATGAGTAAACCAAACAGGCAATGATCAAATGATCTCTCTCCTGCCATCTATCACCCCTCTCTCACAGACAGAGGCTACCCATCTTTACCATTCTTTACCCATCCTGGCTAATCGCCATTAATGGACTTAACCTCCAGTTCTCTTTTAAACCCTGTTATATTTCCAGCCTTCACAACCTCCTCAGGCAAGGACTTTGTTCCACAAGTTGACTGTGCGAAGAACTTCCTTTTATTTGTTTTAAACCTGCAGGCCATTAATTTCATTTGGTGGCCCCTAGTTCTTATGGGAACAAGTAAATAACTTTTCCTTATTCACTTTCTCCACACCACTCATAATTTTCTAATTCTGTCATCCGCAATCAATAATTGTAACTGAACCATGAAAAGTGCCCATGCGTACATTAAGTAACTGTATAATTGTACTGCTATAGCCC
This sequence comes from Sternotherus odoratus, assembly GCA_032164245.1. Taxonomy (NCBI): domain Eukaryota; kingdom Metazoa; phylum Chordata; order Testudines; family Kinosternidae; genus Sternotherus; species Sternotherus odoratus. The sequence continues at coordinate 77,031,086 of JAVMKO010000008.1, read as the reverse complement.
TCATTCTAGGGAGGGAAAAAGCCATTGTAGATAGTGACACCTTGTTTTGAACAAATTGGTCTAATGACCTTACAATGATCTGTTACCCCCATTTGGTTTGGAAAACATAGTGGGTAACTTTGAAACATTTGTCTCCTAGGGCTTTGTTTCCCACAAGGGTTTGCTTTTGTGTTGTTTGGTTTCCCCAAAAATATTTCCCACCACAGTTACCACGAGTAGCTCTGCCAATGGTAACAATGGGAAGCCTTTGTGTGGATAATGTTAAAATAGCATCAGCCACTTGCAGCCTCCCTTCCTGCCCTAGTATTCCTTCTCTTGTAGCTGAATCAGTGATAGCAACAGTTGGAAATTTTTCACAGAGATGCCCAGTGTAGAGACAGGCTACTGTGGTCTGCTGGTGGAGAGTTTTACTGCCATGGCTGAGACAGCAGGTATTTAAAATCTCACAGGAAACTGGAAACAAAGCACTTAGAGACAATAAAGAGTTCTTTAAAAATGGGTCTTGTAATGTAACTGCTAAATTACTGCACTTGATTTACCATTCACTGAATGTTGCACAAATATTTTATATTTGATTTTTTTTCTGACAGTCTTTGGCCGTCAGTATGAATATCTTCAGCAGAAAAAAATGCCATCCGGTTTGAAAGCTGGATTCAGTTTTAGTCTGCCATTTCTAATTCTGGCTAGCAAATTTGATGTGCAAATGGGTGACTGCTTTGACTAACAGTCCGAGCCTGTATTATTCTTGTCGAAGAGATAGTGTTAACAATCACATGTTTGTATGTTTGTGAAAGTATTTTTTTAACTGCAGAATGTTGCTGCTGGGTTCACTTTAATCTTCAGGAGCCAAGGAAACAACTCAGCAGTGTACATTTTAGTTTTTGATCAGAGCCCAGTTTAGAACCATTCCCCAAGTTTAAAAAACAAACACCCCCTCACTTCTTTCAGCTTCAAATTTTGCATGGTAAGCCTCAAAGTCCCATTCCACTCATCACTAAAATTATATGAATTGGGCGGCATCAGAAGCGGCCTTCTCCTGCAAATTGGTTGTTGGTTTGTTTACTTTATCCGTTCAAGGCCTTGAAAGCTTCAAAGCCATTGGTGAGTCAGGACAGCAGTGCTGGAAAGTGCGTAACTGCATATAAAACCCAAAACCATGACTAGATGCTAAAGAGGGGCTTTGTTGGGGACATTTCAGGTTAATCAGACTGGCTGTTTTTGAGTTCTGTATCTTTCAAAAAATAGAATCTTAATTTTCTGAAAACTTCTGTTTGGGGAAATTGGGTTTTGTATTATAAAGACTTTCAGTTGTTTTGCATACTTATCCAAACAAAGCTAGCACAGGACTCTTCTGGAAACCATTAATATTTTGCAATTTTAGTTTGGTATCTGCCAGCCCCTTGCTGAATATTGGAAGTTCTGCATTAGCCTCTGGAGATATTTTAATCTCCTCTCTAAACTCCAATGTAAGTATCATAATCTGTGTGTTCTGACATTGAAGAGAAAGGGAAGTTGATGGTCAAGTATAGTAGTAGTGTGGAGAGGGTTCTGAATAGCAGATGATGAAGCTGGGTATGGTCCACAAGACATGTACAGTTTGGCTCTTATGTGGATATATAGGAGTCCATACTGTAGACTTGAGAATTGTTTATTACCATGGCTTGTATCATCATCAGCACCATGGAGACCTAGTCGTGGACCCAGACCCCATTGTGTTAGGTGCTGTACAAACACAGAAGAAAAAGACAGTCCCTGCCCCCAAAGAGTTTACAGTCATTGGACTTGTCTTCACTGGGGGAGGAATCGACTGAAGATACGCAACTTCAGCTATGTGAATCACGTAGTTGAAGTTGGCGTATCTTCAGCCGACTTACCTGCTGTCCTCACGGTGGTGGCAGTTGGCGGCGCGCTCCCCTGTTGACTCCATTTTGCAACTCTTGGCGAGCTGGAGTTCCGGAGTCGACGGGGGCGCTGCGGGCGATCGATTTCTCGCGTCTTCATGAGACGTGAAAAATCGATCGCTAACAGATCGATCACTACCGTGGGTAGTGAAGACAAGCCCTAAGAAAAGAGATAACAGATAGAGACAGGGAGATGGGGGAATACAAGAGAACAAACAAATAACCCTCATAAGAATTCATTAATCTTTGTGTAGCTTATGGACATTTGCGAGAGTTTGTACATTTCACCAGTGTATAGCTCATTGGTTCTCAAAGTGGGGGTCACGACCTGATTATGTGGGGGTCGCGAGCCCTGGCAGCCGGCCCCGACCCTGACCCCTGCCGGTGGAGCCCCAAACCCGGCCCCTGCTGCAGGGGGCTGCCAGCGGCGCCCAAAGCCCCGGCCCCTGCTGCACTGGCAGAGGAAGGCGGGGCGGCAGAGAGCCCTCTCTCCTCCCCCCCCCTGTCAGAGTCAGGGGCCGGGGGACGCAGTCCACCTTCCGGAGAGCTCTCTGCCGCCCGGGGCATGCTGCAGGGGCGGGGGCTCAGCATGCAGCCAGTGCCAGGGCAGAGAGCCCCCCCTTGCAACCTGGCTCGGGCTGCCCCCTCCCTCCGTGCCTCCCCCACTGGTCCCCCGGCCTCCCCTTGCTGCCCCCTTAGACCTTCCGTGGACAGGGGCAGTCAGAAGCCTCCCTTCTCTTCCCTGCAGCAACATGTTGCCTCTCTGCAGCAACTGCCACCGCGGGGTCCTAGTGCCCACCCACTTCCACTGTCAGTGACAGGGGTGAGTGAGTTCGCTGCTGGGGGAGCAGGAAAGGGGGGGTCCTGCCTCAGGGCTTGCTGCTGCTGGCAGGGAAAGGGATGGGGGGAGTTCTCCTCTCTGGCCCCAGTCCCAGAGCAGCCTGCCTGCACCCGTCCCAAACTCATCCCCAACCCTGCCCCACCCCAAAGCCCACACCCCAGCCAGAGCCCCTCCATACTCCAACCCTCTGCCCCATGCTACATTACATTATCCAATATTCATTAAAAAAAATTATAATAAGCAATGCTCTGGGAAAAGGGGGGGGGGATGCAAGGTAAAATTTTTTGCCTACGGTGCCAAAATATCTTCTCTCACCCCCCCCCCCCCACCCCCCGGCTCTGGCCCCTGCCCCAGTGGGCTTCCAGCAGCGCCCCAAGCCCCGGCACCTGCCACAGCGGGCTGCCGGCAGCACCCACAGGCCCTGCTGCGGCGGGCTGCCGGCAGCACCCCAGGCCCTGTCCCCTGTCCCGGGGGGGTTGCTGGCACCCTCCCCTGAGCCTGGCCCCTGCCCCAGGGGGATGGCACCCCTACACCCACACACACCTCCAGCTCAGCCCGTGCCCTGGGGGGCTGCTGGCACCCACCCAGCCCGGCCCATGGCCCTCCCCCGCCCCGACCCCTAAGAGGGGGTCGCGCTTAGACGTCTGGTATCCGAAAGGGGTCACCAATAGAAAAAGTTTAAGAACCACTGGTATAGCTGTATCAACAGAGTTGAGAACTATATGGGGGGGACGAATCAGTGTCTGGAAATTCCAAGCTCAGGTTCCATAAATAACATTAACTCTGTCTCTTGTCATGGCCCACTTTATGGTGTATTATGCTTGAAGACTATGTATAGGTGCTAAGATGCATCAAAATGTTGCTTGTTGACTATAGTGTCACTGAGGGAGGGAAATGCCGTATTTGTTGAGAAAGAGACTGGATGTTTTAGCTGGCTCATTCGGGGAGGGTGAATGAGAATGTTTTCTGGCTAGATTGGTATTCATTGTCTAATGACAAAATTCTAGGGTAGCATATGGGCTACAATATAGGGGTTATGTGGCTCATCACAGAACTAAAAATTAATGGTTAGCTACAAGTGATCATGAATCTGATCACATTTATAATGTGAAAGCAGAACAAAGTCCAGACCAGTAATATGTACACATGGTGCTTCAGTAGGGCCAATTTCACAAAGCTGAAAAAGAATTATGAGCCAGATCAGCAGAGAGGAGGAATTTAATCAGAAAAATCATATGAGAACACCTTACTAGAATCATATAAGAACACCTTACTAGATGCCCCAAAAGCCACAGTCCCACAAGTGAGAAAGAAGGCTGTGCTCGTTAAAAAATTAACCTGATTTAGAGGGGAAGTGACGGTAGCTATAAAATACATATAAAAGGAAGAAAGGGGAAGCAAAGGGACACGGGGAGAAGGCTATGGTTGTGAGGAGAAGGAACAGTAAGAGGGAGTTTTAAAAAATGTTAGGAACAAAAAGCATCCTGACAATAGTATTATCCATTACTGGATGGAAGTTGTAGCATTATCAATAGTGGCGCAGAAAGGGCAGAAGTATTCAATAAATGTTTCTGTCCTGTGTTTGGGGTTAAAACAGATGATGTTCTTCTATGAGTAGTGACCCTATAGGAGCGCCACTCTAGGTGCGCTTGCATCCCATGTGCCCCAGATTGGGGATTTTAAGTGGCAGCGTTCGGCCCACCCATGTGCCCTCTGCAGCCTTGTGCCCTGCACCAAGAGTATATTGAATTGTGTGGGCGAGCCGCCTTCAGTTCCTTCTCAACTGCCTCAGCAGTGTTCGAGTTGAGCGTAACTCAACTGAATTTTTCTCTCATTTTTAATATTTAGTTAGTTCCTTTTGTTGTTAGTTCCTTTTGTGTTACTTAGCCATAGTAATTTAATAGTTTTTTAAAACAAAATAAAAAAAACTTAAAACCAAAATTTTTTATGCATGACTCAAACCCTCCTTAAGACCTGGTGGAATTAGAGCAGGAGTGGATAAACTTTTTGGCCTGAGGGGCCATATCTGGGTATGGAAATTGTATGGCGGGCCATGAATGCTCATGAAATTGAGGGTTGGCGGGCAGAGGGCTATGGCTGGAGGTGCAGGAGGATGCTCCAGGTTCAGAGTGAGGTGTTTGGAGAGGAAGAGGGGGATCAGGGCTAGGGCAGGGGTTGGGTCATAGGAGGAGTTGAGGGGAGCAGCCTACCTCAAGCAGCTCCCAGAAACAGAACCATGTTCTCGTTCCAGCTCCTATGCGGAGGTGCGGCCAGGTAGCTCTGCGCACCGCCCTGTCCACAGGCACCGCCCCTGCAGCTCCCATTGTTTGCGGTTCCTGGCCAATGGGAGTTGTGGGGGAAGCTCTAGGAGGGGGGACATGCTGCTGCTTTCGGGAGCCATGTGGAGTGGGGCAAGACCCTGACCCCACTTCCCAGCGGGAGTTCGAGGGCTGGATTAAAATGTCTAGAGGGCTGGATGTGGCCCCCAGGCTGTAGTTTGCTCACCACTGAATTAGAGGGTGATCAGAGAAGAATGACAAGACTGATTAGGGGATGGAAAAGCTTTCATATGAAGAGACTGAAAAGAATGGGCTTGTGTACTTTAGAAAGAAGATGATGAATTGGGGACATAATAAAAGTATCTTAGCCCTGGTCTAGGCTGGGAGGGGGATCAATCTAAGATACGCAACTTCAGCTACGGGAATAGCGTAGCTGAAGTCGACGTTTTAGGTCGACTTACCGTGGTGTCTTCACAGTGCTGAGTCGACTGCTGCCACTTCCCTGTCAATTCTGCCTGCACCTCTAATGGTGGTGGGGTACCTTGACGGAGGAGCACTCAGGGATCGATTTATCACGTCTAGACTAGACACGATAAATCGACCCCTGAAAGATCAATTGCTACCTGCCGATTCTAGATAATGAATGGTGTAGAACAGGTAGATAGGGAGCTTCTACTTTCCCTGTTACAGAACAGAAGAATAAGGGCATGTGAAATTGAAAGACTGCAAATTTAAAACTGAGAAAAGGAAATACTTTGACACATAATTATCAACATTTAAAGAACTGGAAAGCCACAAGAATAAACAAAGTGATCATAATTGATGCCAAGAAAAAAAAAGTACTGGAAGGGAAATAAAACTTGACGTTTCAGGTGTAAGACATTTTCTATTAGAATGAGACCTTCATTTGGGGGAGGGGCACAGATAACCCCACATCTGCCTACTGTAGGGTTACTTGCACTTTTGTCAGAGGCATCTGATGCCTGCTCCTGTTGTATGGGCCTTGAGTCTGACCTAGCATGGCAATTCCTCTGTTCCTAGAGCTGTGTTGGACTGAGTGATGATGGGTCAGGACAAATAATCTTGAATGACCATCTCATTAAACCAGGGGTCTCAAACATGCGGCCCGGGGGCCACATGCGGCCCGCAAAGCCCTTCCCTGCGGCCCGCCAAGCTGGAGCGCCCCCCCCCCCGGCCTCCCCATAGCAGTTTGTAGGACGGAGGGGCCAGAAGTGGAGGCTTCTCTGCTGCCTGGCTGGGCCGCGCGTGTTTCTAGCTCTGGACTTCCTAGATTGCTCTTGCTTTGTTTGCCAAACAGCTGTTGGTGGTGCCTAGCGCTTTCCAGGAGGGAATGGGGAGCTGCGTGCTCAGAGGAGGAGGTGGGGCAGGGGTGGGACCTCTTGGAAGGGGTGGAGTGGGGGCGGAGCCGGGGCAGCAAGGGCGGGGTGTGTGTCAGTGGTGCGGCCCTCGGGCCAGTGCACTAGTCCTCATGGAAGGGGTGGAGTGGGGGCACAGCCGGGGCAGCGAGGGTGTGTGTGTGTGTCAGTGGTGCGGCCCTCGAGCCAGTGCACTAGTCCTCATGCGGCCCTCGTGGTCATTTGAGTTTGAGACCCCTGCATTAAACACTTGTGTAATTGTTCCTGTTCAAGCGAACTAGGATTCTGCTGCCATCTGTTAAGCAGACTCAATTAAACAGCAAGGGGTGGGGGGAAAGAAAGTAAAGATGCTACCGTGTTTCCCCGAAAGTAAGACGTGCCCCGAAAATAAGACGTACTTCCAGTTTTGCCTCTCGCTGTAATATAAGGCACCCCCCGAAAATAAGGCACCCCCCCCGAAAATAAGGCACCCCCGGAACATAAGTTTGTCTGGTTATGCTGGTTTGTGATGACAACTACCGGTACTACCGTACCGTATACAGGTAATAAATTTCCTTTTTTTTGGTTCAACAATAAATGTGTACCGTATTCTTCTTCATGGAAAAATAAGACATCCCCTGAAAATAAGACATAGCGCATCTTTGGGAGCAAAAATTAATATAAGACACTGTCTTATTTTCGGGGAAACACGGTAATACATTGTGCAAACTGCACAGAGAATGCTCTCATAAATATTTTTCTTTTTTTGTAAGTTTCTGGAATTTAAATTTACTTTTCAATCTGTGGAATCTCTAACTTTTTTGGAAGTTGACAAAAGACACTTTTTCAGTTTAGAATATTAAATAACACACTATGTAAATGTTCACATGTGCTTTGCGAACTGATTCAATAACAATGAAAGGCAAAAAGATCAGGGGATCTTATCTGTGAATTGCGCTATGGTTTACTCTTTTCTCCAGTTGGTGCAATCTTTGGTGCTCTTTGGCTAATAGGTTTCTTACTTTTCTTGCATGGTTTTAATAAAAATGAGAAAACTGTATTTACAGAGATGATTTTGTTTTATTTTTGGAAGATTCAAATTTGCCTGATATGCAGAGGGAAATAATTTTTGCTCTAGGTGAAAATTCTGTGTAGTTGTATTGAGTAAAGAACAGATATCTAAGTAATAAATTGCTGGGAGGGGTAGAAGAGCAATTCACCTTGTAACCTGAGTGAAGGATCGGGGGACCTCATATCTATGAATTTCTCCCATGATTTATCCCTTTCTCCAGCTGATGGGATCCTAAATTAGTGTGAATTTCTGGTTTAATTCATTATTGAAAATTGCAGTTTGGCTAACAGGCTTTTAATTTTCTTGTATAGTTTTAATAAAACTCAGAAAATTCTGAGCCTGCAAAAGAATATTTTAAAGAATTTGACTAAAATTGATCTTAACCCCAAATAGTCTTAAAATAAACAACTTTATTCCAGTAGCCAAATGAATTACTACAAGTAGTGATTTGGGGGGGGGGGGGAACTGTTCATAACATAATCTCTCATTATTTTAATAGTTCATAAACACAGCTATATTTAAAGGGATAGGGAAGGGTCAGCTTTGTATTAAGGACAAGAAGCGTCATTCTTACTAGCTGATAGATTGTTTCCTTGTCTCTTTTGATATTTAGAGATTAAATGCTATGTGTGGCGAAATATCCAATTCATTGAAAACAAAATGACACCCTGATGTTAAATTTATCTTCTCATCTACAGAAAAAAAAATGTTTGTAGTTTAAGTATCTGAGCAGAGCTTTTAACAAAAGTCTGAAAGAAAATAAATCTACATGTATGTCTTAAGAGTAGTTTTGCCTTTTTATCCTTCAAGTCTCCCAGGGACTTGTGAACTGAGAAGGTTTACTGCTGGCCTTCCAAATGCGGCTCTCATATTAAGAGTTCAAATTTCTGAAATTCCTAAAGTCCTCAGGAGGAAAAGGGATAAGAGAAAGTGATGGTCATAAGCCAAGATTTTCTTGAGTGCCTCTGCTGGCTGTGTATGTGTACGTTCTGACTAAAAGCAGATAGGCCAAACTCTCACCTGGAAAACTCATGCAGTTGTTGAACAGCTTCATCTATTAAACTTCATTTGATTCAATGTTAAATGCCTTATGAAGCTCTAAATAATTCTGATTTTATATTGTTAAAACTTAGGAGAGGTGAACTGAGGGTCTGGGAAATCTGTTTCAGACTTACTGCATTGCTGTAAACTTGAAGCATTCCATCAACTTCATGTCCTCCACCATAGTGTCTCTGAATAGCTGTCATGGCACAGATGTAGCCAAATAGGAACAACTGGTATTATTCCTGCTGCATTTCCATGTACTGGGCTCCATGTTGATATGCAATGTCTACTCTCTGGGTGAAATCCTGACCCTGTTTAAATCAATGGCAAAATTCCCATTGACTTCAGTAGAGCCAGGATTTTGCCGTCTCTGTTTTTTCTTTTGTGTCGTTGACATTAGTGTCTTTGAAGTCTATAATGTACCGTATTTTTCGCCATATAAGACGCTCCGGCATATAAGACGCATCTAATTTTAAGGGCGGAAAATCTAGAAAAAAAAGATTCTGAACCCCCTCCGCCGAAAAGCCACAGATTTTTTTAAAAGCGCCGACCCCCCCCCCCCCTTGCCGGCTGCACCCCTGCCCTAGTCCCCGCAGCTGCACCCCCTCCGTCCCCGCCGCGCTGCCGGATCCACCTGCACCCCCCCGGTCCCCGCCACGCTGTCAGGTCCACCTACCTACACCCCCCCCCCGTCCCCGCCGCTGCAGGCAGGCTGCCGGGTCCGCCTACCCCCCCCCCCCCCCGCCGTCTGCGCCGCCGCCCCTCCCCCCTCCCCGCCGCGGGCGGGCTGCCGGGAGCGTCCCGGTTCCCCCCCCCCCCCCCCCCCCGCGCAAAGGGCTGGCCCGGCATTTTTATATTCGCTGTATAAGACGCACCAACTCCCCCCCCCCCCCGTTTTGGGGAAGAAAAAGTGCGTCTTATACAGCGAAAAATACGGTAATCCCCAATGCTTCACTCTCTTCCCTATGTGATGCACCGAGGCTTTGGTAAATGACAGAGAGAACCTGCATTGCTAAAGTGCCGCTTTGGGCCAAAAGTTTTTGTAGAGTAACTTCAGTTTAGATTGTGGTGGCAGTTTACTTTTTTCTTCTCAGAAGTAAAATGATAGGACAGGTGCAGAAGCAAAAGTTTCACTCTGAGCTGTATTGGTTAAAGCCTTGAGTAAGGAGCAAAATGGCTGCATATTGTTCTGTAGCCTTACTACAGGATTCTTAAGTAAAGGAAAACATCACTGAAGAGTGAGTCACTTTAATATGTATAAAAAGCCCACCGTAATAATTTAATATGGCTTTTGTTATTTTTTAAAGATATACCCCTAAATAGTAATTATAATTTAACATTAACATTCAAAGGGCCAACTGCGGGGGGGGGGGTTAAAATTATTTTTGTAGTATTTAGTCATCTTAAAAATTTTGAAGTAATATTTATTTAATCAACAATTCATTCTCTTTCCATTTCAAACAGTTTCCCCCTGTTGTTGTTTCTGCAGTACAAACCAAAGTGTTGCATCTCTGATGGTTGGCTTCTTTTTTATTGCAAAGCACCCTGAGGTCAGGTATCTGGATGAAAGCCGCTATATTCCAGCAATGAATGGCAAATATTTTAATTAATTTTAAAATTGCCCCCTCCCCAGCATGTGACAAATCTAATAAATCAGGAATTTGTGCTCTAATAGAGCAAGGTTGGGTGGGGCAAAGGTCTGAGCAATCTATTCATTTATTTTCCCCATTAAAACTAAAATCAATTCCCATAGCTACATCCAAGAAGATAGTTGACACCCTGAGCAACTAAATGTATTAAGTTGTGCTTCATCAGAAACAGTTGTATTTTGTTCCTGAATGATCTGCTAAGTGTATTGATGACACGTTCCATGTTCATTTGAAGTGGGGAATCTTCTACGAAACATTGGGAATATCTTCCCCAGGGACCTTTTTGTAAATACCTACCCATCAGTTCCATCTGCTTCATCACAAAATGCTGCTCATTGGAAGTATGTGTATACTAGCATAAGTGCCCGGCGCTGCTCGGGTCAGTCGGAGGTGGGGAGGGGACAGACAGCTGACACCCCCTGACCAACCCCAACACCTCCCGGCTCACTTACCCCCCGACCAAACCCGACACCCCCACCTGACCCCCCCGACCGAACCCGACACCCCCACCTCACCCCCCGACCGAACCCGACACCCCCACCTCACTTACCGTCCCACCAAACCCAACTCGGATCCGTCCCAGGCGGGGAGAGGGGCCCCAGAGCCGAGGGATTCCGGGGACCTTCGCAGGTGGTGGTGGGGGAGGGGCACAGAGCTGATGGATTCCGGGGTTCCGTTGGGAGGGGGGAGGGGCAGAGAACTGAGGGATTTCCGGGGTTCAGTTGGAGGAGGGAGGGGCAGGGAGCTGAGCGAGTGCGGTGTCTGTTGGAGGGGGTATTATGACATCATCACCACCCAGCTGCCCAGCCGATGTGATTGGCCCTTAAAGACTTTCACCCCTGGGGGGCGTCAGAGGTGAGATCCGAAAATTTTTCGACCCTTACGACTATCTAGACCCCAAGACCCCTAACTGTACCAAATTTCAAATCTCTGGCTCAAACGGTGCGGGAGGAGTTTGCGGTCAAACATACACCACTTTACTTTTATATATATAGACTAGCATAAGTGCCCGGCGCTGCTCGGTTCAGTCGGAGGTGGGTAGGGGCAGACAGCTGACACCCCCTGAGCAACCCCAACACCCCCCGGCTCACTTACCCTCCGACCAAACCCGACAACCCCACCTGACCCCCCCAAGCAAACCCAACACCCCCACCCCCCCAGACCAAACCCGACACCCCCCGGCTCACCCCCCCAACCAAACCCAACACCTCCGCCTCACTTACCGTCCCACCAAACCCAACTCGGATCCGTCGCAGGCGAGGAGGGGGCCCAGAGCTGAGGGATTCTGGGGACCTTCGCAGGTGGGGGGGGGGGCACAGGGCTGATGGATTCCGGGGTTCCGTTGGGAGGGGGGAGGGGCAGAGAACTGAGGGATTTCTGGGGTTCCGTCGGAGGAGGGAGGGGCAGTGAGCTGAGCAAGTGCGGTGTCTGTTGGAGGGGGTATTATGACATCATCACCACCTAGCTGCCCAGCCGATGTGTATGGCCCTTAAAGACTTTCACCCCTGGGGGGCGTCAGGGGTGAGATCCGGAAATTTTTCGACCCTTATGACCATCTAGACCCCAAGACCTCTAACTGTACCAAATTTCAAGTCTCTGGCTCAAACAGTGCGGGAGGAGTTCGCAGTCATACATACATACACCACTTGACTTTTATATATATAGATATAATATTTTAGACCTGGGAATAAACCATCTGTTGCAAGGATTATTTAGCAGTGCTCTGTTGAATGTCAGAGGTGGTATACGTGTAGTATAAATGCCTATCAGAGCTATCCCAGGGCGAAGATGAACTCAGATATTTTGAGAAGGTTTCCTTGCACCTTTGACTTTGATGGAAGAGTTTAGACAAGGTGCTCCTCAGAGTCCTTGCCAGGGTATAACTACAGTAAATAAATTGGTGATGATATAAAGCCTATGTAGGCTCCACACAGACATAAGAATATAAAAATGGCCATATTGGGTCAGACCAAAGGTTCATCTAGTCCAGTTTCCTGTCTTCTAATAGTGGCCAATGCCAGGTGCCCCAGAGGGAATGAACAGAACAGGTGATTCATTCCCTGTCGCCCATTCCCAGCTTCTGGCAGACAGAAGCTAGGGACACCATTCCTGCCTATTCATTTTGTGAGATCCTTTTATAGCTCTTTGCAGTCTGCTTGGGACTTACCTATCTTGAGTAGTTTTGTATTATCTACAAATTTTGCCACTTCACTGTTAACTCCTTTTCCCAGATCATTTATGAATGTGTTGAATAGAACTGCTCCCAGTACAGTCTGCTGGTGGGACAGTTTATTTACCTCTCTCCATTCTGAAAACTGGCTATTTATTCCTACCCTTTGTTTCCTATCTTTTAATCAGTTACCAGTCCATGAGAGGACCTTCCTTCTTATCCCATGATAGCTTACTTTGCTTAAGAGCCTTTGAGGGACTTTGTCAAAGGCGTTCTGAGAAATCTAAGTACTCTATATCCACTGGATCCCCCTTGACCACATGCTTGTTAACCCCCTTAAAGAATTCTGAAAGTCCTTTGCTTTCCTACTCTAGAAACTTAAAGACTGGGATAGTAATTACTGTTACACCAGTGTCTTCTGACATGGGGATATTTAAAGCAGTCTGACTTCCCTGGTGGGCAAATAAAATCAGGTATCGTTCTCGTGTTGTCCAAACACAGAAACACAGCTTACAACCTCTTGCCCACAGGCTTTTGAATATAGGTAAAAGCCAACAACTGGAGGATCAGAAATGAATTACAAATTTGGAGAATATGGAAAGAATAACTTTTTGAAAGAGCTTTATTATGTTAAATGTTTAGTATCTGTAAACAATTATGGAATTCAGAGGTAACAGATTTTAAATAGGAAGCATAGATATTTTAAATCATGCCAGTTGGATAAAATAGCAGAGGCTCTGCAAATAACATCCTGTATTTTTCTTTTTTAAAAGGTAAACATCTGCTTTACTTATTTAATTATAGAAGCATGTATTTTGCTTGCATAAATGTGGTTATCTTTAGCTAAAGTTGACATTTTTAAAAGCTGTTTTAAATGACTCACAATATGAAATATTTTTCCCTTCAATATTGCTTGAAATCAGTATTAGGCCAATGTCCCTTAAGCACCATTTCTGATTTTATTACAGCGGATATTCAACTCCTTTGTGTACACCGAAAAGATCTCAAATGGAGAAAGTGAAGTTCAACAGGTAAGGAAAAAATGGAATGTATAAAAATCCCTGGCCACCCACTGGGTTAAAGTGTTGAGTTTTTAAAGGGACACAGTCAACTTAAATATCACACACACAAAATCAGAATGAACAATAATTGAAGGCTGTTTACTTTGTACCCATCTGGTTGCTTCGCTCTCCCCTGAATAGTAAAGCAATTTACTTCTCTGAACGGGTTTTTCACTCAGCAACAAGGGAGAGAAAAACCTGTCTAGTATAGGTCTAGTATAGTATACTTGGAGACAGATATAGTATTGACACTGCTTTCCTTTAAAAAAAAAAAAAATTGACTAGATTTGAAGTTGATTGTGCCCTTTAAATAATCTTCACTTTAGTTGCATGTTTAGTGATCATTAACACATTGACATTTGTGTATGCACTGTTGTGTACTTGTGAGCTTTCAAATTTAATCTCAGCTGAAGCTCATCTGATTTATGTGCAAATATATGATTAGCTTATTACATCTGTTTGCATCACTCACATTTTTGTCTGTTTATTTAAAATAATAGATTTGAAAATTCAACATATGTTTAGGTTAAAAAAAATAATCTTGAGTTTAATATTAGCTAAGTGTAGGGCTCCACATTGGTTATTTGTATTTTAATACACTGCAGTACATGAAACAAAGGTTATGTTTGGGTAAAAATAAAGGCTAAAGGATCAGATTGAATGAAAAAGACAAACCTAAAATTCTAATTTTACTTTCAGCTTGCTTATTCTCATGCTAAATGTGATCAATTTTGATAGAAATGGCACACACTGTTTTATGTAACTGATCTAGGGGCTAGAACAAAGAACTGGCTTTTGAGTCCCACTTAAGCTACTAACTCACTTATGTAACCTTATGCAAGTAACTTGACCTCCTTAGACTCCATCAAACCTATTTTAACATTCAGTAAAAACAGAACTGCTTCAGAGCAGGGTTTTCCCAGGGGAAAAATGAATTGCCCTCAAAACATGCAAGTAATTTTTAATTTGGTGGCTGGACAGTTGTACTCTTTCAAGAGCATTTTACAACTTTGCATCAGCATATGCATTTAAATTGGATGTGCAGATAAGTAAATGAACTCTCCAAGTAACTAACTAAACTGAAGAAGCTATCAGACTTGAATTGCTTTCCAGGGCAAAAAATCAAAATAGAGTTGGACTTGAATTAAACACTGGATTCAAATATAGTACGCTCAAACTTTGGGCAAATTGGAATTTGAAATTGGAGCTCAGCCCTTTTCTAGTTCAAAGGAAATACAGTAATTTGGATATGGTTATGGTCATTCTTGGAGTTGAGTTAATATGTGAAAATGGAATAATATAAGAAAAAGTATAGCAATTTTAGGTACTATTTTAAAAAGTCATCAGTTTTAAGAATGTTATTCTGTGCTGGAGTTGAAATTAAGGTATATATCAGAGCTCAACTTCCATGCTTGTCTATGATCGTATGATTAATGACCCAGGATGAAAAGTAGACTATTGGATAAAAGAAATCGTACATTTTAAAAATCACCCCAAGTGTAAGTAAGTCCACCTTAGTTTATGAAACTGAAAGATTGGTAAAAAGGAAATTTTACTCTTCATCTTTGGTGCTTCTTATGTATTATCTGAATTCATGCAGATTGGTTGAAACTAGATTGATTGGTTGATCATACCATTCATAGGAATTGCCAGGGAGATTCTAGTCAATTATCCTGTCTCTGATCGTTACCTACGGAGGATGGTGGATAAACTCTGGCAATGGATATTATGCAATGGCATGTGCTCTGTGGGAGAAGGTTTTTTTCCTAGTTCCAGTTGAAATTTGGGTTGTGTCCTGAATTGTAGATGATGATTGTTTATATGAATATGTAATCTTTTCAATCTATCCTGCTAAACAATTTGCCTCAACATTTTGTTGCAGTCAGTTCCATGCATTAATTGTGTTTTGTAAACTTGCTTTGCTGCCTTTCAATTCACTTGGGAAGTCCGTTCCTTTGTGCTTGTAATATGATAGGAGGAGGAGGAAGTATGATAGGAAGGCCTTCTCTGTTCCATTTTCTATTTCCCCTGTATAGCTCTGTCTGTCATCTAAGTCACCTTGTATTTGTAGCCCCTTTTAACTAAATTGTGTGGAAGGCTTTCCATGTTTCTAAGAATTTTCCTTATCCTTCTCTGAACTTCTTCTATTTCTGGTTTGTTTGTTTGTTTGTTTTTTAAGATGAGGTGATCAGAACTGGACAAAGTAGTAAGGATCAGGATGTGCTATCAATTTGGTATAAAGGCCTTGTATTAGTTTCAGTATTATTCTCTGTCACATTCCTACAGAGCATTCTCACATTGCTGCTTTTGTACACTATTCTTGTGACTCATCACGATCAGAGGTTTTTAGGGAACTGTCCCCAATGACACCCCAGAAAGAAAGAAAAATATTTTTTCTTGATAATTACAGGTAATTGTGAACCGACCTATGTGTTTGAGAAGTTAAAATTTTTTCTTCCCAAGTGCATTACCGCTAAATCTACGTTTCATTGTGTTGCCTAATTGCCTAGGTTGGATTCACTTTTCTGTTAATATTTCAGCAAAATATTTGTATATAAATAAAATTTAAAAAAATTCAATTAACATTAGGTCTTAACAAAGCCATTTGTTCTAACTAAATATATATATTTATCCTAAACAACCTGACAGTTTCCCTTTCTAAACTTTAATTACTCATTGCGATATGCAGCATTATTCCCAAAGAAACCATGGCAACAGTGTTGAGGAAACAAAATAATAATACCAACAAAGATCTGAGGACATTTCTAATAGAGTTAATTCACCCGGTGTTTTATGCACTAAGGTTTACTTTTGTTTTGTTAGGAATTTAGTGTACTTAGTATAGCTGCATCCATCCGTATTATGTATCTAAATATCATACAACTATTTTAAACATACAAAAATTGCACTGCTTTCTCATAATTGTACAAAAAATGACTTTTTTGTCATTAGGGACATTAAAAGGGTTCAGTGATTATACTGTACCCAAAAGAGATCTCTCGCGTCATACTATCCAACCTATATACTAGTGAGGAGTAGGAACTGAGTTTACAGTACTGTTTATTGTCTGGAATATTCAGAAATGTTGCCAGTCATATTTTTTGGTAGGTTCCTAATTTTTTCCTGAAGGAAGTTGAATGCATATTGTTAACATAGTATTTTAAAAATACTGGATTAATGATGGATTCTAAAGTTTTCATATTACTACTACCCTTAAATTAACATATTGTACATTAATATTTAAAACAATTCAAAGGGCTGTGTTAATTATCACAATATAATATTTGGATTTATCTTGGTGCCACACCATGTTCTATTTGTATAACATGAAGAGAATCACTGGTGGTGAAGATTAATGTTAAAATCAGTGGCAACTTGGATTTAAAAAGCTACTCTGTTGCCACCAGGTTTAAAAATAGTTATTGTCCTCTGAAGATTACATTTTAAACTCAAGGATCACTGTTTTTCACTACAGACAACAAACTAGTCCTGCTAAGAAGGCTCTGAAGTAAATAAGATGGGGGCAGGCAGAGAGGAGCTTGTGCTTAACTCAGGAGGGGGGAGAAGGAAAAAACCTTGTATATTCTTCTAGTTTAGACACAATGGAACTTATTTGTGGTGGTTTCCCCTTGGGATTTCCCCTGTGACTGAGGTACCACTGAGCCTTCTGACTCACCAGCCTAGGTTTCCACTCACACGGTGCTGCTGTGACAAGCTGTAGACCGCTCCTGGTCCTCTACTCCCACCCGCGTTCACACAGGCAGGGACACATCCAGCTGCAGTTACATGAGGCTGGCCAGCTACTGCATGAAACAACAATAGAGAGACTACAGCTAAGATATCACCAGCTTTTCAGCCTAGGACCTCGGAGCTGTACTGTCCTGCCCTGGCCGAAACCCTGACTAGTATGAATTTATTACCCAGTTTGCTCCTCCCTCAATGTGGAGAGGAATATGCAACAAGCCTGTGTTAAACCAAGCTGAGATTTTTCTCCAGGCACATCACTTTAAAGGCACACTGGTTTCGATGAAAACATAAAACAAGTTTATTAACTACAAGATGGATTATAAGTAGAGCTCTACCAAATTAGTGGCCATGAAAAATGTGTCATGGATCGTGAAATCTGGTCTTCCCCCACAAAATCTGGTCTTTTGTGTGCTTTTCAAGATTTTGAAAAGTAGTGGTTTGGTAACCTTCGTTTTTGGATGCCCAAATTGAGACCCCTTAAAAGGGACGGCTTTTTAGAATATGTTGAGGTACCCTCTCTACAGATGGGGCATAAGATATCTCCGGTTGGGCATCCAAAAAGGGAATCAATCAAAAATAATTAATTGCCTTGAACAATCTATGCCATACTGTATATAGTATTAGAAAGAAGGTGCCTTATTGTGCAATCCATTATAAAGAAATTTGCTTCTGTACGAATATGCACAAATGTGTGAGCTTGTGTGCAACATGTTCAAAATGGGGCAATTGTCATGGTAAGTTGAAGTTTTAGGCCTTAAATCATCTTGACTTTGGTAAAGAAGAGCTCACTGGATTTAATTTAAAGTTGAAGAACAATATCTTTCACTACCATTTCTGGGTGGTCTACACACCACATAAAAGTTACACAGGCTAAATTATACATATCAGATGGCTTCTGAGAGTAAAAAGTGTGCTTGGGAAATTCAGAAACTGAATTGGATCTTCTTTATTGAAGCCTTCACTATGATTTTTTTTACTTGAGGGGGAAAAAAAACCCACTGGCTTAAACTCCAGTCACAGATGCACACATTAACTCTAAGTAGATATAAATAAATGTCTAAACATTGTAAGTAGTGTGATGAGTACTTAACTGTCAGAGAAGAAAAATGGGGCCCCAATAGAGTGTAATTACTGTGGTTAAAAGCTCAATACTGAAGTGGATAGAAGAATAATTGAGCACTTCTGTTTTATTAATAACTTCGTCTTTTGGTCCTAATGAATCATGAGTAGTTTAACTGGAATTTTATGAGTAAGAGCAATACATCCAACTGAGCATCTTGAACAAATGCAAATAAAAGGTAAGCAGATTAAGTCCCCTATGACTGGCTCTTTTTTGGGGAGGGGTGGGGTCAGTCATTTACATTTTCTTACCAACTGATGCCCGAAGGCAATTATTTATAGTTTTCTGTCAACTGGGAACTTTTCTGGGAAGGCCACTCAATTTTTATTTAAAAAACAAAACAAAAAACTCGATGTAAACGATGTCTAGGAAACAGAGAGGGAAAAACTACAGCTGTTGGCCTTAAGCACCAGCGATTAATGCAGTCAACTGTCTTTACGCCACACAAGGAGTAGTTTAAGTTTAAAACTTTAGACACATGGTGCTCTCGAAATCTAGAGCTGTCTATTTCCTAAAAGTAATGTGTACAGTAGGATTCCATGTCATTCTGTGTGTCACTCTGAAACATAGAATGTCTTGAGTCCATGTGAAGCAATGAATAAAGCTACAAGCATAGTTGAGAGCACTTTTTGTTCAGAATATCATAAGGTTCAATGATCACTGGGATTCACGATCTGTTACTATCTGGTTATTAAGTTCTGACCCATTTTTACTAATAGTGCCATATAACCTTTTCCATGCTGAAGAAAGTATTTGCACCGTAGATGTGGGGCATGGTGTCAATGACTTCCCTATAAATAGAGTTTGAAGCTTAACTGAGTTACATGCATTAAGAATAGTTTTAATATTATAACCATCAGACAGAGATAAAAGGAAGGTAAGACGAATCAGCATTTCTTCAAAAGGGTGGCTTAAGGTGCGCATAACACAGGCAATATTCTGGAGGGAGTAGGAGGATTTGCAGATGAGAAAGGAGAGCATCTGTTCAAGATTGTCTGACATCAAGGTTCCTGATAGTTCAGAGAATTTAAGTTTAGAATCTAAAGTCGAGGTTGCATAATGATACAGTATTGATTGAACAGAATTTTTGATTAATTTAAGATATGTTGAATTGAAGGAAGTTATGACAGGCCCAAGAATTTTTTTAATAGCTTGACAGAAGTGAATTGAAGAAAAAGTAAAGGGGATAAAATATCTGAACTTTGGACCGACCCTCTATTCCCCCCCTTCCCATCCTCAACAAGCCAACCTTCAAACCTACCTTCCTCTGTAACTATTGCTCAATCTCCCCTCTTCCTTTTTTTTAAATCAAAACTCCTTGAGTGAAAAATTTAAAATAACTGCCTCAAATTCATCTCCCCCAGCTCTGTCCCGGATCCCTTCCAGTCTGGCTCCTTTCTCCATGTCACTGATACTACTCACCAAGGGTTTAATGACTTCAAAGTCCTCAAATCTGGCCAGTGTACTTGTTCTTCTCCATGACTCCCCTACTGCTTTTGACACTGTTGACCAAACCATTTTTCATGGCAACTTTTATTCTCCTTTGTCTTTTGTGACACTGTCCATTCTCTTAGTTCACCTCCTCCCTCACTTTAGTTCCCATCATACCTCCTTTATTGGATCCATCTGGTCTGTGTATTTGTATGAACTCTCCTCATAACAATATCTGATCACCTCCTATTTACAGCTAGAAATAATCTCTCTCCATCTTCCTTCCTTCCTTTGCAGGTTCTTTTGTCGAGTTCGATGGTAGTGATAGTTGGGGCTTTGTGAATTTTTACTGAGGAAAAGCTTAGTCAAAGAGGAGAGGAGTTTTGTATTGAGCACAATGTGTGGTGTTGCTTTCCTGGTAGTGAGTTCCATAACCTAGGTTCTCCTCCTTTCTCGCAGTGTCTGTGAGTTTTCCACAAATTCCTAGGACCTCTCTTCTCCCTCTACATCTTAACTTTGGATGATTTCTTTTGATCACATAACTTCAACTGCCATTTCTACCGTCCCTGACCATTCATAAATGTGCCTCTTCACTCCTAATCTGTCTCCATCCATTCAGTCTGTTTCTTTGGCCTCTCTTTCTGATCCCTTGCCATCAAATTAAGCTTAACCTAGCTAACACAGAACTCCTTGCTTTCCCTCTCAAGCCCTCTCTACTCCCTTCATTTCCTATTACTCTTGCACAGCCAGAGAAAATTAGCCAGAGGAGGGGTCAAGCAGAGAATTGTAAACAAACTCTTTGTCACTCTTTTGTACTCCTGTGCCCCAAATACCTGGTCTCTGCTGTTCCTGGGATAGTGATTGCTCAGCAGGAGTAGGAGTGATATGGGCTAGCTTACGCTCTACTGTTGATTCTGCTGTCTCAGCTTGGTAAGTTCTATAGAGCTTGCAGTTCCCATAAGATTTTTAATGAAATTCTGAGCCCACAAAAATTGAAGTTCTTTTCTTTTTCATTGTATAAAGTTATTCTGTATGAGATGCTGTTAAATAAGCAGGGCCATATGAAAAGATACACGGGGTTTTCTGTTTGCGTAGGATTTTCTAGGACAGGGTTGCAGAGATAACTGACATTGGCATTCCCTTTGATACATTCAAGAATAGCAGCCGTGTTAGTCTGTATCCATAAAGAAAGGAAGGAATACTTGTAACACCTTAGAGACTAACCAGTTTATTTCAGTATAAGCTTTCGTGGGCTATAGCCCACCTCATCGGATGCATAGAATGGAACAAACAGAAGTAAGATGCATTCATACACGCAGAAAGCAAAAAAAAGTCGTAAATTACCATACCAATTCTAAGAGGCTATTTAATTTGGATGGGCCATTATCAGCAGGAGACAAAAAACCTTGTCTAGTGGATCTATCTATCTATCTATTTGATACATGTTATAGAAGGAGCATTTAGCAATTTTACATGCAATACCTTGTATAAATTGGCTTGTGAAAAGGGTCAGGAAGTGTCACTATTGTATAAACAAGCCACTATGTCAGACTTCTTACAGCTCTACAGGAGGTGTTAGCGTGGTTCCATAGGATACATAATAACTGAGAGATAGCAGACATTCCCTAGATCTTCTGTTTGCAATCCAACCTGTCATCAGAAGGGACATGAGTAGCTTTCCTAAATCCAGCAGAGAGTTAAGAAAGATATCAGATGCAGTTTGGCAAGGGAACGTACAAAACAGCTTCTGAGGAGGATATAATAAAATAGTTGTGGTTGAAGCAAATACCCTCATTTCTCTAGTTTGAATCCACATGGGAACTTTTTTTCCCCCACAACAGCTGAAAATTGAGGTTGATGTATTTTCCTTTCTAACATCCAAAATTTGTTCCTTCTTTCTGCCCCCTCTGAAGAAATTACACTAAATAATAATGTCTTTAATGAGATTGGCTCTTTGAGCCATTTTGACTTCGTACTTCTTTTAAAAATCAGTTGTGTTCATGCTTGATTTTCCATATTGCATTCCAAACTCATTCACTGTGTAAGAATGCAGTACATAAAACTTTGTTCTAAAAATCTCAGTAAAGGATATAAATCATGCATGACCCCACCAAAGTAAATTGGACACTGGGTGAAGCTCATGGACCTGGGGAGAATTAGTTTTAGGGATCAGATGTCCAGTTTAAGGCCAAGTTGGCTTGTTGAGGAACAAAGGGAACAAAATAACACATGCACACAGCATAAAAATCCCAGAGAATCAGTCGCTGAAGCCTTCTTCACTGGAGTTTCAGCTTATGGATTCCTTTGTACCTGGGGTTCTTGTTCCACATTCAGACTGAAGTCTGACAGTTCTGGCCCCTACATCTGGGAGTTCTTCATCCCTACTAGTCTTCCATTTATTCATTTTTCCTGTAGCAATTTTGGTTTTATAACCCTTTAGATACCCAGGAGGTTTGCAGCTAGCCTTCTGAAATATATACTGTAACTCCTTTTCTAAAGCTGCTCCAGGACCAGCCTCTCTGGGCTCCTTCCTTTGGCCAGCTGCCAGAAAATTCAGTTAGGGCTCCATTTTCAAAATTCTTGGATGCTCCATAACTTCGTTGCCTTTTCCTTTGACAGGTAAATTGTATGTTGTAGCTATCTAAGCTATGGGAAAGGACACCATGGTGTCTATATCAGGGGTGGGCAAACATTGGAGTTGGAAAATTGCATGAGGAGCCGGGTAGGGAAGGCTGTGCCTCCTGAAACTGCCCGGCCCCACCCCCTATCTAACCTATCTAACCCCCACCCACTTCCTGCCACAGAAAGCCTCCCTCAGAACCCACAACCCATCAACCCCTGCTCCTTGTCCCCTGACCACCCCCTCCTAGACTCCCCACCCTAATTGTCCCTCAGAACAGCTCCCCCTACCCAACTCGTCCTATCCCAATTGCTCTGACCCCTACTGAGCCTCACCGCCTCCTGACAGACCCCGGCCCTCTTACCATGCTGCTCAGGACAGCGTGTCTGGAGACCACATGGCCCTCTGGAGCTCACAGCCTTGCCCCTCAAAGCGGTAGGAGCTGCACGTTGCCCAGGAGAGGTCCAGAGCGCTGGCGCTGGCACACTGATGCTCCGCGAGAGGGGGGGAAGGCGAAGGAAGAGCCAAGGGAGCCTCCCCAGCTGGGAGCTCAGGCGGGCTGGACAGGACGGTCCCGCGGGCCGTAGTTTGCCCACTCTGGTCTATGCCCATGTTTTTCCCTTCCTCCTCCCAGTGCTAGGACAGCAGTACTACACAGCAGTCCCCTTCTTCAGGGAAAATACCTGATGTAAACATGTTACAAAATACGTTAATCGCCTTTAATAAATATCAAAGAGCTGCTTTGCCCTTACACTAAGGATCCAACAACTAAAGGGTTTTTCATCACTGGAAGTGTTTCAATCAGGATTGATATCCATCTAAAAGATGTGCTGTAGCTCAGCTGGAAAGTTGTAGGCTTTTGTGCAGAAATTTCTGGGCAAGGTTCTATTGCCTGTGTTATGCAGGAGTCAAGCGTAAGGCCAGAAGAGACCCACTAGATCATCTAGTGTGATCTCCTGTACATCACAGGCCACCAGCATCACTCACCTACTACCCCCAACAGCCAGAATTAGACCAAACTGTTACAATCCACGGGAGACTCAACTACCATGTGTGACTGGAAGGGACCTCAAGAGGTGATCTAGTCCAGTCCCCTGAGTTCATGGCAGGACTAAGTATTATCTAGACCATCCCTGATTTTTGTCTAACCTGCTCTTAAAAATCTCCAGTGATGGAGATACAACCTCGGTTCGCAATAGGAGGGACTGAGGTTCCTCATTGCCCGAGGTCCCCACAATCGCAAGGAAATGATTAAGTGGAAGAGACCCAGATAATTCTGGCAGGTGACCTGCACCTACATCCTACAGAGGAAGAAAAAAACCCACCTTAAAGTCACTGCCAATCTAACCTGGGAGAAAATTCCTTTGCAACCCCACATATAGTGATTGGTTAGGCCCTGAGCATGTGAGCAAGAATCAACCAGTCAGGCACCCGAGAGAGAGAGAGAGAGAGAATATGCATGATTCCACTTCAGCTCCTTGGCGTACCCTATCCAATGTCCCCGCTTCATCTGTGGTCATCCTTGATTCTTTAGAAGAAGGAGGTTTTAAAAAAAAGAATACATTTGGGGAGAAAAATTCCTCCTTGATCCCTTGGGCATGGTCAGAGGGAGTCAAAGCCAGGGGTAGAGCCAAGAGTTGAACCCTGATCTCCCAAGTCCCAGTTTAGGGTGTTAGCTCGCTCCTATTTCCACTAATCGTTCTGTTTCCAGTTGCATCAGAGGGAAGACTTAGCATGTGTCATGTAATACAAACCATGGTAGCTCACCACCTAGTACAGAGGGGAGCCCAACCAATTTTGGGTGGGGGGGAGGAGGGACAAATTCCCGTGTGAATTTAACTCTTTCACAGTCCACGAGCGAAAGTGTCTGAAG
This sequence comes from Sternotherus odoratus, assembly GCA_032164245.1. Lineage (NCBI taxonomy): Eukaryota > Metazoa > Chordata > Testudines > Kinosternidae > Sternotherus > Sternotherus odoratus. The sequence goes on along the minus strand of JAVMKO010000008.1, from coordinate 77,006,923 downwards.
ATCAAGGTGGAATACATAGGTTCTTGGGGCTACAGGCCACGATATTGAGGAAGAATCTACAGTTAATCTCAGAACAACTGGGAGGTCAGCAGAGGTGAAAGTAAACCGGTACGCGCCAGTACAATGTACTGGGACCGGCTTTTTCGGGAGATAATTTAAAGGGCCTGGGGCTCCCAGCAGGCGCCCCTGGTCCTTTAAATCCCCACGGGAACCCCGACCACTACCCCAGGTCTCCGGCAGCAGGGCTCAGGTGGAGATTTAAAGGGCTTGGGACTGTGGCAGCCGCTACTGCCCCGGCCCTTTAAATCCCCACCAGAGCCCTGCTGCCGGAGACCTGGGGGGTGGCAGGGGATTTCCGAAGGGAATTTAAAGGGCTCTAGGGCAGTGGTCGGCATGGGACCCCAGGGTAAGTACTCTTAGCGGCCCCGCTACTTTCTTTAGCTGCCGGCTCGCCGTCCCTGTCCAATGGGGGCCGCGGGGAAGGAGCGTGTGGCGAGCCGGCAGTTAAAGAAAGCAGCGGGGCCACTAAGGGTACTTACCCTGTGGTCCTGTGCCGACCGCTGCCCTAGAGCCCTTTAAATTCCTGCTGGAGACGTGCTGCTGCTCCCCAGGTCTCCGGCAGCAGGGCTCTGGCAGGGATTTAAAGGGCTCGGGACTGCAGCAGCTGCTAGCGCCCCGGACCTTTAAATCCCCTCCTGAGCCCTGCGGCTGTAGCCTTAGGGAGCGCCGGCGGGTCTCTGCCGAAGCCCTGCTGCCGCTACCCCAGGGCTCTGGCCCCGGGGCTCAGGAGGGGATTTAAAGGGACGGGGTGGTAGTGGCTGCTGCAGCCCCGAGCCCTTTAAATCCCCGCCAGAGCCCTGCTGCCAGAGACCTGGGGTGTGGCGGTGAGTCTCTGGGGGGAATTTAAAGGGCCCCAGGGCTCCAGCCCTGCTATTGCCCTAGAGCCCTTTAAATCCCCCCGGAGACCTGCCAGTGCTCCCCAGGGCTCCGGCCGTGGGGCTCAGGAGGAATTTAAAGGGCCGGGGCGGTAGTGGCTGCCGCAGTCCCCAGCCCTTTAAATCCCCATGGGAATCCTGCTGCCGGAGCCCTGGGGAGTGGCGGCAGGTCTCCGGCGGGGACTTAAAGGACTCTGAGGAGGTAGCAGCACTGGAGCCCTGGGACCCTTTAAATCTGCGCCAGAGCCCACCACCACTCTTCCAGGGCTCCGGCAGTAGGGCTCTGGTGGCGGTGGCAGCTGGAGCCCAGGGCCCTTTAAATCGCCTCTTCCGATTGAGGCCACGCCTCTTCCGGGTGAGGCTCCGCCCCTGATCAGGACTTCCGGCGTACCGGTAAGTCCTTTAACTTACTTTCACCTCTGGAGGTCAGACTAGATAATCATAGTGATCCTTCTGGTCCTAAAAACCTATGGATCAGATTGATGCATTTGTCATTGATGCAGGTCAGATATTGCCTAAAAAGTTCATCCCTCACAGTCTAAACTCAAGGAAGAGAAGAATAACGCTCTTGGATGGCATCCACTTCCCCTCAGTTTCACGTATGATCACTCAACGTCCATGTAGTCTTGACCTTAAAAAACTGTCCGTCACTTCTTAATGTTCCTCAGCTGAATATGCAAAACATTAGCAGAAGAAAAACACCAATGTTTCACTTTAAGATTTTTAATAATAAAAGGGACCTTTTGTTATAGGTCCCTTATGTGTCAGATATGATCCAGCTTTGCCCTGGACGCTTCACTACCCCAGCCACTCTTGATGTGAGTGACAATGGAAAAAGCCCTGGATTTGTTGTGATTGTTCTTGTACGTTAGCACATGAATTGGATTCTAACAAAGATTAAGTAGCATATTGTGAAGGCAGTCTGATTTTTTTTTTCTCTTGCAATAGACAAAGTCCTTTAAAATAACTTAAGAAAAGAGAGAAGAAAAGGGTATGTTTAAAAAAAATAATCAGTGAGGGTATTAGATGACAGGGCTTTCCTTACACAATTGCTGTACACATATTCTGTGGTGCTTGTCGGGTGAAAGAGGTCTTTAGCATGGCAACACTTCATATTAATGGTCTAAGTGACCATTTTTACTTAATGCTGAGATAGATCCAATTAAAAGGTAGCCAATAATAGGTGTGAAGGTGTCTGCCCTTTTATTTAAGAGATTGTCTAATGTAACTCTGAAGGATATAGCAGTCATGAGATGAGGCTCAGTTGCAGATTTCAGTAAGAAATACATCTCCATGCATAATCTAAAGAATTTAGAGATCAGAATTTTAGCTAAGTGACATTTTGACTTGAGCATTATCTCCTCAACTGCTTCCACATCTGTAAAATGAGGACATACTGGGAGTCTGAACTGGGCTCTCATTATTTTAAGAAAAGGAGAATTGCTGGTTCTTCATATATTGGTAAAAAGTGTTATCAGTCTCATTCAGAGAAATGAGAACTATCTGAGTCTGTAATAGTATAAATTTACAAATAGCTTAGGATGGCTATGAGCCTGAGGTGCTTAACTCAAGCAGAACTCTGTGGTCTGCTCTAAGTATGGAGGACAGCAATGGGCCTTTTAAGAATAAATGGGATACAGAAGAGTAAATATCATTTATGAGGTGGTCTAGATTGAATACGAGACTTCATAAATCCCCAAGATATCTATAAAGTCATGATGCCAAAAATATTATGACTCCTAAGGAATTCAAAAATAAGATATTAAATACATTCTTCAACATACAATTGAAACTTTTCTGGATGTTAATCCCCCTGTGTAAGTCAGTTATATCATCCATGCTTGTCAAATTCATGGATACATATTTTGGATGCAGTCTTTGACATTAAAAAATTATTAACTTTTAAGTTACAGCCATAAATAGTGGGTTCAGTAACTTTCCTTCCTCTAAACACCCTCCCTGGCTCCCCCACCCCCTCCAAAGACGACTTCAGAGATGTAGTGCTTTGAGGTAAAAGGAGCTTTAAAAAGGCTCTAAGGGAATACACAATGAGAAAAATGTCTCTGGAAAAATTAAAGTGAAATTCACTGATGTTGTGATGAAACACTGTCAGTGGAGATGGTGACATTTGAAATGCATTACGCATAGGTAGTATCATAACACAAAATGGAGTTATTGTTTAACCTGATGGGTAACTAAAAAAATACAGTCTGCATGTTGGCTGCCCAAAGAAATGGACGTAAAAGTTGAACAGCAAAAAGTAAAGCCATTTTTTAAAGTTGAGTTGAAGAGAACTCTGACGAGCTGAAAGGAGGAAGACTATTCCATTTCACAGCAAATTTCAAGGTTTCAAAATTTGTTTTCATAGTATCTTCAAAATGTAAAGCTCAAAGGGACCTTGAGAGGTCATCAAGTCTAGTCTCCAGCGCTGAGGCAGGACCCAGTAAATCTAGACCAGCTCCGACAGGTGTTTATCAAAACCATTCTTTAAAAACCTCCAGTGATAGCAATTCCAGAAGCTTCTTTGGGAACCTATTTCAGAGCTTAACTACCGTTGTAATTAGAAGGTTTTTCTTAATATGTAACCTAAGTCTTCCTTGCTTCAGATTAAGCCCCATTACTTCTTGGCCTGTCTTCAGTGGACATGGAGAACACCATCCTCTTTATAACAGCCCTTACCATATTTGAAGACTGTTCTAAGACTAATCATGCCCAGTTTTTTGTAATCTCTCTTCTTCATAGGTCAGGTTTTCTAAACCTTTTATTGTGTTTGTTGCCATCTTCTCGATTTTCTCAAATTTATCCACATCTTTCCTAAAGTGTGGTGCCCAGAACTGGACAAAGTACTCCAGCTGAAGCCTCACCAGTGGTGTGTAGGGCAGGACAATTGCATCCTGTGTCTTACATCCCTGTTACTACACCCCTGCAGGAGAATTAGCCTTTTACGCAGCTGCATCAAATTGTTGACTCAATCAGTTGTGATTCACTATAACGTCAGATCATTTTCAGCAGTACTACAATCTAGCCCAGGGATCGGCAGCCTTTTGGAAGTGATGTTCCAAGTCTTTATTTATTCACTCTAATTTAAGGTTTCATGTGCTGGTAATACATTTTAACATTTTTAGAAGGTCTCTTTCTATAAATCTATAAAAGTAGAACTAAGCTATTGCTGTATGGAAAGTAAATAAGGTTTTTAAAATATTTAGGAGGCTTCATTTAAAATTAAATTAAAATGAAGGTTTGGGATTGAGATTGGTGGCCCAGGACCTGGGCAGTGTGAGTGCCACTGAAAATCAGTTTGTGTGCCGCACTTGGCAACATGCCATAGGTTGCCTATCCCTGATCTAGCCTGTTATTCCCCATTTTGCTGTTGCGCATTGGATTTTTTTTCTTCCTAAATGAAGTACTTTTTACTTTTCTTTATTGAATTTCATCTTGTTGAATTATGAACAATTCTCTGATCTGTCAAATGGTGATATTTGAAATGCATTACACATAGATAGCATCATAACACAAAATGGTAATCTAATCCTAACCTCCAAAGTGCATGCGACCCATCCCAGCTCAGTGTCATCCACAGATTTTATAAGCATACTCTACCCAAGTCATTAATGAAAGTAGTGAATAGTACCAGAACCAGGACTGACCCTTGCAGAATCCTACTAGATGCTTTCTCCCAGTTTGGCAGAGACCCATTAATAACTATTCTTTGAGTGCAGTTTTTCAAGTTGTTATGCACTCACCTTCTAGTAATTTAATTTAGAATGCATTTCCTTAGTTTGCTTATGGGAGTGTCATGTGGGACTGTATCAATAGCCCTATACTAAAATCCAGATCTATCACATTTCCTCCCCCCCCCCATCCACTAGGTCAATAACCTCATAATCTCTAAATAAAACGAGGAAGACTTTATAGCACTTTAGAGACTAACCAGTTTATTTCAGCATAAGTTTTCATGGGCTATAGCTCACTTCATCAGATGCATAGAATGGAACAGAAGTAAGATGCATTTATACACATAGAAAGACATATTTGCTGGGCTATGTACATTGGCCAAACCGGCCAGTCTCTACGCGAAAGAATAAATGGACACAAATCTGACATCAGGAATCATAACATTCAAAAACCAGTAGGAGAACACTTCAATCTTCCTGGCCATTCCATTACAGACTCGATGGGTGTCAGTTTTGAAACAGAAAAACTTCCAAAACAGACTCCAACGAGAAACTGAGGAACTGGACTTAATTTTCAAATTAGACACAATAAACCAAGGGCTTAACAGAAATTGCGAATGGTTCTCTCATTGCAATAATTGATTGCATTTCCCATGTTAATTTACCTTTAATGGGTGTTAAATCCTGCCTGACAGAAATCCATTTCAAAAGGTATTTTTTTCTCCTACTGATAATGGCCCATCTAAATTTAATAGCCTCTTAGAATTGGTATGCTAATGTACAACTTTTTTCCCTTTCTTTCCGTGTGTATAAATGCATTTTACTTCTGTTCCATTCTATGCATCTGATGAAGTGAGTTATAACCCATGAAAGCTTATGCTGAAATAAACTGGTTAGTCTCTAAGGTGCTACAAGTCTTCCTTGTTTTATTTATGGATACAGACTAACACGGCTGCTAATCTTAAATCTCTCATAATCCCTATTTTTTTTTCACAGTTGGTTTGCCCTAGATGCACTTTTTGTGTGTGGGAATCAAATGGGCACAGGTGATGACGCACTGTACATTCTTTAGTTCTTTATAGCAGATTTGGTCTCGACACCGTTCTTTCAATCTATTCTGTTTTGAAGATGGAAGAGTGTAAGCCTGAACAGTAGTGGCGGGTCTGGGGTCATGTACTGTGGTCTTCTTCAGCCACTTGGGCTCAAGGCCTCTGGGAATTTTCTGTCTCACACCACACAATGCCCCACTGTGTCAGAAGATGGTTTGCAAATTGTAGCTTTCTGTGATCTTAGGTAACTCTTTTCTGTGCCTCATCCAGAAAGTGTGGGTGAGAATACTTGTCAACTGCAGGAGGTGTTGGGTAGTTTAGAAAAATGAGTCTGAATCATTTTGAGATCATCTGATGAGAAGGTGTTATATAAGTTGCATCAGCTTCTCAGTGGAATCCCCTGTGTTTGGTGGTACAGATGATTCTGCAAAAAGATTTGTCAGACCTGTAGACTTTGGTGAATGTACAGAGGGGGTAGATGCTCATAAGGACATGGGTTTTATTACCAGTTGACCTGCTAACGTAAAAAAGCAAATTCTGTGACAAAAACTCATGCATCTGATTAAGTGGATTTTAGGCCACGAAAGCTTATGCCCAAATAAATTTTAGTCTTTAAGGTGCCACAAGGACTCCTCATTCTTTTTGCTGATACAGACTAAACATGGCTACCACTCTGAAACCTGTCACTATGTACAGTATTCAGTTAACAAAAACTAACACATTTTAATTTAAATAAGTGTTTTATGTACTTTTTCTCTACATGTGTGTTTTCTTTTTACAATAAGGTGCATCGCCCATTTTATCAGCAGGCTCAAACCTCTGCTCTCCATAATTTTTAATAATTAATGAAAGCGTGACCACAACCATTCCATTGCCCAAACTGAGAGAAAAATGTTCTGAAGTAGTATTGAAATGTGTTAGAAATTTTGGCTTGTATATTTTTTAGGTATTCAAGTGTTAATATGCTGATGAATACGGTTAATCAAAAGAAAATTGGCCTGAAAATGGAAAAAGAGAGAACCTACTCGCTACTTATCTGACAATTGAAAGAGATGTAAGAGGGAGGCGATTAGTACTCCTCTGGTGTGGTAGTAATAAATCATTCTACAAAACCAATTAGATATAATTTTACAAGTCATTTCATTTGAGCAGTAGTCTGTTAAAAACTATGTTCCTTGGAGACCTGTAATTGAGCTGTAATATTTGATGGAACAATGGAGGCAAATTCATTGTTATCTGTGTGGGGCTTATTATTCATATAAAAAAGGTAAATCATGATGAAATGTTCCATTTAGTAATAGTTAGGAAAGACATTTGTGAGTCCTAGAGACCTGAACTGACCAATTGCATATCTCACTACAAATTTATTAGTGTTGTCTGATCATTTCTTTAGCTGAGGAGTTGGAAGGGAGCAAAATGATGCATGTATAGTAATTAAAGAACTTTCTTCAGCTCTAAAGATACAGTTAATTAAAATGGGAAGTGAAACATATTCAAATATTCACTACTGGCAGTAAACTGTTAAAAGATTATTCCCTTTCATTCAGAACGCAAGCTGTAGAGCAGTGGTTCTCAAACTTTTTGTAGTGGTGACCCCTTTCCCACACCGGGCCTCTAAGCGCGACCCCCCCTAGGGGTCAGGTGGGGGGGCGTGTCTGCAGCCCACTGCAGCAGGGACTGGGATGGGGGGGTTCCAGCAGCCCCCCAGGACAGGGGTCGGGATTGGGGGGGGGGGGTGTTCCAGCAGCCCCACGGAGGCGCCAGCAGCCCACTGCTGCAGGGGCCAGGCTCACGGGGGGTGCCAGAAGCCTACCTCTGCAGGGGCCGGGGCCAGGTCAAGCACATGGCAGTCCCGGCAGCCCACCGCAGCAGGAGCCAGGGCCCAGACCTGGCTTGCGGGGCCACCAGTAGCCCAAGGCAGCGGCATTGTTCGGGGCCGGCTACTGGCAGTAGGGGCTCGTGACCCCCACAGAACTGGCTCAAAGATCACTTTGAGAACCAATGCTGTAGAGGATGTACTGTCATGGATATTACCAAGTGTACCAAACAAAATCATTCTCTTGGGGCCTGATCCATTTCCACTAACGTCAATGGATTCTGGATCTTCTTCTTAGCATTTGTGCAACGTGTCTCGGGTGGCATGTGACCAGGATTCATCACCGAATTTGGTCTGCTGGTTATATCATGAGCTTCCTTGGCCTGGGCCGGGTAATGACAGGGAGTGCAGCATAAATGCTGATCTTGTCTCCTGGGCTGACAGATTAAGAAAGTATATAGCCCAGGGAAGTTCCTGTGTGATGTTACTACTTTTCAGGGATATAACATTTCTTAAATTAGAGAGATATAAAAAGACTAGCCAAAATTGAGAGTGCTTAAGTCAAGCTCCTAAATTCAGCAAGAGTCCCTATTTTTTAAGGCACTAAGCACTCACATCTGCCATTGAAATCAGTACAACTTGGGGTGCTCAGGCTGTTTATTTAGGACCCTAAATATCGATTTAGGGGCCCAGGTGTAAGTACTTATGTTTAATAATATTGGTCTGTTTAGTTGAATCTCCATCATATGTTCTTTTGGCCTTTTCAGAAAAAATTGTTTGAAATACTTGTGTTAGACGTTAAATGCAGCAGCAGCAGTATCCTTGAGCACTGCACAAAGGATCTGATCCATCTCCGACTGACAGCAGTGGAAAGACTCTCTCTGACTGGAAAGAGAGTTAGATCAGGTCCTATGCTAGAAGATGTGAGGAGAAAAATATGAGAATTAAGTTTAGGTAACTTTCAAAGGCTGAACGCTATGTACCAGTTTTCATTTAAAACAATTAAATGAAGGTACTCTGACACATTACTTTTAAGAGAGACAAGATGAATGAGGGAATATCTTTTATTGGACCAACTTCTGTTGGGGAGAAAGACATTCTTTTAAGTTTACACACAGCTCTCCTTCTGGTCTGGGTCCAATAAAGAAGTTTGTCCAGTAAAAGATATTACCCGATCCACCTAGTCTCTCTACTATCCTGCGACCAACATGGCTACAACACATTATTATTTTTAATGCATTTAAAGTATATTTTCGAAGTGCAAAATCTGTGATTTTTTTCATGATGTCTGGTTCACCTGGAGCTAACTTAGCATGGCTGAAAAGTGAAAAATTTTTGGGTATCTGTTGCAAGAGAGTAAATATATTTTAGCATTTTGTATGGATTGCTTATCATGGCCATTTTATGACTCATGATGACTATTTCAACCTGCACAGTAAAAATTTAGTTTTATGTTGCATAAAGCCTGGAATTTTAGCTTTATTTATAGTTTGTTTTTCTTCTAACACAGATTCATTAGCATGGCAGAAGATAGTTCAAAGAGTCTTTGATTTAATTTTAAATATTTTTGTTTTCAGCTGGCAAAAAAAATTCGGGAGAAGTTTAACCGTTACTTGGATGTAGTAAATCGTAATAAGCAAGTAGTTGAAGCTTCATATACTGCTCACCTGACATCACCCCTGACTGCAATCCAAGACTGCTGTACTATTCCACCCTCTATGATGGAGTAAGTATTTAGTGCTAAGATTACTTATGCTTTCAAATAAGTTGTGGAAAAGGAAAGACTGATAGTACAGGATTTAAGTGTTTGCGATGAAGTCTGTGTTGTCTGCCACTCTTGTGACCACTGGAAAGTGACAAAACAGTAGTCCTGATCCTGCTCTTACCAAAATTGTTAGGCCAGATTGTGTTGCTCTTAATTACATTGAGTAGTCTCTTACTCTGTGAGTAGACCCATTTATTTCAAAGGGATTCATTGTGGAGTACAATACTCTTCAGTGTAGAGAAGTGAACGGTGATAATATTACATCTCTGGTTTTCTGTGTAATCATTTTCTCTATAATGGCTGATTTATTTTGGAGTCCCAGCTTCTCTTATTTTAGTGGGTGTAAATGATAAAGGAAGTCATTTTTGGCTTGTTATAAAGTGCATTAAAGAAAGCTCAACCCAGAGATCTTTGATTTTGAAACCCAGATTGGATTAAACAGACTTTTCAGAAGAGAAAGATGGGTTGGGTTAATGCATTAAAGAGAACTTCTGCAAGCTGCATTTATTATGTGTCCAACTTTGTAGAGGTATCATATTAACAAGTGTTTACTTAGGAATGTAAATATAATAATAAAAAGTAATTATTCACTATATTTAGATGTCTGAGCACACCTTTAATCCAGGGCTATGACATGGTTTCAGGTGTGTTGGAAAATGTAACCTGTTTTGTTTGTATTTATTTGAAGAGGAATATGGGCCCCAGTCTCAGCATGATTAGGCCCCAGATGGCTATAAATAAGCATTTATATCACTGTTCAGTAATCTGTGTGAAGCAAGTTTGGTGGTCTGAATCCAGTTCCGAGTGGACAGATGCCCACATCAAAATACTATGCAACTAATGCTAATTAACCATATTTTTGGCAGCCTCAGCAAAGAGGCCAAGGATTAGAATAGAATGGAAACTGAGCTACCCTCTCATCTCTTAGAAATGGGCCTGCCAATCAACAGCACTGCAATTTGCAGTGGGGGATGAGATGGAGGTGGTGTGGTGAAACGCGTAAATGCATTGCCCGTGTTGCCTTGTCTTTGTTAATTAATAGATGGTGTCAGTGTCTAGTGCTATCTTGGCACTTTTCATAGGCTCTAAATTTACTTCAGCTTTGTCCTAACAAAATGAGTTTTAGCCTAGAAGCATCTTGGAACCGCAAGTCTATTGGCAGGGTAAAATGTTCATGGATCCAAATTACGAATTCCTCACCACAAGTGATTTTTAAAAAAGGAGCCATTGCTAATAAAACATAGAAGAAGCAGGTGAGAGTGTTCTGTTAAAGATATTCTCTCTGATACTGATTAGTGGGCAGAATAATACTGAATCAGATAAGTGGTTCCCAGTTGGTTGTCTGCTCTTGTTTGACACAGTCATCCAACTAATTCTATGGAGAAGGCCAAACTGAATATGAAATTATAATCCTGTGGCCAGGATTATTATGCAGAACTATGAAACTAAATCCACAGCAGGTATCCCACAGCTGTCAATGAAAGGTTATACAAAGAAAAGGAGTAAAACATAGCCTTTTATAGAACAAAACTTTGTTTTCATTAGTGGTACTATTTCTTAACTTCCTTATTGTCACATTCAGCATCATTCCAAAATAATATCCTTACTTTTGTGAACATTGATTTCTGCGCTTTATTTCTCTTCTTTGTTCTCTTCCCCCTTTTATGACTTCCTGTCTGCCCTCTTCCTTTCTTCATTTCTCTCCCTGTAGCAAGAAACTCCCAATTCCATTTTGTGGGCATCAGTCCCCTTTCTCACCTAATCTGCTAAAGGGATCAGCAAAGGAATAGTTAACGTTGACATTTAAGGTGGCATTATTGGGTCTTAGAGTTAACACCCTGGTGAGATGAACAGGGAGGTGAGAAAGTTCACAGCTGTCAGAGACATTTGTTTCAGACTGTCTGTTTGAAGAGTCAGGAAGACCTCTACCTCCATTATGTACTGTGCTATTGACATATAAGCCCATAAGAGGAGAGGAGTCTTGCAGGCCGCAGGAACGTGCTAGCCATTGCTTCCCACAGCTCCCATTGGCTCGGAATGGTGAACCGCGGCCACTGGGAGCTGTGCGGGACCGTGCCTGCGAACAGTCATCGTCATCAAAATGTCTCATGGCTCACAAGCGGACGTAGCCCACTACTGGTCTAAACACATCTTACTTGTTTACTTAGGAATGGAAATATCATTTCCACACTATAATCAACCCACACTATGAATGCTCAAGCACTGAAGTTGTAATTTAGTTCTAATTTAGGATATCAAGCTATAAACCGTCTTACACAAAGGATATGACACCATTTAATATTTCACTCATTGTCTCTGCCTGGTGGTAAAGCCGGGAGCATAACCCAAACATCTTGACTAGTGCAAGAGAAATAAATAAAATAAATCAAATTATTGAATCAAATTATTACCAGACACCCATAGAAAGCATAGCCATTTCAGTTCTGTATGTAATCAGAAGCCAAATTGCTAGCATTTATTTTTATAGTTGATTTTCCATACATTTCTACTCCAAGCTTTTGTAATTTCAGTACTGTGGAATTTTGCCAGCGTCTTATGGAAAATGGGAATGAAGTATTGGTAGCAGCTAGTATGAAAAAACTGATAAATGGAATAGTGGTTTTTTTTGTGTTTGTGCATAAAAGATAAGGGTTTTAATTTTGACAAAGATGATTGAAGTGTGGCAGTGTATTGTTGGTATATAGGTTGGCAATCTGAGCATTGGTGTAAAAGTAAAATGTATACATTGCTATATTGTTTAAGATGAATGAAAATACAAGAGTATAGCAATCAGATCGTAAAAATAAACCAATAAAAAGGAAATAAAACCAATAAAATTGGAAATTCAACATAAAATCAGCTTGACATTTTAGTCTCCACTTTAATTATAGTGAGAGATGACAATGAAAACAATGTGTAGTTTATTGCCATTATGTAGCACTGGAGATGAAGCTTACCTCGTGCAGAGTCCAAATGAACAATATTTATAAGAGTGTGAGGAAGTTTGACATGAACAGTTGGTTTTATACAGGCTTGTTTAAACCATACGTCTATGTAATGTTTAAGATTTCTAGAATTGCAGTGATATAGGATTTATTGGAAAACTACTACAAACCACTTACCAAGACACTAAGTAGTAGTATTTTTGCATTTTTAATTTGTACTTTATTATACTTGCCATAGAAGTTGGAAAATATATTTGTCATCTGACCCTGCCACCCACTGTGTTCCAAGTGCAGCTGAGGGCTGTTTACATTTAGCAGTAGCAGCAGCAACCATGCTAATACACAGCTGGCGTTAATGTACCAGAATCATGGAATGCGTGGATGACAGAATTCAGACTATAATTTGTTGGGTAACTGTTGCTGTCAGAATGGGGAACACATAACACTATTTCTTAGACTTGGTGCCCCCAATCTGTACTATTCTATTCTGTATAGGTTCTTATACCACACTTGTCACTGTAGTATCTGAGTGTTTTCCAGTAGTGTACTAAGCAATGTGACTGACATCCTGTCATGTGTGTTCACTCATCCTCTCCCCAGAGGGGAGTGTGTGCAGAAGAATGTTATATTCCACTTCAAGTCCTCTCACCAAGGCAGAACAATAAGTGGCTGTTGAGCAGTTTTGGCATCAACTTATCCATTATCTGTAATTCAGCAAAGCATTTTAGCATATGCTTAAATCCATCCCTATTTAGCAAAGTATTTAAGCATGTACTGATGTTAGTGGGATTTATCACATAAAGTTAAATATGCAGTTAAATGCTTTACTAAATAGAGATGGACTCCTGAAATGGAGTCACAGAGCATTGTATCATTCTTTGTTAGTCTTTGTGTTTGTTTCTCTGGTTCAGGTGCAGCTGCTTGCATTCACAGCAGCACTTCAGCAAGGTTTAAATACAGAAGAAAATAGCAATATGTACCTGGGGGGAAGAGGGGCCAGGAGGATGAAAGCGTTATGCAAGTGAATCACATGCAGACCAATTTTTCTGTGGTGGAGTGATTCATAAAGTACTTCAAGCCCCACAGAAATTTCCAGTGGCACTTCCATGGGTCTCTTCCGAAGGCTCAGATAGATCAGGACGACATTCTCTGAGAGGGGTCTCTGCCTCCACTGTCTGTTAGCTCTGGACATGAGGTTTTGCATGTCCTGAGTCTGGGCCCTTTGTTAACTCATGTACCTCTTGCACCTGAACTCTTGGGGAGATTCACTCTGTTTCTTAGGGTATATCTTCACTACCCACTGGATCGGCGGGTAGTGATCGATCTTCTGGCGATCGATTTCTCACGTCTTGTGAAGACGCGATAAATTGATCGCTCGCAGCGCCCCCTTCGACTCTGGAACTCCAGCTTGCCGAGAGGCGCAAGCTGGAGTCGACAGGGGAGCGCGGCGCAAGCTGGAGTCGACAGGAGAGCGCGCCATGAGCGGTAAGTTGGCTGCAGATACGCAAACTTCAGCTACGTGATTCATGTAGCTGAAGTTGCATATCTGCAGTCGATTTCCCCCCCTCTCTCCCTCCCCCCCCCCGTAGTGGGGACCAGCCCTTTAAAGACAAAGTACTATCCTGCCTAGACTGCAGACAGGTACGAATCTACTTTATCTTCTGTCAAAGAAGGGCAGTGTGGAAGAAAGAGACAGCTATGCCTATGAGAGGACTGCTCTCTCAAAGGAAATTAAAAGTCAAGAATAATTCCCTGTAGTACACTACAATAATGAGGACATGATTTACCTCATTAAGCAAGTTAGCAAGCCCCCTTGCATAACCTCTAAAGAACCAGAAATCCCCTTGGGTTAGGGAGAGGGGGATCCATTTCTTTCCTAGGGATTTTCCAACATCCTAAAATATTCCTTCTATATGGATCAGTAGTTATAACTCTGTATTTCGGAGGGGGAAAGGGGGGACGACTGGTAGTCAAATTCTCACTCCCTGCACAAATGAACTCATCAGGTCTGTTTTCTACTGCTGATAGGGGTCAAGACTGAGGTCCTTTTTGAAGGAGCATTCCACTGGTGAGAGATCACGTGAGTGGCCAGCCTTTCCCACCTTCCATTGCATATATCTGGGCTTCTTGCAGAGCAGAGAGGGGCTAATGATGTCAGACAGGTGGTTTGCAAGCCGCATCAGCTTCGTGCAGAAGGTGCAAAAACATGTTATTGGCCCAGGCATTCCGATGGCAACAAAGTCTATCAGTGGTCAGGGGATCAGAATGACAGATGTGAGCTTGTTCCCTGTTCCACGGCTTTAAAAGGCTGGGAACGGTGCCGTGCCAGCACACGGAGCCCTTGGAAGAGGAAGCACATATCACTTCTCCAAACAGCCAGAAGAATGTTGATGAGAGGCAGATAAAAGCTGTGCCCAGCCCTTCTCAGCCTGAAGGAAAGCTAGCCTGCTGTGTGGTTGAGAAAGCGAAGAGAAGGCAGAGAGGGGGAAATAGTATGGATCTTTTAATCTCCTAACACCTCCTGGGAAAAATTAAGCTTGGGTTTCCACATTAAAGGAGCCTGAACAAGCCATGAAAAACAGATGTCATACAGGCGCCAGACGTACTTTATGATTGAATTGGGGCGTTGTTGTTTTTTTAAAAAAAACAACAACCAAAAACACAGTTTAATTGAATTACATTGCTCCTTGACTTAATAAAACCCCATTGCATCAGACTACATAGCTCATTTATAATGCTTAAAACACTCCTCTCCCAAGGAAACACAAATGAAGTAGTTTGGAAACTCTAAGGATGCAAGTTACCATTTATGTGTCTGCTGATTTGGCAATTGTGCTTTAATATCACTGCGGCTTCTAGTAAATCCCTTCTCGTAGGACCTAGGAACTCACTCTGATGCACTGCTCTGGGAGAAACTCACTTACAAGTGAGTTAACAAAGTCCTGTGGCACCTTAAAGACTAACTATAAAGTTTTGAAGCATGAGCTTTCGTGGGCTAATACCCACTTCGTCGGATGCAGGCAGTAGAAGAACTTACAAGTGAGTTTCTCCCAGAGCAGTGCATCAGAGTGAGATCATCTTGTTAGTACTGTATACAAAAGGGGGTTTAACAGAACATCAACAAAACAGTGGAAATAAGTTAAACATAAAGTGGTGTCAAATGCACAAAGTAAATGAGCTGTAAAAAATATAGAGAACCCCCCGTCCCCCTCTGCCCCGACTTAAGCTCTGATCCTGCAGTTCTTTGCATACAGATTCACCACAACAGCCACACAGAGACCCACCGAAGTCAGTAGGGCTCCATACTGGCACAGAAATGCACTCACATGCAATGAACTTGGACATTGAGGCCCAGGGTGTTTATTATACCGAATACAAAATTCTCAGGCAGATTTTGACATCCTTTAAATATTTGACATCCTTTAAATATTCGTTAAATTGGGTTACCTTTATTCCATGTGTGATTTGCTGTCCTAGGTTTTAGAACTGTGTGTTTTGTAGTTCTTTCAGCATATGGTGAATTTAAAATCCTGAACCCTGGAATAATTTTGGTTTCCTTCCACTGTATATCTGTATTGAACATGGCAATTAGAACTGAGTGCATATTCTACATGAGGTCTCACTATGGGCTTGTCTATACGGACAGTTAGTACTCCAAGCTGGCAGGTAAATTGACCTCATACTAACCTGCCGTGCACTTCCGTTACATTTGTCTGTGGGCTTCTTGTCCATGTGAATGCTTTTCCCATGCACTTAAAGTACCATAATGCACTTTGATCTACTCTTGTTTCAAAGTGGGATAGATCAAAGCACACTATAGAACTTAGAATGTGCAGTAGCACAATCTGCATGGTCAGTTCATGCAAGGTCAATTTCTTAGGACCAAATCTTCTGGCTTAAGCCAAGGGCCAAGATGCAGCTGAAGCAACCCAGAAGCCACTTTCTGGCACACGGGAGAGGTAATACAGGGTTGTCTCTACATCCGCTTTACACCAGGAAGCACAGTTTCACAAGAGGCCTGAGACTGGGGGTTTGTGGCTAGTAAACCGACAGTTACATGGATCCAGTAGCCCAGCACTGCAGGGGCTGCCCAGAGGGCCATGAATGCTACTTCAGTCTGAGCTTGCACAGATGCCCTGTACTCTGTCTTTGCTTCAGGGGTAGAGTTTTAATCAGCACAAACCATGTAGGGTGATGGTCGATGCAGTATTTTGGAGTGATTGGGAACAAGCCACCCAGCCCAGATTGACAGACTCCGGCTAATGGGACTCTTGCTAGGGCTCTAAAATAGGCAGCACTTTGAAGTTGCGAATCAGGCTGAAGTATAGGATCTGATGGCCACCCTCCTCCCTGGGCTTTAGCTTCCATTGATTTCAAGGATTAAAGATGTATTGCCTAGTATACATCAGGTCCCGTGGGAGACTTACTGCTTCTTGCATGATTGGGTCCAAAGACAGTAGCCTTGTTCTGCACTTGCTGATTCTTCTGAGTGGTCTTCAAAGGTAGCCTCTTTATAGGCCCCATTTCAACAAAGTATTTACGCATGTGCGTAGCCCCACTAACACTTAGGGTATGTCTACACTGCAAAACACCCCCAGAAACATCGCCTTCAGTCTCAGAGCTTGGGTCAGCTGACCCAGGCACATGCTATGGCAAGGGTTTTCAAACTGGGGGTCCATGATCCCTCAGGAGGTTGCAAGGTTATTACATGGGGGGGGGGGGAGGTCACGAGCTATCAGCCTGCACCCCAAACCCCACTTTGCCTCCAGCATTTATAATGGTGTTAAATAATAAAAAAGAGGTTTGAATTTATAATGGAGGCTTGCTGTGTGAAAGGGGTCACCAGTACAGAAGTTTGAGAACCACTGTGCTATGGTTCTATAAACATTACTGTAGACATAAGAGCCCAGCCTGGAGCCCCGCCTCTGAAACCCAGAGCTGGGGCATGGGTCTGGGAACCTGAGCCCAAATGTCTGTACAGTAAAACCTCGATTTAACGGACTAATTCGGGCGAGGGGGTGTCCGTTAAATCAGAAAGTCCGTTATTTAATAAAAAAAAAAACGAGCTGTCGGAGCAGCAGCCCGCCCGCCACAGGGCCGGGGTGGCAGCTTCGCAGCCTGCCCGCTGCTAGGACCCGGGCGGCAGCCGGGAGCCGGCAGCCAGCCTGCCCGGGTCCCGGCTGCTGGGACCCGGGTGGCAGCCGGGAGCCGGCAGCCAGCCTGCCCGCTGCCTGGACCCGGGCGGCAGCCGGGAGCCGGCAGCCAGCCCGTCTGCTGTCTGGACCCGGGCAGCAGCCGGGAGCCAGCCCTCGACAAATGGATATCGGATGCATCAGGCTTGCTTAGAAATTTTGTCCGTTGCATCCGAAGTCCGTTAAATCGAGGTCCGTTAAATCGAGGGTTTACTGTACTGCTATTTTCAGGCCTGTTGTACGAGCCTGAGCCTCCTAGGCTTGTAGACTCACAGCTGCAGGTCTTTGTGTGTGTGTGTGTGTGTGCAGTGTAGAGAGTACTTTGGGGGCATAAAGCACATTGCAGTAGTGCAGTCTGGGATTACAGAGCCATGGATAACTGCAGTAAGAGTTATTTCCAAAAAAAGAGATCCCAACCTCTTACCCAAATGTATAAGTGTGGGTAACACGAAGGAGCTAGTTCTGCTGCTGCCTGTTCCATCCTTGTCCTGTAGATAGGACTCCATTTCCAGGAGCTTGTCTGTTTCTTAATCTTCGGCTAAGGTTACACTACAGGATTATAGCGTGTTTGGTTATAGCGCGTCCCATATAGCGCAATAGATATTGCGCTAGATCTTGTGCACACTAAGACCTTGCAGCGGTAAAGCATGGACACATTTGCGGCGCTTCTGGCGGCACTGAGAGTAGCGCAATAGGGCAGGTATCCCACAGAGCACCTCATCCCAATCTGGCACAGTGCCTTGTGGGAAGGGGGGCGTCACTTGTGGCCATTCTGCATCCGGTTCCAACTCCCCGTGATGCTTTGTGTCATATCCCAGCAATCCCTGTGTTTCCGGCCACCTTGGGCACCATCTCTCAACGGTTTTAGCAAGGCACGCGCACTCAGTCGTCCGTTTTCCTGTGCCGTAATGGACTGCGAACTGCTGCGGAGCATGCTGGCGAGTGTTGCCAGCACAACACTGTGCAGCGAAGTTAATTCTTGAAAGGGAACGTGACAGTAGTGATGAGTCTGGAGAGGAAGACGAGATAGAGCCGAGGAACAAATTGGACACTAAACTGCTCATTGCTTTAACGGACATGCTCACGACCGTGGAACGCCACTTCTGGGCACGGGAAACGAGCACTGACTGGTGGGATCGCATCGTCTTACAAGTGTGGGACGATGAGCAGTGGCTGCAAAACTTTCGCATGAGAAAAGCCACTTTCATGGGACCGTGTGCTGAACTCGCCCCTGTCCTGCAGCACCAGGACACCAGATTGAGAGCTGCCATCCCGGTGGAGAAGCGGGTGGCTATAGCACTCTGGAAGCTGGCCACCCCAGACAGCTACCGATCAGTGGCCAACCACTTTGGGGTGGGGAAGTTGACCGTTGGAGTCGTGTTGATGGAAGTGTGCAGGGCCATTAATCGCCTCCTGCTACAAAAAATCATGACTCTTGGTGACGTGCATGACATCGTGGCTGGCTTTGAGCAGATGGGGTTCCCTAACTGTGGAGGGGCAATCGATGGGACCCATATACCTATTCTGGCCCCCGACCACCTAGCAGACGAGTACATTAACTGAAAGGGGTACTTCTCCATGGTTCTTCAGGCACTTGTGGATCACCGTGGGCGGTTCACTGACATTAATGCAGGCTGGTCAGGAAAGGTGCATGACGCACGCATCTTCCGCAACACCGGCCTGTTCAGGAAGCTGCAAGAAGGCACTTTTTTCCCAGACCACAGGATCCCCGTGGGGGAAGTGGAAATGCCCATTGTGATTCTTGGCGACCCCGCTTACCCTCTAATGCCCTGGCTCATGAAACACTACACTGGGTGCTTGGACAACACCCAGGAAAGGTTCAACTACAGGCTGAGCCGTTGTAGAATGACTGTGGAGTGTGCCTTTGGGCGTCTTAAAGGCCGCTGGAGATGCCTTTATGGCAAGCTAGACTTGGCAGAGGGAAGTATATCCGCGGTTATTTCCGCGTGCTGTGCCCTACATAATCTCTATGAGTGGAAGGGCGAAGCCTTCACTATGGCATGGACCTCGGAGGTTCAACAAATGGAGGCCACGTATGCACAGCCAGAGAGCAGGGCTATTAGAGGGGCCCAGCGCGAGGGTACAAGGATCAGGGAAGCTTTGAGGGAGCATTTTCTGGCTGAAAGCGAGTTCTAATGGGAATTGCAGAGGGAGGGAGGGAGCAGTCTGTTAATAGGATAAGGTGTTTGCTTTTCTGTACCTATTACACACATTTCTGCACCAAAAACAGAAACCCATTTATTTAAAAGAATTCATTTATTGAACAGCTTTCTCATAATCTGAAATAAAAGTTGAAAAACATTAAAGTATGTGAGGGAGGTAGTGGTGTGAAATTGGGGTTGGAAAGGGGTCAGTCAGATATTGGCGTATGTCCTGGACTCATAACCAGACGCTGTGGCTCGCTCTGGCTGCACTCTGGGCTTGAGAACAGTTCCTGGCTGCATGTCTCCAGTGACTCCTCCGTGCCCTGGCTCGCAGCCGTGGACGCCTCCTCCTCCTCCTGCGAATCGCCGTCCTGCTCCTCTCCAGCCTCCTCTACCCTCCCCCCCCTTCAGTGGTGGGCTGGGAAGAAGTGTCCTGGGTGGTCGCTGGAGTCCATGTTGGATCACCACCCAGGATCGCATCCAGAGCCCTGTAGAACTTGCAAAACACAGAGGCTTCCCCAGAGCGGCTGTTTGCGTCACAGGCTTTGCGATATGCAATCCTAAGCTCCTTTACTTTTGCCCGGCACTGCAGAGTGTCACGCTCATGCCCTCTGTCCCTCATGGCCCGTGATATCAGGGCATAGGTATCGTAATTCCTGCGGCTAGACCGCAGCTGAGACTGGATAGCCGCTTCCCCCCAACAACTGATGAGGTCCAGCCACTGATGATCGGACCACGCTGGAGATCGGTTATTGCGAGGAGGCATGGCACGTGGAGTCATGGGTCAAGCAAAATGGTTACCTGAGGAGCACTCCACGCCTGGCTGTAGCAAACAGGAAGGGGATTTTCAAATTTCCCTGGGAATGTTAAGAGCGGGTCTGACGTGTGGTCACTTGAGGATGCGACAGAAGAGTTTGAAACTGATGCCCAGAGTGGCTCGAAGGGGAATTATGGGCCAGGCTGGAGGAGGCTGGAGGCTCATTAACGCGCAATGGATGTTCACATTTGCACCGTTGCGCTATAGCGCGAGCGCAAAAGCCCCTATTACCCTCGGAAAGGTGGTTTACTAGTAGCGCTTTAAACAGAGACTTATTGCACAAAATGTGCCTTGCAAGTGTGTACGGTTAGAGAGTTATAGCGCTCCTGGAGGCTTTTTAGCGCTATAAAGCGCCAGTGTAACCATGGCTGAAAAGAACTACCATTCACTCAAGAAAAGAAGAGGTGGGGAACTGACTTTCTTCTAGAGAGAGACAAAATGTTCTCATTTCCCCTCTCCCTCCCCCCAGTTTTCAAAACCCCTCCCATGCAATCCTGTATCAATGGCATTCTGCAAGTGGCGGTGAGTCATCTCTGAGAGCAGTGAGGAATTTATTTGTGTGTGTGTGTGTGTGTGTGTGTGTGTGTGTGGCATATGCATGCACGCAAACACATGTGCAGACCCTTCCCTCTGCCCTGGAGAGAGAAATGTTGATACTAATTTTTGTATGAAATTATTTTAGGAGTCTCCAAAAATATTTATTTAAAGTACTCTGTAATGGTATTTGGTTCATGTTAAGAGTACTCAACTTTTCCCTATGTTTAGTTGGCATTGTTTACACACCTTTGGGACTGCTTGAGGACTGTTTTTGTGCCTTAGTCCCCACTGCTGATAAGAGTTTATGGAATGCTTTTATCTGTCTCAATTTGTGAAAAGATAGAATGGAGTAATACTTATCTGTGTAACATATTACTTGACAACTTTGCCATACGTCCATTAGTGTAGCTGTTTAAATAAGTAAACCTGAAAACCTATTTTTGAAGATCATTTACTTTATGGATGAGATAGTTCCTTCAGAAGTGGTCTTGGCTTTTCTCCTTTTTAAACAGGTGGTTAAATATTTGCTAATGCTGTTCAATTTTATCACAGCTCTTTCTTTGTTTATCCTTCCTCTCATGAGCAGTTAAGTGGAAGATGAGGGGAATCCCATCAGTTCCTTTAAAATGTATTGCCCTAGTTAGTAATTGAAGTGCTGCACTTCCAAAAGAGAACTGGATTGGACATTACTAAAGGGAATTTAAACTCTGTTAGTCTGGTCTGCTCCAGCCAACAAAGATGGCTGTAGGTGTCCAGGGAATCTGGAAGGCTTCAGTAGTGTGAGCCTTGGAGTTACATGTATAAAAACAGACTTTCAAATTAATAGCCAGCTTCTCAATGCCCGTCTTGGACTGTAACTTTTCCTTTGTGGGAGGAAATGCACCTCTGCTTCAGACCGGAGAGGGTTTTGCTACAGCAGTTTGTGTCCATACATGCAATGCTGTGTTGCAGTATTTCTCCCGAGCACATGACTCAGATAATTTACCTTCTTTATATGTGACAGAAAGCACGCTCCACCTCCTTCAGGCACTGCTTGAAGTCAATGACGGTACTCATATGCTTAAAGTTAGGCACATGCTTACGTACCTTGCTGAATTAGGGCCTCCATCAGTAGATTTGCCTGTGAGGCCATTTTCACTTAACTTTAAAAAAACAAAAATCAAAACCACTGTTTCTTTCCCAAACTATTTAAATATTTAAATCCTACAGCATGTAAATATAGTAGAAAGGTATGTCCTGCTATCAATAAAACATGCTAGTTTGAGAATTTTAAAGAAAATGCTGAATTTTGAGTGGATGCATTAGATACCTGCATTTGCTCACCAAAACCACCTTTGCAGGAGTTTAAACAAAGAGTGAGAGGAAAGAAATGGACCTTAATACAACAGGCAAACCCCAACAGATATGTGTCACTTTTAGAAACCATTCCCTTATTATTTTCTAAACTGAAATTGCACAGAAGTTGATTTACACTGATTTGAGGCCGAATGAAATCCAATTGGAGCTCACTTCAACACTGTTTTGATGTAAGATTCAAAGCTCCTGAAAATTTATTTTATCTTCTGCATTTGCTGATCTCCTGCTTGTAAATCCTGTTGAAGGAGAATAAAAATGACTGCAGCCTGATGGGAATTAAATGTCTGAAGTTCAAAGCAGTTTGCACATCAGAGCAAATGTCAATCAAATGAACATCTTGCAAGCTAGGCAGGGAGTGAATTTCTCCATGGGGAAGAGATCAAAGTGGGAGTCACAATTCTGTTTTCTCCCTTGGGATGCAGTTTCGATCAGTTGTTCATTAAAGTGAATCCAGAAGGAAGGGGTTTTATATATATGAAAAGAGGAGGGGGGATTGGGGTGAATGTTACTTCTCTTAAAACTGAATTTCAGCCAACAGTTTGGATCATATTTAAGTATGTACAGAGACTAATTACAACCAACTATATAGTTTTTCGGGGGGGGGGGATTTTCAATAAACAGTTATTTGAATATTATCACCTGTACCATTTAGGGCCAGATTTCAAATTATCTGTGATCTGTGTTGCCCAATTAGTCTACAAGCTAGTATTTCAGTCTGCAAAAATGTAGGATATTGCTAAAAATCGGGACTTATTTATATCCAGCAGTGGAGGCAATCAACAGTTGCCTGCAAATTTCACTTTTGTAGAATTTTTATCTCCTTTCAAAGTAAAAAATTTTTCAGGTTCTACATTTTCATATAGGGAAATTACAAGATTGGTGTACAGAAGCTAGAATTAACATCAAGTTAGAGTTAAGAAACCAAACCATCAAAAGCCAGGAAATTTTTAAAAAATTGATATAGTGCAGAGATACATTGCTACATAATTTAGCAATACATCCTAACTGATGTGGCTTTAAGTTAAGTCAGAAAGAACCAAACGGCAAATTCTTGCGTATATGCATAAATACAGATTATAAGCATGATCTCACAAATACAGAAATGTTTGCTTGTTTTTTTTCACATCTGTTTTCTGACAAAGGACTTTAAAAAAACCCAAACAAACAAACAAAAAATCCCCAACAAGTGTATGTCTATGTGAATGCCAAAATTTCATTTGAAATTTGGATTGCCTCCTGCCACAAAAGTAGCTGAATCTAATTTAGCTTAAACTTTTCAAAACAAATCCCTTTTGGAAAATGTGCAAAAACAGTTCGAGTGAACAGCAACTGAAAGTAAATTTAGATCCTGTTCCCAGTCTAACCCTTACTGGACATTCACTACTATCAAACGTTGTTATACTTCTGTCTCAGGGCTGCTGTTAATCTTTTATTCTGTATATTTTATTAGCTAGTTTCCATATTGTAAATTTATCTATTTTGTATATGTTCTCTGCTATTTTAACTGCTTGAATGTACTAACAAGGACTAGAATGTGTAGATGTGTAGTTGTCAGAATGGGAGCAGGGGGCAGGACAGGTTTGACTCCTGGATTCCTTTCTGGCTCTGCTGCTGAGATCTTTGGGGATATTTACAACCTCTTTGTGCCTAATTTTTACTCATTGGGAAAATGAATGTAATAATACTCCTACTTCTTTGGTATGTCTGATTGGTTGGCCAATTTTTGCATTAAAGCATTTTGACACACTAGGATGAAAGGTACTATGCAAATCTAAGGTGTTACTGTAATACAATAAAGGGTGTTGAAACACCCATGACACTTTTTTCAAAGATGAAGCTTCTCTATCAAAGGGCGGTAGGAAAGGGAGCAAGTGTTGGTCTGTGGATGAGATAAAATCATTTGAATAAGGAAGGTGGAGGAGGGGGATCAGTGAGGATAATACCTTCTGTTACTAGTCTCTTTCCCAGAGGGTGTGTCATAATTGGACACCTTGTTGTTCCTATTCTTTAAAATCTTTTTCCTATCCTATCTATCCTGACATATCCAGGATTCAGCCTGGCAGCTTTTAAGTGAATTAATAAGAAAAGTACTGCTGTGCCGTGGCATTTTAAATCAAGGTATTTATTACTTCTCTGCCAGGTAATTTAAAGCTGGCGATTTCAGTAGTACAGTGAGTCTAGGAAAGTGTGTGTGTGTTTGCGCGCATGTGAGAGAGAGGTAGTCGCAATGGAGGAAGGGAAATTGGGGCTTGAGAAGGTTCCAGATGCTCTTAAAAATATATATATATATATCATGAGATACATTACGTTAGTTATTACAGAATTATCCTGTTGTCAGCATCAATAGGCCACCTTGGCTATTTCCTCTTGTCTTAAAATCCTTCCCATAAGAGCTCACATTTCTATACTACCCGCCAGATCGGCAGCTAGTGTTCGATGTATCGGGGATCAATTTATCGCATCTTGTCTAGACACGATAAATCCATCCCCAGACATGCTCCTCCTTGACTCCGGAACTCCAGCTCCACAACAAGAGTAAGCGGAGTCAATGGGGGAGGCGCCGCAGTCAACTTGCCACTATGAGGACGGCCAGGTAAGTCAAACTAAGATACTTCGACTTCAGCTACGTGAGTAGTGGAGCTGAAGTTGTGTATCTTAGTTCGAACCCACCCCCAGTGTAGCCCATGCCTTAGTCTTTCTCAGTATTATTTATTTGATATTAGAATATGTTTTGAATATTTAATATATACATGTAGAATGTTCAATATTTTAATTAATGAATTGGATATTGGAGTGGAAAATATGCTTATAAAATTTGCAGATGACCATGCTGGATGGGGTTGCAAGCACTGTGGAGAAAGGGATTAGAATTCAAAATAACCTGGACAAACTGGAGATTTGGTCTGAAAACTACAAGATGAAATTGAGTAAAGACAAGTGCAAACTACTACATTTTAAGAAGAAAAAAAATCAAATGCACAACTACAAAATGGGGAATAACTGGCTATGGCTGAAAAAGATTTGGGGGTTATAATTAGGGTGACCAGACAGAAAATGTGAAAAATCAGGGCAGGGGGTGGAGGGTAATAGGAGCCCATATAAGAAAAAGACCCCAAAATCAGGACTGTCCCTATAAAATCGGGACAGTCACCCAGTTATAGTAGCTCACAAATTGAATATGAGTCAACAATTTGATGTACAGTAGACTCTCGATTATCCAGGATTGGGTTAACCAGGATGTGGATTAACCAGGATGTCAAAAAAATATATATGCGTAACTCGCAGGGCCGGCTCTGGCTTTGTTGCCACCCCAAGCGCACACACAAAAAACCCCACCAGGGCACAGGGCAGCCAGTGAACCAACACCCCCTTCCACTGGCACAGGGTGGCTGGTGAACCAACCCCTCCACTCCATATTTTTTATGGATGGTGATTATCCAGGATTTTATTAACCAGGATTAATTTTTCCCCTATCATCGTGGATAATCGAGAGTCTACTGTAGTTATGAAAAAGAGTAATCTCCTTTTTCTAACTGGAAATTTCTAATTAACTGGAATGTTGTAAGGCAGACCAGAGAGAACTGTCCTACTCTACTCAACACGTGAGGCCTTGGCTGGAGTAGTCTGTCCCGTTCTGGACACCGCACTTCAAGAAAAATGTGAATAAATCAGACAGCAGCAAAAAAAGATAAAAAGTTTTAGAAAACCTGACCTGTGAGGAAAGGTTAAAAAACTGGGCATGTTTAGTCTTGAGAAAAGAAGACAGAGTGGCTACCTGAGAACAGTCTTCAAATATGTTATGGGCTATTATGAAGAGGACAGAGAAAAGTTGTTTTCGGAGTGTAAAAGGTAGGATAATAAGAAATGGCTCAGGGAGATTTAGGTTAACTATTAAGAAAAAATGCCTAACTATAAAGATAGTTAAACACTGGAATACGCTTCCAGGGAAAGTTATGGAATCCCCATCATTGCAGGTTTTTAAGAACATTTAAAAGAACACCTGTCAGAGATGGTCAGGTGTGCTTGGTTCTGCCTCACCACATGGGGGCTGGACATACACAAAATGTTAAGACTATTATTAAGATTGCAAAGTCAAGCACTCAGAGGTAGGAAATGCCAGAATTAAAGTTGTCTGTGCAATCTTAATTCAGACCCCTTCTGTGTAGGCAGAATGATAGTCTAATTACATGACTACATACTATTTTTTCCACAGGACCCCTGCCTCATTCAGTGCACAGTGTATAGAGCTTTTCTGGGGATAAATCAGGGTTGTGTCATGAAGGAGGATGTTGCCTGTAGGATCCCTCCTCATTTGTCTCAGAAATTGGAAGGCATATAGTGAATGAGAGAGCATGAAAAAGGAGGGCCTCGTAGTTTGGGCTGTTGAATGCTGCCATGAAGAACTGGATTCTATCCCTGCCTCTGCCACAGTTTCTATGTAGTGTAAGGCAAGTCACTTAACACAGTTTTTTCACAGGGGGTCACTATCTGTGTTCCTAATTTTCTCACTGCTGAACTTGAAACCCTAGAGTCTAATTTCCAGAAGTGTTGTGCACTCACAGCTGCAGTGAAAGTTAGTGGAGGCTGACAGCTCACGACACCCCATGTAATAACCTCACGACCCCCTAAGGAATCCCAACCCCCAGTTTTGAGA
Organism: Sternotherus odoratus; assembly: GCA_032164245.1. Lineage (NCBI taxonomy): Eukaryota > Metazoa > Chordata > Testudines > Kinosternidae > Sternotherus > Sternotherus odoratus. Next base: position 76,980,018 of record JAVMKO010000008.1, on the reverse strand, counting down.
ACCCCCTCAAATTCTCCTCGCCTATCCAGTCCCAGTTTCTACTCCTCAGGGTTCTCATCCCCCCCGTCTAGTCTATGTGCCCTGCCTTCTGGATTCTCCCTCAGCTCCTTGTCAAATCTGTTTTTCCTTCCTCCTACCCTCATTCCTCACAATACTGTACTGGTTCCCTGGTCCCAGTCTCTCCTCATCCCTCAAGATACATGTCTAAGCTGTGTCACCACCTCTCATTTCCCTCAACAGCTCCTGCTCCCAGTCTCTTTACACAGCCAGTTTCGATCACTGCCCTTCTCCCATCCCAGTGCCAGCTTCCTTACCCAACCAGTCCATCTCTCCCAGCTCCCAGTTACCATTTCTCTCCCCCACATTTAGTCCTAGTCTCCTCAGATTCTTGTCCCAGTATGATAGTTTCCCTTCCCCCATCCAACTTTTATCCCCTTTGCTTTCAAGTCAGGAAGTTTCTTCCTCCACCCTGTCTGGGTGCCAGGAAAAGGGTGTGTGTGTGTGTGTGTGTGTGTGTGTGTGTGTGTGTGTGCGCATTGGGAACAGAGAAGTCTTTAGGGTTTTTTTAGGACTATGAATACTTGTGCTAATTAGTTGAAGCTCTGCCCACTCTTCTTTATTTTCCCCATTAACTAATGGTGGTACTTCTTGATTTAGTTCAGTTATCGTATTATCATCCTTTTTGCTGCAGCAGATCTACTTTCGGCTGTGATCTCAGCAAGGTTGGGTCAGTGTGGATAATTACATTATCTCTATCCATACCCCATCCCTCCCCCATATTTTATGCTTCCTGTTTAAATGGTTGTGTAGTGCTGCTATATGAAATTAAACAGCTACAGTATCCCACCACAGAGATGGTTGTACTTCAGAGGCAGGTCTCTAAAGAAATCCCAGACACTCCAGGAGGGTGGTATTGGTGATGCAATAGGTAATACCAACGCAAACTAAGTCAGCACGGAATCAAAGCACCAACCTGACTTAGAATCAGAGAGGTAGCCATGTTAGTCTGGAATAGCAGAAGTAACAAAGAGTCCTGTGGCACCTTAAGGACTAACTATAAAGTTTTGAAGCATAAGCTTTCATGGGCTAATACTCACTTCGTCGGATGCAAGCAGTGGAAGTGTCCAGGGGCAGGTATAGATAAGTAGGCAAGAACCAGGTAGGAGGTAACAAGGTTAGTCCAATCAGGCTGAACCAGTTTGTTAACTCAAATCAGGGAGGGTGGGGTATTCTTCTAGCAGTTGAATTGGAGGTGTGAACTCGGAGAGAGGAGAAGCTGTTTTTGTAATTAGCAAGCCATTCAAGATCCTTGTTCAATCCTAGATTGTATCAAACTTGCAAATGAACTGCAGCTCTGCAGTTTCTCTTTGCAGTCTGGTCTTGAAGTTTTTTTGCTGCAGTATGGTGACTTTTAAATCTGTAATTGACGGTGCTTTTTTGGATGAGATGCAACAAGCAGCACTGAGCATATGTGCTCAGTGAAGAACACACAGTATTTTTTGTAAGAGCAAGGATTTCAGCCCCAGGATCCTGATAAATTTCAGTGTGGATAATTACATTATCTCTATCCATACCCCATCCCTCCCCCATATTTTATGCTTCCTGTTTAAATGGTTGTGTAGTGTTGCTATATGAAATTAAACAGCTACAGTATCCCACCACAGAGATGGTTGTACTTCAGTGATGCATGGGAGTATGTGGGGTGTGAAAGAATAAGTAGTGTTCTTGATTCGCATATATGTAATAACAGTGATGCATGGGAGAATGTGTAGTATGCGTTATAAAATTGATATATCCTATATTATAAAAGACTAGGGAAGTGTGTGTGAAGCCGTCATTCTCAGTAGAGACGGCCCGGACGAACAGCATGCTGGGAGTGGTAGTTCGGCGGCACAAAATGGCCACCGCGAGCTGCAGAGACGGCCTGGACAAACAGCGGTAAGCACTTTGGCCCGTCTCCAGTGAGGTAACAGGGCACAGTGCTGAGAGGCAGTGTGTGTGGGGGGGACCCCAGTGAGGTAACAGGGCACGGTGCAGCAGGACTGAGGGGCAGTGGTAGAGAAGGAGGGGGACCCCAGTGAGGTAACAGGGCACGGTGCAGCGGGACTGAGGGGCAGTAGTAGAGAAGGAGGGGGACCCCAGTGAGGTAACAGGGCACGGTGCAGCGGGACTGAGGGGCAGTGGTAGAGAAGGAGGGGGACCCCAGTGAGGTAACAGGGCACGGTGCAGCGGGACTGAGGGGCAGTGGTAGAGCGGGGGGGACCCCAGTGAGGTAACAGGGCACAGTTAGGGTTGCCAGATGGTATCCAAAAGGAGGACATGTCCTCCTTTTCCATGTTTTGTCCTCCCGTCCTCCCTTACCTACTGTAAGTCCTCCTTTTTGCTAAACATCGGGCGGGACTGGCGGGAGGCGAAAAAGGGGGCAGGGCAGCTGAGCGGTGAGTCACCGCTCACGCCTCCACGCAGAGACGCAGACCACGCACCAGTCCGGTGCGGTGCGTCGGTGCATGGTCACGCAGCCTGTGCAGCGCGGTGTTTGTTATTGCAATTAGATATTTGTTTGAAACAATTGGTTATGTAAAGGTGTCGACACTCACCCGGGGCGCCCCCTGCTGGTGATGCGGGGAATTAGCTTCTCTCCAGCACTCGGAGCGCCCTCTGTCGGTGGCTTCCGCGTCTGTTCTGACTTCTGGCCGGTGTTTCCTCACACCGGCCTGGTCCACCAGCAGCCCGAACACGCCGTCCCGAAGGCAGCCGGCTCTCGTGTCGATGGGCCCACCGGCAGTCACGGTACACCGTCCTTAAGGTTGCTGGCCCTTAGCCGGTGTCCTCACCCAGACAGCCAGGATACAGTCTTGAATAAGGCTCTGGCCGGGCTTCTCAACTCCGGCCGCACATCGATAACAGTCTCAATGGGCTGGCTATAGCCTGAGCTCCCCTGTTCAGGCAGCCGGCAAGCTTACAGTCTTTAGTGGGGCTCGAACCGGGGCGTCTCAGCTCCGGTGATCCCCAGGTGAACAGTCTTAAGGGGCTGGCTATAGCCTGAGCTCCCCTGCTCAGGCAGCCAGCAAGCATACAGTCTTTACAGGGGCTCGAACCGGGGCGTCTCAGCTCCGGTGATCCCCGGGTAAACAGTCTTTACACTCACCCCTCCGGTGATCCGCTGTCAGGGGTCCTGGCCCACGGGGGCCCAGTCCATCCCCTGCTCGTCGGGGTAGGTCGCGGCTGGGACCCCAGGCCAGTCGTCCTCGGTTGCAGGGAACTCCGCCTCCGCTTTGTCGGGGCCACCCTCGGGATCCGGGAGGTCGGTGGCCGCTGTCTCCGGGGGTTCTGAGTCGTCGGCCTCGGCCACCGGGTAGGTGGCTGCCGGGATGCCGGGCCAGTCCCTCTCCGCCGCCGGGTCAGGGCTGCTGCTCCTTTCTGCGGTGCTGCCCCTCCGCTCACAGTCGGGCCAACCCCCTCTCTCCTCTGCCGGGGCGCCGCCATCTTGGCAGCTGGCCCCGCCTTTTACCCTTCCGGGTCCTGGCGGGTACTTCCGGGGCAGGGGGCGGGGCCGCCTCGGCTCCGCCCGCCATCTTGGATCCCCGTCCGGTTCGCCCTCCTGCTCAGAGGGGGCCCACCTGGGCCCGCTACAGTTATTATTATATTAGATATTGCGCTCGCGCGACGAGAATCTTAGTGATTAATTACTAAATATTTGAGTATATTTAACGTAGTCATTATGAGTAAGCGGAAGTGTAAATTTACGGAAGTATTAAGAGCCAAATACCCGTGTTTTACTAGCGGGCGAGACGACTTTGACGCCAAATGTTCTATTTGCGACTGCCATGTGGATGTGGGCAACAAGGGCACTATTGCTTTAGAAAGACACGTAGCTACGGAAAAGCATAAGAAGATGATACGAGCAGCAGGTTCTTCTTCTAAGGTAACCAACTTTTTTCAACCTTCTACTTCATTGACTCTCAAAAATGCCCATGCTGCAGAAGGAACACTAGCCTTCCATACGGTAAAGCATCATCAGTCATACAATTCTATGGAATGTACGGCGAGCTTAACAAGAAAAATGTTTGCTGATTCCGAAACGGCAAAAAATCTTAAATGCGGAAAAACTAAGACGGAAGCTATAGTAAATCAAGTTGTTGCTCCACATACGATTACGACAATCATCGAAACTTTGAGGAACATCTCTTGTCTTTCTATTGCCACAGACGCCAGCAACCATGGTGCAGATAAACTGTTTCCTATATTGATTCAATATTTTAACTGGACTGGAAATGGAATCGAAACGAAAATTCTTGATTTACAAACTTTACCCAACGAAACTTCGCTTTCGATTGCGAATCTTATATACGAAACACTCAATACACACCAATTAACCCCTAAGTGTGTTGCATTTATTGGAGATAACGCGAATGTAAATTTTGGGGGTGTGAACCGAAACCCAGGTGAAAACCCAGGTATTTACGCGCCTAAAAGAAAGTTTAGAGAAAGAAAACCTTATAGGAGTCGGCTGCCCTGCACATATTATGCATAACAGCCTTCGCAATGGTGTCGATTTGATGAAACTGGATATTGAGTCAATAATATTGAAAATATTTAATTATTTTTCTGTGTACACAGTGAGAACAGAGGCACTAAAAGAGTTTTGCAATTACGTCAAAATCAATTATCAGCCTTTGCTAAGGCACAGTAAAACAAGGTGGCTTAGCCTGTTTCCATGCGTAGAAAGAATTTTGAAGCTCTATCCAGCATTAAAAGAATATTTCTTAAGCCAAAGAACAACACCATACCTAATAAAAACATTTTTCGAAAACACAACTTCAGAAGCATATTTATGGTTCACGCATTCTCTTATGTCTATTTACCAAGCAAATTTGGCAAAAGTCGAAGAGGAACATAATTCCGTTCTGGAAATTTCAAAGATACTTCAATCCGTACTTCATATGCTTCGTAATCGAAGAAACAACCATTTTTTGCCACTAAGCGTAAGAGAACAGCTTCGTGATAATGACGAAGCCGAGTCCATTTCCAACGAATTTTTCAGTGTTTACAAGGCTTGTGAAGATTACTTGATGGAATGGATGATACCCTTGGAAGATTTCAAATGTTTTGAGTGGATGACATTGCTGAAAGAGAACGAAAACCTAAAATATGATGATTTAGTTTCATGCATTGAGTTCTTGAGCATCAGAGGTGTAGAGATTGACGATGTTAAGCTACACGATCAATTTTGTAACTTGATTTCATTTCTTAAATCAAAAACAGATGAAGATGAAGCATATTATGATTTGAAGTTGCACGAGCAGTGGACAATCTACTTCAAAAGTGTTAAAAACATTGAATGTTTCTCAGAACTGCTCAAGATCTGCGAGTTTTATTTTTGTATAAGCGCACGTAACGCAAATGTGGAAAGAGTTTTTTCACTGATTAATATTCAGTGGAGCAAAGAGAGGAATAGACTAAGTGTGCAGTCAGTTAAATCTTTAATTCTTACTCAATACAACTTCAAAAACATGACATGTGAAGATTTTTATAATTATTTGTTAAAAAACCAAGAACTTCTTTCCAAAATTGGCAGCTCAGCTAAATATGATTAAAATAAAGTAAAATAATATAAAAAATTCGTTTAATTTCTGAATGTCCTCCTTTTTTACAGAAAATCCTCCTTTTTAGACCCATCTGCCCTCCTTTATCAAATTATCATCTGGCAACCCTAGGCACAGTGCAGCAGCACTGAGGGGCAGTGGTAGAGCAGGGGGGGACCCCAGTGAGGTAACAGCACGATGCTGAGGGGCAGTGGTAGAGAAGGAGGGAGACCCCAGCGAAGAAACAGGGCACAGTGCAGCGGGGCTGAGGGGCAGTGGTAGAGAAGGAGGGGGACCCCAGTGAGGTAGCAGGGCACGGTACAGTGGGACTGAGTGGCAGAGCGGGGGAGGGACTCAGTGAGGTAACAGGGCACGGTGCAGGGGGACTGAGGGCAAACACCATTAAGCACTTTGGCCCGTGTACACGGGCTTTTACACTAGTAAGTATATAAAGTGCTTAGGGATCTTTAGAATGCAAAAAATTAAGACATACACTATTTTTGTCTGGAAAGATGTGTATTAAGATGGAGCTAGGGTTAAGACTTCATCTAAATTATTGTAGGAGAAAAAACAGGAAGTGTTAATTGTCCAAAAACAAGCATCATAAACTCCCCCCCCCCCATCAAAATTAATGTTAAATTTAAAAAGTCCAAACATGTTATGGCATGAAAATACACAGTGAAGGCACCCAAAGAGACATACTTCTGCCCTTTAGTGATACTTTCAATAACCATATATTATGATTAATGCATTGTAACGTTTGTGGTCACAGATTAGATTAAACTGTTTTTTTAAAAGATACATTTGATATTTTTAAAAACCATTTTACATCATGGTGTCACCACTGGGCTGGGTAGAGGTAACAATCATGAATACTTAAGTTTAAATGTCATCTTATTTCTTCAGCCGCAGCCACTCCATGAGATTCCAATGAATTCTAAGTACATGTAAAATTAAACTTTGTGCTATTCCTTTATTAAGATCATAATATTAATCATTAAGATCAATAAATGTTTAATGCAAGTGCTAAATTTTCTTACATGATTTTTTTTCAAAAATGAACTGTAACTCGGAAACATGGTGTGGTACAAAGTGGTTGAGTCTCTATTTTAAGTGCAAACCTCAACTCATCCTCAAATATGGAGGATGGAGCCATGAATAGCACTCCCAAAATGGGGGATAATGCTGGATAGCTGGAGCAACACGAGGCCTTGCTCTCAACTGGTCTCTCTGTAACAGTGGTTTTTGAAAAACACATCCAATCAATTCCAAAGTTCCAGGGAATGATCTTGGTATCAGTGGGCAGATCCTATTGGTTTTTGGTGAAAACTGGAAAATACTGATTTCTGCTAGAATTAGGCCCACAGCTTGCCCATTTGGCACATTAGGCAGAGGAAGCTATCTGGCACCATCTGTGCTGCCTTCACATATCACAGGCAGGAGTTTGCCAGAGGGTAACACACTTGGTTAATTATATATGCTGAACTGTCATTCAGCCATGCCCTTGCCACAGTTGGCCCCTTTCTGCCCCCACCTCATCCAGCATTGCCTGCATTCTGACCAGCTCCCACACCCAGGTTTGCATTTGAACTTCAAAAGTTGGATAACACGCAGCTCTCTGCCAACATGAGCAATAAAGTGTGCAACCTCTAATTATGCTTCCTCTATCTCTCTCATTTTCTTTTTACTTGTTTCTCAAACTGAGCTCACTGGGAAGTTTGTTTATTATTTGCATTGTGATAATGCCTAGAAGCCACAGCCGTGGTAAGAGTTGTACCAGCACAGAGCAGACCGTCTCTATCCCGAAGAGCTTATTTACGGTTTCAGCTTCTAATGTGGCTAAAGTGGAACTGCTCATCTTATCAAGCTCCACGTTAGTGTGTGTGATTTCTTTCTAGAGCTGATCAGAGTGTTTTCTGAATTTTAATTTTTGACCACTTGTTTGGCAATTAAAAATATTGTTTTTAAATTCAAATCTGTGTTGATATTTTTGTTGTTGGGGTGGGGGGGAGGGAAACGAAGATGATCAGCTTCACCTCTAACTATTTTAAACCCTGATCTAGCAAAGCACTTTTGTGTGTGTGCTTGACTTTAAGCAACAACAGTGTAATCCCATCAATGAGGTTTAAGTATGTAGTTAAATCCTTTACTGAATGTGGGTCCAAATTAATGAATGAGTGTAGTGAGGTAGATATTGTATAAATACATGCCAGATTTTTTGTTTGTTAATATTGAAACAAAGTGGCCAGTATTTTACGGATTTAATGTTACCAAAGTATTTTCTACAATTTAGCATTTTTAACTAAAACTGTAAGACATGAAATTTGATAGTCTTGAAGAATTTTCCTTCCCCAATTTCTTTCCTAAAGTTGCTTTCCATCAACTTTTTTCAAAAAAAGGCTAGGTTCTTTCAGAACCTCCATCTTATGCAGACTCAGTGTGATGGGGAACTTGATATGATTTCCTAGGAATAGATTAGTGGCAGAGTATTTTTGACAGGAAGTGGGTAATTGATGAGGATCCTTAATAATACGTCTGGGTGCCAAATCCTACCAAGGCACTCAGAATCATTTTTAAGGTGTTTAGGCATTGCTGTGCTTAGCATCACAACACCTAACTGATTAGGGAACTAAATCTCATTGTCAAAATGGATTTAGATTCTTAGGAGTCTGAACCTGGATCTATGCTTACAATTTACATTGACTTATCTATATAGCTCAGGAGGTGTGAAAAATTCACAGTCCTGAGTGCCACAGTTGAGTCTATCGGGTGTAGACGTGGCTAAATCCATGGAAGATTTCTTCAGCTGACCACACTCCTGCCTCTCGGGGCGATGGATTACCTCATTGACATAAAAACACATCCTGTTGATGTAGGAAGTGGCTGCGCTACAGCAGTGCCACAATAGCACCTGTAGTGTAGACATGCGCTAAATCCCATCAACAATAGATGGAGTTTAGACTCCTATGTGTCTAAGTGCTTTTTGAAAATGAGATTTGGGGCTCCTAAAGTAGTTCGGTGTTACGACTCTGAGTGCAGCAATGCCTATATATCTTTAAAAATCTGGGCCTAAGCTATAGAAAATAAGGTACACTGATGCATCACATCTATTATTTGTATCAAATCTGATGACAAGGTTCCCTTTGATCAGATTTTTATTTGTAATTGTAATAAAATAAAGACTTATAAATGCTGCTACTATCTAAGTACCTTAAATAGGAAGCACATTTACTAGTATATGGTGTGATACATGCCGGGGGGGATGGAGTATCTCCCTTTGGTGGGCATCCAACCATCCAGTTAGCTGTAAAATCCCTCTTGGTCTGTTCTTTGCTTGCTTTTCCTGTAAAGGATTAACAAGCCTACAGGCAAAAGAAAAGGAGTGGACACCTGACCAAAAGAGCCAATGGGAAGGTAGGACTTTTTAAAATTGGGAAAGAAACTTTGGAATTTTCCTTGGCCCGTGCCGTTAAAAATGCAAATGGAACTCCAGTTGCTGTTTACAAACTGATAATTTTTCTATAAATCCTTGGCTAGACATTTTTACATAGTCAGCTTTTGCTTTGCTAATCTTGCTGTTTGTCATTTCAGGTTTGATGGGAATTTTAACACCAATGTTTCTAGAACTATTAGCTGTGATAGATTGTCTACCACAGTTAATAGCAAAGCCTTCAATCCTGGACGTGATTTAAACTCCGGTAAGTAATACAAATATTTTTATTTGCTTTTTTTGTTCTTCTTTTTTTCCATTAGAGTTTAATATTCTGTTACAGAGGACTAACATAGTTCACTATAGCAACAAGGTTTTATTTCTCTCTGAAACTGGCATGCAACTCCATTTCAGTTTTCATGACTGAAAGATGATACCTAAAGTAATACCCTTAGTCTAAGTACTTTTAAAATGTCATGAAGACTTATTCCAGCACACCATATATAATGTTGTGATTTTTGTGCCTATTTGTCTCACCCATTCCCAAAATTGCTTGCCTTCCTAGCTCTATCTGCTATGGCATCAATAGCGTTCTCTGTTGATGGTGTCAAACTGAGGTGCTTCCCTTCTTAGCAGAGTTCAGGTGATTTGCAGCTACTTTTGCAATGATATCCGAAAGTACAAGGACATCTTAAAATATTTCCTTTCTTTGACTTGTCGTGGAGTTTCTATCTTGAGAGTTGACCCATTTGCTTGATATATTTTAAAACTGAAAATGCGCTTACAACCTAAGGTGTCTGACTTACCCCCAGAGAATTCAGCCTTTGGTTCTATGCCACAGGCTTTTCTTTTTAATATCCTGTTGAATTTGAAATAAATGGGTTTTAATTTTTTTGTAAAAGTCACTATTTTTTTCCTGCATCATTATATCTACTTATGATGGCTTTGGGTTGTAACTTTTAAAACTACTGTATTTTAACTATAGACTTCCATTTAGTGTGGTATTTATGTAACTTCTGATGTAGAACCAGAGGAAATGCACAAAACCTTGATTCTTGTGGGTCCTATAAGAATAAGATGGTGTCTTCAACCTTTCACCAATGGAGGTTTTCTCCCCATCCCAGTCCTCTGTAGTAACTTAGAATTTGGAGATCTTGCAACAGATTTGATAAGGGAAGTACAATTTGGGTGTAGGACCTCTGGCTGTTACCTCTTTAAAGCTCCAAGTGGTCTCTAAGTGATTCATTTTTGTGGTTATAAATAAATACTGTGAAATGTAGGATTGGCGACAACATTCCGCTTGGTTTTCCTTCCCTCCTCTTCTCTGGGCACTCACCACTTCTCCTTTTGATTGACTGGGATAGGAATGCTAAAACTTTACCCACTCAAGATTTTCAACTTGCTAGGAGTCTGAAGGCTATACTTAATTGCTTAAACGGCACAATTTCAAGGAAAGTCACCTTCAATACAGATGTTGACTTGGAAAGGCTATATGTCCCAACATAGAATCATTGGACTGGAAGGGACCTCGAGAGATCATAGAATCGCCGAGTTGGAAGGGACCTCAGGAGATCATCTAGTCCAAACCCCTGCTCAAAGCAGGACCAATTCCATTTTTGCCCAATATCCCTAAATAGCCCCCTCAAGGATTGAACTCACAACCCTGGGTTTAGGAGGCCAATGCTCAAACCGCTGAGCTATCCATCCCCCTAAAAGAATGTGTCAGGAGTGGGATCATCCAGTCTAGTCCCCTGCACTCATGTCAGGACTAGGTGTTGTTGTTGATAGCTACCGGTGTGGTGCTCTGCTCTTATTCGATGTTGATATCAGTCAACTGCATGCATGTTCACTCTGTGTGCTGCTCCAGCTCTGCAGATCGCTGACACAGCAGTCCCCAAGAGAACCCCCAAAGACCACAGACTCTAGTAAGGTATGAAGGCACACGGGCCAGGTTTATTGTCAAACAAAGCACAGTGATAGTTCCCCATAGACTCTAGAAGACATACTACAAATTTGTGCCCCATGACAATGGACCAGCTCAGTCAGTGGTGGGAGTTCCACTGCCCCCTCAGCTGGACAATGATGTGCACTCTGAGACCTATTTTTATACAATGCAGGACAGATTACTCATTCCTACCGACGTATTGAGGTACAGCTCCTTGCCTCATTAGAGTGCTGTCTCCCCCTTTGAACATGTTGGCTCAAACAAACAGATCTATCTATTATGCTGTGCTTTTGACCCTGTCTTTGGAATACACCTGGCTGTTCCTTGTTATCTCTGTGAAGTGTCCTCGTATCGGGATGCCCAAGTGTTATCTTGGCACAAGTTCCTCTTATTACTACTTATGTTATTAACAGGTGCTTTCTAGCAGCCCTTTTCTTGCCAAGTTCTGCAGTTAGGGCCTGCCTCTGGCTCATAGCCCAGCTTTGCTTAGCATTGCCTTTGCTTACTTTGGTTCAGGCCTCGGGCCTCGTGCTAGGCCTCTGATACACGAGTTTGTTTCAGAGCCGCATCTTATTATCTAGACCTGACAGGTGTTTGTCCAACCTGCTCTTAAAAGTCACCAATGACCAAGATTCCACAACCTCCCGAGGCAATTTTATTCCAATGCTTAACCTCCCTTACAGCGAGGAAGTTTTTCTTGATGTTCAACCTAAATTTCCCTTGCTGCAATTTAAGCCCATTGCCTCCTATCCTCAGAGGTTAAGGAGAACAATTTTTATCCTCTCTCCTTAAAACAACCTTTTATGTACTTGAAATGTCCCCCCTCAGTCTTCTCTTCTCTGGACTAAACAAATCCAGATTTTTCAATTTCTCTCATAGGTCATGTTTTCTAGACCTTTACTCATTTTTGTTGCTCTTCTCTGGACTCTCTCCAGTTTGTTACATCTTCCCTGAACCATGGCACCAAGAAGTGGATCCAATGCTCCAATTGAGGCCTAATCACACAGAGTAGAGTGGAAGAATTACTTCTCCTGTCTTTTCTTTTTTTTTTTTTTAACAGTGTTACACTGTTGACTCATATTTAGCTTGTGGTCCATTATGACCCCCAGATCCCTTTCTGCAGTACTCATTCATAGGCAGTCGTATCCCATTTTGTATGTGTGCAACTGATTTTTCCTTCCTAACTGGAACTCTTTGCATTTATCCTTATTGAATTTCATCTAGTCACACCGTTTCTCCAGGTAATTTTAAATTTGAATCCTGTCCTCGAAAGCACTTGTAACCTGTCCTAGCTTGGTATCATTTGCAAACTTTAAAAGTGTGCTCTCTAGGCCATTAATTAAGTCATTGATGAAGACATTGAACAGAACAAGACCCAGAACTGATCCTGCGGGAACACACATGGTATGTGCCCTTCCAGCTACACACATAGATACACTGCTTCACCATAATTGGAATGGAAGGCCACACACTTCTATCCATATTAAAGGTAAGCAGTCACAAACCACATGATAAAAGCCCATGGGCTACATTTGGCTCCCAAGGCATCTTTTTTTATTAAAAAAAATTAATTAATGTTTTAATTAAAGTTTTAATTAATTTGATCGTTAAACTATCTCAGGCAGTATCCGCTTAAAATAATATTTACAACAGTGTCCTAACTGTAAATAATTAAAACTGATTTTTTTTTAAAAAAAAAATCTAATACACCTTTCACTATTTATAACATCTGTTCTATGGAGAATGACTTTTTTTTTTTTTTTTTTGGTCAGTTTCCAGTCCATTTCACATTCCCCTACAATAGCAGAGTGCAGCGATATTTGGCGTGCATACTCTGAAATGCAGTGATATTTGGCGTGCATACTCTGAAATGGAGGGAATGTTTGTTTAAGTCAAATTCCTGTGAAAGCATTTATTTTGCTTCTGGAAGAATGCCTGTTGGTATTACATTTTGTAGAAGCTCTTACGAAAAAAAAACTTGGAGCCATAATTGCCCTTAAAATGTCGTCTTAATTAATTCGTTATTTTGGATTTATGACAAAACAAAAAACTGGCACCTATCCAATGCTTATAGGCCCCCTGGCACAAGTTACAAGATCAAACAATTAAATAGCACCTTATTCCTACTTGCCAACAAATGCCGACTCTTTAATGAGCGTGCATCCTAAACACAAGCAGTGCAGGAGTAATGAACCGTTAAAAGCAAGAGGAGAGAGGAGAAAGAGTACTGTATCACTGGAGAGGTGCTTCAGCATTTTTACCTGAATTGTATATGATACTCTGGATTCCCACCTGGGCTGCTCCCAAAGCATTTTCTTTAATGGGAACAGCCCATATGGGAATCCACAGTATCATATACACTCCAGGTATTCATTCTACCCATATGTGCTGATTGGGGAACAGGGTGCCCTGCTACTAGGTGTGCTTCATTTGTTTTATGGAGAGAGGACTCCAGCCTCCCATTCTGAGGATGAATAAAGAACTTTACTCCCTAAGGGGATTTATCCAACACATTTCACCAGGAGTGATGCTGGTGCCCTAGCTGGACAATTGATTAGCTCTTCCCCAAATGCTTCTTCTACAAATAGGAGTTTGGGCTGGTGAAGATACAGAAGTAGGAAAGTTTTTAGGTAGGAGGTTTAGGGTATGGATGGAGAGTTCAAACCCTGGATGAGATTTTAGGGTGCTTGCTTAGGAGCTGCTTTCTCTTCTCTTGGATCTTCCCACACCCACTGCTGTGACCCACTTCTGCAGCATCTGTTACTTAAATGATACATTTAGGACTAAAGGCTTATTTACAAATGGAATTACGCAGAAATAACTCAATGTGGACACTCTTATTCTGGGATAAGAATACCTTTCAAAGTGGATTAAGCTAAACCAGGAGTGCCCAACCTACAGCCCATGGGCCATACATCAGAGCATTTCATAAGGCCTGCAGCCTGTTTCAACAGAATATACCAAGGACCTATTCATTAGCATTTTGTCATGTTTACATCATTTTAGCTTACACAAGTGTATAAATAGACAATACTATACATAGAAAAAACCTACCTACCTACTGACTAAACAAGATGAACTTAAAATATAAATCAGTACAGGTGACTTTAAATCTTATTAAAATATGTAGACTCTATTTGGCCCACACAAGATTGTGCTTAGTTTTATGTGTCCCTCTGGTGTAGTAAGGTTGGACACCACTGAGTTAAGCAAAAACAAGGCTCTCTTATTTGGCAGTAAGAGAATGCACACATAGAGTAAAGAGTAATTCAGGAATAGCTTTTGCTTTTTAAATTCACACCCTATGTATTAACTTTTAAGTGTAAACAAGTGGTGTTGCTTCTGGATCTCTGATTAATTTTTATTTATTTATTTATTTTCTGCCTTCTTTCCCTGCTCCTTCTGAATTCTGGGGAACTCCGAGCAAGCAGAGTTTGTATCTGGATGCAGCAGCATAGTTGTGATTGGGTCCCAAATTTGCCACTCAGTTACACAGCGTGTTCATGAGCCTATCATTTCTTCCAACAGGCAGGAGTTCAGAATGCTTTCTCGTTTGGGTCTACTGTCAAAACCAGACCAGTTTATCTGTAAGCCAGGTTATACTGCCCCTTGAGTGTTTTGTTTTTCAACCGCTTTCTCACAATTTAAATAATCTAGTTTGTAGAAACCATGGGTAAAAATAGAAATTTAAACATTACTGTGTACTCCCTGGACCTCAAATCTTAAATGTTAATTTTGTCCCATTCCACACAGCCTGAGTAACCAGGATTAGAGGGGAGTATTTGTAGGTGTTGGCGGGGGGAACTGGAATTCACACCACAGACTCCTGGAAAACCACAGGACTGTAATACAAGTGCTGCTCTAGAAAATCCATGACATGACAATAGACTTAATTAGTAGGCAGTAGAAGTAGTTCAACAGAAACAGAATTTCATGAAAATTTTCAGAAGAATTGAATGTATTTAATTCGTTTGACATTTTCCATGACATTATTTCTATGAAATATTTATTTAAAGAAAACCAATTTTGGTAAGAAAATAAAATGCTTTTGCAAGTGGAAAATGGAAGGGTGGCAGAAAAAAGCGTGAGAGGGTGAATGTGATGTATTGGTGCCCTTCCTCCCCTGCCCCCAATGAAATTTTTTTAAAAAGTCAGTTGAAAAATTGTGTTCCAAATGAAATATTTTCACAATTTTATTTTGGTTATAAAGAAGTTTTCCCTTGAGGAAGTGGGAGAGGGGGAGTTGCTGCAGTTTCTGACCAGCTGTAGTTGATGGATATGGCACATGTAAAGAATCAAGTCTGGATCATGGAGCCTTCATCTGCAAATCATAGGTCTCTACCACTTGAACAAAAGTAGAACTCTTTAACTGGCAGTAACAGGCCCTTTACTGCTAGAGGTGAACGTCATGCTCAAAGCCAGCATGTTACTTGATCCTTTCATACCTTTATACCCCTCCATAAGCATGGTTCTGTGAACCTTCACCCAGCGCAGCTCCCCTATCCCCAAATGATTTTTCTCAGCCTCTTTAGAGCTAGTGCAACCTCCTTTTGCATACTGTAGAGAAGGTACAGAGCCCTACAAAGCCACTTTGTCTGTGCCTCCACTTAAGTGTATGTGCGTGGGGGATTTTGTGTGCCCACTGCAATAGGGTAAGTTTCACCCAAAGAGCTGACATAATTTTAAAAGTGACATTGTAAATTGGCATCTTTTTAGTCATCGAGCCTTTTCATTTATGTTTCAGGAATTGTCTGCCAACCTTACTAAATAAGGTTTTGCTACTGGTTAGCCTTGGAAAGCCAACAGAGCTACCAAAGAGTGAGCTGGATTTAATTCTGGCTCACATAGTCAGCAGACTGTTAATTAGGTTGCAGTTACAGAATCCGTTATTCCTGATGATGATAATGTATGAGTCAGGACACAGCTTGACTTTCAAATCCAAGGTTAAATTTGCAGGGTTAGCAGGTGGAAAGAACATTTCTTTAATTGTAAACTTAACAAATTCACTCTGGAATCATTGAGAAACAATAAATAAGTTCTCGTTGATGCTGTTATTTAGTCCTTTAAAGAACTGCTACATGTGTGTGTATACAGTGTCCCATCCTTTTTCGAAGGGTGTGCTCCATGTAGCCTATGGAATTCTTTCAAATTTAATACTCAACAAGGGAAGTAACTGTTCTCTAATGAATAATCATTTTGAATCTTTTTTTGGATTTTTTTTTACTAAATATTTGTGCTGCAGTTTGAAGATAAATTCGTTAATGATTCTGCCATGCTTTGAAGATGTAAAATGCAGTCTGTAAGTGCTAAGTATTATCATTATCACATTCTCTTTGAAGTTTTACAAAACTCCATCACGTAGAGGTCTCCTTCTAAAAGTTCTTCATGCCTTGGTAGCAATTTGTAATTGGGGAGAGAGAGAGAGAGAGAGAGAGAGAGAGACTATCCTTAAGTACTCTCTTTTTCTTTTTTTTTAGTACTCAAACTTCCCCTCCCCCCCCCCCCTCATATTTACAACAGAATTAAGGAACTGCGCAAAAGCTTTTGCACTCCTTGGCCTGGGCTACACTGGGGGTGGGGTGGGGGGGCAGTGTCAACCTAAGAAATGCAACTTCAGCTATGCTATGCCATATCTTAGGATGACTTACCTGACCGTCCACACGGCAGCGAGTCGATTGCTGCTGCTCCCCTGTTAACTCCGCTTCCGCCTCTTGCGGATGGGATCGATCACTGCCCACTAATCCAGCAGGTAGTAAAGATGTACCCATAGTGTTTAAATCTTATACATTAAGTTTCCATAACCTCTGTCCAGCAGTGGGCCTTTATTTGGTGGCGTGGTTGGTTTCAGCCTCTCTCTCATACTAGTATGAGATGGAATCCTAGCATGTACATTTTAAACAGGATGTATGTATATCATCCTACATGTTAGAGAGAATATGGAGAGAGATTATGATAACGTACTTTTCAAAACTGTCCTGGAGACTCTGGAAATGGAAAAGGGAGGAGAAAGCGCATCTTGAGCTGAAAGCAGGGAGATCTATAAAGGTTACTGTCTTGGCCAGGTCTTTGGAGGCACACAAAATAAAATTACTAGCGAAAACCCTGCACTGTTTCATGAGAGCACCAGCTAGCTTATAATTCTGGAACTGAAAGAAGTTTGACAAATGCTGCCTTAAGTTAGAAAGCAGGCAGGCAATCCACGTTGTGAGGTACATTTTGCCAGGCTCTTGTGCTTCTAGAACCTGTCTCAAGATTGGCTTTGCTGGAAATGAGAGATATTGAAGTACAGTCAATCATTTTAGAGGTTAAAAGGTTTGGAGTGAGGCAGAACAGAACCTAAAAAGAATATCTACTTGGTTTTGTAGCGGGGAACAAGAACATACGAAGACTGCAGGGATTTCTTGCTGCTTTAGTAGATGGAAAATAAGAGAGCACCTGAAGGAAATAAAGCTTATTTTTTCAGCTGTATTCCTTGCTTATCTGACAGCAGATTGTATGCTGTGGTCATAGAAAAATAAACAAGGGGTTATGATAAAATTGGCAGTCTCTGGAGAAGGCCTCCTTAAACTAACTCACTAGCTGAAGGAAATGAACCAGCTAGTGAACTTTTTGAATAGGAAGAGCAAGAAGAGAGGCCATTAAGGATAGTATTGATTCTGGTAATTAGTTGGAGTTTTCAGAACAATCAGTTAATTGGGAAAGTGAACATTTTTATTTTCTCAAGAGGGGAGCTGAATTTAAAGCATGACTCGTTAGCAAAATAATAGAGTCGAGCTTTAATGCAGCAATTATTAACATTTTTTTAAATGTTGCCAAATTTTTATATATTGTAGATGGAGTAAGACTCTTTGAGTTACTTTTAACTGAGTGGTTCAATCCCAGATTTTTCACTGGCAACATTCAAAGATATATTTTTAAAACCCATTTTAAAAACTTTATTTTGGTGAAATTGCAGAAATTCAGCCTTTTTATTTGAGTGAGAGATTTCTATCCTAATTATCAGGGTTGTTGATATAACCACTTTGTTAAATCATAAAAGTGTAGGACTGGAAGGGACCTCGATGTGTCCCACTGAGGCAGGACTAAATATTATCTAGACCAGTGGTCACCAACCGACCAACCAACCAACTGCGAGCTCCGGCGGCAGTGGAATATGGCTGCCGCTAAGGCAGATTCCTTGCCTACCCTGGCTCCACACTGCTCCCAGAAGCAGCCACTGCAGCCCTGGGAGCAGGGGTCTCCCTCTGCGCGCTGCTCCTGCCTGCAAGCACCGACCCTGCAGCTCTCATCGGAAGTCCGGGGCCCGGTACGGCTGTACCCGTTGTACCCCCCTGTCGCCGGCCCTGACCCCATGTCCCATCCCACTCAGTGAGTGAGGATGGGGGAAAGCGAGTGACGGAGAGAGGTGGGGATCGAGGGGGCGGGGCTTTGGGAAAGTGATGTGGCCTCAGGGAAGGGGCAGGGTAGATCCTGAGTTGCCCTTAGATTAAAAAAAATGATCTTGGGCATAAAAAGGTTGGAGACCACTAAGCTACACCATCCTTGACAGGTGTTTGTCTAACCTGCTCTTAAAAATCTCCAATGAGGGACATTCCATAGCCTCCCTAGGTTAACTGTTTCAATTAGGAAGTTTTTCCTAACATCTAACCTAAATCTCCATTGCTGCAGTTTAAGCCCATTGCTTCTTGTCCTGTACTCAATGATAAAGGAGAACCCTCCTCTTTATAACTTTTTGCATATTTGAAGACTGTTATGTCCCCCATCAGTCTTCTCTTCTCCAGACTAAACAAACCTAGTTTTTTCCATTTTCCTCATGGTCATATTTTCTATACCTTCAGTTATTTTTGTTGCTGTCTTCTGGACTTTCTCCAATTTGTCCATATCTTTATCAAAGTGTAGTGCCCAGAACTGAACACAATACTGCAGTTGGGGTTTCTCAATACTGAAAAGTGGTTAAATCCCAAAATCTACACTAGTGACATTTGAATTTAAATATCCAGTGTTCACAGCTTCTCGAGCACTCAAATGTATGGCACAGCACATACATGAACCAATAGTATCTTCAAATAAACTGTTATCTTTTTGCTTAAGTGCAGAGCTCAGAAAAGTACTGAACACACTTCTGACCTCTTCCATCAGTTGTTCCACACCTGTACCAAAAGCAAACAGTTAAAATGTTTGGTGTCAGTCTTTTAACATTCTGATCTGCTACCCACTAAACACAGCTGAGCAATTCTCTCCAGCAACCTGTACTTGTGACTTGCAAAACCCACTGCCAGGCAGGGAAACTAATAATAAAATTCAAGTTTAAAATAGTGAACAGGAGTTCAGTACTCTGCCACAAAAAATTCCTGCACATACCTTGATGGCCTGATTTTCGGAGATGCTGAACCTCTTGTTTCAAAATGTAAAAAAAGTAAATTTTTCTACATTCTAATATTGGGGAAGAGAAAAAAGATACAAAACTGGTTTGTGTGAATGCTGTATCCTATATTTTGTTATGACAAAGAGTTTGAGACAGACTCAGCATTACCAACCATAAACGTTCAAAAATTTGAGTCCGGCTTCACAAATAATCATTGGTTTAATAATCATGAAAATTTTAAAATATTATATTTGGGGTTGTTTTTTTTTATGTGCCTTGTGTTTTTTGAGCTTTTTTTGATTCATGTTTTCAAGCTTTTCTCCACAACGATGACAACTAGAAATTCTGGATCTTTTTTAAAATGGCACCTGATAACATGACTCCAGCAGTTGGGGCATAAAGAAAAACATGAAATGATACTCTCAATTGTATTGCAGAAGTTGGCAACATTAAAACTTTTCAGTTCACACAGGATTTCTACTCCACATAAACCACTCTCATTCCAAAGAAAGTATCTTGACAATAGCTAAACAAAGTTTCTGCTACGATTTACATCCTATCAGCTAACTACCGGGTACAGGGGTTTGTTTGTTTAACATGCACAGCGCAGCTGTCACGGTGTTGTTACATTGACATGTCAAGACTAACACTGAAAAACAATTCCCAACCCCACAAAGAACTGATAGTTTTGGAAAACATTTAGGAAATAGCAATAGTCACAAATTTTGTTGACTTTCAGGGGAAATGAATTCTAGAGTGGTGAGCCCTACACTTGTGAATGCTAATTCCATAGTTGCTGATTACTTGTACATCTGGTGAAGTCACTTTGATCATTGCAACTGACCTCAGTTGCTGGCTAAGCACAGCGTGTGAGAGAGAGGCCAAAATTCTTAACTTCATTCTCTTGTGTGAAAGTTAAATCATTATTTGGAGAGGAAAGAGGAAGTGAGAGGCAATGGATAGCACACTAGACTAGAAGTCAGGAGATCTGTGTTGTTTTCCCTGTTCTGACCCTACTATGAGACTGAGCAAGTCACTTCAGATCTGCATCCCCTTTAGTCCTTTATGTGTCTTTTCTGTTTAGGTTGTAAGCTCTTCCGATCAAGGATTGTCTCTTTACTGTGTGTTTGTACAGTGTCAAGCACAATGGAGCCCTGAGGTTGTTCGGAATTTCTAGGCACCACTGAAATACACATAATGATAAAGGACAAAAATCGCAATAACTGTACAAGATCAATGCATTGAGCTGGGCAGAGAGAGAAGCCATATAGTCATAAAGCAGTCTGGGAAACCCAAGAAGATGCTAAGCTGTTGATGTACTTCAGATAACAATCTTCCTCTCTGTATTGGATGTACATCACCTGGTTTTGGCTTGAAATGTTCCCCTGCATTGATTCCATCCCGAATACTGCAGTATCCTGATAATGTATGAGAACCAGAAAATGATATTGACTTGCCTATTTTCAGCATCCATTCTGATGGAAATGCAAGAAGTAAATTCTTTATTAAAGGTGAAATGTTAATTAGATCTTTTCCCAAAGTTCTTTCAATTTTCTAATCAAAGGAGCTGTTTGTAACACAAGTAAGGAAATCTACATTTTTTTTTTTACAAAATTCATCCATGTAAAGCTGATGCAGTCCTGTTAACACTGTTAGGCAAAAAGCAAACGTAATTCAGCTATTAAAAGTTTGGTTTTAGTTTGTCACAAGTGGAAAGGACAATATGGCTTGCGTGGAATTAAATCCTGTCATTGTCCTGATGGCATGTAAATTGGAGCCTTATGCTAATGGGTTCGTGTTCTCCCTCTTCTGTAAGTTGTTAGTGTTTTTTTCCTCTTGCTTTAACAGAATCAGTGGGAGTGCAGCTGTCTAATGTCATCTGTAGGAGAAACCTAACAGTTGTGCTGCATGTCTCTTGCTTCCTTCATCTTGTGTCACTCTTTTTTTGGTAACAGGAGAGGTACGCACCTTTAAGTGACAGCTAGGAAATCTCCATATGACAGTAAGAGGGGGGGAAAAATCCAAGTGCTGTTTCTGTGTCTCGGGGTGAGGCTCTTTGGGAGAACAGGACTCGTCGTTTTAATGTGTTTTATCAGAGGTGGTACGAATATGAGTGTCTAATTCGGGTGACTTGAATTTAGTGAACTTAATCTGAATTTCTGTCATGTCTGTAAAATAATGTTAGTTTAGCATCAAATAGGAATAATTCTTGTACATATGTATAAATATGGAGTTTTATCTCCCTTCCAATGCTGCTACTACTACAGTAGACTCTCAATTATCCAGGATTGGGTTAACCAGGTTGTGGATTAACCAAGATGTCAAAAAAAATACGCATAACTCGCAGGGCCGTTTCTGTCTTTGTTGCCCCACCAAGCATAAAAAAACCCACCAGGGCGCAGGGCAGCCAGTGAACCAACACTACCCCCCCCTCTCCCCAGTGTAGGATGGCTGGTGAACCAACCTCCTCCCCATATTTCCTATAGATGATGATTATCTGGGATTTTATTAACCAGGATTAATTTTTTCCCTATCGTCCTGGGTAATCGAGAGTCTACTGTAGTTGTTGGCATTAGGTATTATAATTCTGGCTATTTATGTAAAGGTGAGGTATTTGAAGATGCCATGTATAAATGCACGTCTCCTTTTACTTTCCTTTGCAGTCCCATTCATTTTTTTCCTTTTCACTCCATAGTTCTTGCTGACAATCTGAAGTCTAACCCTGGAATTAAATGGCAATACTTTAGCTCAGAAGAAGGAATTTTTACTGTGTTTCCAGCACATAAGTTCCGATGTAAGGGAAGTTATGAACACCGCAGCAGGTATGATTTTATTCTTTTTGTGCTCAGATGGAACCAAGTACTAAAATTATATTCTCCAAATATTCTTTTCAGTCCGGCATCCTGTTTTTCTAGAGGATCCTCATGATCATTCAATCTTTAGGTTGTTCTAAAAATCAGCAAATCAAACTTTCAGTAGATTTTACTTGGAAGGATAAAATAAAATGACCCCCCCCACACACACACACTCATCTCTTCCTAGTTTCAGCTTAATGACCTTAACAGCCAGTAAACATTTGTAAGTAATGCCTCCGCCTGCTAACATATTGTAGATGGTAGAGAAACACAGAAGATGGTAGAAAATAAATTCTTCATTTTCTGCTAGGAAACTTGAAACTGAACAATAAACTAGGGAATAAACAGTTGGATGATTCAGATAGCCATGCTAATAATCTTTTTATGATGTAACCCTGTTGGAAAGTAGCTTAAGTACAATTTTTTTCCTCCCTGGGCTCTAATGCCCTTCCCTATAGGAATTTAGCACCAATGCATAGAACAAGCTGGTGAAAGGTTGTAATGTTAAGTTGAATTTCACATCAGCCATTTTGATATTTATACTCCTTTGCAAGTGCTGTAATGCAGTTACTGGGCCTGATCTTGCAGTCCTTTCTCAGAAGGAACTCCTCACTGATTGTCATGGTGTAGCGGGATGTTCGCTAGGCTATAGAGGGAGACCAGTAATAAAGTTCAAGGAGACCAATGAGGCTTAAAACAAAACGTGTTTATTCGGCCGAGGTGGCAGTCGCCCAAAAGCGTGAAGAAACTGCCACACTAACCACGCCTAACTTACAGTTTTTATAGTCTTGGTTAACTACGCAGTTTGTATATGTGTTACATGATTGGCTATCCTATATTGCTAGGCAGATTTAGACTACTCACGTGGAATAGGCACGTGGTAGGAACAGCGTGATTGGACAGAATTCGCGCCCTTTTTGCAGGGTCATTGCTCGTGCACAGAACGTGCAATAGCAGCATATTACTTTAATGAGGTAGTGATTGTATAAATGTGCAAAAACCAATTCTATCACTCATGATTATTCAAAAACTTTTTCCATAACCTTATTAAAATAAACATTAACATTAAACAATTTATAATAACTATCTATTATTTTCCTTAATGGAGATCTTATATTTTGATCTTTACATATCTGCATCAACATTTATCAACATTTGCTTTCTACAGCCCTCTCAATGGGAAGTTCTGCCTGTCTGGAGACTGCAGGATTGAGGCTTACTTCCCTTCTGTAGAAAGGCCTCTGAATTCTCCTAGTTAATTTTTTTTTTAAATGTATGGTTAACATTGGAGGTAATGGGCTACTTAGGAAGGCCTTACAGTTTTGTAATTTGCTTTCCAGCATAAGAAGGCACCTTGTAGTGGTATTTGGAGAAAATCCAGTCACCTGACTCTCCTTGTATATTAGCTAACCTTGCTGGATAATGAATCTTACTGAGGAGATATTAGTTCACACAGGAATATTTCCATATAAAAGAGAGACGATCAAAGAGACTGAAAAATGTGTTTTGCTTATCTGTCAATATTGAGCAATCTAATCTAATATGTAGGTGTTAATCCCATAATCGTCGTCATATGATCTGAGTATCTTGGCTTGTTTGAACATACTGTGGTCTGAGAAGGGTGTGGTCTAAAGATTGAGAACCAAGAATACTTGAGGTCTAATCTCAGATCTGACACAGACTTCCTCTGTGACCTTGTGCAAATTACTCAATCTCTGCTTCAATTTCTCCACAAGTAAATTTAGAATATTTTTTTACCAGCACTTACCTGAGAGAGTTAACCTTTTAAATGCTTTGAAGATCAAAAGTACTGTGTAAATAGAAGGTATTAATACCACTTTAGATCTTCTGCCTATTCTGTAATTAAGAACTGGTTTGTGCCAGCTGTTTATTTCAATGCCTTTTCTAAAATCTTCTGCATTTCCTCTAAAGGACTTCTGTGGGTGATTTTGAAGTACTAAAATTAGATCCCAAACTCATGCTTAAAGTCAAGTAGTTTTAGGTATATGCTAACAGGGAAAAGGGGTTCTGTTGTTTTTGACTTCCTTATTCAAGATCCTTCTAATTTGTTCCAGCTTTGAGTCCCTGGAAAGCGATCTTTGGTAAATCTTTCTCACATACCTCGCAGCATCAAACTATATCTGAACATTTCACCAAGTAGTTTATTTTGATGTTGGCAAACATACACACGAGAATGCTCAGTGCCTTTAGCAGACTTTGACAAATTTTGATAATTCAGTTTAAAAATGCACAGATAAGAAGGGTTTGTGAAGCATGACCTATGTGCAGTACATTCCAATGCATTCATGGAAAAGCCCTAGCTGGCAGGAGCCTTATTCTCATTGTGATAAACCAAACCTACTGTGCTAACGCAATTATACACAGCTTGCACAGATTTTTACTTGTCATGTAACCAGCAAACATCCAGTATTGTATTTATCTCTCCATATGGCCAAGATTGATTGCATCAAGTGTTCATCATGAGTCAGTTACTCCTTGTCACTCTTACTCGTTCTGTTTCCAAAATCTTTGTGCTGTGTATACTGAGATAGTTACAGACAGTATCCCTGAACACTTCCACCACTGCTGCTTTAACAAAGCAGGTCATTTGCTATCTGAAAAGAATTGCTGGTTGATAACTAAGACTGAATGTTCAAAAATTAGGGCCTAAAATTGGGCACCTACATATGTAGACAGACACCCAAATAAGAGACCTGATTATTAATGGTGTTGAGCACCCAAACTCTCATTACAATCAGTGAGAGTTGAGCATTCGGCATCTATAAAGATCAAGCCCATTTTATTTAAGTGCCTTAATCAGGATGTAGGTGCCTAAGATGCAGGTACTCACATTTGACCATTTGGTCTAAATAGTCTAGCCACCATGTCTGTTGTGTGGATCATTCCATAGGATCTGGAATCTTCTTTTAGTCGATGATTGTGCAGGGGACTTGTTCAGACTGTCACCGAGTTCATACACGTTTAAAAAAATTACATGGTCTGGATGTCCATGTGTCAAAACAGTCATTGTGTGGCCTTGTTATTGTCCTTCCTCAGCCCCTTTCTTCCCTGTCATTTGTCAATTGTCATTGAAATTAGGCTACAGTCATGCACACACTTATGTGCAAGCTTAACCTGACTCGTGTGAATCGTCCCTTTGACTTCAATGGAACTACTCAAAGGTATAAAGTAGAAAGTAAGTGGCTGCAGGATTTGGACCTTAGATTGTAATCTCTCTGGGGCATGGACCTTATCTCACTCTCTTGGTGAACCCTGCTACTGACTAATGCTTCCCAGCCTGGAACCTACTCATAACTCATCAGGTTAAGTTTTCAAGGTATTCTTCACTAATGTAAAATTTCATGAAGCCAAGCAATTATCCTTTTTTCTTTTCAGTTGTAAACTATTATGGAAACTATAAGCTGAGAGGTGGTCATGATGTCAATATGTTTGTGTCATTTCAGGCCTGTCTATGTCTCTACAGTTAGACCCCAGTCTAAGCACATAGTTATCATTGTGGACCATGGGGCTTCAGTCACAGAGACACAACTTCAAATTGCCAAAGATGCAGCTCAGGTTATTCTGAGCTCTATAGATGAACATGATAAGGTGAGTTTGCACTAAGCCCCTAGTGTATCTTCCCTTAGTTTTAACCATCTTCAGGGGGTTGTTTACATTTTGGTTTTTGCATTTATCTAACACTAAATCATATTTCTGAGTTATTTATCTGTAACGCTTTCAGCTCTTTAGAAAACATTTTGTAACGGGAAGCATTGTGATACAGTACCAGATGTTAGGAGAGCTGTGTACTAATCCCTACTCTACCATTTAACACACTAAGTGGCCTTGGGCAAATCATTTAACCTCTGAGACCATTTTCCAGGCTGTGAAATGAAGATAATTTACTTCACTACCTTACAGGGATGGTGTGTAACATAATTAATGTCTGCAAAGCTCCCTGAGAGTTTAGATAAGAGAAGAGGAAGGCTAAAGCACAGGGGCTGGGTTCCATTTTGCAGCTATGTTGCAGACATTCTGCTTGACATTGGGGTCACTTTAGCTTTCTCTGCCTTAATTTTCTTCATCTGTAATATACGAATAAAACATGCATGGACAGAGTTTTTTAAAATCCTATGATAGAAGGTACTAGTGTTCCAGTTCAGCAGAACACTTAGGTATGTGCTTTAAATTAAGCATGTACTTAAGTGTTTTTCTGAATCAGGGGCTATATGAAGGGGGAATATTTATTATAAGTTAAAACAAAAATTTCATTAATTATGCAGTAACTTGGTAATTTTGAAATCTGTTTTACAGGCACACATTTACAGCTCTTGCGTTGTGCAGTGGTATTCTTATTCTGTCATTTCTTTTGCATCAGTCATAGCTCATAATAAAGTATGCCACTTATTTCATAAACTGTATCTTACTGATACAGTTAATAATGCAAGGATTATGAATACTTTCTTTAACTTATCTACAGGATAAAAAGTGGTGGTAAATTTGGCTCACTTTCAATAAAATATTAATAGTACAATAAGTTAGTATAGAGCTCATTGTTTGCCTATGGAAATTTCCTAATTTTTTCCACAAACACTCAATTTTTCTGTAGGAACTGGAGATTTATTGAAAATGCTCTCTGCAGATTTTGGGTTGAAATATCTGTAGCTTGCTTAGATTTTTCGCCTATGAGAGTATGGTAACTATTATGTGTGAGCAGAATGAAGCAGATTTCATCTGAGAAAAAACGGCCAAAGTCTCTCTTTATTTTAATCAGCATAAGTCTAATCCTTTTCCAATGTGATGGATTTATGCCTCAAGGATTTTATTGGTTAACAATTGGTTTTAAATCCACAGAAATTCTTCTGCTGGCTTATCATTGTGTATGCTATATCAGTACATAAAGAATTATAAATGGTAAAATAATCCAATATATTTTCTTCTCTTTTAAGATCTCAGTGCTAACCGTGGCAGACACAGTAAGAACCTGCTCACTGGATCAGTGCTATAAGACATTTTTGTCTCCTGCCACTAGTGAGACAAAAAGGAAGATGTCCACCTTCATTAGCAATATAAAGTCATCTGACAACCCTACCCAGCATGCAGTGGGATTTCAAAAGGCTTTTCAATTAATACGAAATACAAACAATGGCACAAAACTCCAAGGAAGTAAGTCTGTTTTTATACAGTCCTTTATATTTTTTTTTAAGTTTGCATATTTCGTTTTTGTCTGAGTTGCTCACATTGACAGGAGCCTGGACAGAGAAGTATCTTATTAAAAGTATTTACCATGTCTATCAAATAGCATATACTGGATTTTAAATCCACTTACTTCTGAAATTGTCTATTACATTTCATTTGCTGCTTCCACCCCTGTCCTTTACCTCCCTTATTATATGTAATATATAATTATGGGGATGAGTTGCCAGTTCTTTGAATTATTTCCCAGATGCGGATCCTTTTTAATGGTAATCATTAGCACAGCAAACTTCTTTGACTGTCAGATAAAATTCCCATTTGCACAGATGTGCTCTGGCTATGTAAAATCCTTGGGACCATATTAATATTTCTCATCAAAAAAACATTCACCGAGAACAACCACTGTGCCTGAAATATGATACAATATTTATATGTATGTGTGAGGGCGCCCTAACTGTATTCTCGCTCAGCAAAGAAAATCTACTTGAACTGTGTGTGTAAAGACATGTAGAGTTACTTGTATCTAGTCCCATGCTTTCTATTTGACTTCAAAAATAAATACAAAATAGCCAAACTAACAAAGATGTCTGGGAGATGGGAAAGCGGGCGGCCGATTCTACTGCCCAGAAAACGTTTTTGTTGTCCTTTTTTAAAGGAAGGGTGGGAGTTAAGACTTGTGTGCTTTAGTAATTGATTGCATTCAAATTGGGTATTTGTTCAATCCTGTCACATTTTCTCAGCTATTTCCACATTCCTAGTGCCAGTGCAGAGTGGAGAAACTGGACTAATTTGGGATTTGGTCAGTTTGATTTTTGGATGTGCATTGAGGGCTCGTTCCAATCCCTTTTCAAGTGAATGGGAGTTTTCCATTGTTTTGAACGGGCATTGGAGAGACTCTTATCTGAAACTTACTATTAAGAAAAGAACGCAATAACACACATCTAAGGAGCCTAGTGCTTGATCAAGAGCAGTGGAGTAAACTG
Organism: Sternotherus odoratus; assembly: GCA_032164245.1. Taxonomy (NCBI): domain Eukaryota; kingdom Metazoa; phylum Chordata; order Testudines; family Kinosternidae; genus Sternotherus; species Sternotherus odoratus. Next base: position 76,951,659 of record JAVMKO010000008.1, on the reverse strand, counting down.
TTCTCCTATTTCACTTTGTACTCCTCTAGCTTGGTAAGCGTTGGAATCTATTGAGCTATAGGTCCAAACACATCTGATGCTATCTTGTATTGACGTCTAGTTCAGCTCAAACATAGGCTTTGTCAAGGGCAGGCTTTTAGCTTCTAACAAAGTGAGGGAAGGGTAGTGGTCTGGTGATAACAAATCTAATTCAGCTGAAGTTGGCTTGAGTAAGTCTTGCTTAGTTATCATTAGTGATTTCAAAGAACATTGGCTGTAGATTCTTGCTCATGTACATAGCATTCCATGGGTATTGGGAATAGAAGATATTGGCATATTCTGCAGTGTGAACTTTCTTGAGTAGAAGGTGAACAGCGCTACATGACACATGGATTTATTTCCGTTTCATGCATAATTCTTGTTATATTTTAGGCACTGGTACATAAGGACACATTATTTGAAGCTCAAAGTTCAGTGCACGTGTGTGAGAACAAAAGAATGTTTAAGATTTATAATGTGTACAATAAACCTGAGAACCTGGGCAACGGGACACAATGATTCTGAGAAGAGGATGTGTGATGCACTTCCATTTTTTTTAAACAATGTTTTTTGTTTCTGATACAAAAAGAAACAAGACAATATTATTCTTTTTTACTGTGAATGTTCCCTAACAGGATCTGCAGGAGTGTCAGAGAAACCATTCATGTAGAAAAGTAAATTAATAATGGAAAAGATTGAGGCATTCCTGATGTGTAAGATAAGAATTATACTGAAAAGATGAACGTTTCTGAGTTCCCCAACCTGCTGTCAGTATTTATTATATTGGTGTCACCAGCAGCTCAGTAATTACTTTACATTCATGGGTGCCTTTAATCCTGAAGTATTGTAAAGTCCTTTGCAAACGGTATATATACACCACAGCCACAGAACTCCTGTAGCTTCTAAATTTACGAGACACTCCAAGTGGACGGGTAATGCACAGCCTGCAACACAAGTGAAGAAAATTTGAAGACCAAGCTCTTTGGAGAGTTAAGGGCTTTGTATTGGGGGGGGGGGGGGGGAGAAATTCCAGTGCTATTGTAGGAAGGAAAACGTGGTCCATTAACTGTATAGGAGAACTGGCTAGAGCTTAGGCTATAGAATGGGTTCCTAGCACAGAAAACTATATTTTATCACCCTTGCTAGCAATAAAAAAAGTAAAGTTGTAGCTCAGTGCCCCTAACAGCGGTACACAGCTCCTGTAGTCGAGATTGAAAATAAAGGTTAATAATTGTCATAAAACCTTTCCCAGCAATAAGAGGATACTCCTGGAAGAGTGTGTGTGGTTTTTTTTAAACCAGATTAGATTTAAAAGTGTGTCTAGTTAAAGAGTGGGGTGAGGGGACAGGGGAAATAAATAAAAAGGGAAAGGAAATTAGAAGTTTCAGGTGCTTCTTTGCATCAAAAAAATACTTTTGATTCCAATCATTTTCAGGCCATTAGTTCAGAACACACAAAACAGCAAACTGATGTTCAAAAATATATATTTTTTAAATCAGTCGGGCAAAACCTGACATTTCCACCAAAGCAAGGAAATTCAGAGGTAAGCTGGTAAACTCCAGCGTGCTTTGGTATTGTAGGATCAATGTATAATTGTAGCTGTGCGACAACTCAGCCCTGCGGCGTGCCTCCTTTTGGTTATCCAGGGAATTAACTCTCCGCTAGAGAGGCACCTGTGCAGGCTGGTCTCTTGCTATCCGCTGGCCCCGTGTTCCCCCTGGACATCCTGGCAATACCCCCCACACTTTGCCTCTGGGTCTCCTCTCCCTGGGAAACCCCCAACCCTCTAATCCCCACCTTTCCCAGTCATCATCAAGCTCCCGTACCATCATAGACAAGGGGGTTTGGACCTGCTGCCTTTCCCTGCAGCCCAGTACATTTTCAGGCCTTCCTATCGAGCCTGCATCCTGGGGAATTGCTAGGCTGGAGCTCCCCAGTTCCCTTTCCTATTCCCCCAGCACTGTTCCACCTCAGGTACCCTGTCCCGCAGGCAGCCAGGCCCTGCTCACTCCCAGCCTGGAGAGAGACTGCGTCTAGTGCCTGGCCAGGACCCCCTTGTAAGGGCCAGCTGGACCCTAATTGACCTGACCACAGCTGTGGCTTCTATTCCAATCAGCCCAGGTTTGCTGCTCTTCCCCCAGCCACAGCCCTCTCCAGGTCTGTTTTAACCCCTTCAAGGCTGGAACGGGTGACCACCCCGCTACAATACTTCCTAACTGATACGTAAGCTGCTTTAAATGCTGAAGTATAGAATGGAGTGTAAGCATTGATTTGAATTTCCTTGAGGCTTTGAAATAGGCCATTAAGATAAGACATTCTTTACAGCTTGAAAAATATGTTGATATGTGTTCAGTGTAAGTAGGGCAAAATGACTTAGTGATGAATGGTAAGTATGTGTCATGTCTTATTCCTCAAACATTATACTACCTCTAATATACAAAGTTGCATTTCCACAGTGCCCTTCAGCCTTTAGGATCTCAAAGATCAAGTGGGATGGTGGTAGTTTTTATTATTGGTTTGTTATTTGTAATACCAAACTACATAGGAGCCCTAGTCATGGACCCCCATTGTGCTAGGAGCTGTACAAACACATAAGCTATGGATTAAATTCTGACTGCCCCAGCAAGGGAGAGGGTGTGAGGGTGTAAGAATCTCTTTCCCCCACATTACCATTGCAAACCCATTCACTTACACAGCCAGAATGCCGACATAGAAGTCATCTCAGGTTAGTGTGACCAGAGACGTTCCACCCCAAAATGGGGCCATGTTGGGAATAGGTGGGAGACATGGTGGGTGATCACAGACAGGGGTGGCTGAAATACAAACGGAGGTGTAAGAGTTACTTTTACAAGCAGCTGCTGACAACTGCCACTGGTGCAGTAACCCTCCACACAACTCCCGCGTTAGCTGGAAAGCCACCAAGAGCTCTTAAAATATTGGAATCACTCAAGTGCACCAATTCCTTGGGTGGGACATAGCAGACATTTCACTCTTTAGCAATGTAGGACAAAAAGTGAAGAATACTCCAACCAGCCAAAATGACATGGAGAGCTGAGGTAGGCAAAAAGTAATTACCCATAGAGAAATTTTGTTATTGGGGGCTAACACCCCAGCTCCTGCCACAGAACCTTGAGTAACCACATGCACCTTAGGTCTCAGTCAGAGAAGGCCCAGGATTGTCCCTGTGGAATGAAGTTATCCCTCTCCAGGGAAGAGTGTCACCATATTGAATCACCAAAAGAACTTCCTGCAGGACTCTGTGTTCCTTGAATGTTTCCCGTCCTTGTTCTGATGAGGACAGAACTTGTCTAGCTCCAGAAATCTGGGGAGGTCACAGTCTGGGACTAGAAAACTATACAGTGTGTTAGAATGTGTGAGCTGAAACTCGTGAATCTTCGTTAGCTGAAACTGTGGGAACTGAAAGTGCATTGGGAATTATAAAGGCCTTTACAACCACACAGTGAGTGTTTTCATCCATTACAGGTACTCTTATAAGTAAGGTAGTTGATAACTTCACATTTTTCTTCTTTTACTGCCATAGGGATTTTTAGTGCATTGCTGAATGTCTTGAGTAAATTGGAAACTAATATACTGTCTTCCATATATATTTCTGCTTAGATACAGATATGGTCATAATTTACCTGTCAGCTGGGATTACATCAAAAGATGCTTCAGATGATGATAAAAAGGCTACTCTCCGTGTCATCAATGAAGAAAATAGTTTCCTCAATAACTCAGTAATGATTCTCACTTATGCACTCATGAATGGTAAGAAATGTGCCCCAAATTTCTGGTAGATTAAAATTATCTTGTAACCCACTGCACTGTTATTCTGTGTCTGTTTGAAAGGGTAAAAAGTGAGTTTTGGCCCTTAGCAGCCATTGCCCAAATTATAATAGTTTCCTGTCTGGAACATAAAACTATAGATTTTGGTGGAGCCTCACCCTCTAACACCAAGACTGAATTTGGAACAGTTTCCCCGTTAAGGCCCCAATTCAGCAAATATGTAAGCATGTGTTTAGCTCCTATTGATGTCAGTGGGATTTAAGTCTGAGCTTGAAGACAAGTATGTGCTTAAGTGCTTTGCTGAACTAGGCTTAAGCCAAAAGTAAAGTTTCCAATAAATGTACGCACACTGACACAGTGGAATCATAGTCCTTTTTTTCAAAAATATCTGTAGCACAGAAAGCAGTAGACTGTCTTATTAGCATGGGTTGCACACACACCACATCCAGGGAATCTTATACCTGGCCATGGAGAATGTGCATACAACCCACACTAAGACACACTGTGGCTGTATAGCAGTTCAAATCCCCATTTGGGTCCCCACTTTCAAGAATTCCCATTGTTAGGTCAACTGCAGGGACTGAATCCTGGCACATCTGTATCTAAAATCATGAGACTCTGTTGCTTGAGCTAAAGGACAAGGTCTATTAACTCCAAGGCTGCATAGCAGATTCATAAACCTCTACATGGACTAGCCACTGGTGGGAGACAGTGGGTTACACAAAGCTTTCTGTTTAGATATTTTTTACCATTTGTGTTTTCAATAGTGACTGGAGCAACCATCTTGAGTTTCTGTACAGTGGAACAGTTATCTGAGTGGACACCTTTAAATCCTTTAGTGACTAATTATACCTAAATTATAATTCACCCAACCAGTATTAGTCACTGAACAGTACTCCACACTTCCACTTAAATAAGCATTCGCCATGTTCAGACTAACTGCATGAGTTGGCATCACAACGTACCTACTGTACTGTAGTTTTAATTTGGAGTAAGATGTAGGAGACTCAACTGAAAATACATTTCCTACTTTCTCCTTCCTTATCCTGGCAACATCTCTGTTTTTCAGAGGGAGTGACTGGCTTAAAAGAACTGGCATTTCTCCGAGATCTGGCAGAACAGAACTCGGTGAAGTATGGAGTGCCTGATAAAACTGCCTTACCTGTGATCAAGGGAAGTATGATGGTCTTGAACCAGCTCAGTAACTTGGAAACCACAGTGGGTCGATTTTATACGAACCTCCCCAACAGAATGATTGATGAGGCGGTCTTCAGTCTGCCTTTCTCAGATGAAATGGGAGACGGTAAGTGCTTAGAAAGTTTGAAATTGAGCTGGTAAAAAAAACAGAGGTTAGGCTTCCCTCTGCGTGCCTGCCTGCTCCCAGGGTTCAAGCCAACAGATAAGGTGGTGCTTTTTAGGTCTGCCCCTAAGGGATGTGTAAAATTAAGACCTTCATGCGGGGATTACATGTAAAGTTTTACGTCCACAGGGGCCTGTTTATGGAAAGTGTGAGTAATGTGATATCGAATGGATTTAGGTTGAAGGGTGAAATTCTCTCTCACGGGCATACTGATACAGCCTCAGTAATTTGGATTTGTGTAGGAAACTCCTCTGGGCTTGTGGGAGCACGGTTCCAGGCTGTAATGGCAGACATGGCACTCCAGAAGGCCCATTCAGAGCTGGTGTTGTCCTCTAAGGAGACAGTAGCATTCCTGTCAGATGCCAAAAACCTCCTTCCTCAGATACTGGAGTCATGCGCACAACTTCACGAGGGGTTGTTCCTGCTAGCCATTTCCTCCTCCTTTTCCTTCCTTCCGCACAGTAGCTGAGGTATGGAGCAGCATCGAACCAAACAGCTTAGCAGCTGCTCTCCAGTCTCTGTCCCACACCTTCCGGGGTTTGGAAGAGCAGGAGTCCAGGCCGCTCTAGCAGTCATACAGGGTTCAGGAAGGACCCAGCTTTCAGGAACTGCTAAATATTTGACCAAATTCTCTGTTCTGATTAAGCTGTGCTCAAAAAAGATGTAGGAATGTGGCTGTCCTCACCACAAGATAGAACAGCCTGAAGCCTGGCATGAATGGGATTCTGGACGCCAGGGATCAGCAGCAACATTCTGGTTACTACACCCTTTTGCCGGGGGGAGGGGGGGCAGGAGTAGGTTGGAATCGGAGGCTTTATGATGGTTCTTTGTAAGGCTTGGGCAAAATTTTTGGCCCGAGCGTTGCAAAATTATATGGAGGGCCGAGTAGGGAAGGCTGTGCCTCCCCAAACCAAGCCTGGCCCCACCCCCTATCTGACCCCCCACCCATTTCCCACCCCCTGACTGCCCCCCTCAGAACCCCCAACCCATCCAAACCACCCGCTCCTTGTCCCCTGACCGCCCCCTCCAGAGACCCCCCTGTCCCAATCCCCCCGTACCTCCCCATCTAATCCCCCCTCTTCCTTGTCCACTGACCCTCCCTACCAACCCCTCCCTACCAACCCCTCCCTGTCCCCTGACCGCACCCCCAGAACCTCCACCTCATCCAACACCCCCCCCCCCATGCTCCCTGTCCCATGACTGCCCCCTTGGACTCTATGCCCCTTATCCACCACCCCCCCCAGCCTCCTTACCTCTGAGCAGCATGTCTGGCAGCCTCACAGTCTGCCGGAGCTAGACACCCTGCCCCACAGGAGCTCGCAGCCCCAGCCCCTTGCCGTGCCACTCAGAGTGGCAGGAGCTTGCAACCCCACCGGAGCCAGCCACGCCACTGCAGTGCTGCCCAGGAGCAGCGGGCCAGAGCATTGGTGCGCTGAGGCTGTGGGAGAGGGAGAACAGCAAAGGAGGGGCAATGGGGTAGCCTCCCCAGCCGGGAGCTCAGGGACTGGGCAGGATGGTCCCGTGGGCCAGATGTGGCCTGCGGGCTGTAGTGTGCCCATCCCTGCTCTACATCAATGGAGTATTTCCCCCAATACATTGCCCAGATCCACCAGTTACTAACCACTTTATGCTGACGTATCGCAGTTGTGGACATGAATCTGACCTGTTACTTAAACCCTGTATAAACCCGAATGTTCAGATGTTTTATTTTACTTGGATGCAATAGTGAGCTCAGATGGAATAATGCAGAAGAGGAGGGGATTAGGGCATGTTTGCCTAGGACCACAAAATACATGTAGCCAGTCCTACAAAGAGCCCTCATAAAAAGTGCATCAGGATGCAAAGGCCACAGTGTTCCACATGCTTATCGGAGGAGCTGGGACTTGGAGGACCTTTAATCTAGGCTCTTGCACAGGCATGAATGTCATTGTGAGACAGGGTACAATCTAGTCTATAAAGCAATACTTCTCTGCCTCTGCTCATGCTCCTGTAAAGTGAGGAGGAAAAAAAACCCCTACTTTATAGGGGAGTTGGGAATGGCATTAGTGTTTTCCCAGTGCTTTGAAGATTTTAGGTGCTATGTAATTACTAACTATTAGAGTTAATAAGCTTAACAGCTCCTGCATTTCTCCAGGCATTGCTTTCCATTTTCTTGTGTGTGATGTTATGGAGGGAGGGGTTGAGGGTTTCCAGACCTCAAAGGCAAATTGTCCTTATTTACCACCTGATCAGAGTGACTCTTGAGCATCTGAAGTCTTGTGTGTGTTCTGAGATTGCTCCTGGATGTGTTTCTCTCATGCAGAATGATAGCTTAGTTTCCCCTTTTCTCATCACTCTACATGATGCATTGCCACTCATCCACATCCAAGCATAGTGGAGATGTTGTACAACAGAAGGATTATAAATGGTACAATTGAGTAGATTTGGCTTACATAATTAGAAGGGGCATTTTTTAATTATTTTTTTTAAACCTCATTTATGGAGATGAATTTGATATCTCTCATTTATAATAAAAGGGTGAGTGAGTTTCAATGTGGCCATGACACAGAAAGTAAGACAGAAATGGACTGCTACGTTTTTACCTCAGGCATTGAGAGGTTTCTAAAAATCATTGTAATGCTTTTGGGTATAATACCCAGTACAATGGCTATATTGGGATTTAGTTAAAAAGAGGAGGCTAACATACTGCATATATAATCAGATGAGCAAAATTCATCCCAATTAATATTTTACAAGTAAGATTTTTTTATTCTTGTTAACATTTTTATAGCAGTATAGGAGGAAAAAAGTAAAAATGCAGACTTTAAGGAAAAAAAGAGAGAATCTAGGTCCTTTTATATTAATTCACATTCTTATCCCTAAGGCATCTAACTATGTGCCAATGAAGAAAGAAAATGTAAAATGCACTGTGAGGTTTTAATAACTTATGGTATATTCAATGTACCTTCTTCACTCACCACCAGATAGGTAAAAAGTGACTAATATGAGGATGGGGGAAGAGGAATACAACTGTTGTAGCATAATTCACATACTTCCTAAACCTCCCCTTCTGAGCCTTCCATCCTGTCGCCAAGCCCTGACTCCCATGTTTCTATTGTTAAATGCTAGCTACAGTTCTATATTCTGACCCCAGGAATTCTGTCAGTAAGAGATGTCAAAGCTGGTAGAGCTTCTGTTATCTTTAATGCTGTTAGTTAATCATGGGCTTCAAGCATTACCATTGTTTGACGTCTATCACTGAAAACATTCCCGGAATCAGATGATCATAGTATTACTATTGGTGCTTCACTGGGTCACCATGTCACATTGTCCTAGGGAAACAATTGCAACAAATGAGTTAAAACTGCCTTTAACTTGTACAGAGGGTTGAATTATGCATATTCAATGAAATCCTCAAAACTGTGACTTCTGAAGGGAACCCTACAAATGGATCTGATCCAACACCTGTTGAAACCCGTGGGAGTCTTTTGACTTCATTGGGAGTTTAATCAGAGCCTACTTGCTAAGTCTTTAATTTTAGCTTTTGAAAAGTATGGTAGCAACTTTTTGAAAATTGAACTTGCTGGACAGAAGGATTTTTTGTCACCTGGTTGCACAAGTTAATGTCCGCTCTTTTCTATTTAGCACAGAACTGGTGAAGAAGACACTTTATATTAATTGACTGGCAAATTCATTATTGCTAATGCTTTCTGTGCTCTTCCTTTTATCTCAAGGTCTGATAATGACTGTAAGTAAACCTTGTTACTTTGGAAACATGCTGCTTGGGATTGTGGGAGTGGATGTTAACCTGGCATATATCTTGGAGGATGTCACCTATTATCAAGATTCGTTGGCTTCCTATACATTTCTCATAGACAATAAAGGTGATTTTGTGGTTCAGATACATAAATACACTATCTTCCTGTTTGGTGAAATTAGACTGTAGAAAACCAACTCCTTATTCTGCTCCTTGTTTGTAACTAGAATGATAAAGTGAACAGTGCTGTTTCTCAACAGATTGTGTCAGTTGTTTTGCTGTTAAACAGAACTACTCATTGTATATAAGCAGATTTATGGTTTGCATTTATTATGTAGGAGTCTTAATATACAAATGTTGCTATGAAGTCGATTGTCTTCACATTTGTAGGCCGTAAAGTCAAAACTATAGCTTTGCAAATAAATTTGTTTATATTAAAAGCTTTTTAGCTTTTTATGGTGTGGTCATTTTAGCCATTTTTTGTTTATTAATTTACACGGTCTTAAAATTCTGTTGGCGTTAAGCTGCTTTATGATGTGTGTGGTAGGTTACTGTTAGGGTAGTTTAAGTAAATTGGAGGACTTTCATACATGTAGTCAATATACTTGTTTTTATGTTTTCTCTCTGCTTATTACATACTGAACCAATACTTGTACTAAACAAATTTTTTGTTCTTTTTAGGGTATACTCTTATGCATCCATCCCTTACAAGGCCTTATTTGCTGTCTGAACCACCACTTCACACTGACATCATACATTACGAGAACATTCCAAAATTTGAATTGGTTCGGCAGAACATCCTTAGGTAAGGAAGAACCGAGACTCAAGTCTTAGCTTGCTAAAATCAATGATTCACAGGACTCAGAAGTGTTTGTACAAACCCCTTTAAATAGGAGCTACTTTATAGAATTATTTTTACTGTGTTTAATATTTCTATTGCAATAATACTCAGAAATCCCGGCTGGGATCAAGGTCCTCTTCTCTTACTAATGCGGGACTGTGTTTTCTATCACATTGTCCATTCTATCCTTAAATGTTTCCACAGCTTCCTTTGGGAGACTCTTCCAATCTAATAGAAGAGCTGATTGTTGTGATGTTTTCCTGGATGTTCAGTCTGGATTTTTCCTTCCTATATTTCAGACAGTAATTCCTAGTTAACACCCTAAATACCTAATCTCACTCCATGGGGTTCAAATAAGTAATCAATCTACTATATGCATATCTGCTGCTTGAATTTTTCCCTCAATCCTTCCAGACCCCTATCGTCCTATTAATAATTTGTGCAGTTCTTTTCTGAACATTCTCCAGCATTTAGATCTTTTTCACTGTCTCAGGTGTGGTTAGACAGGCCATTTGTCCAGTTTTAAGCCAGGCAATCATCTTTGTCTATGGTGTCCTGTCTGGTATTGAGACAAATCATGTCTGATTTTGTCTTTGGTCACGGATGAGGGGCATTATTTTGAAGAGTGCTCTACTCCGCCCCCACCAGCTTGAAGTTGTATGCACTGTGTTCATGATGTCACACTGGTGGGGCTCAGAGCAATGCGCTATTCAAAATGGCATCCAGGCAGTCACACCAGTGGGGGCATGGTGGCGCATTCTTCAAAATGGCGTCCTCCGTGCAGCACGACTTCACACACACAATGCATGCAAAGTCACACTGGCAGGGGCGGAGTCACACTGACAGGCATGGGCCCATACCATTACTGGAAGTGCTGGAATGTCTGATATTCTGGGGATGCGGCAGTGGCACCCTCGGAATAGTTGCACCATATCCAGAAAGGCCCTGATCCTAATCCACTGAAGTCCTTGGGAATCTTTCTGTTGACTTCAAAGGGCTTTTGCGTGAAGCTTGGCTTATACTTAAACTGCTAAAGCGGCTCAGCTACACCGCTATAGGATTTCAGTGTAGACACTCGCTGTGGCTACAGGAGGGGTTCTTCCATCAACGTAGTACTGTCTGTGCAAGGGGTTAGGTCTGCTTAACTGTGCTGCTCAGGGGTGGGGATCTTTTACATCTCTGAGCGAAGTAGCTGGGTTGACCTAACTCGTTAGCACATACCTGGTGTTAGACATATGAGGAGAAACTCTTCCCTGCTTGGTGATGTGATGCCTCTATGTGTGCAACTTCACAGAACAGAGGCACATCCTCTATTCTCAAGTAGAGGTTGAGGCGACAGTACATGATTTAGAGAGAGAGAGAGAGAGAGAGAATCTGGCATTAGCCTATTTTGCTGGATGTTGCCACACTGCTTAACCATGTGTGATTTGTTGTCCATTTGGGCCCCTTCACTGTTTCTACTTCTCAGTGTTCTGCCTCTCACTGAATATTTGCATTTTGAGTTATTTTTTCTTGTTGAATCGCAATTTTTCTATCTTTATTTCTAAATTTATAATCCTGAAATGCCCCAATAAAAAGAATAATAGTACTTAGCACTTAAGTAGAGCCTTTCATCTTCAAAGAACTCTATAAACCTCAGTCTTCACAACTCTTTGCTAAAATCTGTAAGTCTCCTGATTCTCCACTTGCAGATGGGGAAATGAAAGAAGGTGTTAAATGATTTGCCCAAAGCCACAGAGGAAATCTGTGTCCAAATCAGGCTTAGAACATGGGAGCTCCTGACTTGCAGTTCTGTGAATGTACAACTAGCTGAGCTCTCTTTATAAAACACATCATTTAGATATTACAAATACTTGCTTTGTCTTTGAGAAAGTGTGTATGAAGGACTAAGCAAGAGTTTTGTGTAATAACCATGACTTTCTAGAAAGGGTAGTTGAACTATAAATGTACACTAAGTGTAGAATATCAAGGGCAATACAATACGTCCTTCCCCCAATTTAGAGCTAGTTTGTGGGGTTGTCACCAGTTCTGAGCAAAGGACAGCACATAGTTTTCTGGTCCCAGGAGCAGACTATGGTCTGGATTGTGACTTGGAGAGTCACAATCTGTTGCTTTATTCCTGCCTTGCTCCAGGGGACAAGTAGTCTGTGCCAGCCACAAATCTGTTGCAGATTACTTGCACTGGGATGCTAGGTCAGCTGTGCAGGCCAGCACATTGGGAGCCATGGAGCAAAGACTGCATGTGCCCACTCACCTGAGTTGAAGGGGGTAGTAGCAATGCCATAGAGGCTGCCCTCTCTCTCTGATGCTACTACTGGTGATATATGTAGCTAGGTATGGCAATACGAGGGGGTCCTTGTGACCCCATACTTCCTTGCATCGGTATTTAGCACGTCAGGAGTGCTCTGTTAAAATTCTCTGTATGGAAGATGGTTTGATGTTTTCTAGAATTATTTTTTTTTAATTCGGCTTGCTATTGAAATATAAATCTGCTCAGTGGGCTAAGTGTTTAGTGTCTTTATTGAGTAGCAGTGTCAATTCCGAAAAACCCAGACAGTTTAATTAGACAGGATTGGTGTTCTCTGCTTACAAGAAGCTCAGAAGTAAGGTAATATTAAAACTGAATGTCTGGAGTCAAGTCAGCTTTGAGGTCAGTGATGATAACATGGGGAAACTAAGACTACACCAGCTTGGTCAGTGCCTGTTAGGGTGGCAAAGTTTCAGACACTGTAATTTTAAGGAGCTAGCTGTTCTCCTAGAAGGAGGAATACACAAGATAAGGTGGTGAGGTTGTTTTATGTTGCATGGGGATGTGATCATTTGTTTTATTGTTTAAATAAATAATTTGGAAAGAGGGCATAGGTGAGCTTGATATGGTTGTTGGACAGGACTGAGGTGGGGTGTGAATGAGGAAAGGGTGGAAAGTAGTTTACGTAAGTGCTTGGCTAACTGAGTTCTGGTAAAATGGTTAATGTTGCTGGTATTTTATTATATTTATTGTATTGTTAATGGTGCCTTAGGGTGCCTGGAGCCTTGGATAAGTGGCTCTTTTGTTTTAAATCTAAATAAAGAAATTAATATAATACTTATAATTATCAAAATGAGTCAAATGCTGAAAGAATTATCAAGAAAAGACTCCATGAAAAGCTAGCTTACCAAGTAAAAAACAACCAATTTGGGTTTGGGAATAGTGCAGGAGAAGTACAGGGAGAAATGCAAGAAACTGCATTTAGTGTTTGTGGACTTAGAGAAGGCTTATAGCAGAGTTCCCAGAGAACTGATATGGTGGTGTCTGTTGTTGCACAACCTTCGGAGGCATATGTTCAGACTATTATGGACATGTATGAGGGTAGTACAAGAAGCAGCAGCAGCTGCAGTGAGCCATTCACTATGAGAATGGGTCTACATCAAAGATCAGTCTTAAGCCCATTCCTAAATGTGATCGTGATGAGCACCTTGATGCAGGAGATTAGGGGAGAAGCTCCCGGGAATATGCTTTTCACAGATGACATTTCTGTGTTGGGAAGATGAACATGAACTGGAAAGGTATCTAGAAAGACAGAAGGCTGCATTAGAAGAAAATTGTTTATAAATCAGCCAAAGGAAGACTGAATACATGTGAGTCTTCATTGAAAGGGACAACAAGAAACCAATAAAAATAGTATTGTTACAATAAGAATGTGAATGTTAGCAGTTGCATGAAAAGCATTTGTGCAAATGGAGGGAATTGATGGCAATTCTGTGTGGTAAGAATGTGCCAATTAAATTAAAGAGCAAAATAAGATCATGATTAGCCTGGCCCTGATGTGGGTTGGAATACTGGCCAGTATGGAAGAGAGAAGTACAACTACTTCATGCTGCTGGAATGAGAGTTCTCCCATGGACACTGGGTAAGACAAGGACTGACAGGTTACACAGTGAAATGGTATGAGCCAAGATGCGGGTAATCCGCCATTATGGAAAAGATAAGGGCACATTGACTGAGATGTCTGGGACATACAAGATGATGAGACATGGAGTATGTTGATCAGAGAGTATACAATCTAGTAGCTACAGGAGAAAGACTATAAGACCCAGAACAAAGTGGTTCAAGACTGAAGGAGGACATGAAAGAAGGTTGTTGTCAGCTTGGAAGACACACATAACAGGAATGTTTGTCCGCCTCAACTAGTATGACATGGTGAAGGGAAAAAAAACACAAAAATATGCTTATTAGCTGGGTAATGCTCCCACAACGGTCTCGGAAAAGTGCTTGTACACATTGTATTTATTCCCTGCACTCCAGCCCTACTTCTTAGTTCCATTCTTAAAGGCAATCATGGTATTAAAATACAGAAAACGCTTGGTCTTCAAGAGTAACTGACAATATCCTGTCCTGCTAACAAAAATGGAATTGGCAACAATACAGCATGATGTGCATGAACAGTTCTGGAAATTGTAATTTAGATCTAATTTCAAGTCTGTCCACTCTTTGTTCCTTTGAAATAGAGAGCTAATTAGTGCCATTCCAATAGCAACATTATCTCAAGACAGGACACACTACAATTATATTCTCTATGTACAGTGCTTAATTTGTGATGAAAGAGGTTATAGAGCTCAAGAAATTAGGTGCTGGGGCTCAGGCAATTTTTTTTAATTTTCATAATGGACACGGCAAGGCCAGAGGTGCCAGGGCTATGAACTGCCAAGCCTAGAGGTGCCGGGGCTTAGCCCTGGCAAGCCCCACTCAAACTAAACACGGACTATATGAATTATCAAGTAAAAATGTAGGAGCCAAGTTACCTCTGCATCATTTGTACTGAAAAAAGCCATTCTTATTCAAACTATACTACATTATACATGAAAGTGTAAATTAGCGTTAAAACAGATAAATGCATGAACAGAAAACCAAAGCATTCTGTTCTTTCTTAATTAAAATCAGGTTTTATCCCGCCCTTTCATGACTAATCATGCTTTTTGTATAAAAATGCAATAGATGGTTTTGTTTGATTCACAACTTTTTCAGTGTTGAATAAAATGTTGGATATTATTTGTTGTCACTGTAGCCTCCCTCTGGGCAGTCAGATTATTACAGTCCCAGTGAACTCCTCACTGTCTTGGCATGTAAATAAACTGAGAGAAATTGGAAAAGAGGCCTACAATGTTAGCTATGCCTGGAAAATGGTAAGAGATCTTACTTTTGAATGGTAGCATATAGTTTTAATGTATGTTAATATACTGAAGCTTGAGTAGTTTGAATTTTAATTATATAGAAACAGTATGAATGAGTCTCTTATTATGGTAAATAACCTCACATTCCATTGAAATTGTAGCTTTAAATTGATTATAATTTAATCCTCAGAGACACATGTATATAGGCATGTGTATAGTGAGTGTGCACATCCATTATATGCTATAGAATATATATGTACACACACACACACACACAATTATAGTACGTATTTTCCCAAGGTAAGAAAGTTTGTGCTGAACTATGTCACCGTATAAAGTCTTAGAGCAAAGGTCAACTAGTTGAACATATTTCATACAGAGACTCAAGATAAAAGTACAGACTTACACTATAGTGTTTCCATGTAGGTGGTTATTGTTAAAATGCTGATACTAACAAAAAAGAGAAAAAATAAGTTTAATTTTATTGGCCATTTTTAAACTAATCAGTGGCTGGGTTTTTTTTTTGTTGTTTTTTTTTTTTTTTTTTGGAGTGGATGTAGATAGGTGTCATTTTAAAAACCGAATTGTCCCGTTCTACTGTATGCTGCTCAGTGCAGTTAGAGAGAAAAGCCAATATGAATAAACTTCAACAACATTGTTCACAATCAAGACACTAAAATTTCCTTTTAAATATTAGTTGTAGTTATGCAAATACTGCAAACCCGTACATCTGTGTAGGGCATGAGTCTACCCTGTAACATACAAGGCTGAGTCAGGTACTCTCCTATTCATAGGTATTTTATTTTCAGTGCTGTGTCTTAGTTTTCCCCAGTACATATTTTGTATTTAAGTCAGATGCAATACTTTGCAGAAATCTCTCAACACCAATTAAAACAACAAAATATCCCCAAATACTACCCTCGGTGGAGCAAAAAACTCCTATGCATAATCTAGATGAATTCATAATTGCTAGATTTTTACAGAATAAAATCAATTAGAATGGAATGGAAGCTAAATGGAAGCTTTTAATTCTGCTGTAATCGTTAGATCATATTTAATGTGGCAGGCCAGCATCATTACCTTGAAGAGAAAAGAGCTATTCCTATCTTACCCGGTTGCAAGGGGGAAAAAAGATTCTAGCAGCCCATTCACTTTTCTGTTTATTTTGTGAACAGATCTGGGTACTTATCTTGACCAAGGGAATAAGAAACGATCTAGATATGATCCAGGCAAATTTTCCTAATACCAAGAATAATTGGCTAATTACTTTGTGTCAACAAACCTAGCAGGTACTGGTGGATCATTTCCCTAAATTAATTTAAATATAATCTAAGAGATTATGCTGCACAGTTTTAAAAGATTAAATCTGTCGTCATGTACCAAAAATACACGTAGGTGTATTCCTGGAGCAAGTGTTGCCTTGTCGAAAGGTTGTATTGAATATCAGACAGCCTTACAGTCTGGCAGTACTACTGCCAAGTTTTTCTAACCTGATGCATTTAGAAAGTGTTCAGACCAGCAAAGCAAGTAATCCATCCAACACAAGATTGGAGGAATAATGATGATGTCCTTATATTATTGTTAAGTTTCAAAATGGGAAACAGGCTACAAAGAGGTACACTGTTTTCATTTGTGAACTGCAGTTCTCTTGCCCGTAATGTAGTTTCATGAAGTATCCACACAAAAGCATCAGAATTTAAATATATTTTTTAAAATATGAAAACAAAAAAATGTTCACTAAGCATCAACTTTGAAGAAGTCTCTTTTTTTAAGTATAACTCAGTGGCTTTAATACACTTGGGATAACTGATCAAAGCACATACCTTAGTGATGTGTACTGTACTGCTGCCATTGGAAACCCTTAAGTCTAAGGCCTCTATCTTGCATTTAGAACGGTTTGGATACGCCCCCATGCAGCACCTTCCCACAAAGTTATCTGTGCAGGATCAGGGCCTTACTCCTGGCATATGCAGAAATTCAGCTGTTTCTAGAGGTGATTAATTTCACAGAGAGAGTGGGGAATGTGCTGCTTTGGAGTATGGGTAAAGGTGATGCCACCTTCCAGTGTAAAAGAAACTGAGGAATTAAAAAAGGAGGGAGCGAAGGGGATCAATAGAAAATCAATTTTATAAAACCTCCAACTTGTTTTCAGTCTAATTTTTAGTCCTTGTTTTTCAGGCCCAAGACACATCCTTCATTCTTTGTGTTGTGGTAATACAGCCAGAAATACCTGTTAAACAGCTCAAGAATCTGAACACCGTTCCTAGCAGCAAGCTACTGTATCATCGACTGGATCTATTGGGCCAACCCAATGCCTGTCTGCACTTCAAGCAGCTGGCGACATTAGGTACAACAATCCCTCAACTCATCTTTATCTCATGCACATTTTTGTAGAGCTGGTTGGACAATAGAAAACATCTTTAATTACAATACTTGCGAAATTGTTTCTTAAAAAAAAAAAACTTTCAAGGGAAATTTTCTATCCTTCTTCACTCTTTTTGATTATAGCTAAACTGTGCAGCCCTTAGATTGTGGCACTTAGTCACCTGAGTATTCCTACTCCCAATTCGTGGGCTGCTCGTGTGAGTAAGTGCTTACTAAAATAAATGAGTTGCTCAGCCTAATTCTTAGGACTTTGCGTTTATGCAAATTTTCCCACAGACATAAATATTTAATATCATCCATCTGTGTGAAGAAATCAGAAGATATAGCTTATGAGGAAGACAAAATTGTAATATTATTTGAAGTCTTTTAATGTGAGATTTTCCAGACCTCTTAAACCTACATACAAATTTCAAGTTCAATAGAATGTCTTTCTATATATCAAACTTTGTAATCAACTCAATTAATTTCAGTATTTGCATTGATATCATGAACAGAAGGATTTGGCCTCAGGATTATATGATAATGCAAGTTTCAATATGTAGAAAGGAGAGAACATATTACAATCCTTTTAAGAAAGATGAATCTAGAGGTTGTATACAAGTTTGAAAGGTTGCAGTCTTACACATTTGAAGATTAAAATTCTGATTTCTCCCTGAGTTTAAACTAAATTACTCATAAACAGAGTAACCGTTCATGAAAAAGGATGTAGACATCATTGTTAGACAGCTCAGCAATGGCATCTGCTCATTGTGTTGTTGGTGCTCAAAACAGCTACTAAGATATTTGACTATATTACAGAGGAACTAGATGATGATATGGAAACTATTCACTACATTCTTGTCTTGAATATAGTGCCCAGTTTTGATGAAAGGGAATGATGTAATGATCTCACCTTAGGAAAGATGTGATATTAATAGAAAAAATCCAGGAACGCATGCCAGTAATGTTGAGAGATTCAGTATGAGAGAATATAATTGATCCAGACAGTTTAGTCTGGAAAGCTGATGAGGAAATACAACAGAGGTTTATTAAACGATGACTGGGATAGATAAGGCTGCTAGATGTGCAGTGGCAAGTTTTGGGAGTGTGGGAAAATGGATAACCTTTCCTTTGTGTAAGCATTGTCTCTCTAAGGTGCTGGGAATTTCTTCCCCTGAAGACAGTTGCACACTGAGAAAAACAATAAGATGACCAGTATGTGCTTCACCTTTATCAAATAGTCAAGAAAAAAAACAATTTCTCAGCATCCTAGCCCCTGCATTATCACTGTGTGATTTTTGTTCGTTAATGTTCTGTTTTGGCTTTGCCTTTTAAACATCACATTTCTTGCTCAATGAAAGCATACACCCAGACTGTTCCGAGCATCTCTTGTAGTAACTGTTTTTGCCCCCTACTTCATATTAACAAATTCCCTCTGTCAGTTTTGTCAGACTTGTGGTTTTTGTGCCTCTCCCTGTGTTAATGACCTGAAAGTCACAGCTGTTCTTTGAGGGGGCCTCTGCATAGTCCCACCTAAACCTAGTTTTCTCTCAGAGTTCTTTGAATCTCATCATCTTCCCCATTTTCCATATATTGTGCTTACCTTCACAACTTATTTGTATATTTTATCAAGTCATCCCTTCACGCTACCAATGTCAGCCTTCATCACACCTTCGTCAGCTTCTCTTGCCAGACCTTTGCACTTTTTGTCCCAGGGCTAAAATCACCATTAAGCCACTAACTACCCTGTCTTCAAGAGCCTACTCTAAGATTTGCTTCCTCTGCAATGCCTGCAGAATTCTGTCAGCTGATAATAGCTAGACAGGCAATGAAGTAAGGCTGCTGTTACTGATCTGCTTGTTTCCCTTAAGAAACTGAAACCACCACCACCTACAGCAAGACACTCAAACCCTCGCTACCTTACAAAAAGATGCACATAACCAGCCTGTTCAAAGCCATGCTCATCTGACTGTGAAATAGACATTTTATTGTGACCCATGTATCTTGCATTGTAACATTCCAAAGTTTGAAATGAAAAGTAGGTTTCAAAACAAAAGAGGACGTGATCTGTGCTTATAAGTCTTACTATTATTATTTGGGAGGATAATCCTCATGCTTCCAGGCAAAAACTGGTGATCAGCTTGTGTCAGGAAGAGATTCCTTACCCTCTCTACTATAGTGCTGTGCCTTCATTGTATGGCTATACTCTCGGATAGGATACTACATAAAAAAAAATTGGTATGCTAATGTACAACTTTTTTTTTCTTCTTTCTGTGTGTATAAATGCATCTTACTTCTGTTCCATTCTATGCATCTGATGAAGTGGGCTATAGTCCACGAAAGCTTATGCTGAAATAAACTGGTTAGTCTCTAAGGTGCTACAAGTATTCCTCGCTTTCTTTACATAAAATGGTGTTCTGTGATAGGATGGCCTGTACTGTATACCGAACATAGTGCTTTGTTTTTAATTCTCTAATACTTTGTTATTTCAGAAAGTCCCACAGTAATGCTGGCTGCAGGTAGCTTTTCTTCTCCGTATGAACATCTGAGCCAACCTGAGACCAAACGGATGGTGGAACACTACACGGCATACCTCAGCGACAACACGCGTCTTATTGCTAACCCGGGGCTTAAAGTATGCTATTTAAATCCCTCTTCTCCCTCCCCTCCCCTGTCCTGCCCTTATTGGTCACCATGATAGTCCCCATTTCATGTGTGTCCTTTAGGTTGGCTCTTGGCCTATGGGAGTGTTGGGCATGTAGGATACTAGGATTTTCGTCTCTTGCTGCAGAGACACTGTGCTCAGCCCTCGGGATGGATGAGTGTGACCCCCATTGAAGAACAGTAACCCCGCTGGCTTGGAGAAGCAGTGTGAACTAGGTTGAAAGGGAATCCTGTCCACTCCTCAGCTGGGTCGATGGGGACTATGATATGAGGACTTCAAGGGTGGTGGAGAAATTGGAGCGGGGAAGGAGCTCAGAGGCCACAGGGGTGGGAGGAGGGATCCTTTTCCCCAGGAAGAAAGTTTAAAAGCTGCAATTAGAATGAACAATAAGCAGAACAGTGCTGTAATAAACGTTGGGTCAGAGGATACCTTTGTGCATTTAAATGAGAAAACTTTGTTTTATGTACAAACGGGGGAGTATTTACATTTACCTTGTGAGAAAAGAAAATGTTAAAAGCTGTGCAGATAATAACAATATTTCATTATAACAAGCTTTTTTTCTTTCCTTGGAATTTGCTAGATCCATTTGGTGTGAGAAGATTTTAAAGAAGTAATTGGGTTTAGATTATCTCTGATAGGTCTTTAGGAAACCCTGCAAGCAGCTTATTATCTTTTCATGCAAGTCTTAAAGGAACCCTGCTAGGTTAGTCTTTGTTTTGCAGTTCTCTGTCAGAAATGAAGTAATGGCTACCAGTCACGTCACAGATGAATGGATGACACAAATGGAAATGAGTATCTTGAACAGTTACATTGTCCGCCGTTACATAGCAACGCCCAATGGGGTGCTCAGAATTTATCCTGGTTCTCTCATGGACAAAGCATTTGATCCCACTAGGAGACAATGGTGAGTTTTAGGGTCCCATTATCAAAGGTTTCAGAAATCTTAGAGGGCGATAATATTGCACTGGGGAAAATATTTCATGTAGGATTAGTAGAAAGGTCATGTTTGTAAAGGATAATGAAATACATTTATAATTAAATAATGTATATGCTCAGTAAAACATATTGTGTTTCATACTAATTTTGCTAGAATCTTTATTTGCTGTAAATCATAACTCTATTGTGGTAGTTTCTGTTTCTTATCCCTTTGTACAGCATACAAATAAAAATATTTACACATGAAACTAAGGTCCATGCTGTTACTGTATTCATCCTTAAGGATCTATCAGCATTAATTTCAGCTCCTCATGGCAATTTTGGTTATTGATACTTTATGCAGTAGTTTTTGTTTGCGGTGGATTTTCTTACTGTATTTCCAAATAGGAATTGTCTGGCTAAGTCCATAATTAATAGCTGCAGTTATATGATTTAGGAATATATATATAAACAAATGAGATTTGACATGAGACAACTCTTGAGTGTATTTTAACATATGCTTTGTTAAAAGAAGCCAGCCAGGTGGTGCTGCAGTATGGCTCTGAACAATTAAGTTAGAGACTGGGATAGATAAGTAAACTTAGGATTCCTACCCTGTGGCTCTACCAGCACGGCTCTAAATCACTGGTGGCATTGCTAATTCCACAGCTCCACTCCCCCATATCTCCCCTGAAAAATAATTATGATAGTTCTGGACTTGGAGTATTCCCCTTTCGTTTGGGTCTTTTTCCTCTCCAGTGTTCAATCATTTACATTTTTGTAGTCAAAATACTGAATGTAAATTTAAGATTTTTCCTGTAATTTTTCTTTTCAGGCAATTAGATGGCTTTGTGGAGCTCACACAATAAATGAACTGTATACAGCAGTGGTGGGCAAACTGAGGCCCATCAGGGTAATGTGATGGTGAGCCGCGAGGCATTTTGGTGACGTTGACCATCCGCAGGCACAGCCCCCCACAGCTCCCAGTGGCCGCTGTTCACCATTCCCGACCAATGGGAGCAGTGGGAAGCGACAGCCAGCACTTTTTTGCGGCCCAGGTCACTTTAGCTGGGAACGGCGAACCACAGCCAGTGAGAGCTGTGGGGGGCCAGGCATGCGGACAGTCAACATCGACAAAATGTTTCGCGGCCCACCCAGATGACCCTGATGGGCCACATGCGGCCCGCAGGTTGCCCACCAAGGATATACAATATTTACAAACACCATTTTTCCTTTATTTAGAAAATAAATGTTTGTGTGTGTGAATATAGACTCCTCTCCCCATCTCGGTGTTCCCCTTCCACATCGGAGTAAAGGGACTCTATCAACTTGAAAGCTAATAAATTCTTTAAAAATTAGGAGTCATTTCAGGTATTGTCTATGACACGGTCTACCAGCTGTTGTGATTTTTACATTCACATTTTTCTTTTCCTGGTTCCTGGGTAAAAAAACCCACACAAACAACAAGGGAAATTGTTTGGCTATAAAACAGACAACAGTGAAATTGTCCCTGCTCAAAGCGATGTCAGATGTGCAAACTAAATAAATTGGAGAAAGAGAGAGACAGTTTTACTTTCTCCTCTTACAGTCAGAGAATCTGGAGGTGTTATTTGTCACAATAATGTTAAAAAATTCTGATGCAAGTGTGAGTTATTTTAGGTGGCAGTAACCCTTCATATCGATAATGTTTAATATTCATTTTCTAACAGCTTTTTAAATTTGCACCTGTGAGTTTTGTTTATATAAAAGAACACTTTCTCCTTTTCTCTTATATTTTCTACAAAGTAAATTTAACCACACTTTGTTCATGGATGTATGTCCCAGTTGGTTTTAAAATCAAACATTATTCAGAATAAGATTTGATTTAAATAATCTAAATATTTTACTTTTCTTTAATGTCTTTGTATAGAATAACATAGTATGATTTTTAATGTTGAGTAACATTATCCTACTGAGTTAGCCTGTTTTGGGCCCTAATCCTTTCACATAAAAACTTCTACTTAACTTCCAACATGGTGAGCTGTCTCTTTGACTTCAGTAGTGCTGCTTACAAGGCATTCAGTTAAATACTTGTGTAAGCCTTGTTTTTTATATTTAAAATTACTGGGTTTTGTTCATAAATAATGCTTGATTTGTTTTTACTAGGTACTTGCATGCAGTGGCTAATCCCGGGCTAATAACTTTCACCGGTCCCTATTTAGATGTTGGAGGAGCTGGGTATGTTGTTACCATCAGCCACACTGTTCATTCTTCAAGGTAAAATTTCATTTTGGATATTTGATTAATCCAAAAATCAGTGAATTGACTTGTAAAGACATTGTTATCTGTGATTAATTATTTTTGCTAGGGCCCCAATAAGCCAGGTGCTTCCCAATGGAAGCAAGCACAATGCTTGTCCCAAAGAGCCTTAAGTAAAATGGAAAGACTGTACACGAATGCAAGGGAAACATCCAATTGAAGCTCTGCTTTTGGAAAATCCATCCTGGGGGAGAGTTGCACAGATTGATCTTTTGGAGGTTTATCAAAACTTGAATTATAAGAACAATTTCCTAAAAAGTTTGTTGTGCCTGAATGTGATTATGGGTGAATGGGAGTAGAGATCTAATATACATAAAATGTAGACATGGAAAAAAATGTCCCTTGAATCAAGAATTTTGGTGTATGTACCCCCCCCCCTTGCAGTTGTTAGCCTTGTGTTATGCCACTAGCTTTTTCATGAGGATTTTTAGAAAATAAGCCCATCTTCTAGTTAAACTTCTTCTGTGTACGTTTGATTACATCCTTTCCCCTCTACTTGAAGGAGAAACTTTATCTTGTTTCATGTGTGTACTTTCTCCAAGTCCGGGGTTGGTAGCCTTTGGCACGCAGCCCATCAGTGCAATGCGCTGGCAGGTCATGAGACATTTTGTTTGTTGTTCTAGTTTACTTTAAGTTCTCAAGTACAGCACTGTGGCAGTGGGCTAAAGAGAACTTAAGATTTTTTTTAAAAAAAACACACACACACACACCTCCCAGCGTTTTCATTGGTGAGCCGTCTGCTATACAGACTCCAACTAACATCCCAGGAAGAAATTAGTTTCTAACATTGCTCTGCTAACTAGTTCGTGCAGCTAGCTCTGAGTTGGGGACATTCATGGCAGTGCTGTTTCTAAACACTAAAATATTGAGGCTGCTTTTAGTTTTTCTACAGAAATATGTAGACTTTGATCTTTCCCACAGCAAAACATCTGTCCATCTTCCTTGGCAGGAGCATCAGTCAGGGCTATGTAACTATGTAGAGCTTTTCGCATAGGGATTCATTTAAGAGAATAAAAGCTTCTTCTCTGAGGACGGAAATGTACTGGCTCTTCATAGTGATTAAAAAATAAAAAAATGATATTTCTGTTTTGGTTAATAAGAGACAGTTCAGATCATTTTAGGGAGATTTATATAGTTGTCATTGAGGCTCCAAGTATTGCTTGATCAAAAGGATATTGTCCCATGGCTTAAACCCCCAAATTAGGTTTGTGTTTGTGTTTAAAAAAACATTTCAAAGGCTTAATGTTTTCATTAGGAACAGCTATTCAGATTAAAACCGTTCCTGCTGTGTTTGAGACCAAATATTACAGCATTATGTTACCAGAAAGTGAAATTGCAAAGAGACCTATAAACAAAAGTGAAACTGATCCGTCTATCTCATAGAACTGCAAAGACCTTGAAGGTCATAGAGTCCAGTCCCCTGCCTACACTAGTAGGACCAAGTACTGTCCCCTGACAGATTTTTTGCCCCAGATCCCTAAATGGCCTCCTCAAGGATTGAACCCTGGGTTTAGCAGGCCAATGCTCAAACCACTGAGCTATCCCTTTCCCCCAGTCAATTTTCATTATCCAAGCTGAATGAAATACCCCAAGAAAACAAGCAGCAGAAGTGAGAAGCTGTTTTCATTGTAATAATCTAAATTGTCATTAATAACAGAAGTTAATTTCCTCTTTCAAATATAATTTTTCACTTGATTGTGCCTCTTAACTTCTTCCATGCTCTCAGCCAGTGTGATCATCTTGTTCATCCCTTGCCAGTTGCACAATACTTGAACTTCTTCTATTGATGTTTGATATCATCAGAATACATCAATGAAATGACTGTTTCTCTCTTGTTCCTATTATATACAGTATAGTATTTGCTTCCAAATGTTGGGGGAAAAGACAATCTATGCACAAGATAATGTTTTTTCTAATGAGGAATACATCAGCTAATTGGAAGGGATTTAATTCCCCAAAGCGAAGTGTAGGAGATCCGCTTGTCGCCCACCTCAAGAACAGGCAGGAGAGTCCTTTGTGGCTTCACCAGTGTCCTTTTATTTATAGTGCAAACCCCCCTCCCCTCCCCCCAATGTACAGCTTTAATAGTTAGCTGAGGTTTAGCTCAGGCCAAGCCCTCACTTGGCTGGCCTCAGGAACAGTTAGCTCTGGCAGGCACCTAGCCTCAGCTACCTTCCTCAGCTCTACCAGCTCTACTCACTTCCCTGCACCTTCTCTCTCTGTCTCCTTCTCTCTCCTCCTCCTCCTCTCTGGGCTTCCTCCCCGCCAGGCTTTTATATCCCCTGGGAAGGCTACCAGGTGCATCTCATTTGGCCCTAATTAGCCCAGGGCTGCACTCTGCTAGGTAATCAGCTTCCCTAGCTTAGGGAAGCTGCTAGCAGAGGCTTTCCTGTCTTAAAGGGGTAGCAGGGCTGGCTCAGCAGTTCCTGGCCAGCACCCTGCCACAGAAGTTAAAATAATACTTTTAGAAGCCTTTTGTACGGCTTTTACAGAGAGAGGACATCTTCAGGGCATCATAGTTTTCCTTCTTGTTATGGTAGAACCAAATATGATTGTATGACACTGGAATCCTGTCTCCCTGAATTTTTTTATGATGAGAACAGTTTTAATGTAATGTATCTATTAAAAGACTATATGCTTCATATGTTCAAAGGGATTTTAGGTAAAATATAGCTATGGACAAAAAGTCTTAATAAGTGCTGTAGCTGGGAAAATATTTCATCATTATTTACCTTTACAGGATTAAACTTCAAGAGCTAAGTTAGCAAAACCATCCTATAAAGTGCCACTAGTAACATTTTTGAGAATGCAAACCTGTCTTTACACACTAACTGTGTTCTGAGATGTCTACCTGACTTGCACATGCAAATAGATATGATCTCGTGTTTCTGTTGATTTTTGCCCTCTCAAAATTAAAGGCACAGTTGTTGTGCGGGCTCAGTTTTGTGCAGGGAATGATTTTAGGATTGAGTGAAATTATGGATCTTGGGGCATATATTGTGGAACAGCATGAGCACGATCACATCATCAGGCCAGTTTTCCTTTAGATGGGTGGAGTCCTAGCACAGACAGGTTTCTTTAATCCACTAGAACTGATTGATCTGCTTTTTATTTGTGTGAAAAATCATCAGATGGTCAGCATCTGGAATATTGGCAAAGAAACCCCCGCTGCATCGTGGGGCCAGCTGTCCCATTCCTCTGGCTGGTGTATCTAGGCATTGTCACTTTTGATTCTGTCTTCACAGATGAACTTATTTTAAAAAGTTTCAAAATAGTATTACATGAAATAGCTCTGTTCTCCCATCAATATATATATGGGTTAAGGAGGATGAGGTTGAGGGCAGATCCGGGGCTGGGTGCGGCCCCACATATGGGTGCAAGGCCAGGAGCCAGGGCCATGGCTGGGGGCAAGACTGGAGCAGAGTTAAGAGCGGAACAGGGCAGGGTAGCGTGCCCTTCCTGACCCTCATGGGTGCTGGCCCAGGGCCCTGTGTGCCCCCCTTTCCCGAACATTCCTCCGCATCCCCCATAGGGGGGCATGGCCCACAGTTGGGAACCTCTCATATACAGTATCCCAATGAAGGGGGTCCCTCCTTCCTGCCACACCCTTTCAGTGCTCCTAGGAGGAGACCCTGTCAACCAAGACAGCCGCATTGGGATTTGAGGTTTAAATCCTGGCAGAGGGTGGAGGTGGGAAGAAGTTGCTATGCTATCTAGAAGAACCTGGGCTCAGGGAAGTTTACAGAGTGTCTAGGCTCCTCTCCTGAGAAAGGAAGAAGGATATGCCAAGATAGGGAGCTTTGGGAACACAAGTGATCTCCTGTTTGTTGTTTTGTGTTGGCATTCACAGGCTCTTAACCTGCTTTAAACAAATGCTGCTTAAGACTTCGCTGGTTTGGGCTTTTAGTGGAACAAGACCCCTCTAAACAAACCAAAACCCTAAGAGAGCATATTGTTTTGCTGTGAACTTTCTAACCGGCCACCCGTCTCTGGACACGAGCACTCTTGGGAGTACTGCACAGTTAATGGAGAAAACAGCACGGGTGGGAAAATAAAAGCAAATGGGGAATAGGAGAGCTTTCCATCATTGTTGTGAAAAATACTTTAGCATAGGCGCTCTCAGATTGTGTTTTGTAGGTCTTTGATGCATCAGTTGCTAAGGTAACTGTGTTCTTGTGCTGCTGGGCAAAATGGAGACACCAGCAGACCTCCACATATGGACAGGATACTGTAATTCACAGCAGCTGCTGCTGCTCTAAATCAGCCACAAAAACTGAAGACCCTCCTTTATTTCTGAATGTGAATTTTCACGACTGTGTCCAAGCGTGGTTTCTCTGTGCTGAAAAATTACATTCTGGCAGAACACTAACTAATGTGATTTTAAATGCAATTTACCCCCAGTATATATATGTCTATCATGTCAACTAGGACTCACCCCATGGTTAACCGTGATGAGCTTGATAGGATGTAAAACATGACAGTCTTTGTCTGCAAGGAGTGTTTAATATAGTATTAACTATATTTTCAGCCCCTAATTTACTTGTACCATTTTTTTTGCCAATTGACTTTGAGGTCTGTAGTCACACACCTCAGTGGTGTAAAAGCCAGAAAGGAGGTTTTGAAGAAATGCAGAAAATGTTGGGGGTGTTTTGTTTTGTTTTTTTTTAAGCGTGGAGAATAGTGTCATCTTGTGTTTTGCTCTCTGCTTTGTAACTTCCAATCTATTTGAAGTAATAAACATTACGACCAGAAGAGGGCAACCTCTCTTTATGCTAGAGAAGATTACACTTTAAAGAGTTTAAACTTTATAAGTAATAAAGGCAAAGCTTTGTATTAAGAATAAAAACAAATTCCCCCTTTCCCCCGGGGAGTTTCACATAATCTGAAGAGAGGTTTGTGTTCCCTTTGGCACAGTAGGAGGGTGAGTAAAAAGCCATAAAAATTGTAATAAGCCGAAGGTCTGCAGGCCACTCAGTTCCCTAGAAGCTGAAAAGATTTTTTACGCAACATCCTCCCCCAGGAAGCAGGTATTGCTCTGTAATTGGCACTGAACATAAGGGGGCTGTGAACTGTGGCGATGCCGGGGGGGTGGTCTTTTTGGTTTAGGGTATTTTTAACCCTAACTTACATTGTTATACGTGTAATGAAAGTAAATATCTGTTGGACCCTTAAATTATCTGCTTAAATCACTTCACCATGTTTGAGCCTTTCATCTCGCTTTCCAGCAAAGAATCACTTTGGAATAATGAAGACCAGATCACATGACATAAGGGAATGCCGTGGAAAATTAGTCGGTCTGGTATCTGAGACTTTCTTCTTCTCTACCAACTCTTGATATAGCGAGAGTGCACGTGATGTGCTCAAGCAAAACATCTGAAAGAAGGACTCACGTTCTTACTGCGCTTTCTGCTGTGCAAGGGAAACAAGCCGAATCACTAAGCAAATACTGGGTGGGCTGAATATAAATGAGCTCAAATGCAGGGAGATAACTTTGGGTTTCTTCAGCACTCAGCCATGATCCTGTTCCATTGTGGATACCCCAGGTTTAGCACATTAACTGGTAAAGGTAAAATCTAGGTTGGGGGCATTTTGTTCACCTAATCCAGCAATCGCATGTTAAAATGCAACTGTCCTGTTCACAGGGGGTTTCAAAATATGTTAGTTAAAACATTTCAGTAAATGTGTTTTTAAAATACCTTTTATCCTAAGCTAGATAAGCCTGATGGGGCTTGAACTACCCTTCTTAACTGGGTGCAGGTATGAGCCTGCGTGGTTGTCATTTCTATGCTTGAAGGGGGTTCTACGCCTGTCTGTATTTACTTCATATCGAACTCAGCCATCCAAAGTATTTTGAATGCTCAGTTGTTCATATAGTCCTCAAAACCTGCTTCTCTTTTTCTTTTTAGTGCACAAATGTCTTCGGGACATTCTGTGGCTGTGATGGGCATTGACTTTACTCTAAGATACTTCTATAAGGTTCTAATGGACTTGCTACCAGTTTGCAACCAAGATGGAGGCAACAAAATAAGGTACACCTTTGGGTTACTGAGTTGACCTTAGTCTTCCCTTTTCATGTGGTATATCTCCAAACATTCTGTACCTTGCTCTGGCTCACCCTCCTGTATTGCAATCTGCAGTCATTATCCTCATCAGGAGAATCTAGACTCTTGATATCCAACATTGAACTTATGTGAACAAACAGTAAAGTATATAAAGGGGAAATAATTCATTCTTACTTCTATTATTCAGGCCCGTAAATTCATTACAAGATGAACACATCTTCCATTCATTCCGTTACTTGTTCTTACCCGGGAATATTTTTAGATATTTAACTGGTGACACTGAAAACGTGAAAGAACAAAGTTTGTTTACATATGAAAATCGCACAATCCTCTTCATTGATTTGAAGTGTAAATATTAAGCATTATTTGTTTAAGTTTTCACATCAAATAAGTAATACTACAAATATAGTGTAAAATGCCTGGTCTCATTTTTGGTGCATAATTTTAACTTGGTGTGTGACCTATGCATGTCTGAATGTTTCATTTTTCCCTTGGCCTTCCACTGAAGACTCATGCATCAAAAATCCTATGGATAGAGTAGCTTGATAAAGTATTTTTGGAATACTTAAAGGAGACCTGGCATTAAAGTAACAATGTATGGGAGACCTTTTTTTATGCTGTGGTGTATAAAAAAGACCTGTCAAGGATTTTGGCTTGGGGGTTTTGTTTTGGTTTGTTTTTTTCACTTTTGTTTATGTTAAAAACAAATAATAATAAAAGGGATGGGCGCTTCATGCTTTTTTCAGCTTTGCAATAGCATGAATATCAAGTCTTGGGTTAAGTACTTTGCAGTAATTCTCCATCAGAGGACATAGAATTAGGTGCTGTCAGCCCTGGAAAGCGCTATGATGTTGAATCTCTTTTGGTTTTTTCAAAGCATATCTTCCAAGTGTTTGTCAGGCATTTGATTTTAAATTGGTGTCCTCAAAGCCAGACCCCCCCCCCCCCAATAAAAACAACCCAAAACAGTCAGACTGAACAGTCTGAATAAAAATTTCTCATTCTACCCAATCAGGATTCATCCCATGGTATTTGTGATCATAAATCTACCGGTTCACCAGTTGTCTATAGCATCTTCCAGGAAAAACAGCAGACAAGACCTGAATTTCTAATGTAAAACCAAAAGTTGGTTTGGAAAAACATTCTGTTAACTTTTCATGCCTCCTTATATTGCAAAGGGTACAACCCCATCTATTTTTTCCTGCAGGTTACCTTTAAAATTAGGTGTGTGTTTTTTCACATTTAGGAGATACAGTCAGGACTTTACACTGGACACACAGTTGTGGGAATTGTACACTTCTAAAGCAGCTCCTGCCTGTTCTCATGGCCGGAGGCAGGGGATGCATGCACAGCTGCAGGACCCAGCCAAAGCTACCGTTAAGCTGGGGGACTTTAGCTCTACTCCTCCTGAGTTCTTCGGCCAACATTAACCCCTTCCAATTTCCTTTCTGTGGCCACACATTCTTTTGATCTTTGCACAGACTAAACCCTCTCCCTGGATGCCTGCTCCTTTGCCTTCCTGTGTAGAACTGCTTTCTGTGTCTATGGTAACAGAAAGAGGGAGGGAGATAGGCATGCCATGCAGGGGGACTGCCAGTGAGGGAAAGGTCTTACAAGGAGAAGGAGGCTTAGCTTTGGTCTACACACATGAATAATGTAGCTGAAGTCGACGTACTTAGATCTACTCACTGTGGTGAGTTGACTGCTGCTGTTCCCCTGTTGACTTTGCCTGCGCCTCTCGTGGCGGCGGAGTACAGGAGTTGACGGGAGTGCGCTTGGAGGTTGATTTTTCATGTCTAGACTAGATGCGATAAATTGACCCCCACTGGATCAATTGCTACCCTGGTATCCAGTGGATAGTATAGACATAGCCTTAGGGTATGTCTATACCCACTGGGTCGGCGGGTAGTGTTCAATGTATCGGGGATGGATTTATCACATGTCATCTAGTTGCAATAAATTGCTCCCCAGACGCACTTCCCATCAACTCCGGAACTCCATCTCGGCAAGAAGAGGAAGCAGAGTCGACGGGGGAGCAACAGCGGTCGACTCGCTGCTGTGGGGGATTGCCAGGTAAGTCGACCTAAGATACACAATTCATGTAGCTGAAGTTGCGTATCTTAGGTCGACCCCTGCCCCCAGTTTAGGCTAGCCCTAAATCTCTGTAGAGCCAGAGAGGGAAGGAAACTGGAGAAAAGGGGTGATAATGGTGGCTGGGGAAAAGAGGGTGACAGGAAAGGGGCATGGGAGAGAAGGAAATTAAGATATTTGCCCTTCTGTAAGCCCTTTTATCAGAGGATCTCAAAGTGATTTATGAACATTATGGAATGACGCTTCCTAACACCCCATTTTACAGGTGGAGGGGCAAAGGCACAGATTACACGTTTGCTCCAAAGTCACTTTGGAAGAGCTGGGAATAGGAAGGGAAGTGGTGTGTGAATTAGGAGTTTAATGGAGATTCACGTTTTCATAAGAATATTAAGTGGAGGTGACTTCCCCTCATTAAAATTAAATTAAAATCTTGATAGTACTTTAAAGGGACAGTGTCTGGTGGAAAATTATAGGAGAGTTCTTACATTGGTTACTGTTAACATTTCAGGTTAAGCTGTTAGAACTTCTAAAATCTGTTGTTTTTCATTATTTATGCTATTGGTTTACTTTGTGCACTCCTCTCAAATTAGACAATGGAAATAAAACAAGTGGCCTTATTAATATGTCCAGTCAATTCCACCTCCAAATTCTCGAGTATTAGTACAGAGCTGCAGTACTGGTTGGTTGTAAACTTCAGGGAAACATTGATATGTTCTTTTAAAAACTATTTCCATTGAAATTTTAACTGATTTATTTTTAATGGCCAGGATTTTTGTTAAAGCTTCTTTTTTCAACCATATTTAACCTACCCATTTCTTTAGAACATAAAGAAACTTCATGAATAATACAGTTTGTTTATCTTGGGCAGGTGCTTTATTATGGAAGATAGAGGATACCTTGTGGCACACCCAACTCTCATAGATCCTAAAGGTCATGCTCCGGTAGAACAGCAGCATATTACCCACAAGGTTTGGCTAAATCCTGTTTTTGTTTTTTTCCTTTTTTGAAAGATTACGGAATGTACTGAAGTCACTTTTTATGCTTTTTATTTTATTTTTTTATTTTTTTGAAACGTAAAATTCTCTTCTTGTCTTCTCAGGAACCCTTGGTAGCAAATGACATTCTAAATCACCCAAACTTCGTGAAGAAAAACCTCTGCAACAGTTTCAGTGACAGAACAGTTCAGAGGTTTTACAAATTTAACACTAGCCTAGTGGTAGGTGGTGTTATTTTCTTGTTTTACTTTTTGAATGTATTTTGGTTGGGTTGGATTTACTTTGAAGGATGCAAGGTCAATCAATGCTGATCACCAGGAACAGCAAACAGAGACCCCCCAAACCAACTCTTTGTGAATGGCAGCACATGGTGGCACCATAGAAACGTAAAAGCAGTGGGCTAGATTGTACACACTTTGCTTGCATGAGTGGTGCCAGGGAATGTGAGTAGTTGCCAAGGGTTACATAATCTAGCCCAGAAGTAAGAGCTGAGACGTTATCTTCCCTATCTTTTATTAAGGTTTTTTTTTTTAATGTTGGTTTGGATTCTTCTGCAGTGGATACCAGCTCCTTATTTCTAGTCACCGACACTCTCATTTGTCACACACCCCTAGTGTTCACAGATGGGGTCTTCCTCTTTACTCCTAGCCTTTTCATTTGGAACCTTTTACACTATTAACTAGAGATGAACTATGAGGTAACAAAATAGAAAACATATCAATATGCACTTAATATAATTTGTTAACTTAAAGTCTTCTTACAAATCTCAGGTAAAGAAAGACTGGTGATGTTGTCTCATATAGAGCTTCCCCCTGTTCTTTATCTTGCAAACGGACTGTAATCTAATATTCTTGTTTGCAGTGTTGTTGTAGCTGTGTTGGTTCCAGGATATTGGAGAGAAAAGGTGGCTGAGGTAATCTCTGTTATTGGACAAACTTCTCTTTCACCCACAGAAACTGGTCCAATAAAAGAGATTACCTCACTCTTCTTGTCTATATAACATTCATGACAGCCATATGCTGTTGTACGGCATGTACTGACTACTATGTCACAAACCATCATTAAAAGATCACTGTGGAATAATGTCACATTGGCCACTGTCGATAGACAGGATACTGGGCTAGATGGACCGTTGGTCTGACTCAGTACGGCCTTTCTTATCTTCTTATGTTCTTAAAACTCAAGGCTCTGTGAGAGAAAGCTGCTGTTTAAACACACTTTTCTAGTAAAAGTGTCAAGAAAACTTCTGAAAGCTCAGGGAAATTAAGTGGATCTCTGTTAGAACAGGACAGATTTTAACATTTTACCTACAGTTGAAATGCAGAATGGGTTGGGGATCGGAGTGGGGGCAGGAGTTTTGTTGCAAGGAACATGCAGAGGACAGAAAGCAAATTTAGATTGCATTGTGTGAGTCAGAATCAGGAATGTTTCGGCTTTTCAAATAGTTCACAGCTGAAGTATATTTTTATAGTACATGTGCCAGCAAATAGTCAGCAACTTGTGATGGTGCCTGCCAGCCAGAACTGAATCTCTTTGTGAAGGTAACAGGTAATTGGCATCAGGGGCATGTGCAGGAATTTAAACTGCTTTTGTGGAGGGCATGTTCTGTACCTCCATCGAGGCCCCAGGGGCCAGAGGAGCAGCCGCTTCCCACCACTGCCCTAGGGGCCAGGGGAACTCTGTGCCCCCACCAAAATATTGGGGGGGAGCCATGCCCCTGCTTGTTCTCCTGTCCCTCCCTCCCTTCCCCCCCACGCACATCCTTGATTGGTATGATTGGGAAGGGAAGGGAGGAGAGATTTATTCAAATGAAGTATTGTCCGCTGTCAGGCAGGATACTTGACTAGAGACCATTATGGCACATCACCATGTTACAAGGTAAACTCCTTTCGGAAAGTGCTCTGTCATCCAGTACTGGCTCAGTTTTGCTCATCTCCCGAGCAGGCTGATGAGTTCATTTGTATGCCTGTTATCTGCAGAAAAGGCCTGCTACCTTCATGTTCCCTCATCGTTTTTGCTTCAGCTTATGGTTCTGTAAATGTGCTTGAGGAGGGGGAAAGATTTCAGCTCACTAGGTAGGTTGTTTCCTGCTACATCTCTGACATGCCTTGTTTTTCCCTAGGGTGATCTGACAAACCTAGTGCATGGCAGCCACTGTTCTAAATACAGGCTGACAAGAATACCTGGAACCAATGCCTTTGTTGGAATAGTCAATGAAACCTGTGACTCTCTTGCTTTCTGTGCCTGCAGTATGGTGGACAGGCTCTGTCTGAACTGTCACAGGTAAGAGAGTGATTTGAAATGAATTGTCAAGTGCAGGTATTGCTTTTTATTTTATTTCAAATGAAGACCAAGAGCACTGGTCATTGTGTAGGCCAGTGGTCCTCAAACTTAGGAGAACTGCAACCCTTTTTAAAGAAGCTGCTTCTCTCAGCGACCCATGTGTGTCTGCCGAAAAGCCGCCGAATTGATTAGTTCCGCATTTGGAGGCTTTTCGGTGGACATGCCGAGTGCTCCCGACTGTGAGCCGAAGTGATTACCTCCGCTTTCAGCAACACTTCGGCGGACAGTCGAGAGAGCTCGGTATGTCCACTGAAAAGCCGCTGAATGTGGAAGTAATCAATTTCAGCGGCTTCTCAGTGGCAATAGGGGTCACGACCCCCACTTTGAGAACCGCTGTAGGCTAAGCTAACATGTGCGGTGCAACTCCTGTGTCAGAACAAAATAAATATTGTACCTGCATAAATAAAATGTACTTTATTTGTAATCAGTAGGATTATGTTCCTCTTTTATAAGGGTTTGCAGATTTATCAGGCTCTTTTTCATAGTGCACAGTAGTTTAAATATTTTTTGTCATTTAGGCCATTTCCCCCTCCATTCGTTGGCTTTTGCCAGTGCTCCCTTTTGTTCAGGCATGTGAATGGGAATGCTCATCTAGGCAAAATCAGAGAGGTATCCGTGTTAGTCTGGAATTGCAGAAGTGGCAGAGTCCTGTGAGTGAGTTAATCTTTAAGGTGCCACAGGACTCTTTGTCACCTCTGCATCTGGGTCAAAGTTATTCCCAGGTCTGATGGTTTGCAGAAACAGGACCTTCTTTACAGCCTATTAACACTTGCCTTTGGGTGTGGAATATAATGGGTTGTCACATAGGTGCCAAGCTTACTGCCTTCACACCCTGTCCCTGCAAATACAATAACAGCTACACAGGAGGGAAGGAGCTCTGTGTGGGATCACTCGGAAGAGCTATGGGGTGGGGGAGGAGGAAGAGATTTCTCTGCTTCTTAGCATTCAGGTGCTTGGGAAATGTGGCTCACCGGGTCCATTGGAGATATTCTCCTCATCCACAACTCAGAATAGGAGCCAGAGGAATTGTTCCACATGGGGGTGGGAGGGTTCCTTTCTTCTAGCTTAATTCCTAAGGACTCAGCTGTAGCAACCTGCATGGAACTTGGAAGGAAGAGCCCAGGTCGCTGGAGGGTGGATTGTGGAGACGGCACTATTGCGCATGAGGCTGTATGTTAGCTGAAGTTTCAACGTCCTGGTAAATAAATAGTTCTCTTAATAAAGAGCCAGTTTAGTCTTACAAATCGGGTGTCTCTTCAGTACATGGGATGTGAAACACTGGCTGTGTGCTGGGATTAGGATTTGGGCTTCGGTTTATATTGATGCAACAGGCCATTTTTTATTTTTTCTAAAGAATGGAACAAAATGAATGTGAATGCCCTTGTGAGTGCCCTCTAGAGGTCAATGAATGTACTGGCAACCTTACCAATGCAGAAAGCAGGTGAGAACAAGTATCTCTAAAATTCAAGTAACATTGTTGTGAGTATTAAATGCTTATAACCCTTGAATGTGGACTACTTTCTCATGCTACCATATATACAATACTTGGTACAATAGAATGATTAAACAGTTGGATTATATGTAGCAAAGTGTAATTTTTTTGTTTGGCTATGCTGCAATTCTTTTTTGTGACATGATCTCAATTTTTTTCCCCAATGTAGGAATCCTAGTTGTGAAGTCCACCAGGAACCGATGACATTCACAGCAATTGATCCTAGCCTACAGGATGCTCTTCCGCAATGTATTAACACGCGGTGTAATCAGAGGCTGGAGAGTGGGTAAAGTGAAGTGTTTTCCCTCTCTGAAAATACATGCAAGGCTTGAAATTGTTAGCAGCTGTTATTTATTCTAATACAGACAAATCCTCCCTTGACACTAAATAAATGAAGGGCTATAAAATTTCAGCCTGATACCATGGTCATGATTCTGATGCCATCATGCAATAAACTTGAGTCATCTGACTCAAACAGGTCACCTAATTCCATGAATAGCAGACAGAGAGAGCCCTATTTTCCCTCAGTGAGACCCTTTCCTGACTACCTTGAGGGTAGTGGAATACATCAATGTAAGTGAGAGGAGAAATGAGCTGTAGAAAGGACAATGAATTCCACCTCTCAGCCAGAGAGGAAAGTGCCACAATATTTGCCTACACCTTTTGAAAAACAGATGATCTTAAAAGACGAGTGGTCATAGAAACATTGGAAGTTAGGCACTGCTTAACCAAGGATTTCTGTCAACAAAATAAAGTGTATGTCACTTAAACTGCGATATGAGTATAATAGGCTTTGTGGCTCAGGTTATGACTAGCAAAGATCAGGCCAAATTCTCTGAGGCATTCAGTCTTGTGGAGTGTGGCGGAGCAGGCGGTGTTCCAGGGAGCCAGTTACAGCTCACTGATTCTCTGCCCTGACACTGTTTAAAACAGCATAGGGACTGCTCTAATTTGTGCTGATTGGCAGTGGTCTCCAAGAAATGGTCCATCAGCTGGATAAACCCAGAGAGCATCCTGCTTCAACCACACCACCTCAGTGCCCCTCCCAAGCCGAAACACCCTCTTCACTGGGGTATCCGAAGAGAGAGAGAGAGAGAGAGGACCCAAAGGGGGATTCCTTCATGCTGAAAGAGTCTCCAGCCAAGGAGTTACGGGCGGTTTGCTCTCCCTTAGCATTGCCTGACTGGTGCAGAAAGAGGAGAGCAGACCAGTGAATCTGACCCTTTATGACAAAGCGTCTCTTTCCCCATATGATTTACCTTGTGTAACTTAAACCCTTATGACACTTCTAAAGCCAAGCATCAGACCTGTGAGACTTTATGGACAATTTTGGTTCCAAGTTGTCTAGTGACTATAAATATACTGGGACACACCCAACCACATATGATTTTCTTTAAGGTAAAGCCAGCCCTTTTTCTTCACTTCCAGGGATTGCTTTGGCGTGTTGGACTGCGAGTGGTGTATGGTGGACAGCGATGGAAAGACCCATCTGGATAAATCCTACTGCGCATCTCAGAAGGAATGTTTTGGTGGCATTGTGGGAGCTAAAAGCCCTTATGTGGATGACATGGGTGCAATAGGTAATTCTGGTCTTTTAACGAGGATATATATTTAATTGTTTGGTGTAGGTGCACAAAAGTCATGTGCTTCAGCATGAGTTTATTTTAATGTTCTAGAAATGCTGATTTCAATTTTTATGCAAGGTATTTATGCTCTGATTTTTTATTGGTTTTGGGTTTTTTTTAAGGAGATGAGGTGGTCACGTTGAACATGATCAAAAGTGCTCCCGTTGGTCCTGTAGCTGGAGGTATTATGGGATGCATCATGGTGCTCGTTCTGGCAGTATATGCGTATCGTCACCAGATCCACCGGAGGAGTCACCAGCACATGTCACCTCTTGCTGCACAGGGTGAGCTGATAACTCAGGAGGGAGATATTAACAGTGAGGATAAAAATCCAGCTGGTTTGAACATTCTTCTACCTAGTTTCAAGGATCATTTTTTGGTTTATCCCTTGGGAATGCTTTATTCTTGCTTCTCTTCTAATCCCCATTTTATCTCCCACTCCCCTTCTTACATAACTGCTGTACTTAATGTCCAACATCCTTGTATACCACTGCCCTCTGCTGGGTACAGAGCTAGATTTGCTGTCTCCTTGGGAAGACCTGGATAGCAAATGCTAAAGCAAGTCTCCGGATGCTGTGGATACGACTTTCTTAGAGCTAAAGCAGTGAACCCGCCTTAACACCAGTCCTGTAACTTCTGAATAGTAGATTGTTTGTTTTCTGGCAAGTAATAGTTGCTGTTGCCAGCAATTTATTAGAATTATAAAATTAAAAATGCCTTCTCCAGGGCTGCTTTTTGGTTGTATCTTTTCTCCCTGACTCCTCACTTGCACACTGAGAGAAATTCATCATTGTGGCATCTTTTACTTACAAAAGGAAGGGAAGAAGAGCAAAATTATATTTTATAATATATATATATATATATAAATGTATATAAATATTATATTATTGTTATTAGTATTTATTTGTAATAAATATTTATATAAATTTATATAATATACATGTATTATATATTATATTATATAAATGATAATATATTTATATTATATAAAATATACAAATATATAAAATAAATATTTGATAATTATATATTATCTAAATTTATTACATAAATATATAAATATTTTATTCCTTTATCTAAATAATTATATTCTATTTATATTTATATTAAATATTTATTTATTACTTATTTGTAATACACTAATAAAACCCAGGCCTCTGTCCAGTGCCTTATCCACTGGACCACACTGACTCCGTGTGAGCCTGTTCACTAAACTTTTTGCATCACACAAGTCTTACACATACAGTTCCTTTCCAGGGTACCTGGCATATCCCTTTCCTGATACGAATAGTCCCCAGCTGGCCCCAAAAGATAGATTCCCAAAGCATAGTACTCCAGTATGAAATGCCAAGTGTTTCCACCACTTCATCAGGCTGACAGTCGTTAAAAGTTGATCCAAAATTTTTCTTTTAACAGTTGCATTTTTCTGTTTGTAATGGTGTGTAGAAATGTCAGTGCGTATGTCCAACCTGGAGAATGACAGGGATGAGAGAGATGATGACAGCCATGAAGACAGAGGAATCAGTAAGTGCTGAGCTGTGTCATTGTAAAATGTGCCGGTATTAGGCTAATTGTTGGTGAGCTTCTTGTTTTGGCTTAAAAATGTGTGGAAGGTTTTTTGTGTCTCTTAACACCTTGATATGACAGTGTGAGCTTTGCTCTGAAAAGTAACAGGGCCAAAGCATTAACTGACTTAGTGTAACCCTTTGGGTCCTTCAGTCTCACCCCCAAAAAAATCCTTAGTTTTGGTGCCCACTGGTGTGCAGTGGGAGCTTGATTGGTCTACCACATATTACAGCATGGCAAGCTCTCATAGAATCAGAGACGTTTAGGGTTGGAAGATTGATCAAAGCAGAACCAACCCCGACTAAATCATCCCAGCCAGGGCTTTGTCAAACCGGGCCTTAAAAACCCCTAAGGAAGGCGCTTCCACCACCTCCCTAGGTAACCCATTCCCGTGGTTCACCACCCTCCTAGTGAAATAGTGTTTCCTAATATCCAAACTAGACCTCTCCCGTTGCAAGTAGAGACCACTGCTCCTTGTTCTGTCATCTGCCACCACTGAAAACAATCTAGATCCATCTTCTTTGGAACCCCCCTTTAGGTAGTTGAAGGTTGCTATCAAATCCCCCCTCACTCTTCTGGAGACTAAATAAGCCCACTTCCCTCAGCCTCTTCTCATAAGTCATGTGTCCCAGTACCCTGATTATTTTTGTTGCCCTCCGCTAGACTCTCTTCAATTTGTCCACATCCCTTCCATAGTGGGGGCCACCCGGCATGGCTCAACCAACTGTGGGAATGGCTCTTAGAGAGTGGAGGGACTGCACTTATGACTGCATAGAGTGTCTAAGCTCCTGCCCATGACCAGCCTTGGAAGAGGCAGGCACAATCTGCCCTTTGAATTCCTCACTTCAGTTCAACAAGAGTGTTCAGTAAATCCTGTTGGCACTTAGTTCTTTGCCATTCAGTTATGACTGCACTACTGTGTATAATAATTCTATTGTATAGTGATGGGCCCAAGGCCTCTGGATTTGGGGAGAGATCAGAATTTCCCGTGTGGCCCTGTCTTTAAAATGGCCTGAATCAAAATTCAAGATCTGAACAACGTCAAGGGTTCAAAAACCAGAGCTGGATCTGAGTTCTGCAGCTTGTATCCATTGATACTAATATAGCTCATGTGAGTCTGTCTTGCTTTTCAGTTTAAAGGTTGAGCAGGCTTTAGATGCCTCCTAGGTCTCTGTGTTCTGGCATTGCTATAGGGAACCTTCATAACTTTCATTAATCAAAGCAGACAGTGGGGTAAATCAGAGTTATGTTCATCCTGCTCTCAGTACTGGACCTGGGTATGCGCTTCTCAGCAAACCTTTGTCCCATCATTCCTGTGTTGCGGAAGCTCATAATCCCTGTAAGAATTTCATAGCAGCATCCGAAAGAAGTAGTTTATAAAACATGTCTGATTCCTTGTTATTGAATTGCTCCATTAATATAACTTAATAAAAACACACTGTTTAAAACAAACCCTACTCTCTTTCCTTTCCTAGTCAGCAACACTCGGTTTATAGCAGCTGTCATTGAGCGGCACGCACACAGTCCGGAACGTAGACGTCGGTACTGGGGACGCTCGGGAACAGAGAGTGATCACGGTAAGGCCTTTAAACCCCCAATGACTCCGCATTCTCAGCTTGTTTCACGTGTTTGGCAACATAGGAGATATGACCAGACAAAAAAAATCTTTTGCTCCTTGCTGCATAGTTAAACAGTTTTGACACCTCTGAATGCATGACACTGTCCAGCAACGAAGCTATTTTTGTGAGCAGTGTTATAACATGAGCTCTTTAGCATAATGCCCCATCCTCTGCATCTTATTCTTCTATAGCGTTAGCTTTGTTGGATGTCTGATTGACTGGATTTCAAACATAGAAAAGTGACCCAGTTTACCACACCATTTCCCCCTGGCCAAGCCTGACCGTTAATTCAGCATCTCAAAAACCATTCAAAGAGGTAAAGTTGATTGTCTTCATGACAACAGAGAACTAATCCCATGCCCTTTGCTGCACTCTTCTATTAAAGGTGACCTTCACAGCTTTCTGTAAAACTACCTCTCCACTCCAATAATATCTGCTGTATGCCTTCTGTAGCTAGGCTAAACTAAGCCTGGATTAGAGTATGGGTCAAGTACTCCCTTAGCCTTTCTTTTGGGCATTCAGCACATAGTGCAGCAGTGGGAGGACTTTTTATATGCAAGTCAACTTTTAAAAAGATGACCAACGTTTACTATATTTATAGTAATGGGGTTTGTGCTGGTATCATTTAGTGTCTGATGACATTTCCATTGTCAGCCCTTTTGGCAGGTTATCATTTTATCATCATATTTCTTTTCACTCTGGAAAAAAAAGTTGGCCAACTCTTTTTAAGTCTTTAGAGCAATTAGATCTATATTAAGTTATTGACCCATCAGGAAGACTAGTGTAAGTCAAGGGTAGGCAAGGCTGTCTGCCAGGGTGTTGGCAGTAGCTGAATGTCATCTTTACTGTGTTTAAGTCAGATTCATGTTACTACATCTGATTTTGTATTATTAGAGTTTGCTATCTTACACTCCTAGAAGTGCCAGCAGGGGTAACCTCCTGCCCAGCTCTTTAAAGATGCATATTACTTTATTTCTTCTTCAAGTAATGGTCCTTATTGTTTTCCCACTGTGAGGTTATGCATACATACCATGTGCATGGAGTCGGAGAGTTTTGAAAGCAGTGTGTATTGGTCCATCCATGCACCCTGGCTCTCTTTGTGCTTCCTGTTAAGGTGGGAATACGGCAGGGCGGAGCAACCACCTCTTCCATTCCTTCTCACCATTGCATGGTCTGGGTCGGAACTTTGTGTCCTCGTCTCTGACATCATTCTAAATAAATAGGTGTAAATTGCCCTGTTAATTCTTAAATAATTTGTAGATTAGTAGTTTTTCCAGTTTTTAATAGTTTTAGTCATTTTAGAGTAGATTATGTATCCATCTGGTTACCACACTATGCCCAAAGCTCTGGGCTTCCAACGCTGTACCTCCTGCCTGCCATCTTTCTCGGTCAGTGATGACCATCAACGCTGAGTCTAC
Organism: Sternotherus odoratus; assembly: GCA_032164245.1. Classification (NCBI taxonomy): domain Eukaryota; kingdom Metazoa; phylum Chordata; order Testudines; family Kinosternidae; genus Sternotherus; species Sternotherus odoratus. The sequence continues at coordinate 76,909,314 of JAVMKO010000008.1, read as the reverse complement.
TGCCTGGGCGAAGCTCAGTGCAGTATCTGTCAGTACTTCCCCAGCCATACCCAAAAAGGGCGGGTTCTTTGTCTCCATAAATAGCCCATGGAGGAGGCCATGAGAGCCCAATCGGACCTAGGCCGGGAACCACCCTCCCCATTCATCAACCTGATTCAGTAAGGAGTGCACCTCTTGCTACAAAGTCTGACTCTGGTGCCAGTGAATCCATTACCACAGACCCCATGGCAGGGTCCAGTCAGGATGTTAGGAAGTATTGTATAAGCATGGGACTAAGGCTTCCTCTAACTCAGTGTCAAAAAAATCGGACTTTCCATCCACCAGCTCTGCTCATGAGGACTTGGGACGGGGTGGGCAAACTATGGCCCGCGGGCTGGATGCAGCCCATCAGGGCTTTGGACACGGCCAGCAGATTTGCCACCCCCATGGTGCTGTGGGCTGCGCTCCGGGAAGCAGCTAGCACCACGTTCCTGCTGCCCCTGGGGGAGGGGGAGCAGAGGGCTCCGCACACTGTTCTGGCCTGTGTATACCGCCCCCGAAGCTCGCATTGGCTGGGAACAGGGTACCGCAGCCAATAGGAGCATTGGGGGGAAGTATCGCAGGTGCGCAGAGCCCTCTGCTTCTCCTCCCCCAGGACTGGCATGGACATGGTGTTGGCTGCTTCCTGGAGCAGCGCAGGGCAGGCCGGTAGGGAGCCTGCCCTGGCCCTGCTGCCACCCCGGAGCCATTCCAGGTAAGCAGCACCGGGCTGGAGCCCACACCCCAAACCCTTCCTGCACCCCAGTCCCCTGCCCTGAGCTGCTTGCCGTACCCTGCACCTCTGCTGCACCCCAACCCCCTGCCCTGAGCGCCCTGCTACACCTTGCACCCTCCCTGCACTGAGCCTCCCCCCCATACTGTGCACTCCAACCCCCTTCCCTGAGCCCCCTCATATATCCTGCACCTCCCCTGTGCCCCAACCCCTTGCCCTGAGCCCCTTCCTGCACACCACACTCGCTCTCACACCCCACACTCCCTCCCGCACCCCAACCCCCTGCCTCAGCCCTACAGTCGTGGCTCTGCAAGCAATTTCCCCACCCCGATGTGGCCCTCTGGCCAAAAATTTTGCCCTGACTTAGGACATACTAAGTCCTTTAGGCATGAGAAGGAAGGTCAGAAACATTGGGTTGCACCAGAATGGCCCCCACTGGTACTGTTGTCCCTGGCTCTTCACAAGACCCAGGACCCTCCCAACACCAGTGAAGTCTGACCACCGCCAGATGACAGCTTCAGCTTCAGCACTGGCTCCGGCGACCCAGACAGACAGAATCCCTGTCTCTCATGGGAGATCCGAATTGATGGCTGCGCTACAAGACATTTTTGCTTTCCCAGATCCAGAATCCCCCATTCCCATCTGGACCTTCGGGCCCCAGAGAACTCATCTCCCCTGAGAGATCTGCCTGCAGTACTGAGCCTATCGCCACATATAACACCAATGTTGCCACCGTTGAAACCTGGTTGACCATTTCTTCCTTGCGGGGGTTCAGACCCACCGGAAGAACTGCCTCCCCTATACTGTTCTTACCCATTTCCCAAAAGACCTGCATGACCCTGGGGACAGCCACCGCCATATCTGTCTCTGAGTCATTGGCATGGGACCTCCATGAGGATCCATCAATCCCTCCAACTGGCCATATTGAGGACTCTGGGACCAGTATCCTCCTCCTGAGCTCTCCAGGGAGTTGCCTCCCAATTCCCTTCCAGAAGCGTCAAACTTGCCTCTGGATCTGACGATAGAGGAGGAACACTATGCTCTTATTCCAGTGGTTCCACTGGAACTGACTAGACTACCATCATTGTCCCTGGAGAAAGCAGTGGCTTTGATATGCCCTTCTCCCATCAATTTAAGATTGAACAAAGACTATGAGTGGCTAGCTAACTACAAAAGCAGTTTCTCCTCTCTCTGTGTTCACACCTCCAGATCAGCTGCAAGAAGAGGACCCCATCCTCCCTGATTAGAGATAAGCTGGTTCAGCCTGATTGGACTAACCTTGTTATCTCTAACCTGGTCCTTGCCTCTTATTTATTCCTGCCTCTGGATACTTCCACTGCATGCATCCAACAAAGTGGGTATTAGCCCACGAAAGCTTATGCTTCAATACTTTTGTTAGTCTTTAAGGTGCCAAAGGACTCTGTCACTTCTGCAATTCCAGACTAACATGGCTACCTCTCTGATTCTTGACAGTAAAGAAGTAGTATGGTTTTGGAGGCAAAAGCCTTAAACATTATTTGGACTTTGCAAATAGATACGGAACAAAAACTAGGTCAAAATTTGAGCTGATATCAAATTTGCAAATGAATTGCAGCTCTGTAGTTTCTCTTTGCAGTTTGGACCAGTCCCTCCATTGATCCCAATGGGTTTTGGGGCATTCATCACCTCGAAATGTTGGGTTTTTTGCCCTAGATCATCTGTTCTTACTAGTGTTGTTTTGTGTTCTAGGCTATAGCACTATGAGTCCTCAGGAAGACAGTGAAAATCCTCCATGCAATAATGATCCACTATCAGCTGGTGTTGATGTTGGAAACCACGATGAAGATTTAGATCTGGATACCCCACCTCAAACAGCTGCACTCTTGAGTCACAAGTTTCACCACTACAGGTTGCACCATCCAACTCTTCATCACAGCCACCACTTACAGGCGGCAGTCACAGTGCACACTGTGGATGCGGAATGCTAATACACTTTATTCTTTGGGAAAACAAGACAAAACTAATGCAGTTTGTTAGCAACGATCCATACAGCAATGGGGAGCTTCGTGGATGTGCTCTTACCAGGAGTGGTTTAATTACCTTCCTAAAGAAACTGTTACAGGCACACAATGTAATGTTGGCTCTGGAATGGAGGGAAATGGAGCGTGATGAATGGACCTGCCATAACATTTTAATAAAATGCAGCGGGAGGCGTGTTAGACCTCCAAACACAGGGATAAAAGTTTATACAGTAACTGAAGCTTTAGGAACCCTGTTAAGCTGAGCCAAGAGACAGGAGCGCTAAAGAAGATGAAAATATTTTACTTTCATTAACTGGAAGAGTATAAATCTGTGCAGCCAGAGACAAAAAGGGTGCTGGATATAGAAGTGGGTTTTTTTGAGGTTTCCGTTTGTTTTTTAGAAAGTACATTGCTCTTACAATTGCTGTGTGGGACCTGGGACAATGCATCTCAAGATTTTTAAGTAAAGGATTATTTTTCTACTATTTATTGAACTTAAAACATTCATGAACTTTGGGGAGAGGGGAAAAACACATTAGTGACTATTGACAAGGACAGCATACATTCTGTGTGATGGTGAAGTCATTTTTCCAAGGAAGTCTTCTGTTTCTTATTAGCTGATATTCATCCACAGCCCCACTTTGCAAAAAGAAAAAATGAAGAACCACTCTTTGATTTGTTTACATATTTTCTAGCCACAGTCGTTTTGTTTAAACTTTACCACCTGATTTGTAGTAGGTTGGGTTTTTCTAAATTTATAAAAGGGGAGAATCCTCTGTTCCCTACCAAAGCACTAAGTATTCTCCCTGTCTTTACACTTCTGATCACCCTTAAAGGCCCTCAAGATCTGGGACTGGATTCTCTTCACCATAATAATACAGTTTGAATTGCATTAATGATCAGAGAATTCCAAAATGAAATACATCCCATTTCTCTGTTTCCTTAGACCACTGGCAAAACCAGAAGGTGGGTAAATACATTGTAAAATTCAGGTTGTTGCAGAAGGTTTCTGTTGAAATCATAATTATAAGCTGCTGCTGTTTATCTGGAATTTAATACTGCTTTATGATTCATGCAGGGATCAATTAAGTCTCGCTAATACAACATGGGGCGTCATAATTTTAAATTAGTTTTAAATCACAGTGTTGTATTTTAGATTCACATTGTGTGATTAAAATGTTATAAAAAACATTCTTGCACTGTGCATATGATAAACATCCATTTATGTAGTTTTTTAAAAAGATTTCTGAATACTGTTTTAATGAATAGGGTACTTAATACTGTATTATGTAAAAATAAAATTGGTTCATAAACAGTACAGTAAAGTAAGTATACGTGTGATATCAGGATACCCCTTTATACTATGTATAAAATTTCAATCTCTAGTGAAATAAACTGTATAAAGTATAGTTCTGTGAAGTACTTGTGGTTGAACTCGGATTATTCTTTTTCATTTCCCTCTCTTTCTGTGATTGAATTGGCATCTCAAAGGAAAGTTCTATAAACACCTCGATGGTCAAGACTCACCTCTTATTTCGATGGTTCTATCTCTAGTTTTGATGGGCTTAATTGTTACTTACAGTTTATAGTATTTGTTTTAAATATCTATTTTAAGAAGCCCTGTTTGTAACTATTACCTTAAGCATTAAATCTCCTGGGAAAATTCAAGCACAATGCAAGCTTACCTTAGCCAATAATAACAGCGTATAGAAAAAATAAGGTATTGAAAATGTGGTTGCGTTTGCTTTGCTGTTTACTGCTGGTTTTATGGTGGCTTTTTGCTGAGCAAGCAAATAGATAGATATTAAAGATATTAAATCCTGTTCATGTTTCTCTTTTTGGGGCACAGAATATCTTTGATCTTTGTGCCCAGCTTACTGGGAGTTCTGAGTGAGAATCAAAGATAATACCTGGCTCTTGGATAATGAGCTATAGGTAACTACTCTTTTTGTATTTGCAAAGGGAAAGGGAAAATATACCATGTTAGCATTAGCCTCAGGCCAAACTAAAAGCATATGTAGTTAAGAAGAAATTTTAAGCATAAAAGTGAATGTAGGCTTCAGCCTTCAAAGATAGAAATTGCTGAAATAAACAAAAATTGCAAAAGGTTTTGTTAATAGTTTGTACTATCTATTAAGCACAATCCTGTAGTTACTCTTAAATAATTATCCAATCTTGTAGTACCCCTACAGAGCTCTCATGCTAGTCCACGTTAAAGTGGATTAATCAAAGTCACAAAAAGGCACTGAGTGTGAAACAAGTGTCCATACAGGGGTTAGTGCAGAATAGCTATGGCACTCCTAATTCACATACTAGCTTGTGTCACACTAACTTCCCCATGTAGACAAGACCTTAGTAGAGGCTCTTGAACAAATGAAATATACTACCTTTTCCCCCAGTCCTTTAGTTTGAGTTACACCAGAATAGTTTTCTTTACATGTACAGTAATATAAATGGAAATGAAAAAGAGACATCCATCTCTTAGACCTCTTCCCACCTTTTTCCAGTAGCTCTTCACCAGTTGCACTGGGTAAAGGCCTCTGTCACCATGGAGAGGGGAGCAGAAGTTGACACAGAATTACTGCACCCAATTCTAGGTCTACTCTTTTCTGTCCTTAATTTTCTTTGAAAATTGCCCACTTCTCTTCCTTTCACTCCAACAAATTGTATAAGACTCTTCTCCTTTCATTCACAAGTCTCTCCGTATTGATTTCACCTAGAGCCGGTGCTAGCCCATTGGGGACCCTAAGCAATATCCCCCCCCCCCCATACTAAAATGGTTAAATTCTTATAATAAAGAGCAAATGGGGGCCCCCTGTAGCTGCTCAGAGTCCTAAGCAATTGCTTACTCTGCTCTATCCTTTATTCATAGTGCTGGTATTGGTCCTCGTTACTTCATGTAAACCTCCTGGCTGAATCCGCCTCATAGCTTCAGAAAAGTTACCGGTTCCCAAATTGCAGTCGCTATCTTCCAGGGATTTGGTGATGCCTTTGGAGTCACTCTGCTGGCAAAGAGGCGGGTGAGGGTCTGTGCTGTGCCCCATCTCTAGCAGGATGGACTGAACTGGGACTTTCTTCTCCTGTCCCCAAATAAAAGAAATATCTTTGCACACAACATGTAATTTAGACTGTAAAATTCCCTGCCTTGGGCAGCCAGTGAAGCCAAGAATTTAGCAAAATGAGACTGGACATTATACAGATAACTTTGGATATTCTTGTTATAATTAATTACAATTTTGGAAGGGATAATAAACATGTTTAAGCTAATCTCTAACAACGAGATCGGGATGAGAGCTAACTTGGAGACAGACAGTTTCACATCGGCCTCCTACTATTGAGGGGTTCTCACACCTTCCTCTGAAGTATTTTAGTACTTGGACTGAAACAGAATACTGCGCTAGATGGACCTTGGGTGTGACTAAGCTATTTCTATGTTCCCACCCTGCCCCAATTCCCCTTTGCTGGGAACTACACTCTTGACTCCAGTAAGCTCTTAAGTGAGAGCTGGCACCTCCTAATACTACTGGGATCCAGCCCGACCCTTGGCACAGCGCAAAGATATCCTGTACATACAGAAGAGACTGGAGAAGAAAGGACTTCTGGGCCTGGAACCCTGAAGAGCAGGATGGTAACCACCTAGCAACCTGCCACTGTATCAGGAATGGACACAAATGACAAAGGTACACTGGATTGAACTCCAAACATGCTGTGTTACCCCATCTGCCTCTGACACATACTCGAGGAGTCTTTTCCTTATACAAATGTTGCTGAAGCATAGCTTGTCAGGCCAATTAAAATTGATGAGGGAGAATGAGGCCCATGCTGATGGGGCAAGGATTTATTTGAAGCAGGGAGGGAACTGTGCTAGATTGGGGTGTGGCTATATGTGTTGCTGGGGCCTAGGGTCTCAGCTTGAGTATAGTAAATAGTGCAATTTACTGAATTGCTGAATTACAGTGCAATTTACTGCTCAGTCTCCTCGCTGGTCCTGAGTTATGGCTCAAAGAGATGGGCTTGTTTTGTGGTGGTTTGTTTGGAGATTCCTGCTGAGTTTAAATACAGCCTTCAAACTGATCTGGTGAAGGAAGATATGCCCCAATCCACAAAGGTTATAAATCCTACTGTAAATACTTCAGTTCTAGAAATAGACATAAATTGTACTTCATTGCATTGACTTTCATTGAACAGCTATTTACTTTACAAGTTACATGAATGCATGTGCCAAACCAAGTACAACATATATATAAAACCTACAGCAGTCTAACAATAGATAGAGACATATCAATATTTAACTTTTAGTGCTCTATATTTAATGTAAATGGCTATTGTTGCTGAAGCCAAAATTGCTATTTATTTACAGATATTTTTTCTTGTTTCTATGCTATAAAATTGGTAACTGAATACTTGCAGTCCACCAACTATGTCTTTTTAGTGAGGCCATGTCTACAGTAGGAGTGATGTATTTTGATAGGAATACTGGTATACTGTGCTGTCAAAGTACTCCTAGTGTGGGCACCGCTATACTGGCAAAGCTATGCTTTGTACTGGTACAGTAAATCCCCCACCCCACACAAGTGAAACAAGCTATACTGATAAAAGAGCAACTTTGCCAGTATAGCGTGTTTATATTAGGGACTTGGTTGGAACAGCTATGTCTGCAAAGGATCACATTTCACACCAATCGCTGATGTAGCAATGGGGGCAAAAGTCTATAGTGTAGATCTGACATGTTGATGCATTATTTCTAACCACTAAATAGTTGTGCTGTACCATCTTTAACAGCTACCAAGTTCCAGTCAAGAAGTGGATTTTCGGTTGTAGGCAAAGGCCATATCTACACTAGCATAACCCTGTAGCGTAGACACCGCCTACAGCAATGGAAGGGGTTTTTCCATTGCTGCAGGAACACCACTTCCTCAAAGCAATAGTAGCTAGATTGAAGAAAGCGTTCTTCCATCAACATGGCCACATCTACACCAGGTGTTAAGTTGGCATAGCTACAGCAAACACCCCAGAGTGCCATCACTGCATTTTAAGTGTTGAACAGGCTAAGATGACTCCCATTAACATTTTGTGTATCCGTTTTTAACATGCTTTAACATCTTTAGAGAGGTCAAGTTGCAACAGTTCAGAAATGTCTGATTTTGGTCATATCTTGAAATACACAGATAATATTTCGTGTCATCACATGTTATGTGCAAGCAAAGAGAAAGCAGCCATTTGTTGACTGTGCTTCTCTGCTTGAATCATGCGACCTGGGAGTCTCTGAAACAATCTGGCCATTGTCAGACAGGACACTTGGTTAGATGGACCTGAGATCTGACCCAATATTGCAATTCCTATATTCCTAAGTACTTGGAGATCTAAACATTAATTGAAATATTTCCTGTATTAAAATAAGCCTAACAATTAAGCAAATACACTGATCAACCCACAACGCCTGACTGAGTGTCTAGAATTATTCTGATTGCTAATCACCTAGTTTATAATCATGTATATCAGTCAGCTGACCCTGCATCTGCAGAAGACTGGAGATTATGCAACAGATTCAGATTTTTTATTTCAGGTTTTTGTTTTACAATAAAAATGAATAACTCAGTAAGGCCTAGGCTACACTGGGCGAGAGGGGGTGTCAATCTAAGATATGCAACTTTATTCGCGTAGCTGAAGTTGGCGTATCTTAGGGCGACTTACCTGACCATCCACAAGGCAGCGAGTCTACCGCTGCCGCTCCCCCGTCAACTCCGCTTCCACTTCTTGCGTGGAAGTTCCAGAGTCGACTTGGAGCATGCTTGGGAATTGATTTATCACGTCTACAGTAGATAGATCCCCGACAGATCGATCACTGCCCGCTGATCCCTGTGGTGTTTCATTTGATATTAAATCATTGCCCCCAAATCTTTTTTTTCATTGTGCTTCAGAATTTGGTATTGCAAATGCAAACTATATTTGGCACCTCGGTTGGCTGTTGGAACCAATTTTTTTATTATTATTTTTTATTATTTTTTTGGTGGTGGTGTAAAAACATCAAAGAACCAAATTACTTCCTATGTTATGGGCTTATGCAAATTCACCACTCAAACCTATTTCTGTACTGGGCTGAATCTGAACACCCCAAAATTTAAGACAGTTCAGATGTAGATTTGAATCCTCAAATTTAGGAGGATTCACATATGGGGCTTTGGTTACAGGATGGTCCTGAACCAAATCCAGACAAGATGGGTCTGATTCCCTTTTTGCCTACATCAGTGTAATTTAGTTGATTTCAGTGGAATTATTTCCAGTTTACACACGGGCAAGTAAGAATGTAACTGTTTGGGGGCTGTAACGCTTGTATGCTGCTTTCAAAGTGACACAAGCTAAATTGGAAAAAAGCACTCTTATTCTGGAATAAGCGAATCCACATGGGGATTTATACCGATATAACTACAGAGGTATAATTATACTGGTATCACTGTGCCGGAAAAACTGTCTAGACAAACCCGTAGAGCAGGCATCTCAAAATTCTGGCCTGCGGGCTATCTACAGCCTGAGAACCTCCCCACTGCGGCCCGCAGAGGAGAGACGCAGGCAGACACGCTGCCGACAATGTCTGCTGCAGGCACTGGTCCCCATAGCTCCCATTGGCTGTTGGGAGAGGGACAGAGATATTCTCATTAGTCTCTGGGCAGAGTCAGCTATGGAACTAAAATCACTTTTTTCCACACTGCGCAAGTCAAAATAACAAACACAACTATCTGATGTACACCCTGCTGCAATCCTGAAGGTTTCAACTGCTCAGTTACTGAGGCCAAACATCAACAAACTGACAGAACTGAAGATTGCCAGGTGTCTGGCAAACACTAAAAACTCTCTGGCAGGCAACGAATTGTATAAAGTTCTATGACAGTTTTATTATTTCTAAGAAATTTTAAATAAAATATACAATAAAAATGTTTTGTTTTCTGAACACCATCTTCAGTGACATTATTGGTCCACTGGGAGGATTTGAGGACTGGCACTGGCCCTAAGGCAAATTGAGTTTGAGACCCCTGCTGGCGAGTTATAGGGAACATAATTTCCTCTTATTTGCACCAGTGGGGTGCACTGATGTAGGTGAGAGAGATCAGAAACATGTTGTGTTTCGGTTTTGGGGGTTTTGCGTCAGGCATATAGCTAAATAAAAATAGTCATAAAATTACTACATTTCAGGCATCCCACAGCAATACCCAAACCAGCAAAGATTTATGCATGTGAGTCATTTTACTCAGATGAGTAGTACAATGGTTAAAGTTACATGCAGAAGCCTTTGCTGGACTGGGCCCTGAGTGTGAATCTAAGTACTTAATCTGGATCTCTACTGAGAATTTAACACTTTATAGAATGAGACTTGAAAAATGCAATGTTCATATAATAATGTAATAGTCCTTTCTGTCAATGCAACTGGTTTCACATGTTCAAAGTAATAAATACTTGCTTACCGTAATCTTTATCTGTAAGATTTAGCTCTTTAAATGGTCCTAAACAAGAAAAATGGATAGATGTATCTGAACTATTAAGCATTCATAGTGCAACAGGTTCTGGCATGAGTTTTATCCCACTAACGAAATAAAACTATATAGTTTCTGAACCATTTAGTTTAGCATGTCACATTAACCTTCTACTACATGTATTCAGATACCCTGCAGCCCATTTAACAGCCAATAAAGTAAGCAATTTTTGAGAAGGTAATCATTATAGGGAGGATTAATTGTCAGTAACATAATTAACTAAATCCATTTTCTAAAAGTAAGAATATTTTCAGTGGGCTCAGTAATTTAACTGCTCTCAATCGGATTATTTCATTGTTACATGGTGTTTGTATCTTGAAAAATAAAAAAGCAAAGCCACAACTGAATGATGATAACCTAATCTGGGAATGAATCTTTCTAACCGATTATAAAAGTGTTTTAGTACTTTTAGTTGAGCTATCAACTTTTTCATGGTCCAAGAAATACATTTTCTAAATGGTTGACCACATGATTTATTTGTGTACTTGATTTGAGGATATAGTACTTAACATCAATATTTCAATTAATGGTTTATATGAAAATCCTTGTCTGGCAAAATTGCCTCATTTGAAGAAATTGAGACTTTTCATTGGCAGATTTTCTTTCCCAAGGATTTTGTATAACATGGGATATTATCCCTCTTGTAACTATAACTTTCTTGGTGCATCTATCACCACTAAGGACTGAACTGCTGGCAGAATAGTATGCTAAAAGTATTTTTCTATTTTCCTTTCTTTATTAGCTTTTACTATCAGCGGTTGAGGCTTCTAGGTTCTACTGTAATAAAAATAATAATTTATAAATCCTCTAACATTAGCAATACAGTAAACCCTCGATTTAACGGACCGCGATTTAACGGACTTCGGATGCAACGGACAAAATTTCCGATGCATCCGAAATCCGTTATTCAGGGGCTGCCGGCTCCCGCCCCAGGGAGCCGGCTGGGCCGTAACGGGGAGCCGGCCGGGTGGGCTGATAGCTCCCGCCCGGCTCCCCGCTGCGGGGAGCCAGGCGGGGGGTTTGAGAGCTCCCACCCGGCTCCCCGCAGCGGGAAGCCAGGCGGGAGCTGTCAACCCCCCCCGCCCGGCTCCCCGCAGCGGGGAGCCGGGCGGGCGGGCGGGCTGACTCACAGCTCCCGGCCATGATAAAAGTAAAACCTCCATATAACGGACTAATTCGGCGAGGGGGTGTCCTTTGTCAGCCGAAAGTCCGTTATTTAATAATTGAAAAAAATTATTAAATAACGGACTTTCGGTTTTAACGGACACCCCCTCGCCTGAATTAGTCCGTTATATCGAGGTTTCACTGTACAAGCCTATACCACCTGGCATGTGCTGAAAGACAAATTGCATTGATTCAAAAATGTCTGAGATATTAAAAAGTCTCCATTGGAGACTTGGGAAATAGCTCCTAGACTGTAAGAAAAAAGATGTATCCTCCTCCTCTGGACGTGTGATTTCTAAACTGTTGAAATATATGGAAAGGATTTGAAGGAGCAATTTTATTAGCTGATGAAAATTCCGGACTATGAAATTAAAGGGTGGTAACCCCATTAACTGAAACTTGGGGGGGGGGTGCACGGGATGGGGGAGCAGTGGGGGGGGTCACGGGGTGTGGGGAGCAGTGGGGGGCGGTTTCACGGGATGGGGGAGCAGTGGGGGGGGCGGTTTCACGGGATGGGGGAGCAATGGGAGGGGGTCACGGGGTGTGGGGAGCAGTGGGGGGGCGGTTTCACGGGATGGGGGAGCAGTGGGGGCGGGTTCACGGGGTGTGGGGAGCAATGGGGGGCGGGTGCACGGGGTGTGGGGAGCAATGGAGGGTCCGGGGGGGGGCAGTGGTGCCCCAGCCTCGGGGGGGCGCACCGTGGTGCCTGGCTCTGGTCCCCTCTGACTCCCTCTGACTCTCCTAACCGCGGCAGCGGGCAGCCCCTCCCCGCCCCACTGGCCCGCCCGCCCCCTGCCTGTCTCCCTCCCCTGCGGGCTCGCCGGCCAGACGGGGTGTCTGTCTCTGGCTGCAAGATGGCGGCCGCAGCGCAGCCGGGCGCGGAGCTGTCCGGGGCTCAGCCGCGGGAGCCGGGGCGGGGGGCGCCCCTCTGCCCGCCCGAGATCGCCAGGCGGCTGGAGAGCGCCCGCCGGGAGCTGAGCAACAGGCGCAAGGTCCTGCTGAGAAACCTGCCTGAGGAGAGCAGCAGCCAGGTACCGCGGCGCCCCCGCTGCGGGCGAGGAGGCAGCGGGGCGGGGGAGCCCGGAGCCAGCACAGGGCAGGCAGGAGACGGTCGCCATTCCCGTGTCCGCCCAAAGGGGAGACCTCGACATCGCCGGGGGCCATGGGGTCCCCATCCCCGCACCCAGCGCCCCAGGGGGTCCCGCTCCGAGCTCCCCCCTCTGCCCCGCACCCAGCGCCCCCCTCCGATCTCCCCCCTGCCCCGCACCCAGCGCCCCAGGGGGTCCCGCTCCGATCTCCCCCCTCTGCCCCGCACCCAGCTTCCCCCTCTGCCCCGCACCCAGCGCCCCCCTCCGATCTTGGCCCTCTGCCCCGCCCCCAGCGCCCCCCTTCGATCTCCCCCCTCTGCCCAGCACCCAGCGCCTCACGGGGTCCCGCTCCGAGCTCCCCCCTCTGCCAAGCACCCAGCTCCCCCCTCTGCCCCGCACCCAGCGCCCCAGGGGGTCCCGCTCCGATCTCCCCCCTCTGCCCCGCACCCAGCGCCCCCCTCCGATCTCCCCCCTGCCCCGCACCCAGCGCCCCAGGGGGTCCCGCTCCGATCTCCCCCCTCTGCCCCGCACCCAGCGCCCCAGGGGGTCCCGCTCCGAGCTCCCCCCTCTGCCAAGCACCCAGCTCCCCCCTCTGCCCCGCACCCAGCGCCCCACGGGGTCCCGCTCAGATCTCCCCCCTCTGCCCCGCACACAACGCCTCACGGGGTCCGCTCCGATCTCCCCCCTCTGCCCCGCACACAGTGCCCCAGGGGGTCTCGCTCCGAGCTCCCCCCTCTGCCCCTCACCCAGCGCCCCACGGGGTCCGAGATCCCCCCTCTGCCCCGCACCCAGCGCCCCACGGGGTCCGCTCCGAGATCACACACACAATGCACCCCGGGGTCCCGCTGTGATTTCTCCCTTGTCCCCCGCACACAGCGCCCCACGGGGCCCCACTCCAAGCTCTCCTCCCTCCCCCCCCACACACAGCACCTCATGGGCCCCCGCTCCGATCTCCCCCCTCTGCCCCGCACACAAGGCACCCCGGGGTCCCGCTGCGATTTCTCCCTTGTCCCCCGCACACAGCGCCCCACGGGGCCCCGCTCCGAGCTCCCCCCACACACACACACATAGCGCCCCACGGGGTCCTGCTCTGTGCTCCCCTCCCCCACAGCACCCCCACGGGATCCTGCCAAGCCCCTTTTCTCCCAGCATATGGCAGCCCACAGGATAAGAACATAAGAATGGCGATGCCCACTCAAACCAGTGGTTTATCTAGCCCAGTATCCTGTTTAATGACATGGCTGGTGCTAGATGCTTCAGAGGGAATGACCGAACAGGGCAGCAATTTATCCAGTGATCCATCCCATCCCCCAGTCCCAGCTTCTGGCAGGCAGAAGTTTAGGAACACCTAGAGCAGTGGTTTTCCAGCTGTGGGTCGGGACCCCAAGTGGGTCTGACCATGTTTTAGAGGGGTTGTCTGGGCTAGCGTTAGACTTGCTGGGGCATTCCAAAGGGACTGATTGCAGGCTGGGGCATAGACCAGATCCTGTGCATTTATGACACAACCAAGGCAGGGACGATAATTTGTAATGTGAAAGTCTGTCCATTTTATTATCATTATCTGGTATCAGTAATGGCATAAAGACATATGTCCGCCCCCTTCCTCTGTCCTCAAGGACCTGGTACTCTTCACTTATTCTACCAGCAAGCCTGGCAGTAGTGACCAAGTGTCCAAGAAAGTTGGTGATCTTGGAGAATAATAGGAAAATGTATTGTTTTAATCTTTTAATATGATTGAGCTAGCAGCATTAGTATGTAAAGAGAGAGTTGGAGTTTTGTGGAGGGGGAACTTTTTGTCCTGATATGGCTTTGAAGTAGGCATTGAATGTTCATGACAGCTCATGTAAGTACAGCTATTTAACAGATTGGCATGTTCTTTCAAAAGTTACTGTGAAATTCACTGATTATCAAATTACTTTCCTTGGTAAACTTGAGTGTGGGTGTTGTCTTTACTGTTGTTCTGTTGAAAAGATCTGCTGGAACTATCACTGCCCCTGTCATTAAACTGTAGGGCAAGGAATAGGCAAATACAGCTGAAGATGCTGTCATAACCATACAGTTAAGGGTAGCCTAGAATGCCTCCTTTCCCATAAGGCGTTAAGAAGCTCAAACAACCTGGTTGGCACCTGACCAAAAGAACCAATGGGGACAAAAGATACTTTCAAATCTGGGGTAGGGAGGAGAGGCTTTGTTTGTGCTTTTTGTTGGTGTGTTCTCAGGGGAAGCAGAGAAGCACCAGGTCAAGAATGTTGGGCCACTTGTGAGCAGTGGCCACAGCATCCTTTTACAAAGCTTGGCCTGTAAAGAAAGGCTCCTCCAGTCCTTGTAAAGCACACTCCTCTAGCATTTAGTTGTTCTCGCAACATTGGTGGGGTCATCTGTTCGTATTAGAATAGTCAGTTTATTGCTTTATTGCTACCCAAGGTAAGAAGGCAGTAAGCAAGATGCCAAAGAATCACAGGAGGACAAGGATGTAATTACATTCTCTAGGGTGAGGCAAGAAAAATGTCTGTCTCCTCCCAATATTCAATATTTTTACCATCTCTCCTGGCCAGAAAATGTATTTCAGAGCATCACTATCTTAGAGAGATTGCCACTGTAATGTCAAGCCTCATCACAAAGAGACTTACAGCAACTTTGATCCTATATAATGGTTACGTGTTTGTTGTGTGTTGGTGTTTGGTGATATAGCAGTTACCTCATTGCTAGCAGTCTCCTGCTCTTATTCTGTCTTCTGGGGTGTGTCTGTGAAGCCAGTTGTGAGGAATACAACTGGAGAATACAGCAGCATGAGCTGCTACGCTAGCCAGCATGTTGGCAAAGTCCATGATGCCCTCAAACATGCATCATTTCTTGAATGATTTTGGAACTTGTATAAAACCTCCAAGAGTGTTTTTAGACACAAGTAGGCACATTGGAAAGTGCCCATAATTCTGTGCCCTGAGCACTGTGGAATAGATGTACAGAACTGCCATGATACAATTGGGGTTGTAAACTGCTATATAGAAAAGATTTGATTTTACTGGGCTGCATTCTCGTTATAGGGTAAATTAGGCTTCTGTTTTATTTTTGTGCTTATCCTTTGTGGATTATGAGATTTGTTTCTGATTTAGTTTTCTCAGGGTTCTTAATTGTCCCATTAGTCAGTCCTCATCGGTACCTCATTAATTTCAGTAGTTGTACATGAATTTGGCATAAATGAGCAGTTCAAAGACATTGGGGTCATGCCAGTTAGGATCCTTTATAGTTAATATCAGAATTGAGGGCTTGGTTTTTCTTGTTACTTGTTACTGAAATTTGCAGCAAGATCTCATGACTTTAGTTTAGGATTAGGAGTCTGAATAGAGCTGTTCAGTTTTAATGCCCCATGTGTGCTTTGCTAAGATAAAGTATCAAATGATTCACTTACTCTGAAAAAGAAAGGTGTTTTGCACTAAATGGATTATTTTTAGTCATGCATATTTCTGCTTCTTTCCTGTGTTAATTTCTGCAACTAGAGATCAATATCTTTAATCTTATGGAGGGGGATTTTCTCCTATAACAAAAGATGCACAGGAGAAGGGAGTTGCAGGAGGACTGAAATCAATTTTTCATTTCAGTTCAGTGATTAATTATTTTTTTTTGACAACCTTCCTATAGTTTGTCAAGCCAAAAAAGAGACAGCTCTTTTAGGAATCTATCAGAGGCAGGCGCAGTCCATCTGGGATGGGGATTTACACTGTGTTTGCAGCTTGATATCATGTGTCCACTTGCTGTTAGTGTCTGTCTTTGATCCAGTGGCAGGTTGCTACTTAGTGCTATGCCATCTTCATCATTTTTCTCCTTTCTCTCGGGGTTATGCACAATTTTTCCTCATTGCTTTTTGATTGGAAGTTTTTAATGAACCCAGATAATTTGAAGAAATATGGTTCTTCCACTCACTTGTGTTCCAGACATTGAAATAGGAAGTGCCTTTGTTTCTTGGTCTCTCCTTGGTCACATTGCTTGTATGTGAAAGGTTTCCTGTTCTGGATAACTAGTATCATTCTTGCCGTAGGTTGTCTACGCTCTTTTGTATGCTGCTTTCCTTTGGTGTATTGCTTTTCTGGTTTTTACTCCCTCCAGTGCTCTCCACCATTTTTTATCTTCTATTTTGTTTACATGCTCCCCTATACACCTACTATGATCTTCTAAAACTATAATTCCATATAGCTGTCCTTATCAATACTTTTTTCTGGCTCTGCAGATAAGGAAGTGTTTTGCTTTTCATTCCTTATGCAGGACAGTCCTCGGGAAGCTATTGTTGTAATATCTTAATTAATATGCTATCTCTGTTTTTATAGTTCTGTGTGTTGTTATGCCAAAAATAAGTGGGAGTGAGAGAGTCCACAGGATGGTTGCTTCTTAGGCTTGCAGATGGCATTGCAAACATGACTTTGAATATCCAGAGAAGGACCAGTCAGTGTGTATTAAACTTTTGCACTTCCAACTAATAGGTCGTGGCCTAGAATTGCAGACTTGCCTTTCTTTCTAGCTGCATAGATTATCCTGCTAGCAAGGAGGGAATGGTGTGGGTAAAATCTTTAGAGCCCTCCTCAGAATGGTCACTGTCCATACCATAAGCAGGTGAAGGGGATTTCCCTGGTCTTGCAGCCCTTACTTATGTGAGTAGTTCAGTTGAAGCAAGGAGTGAAAAATTGCACGTTCCTCAAAGTGGGGAATATGTCTTTGTATGTGTTAGTACAAGGCATAGCAATGCTTTTTCCACCATAACTAGCATATATTTTTCCTATTTAGCAAATTTTCATATTCCCTTGCTTGGTTCCTTTTCTAAAATTGGTTTATTTTATACTTGCACTTATCATTTGTTGGCCCAGTCATTTAAATTATCTAAAACTTTTTGAATCTTGATATCTAACTCACTATTTTCTGTGTACTGTCTAGAAACTTGAAGGCCTTGTTTCAGGTAATCTTTCTTTTCATCTTTTCATCTTTTCATCTTTCTGCTTTGACTGCCTGCACCAGTGAAAACAAAGCCTTTTTCTAGTTAGGAAAATATTTTTTAAAAAATTGACTAGCCAAAATATGTTGTTTTGCCCAACTAATTTAAAAACAAATTTTTTTCCCATGTGAAGAAAATGTATGTGAAGTTTCACCATGCAGCCATTTATTAACGGCCAAGTTACAAATCATTAAAGCCAGATTTATATGGACAACTTCACTAGACTCATTACTATAGGAAACCTGAGAGGCACCATTTATAATTGTTTTTAACTTTGGTTGCTAAAATAACATCCTGTGCAATGTTTAAACATGACAACAGAACTTATTTAGTATGCCTTGAGGTTCACAATAGAAAAATTGTCTTTTATAAATGATGGTTGGATATTATTGCATACATTTGTTTGGAGTAGTAGTTCTCTGGCATGAAATAAGCTGTTTATTTTTAAAATAATATGAATTGTGCTGGGACAATAGTAAGGTGGATGTGTTTATTTCTGGCATGTTTACCATTATACTTTTTTTAAAAAAAATCAGACAATAGGGCATACGGACAGACAATTTTCTGGAGCAGACATCATTCCCTTTGAGAGATCCAGATCTCAGAGTGATAATATATGATAAAAAAAATCATAAAGAGAAAGTTAATATTTCTACCCAGGATCAGACAGTTCAATGAGTCATGCATGCAGGAGTTTAAGAATTTTAAGCACTGTAGAGAAAATAACAAATTTTCCACTATATAAAGTTTATCTAACAGTTTATAGTGTTTTTAATCTTTTCTTCACAGCCCACGTCATAGATTTGTATGGACTTTTAAAGGCTATTTTAAAAGCACCACTAGGTTATTTCCTTATTTGACCTTTAATTATACTAATGCTGTGTAGATTAACTAGCGAAAGTTTGTTCAGGGCTCCAAAGATTTAAGGAACTGTGTAAGAGCTAAATATTATTAGTTTCCCAATTTTTGTTTCTGTTCCCAGATGTTTAGCTCGCAGTTCCTGACATAGTCCACGTGTTTATCTGTGTATATAAAAACGGAAGGAGGCAAAGCCCTAGTCTGAACAGGAACAGAATGCACAAGGGAGTTGTGTCAGACTGATCTTGTCCAGGATGTAAGCCCATGTTAACACTGCTTTTGCAACATTAGAGATTGGAGGAACACCTATGTCTGTTTCCAAGTGCCTATTAAAAGTTACTTAGCAGAGTGTAATTATGCCATGATTTCTCTGCGTCCTGTATGGAACTGCATATTGCCATTAATTACAAAGCTCTTTCTTTTGGGAGAGTCATATTTTCAAAACATTTTTCTGCTTGTGCTTTATTACAGAAGATTTAAAACTACGGGGCTGCAGAGGGTTCCTTGCACACTTGCAGGGCTGGTGACACCCAGTCTCTGCAGGCGCAACTTGTGCCAAGACCACAGCTTTCCACACACCTTGCACCTGCAGGGATCAGGTGTCACCACCTCTGCAGTCTGGGGAGAGGGAGCAGGGCTGTGACAGAATGAGGCTGCAGAGTGCTCTCTCTGTTGCCACAGGGCCGGTGACACATGATCCTGGAAGGAACGAGAGGGGAGGCGGCACTTCCTCTTTCCAATCTTTTTTTGTTTTGGTCATTGTCAGTGCATCAGATTAAATTAATGTTTGCCGACATGTAACAATTAAAATTGAATCTTGCCACACCTAACTATTGTGGCATCGCTCCTTCTCAGGGGGTTCTGCGCTTCCTCTTAGTGGCAGTTTTAGTGGGAGATTCCTCTCTCCCTGGGAATTTTCCCCACACCCCTGGGTTTACTGTCTCCACCTTGTCTGAGAAGGGGTTCCCCCCAGCCTCCCTGACAGTGGAGGGAGAGGGGAAACTCGTAGGGCTATACGCCCTGTGGGGAAGGATTTCCCCTGCTCTTCACCTCTGTGAGGTCTCTCTCCTGGAGTTTGTCAGCATTTGCACTGTCTGTCTCTCCAGTAGCACCCCTGCTCCCCACAGCTTCTATTGCAGGGGTCTCAAACTCAAATGACCACGAGGGCCGCATGAGGACTAGTGCACTGGCTCGAGGGCCGCACCACCGACACACACACACACACCCTCGCTGCCCCGGCTGTGCCCCCACTCCACCCCTTCCATGAGGACTAGTGCACTGGCCCGAGGGCCGCACCACTGACACACACCCTGCCCTCGCTGCCCCGGCTCCGCCCCCACTCCACCCCTTCCAAGAGGTCCCACCCCTGCCCCACCTCCTCCTCTGAGCACGCAGCTCCCCATTCCCTCCTGGAAAGCACTAGGCACCACCAACAGCTGTTTGGCAAACAAAGCAAGAGCAATCTAGGAAGTCCAGAGCTAGAAACACACGAGGCCCAGCCAGGCAGCAGAGAAGCCTCCACTTCTGGCCCCTCCGTCCTGCAAACTGCTATGGGGGGACCGGGGGGGGGGTGCCAGGAAGCTTGGCGGGCCGCAGGGAAGGGCTTTGTGGGCCGTATGTGGCCCCCGGGCCGCATGTTTGAGACCCCTGTTCTATTGCGTGTGCCTATCTGACTGGAAGGGAGACTTTTAAAAGATTCTGGTAGGCCTTTGATTGGCCCCAGGTGCCCTAATTAACCTGGAGTAACCCCTGTTCAATTACCAGGGGAAATGGACCTGCTTACCCTCAGGCCCACTTCCCAGTACCCAATCTGAGCACTCTCCTTTAGCTGTCTGGCCTGACCCCATCACACTGTATGCTTTGGTCCAATCCTGTTTATGTACAAAGAATGTACACCAAGTCCTGTTTCTTTGGACACAGTGAATACAAACAAACCAGGTTGTTTGCTTACTCGCAATTTCCTCTGGTCAGTTCTATGCCCACGGCACTCTGTCTCTGCTCCAACTCTGGGCCATGCTCACCACCGCTACTGGTGCTGTCTGGGCTTCCTGTCTGTCAAACAGACTCACCAACAGCCAAACTCTTAGGCTTGGTCTACACGAGTCGGGGGGGGAGGGGAGGAAGTCGACCTAAGATATGCAACTTCAGCTACGTAAGAAACGTAGTGGAAGTCTGCGCATCTTAGGTCGACTTAACTGCTGTTCCCACAGCAGCAGTGGGCTCCCCTGTCGACTCCGCTTGCGCCTCTTGGCGCGCTGGAGTTCCAGAGTCAACAGGGAGCACCTTTGGGGATTGATTTATCGCGTCTAAACAAGACCTGATAAATTGATCCCCGATAGATCGATCGCTACCGACCGATCCCAGCAGGTAGTGAAGACATACCCTTAGAGACAGGGAACATCTACTACTCTGTTTGTACGGTGCCTCGCCACAATGTACCACTCTTGGTTGGCTCACAGGCACTACTGCTTTAAGCATGTTAAACAACAATTCCTTACCTCCTGCATTTTCAACCAGTCCCAGAGAAAACTCTCATTCTCCATGGGTTAGTTCTTGTTCAGAAGTGCGTTTGAAAATTTACCCAAACAGGGGTTCCCAAACTTGTTCCATGGCTTTGAGCTGTAGGAAGTGGTGGCCTGGCCCTTGCTGCTTCCTACAGCTGTCTTTGGCCAGGAATGGCGAACCGTGACCAGTGGGAGCTGCGAACGGCCGAACCTACGGCCACTAGGTTAAGTAAAACATCTTGCGGCTAGTCAGGGGTGTTTACCCTGGCCAAGCCACGGAAGAAGTATGTGAACCCCTGAATAGATAGATATTTACATAATCACTTAAATTTAAGACTTAATCCAGACTTTTAAATGCATTTAAAAAGTCAGTATGATGTGTTTAATTTTATTTGTTATAGAGTTTGTTTATGTAAATGTTGCTGCCACTGAAGTACTACTTACTACAGGCAATCAAATGCACAGATAAAAACCTCAATCCTGCAATTGGCATGTGGACCTCTGAAGCCAAAGGGAGTTTATACAAGCTCAGGGATCTGCCGCACAGAACCCATTAGCTCAGTGGATTGCTTTTCTTCTGAACAACTGTTTCTATTGTTAGTTTTCCATCTGTTACATATCACTGTGTTAACTTTTCAGAGAGGTGCTTTCAAGGTCGAAAGGCTACACCTTTCTTTTCTTTTTTTCTTGCTTTTGTTTGTAAAGTTCAAGTAATATTTGGTGCCTTTTTCCCAAAGAAATACTTCAGTTCTTATGTTTTGTCACTAAAATATATTCATGCTATAGTCCCTCACTTGTGAGTAACTATACAATAATGTACCTGTGTATGAGTGACATAGAACATCATTTTAGTGAGATTTTAGCCTCAAGGTTTCATAGGATTGTAACAAATGATTTTTTTAAATTATTAACAAAATCTCGAGGGTGTTCTTTAAAATTGGTTAACTTTTTTTAAAAAGTCCTCTCTTTTAAAATCTATTCATGCGCTCCTCTCAATGTAATCATCACCAAGAAGATGCATTCACCACATTCTATTTTCACTCTCAATTAAATTTCCAGCAAGATTGCAGATTTTTATTGCTGAATGAAGAAATGGTTTTCAGGAAACATCATCATGCATTTGGACTAATATTTAGTTGTTACTACATCACATAGCACAACACTGGTAAATCTGATTACATTATTTTTGTTAAAGATGAAACAGGTAAGAGCTGTAAACCTTGCCCACCTTGTGTAAGTGGAACAGCTAACAATTTCCTTGGATTCTGCAACATTACTCTCTAGCTAGGAAGTACAAAAGTGCAAAGAAAACTGCATCTTCCACCAATCTGCTTCTCTTGGATGAAAGTCTAGCACAGGGGTAAGCAACCTTTCAGAAGTGGTGTGCTGAGTCTTCATTTATTCACTCTAATTTAAGGTTTCGCTTGCCAGTCATACATTTTAATGTTTCTAGAAGGTCTCTTTCTATAAGTCTATAATATATAACTAAACTATTGTGTACATAAAGTAAGTAAGGTTTTTAAAAAAATTAAGAAGCGTCATTTAAAATTAAATTAAAATGCAGAGTCCCCCGGACCGGTGGCCAGGACCTGGGCAGAGAGAGTGCCACTGAAAATCATCTCACGTGTTGCCTTCGTCACATGTGCCATAGGTTGCCTACCCCTGGTCTAGCATGACAAATCTCTTGAAGGAGAGTGTACTCTTCTGGGCTACATTCAAATAACCTATAAGTTCTAAATCTTTGGACTGCTCCTTGTGAGTTATTTAGAAGCCACATTCACATCACATCTGAGTATGGGATGGTTGTGTGTCAGAGAAGCAGTGTCATATTTTATTAATATAGCAGTTGCCAGCTGTTAACCAGTGAAATGCGAGACTGGTATTCAGTTTGATAAAAAGGGTACACTCGATTCCGCTGAGATGAAACCCATTAACTAGTAAGTCATGTATATTGAATTAGCAGACTGGCAAAATTAGAGGAAGCTGTGCTACTGGAAATCGTAGAGTGGAACCCTCTTATAATGACGCGTGTGATTATTTTGCTCAGTTGAATGGAGTTTCATTATAACACTAGAGCGTTTACCTGACAAAGCTCATTTCTTTCACCTTCGGGCTGGTAGACTGGTCCTTTCTTTACCCACTGCAGTGGAAGGGACACTGATTAGTGTTTTGTGTGTGGCACACATTTGTGGAAGACTATATCTTCACTTACATTGGGGAACAGATGTACAAGTTTGGGACCCAGGGATTCACTCTAATACAGCTTCCTCCTCCATGGGAGGATAATGGCTACTTCCTTCCCCTCTCAACTTGGGCAGAGTAGTGGAGGAAGGGGACATGATAATCCACTTGGAATGCAGCATCGAACACCTGTGTAGTGGTTGATAATGGCTGCATTCCAAGGAGGATTTTCAGAGGAGAAGTTCAGTTATAGTGGAGCGAATATTCACCACAAGAGGAGTAAAATATTCACCATAAGAGGAGGAATTGCACTCTTATCAGTTTGGGGCTTCCACTGCATTTCATAATGGCTTTGTCTACACTGAGAAATTATACTGTGTTGGAACAGGAGATTAAGGAGCTGTAGGAAATAATGTGATGTAAAAAACTCAGCATAGCCATAAAGTTTTGAAGCATAAGCTTTCGTGGGCTAATACCCACTTCGTCGGATTCAAGCAGTGGAAGTGTCCAGAGGCAGGTGGACACTTCCACTGCTTGCATCCGACGAAGTGGGTATTAGCCCACGAAAGCTTATGCTTCAAAACTTTATTGTTAGTCTTTAAGGTGCCACAGGACTTTGTTACCTCTGCTATTCCAGACTAACACGGCTACCTCTCTGATTCTCAGCATAGCCAGTGACTCTCATAATTAACCCCAGGGTTCACCACAGCTTTCTGATGTGATGTTATCTTCACTCTGTCTCTGTAAATATCTTTTATATCATGTTACTTATGGTTCCTAGAGGTTGTGCTCTAGGATAATGTAATTTTCTAAAGTAAACAAGACCAGTAAGGAGGGTTTCAGAGTAAGAGAGTTCACCGAGAGAGTAAATGGGTTCTTCCTAATTTCTATAAGAAAAGATTTTCATGTTAGTTTTCTTTAACTGTTATCAGAGTGGTAGCTGTGTTAGTCTGTATCAGCGAAAAACAACGAGGAGTCCTTGTGGCATCTTAGAGATTAAGAAATTTATTTGAGCATAAACCCACTTCATTAGATGCACGGAGTGCCAAATACAGTAGTTAAGTATAAAGACACAGCACATGAAAAGATAAGAGTTGCCTTATGGAGTGGGGGATCAGTGCTAATGAGGCCAGTTCAGTTAGAGTGGGATGTGGCCCATTTCAAACAGTTGACAAGAAGGGGTGAATATCAGCAGAGGGAAAATTACTTTTTGTAGTGACCCAGCCACTCCCAGTCAATTTGCAAACTTGACACCATCAAATAAGGCCTGATTCCCCACTCGATAAGGCAACTCCTATCTTTTCATGTGCTGTGTAGTTATACCTGCCTACTGTATTTTCCACTCCATGCATCTGAT
Source organism: Sternotherus odoratus (assembly GCA_032164245.1). NCBI lineage: Eukaryota > Metazoa > Chordata > Testudines > Kinosternidae > Sternotherus > Sternotherus odoratus. The sequence goes on along the minus strand of JAVMKO010000008.1, from coordinate 76,884,901 downwards.
GGAAGTGGGTTATCGCCCACAAAAGCTTTTGCCCAAATAAATTTGTTCGTTTCTAAGATGCCACAAGGACTCCTCATTGTTTTAATTTTTATGTCCTTTTTCTTTATAAAAATGGAGTCATCATGTCACACCTTTGCTGTGCCAACTCTTACAGACTTAAACTTGGAGAAATACTTTATTTAAATTGATTTGCTCATATGGGATAAGATATTGCTCCCGTATTGTGACTCTTAATTCTTTTATAAACAAATATTTGATAATATGTCTCAGGTGTAACTACTTGTTGGGAATGTTTCAATATAACATAACTGGAAAATTGAGCTGAATTTCATTTTTGTTTTGTTTTTGATTTGATGGAGTACTTTCTGTGATGTTTGTCTTTTCTAGGAAATCCATGAACTATTCAAAGATTATGAATTAAAGTACTGTTATGTGGACAGAAATAAAAGAACAGGTAAGAATTTAGAATATTCCAGTATTTAAGATTGTATCTTTAATGATAACATTAATAGTTGCATTCTCTGATAGAACTAGTAGTCAGCTTCTTCTGCCACATATGAAATCATCCGATTGTCTGCCCACTACTTTAACTGTTCCTAGACTTGTTCTTTGGCTGCATAAATTGTGCCCATTTCCAGCTCCTGTTACTATCAATTAATGGGAAATGGAAAGCCTCATATTGACTTTAGTGGGAGGTAGATTGGGCCCATTATCTGTGAATCTATATTTATGACCCCTTAAGTAATGCACCCTTCTGATTGGGTCTAGCTAAACTGCTTAATCCACTTGTGAAAGACAGATCCATTGATCTCTGCTAGGACAAGCCCCTCACACCAGGATAATTCTGTATCAGAGGGGCTGTTGCAGGGTACTTTCTCGAATCCCATAGAAACAAGGCTTACACACAGTGGCTAGATGGAAAGTGGTGAGTTTATTGAAGGGAGTGACATGACAACGCCTGGGGCCCCCGACTGCAGGCTGTCACTGATGCGGGGCCTGGCACACCCCAGCGATGTCCAGGAAAGGAGCCCAACAAACAAGGGTGTGTCAGCACAGATATACCCATACTCATTTGCATCTCATACATACTCATATCTCATTAATAGCAAGCAGCAAGCAAATTGATTGATTACACGCTGTTTAGCACTTGTTGATTATACGCCGTCCTGCCTCAGTTTACCTATTTGGTTTCACACGCACTCGTTCTCACGCAGACGGGGTAAACACTCACACAGCTGAGAAACTGTTCTCAGACACACACACAAGATAACAGAAATACAAGGCCATTCTCAGACTGATACCCTTATTATGCCCTCCCTTGGAGTTGACGCAGAAGCGTAACTACGCCCCCTATCGATTGCCGTCACAATAATCTTCCGCTCTCTAGAGGGGTTATTCCAGGGCTAGATTTAGGGATTCCAGGTAATATAAGACAGAGGGAGATGTACTCTATTTATTTAATCAATTCTGAAGGTTGTGGAGGTTTTTGGCTTGTTTTGGAACTAAAGGGAATTATCAAGCCTTTAAGGATGATCTTCATCTCGAAAACTCTGTGGGTTTTGGCCTTGCTATATATCTGTCAGACATCTTTGCCAAGGTAATGGAGTTTCTGACTGCTGCTCTTAGCAAGGATGGTGCATTTGTGCAGCAGTCTCCTAATGATTTGCATGTTTGCAAAACCTCAAAATTCAAGCTATATGGAGCTCTTTTTAAATCTCTCTCTCTTGTGGCTTGTAATATGACATTTTAAAAAAGATACCTCATATTTTACTGTTTAGAAGATGACCATTGCAATTATATATAAGCAAGATTAATGTACGTAAGAATTAGTCTACCGTAATTAGTTTCCCCCTACAAAAACTACTCCAGCATTTCAGTAAGAGCTATTTTTAGAGGCAGGTACATCCATAAAAACTTACATTTGCTCATATGAGTAGGATTTGCATATGTCAACACTCTTATGTGCATGTACTTACATGTGGGCCTTTGTGCATCTTATCACATACCTCTGAGAAAATTTTGGACCTTGAAGGTCTAATTGTCTATTTTTTTTGTTTTGTTCTTTTGAGGGATACCTTTGGCTTGCAGAATCAGCTAGTAGTTTTAATGTCTGCAGGGTTTTACCTTTACTCACCTTTAATTGTGCAGCTGTCTAAATAGTCATTGACACACTGAAGTAAACACAATAGAACCTTCTTCATCTTTCTAAAAACCATTATTATCCCCCCCTCAAAATAAACCCGAACCCATTATTAGATATTGGGTGATATACCAACATGTGCATTATTTGTATGGGGAAAATCCCATTTATCTAAAATCTTTTTTGTCCAGATAAATTAAATGTTCACAGTTTAATTCAGATAAATAGAGTTCTGTGGAGCTATACAATCATTTAAATAATAAAATCTGTCCTGTAAAATCTTTCCTCCTCTGATTGAAAACTATAATTACAATTTATCTTCAATTTTCCCCCTTGGTTTTTCTTTATATTACTTTCTGTGCAGTTTTGAATTTGTTTGTTCAATCAGATCACAGAAGCATTATCAATTGAACATAAAACAATTGAACAATATTTTGCTCTCTCAAATTATTGTTGATTTCCACAGAATCTAAGTCCATTTGTCTATGCTTTCTTTGCTATTATTCCTAAAATACCAAATATCATCCTTCAGGAAATAAGCCATAAATATTATGCTGTGCAATAGTCCGGGTGAGCCATGCTGTCTATTTCAGATCCTAAATTAACGCTTCTTTATTTGTCATTTTCATCAGTTTATCACCATCGCTTTTGAATTGTTACAGTTTGTAAAATCAGCTATGGTGTGTATATATACACAAATACACTGGGCGATTGTGTACAGGATACCTGGCAATTTATAACTTGCCTAGGAGAGCAGAATTGATACCTTAGATATTATAATGTTTATTGGCAAGATTTGTGCTCTGTTCTGTTGGCTTTGTAAACTGATATAAGACATTCACAGCTACACCATGCTTTAAACTTTACTTTAAAATATACAATATGGATGTTTATATTTTATTTATAAATTCTACTTTAGACCGTTTTAACCCCTGATTATTGAAGAATGAAAGAAAATGTTAGCATGTCTGCTTCTGAATAGTGTCATCTTACTATTCAGTTTCTCTCTGCCTGTGCAGAGTGTTAGAAACAGATGATGAATAGGTTATCTAGAAAAGATGTTTTCTGTTTTAAACAGTAATCTTGCAACCAGAGCTTCCTGGAGTTGAATTTCAGGAAAGGTTTCTATTGAAATGTGATACATCGGCAAAAAAAAAAAAATGTTATGGTACACATGGCAACAAAATTGCCCAGAGCTGCAGTATGCAAATTCATTAGAAGAGAGAGTGTTGCCAAAACTGCTGTGAAAAATGTGTTCTCCAAGTAACAGCAGTGGGACATATGCTTTATGGCAGTGAATTCCATGCTATTTCAACTTCAGAATAGCAAATAATACGGCTTTTTTTTGTCCTTAAAACTCTTCTTACAGATGAGATTTGTAACAAAAATTTGAATACTGAGATATTACCCAAAATGCCAATTAAATCTGAAATCCAGATCTGATCATGCCTTTGAGTGCTCAGTCTGACTGTGTCCATGAATATATTCTGTTCTCCAATAGCTTCATGGGCCTGGAAAGCATGTACACTTGAGCAATTCAGCTGTATCTGCAGCAGATCTTTGCTGTGCCTTGCTGTGTGGGTTTGTTTTGATTAAGTTCATTATGGAAAACTCACATCCTGTGGTGCTAAAGGACAGAAAAACAATATTTAAACCAAGAACAATATATGCCAAAAGACTGGTGGCTAAAAATTTGGATAAACAGGCATGTATAGTGTCATATGTTATGCATTTGAAGAGTAATTTTAGAGACAACACTGATATATATGGCCCTCTCCTTTTCATCCTAACTCAAAAGGTGGCCTAGAACAATGGCTCTCAACTTTTCCAGACTACTTATCCCTTTCAGGAGTTTGATTTGTATTGTGTACCCCAAAGTCACACCTCACTTAAAAACTACTTGCTTACAAAATCAGACATAAAAATACAAAAGTGTCACAGCACACATTACTGAAAAATTGCTTCCTTTTTCAATTTTATCATAGAATTCTAAAATGGATCAATTGGAATTTAAATATTGTACTTACATTTCAGTGTATAGTAGATAGAGCAGTATAATATGGCATTGTCTGTATGAAATTTTACTTTGTACTGACTTCGTTAGTGCTTTTTGTGTAGCCTGTTGTAAAACGAGGCAAATATCTAGCTGAGTACCCCTGGTCGATAACCACTGGCCTAGAAAAATGATGATTTATACATTGTCATAATGGACCAAGTCATTTTAATAGCTCTGCGACTTTGAATTCAATCGTCAGTATTAATAACGGTAGTTACTGTAGTCTGGTGAATCTAGCATCCGTATTTTAAATGGCAATTTAACATGCAGAACTGAATTGTCTGCACCTTTGCCTCTGCCACTAAAGACTCAGAAATGTGCACCTTCAGGTCTGCCATCCCCATCAGACCTGAAAAAGTGTTGTGTAAGCTTGAGAACTTGTTTCATCCACCAATTTCTTTGTTCTCTTACAGCGTTTGTCACTCTGCAGAATGGAGAGCAGGCTCAAAATGCAATTCAGATGTTTCACCAGTATTCTCTTCGTGGAAAAGAAATATCAGTACAGCTCCAACCAACAGATGCTTTGCTATGCGTTACCAATTTGCCCACCTCATTTTCATTACAAGAGTTTGAGGAACTAGTGTGTGCATATGGCAATGTTGAGAGATGTTTTCTGGTCTATAATGAAGCTACTGGCCATTCCAAGGGCTATGGGTTTGTGGAATACATGAAAAAGGACTCTGCTGCAAAGGCTAGAATGGAACTCCTGGGGAAGCAATTAGGTGACAACACCCTCTTTGCACAGTGGATGGATATTAATCAGTTGACTACCGATCTTGTTCATTCTAAGTGCCTTTGTGTAGATAAGTTCCCCAATGACTACACTGATTCAGAGGAATTGATGCAAATGTTCTCATTTAAGTATAAACCTGTGTTCTGCCAGGTAGGTCTTCTATGAATTGGTGTCTTTTGGAAGCTGAATATGGAGATGTATATAGCTTTTATATTTACATATTTTATTGCTTGCCTATCCATTGCTTTGTTTTTTAAGTAACTAGTGAGAGGCTTAATTTGTGAAACCTAGTGAGTGATTATGTGTATACTGTGACAGGCTCAACCCCCTGGCGTCCCACCTGATGTGCTGGGATGCCACTGATTCAGACTGTTCTGCTAACCTGGGTCCCCTTTACCTGGCCTTGCTGTATTAGACTCCCCAGCCTTTTCCAGCCTACCACACACCCAGCTGCACAGAGAGACAGGGATCCACTCTGGGAAGACCCAGCTTAAGGGGCTTGCTACAGCACCCAGATGTCCACCCTCCCTTGGAGTACAAACCCCAAATTATATGAAATTCGCCTCTTCCCTGAATGTGGAGGAGTGTATACACAACTTCTTGTGCCCCCGCCCCCATTAGAAATCACATAAACTGGATTATATTGTAAACCAGAAATAAATGTATTAACTATAACATGCATATTTTAAGTAGTTAGGGAGATCGCAGACAGAACAGGGCAGAATACTAAGAAAATAGAGCGCACAAACTAAGCTTAATACACTAAATAAACTGATTACATGCAAGTTTTCACCCTAAATGTGGTTCTAATAATCTTCTTCACAGGCCAGATGCCCTTCCAGCCTGGGTCCAGTTCTTTCCCCCAGTTCAGTCTTAGTTGTTTCTAGCAGTTATCTTGGGTGGGGTAGCAGGGGAGAGCTGACAACCTGGATTATGTCACTCTCACCCTGAAATAGGATTTGCATAAGGAAATGCAAAGGAAACTTTGTTTCCTAGTTTGACACCTCCTCCCCCAGCTTCTTGTGGAAAAGTATAGAATTCAAGATGGGCTCCAGTATCAGGCATTCATCTGTAGGGCCCCTGTAGCCATTCTTCACAGGTTGACCCACAGATTCACGGGAAGACTAAGCTCTATTATAGTCCATTGTCCTTGTTGATGGACCTTCCACCCTATTGGTTTTTTTCAGTGTTGTATCTTAGTGTTAGTGGGGACATCACCCAAAGTAACATAGTTTGAAATATAGATATAAGTCAATATTCCAAATTTCCGATACAGAAATGATACATGCATACAAATAGGATAATCATATTCGGTAAATTGTAACCTTTCCAATGATATCTCAAGTGAGCTATCTTGCATAAAGTACTTATCAGTTATCATAGAATCATAGAATATTAGGGTTGGAAGGGACCTCTGGAGGTCATCTAGTCCAACCCCCTGCTTAAAGCAGGACCAATCCACAACTAAATCATTCCAGCCAGGACTTTATCAAGTCTGACCTTAACCTCTACCACCTCCCTAGGTAACCCATTCCAATGCTTGACCACCCACCCTCCTAGTGAAAAAGTTTTCCTAATATCCAATCTAAACCTTCCCAACTGCAACTTGAGACCATTACTCCTTGTTTGGTCATCTGCTACCACTGATAACAGTCCACAGCCATTCTCAACAGGGGGCCATATGGCCCCCAAGGGGGCCCTGGCACATTTGAAGGGGGTCACAGACTGAAAACTGTGAGAAGGGGAGCCCCAAGGGTTTATGGGGGCCCTGGTAACTGAACCGATGAAATACCCAAGCAGCAACTTTAATTGGAGTTAATAATTTCCCTCCCTCCCTGGAACCTGAGAAGAGCTCCTAAGGGGGCCGTGGCCAAAAAACAGTTGAGAATGGCTGGAGAGCCATCGTCTTTAGAACCCCCTTTCAGGTAGTTGAAAGCAGCTATCAAATCTCCCCTCAGTCTTCTCTTCTGTAGACTAAACAATCCCAGTTCTCTCAGCCTCTCCTCATAAGTCATGCGCTCCAGGCCCCTAATCATTTTTGTTGCCCTTCTCTGGACTCTTTTCAATTTTTCCACATCCTTCTTGTAGTGTGGACCCCAAAACTGGACACAGTACTCCAGATGAGGCCTCATCAATGTCGAATAGAGGGGAACAATCACATCCCTCAATCTGCTGGCAATGCCCCTACTTATACAGCCCAAAATGCCATTAGCCTTCTTGGCAACAAGGGCACACTGTTGACTCATATCCAGCTTCTCATCCACTGTAATCCCTAGGTCCTTTTCTGCAGAACTGCTGCCTAGCCATTCAGTCCCTAGTCTGTAGCAGTGTATGGGATTCTTCTGTCCTAAGTGCAGGAGTCTGCACTTCTCCTTGTTGAACCTCATCAAATTTCTTTTGGCCCAGTCCTCAAATTTGTCTAGGTCCCTCTGTATCCTATCCCTACCCTCCAGTGTATCTACCAATCCTCCTAGTTTAGTGTCATCTGCAAACTTGCTGAGGGTGCAGTCCACATCATCCTCCAGATCATTGATAAAGATATTGCATATGTCATATTCATATTATAATCATATTTTCATAAATTATGTGGAATGACATATTACATATACATCATCATATATGATGTTGTATAAATGTTTTATTGCCATGAGTTTAGAATGAGCAGCATAAGTAATTGAGAGTTATGCAGGAGATCATCCCAGACAAGTGCCAATAAAACATTTATTATACATTCCTTCTCCATGTATTTTATGGAAGCGTTATTTCAGAAATGTGTTAGAGAACTTTGTAAATAATTATTATTGGTAATTTTTTTGTATTCTTCAATCATAAATCAAGTTTGTATTAATATCTTGAGTCTAATTGTCGAGCACTTAGTGATTAAAATACATTTAATATATCTTAGAAACCTCTAAAAATGTCTAAAATAGTTTTTCCATAAGTCATAAAGTTACATCTTCATGACCTAATAATTTCTGATATGCCAGCACAAGAAATAAGTGCTATATCTGTTGGAAAAATGAGCCCTACAGCTCTCCAATTGTCTAAAGGCTTTCTTCATAGCACCGATGATTGCCAAGATATTGGACTCTAAATTGGTCCCTGGTCCAGGATGTAACATTGTTTATTAAGCACTTTAGACCAGTGTAACTAGGAGGGAAAACAAATGAAATCCTTTATTGAAGTCGTGTGTGATTGTGGGTGTTTTATTTTTAAGTATCTATTGGAAAGCTGCTCAAATACTTGGATTTTTAGTATTTTTGGTGGTGATGGATTAGTGAGCAGAATGATTTATAGATTGTAAAGCCAGAAGGGACCATTAGAGCATCTAGTCTCACCTTCTATATATCAAAGGCCATTAAATTTCACCCAGTTCCTCTGTTTTGAGCCCAATAATTTGTGTTTGGCTAAAGGCATCCAGTCTTGGTTTGAAGACATCAAGAGATGGAGAATTCACCGCTTTCCTTGGTAGTTTGTTCCAGTGGTTCATCACTATCACTGTCAAAAAATTGTGCCTGACTTCTAATTTGAGTTTGTTTGGTTTCAGTTTCCAGTCATGTTTTGCTTTTCTCCAGTAGATTAAAGAGCCCTTTAGTACTTGCTCTTTTTCTCCATTTGAAGGTTCTGTCTTAGGAATGCTAAAGATTTTGCACAAGTGATTCATGCTCAATGTAGGGGGAGGAGAAAATGCTTTAAAAAAGTAATTGAAGAATGTTTATAATGTGTTCAGTGTATTGTGAAATGCCATTTCAGTTTGCTGAGGACGAAGGCAGTTATCTTGGTGGCTTTGCAGTGATTGAGTATGAGACTGCAGAGCAGGCTGAGGAAGTGCAAGAAGTCACAGACGGTCTGACTATCCGAGGAAAGAGAGTCCAGGTATCGTACTGTGCTCCTGGAGCACCGGGGAGAAGCACATTAGCTGCATTTATAGCAGCACAACGTATGGTAAGAGGCCTTCTCTTTTCCAAGAGAAAACACTTTAGATGTTTATATTATATGTTGTACATATATAAGAATTTATAAAATCCATTGGAAGAGAAGTCCATAGGTGCTTTTATAAGCAGCTTAGTATTTTAATAAGATTATTAGTCAACCAAGTGAAAAAAAAATTTGAACAGGAGAAAGCAATTTAGCTCAGTGAAATGTTAATACTCAAATTGTTATTCTGTTCTTATAAGTGACTCTGTAAAATGACGTGGAGTTCCATGTTTATAGTCTCACAGTGACTACACATCAAAATTGCTCTGTTTACAAATGAAAAGATGGTTTCTTTAACCAGGAGCGTAGATTATAACTCAGTCTCTTCAAAGTGTTACTCTGCATCTACACTAGTTTAGATTGGAGTTGGCTAGCTCGTGTTAGCTAGCCAGCAAACTCAACTTTTTCCTAATTAAGACAAAGACATTAACTGCAGGGATTAGGGGTAAGAGATTGTTTCAGTTCAAAACTAAACTAAGAGAGAGTGCTTTTTAACAACGATAGGTTGGTTTAAAATGAGACAAATGTAATTAAAAAAAAATGTCAGGGTAGTGGAAATGACTTAATTTTGTGTTTGGTGTAGAATGAAGCTTTTATGCCCTGCATGTCATATCAAATTATTTATTAGAAAATTGGATTTGAAAGTAAGAGGTACATGAATCTGTCTTGAAGGTTGTAGAAGAATATTCTCATTACTTTATAGAAAAGCAGCTGAGTTTACTCAGAGCTATCCAAAGTTATTCACCTCAACTCTGTAGAAGAGCAGCTGAGTTTGGTGTTATTAAAGATTGGTCTTAACGGTGGACTACATTTCCTTCTTTATTTTCCAGAGACGTGGGGAAAAATGTGTTTTTTCCAGGAAAAAAACTGCCCCCTAGGTTTTATGAGTGTGTGTGTTTTGTGTTGTCAGGGGGTAGGGTAAGAGGCTGGGGGTGAAGGTTGCTGTGGGGCACATTTTTTGAGCTTCAATTTCATACTGGAATATTTACATGATGAAAACATGTATTTGAAATCTCTTGAATTATATCATATACATTATATTATACATTATAAAGTATATAATATAATTATATTATAAAGAAACATTATATTATAACTTCAGTCTATGAATGAACGGTTTAAAACAGCAGTTCTCAAACTGTGAGTCAGGACCCCAAAGAGAGTCGTGCCCCCATTTTAATGTGGTTGTCAGGACTCAGATTTGTTGGCCAAAGTCCCATCCCCACCACCCGGGAGTGAACCAAAGCCCGAGGGGCTTCAGTCCTGGGTGGCATGGCTCAGGTTTCAGATCCCCTTCCTGGGACTGAAGCCCTTGGGCTTTGGTTTTGCCCCCCGGAAACTCCCCCCCCTCCCCCCTCACCTCGGACAGTGGGGCTCGGACTTTGGCCCTGCCACCTGGAGCAGCTGGAGTCAGGCTTTGGTCCCCGCTCCTGGGGTCATATAATAATTTTTGTTGTCAGAAGGGAATCGCGGTGCAATGAAGTTTAAGAACCCCTGGTTTAAAAGGTTAAGAGAGAAGTAATGAGAGTATTGAGGTGCTGTTATGCCTTTTAGCTTTATACTTTTCTTGTTGTTTCTTATCTAGAAACCTAAAGGGGAAGGACAGAAATGCAGCAACCATGATAATTTCAGGGTAAAGGAACTACTGGTATATGTTACTCATGAGTTTTACAGTGAAAGGGTTAATTACATATATTTGGTGAATGGAAATTGCCGAAACACTGATCTTTGAACTGTGACACATGGAGATCAAGGAAATTATATCCAAATATGGATCTAAACCTATTTGTTTTATAAGTAAAGGGTTTGCACTAGTAAATTTGTTTTATAAGTAAAGGGTTTGCACTAGTAAATTTGTTTGAGTAGTCATAGCAACAGAAGATGCTTTTGTTTAATCCTGAGTCTAATGTTTCTGTATTTCTATTAATTCCAGATGAGAAACAATAGAAAGGGATTGCTTCCAGAGCCAAATCCAGTGCAGATTATGAAGAGTTTAAATAACCCAGCCATGTTACAAATGTTACTGCAGCCCCGGTTGTGTAGACATGCTCGCAAACATGGTAAGCCTTTTCAAAAATAGATAAATTTTAAAAAGAATTCGGCGTGCTAAGTGATATAACAAGCTTTAGCTTAAAAAAAAGCAGGAATAACCTTTTAAAATACATATGTTTATAATTTATTCAAGATAATCCTCTTCACAGAAGTAACAGAAAACATAGGGACAATAAACTCTCATGACAGTTAATTTAAATGAGAGAAGAGCTGGGTGAGATATTATCTTTTATTAGACCAACGTCTGTTGGTCAAAGAGACAAGTTTTGAAGCTACACAGGGCTCTTCTTCACGTCTGAGAAAGGTAATCAGAGTGTCACAGCTAAATACAAGATAGAAAAGATTGTGAAGCATTAGGATTTAAAACGTTGCAAGAGACCATTCCTGCAGAGGTGTAGCTCAAAAGCTTGTCTCTCTCTCAGCAACAGAAGTTGCTCCAATAAAAGATATTGCCTCACCTGGCTTTGTGTGTGTCATATCTTGGGGCCAACATGGTTTTAACACTGCAAACAGAATTTAAATATCATTGCTCTTTGTAAACACCCTCATGCTAACTCTGCAATCTATGTATATGCAAAACCTCTGATCCAAACACCCTCAGAATTAGGGGATCTGGTTCCAGATCTGAACTTGCAACTCAAGTCCATCTCTAGTTTATACTGTTTTTTTAAATTATTTTACTTATATGTTTCCATAGATATATGTAGCATTTTACAAGCATGCTGTTAGACATTGTCCTTCTTCGAAAGGAACTTTTCTTCTAATTTGAATAGACAGTACATAAAAAATCATGTTTCAAAGAATTAAAGTGTTAGGAATAGGAACGGGAACAGTCAGTCTGAAGGGATCAGTGGGGGAAGACTCAGGGCAAGTCTACACTACAGTGCTACATCGGTGCAGCTCCAACACCTCTTCACTAGAAAGAGATCACTCTCCTTTCAGCATAATCATTTCACCTCGGCAAGAAGTGGAAGCCATCTCCTGCCGACACAGTGCTGATGTGGACAGGGTAAAACTTGTGTCACTTAGGGGGGGGGGGCTTTTTCACACTTCTGAGCGACATAAGTTATATTGACTTAGGCTGTAGCATAGAACTGCCTTAAGAATGAATGGCTGCGCTATAGATATTATGGGTGTGGGTGAGGATCTATGCAGTGCCTCTAGGGTTACCAGATGTCCTGATTTTATAGGGACAGTCCCGATGTTGGGTTTTTTTTTTTTTTAATATAGGCTCATATTACCCCTCGCCCCAACCTGATTTTTCACATTTGCTGTCTGGTCACCCTGAGTGCCTCTAAGACAGTTGGGAGGGATGTGGATGTGGTAGATGTGGATGTGGTAGATGGCAGCCGGGACCTGGGTGGGCTGGCTGACTGCTCCCGGCTGCCACCCGCGTCCCGGCAGCGGAGCTGCCGCCCCGACCCTGTGGCAGTCGGGCTGCTGCTCCGACAGCTCGGGTTTTTTTTAATTATTAAATAACGGACTTTTTCATTTAACGGACACCCCCTCACCCGAATTAGTCCGTTAAATGGAGGTTTCACTGTAATGTCATTCACGGGCCACTCCCCCCCGGAAGCCCAGGCTGGGAATGGGAGCTGAGACCCCAGCTGGCAAGGGGCCAGGGGGGGAAACCCCAAAGCAGTGGCAGGCGGAGTGCTTAGCCCTGCACTACTTTGGGGTTTCCCCCACTGGCCCCTTGCCAGCCAGGGTCCTGCTGCCTGCCCCAGTCAGCTCCCGCTGTCAGCCTGGGTGTGATCTTCATTTACCCCCACCCAGCCTCCCACCATCTAACTGCCTTTCCTCCCCCACCCCTGCCTGTCCCATCCCACCGAACCTAACCTCCTCCCCCCTCCCACCCCAGGCTCCAGCCCCCCCATGCCTGACCCACCCAGTCCAGCCTCCCCCCCCCATGCCTGACCCACCCAGTCCAGCCTCCCCCCCCCATGCCTGACCCACCCAGTCCAGCCTCCCCCCCCCCATGCCTGACCCACCCAGTCCAGCCTCCCCCCCCCATGCCTGACCCACCCAGTCCAGCCTCCCCCCCCCCACCAAACCTCTTCCCTCCCACACCCACACCTCGCCCCCCCCATCCAGCCTAGTTTCCTTGCCCCCTCCCCCCCCCCCGTTCGCCGCCTGGCTAACGGTGGCTGCGCGGCGCCAGCAGCTCCCCCAGGCGTGAGCCGCCCCCGCCTGGTGGCCCGCGCGTGTCCCCGGCCCCGCCGCGGGCCGGACAGAATTATTTGGCGGGCCGGAGGTTCCCCACCCCTGATGTAGTCCAACCCCCTGCTCAAAGCAGGGCCAATCCCATTTTTGCCCCATATCCCTAAATGGTCCCCTCAAGGATTGAACTCACAACCCTGGGTTTAACCAGGCCAATGGTCACACCACTGAGCTATCCCTCCCCAAGCATGGAAGGAAGGAAGGAAGGAAGGAAGGAAGACAGCATGACCCATACTAAAGATTTTGTAATCAGAACTTCTGCAATAATTCTTTTGGAAAGGCTAAAAAGTATCCTGCTCCTGCTTTTTTAGCTGCATTGTCTCTGCAATGCTAACAGGGATGATAAAGTATTTTACATAATAAAGGAAGCATATGTGACCTTGAATGCACAAAGGAACAAATCTGTTTAGTAAGGAGGGGCCCTTCACCTGAAAGAAATCTGTACAGAGGGGATACGTAAGAACAACTGAGTGGAAGTGCACTGTGTGCAGAAAGGGCATGATCTCATTGGGTGGGGACCACTCCAGGGAGAACAGCAGCAAAGTGAGACTCTTTAATGGAGCACAGAAGCACAGTTTAAAGGGAAGGAACAGTATAGGTTGAAGGTATAAGCTGCTATTTATGCAATACTTTGATTTTTTTTTTGCACTTTATAACTACCAAAGCACTATAAGGACATACCTATGGTTATTACTGTATTACTCATTGTAAACATGGGCAAACTGAGTCATGGGAAGGTAAGCAACTCACCCAGGGTCCAACAGGGAATCAGTGGCAGAGCCAGGAATAGCGCCTACATGTAATATTCTTACCCTCTTCGCATCTAAGTGCTGCTTAATGACTTGTTTCTCCCATGCTGCTTCCAGAGTGAATAGAGTTTACTTGTGTATAACTTTCCTAATGCTGTTTCCTTTCCTTTAACGTCTCTCTGCTTCTCTGTGTCTCCAGATTGTGAGATCTTTGGAGCAGGGATTGTCGCTTCTTGAATATTTGGAAAGCTCCTAGCAGGATATGGGTGCTACCATAAATGTATGAAATTAGAACAATAACCCAGTCCCTGCTCTAACCATAAAACTACAAGTTTCACCGTGTTTTTAACACTGTCTCCTGAATTCTTTTTAAAATCTCACAATTTTGTTTGTAACTTTGAATATTTCATCTTTTAATTTCCAAAATTCCACATGTTTTTATTACCTATAATCATTTGTTACCTTAGACTGCTTACACCCTCCCTGTTACTGTAAGCACTGCAGTATTGTAAAATGGAGAGCAGCACTGCTGGGGAATCTGTATTTAGTCTTTATTTTAACTCAGTTTCTGTCTAGTGTGATTGTCCCTAATATAAAGCCTGATCGTGCTCCCACTGAAGTCAAGGGGAGTTTTACCATTAACTTCTAAGGGCCCATTGACAATCGACTATGCGGAAACTGTATGTCCAATGACTATGTATCTATCAAAGCACTTGCACTAAGGCCCCAGCCCTGCAGTTCAAAGTGAATGAGAAGACCTGTGCACCTTTGAGGAACCTTATTGACTTCAGTGGGGCTCCAGGCAAACATAGCAGTTCTCCTATGTGCTATTAATTACAGGATAAAGTCTCTCTGCATTATAAGCTTCAGCCAGATGTGTATTAAAAGGGTTCGCTGTCCTGATTTTTAGTCGGTTAATTAAATGTTAAATCCTATATAAATATTTAGAAAAAGGCAAGTATATAAAGTGTATAAACGGCTACAAAACATTCTGTGCCTAACTTTTAAAAGTTCTATTAATTTGTCAAGGATGGTATCTTGTGTTTTCTCAAGCAGTTCTTGGAGTATCTGCTGGTTTACCTCATCTTATAAATACAGCAGTCAGTCCAGGATTTTTGCATTTGAATAAAGTGCACCAGGTATGTTTATTGGTGTGAAAAAATGTATATCAAATTATGTATTTATGCAATATTTTGCATTAAAATGTATAACAGATCTCAAGAATTTACAACTAAAATCAAATGTTCTTGTTAAAATGACTTTGTAATTTAACATATAGTATATAAATTGATTTCAAGAGACTTTTTAAGTAAGATATAATCAGATCTGACTAATTAAAATTGAGGAGTGCTTACTGTCTGTATGCAAATAACCATGTTATTTTTTCTGAATATTTGATTCACTGTTACATGATTGTTTTGTGGTAGAGAGAACTTATCGTTTCTAGAAAGAACATCCATTTCCAAGTAAGAGGTTGAGTAACAAAGACCATTGATTTCATTTTGTAAGCAACTCATTCAAGAACAAAGACTTTTTGGAAAATAAGTCTGATTCAAGGCTGGAAGTGTGTTATCATTGTCTTTATTTGTAAACCCTGTAAAGTGTACTACATAAATAATAACAACAATAATAATTTTGAGATGTTAGTTTTTAGCTAAAAATAAACCAAGACTGTGTATTACTGAAGTATTCCCAGAGTTCTTATGGTGTATTATAAGGCTCCTATGACTTCCAAACCACAATGAGCCCAACAGTAGTAAAAGGAGATATTCTGGAAGCTGGTATAAAGAACCCAAAGTTTCATAGGAGTATCTTGTAAGGAGATTTGGCATGAAACTACCCCTAACTCGGGGACAAGGACTGGGCTGAAGTAGCAGCTTTTGTCCACAATCAGTACTCCCTTTTTCACCATTCTATTGGGTTAACAGGCCACCCAGTTTCCACTTCTGCTTACCACATCAGGACTATGGTAGTGGCTTCCACAGTGTAGACTCTGCCAAGGGGTGAATTTTACCCTTAGGAAATATGGGTGGGGTTTCCAAAAGTACCTAGAGAATTTAAGAAGCTCTAATACCATTGATTTTTAAATGAGACTTTTGCTCCTTACTCTATTCAGTACTTTAGAAATTCCTACTCAAAATAAAAAAAACCCTTATTTCTTCATTACTATTTCTACTATACTTTTAAGATCTATAGCTCCATGTCTGTTAAGAGAGATTGAACTAAAATGGAGAGATGTTCTTCACAGTAAAGGCACATTGCTTTCTCTAATTTTTCTATTATGAATTATCTAGAGGCATCTATTCCTTTAAAATTTTAGGTATGTTGTTTAGATCTACAGTGCACCATAGAATGAAATACATTTGCTGCATGTTGTAAAGTTTATTGAACACAAAGTTTTGTTTGCTTGCATTTTTAAAATATACAGATGACATTTTCCTTTGATATATTTAGTTACTGCTGCTCTTTCTATGGTCTTGTAGATTTTGTGCTTCCTTGGAAGGCAACATAAATGCTTTTTAATCTCAGTTGGCATGTTGTACATAGTTGCAGTGTGACTGATGATGATCCACTGCTTTTTGGCTTAAGTATTCTCCAGCCCAACAAGTGAGTGCTATTGCTTGATACACTCATGCATTTAATATTTTTCCATGGAAGCTCCTGCTTTTAATTGGTCACTAAACCTGACTCAGTAAGCTGAATTTACTGACAGTAGTTTAATTATCTAGGTTCCTTTCATTGGCACATGGGTACCCTTATTCTGTAATGTATCTTTTTGGGGTACTTTTTAATGCCAGAGAATCTGGTCACTATTTCTGTCTTGGAATTCAGTGTTATGTACAGGAAAAGAAGCTGTGTTACTTTCTAGCTTTTTGTTGGTTTGACAAAAGAACACTGGTTCCGTTTAGAATATCAGGATTGGAAGGGACTTCAGGAGACCATCTAGTCCAACTCACTGCTTAAAGCAGGGCAAATCCCCAATTAAATCATCCAACAGATTTTTTCCCAGTATCCCTAAATGACCCCCTGAAGGATTGAACTCATAACCCTGGGTTTAGCCGGCTAATGCTCAAACCACTGTGCTATGTCCTCCCCTCTTTCCATATTTCTTCCTGCAAGTCATTTATGCTGCCTGAAATTGACAGTTCAAGATTTTGTTAAATGATGCATAGAAAAGAATCACTTTTTAAAAATATGATGCCAAAACATTGCTTATAGAATAATTACATTATAATTATATATAATTATATATATAACTAGCATAAGTGCCCGGCGTTGCTCGGGTCAGTCGGAGGTGGGGAGGGGGCAGACAGTTGACACCCCCTGACCAACCCCAACACCCACCCTTCACCCACCCTGACACCTTCCCACCCCCCCGACCAACCCCAAGACCCCCCGGCTCACTTACCCCCCGACCAAACCCGACAACCCCACCTGACCCCCCAAAACAAACCCAACACCCCCACCTCACCCCCCGACCAAACCCGACACCCCCACCTCACCCCCCGACCAAACCCGACACCCCCACCTCACCCCCCGACCAAACCCGACACCCCCACCTCACCCCCCGACCGAACAGTGTATTTAATAATCTGTGTGCTACACAGTGCACCGTGAGCCGCCCCCCCTGACCAACCCTGTCACGGGGTCGGTCACTCACCCAGCGGCACCCCCGTCTGGTCGTCACGGGAATTAGCTCTTTGACCCCTGGAGCGCCCTCTGTTGGCCGACGTCCGCTTCTCCACACTGGCCCCGTGCCCTTCCCGGACCCCGGAGCCCCTTGCTGAGGGTGCTGCACCCTGCAGTACCCCCCTGGTTTTAGGGTCTCCCCTCCCCAGGGAACCCACCACCCACTATCCCCAACTCGCCTCAGAATGTGCCACTGTCAGTCACTACTTGCCCCTGCTCACTGGGGCGGACTGCAGTATCATGGCTACTCATCACCGGCAAGGAGGGTTGGCCTGCTGCTGCTATCTCCGGCCCTAGGCTGCTCCCTGCAACCCTGGTAGTTCTGGGTTGGACCTTGTATCAGGCCCGGAGGCCTGGGGCTCCTGGCTAGAGCCCACCCAGCTCCTTCTGCCCTGCCCCAGCTCTGCCCTAACCCAGGTACCTGGCTTCCTCCTGCAGCAGGCCTGTCTCACTCTGACTGCAGAGGAGACTGCCCCTGCTTCTCTGCCTCCCAGCCCTTATATCCTGGCTGGGAGTGTTTGGGGCGTGGCCACACAGCTGAGCCCAACTCCCAATCAACCTGGGAGTTTGCAGGCTAGCCTCCCAGGCTATTTCAAACCCCTTTTGGGGCTTTTCCAAGCCCCTTTCAGTAGGGGGCGGGTGGACACCCCGCCACAAACCCCAACACCTCCCAGCTCACTTACCCCCCGACCAAACCCGACACCCCCACCTCACCCCCCGACCAAACCCGACACCCCCACCTCACCCCCCCGACCAAACCCGACACCCCCACCTCACCCCCCGACCGAACCCGACACCCCCACCTCACTCACCGTCCCACCAAACCCAACTCGGATCCGTCGCAGGGGAGGGGGGGGCAGAGCCGAGGGATTCCGGGGACCTTCGCAGGTGGGGGGGGGGCACAGGGCTGAGGGATCTCCGGGGTTCCGTTGGGAGGGGGGAGGGGCAGAGAACTGAGGGATCTCCGGGGTTCCATTGGGAGGGGGGAGGGGCAGAGAACTGAGGGATCTCCGGGGTTCCGTTGGGAGGGAGGAGGGGCAGAGAACTGAGGGATCTCCGGGGTTCCGTTGGGAGGGGGGAGGGGCAGAGAACTGAGGGATCTCCGGGGTTCCGTTGGAGGAGGGAGGGGCAGTGAGCTGAGTGAGTGAGGTGTCTGTTGGAGGGGGTATTATGACATCATCACCAGCTAACTGCCCAGCCGATGTGATTGGCCCTGAAAGACTTTCACCCCTGGGGGGCGTCAGAGGTGAGGTCCGAAACTTTTTCGACCCTTACCAGCATCTAGACCCCAAGACCCCTCACTGTACCAAATTTCAAGTCTCTGGCTCAAACGGTGCGGGAGGACTTTGCAATCATACGTACATACATACATACATACACACATACATACATACACCACTTGACTTTTATATATATAGATTATAGATAATTAGGAGGACATGACAGATGAGAATTTGAACAATTGTTTGGATGAATCACTGAATAATTTTTTTAACTCTTGGTATTTCTTAATGATAGACATTATGTGCCACCATAGCACATTTTGAACATTTAGAGTTGTCTTAACTGAATGGTCTGTTTAACAGATCTCCCTGTGATTAATCCAGAGAGTCTGTTTTGAAGATTCAGCCAAACTTTGTATTCCTAAAAGTTTGTAATTTAATCGGTACATTTTCTTTCTGGGTGTAATTTAGCAAATGATAAAAAATAAAGATGCACTGGCAATATCAGATGCAGGTCAGTTCTTCTTGAGATGCTTAGGGTAGCTCAATACATAAACATTGATGCAGTTGATCCAGATTTGGCCTCTGTTTGTTTTTCAGAATTCTGTTTTTGAATCTAAAATCTAATTTGCAGGTTTTAAAAGATTCCTTGTTTTGTGTGTTGATATTATTGTGAATAATTTCCAAACCACAAAGGACTATTCAGTGACATGAATGTCTGTGTCCTATAGTGTTCTGAGTCTAATTCCTAAGATATCTGCAATCCTGCCACACCGGGACACAAACTGTGCTGGCTATAAATGTCTGGAAACATTTGTGGGGCAGAGTTCTGGCAGAGCCATAAAGCATGCAAATCCCTACTTGCTGTGCTCAGCTGCTTCTTCAGTTTTCAATCATTAGTGGCGATCTGTCCAGCATATGACATTTCAAAAAGTAAGCAAGACTGCACTCACACAGTGAAGAATTTTTATTCCATATTTCTAGTCTTGCCTTGTAGAATGTGTTCATTAAGTGCCAGAGTGCTACAGAAAAAGGTTTATTGAGACCTGGAGCAAACATATGCTTTGGCTGGCAAATCATGTTCAAGAACCTTTGCCAGTGCTCTTCAAGAATGATGCTTGCCTAAATGTTTTCAAGCATTCATGTAATTAGCACAGATTATAGCAGCAGTTCTCAAAGTTTTGTACTGGCGACCCCTTTCAGATAGCAAGCCTCTGAATGTGACTCCATCCCCCAATAAATTAAAACACTTTTAAATATATATTTATTAATATATACATGCTGGAAGCAAAGCAGGGTTTGGGGAGAAGGCTGACAGCTCAGGATCCTGCATGTAAGAAACTCACAACCCCATGAGGGGTCCCGACACCCAGTTTGAGAAATTATAGCATGGTTTGATGCTCCAGTGAGGATAGACATTTCTTTTAAACCATCATGTGATCTGAAAACCATACTGTAGAATATCCCCAAGGCAAAGTTCTAGTATGGCATCTCAACATGGTTTGTTAAGTCTCTTGATTGTGAGTGCAAACCGTGCTACAAAAGTGTTTTAGTGTAACTGTGCATGAAAACTATTTAAAAAAACATTATGAGCCATAGTGTGAATGTAGCCTGAATAACTAGCCACGTTATGAATGTTCTGGGGATACTGCTCTATGTAGGATACTTACCAGTGAGAAAGGGAAGAATCATATGTGTGAAGGTATTCTTTCCTGAAGGTAGCATTAATGTTTAGAGACTGTAAAGCAGTATATAATAGCCTCTTACTATCCCAACATAACCTAATAAAGCAGTGAGATATTTGGAGCAGATGCTATGTAAGAAATAAAAACATTGTAAAACACAATACAACACTTATCCTCTAAAAAGCACCCAGAAAATCAAACTGGAGGAAAGAAAACATAAAAATAATTCAGAATCTCCTGGAAGCTTTGATAGCAAATAAAGCAAGGATTTGGTTTTCTGGAGAGGAAGTCACTGATTTCGGATAAACATAGATATGGAAAGTCATTGCCATGTTTATTCATAAGCTAATTGTAAAGTGTCTGGCTTATATCACATCAGCTGGAAATCTTGCAACAAGTGTTGTAATATTTTTGTATTCTTTAACTAATGCTTCTTGTGTCAATTTGGCAGAATTCTGTGCTGGGGAATACATCTAATTTACTGCTGCAGAACCTCTCACACCTACAACGGGCACAGAAGCAACTAATTAAAATTGAGAATATTCAAACAAACAGTGTATGTTCATCATTTTAACTTCAGTTATCTACCTGTATATCTTTTTTAAACTATTTTCTAAAACAAATAGGACTTCTTTAACCTATTAAATCTTTAACCATCTAACATATGTAGAAGAGATTAACTGTAGGCGAAAACTTGAGGAATAGCTAAGGAAAGACAACTGTAGTCATTTACAATATTTGTTCTTCTTTATAGAAACCGGGCTTACTTGGAGAGCCTCCACCAATGTTACTTCAGACAGTATTGGGAACAGGGCCAATACCATCAGCGAGTGCAGACCTGGGAAACCATGGAGAAGCGCATACATGTAAATGACATTTTGTTTCATACTGTACCAACAGAAATGTCCGGTTTGAAAATATGCAGCTGACTCACTCCTACGCTTTTAACAAAAGTGATAATCAGTAGCTTTAGCTTTATCACCACAGAATAAGGAAGTCACCACACCTAACAACAATGTGAAATACGGGAGCATTTAACAAGAATGGTGTTGATTATTGCTGTGTTGATCGGTTTACATTGGCTGCTTTCAGTACCTGGCACAAACTCAGAGGCTTCCCATTTGTACAAACCTGGATATTTTATGAAAAAAGCAGCAATGCAAACAATGGGTATATGTTCATTTAGCTTGTAAAGCGTACATAGATGAGGATTCTGGCACAGACACCTTGGCTTCATTGCCTTCTCTTCCAGAAGATTCCCATATTTTTGTTGTCCATGGTCTGTATTTTCCAGGAATTTACTTGAGTATCTAAATCTCCAGCAGACCACTGTCTGCTATTGTTAATTTTGCAGTCTTAAACATCAAAATCCAAACAAATTCAGAATAATTAGCATGATATCATATATCCCATGCACACTTGCTTACATTCTTGGTGTCAATTCAGGCTGACCATGAAGTTTATCACTTAAGTCAAACAGGTATATAACTGAAAGAAGCCAAGAGTAAGCAGAATAGAAAAATATAAACAGAAATGGGCATATTCCAAGGAGAGGCTAAACATGAACAGACTTGCTGATTAACCCCTTTATGCTAGGAATGAGCTTTTTTCTGATGCGAGCCAAATTTTTAATAGCAGCCTCTAAAATCATGGACATGTTTTCTCATGACCACTTTATTTTAATTTTCAAATAGGGTAGTTAGATATCTATTCTATTTGTGCAAAGTGACGCTAAGAGCTAATGGTAGGTGCTTTAACATTTAATATAAGAAAGTCTCATCTTCCTGTGTTGAGTGAAATTAGCACACTATCAACACTCTCCTATTGCAACTCTTAAGTATTAGATAAACCCACAGGCAGATATTTGGCATGGGTTCTGAATTTGCTTTAATTGTTTCAGGTGATTTGGCATGCTACTTCTTGCCTGAAGTTCTCAGTTTCTGAAAGGAGCCCTGTTTTTATTTTAGTGTCTTATTTTCTTATTGGTGTTCTTAGATATGTGAATGGGATTAGATCTTCTCTGCCTTTCTTTGCTTATGCCTATATCCCCTATCTGATGCAATGTACTAGATGTGTTAAAAAGGGTATTTGCTTTACTTTATATTACTTTGCATTTCAATACTTATAGCTTCTCCTTTGTCCATGTCTTTTAGTCCCTACAGTTAACTTGATTCCATTTTAAGGGTGTCTGCCTTTAATATGCTGTAGAGTTGAACATTTTGATTTTGGAGAAATCAAATATCTTGATTTTACTGATATTCCTTGTTTTCAATGAATTTTCTTAATGCCTTGTCTCTTCACATGGGGACAGAAATAGGTTTTTAGTATTTATTCTTATAGGTTCCCACCTGATACATCTCACCATTACAAAGCTTCTCTTACAAGTAGCTGTTCAGTTGAAATCAGCTGTGAATCCAGCCCAACAGACTCCTATTAGGTTTTAACTGGAGTTGAGTAAAAGTCTATCACATGGAATTTTATAAACCTCTACAGAGTCTAAAGTTGTTGACATTACATCTTGATGCTAAAGGAATTAGCACTTAAGTTGGGAGAGATAGTTCAATGGCATCAAGGAGTTTAAAGGCTTTGTGAAGATTAATGCTGTTCATTACATATAAATCTATGTATTTGGATAAGCCTAGAGTAGTAAACTCTGTATTCTGGAGACCTGCATTTGATTTCTCTTCCCAGACTGTGACTACAGTACAGCAAGGGTGCTCTGTCCCTTGTCAGGAATGAGGGTGAGAAGAATGCTTTGGTATTTCATTAAAGATTCCTGCAGCCAGCAAAGTACTGGTGGATGTGGGAAGGTTATTCTGTGCAGTTCTCAGATGCAAGGAGGATGGTTCTGATGTGGAGCCTTGAAATGTAAACTGAGGGGAAATGGAATGGGATGATATAGGTGTTAAGATTCTATAAATCCCCAGTGCCCTGCTCCCCTAGTAGGGTGAAAGAAGAGAAGGAAAACTTGTAACCTACACACCTCATGTGGAACCGGAAGTACCCAATCAGGCAGCAGCAAAGATACACACGCAAACATTTTTAAAAAGCAAATACATTACAGTACTGTGTTAAACATAAACTATTAAAAAAATTAAAGGGAAAGCTTAAAAAATATTTAAATTAAGATAGTTAAAAGCAGCATTTTTCTTCTGCATGTCAACATTTCAAATCTGTATTAAATCTGTGTTCCTTTGTAAACTTTTGAAAGAACAACCATAACATTTGGTTCAGAGTTACATCCTCAAGGTGTTCATTACTCTGAGGTTCTACTGTATTTATAGGTTAATTATGACTATAAAAATAATTAGCAGCTTTGCCTTTTAATGGAATTTTATTTCTGTAACTTTTTTAAGGAAGGTATCAAGAAGATGAGTCGTTAGCATTAGTCATTCTTTTCTTTATAGTGGTATAATACATTTTTCTTGCTTCTGAAATTTTGTTTATAACTAGAAAACTATTCACAATAATTTTCTTGAGACAGATAATTTCAGAAATTACACATCTTCACTGTATGGGTCTATTATAGATATATTCTACAAATTCAGGATCTGGTGGAATTAGTGGAGGATAGCCTACCCCCTGATCTAGTACAACTTGGCTTTAGAGTTCATTGTCTCTTGGACACTTTTCCTTCCACTCCCAGTTGCTCAGACCACTTCTGTTCCCATTTATAATTGCATATAATGTGGATACAATCAAAATTAATGACAACTTACATTGGCAAACATTTTAACAACTCAGTTGCCATATGTTGCATATTAATATCTGAAAGTATACTGCACTGCACTTGGTGATCTAGTTACTGCTAGTACAGACCCTGGAGTTGGTTCTATCTCACATGTGATTACCAACCACGATGTAGAATTATTTTCTACCCTTTAGGCAGGGCCGGCACACAACATTTTGGCACCTGAGGCGGGGAGTTCAAATGACGCCCCCATATCCCCTTGCTTGGGCCAAAACTTTGAAAGGTCTCTTGTGCCCTCCTTCTTCTAGCATGGCACTCCACCATCTCTGTGCATCTAGAGCAGAGAGAATACATATGTACCAGCAGAAGAGACACAATTTTCTACACTCTGGGTCCTAGTGGTACCCTCCCGCCAGTCTGGCACCTGAGGTGGCTGCCTCATGGTAAGGCCAGCCCTGCCTTTAGGTTCCAGGATGCGCTATCTTGAGTCTGAATTTCATTTTTATCTCTAGTAAGATGCAGCCAGTGGCCATTCCATACCAAATATTGGTAAAGACTATTGATTGATGCTCTCTCTCTTCTGCAATTCTCATTTGTTGCTCAGCTGTTCAGCAAGTTGGGAGTTTCAGTAACAGAACTGGTGTTTTGTGTTTTTACTTGAATGCTAGGAAGGAAGAGCAAAGTCAAAGCTATATCTATAGTGCGCATATTGTCTTACAGCACTTTACAGACTAATTTACAGGCTTTGAAGAGACACTGTCAATTTGAAATCCACTGAATTAACTTAAAAGAATGAATTAAAAATAGTGTCATGTACTATGCCTTCCCCAGAGTCCCGCTGACAATTTCTATACATCTTTTACTTTTGCTTGTGTTTTACACGTTACTGTGTGAAAGACCCACCCAAACAACTGAGAACAATGACTATTCAGGAACGACCATACAAAAATGGATGTTGTGAATGCACGAACTAAACAAAATAGAAATACTTTTTTCTCTAATCTCTGTTATCTTGAGTATTGTAACTCAGAGGTAAAGTGTTCTGAGAAAAGTGTGATTTTTTTTTCCTTTTAAATTGACTGTGTTCCTTAGCAAACAGAGATGCAATTTGACATAGAGGTCACTTCATTCACTCTGCAGTATGACCACCTCAGGGTGGAACTTGATATATGTTTTACAACACTATGCAACAGTTTATGACAGGAAATGAAGACAAATGCTCAATCCAAGTGGAACTGCAGGGAAAATTAGATACACAGAACATAAGTATTTGAGTTTAAATTTGGCCTGAACAGTGGGTTTAACACACTTGTCTCCTGTGAGGAGTGCCAGCTGTTGCTCACTTTTTTTTTGTAGGAGGGTGCTTCCAGCAATCCAGTGCTTTGTGATACTGTGCTGCAGTTTGCTTCAGTCCTAACTCAGAAGGCAAAGTGCCAGTTACTAAATCACTAACTCCATTTCCTGAGGCATGTATGTGTTTATTGGCAGAAGCTCTCCCATGGATATATATGAACCTGGCCTAACTCTGCTTCACTTGAGAACTCATGGGATTGCAGTGCAAAGTTGGTAGATCAGTAGGTTTTTTCTAAAAGGCTTCAGGTGGAGTATATGCTGAGGAACCCTGCAGGACTAGCTGTTGTATTTGTTCTGTATTGCTTGTGCATAATGTTTCTTATGTGTAGCTGCACATTCAGGCCTTTGTAATCCTTGTACACAATGTGCTGTACAACAGGTGTTCCCCCTGAAGTATTCTGTGTGCACACCATGGCTCCTCAGCAGCTAGCCAATAGAAGCAGAAGGTTAACCAAACATCTTCCCTATTCCTGGATGATGAAAAAATTGAGCAGGGATCATCCACTGAGAGCAGATGAGCAAGTTCTACACAGTCAGTTTCATAGAACTGTAGGTGAGTGGCCACTGGGGAATTTTGGTCCTTCCTGTTTTCTTTAATGTTTCTGTCCTGAATGTGGTAAAACATGGCTCGTGTTTACCTGTCTGAGATGCCCCTTTCATAATACCTGAGCAAACAGCACAGGCCTCTTAAGGAAACCCTTGTAAATTGCTATTTGCTGTTAAATTCAACCCTGCGGTAGCATTTTACCACTTTCCCTCTCTCTTGATTCCAACATTTGACAACGGAATTACATGCAGCGCCTGGAGAATCCAGATGGCAGCTCTTAAATGTTTGAGCTCTTACTGGACTATTTGGTAGGAATTCTTGCATGGATCATTTCTATATATTTAAAATAAAATATCTGGTGCCCCCCCCCCCGATTCTTAATCTGGTACATTCAGGGTTCTGCTTCTTGTGCCTCTCTCCTCCATCTTTCTTTGGGTTTTGGCACAAAGGGTTTCTCATTTCATAGATTTACATGTGCCAGGTGAGTGGGTGCTATCCCACACCCCCTCTTGGTATTTCATCATATTGATGATTTGCAAAAGTTTCTGCAGAATTTCCTGCTTAAACCAGTATCTTCTCTCCTCTGTCTCACTGCCTCGCTTCTCTCCTGTTGTGTTCACATGGAGCAGAATGCATTGTGACATTTCCTGAATATTTCAGGATGCTAATACTCTTCTTGCACAGATATTACCATGTTTTTAGGAGGTTGGAACCACTTTTTTTATTCAGGATCTGCCTTTTTAGATTTGTTATTTCAAGGTGTATAAATGCCTCTTGATGAGGAGCTCTGCAAAGAGTTTGTGCTCACTCCATTAAGCAGTAGAAGTTCACTGGCCAAGTGTTGATGGATGTGACTTTTGGTTGCAAATTCCTTGGCACAGTGATGCCTTAAGCTGTCAGAGATCACTCGGGTTAGTATAACTTTTTATTTTCCACCCATTTTGTTTTTGGGACTAACAGCCCCACGCTCTGCATTGATTGCATCCAAGTCTTGTTAAATAAATGATTTCAGACACCTTACCTCATTTTACATTATTCCTAGATAAGGCTTGAATAATGCACGCACCAGTGGTAAGTAGAAGAGTTTTCCTGGGGAGCAGTGAGACCTAGGCCACCAATTTCTGCAGAATTTAAGCCTTCATTTAATAAAAAAAGAGTTTATAGCCATTCCGGTTATGAAGAAAACCTTCCTAGTGTGAAATGAAGGTTGTTGTGAGGTACTTTGGATTTTGCGAGACAAGGCACATACACGTGGTTGTAGAAAGTAGATGAGTTTATTGGAAGGCCTCGGTTCCTCAAATAGGCGTTGAGGGGCTCGGGTCTATCAACGCGACCGCAGAAGGGGTGCCTAGCACTCCGGAGCCGTTGCTAGGAAGGAAGAGCCCCTCGAGCAAATTACAGGAGTGGGCTTAAATACACTCACACATTTGCATCACATACATACTCATGTCTCATTTGCAAGCAACAAGCTGATTGGTTACACGCTGTCCTGCCTCAGTTTCGCCATTTAGTTTCCCACGCATTCGTTCTCACACAGACTGGGTAAACACTCACACAGCTGGGAACGGTTCCGTTCCCAAACACACAGATAGCAGAAGCTCAAGGCTATTCTCACATCTGATGATACCATTACGCCCTCTCCTGGAGTTGACTCAGAAGCGTAACTACACCTCCTAGTGGTTGCCCGTCACAATTTCTTCCGGTTACTACAGCCATTTTCCTGAGTCCTCAGACAGATCACTCAGGGACCTCTGCTGCTGCTGTTCATAGTTGTTTTTTTTGAGCAGCAGAAAACAAATGAACCAGACCCTGGTCAGTTTCACTTACTAGCCTAGCAGATGTTTAGAATGAAAGTAGCATTAAATACAGTTTCAGTTTTCTGTTCTAGTTGGTTTTAAACTAAGCTCCATGTTTTTATAACTGCAGCATTCCTGTCCACCAGTGTCAGGATTAACTGTTCTGTGACAGCTATGAAATAGATTTCTCTATGTTTTTGTCATCACTTAATAAAAACCACAAGCAAAAGGTTCTGATAAATTTTGTCTAACAGAAAGGTTTCTCCATTTATGGTTGACTGCAGCATCTAATGTGACTCCAAATCAAACAACGGCAGCAACAGGGATGGGCATCTTGCCATTCTTTCCAAATCAGCCCGTTGTCGGACAAGCTATGCCAGGACAAAATAATGCTCAGGCTGAGCAGTCAACTACAGTGAGACTGTCAGAAGGAGCTGGCTCAGGGTTGCAGTTTTATCTTCAGAGCTTAACAGATTTTACTGCTGGAGGCTTGCGCACAGAACATCCCCAACAGCAAAGCCAGCCGAAAAGCACTGATGCAAGTTCAGTGGTAAGAAAAACTGGACATAGATTTTGCATTCCTGTACTCCCGCCCCCCCTCTTTGTTGTTCTTCCAATTACAAGTTACTTCAAAAAGCAAATGCGGTTATTTTCATTATATTTACTGAATCACAGAATGATTTATAAAGCACTTTGTCATTTGGATTATGAATTACAGGAAGGAAACTTAATGTCTTTTGATTGTCAAAATGAATTAACAAAGAGGAATCTTTTATCCTATTGTACTTTTATCCTAGTGTACGAGTATTGTACTATTATCCTCTTTATATGTAATGATGAAATTAGCTGTAGGAAATGCCTTTTTAGACAGTTGCAATGGAACTCATGTTGTAATTCAGTGATTAAACTAGAACAGGACCTCTGGGTCAGGATGCCAACGTGTGTGTGTGTGTGTGTGTGTGTGTGTTTCTAATCTGCATCCTCAAGACAGTTTTAGGGACCTGGCACCACAGAGAGGCAAAAACTGGAATAGACTCAGTACATCAGAGTTCCAGGACCCCACGCTCCTCTGCTGGTTCGGGGAGTGAGTGTGTCCTGGGGTCTCAGACCCACTCCCAACTATTTTCCCTTTTAATGTAAGTACTGCTAAAGCTGATAAGCAGCTTGATCAGAAAGGCATTTTACACTAGAACATCACAGAAAATTCTCTTCCCCTAAGTCAGAGTTCATCAGTCCTTGGTTTGCCAGAGACTTGAGTTGAAGCTAGTCTTCTGTCACATGCTTACTGTTAGCTTTATTAATTAGATGGGTTTTAGTGAGGTTTTAAATATACTCAGGTAAACTCAGTTTGAAATTCCTCCCTACTTCCCTGGCCCTTGCCTGCTGGTCTGAAGAGACACTTGGCTGACAAACTACTTGACAAGAAAAAATATCTGTAATCTGAGCAGTCTGTTCAGATGATTCAGTTCAGGATCGATTTGGGTATATTTTGCTGTAAAACCTATGGAATCTGCATGTTAAAGTCATGTAGAGACAAGCACGTGACATTGCTTTTACTTATGACTTGAGTGATAGCTGAAAAATGAAATCAATGACGATATATAAAATTTTTACAGATTCCCTCAAAAAAACAGACCTCGCTCCTGGGGGAACCACCCAAAGAAATCCATCTTAGTACCAATCCCTACTTGAATTTGTCAAGCGTCTTGCGTGGTGTCTCTCTTTCGGGTAAGCAACCATTCCGCAGGTGCTTGTTTAACAGCTTGTGATTTGATTTAAAGCTTTCTAGAGCAGAATGTGGAAAGCTGTTTCTCTGCTTACTAAACGACCCCAACAACCACAGCATTTGTCATTAATAAAACCTTGGAGTCTTTCTCTCAGAGAACTTGCACTGAGAAGAAAAGTAAATTGATATAAATGACCCTCAGAACTAATTTTCTAGTTGAAAAGTACAGTTTATATGAGTACTTATCTGTAAAGACATATTATGTACTGCAGTATTTCTAATGCATATGTACAGAGTTAGCATATTTGTTCAGAATTCATGTACATTCTAGGAACTATTTTCTATCAAACAAGATTTTTTTATATTTTGGG
This sequence comes from Sternotherus odoratus, assembly GCA_032164245.1. Taxonomy (NCBI): domain Eukaryota; kingdom Metazoa; phylum Chordata; order Testudines; family Kinosternidae; genus Sternotherus; species Sternotherus odoratus. The sequence goes on along the minus strand of JAVMKO010000008.1, from coordinate 76,854,891 downwards.
CTAGATTTTGATTACAGTAAAATGTGTAAATCTGGAGTAATACATTTCAGGTCTGTGACAATATTCTGGGTTTACACAAGGGGATCCAAGATCAAAGTGTACCCCTTAGTGGTTGTATAGCATGTATAAACCGAATGTATTCATTTTGTTTTGAGCAGCAGTTGCCAGCAAAGCAACTAGCTCACAGCAGCAGACTGGTCTTTCAAGCAACATAGTGGATGCTGCGGTCTCTCAGGGAACTACATCACAATATGCAATGGAAAATTACTTTAATTATTCTCAACAATATGGGGATTATACACAGGTATGTTCACTAACAGTACTTTCCTTCCTGTATTTTTATTGCTTTATTACTGTAGGTGCATGTGGTTGTTATGTGTTCTACTTGGAGTAGGGCCTGTCATAAAGACATCGCATAGTTCTGTGAAGATGGTGAAGTTACTTGGCTCAGTGATACCATAAATTATAGAGCATTTAGATCACTTTTTATGGCATTAGTAAACAGAATATTATCACCCGGGTCCTCGTGTCAATTTAAAGGACAAGTGCAGAATGAAGTCTTTTTCATGAACTGTAAGATAAACAAATTCCAAACCAGTGAATCAAGTTATTAATGTGTAATGGGCATCACAAACATATACCATATTAGCTGAGGTTCAGACATATAATTGTTCTTTATCTTCTGGGTGAGAAGACGACTTTAGTGTGGTCAATCGATATTTAACTGTTCTGTTTTATTGATTTTAAATCTGTTTGTGTGTCTTGGAGAGCTTTTGCCTTTAATTTAATCTAATGCCCTGTGAAGGTCATGGGAATTGTTATAAAGTAGCAGGCGGGTGAAGTGAAGAAGTTTTTTTTTCATTTATAGGAAGCTGTCCAGCAGTGGTATCAGCATTATGCACAGACATACAACGCTGCTCAGGCAAGAGTAGGTGAATTTGAAAATGAAGTTTCTGAGGTAAAGGTAAAATGATTTTCCTTCTCATCTCCATTGACAACATCTCTCCTTTAGCATTAGGACGCTATATGTGCTTCAGCACTACTGTAAACAGGAAGGACCAGATGATGTGGGCAAAATGCTGCTGTAGAGTCACCATATGGATCCCAAACACACACAGTCTTTGGTATTCCCTAAGTTTTCCTGTAACTAGGATGCTACAACCTAAAGCTTTCACCATGTGCTGTAAAACAGAGCTGGAGTACATTTAAAAACAATAATAGAGATATACCTATCTCAGAGAACTGGAAAGACCTTGAAAGGACATCAAGTCCAGTCCCCTGCCTACACTAGCAGGACCAAGTACTGTCTCCTGACAGATCTTTTGCCCCAGATCCCTAAATGGCCCCCTCAAGGATTGAATTCACAACCCTGGGCTTAGCAGGCAAATGCTCAAACCACTGAGCTATCATACATTGATAGCCCCCTAATCATACATTGTAGCCATAAACAGTATATGTGAACAAGAGATTATAATGTTATTTCCTGCTAAGGTATTATCCAAGAGCTACTTAGCTCTCAGATTGTTATAGATCCCCAGTGCAAATGGTAGGCAAAACCTAAAAAATACAAAAGCAAATTTCCTTTTTTTTTTTAAAGTCTTATGTGCATAAAGATTTTTAAAAGTTCCTGCAGGAGAAAGCAGAAACACCATACAACAACACTACACCACTACAACAGTTCCTACATCAGATTCAGTGAGAGAGAGAAACTGCTGAGCTAATTCAGAATTGAAAAGTCTTTCCTTTAGAAACTTGGCTTGGCTCAGATATTTCCATATCTGTCCACTGATAGTTACTGTAGTCAAATAAGAGTCATTACTTAAAAATAAATAGTTTTGTTATGACCTCGGATTTATCATGGATCCTGTTCTCCATTTAGGAACCTGCTTTATCTTATGGAGACTACAATACCTATTTGCAGGTTATGCCTTCATATTACACTGGAAGCCAGGGATCATACCAGCCAGGCAACTTTCAGCTTACTCCACGGAATCCACTAAATAAGGTGAGAGGAGAAGCTGAGGGTACGTCTACAGTACGAAATTATATCGAATTTATAGAAGTTGATTTTTCTAAACAGATTGTAGACATTCGATTGTGTGTGTCCCCACTAAACGCGCTAAGTTGGTGTAGTGCATTCACAGTACTGAGGCTAGCATCATCTCTCAGAGCGGTGCACTGTGGGTAGCTATCCCACAGTTCCTGCAGTCTGGGTTTTCTGGGAATTCTGGGTTTAGTTCCCAGTGCATGATGGGGCAAAAACATTCTCACAGGTTTTCCTGGGCGCATCTCGTCAGTTGCCCCTCCCTTCGTGCAAGGTATGGCAAACAGTTGTTTTGCGCCATATCACAGCAAGCATGGAGCCTGCTCAGCTCACCGCTGCAGCTGTGACCATTGTAAATGCCTCACGCATTATCCAGCAGTATGTACAGAACCTGCAAAACTGGTTGAGGAAGCGACAACAGCGCGATCACGATAGTGATGAGGACATGGACACAGACTTCTTAGAAAAAAAGCCATGTGGCGATTGGGACATCATGGTGATGTTAGGCCAGGTTCATGCCATGGAACGCCGATTCTGGGCCCGGGAATCAAGCACAGACTGGTGGGACTGCATAGTGCTGCAGGTCTGGGATGATTCCCAGTGGCTGCAAAACTTTCACATGTGTAGGGCCACTTTCATGGAACTTTGTGACTTGCTGTCCCCTGCCTTGAAGAGCAAAGACACCAGAATGAGAGCAGCCCTCAGAGTTGAGAAGCGAGTGGCCTTAGCCCTGTGGAAGCTTGCAACACCTGACAGCTACCGGTCAGTCGGGAATCAGTCTGGAGTGGGTAAATCTACCTTGGGGGTAGCAGTGCTGCAAGTAGCCAATGCAATCATTGACCAGCTGCTATCAAGGCTAGTGACTGGGAAATGTGCAGACCATTGTGGATGACTAATGGGATGGGGTTCCCTAACTGTGGAGGGGCGATAGACAGAACGCATATCCCTATCTTGGCACCAGAACACCAGGGCGGCCAGTACGTAAACCGCACCGGGTACTTTTCCATGGTGCTGCAAGCGCTGGTGGATCACAAGGGACACTTCACCGACATCAACATGGGATGGCCAGGAAAAGTGCATGATGCTCGCACCTTTAGGAACTCTGGTCTGTTTGAACAGCTGCAGGAAAGGACTGACTTTCCACACTAGAAAATTACTGGTGTGGGTGGGGGCCTGAAATGCCTATAGTTATCCTTGGGGGCCCAACCTACCCCTTAATGCCATGGCTCGTGAAGCTGTACATAGGCACCCTGGACAGTAGTAAGAAGCAGTTCAACTCTAGGCTGAGCAAGTGCAGAATGGTTGTAGAATGTGCATTTGGACATTGAAAGCTCGCTGGTGCTGTTTGCTGACTAGGTTAGGTCTCAGCAAAACCAATATTCCAATTGTAATTGCTGCTTGCTATGTGCTCCACAATGTCTGTGAGGTAAGGGGGGGACATTTATGGCGGAGTGGGAGGTTGAGGTAAATCGTCTGGTGCCAGTTTCACACAGCCAGACAACAGGGCGATTAGAAGAGCGCAGCAGGGCATGCTGTGCATCAGGGAAGCTTTGAAAGCCAGTTTCACATTGGCCAGGGTACTGTGTGAGAGTTGTGTGTGGTTCTCTTTGACGTTACCCACCCCCTATGTATATTAAAGGAAATAAAGTCACGATTGTTTAAAAAACAGTCTTTATTATTTGTTCAACAACACATTGAGAGAAATGAGAAGGTAGCAGGTTAGGAAGCGTTAGGGGGGTGGAGGAGGAGGGAAGGACAAGTCCAGAAAACAAATCAAAATTTTGAATATGCCAGCCTTCCGCTGCTTGTGCAATCCTCTGGGGTTGAGTGTGAGGGTCCCTGGAGCCTCCCCCCATGTTTTGGGGCATCTGTGTGAGGAGGCTATGGAACTAGGAGAGGAGGGAGGGTGGTTATGCAGGGGCTGCAGCAGCTGTCAGTGGTCTTGCTGCCTTTCCTGCATAAGATCCACCAGACACCGGAGCATGTCAGTTTGCTCCCCCATTGGCTTGAGCATGGCATCCTGCCTCCTCTCATCGTGCATGTCCCTCTCTTTGCATTCATTGCACGCTTTAAGGGACTCCTCAATTATTTGCCTCCACGCATTCAGCTGGGCCCTATTGGTGCGGGAGGACTGCATAAGCTGCATAAGCTCAATGAACATGTCGTCCCAAGTGTGTTTTTTCCACTCTGATAAGGGATGAGCCCTTTAAACTACATGCAACCAGCCCAGCGCGGGTGGCTCCCTCCACCACGTGGCTCTGATCAGGCCTCAGCCAAACGTGGACACCCCAGTGTGAACGGACATCTCTGTTCCCTTACCCCAACCCAGGAGCTTTTGCTGCCCTGCTCTGTGAAGCTATAATTCCCGACTACTTGCTACTGGCCTGTCGGGGTAAAGTGTTTTATCATGGAGGATGGAATAAGGCCCTACCCAGAAATCTACTGCAAAGGCTTGCAGAGCACCTCCAGGAGAGCTTCATGACATGTCCTTGGAGGATTTCCGCTCAATCCCCAGACACGCTAACAGATTTTTCCAGTAGCTATACTGGAGGCAAATGCATCACAAGTCTTCAGGGCAAGTGAATCATTAAACACCCTGGGGTTTAAACCCTGTATCATACTTAAAAGGTACACTCACCAGAAGTGCCTTCTCTGGTCTGGGAGTCCGCCTTGGAAGGTGGTGTAGGGTATTGGCTCCAGGGTGATGAACAATGCCTGGTTGCTGGGGAGAATGGATTCACCATGTGCCACGTGTGCATTGTCCGCCTCCTCCTCCTCTTCTGAAAAACTCATCCGCCTCGCTCCTTGCACATGTCCATGGGCAGTGGTGGGGTAGTGGTGGCGTCAACCCCACCCCCAACCCCCATAATTGCATGCAGCTCATGGTAGAAGTGGCATATATGGGGCTGTGACCTAGAGTGCCCATTTGCCTCCCTGGGGTTTTGGCAGGCTTGCCTGAGCTCCCTGATTTTCACACGACACTGATGTGTGTCCCTGGAGTAGCCGCTTTCTGTCATGCTTCTGGAGACTTTTGCATATGTATTCGCATTTCTTTTTTTCTTTTTCTTTTTTTTTGAATGATGAGATCCAGTACCACCTGTTCGGACCATGCTGGAGCGTGTCTGCAAATCCTGGGCCTGCATAGTCATCTGTGGTAGTGGGCACTGCATGATCAGCTGTGCTGATGAGCTCGTCACACTGGCCAAACAGGAAACGAAATTCAAAAGTTCCCAGGGCTTTTCCTGCCTATCTGGCTAGTGCATCAGAGTTGACAGTGTTGTCCAGAGCGGTCACAATAGAGCATTCTGGGATAGCTCCCAGAGACCAATAACGTCGAAGTGCGTCCACAGTACCTCTAATCCAGAACCATGATGCCGATTTTAACTCTACTCCTCTTGCCGAGGTGGAGTACAGAAACCATCTCTAAGGGCTGGTCTTCACTACCGGGGGAGGATCGACAGCAGATACGCAACTTCAGCTACGTGAATCACGTAGCTGAAGTTTGCGTATCTGCAGCCAACTTACCTGCCATCCTCATGGCGGCGGCAGTCAGCAGCGCGCTCCCCCGTCAACTCCAGCTTGTGCCTCCCGGCAAGCTGGAATTCCGGAGTCAACGGGGGCACCGCGAGTGAGCGATTTCTCGCGTCTTCACCAGACGCGAGAAATCGATCGCCAGCGATCGATCGCTACCCGCTGATCCGGCGGGTAGTGAGGACCAGCCCTTAGAGTCCTTTCAATCGACACAACCAGGTTGGTCATGTGGATGGAATCAATTTTAATTCGAATTAACTCGGTTAATTCTGAAATAATAGACCTGGTTACAGTACAGGAAGAGTGAATTCAGACATGATCAAATCTAGAATCAGGTTGTAGCATGCCTTGTCTCTTGCTGCCACCAAGTGGCTAAAAGATAATTAGGACTTTTGAAGGTTTCACTGAGTATTGTGCCAACTGCATACATTTTTGGTAAACTAGGGCAAACAGGAACCATGTGGCACCTACCAAGCTGATTCCAAAGCTTTTCCGTTTACATCTTGATTAGGACAGTCTCAGGGTAGCCGTGGCTTTGTGCAGGATCAAATCAAGAGGGTGGTGGTAGTAGTACTTGTTTGGCAAGAACTGTCTGAGATGTACCTTGTAACAAAGATGGCCAAGGGCTACGCATGTTGCCGTGTGTTGTGCTCATAGCACAGGATTTCACTTTTAAGTTCTCAAACACAGGGCTGGCAACTCTGTCATTAGGTTTCATCCAGACAGAATTGTAGCCCAGAGAGGAAAGAAATAGTTCAGGTGTTTGAGATAACAGCTGCTTTTCGGTCTCCTTTTTTCTAGTTATAGGAGGAAAACTCCTAGGTGGATCTGATGTTAGACAATGTTGCTCCAAGCTTGTATTAATGCCACATTCCACAGAAGGCAGTCAGAGACCATTCCTTTGGCATGGACTAAACAAATATAGTGTGCGTGGGCACCCAGAGACTTGGCTAAGTCCTGGCATTAGAAGATTGATTAACCTGTTGCCCAAAATAAAGAAAGCCGGGCTCTACATTTTTTTCAGCAGCTGTAAAGCACATTTCGGAGCTGAATTTCAGAAACCACAGCCTGAGATGTGTGTGTATAAAAATAAAATAATTAAAGAAATCAGGATAAACTGGGATATTAGCACTTAGGAGCAATGATTAGAATTCCTAAATAGCTGATGTCATTCGTGCATAGTATAAAACACCTCAACTTGGAACTCTTTATAAACACAAATGGTACTGGTTTCTCTGATCACTTAGTTTGGGTTGTCACTTTCTTCTTTTGCACAGGTGGCACCAGTAAGAAGTGAAAAGCGAAGTTCTTCACACCTCATTTCTTCCCCAGAAGATGGCCCCGTCGAATATAGTGGCCAACACACTCAGGGCACAGCATCAAACGATGCAGAAGCCTATCTTAAGAAAAAGCGTGTTTATTGAGCTCCAATCAACCAATCCTGCCTTAAACCAACAGGTGACCTTTTTGTACCTCTGTATTTATTACTGCCTTAACTTCATACCCCTTCATCTTTATATAGGGTGACAAATTCCTGAAAGGGACAATTCAGGCACATTTTTCCAAATAAACTGTATGTAGCAATAAAGACAACTAGTTGGACATTTTTTGCTGATTATTTGCCTTGTTAAATAATACAATGGGGTCCCCCTTAATACATGATCTTACTGTAAATTATCAGAATTGACAATGATTGTCTTAAACCTGCAAAGAAGTTTCCTTTGGTGATTGTTGATCATGTGTCAGTCAAAAGCAATGAAAATAGTGGTGAGGGGAGACTTTTCCCTTGTTCCTTAGATGAGGAAGGTGAGATTGTCTTAACTATAATTTTTTAAAAAAACTCTTAAGTGTGCTTTTCAGTTTTCCCTTTTCCGGAGGTGACCCTTCTGCACATACAGCCCTTACTTTTTTAAATATCTTCCCCAAAACACCAGATGTATTAACATAGAGCCTATGAGCTTTTCAGTAAACATTTTGTTAAAAAGTAAAATTTTATATTGCGCGCCTACCACATCAATCTGGAGTACACAGGCGCTAGTTAGAACAAAGGTGCAATCCTTAGCTATTGATATTCTTTCCCAAGAGATGGTTGTCATATTTATATGCCGTTTATTCTTTGTGAATTAATTTGTTTCTGCCCTAATCTGCTTCTGAAATCTGTGTAAAATACTTGGTCTTGCTAAGCATTGGATTTGAACTGGTGTGAAAGAGCCTCCCAAAAACTAAAATGCAAAACCACTTGGTGATGAAAATTCAATGTGCAGAAAGAGCAAAACTAACCAAAATAGTTGCAACCACTTTGTCAGTGGATCAGTATAAAAGTTGCTCAAAAAGAAGCTAAAAATTAATGGGTGATTTTTTTCTCTAATTTCTGGGTTGTTCAGACAGTAAAGGAGAAAATGTTGTCCAAGCCCACTACACCTCTCCTAGTTTGGTTTTGTTAATCCCACTTTCCTGTTTTTAACCTTCACTCTACTCTGGCTCCAGGTGTCAAACTTACTTTTATAATTTGCTTCAGCTATCCCCACTGGTCATTTGGGACCCAACGTTCTGAATGCCCTCGATTCCCATTGACTGCAGGACTAGGCCTTTATTATGTATTCTTTTGGATCAAATAGTCTTCTTTAGACAAGACTAATCCTGACTCAGTATGGTGCATATGATATAGCATAGAGGCAGCTGAGTTTAAATTCCAACCCTTTTCAATCTGTCCCTTCAAAAGTTTTTCACTGTAGACTGCTCCTGTCACAAAGAACATTTTCCACTTCCTCATTCCTCCTACCCTCCTTTCTCTTGCTATTTCTTATACAGAAGGTCATTTTCTCCAAGGAATTGCCTCTTTTGCAGTACAATAACTAGTTCTGTACTCAGTTTCTGTGAGCCAGAACTGGAATAGTCTTTTGCCTTTGCCTAGTGCTTTTCTTTCTCCCTGACTTGTGCATTGGGCAGAGAGGTCCATTCACCAACTTACAAAGCTCCCCCCCCCATTTGTTTCTTTGTCTTAAATTTGATTTACCAGCTGCAAGTCCTATCACCAAATAGCCTTAAATCAAATGTTTTTGCCTACAATTTTTGTATCTGCAGTAATGGAAATCCATGTATTCATTACTAATAGTCATATAAATTAAATTATGAATAAGATACTTGCAACTGACCATGTGAATTAACTTTATTGTAACGCCCTTACAACTCAATGTTTCCATCTTTGACTAAATTGCAGTAGTAGTGTAATTGGTGTACATAGTGCTCCAGCCATGTAATGGCTGTAAATTTAATTTAACCTCTTTCTAGAATTCCAAGGTTATCTTTTAAGCCATGTTTAATGTTTACTGATTTCGAAGTGTCTTGAATAAACTCAAAGTTTTTACATTAGCTCAGTCAGGACTTTTTTTAGAAAACACAGTTGCTGTGTTATGTAGATGATCTGCACCCCTGCCTATGACAGCAGAATAGCAGCGCATTTGATAGGAGAATGATTAGTTTTGTTAGATTATACATCTATGTATTGATTGGTGTCAAAAATTCACCTGTAGTATTTTGTTTAAACTATTGTATCTGGGACTTTTTAGAACTGTTATGTTATTCTTTTCAACAAAATAAATTACTGTTTCAGTTGCAGTTGAATTTGTGTGAAAGGACAAAATCTCCAGCCTACTCACTCAGTGGAAGCTGTTGTAACGTATCATTTTACACCAGTGTGTTATAGCAAAGTTTCAAATGTATCATCCCTAAAGTAACCACTTTGCACAATATAATTTATAATTAACACACACACATATGAAGAAAAAAAATCTTTATTAATTTGTATAAAGAGTAACAAAGTGCATATAGATTCTAGTCAGGTTCATAAGTAACATACAGAAATAAAAAATAATACTGTAAAAATGAATCCTACCTGCTTGGGGTTTAATAATTACATGTATATGTTAATGAATAAGGACATTTTTCATTTATTGCTGACACTAAATGTGCCCTCTCTAAGCATTTTCAGAATCCAGGTTTGGGGGGAAACAATATTGCCTAAATTCTAGGGAGAAGTTTAGCAAAAGGTTGCCAGTTTGAATAATCTGCCATCAATAAAAGCTTGCCAAATTCACATAATACGACTTCAGTGTCCTTGATTCACCTGCAAAATCCTTTTATGGTCATAGAACTCAAGCAGACCCAGTCTGGCCCCACTAGTTAATTGTATATGTGGTAACTGCATAATCTGGCAGTCTGCATACCAAATTGGGGTCCAAAAGCTATTTCTAATGCATTGAGTAGTCTAAATACTCATTTAATTTTTGTTCCTCATGTTTTTTTAAACAGGTGTTAATAAATGCAATGCAGGACAGAAAAATGTCTGGCCCAAAAAACATAGCTTGTAGGAAAATTCTCATCGTGATTCTCAATCCGCAAAAATCTTACTCTATAATCCTTCAGTTCTCTTACGGCAAAGATAAACCTACACATCAGTGGAGAATGCAGTTGAGAGAGTGCCTCCCATGGCACATCACAGTAAAAGCCTGACATACATATTTGGGGTGTTTAAGAAAATAAGATACTTAATTTCCCTTCCTCACATCCCCATACTGAAGCTCTCCTACATATCATAGAATAACTGTAAATGAGTTTATAGGATGCTATAAAAATGGTGGAAGGATTTAGTTTAGGGTTTTTTTTTGTTTTTTTGTTTGTTTTTTGGTTTTGTTTTAGTAAAAGTAAAAAAAGCTTTAGTAAGAAACTGAGTTTCTGCAATGAAATGCAAAATCATAAAAATTGGTAAACACTTTTTGTTGTTGTTAATATTTACATGTTTAGGTTTTAATTTTATTTTTTAAATATAAAAACTCAGGACTTCAAATTGTAGTTTAAGCTTTGTTAGATAACACCGATTGGGACAGTATCTGAACTGAATGTTATGTGCCAAAATATTTTTGAAATGGAGATGCATATAAAGATGACCGTTTTTGCCCAGCCAACTTTTTTAAAAATCTCCTTGCCACTTTCCTGAAAATTAATTTCATATTTGAAAAGCAATTAAATGACTATGGAAAGTTCTGCTCAATCTTCTCAGTTAGTTATTCAGGAAAATCATTCTAGCTGAAAAACACTTGTTTAATGTGCTTCATCTGCTTATGTGCAGTGTGACCTGGGGCCATCATAAATTCCCTTTCTTGACAAAGTTCTTTCCAATTGGTGTTAGTTCAGTATAATCAAAGTGATGATCAATGAACAAGTCTTTTTAAATCAGCAATACTCTAACAAGAGCAGAGTGCTTAAAGATTTTCTGCCAGAGAATTTAAATGTTTTGATCCAACTGTTCATTACACCAAAAAAAGGAAGCCACTGGAAAAAGAAACCCTTAAACACGTATTAGCATAGCCAGAGTACAAGCTACAGTAGTTAAAATAAAAAGACCTTGGCATTTATAGTTGACATACATTTAAAGCACTGACAATACAAAAATGTTAATTATAATTTATTTATAAGAGCTTCAAATCCTTGAATAAGATTTTGAAAGGTCGTCCGGTCACTTGGATTGGATATCCAGCATTTCCTCATCAGCTGGTCCACCTGGCAACGAGAAAATTATTTTTAAAGGATGAATAATAGACTGTCCATTTTCTCAATAAAGGACCAGTTCCCCAGCTGGTGTAAATTGGAGTCGCTCCACTAAAGCCAAAAGAGCCATGTGGATTTACACTAGCTGATGAGCTGAGCCAAAGTGAGCTTCCATTACTTTTTTAACGGTTGAGGAAAAAGTGTTAGGCATAATAGTGTGAGAACAGGTAGCAACAACGATACCACTTTTATTTAAGGGTACTTATAGTGTTACAGGCTATATACTGTACACAGTATATAGCCTGTATATACTATATAGTATACTATATAGTATATACTATATAGTATACTATATACAGGCTATATAATAGTGTGAGAACAGGTAGCAACAACGATACCACTTTTATTTAAGGGTACTTATAGTGTTACAGGCTATATACTGTACAGAACAAGTGACCCTTAAAGTATTAAAGTGTAACATCAGCTTAGTGAATGTGACCTCTCATGGCTGAGGCCTAGTAACTAAAAGCCTGATCCACCTCCCACTAAAATCATGGGGAAGCATCCAAATGACTTCAGTGGGAGTTGGCTCAGGCACTAATTGCCAGCACCTTAAAAGGAAAAGGAGCTGTCCTATAGCACAAGTGTAGAAGCCTTTAGAGTTACAGCAGTGATGGTCCCACTTTGACCTTCTGATGAATGGGATGTCTATATGAACACAACCTCAGTGTGGTACACATGCATCAGCTCTATACTTCAGAAATCAAAGGACTATATAACGAATTATATGGGACTCAGAACTTAAAGAGGTTTTTGTTTCCATGGAAGTGTCAGATTTTAGAATTTCATTAGAATTTTTTTTTAAACAATGCTTCAGAAAACTTGAGAAGAAAAGTTTGCTTGTCTACATTTTTCTATCAATCTAGTTTATACCTCTTCTGGGGAGTTTGGTGGTCGTGGCAAGCGTTTTCCTTCTCCTAATACACGTACAAGCCGCGTTACTGTCATCTGGCCTTGAGTTGGGCCAATCATTTTCAGAAACTCCTGTAACAAGTAAAAGCCACATGGATCATTTATTTATAATTCTTGCCAAATGAATCCATAACAGTTAAACTTGACATGAGAAATACTTAATCTCAAAATTAAGACTAATTATAAACCCCCGAGTCATTCTGTAGCATGCCGTATTCTCATTTCTTTCTCATCGCATCACGAGAATACAGGAAGCACAATTTTTTAGACATGGCTTCCTTAATGAGACACCTAATACCTGCATGTAAATATTCAAACTTGTTCTTAAACAAAAATGTTTGCTGATGGTTTGAGCATCCAGATGCGAGAGTCCATGTTTGAAAAGAGCACACCGGACCTTTCGTTTCCTTAAGCTAGAGAAATTCATTCCACCTCTTCTCTGATTTTTGAGTTAGCTGTAAGGTAATGAGTCAGGTCCAGTCTTTTGACTCATTTGTTATTTTTCAAAAAACATTTATGAGCAGAATTAGTGTTGAATTAAAATTCAGTCGCTGATGTTAAAGTAACATTTCCTTTCACAACCACTCACCGCCATTGGACTAGACTCTAAATCACAGTATGTCAGTAGTTCATATAGCGTCACTCCAAAGGACCAGACATCTGAAGCAATGTAAAACTTGCTCTGAAGCAGACATTCTGGAGCATACCTACGGATGTAACATGGCTCTGTTAAATTTCAGTAAGTGCTGCACAAATCACTCAATACATACACTCCTTCTGTAAAAGGATGTTTTAACATGCATGCATTTAAAATAATTTGCCTATGATGTCATTTGTGTGGAATACAGGAACATGTGAGTACTGTTTATAAAAGGAATTATACACACACACACTGAGCTCTGCTTTCTTGCCACAAGGCTTGAGCTGCTGCACAAGCAATCAAAATATACCATCCAGGTAAAACCCCTATGTAGCATATCAGTAGAAGAACAGCCATACTGGGTCAGAACAAAGGTCCATCTAGTCCAGTATCCCGTCTGCCGGCAGTGGCTAATGCCAGGTGCTTTAGAGGGATTGAACATAACAGGTAATCAATCAAGTGATCCATCCCCTGTTGCCCATTCCCAGCTTCTGGCACCTAAGCCAAATAAGATATTAAAAAGCAGTATACAGTGTAATGACTCAAAATGAGAGGGGTGGATGGCAATATGGAATTTGTGTGTGTGTTTTACTTAACTTTGGAAAACATGACTTATCGAAACAGAAAAACAATTCCAGAAAGCATTAGTTTCCTGGAGCAGTGAAATGATTCCGTTACACAGACTGCTTAATGAACCTGAGTTGTTATATCCCATTACCAAAACACAGGACTGTCGAGATCGTCTTTGACCGTGTAGTACTCCTTATTGGTTTCAATTACTTTGGTGAGGCCAAAGTCTCCAATCTTCACTCTGTTCTCACTTTCAACAAGGACATTTCTTGCTGCTAAATCCCGGTGAACATACTGACGAGAGCCCAAATAATCCATTCCCTGAAGAGGGAGAAAAAGAGGTTACGCTAATTCCCCCGAGTGTTCAAGTCCATGTTGCTTTTCCCACCTCCTTTCATAAATCAGCTCCCCACCTTCTCTTATACCTCACTCACTACTCACACCTTCATCATCTCTACTGGTGGCTCTTCTTTCTCCCCTCTCCTCCATTCTGTCAGTCCATCCTCATCTCCTCCTCCTAAACTCTGCCTCTGGGTGGCCAGATCCATTTATTTATTTTTTGGCCTCTGCTCAGTCTCGCTCCTAGCTGTCTTTCCAGCATCTAGTCCCCAATGACCCACTGATTTCAAAGTGAGATACATCTAAAATGGTATCTAATGCCCAGTCACCACTACCTACTTCACCATTCTCCAAGCTCACAACCCGGCTGTCACTCCCCTCCTCACTTTCCTAACACACTCTTCCACTCCTGCTGTTGTGACCACATCATTCCACTTGCTCCCTCATTTTCTCTAGCAAGTGCACACTCCTTGTCCTTGCCTCCGAGATCCTGCACAGCTCTCCTCCTGCCTACCGTTTGGCTCTTGTTTCCAGCTCCTCCCATGATCCCCCTCCTGAATGCTCCCTTTTGTCCTGCCACATCTCTGCTTAGCAGCTTTTCATTCCCATCCTCTTTGCTGGAGCTGCCGCCGGCTTTCCTGCATGCCAACCACCCTTCCTTTCCTCCTTCAAAACCGCTCACTCCGCAGCAGCTCTCCACACTGACAACTATGATCTCCCCATTATATTTATTTCAGCTGCTGGACACATGGTAAGAGACATAATTAATGCAAACCCCATAGGAGCAGGGACCTTGTCCATGTACACCGCTTCCCCTCCCCCCTTTTCAAGTACTTACAAATTAGACATTGTGCTGCTGAAAGACTCCATTTCCAGGCTTACCTTGCAGATCTGAACTGCATATCTTAGCTGATGCTTCAGGGTGATTTTGCTCTTATTTCGAGGGAGATATTCCTTTAGGCTCCCAGAAGGAAGAAACTCCATTATGAGTTTAATCCCACTTCCTCCTGAAAACACAGTAAGAATGCTCATTTCATCACAGCTTTTACTCCAACACTCATCCTACCAGGCTTGCTCAACAGTTACCACCTTAGTGGCAGCTACAAAACCAGGTTTTTTCCCCTATTCTTGGATGTATTTCTATTCATGACTGTATGCCCCAAGGCTCCAAGTGTAGGCAACTTGGTGGGGGGGACTGTGTACATTTATAAGAAGACAGAGACCCTACTTCAAAAGTCAGATAACTGTGGCTCCCAGCCAAATACTGACTTTTTAAAATAGTGATCATTGTGACAGTGGAAGAATGCAGACCTATTTAATGAGACAGAGCCAAGCAAAGGATTTAATGTAAATATGACCTCAGTAACATTGGGCACCGCAATTTCTTTCATATGAGGTATAGTTATGATTATATCTGTACTTCCTTAATAAACGCTCTATTTTCCACAGGATTATCATGGAGCCATACTTCATTATCTACACATACATTTTTCATGAGTGGTCACTTTAAAGTTTGAGTGCATAAAAAGGGAAGGGGAGAAACTTGAGAGATTTTAACTCCTAGACCAAGAAGAAAAAAAATCTACATTTATAGCCAGAGTAAGTTTTTATGCTGAACCTTAGAAGGAAAAATGTTATATTTTTAAACTTCCACTTGAAATTTTACCATCTTCTATGCAAATCCCCTTGTATTTCACAATGTTTTCGTGATAAAGATTCCTCAAGATTTCAATTTCTTTCTTCAGATCAGCGATATGATTTCCACCACTCTCGGGTTTCAGGGACTTTACTGCCACCTGCTCTCCTGTATTATCACCTTCTGGATCATACCTGCAGAGTTCAACCTTGCCAAAGTGACCCTGATTTTAAAAGAAAAAAGGAAACCATTTTGGACTGTGATCACTAGCCAGCTAATGCTCAGTGCAATACTTCAGACATTTACAATTCAGTTTTTCTCATCATGTTACAGAAAGGGTACATCAGAAAGAGACACAGACTGGTGATGCTGCTCCTCTGGGTAACAAATTACCAGTGAATTCTGATCACCCTGGGCTAGATTTTGCCCCAAATCTGTGTGTGGAGTCCACCTTCCATGGATTTTTGATTCTGAAGAGGTTAGCCTAGATGCCTGTACTCGTGCTATCCCAATCTCTGTGCAGTGGAGATACCTGTAAATGATCCCCTTACCCACTTCTCCAACACCCCTACGAGCAATGTGCTGAATAGTGCACACCACCTCTTCTTCCCCAGAGACGACTCTGCACTGGGAGAATTCCTTGACTGGCAAGCAGTGAGGGCGCCCAAAGGACCCAAGGAGCAGTGTCAAGGAGCGACCAGGCTCAGTCGTACGTCTGTGTCTTGATCTCACGGCCTAAACACGCCGCTCTCTACTTACCTCTCCCAAATCTCGGATTCTTTTCAAAAATCGTTTTTCAAAGAGTGTGGGATCGACCTCAGCAAAGGGCTGCTTCTCAGAGATAATATCCGGATCTGACATAGAAAACAGCATCAACACAGTCCAAGTTAAGCTAGAGTCCCCCACAGAGTCCCCTTATTCCTTAGATTTCACTCATGTCCAAAGCTCTGACTCTTGTCTATCCCGGCTCCCAGTGGACAAGTCTTCCCTTGAGCCCCTCCTCCTCCTTGCTGAATGCTAAAAGATTCCTCCCTCCCCTCACTGATTATTTGCCCACCTCCTACTCTGCTGCTTGTCTCAATGCTTGTCTTAGCTCTGCTAAGCTGCTGGGTCCTTGTGGGTTCTCCAAGATTCGGATTTAGACTTTTAGGTGCCCCATCTACAGAAGAGGATGGGTATTTTTGGTAGTACCACAGTGTCTGACAGAGCACTCTGAACATGAAAAGTGCTAATTAACAGAATAAGGACTAAGTAAAAGGCTTACTCAGTATTGGGAGCAGAGAAGTCCAAAGTAATGTCAAGTTTTCTTTGACAACATGATGCCCTTTAGCAACTTCTCTGAAAACTGGATCAGATCCACAGTTTTCTGTACCTACATTTGTGCCCTGATTTAAATGCCCACATAGCTTGACATACACAATATCTAAACTGGCTGCAATTCTTTCAGCTCAGCTCGACTTAACCCACACGCAACATAGAAATTACATGGTCTTTCTACATACCCACAGATGTGTTTTATTCCCAATGTTTCAACAGTATAAAACTCACCCGCTCAACAGTATTACACATAGAATTTCTGCTACCAGTATGTGTTGTTATGGTAAATCTTGGCTAGCACAGTACATGAAGTTACACTAAAGTATCTAACTTAGCCAAATAAATCAACCTTCCTTTAATAGCAAATTAACAAACAAAATCATTTCTTACTTTGTTCTTCCACTTTATTGATGTCTCTCATAATTGCTCTGAAAAACGGTCTCTGATTGGGATCGTAATGCATGCATTGCTTCATCAGATCAGCTAGTTCCTTGCAGGATGGTGTTACCAACATGAAATGCCCTTCGTAGAACCTCTCCTTCTGTAAGACAAGACAGAAAACCCAGCATGGATTGTAGACCTTATATTACAGAGCCAACTCCACAGTTATCGTAAGACCCTTTCCATGATAAATCTGACTTTGATCTTTCTCCCATCCTAGCTTCCTTTTCACCAGAAACTCTGCACAGGTGTATCCTGCCAGAGGAGTCTGGGCTAGCTCAGAGCAGCCATTTCTGAGAAGGGTTCGGTGTTTATCGCCTTTTGGAAAAGTCATCTTTTCACCACCGCATCCCTCACAAAAAGCATTGTCTAGGAACGTCAGGATTTGCTGCCCTCGTGATGGATTGGTTAGAAGGAGCATTTTTGGGGCAGGGGAGGAATGGAGGATTGTGGAAGATGCTGTTGTCAGGGCAGCAAATTCCTTTCAGCAGCTCAACTCTTCTGCTGAGCCACCTCTTCCTCTCAGGCAGTGGCTGAGGGACCCAGATACTTTCCATTCAGTAGTCGTTGTACAGGCTAAGAACTGAAGAGCCTCTTATTTGGAAGAACAGAACTTAAAGGACAAAGAATCCCAAATGGAATCTTAGCTGTGGGGATCCCAGCAGTAGGGAGGGGGAACATGGCTTTGGTTTGATTAAAGAATATTAGTGCGACGGAGAAGGATGTGGGAGGGGGCAGGGCACAGGGAACAATAGGTCTTAATATCCAACTGGGAGAAATGGGGAAAGGAAGCAGGGCATGGGTCAGTCCAGAACTGGGAGAGGATGGAAGAAAGAAAGGAGAAATCCCAGCATGAAAGAGAGGATGTTATAAAAGAAGAGATCCCAGTATGGTATTGTTTTGGGAAGGGAATCCTGTTTACCCCTGTGAATGTTTCAGACTACAGGAAGCCAGTTCATGGAAGCACTCTGATTGCATGGATGAATGGCAGGGAGTGATGAGGGGGCTGTATGTTAATTAACATGGGAGAGTCAGTGATTCTAAGAGCTAAGAACTGGAGTCATCTATTCAGAAAATAAGCTGAGTTAGTTCAATTACATCCAGACACAGAGGTGACAGGTTATTGAGCATAAGGGGTCTTGTTTTGTGTGTGAGAGTCTTGGGATTGGTTTAAGGAAACGGTTGTTAGCAAATAAATGAAACCAGTGAAAAACAAAATGGAGGGAGGGCTTTCAGTGCAGTACTTTGCTCTGCTGGTGCTGGCTAGATACTCTTCTCTCCTGCTCATTCAGTGCGCTGGCTGCATCTTGTCCTCCTTCCCAGAGGTAAATAAATTTCATTGAATCTTTATGTCTTATTTGTCAAGAGCTTTAGGATAAATAGTGTGATTTAAATGTTATGTTTATGGTGTGAGGTAACAAAGTCCTGTGGCACCTTAAAGACTAACTATAAAGTTTTGAAGCATAAGCTTTCGTGGGCTAATACCCACTTCGTCGGATGCAAGCAGTGGAAGTGTCCAGAGGCAGGTATAGTCAGGAATCAGGTAGGAGGTAACAAGGTTAGTCCAATAAGCGTTAGTTATTCTGGTTGTCAGGCACCAGTTTTGACCTGCAGTATTCTAAGCAGTAGCATTCTCCTTAGCAAGCCCACCTGTACTGAATTTTCACATGTGATTTAAATAGCTGGTTCAACAGAAAATATTAAACTACTATCAACTCTAGTATGGAAACAGTAAGTACCAAAGACGATTCATTTCACACGCCAAGGTAAGACTTATGAAACAGACTTTTACCTCTGCTAATGTCTTATCTTTCAAGGGTGCGTCTCCATTATAGCAGATTTCCCACAGTGTTGTGCCAAAACTCCACTTGTCTGCTGCAACACTTAAATTTTTGGAATCTTCAACACATTCAGGTGCAATCCAAGGGATTCGTTCAACACATTCTTAGATAAAAGACAGTTTACATGATCTGGAGTTAATATCAGCTAAGGACTAGAAAAACTGCCCATTTATTTAGCATTGTATTGCACTACAGTAATTTAACAAATAACTAGTTACAAGTATTGGATGTGCCCTGAGACCTTCATAAAACTGGGGTTCCTCTTGTATTAGTTCATTAAACTCAATGTTGCTTTCCTACATAGTGTGTGTACATAGAATGACAAAGGTAACCAAATACAACAAACACCGAATGTAAGCAACATTCCACTTTACTATGTGAATCCACAAAACTATAACTCGAAACTACAGAATGAGAGAGATACCAGGCTGTGAATTGGAAGGAACTATCTGGTAAAATAACATTTTCTCTCTTCCTTCCCAACCACAGTAAAATGAATAATCTGGTTTTATACTGTACCTTGTCTGGAAAGCACAGTTATTGGAATTCCTGGGTCGCTCAGTTTAATGAAAGGACCATATTCATGGTCAATTCCCTCTCTTGCCAATAGTATATTTTTCGTGCACACATTTCCATGTACCAACTCTTTATCCTCCTATATTCAAAAGAAGGTTACAATAAATACAATGATTCAGCCATGCCTTGCAAGTACATTCTCTTAAACAGCCTGAGTGAGATGTAAAGTATCCAAAATGTAGCTTGGGAGAAATGGTCCTGGAGTGCGAGGGAGGCGGGGGGGAATAAACTTAATTCTTGTATGCCACTATCACCCACAGATCCCATGCACTATGTAAAAAGGGGGAAGACTCATCATCCCTCTTTCAGAAGGGATATAAATGATGGAACCGGGACGTTAAGTGACTTGCCTGAGCTCACACAGTGGCAGAGATGGGCACTGAATTTGATTTGACATTAAACAGGCATCCATCTGGTAGTCTAGGATACTTGGACATTATATGACATAATATATAAAAACAACAAGGAGGTCTGACTTCCACCCATCCCCAGACCACGGATGTTCCTGTGTGTTCTTTTTAACAATACCCAGAAAAAGGAATTTCACTAGCAGATATTGCACACTAATTTTGCGATTTAGACCAAAAAAAGTATAAGCAGTTCTTTTTCCCACTAGCATGCTGCCTACTCACCAAGTAACTTAGTGCACTTGCCAGCTGTTTGGCTACTTTGAATTTCCAAGGAGTTGTAAGAACATCACTTTTCCGGTGCATAAAGAGATCCAGTGGCCCAAATTCCACAAACTCTTCGACCATGATATCTACAAAAATAGTCATGCCTTTAGTAACTTTAGCACAGCAACAGTATTATGTCTGAAATAATCCAAAAGGTCATAACTGGGTCTTTCATGGAGAGCTACATTTTTGGGGCATCTGCACCACACCAGTCTGTCTGTACTAATGCTTTAAATCTGAAGTGAATTCACTGCTTGTGAAGGGTCCAGATTAACAAAGTGTTCCACTGCCCACAGAATAGGTACAGTATGAGCATTGGCCCCCTTCTCAACTCTGACCTGGGAGGTAACCTCTACTGGTAGGCAGTACTCCAAGGACTGGGCAGTCCTGGTCTCCTGACCCAAAGAAACCATTCTGATAAACACTGTCTGAAGAAAGGTGGCACTGGGAGGAAAAACTCTGATATGACACTAAGTTGAAGGAAACGCTCCTCATTTCAATTCTACCACCACTTTGATTACTGTTTATTATTGGCACTGCAGTAATACCTCAGGCTCCCAGCCATAGACCTTTCCATTAATGGCTTATGTCTTCGCTTCACAAGAACCCCATTTACAGATCTGAAATTAACTCACTTTCTACATCACGGACACAGACCCCGTGAAGGAAGACGATGTGTTTGTGGGAAATTTGCCTCATCATGCTTGCGGTCTCAAAAAACGCCTATTAAAAAGTGAAATAGTAAAAGTAAATACCAGCATTTCAGTGGCTACTCTAAAGCAAGGCATGTAGGGAAACAACTGAATGTGACATAACAATATTATAAAGTTCAGGAAAGACCAATGTGACTCCTGTAACTTGCAGGATCCACAACAGGTTAAAGTGGTACATAAACTCCACTGCAGGGATGGTGAACTAGAAGTGTTGGCATTTAAACTTAATATACTGTGCCAACTCTTTAGCGAAGGTTTTCAAAGCATCCTATCAACACTAAGCTTTGCCACCCTTCTGCATGGTTGCAGTTCCTCTTCACAAGGGGTAAACTTAGGCACGAAGTTAAGTGACTTATCTGAGGCTATATGGTGAATCAGTGTCAGAGATGCTGATAACTCGATCATCCTGACTCCAAGCTTACTGCATGCAGGACCAGTGCATAATCTAGTAGTTACAACAAATGCTTATCCCTCTGTGTAGCCCACTGAACTCAGTGGGACTGCTGACTTGAGAAGTTACTTGCATGTGGGATCAGGGCCTGGATTTGTGACTCATTTGAAAAAACTGACTCCTGACTGAGTTAGGTTGATCTTATCAGGTGCATGAGTATTGCCAGGGAACGTTAGGTAGCATCTTGCAAGCAAAATGCCAGCCTTAACTTTTCAACTTCCTCAATTTTGTATGCAAACTAATGTTATTTAAACAATGAACATCTGAACATGAATAACGTGGCATTGGCTACTTGTTTGTACACTATGAACTGAAAAGAGGAAGAACTTGCCAAAGAAATGTCTCTGTGACTGGGGTCTAAAACTTTGAGAAGGACTTTCTTCTCTTTTTCATCCTGGTACCCTTCATTCTCATCTTCCTTATAATTGAGAATCCCGGAGTAAATCTGTGTTCTTGTTCCTCTTCCAAGGTGTTCATCCTAAAACATAATGTATAACCCAGAATTTTTAAACCACCACATCAAAGAAACAGATGTAGAACTACAAAAATACTTAAAACCAGTCCTTGCAATCACTCAAAATTCCCTATTCCATTTGGTGAAATCTGATTATTACTAAAGCACCAGCAATCTGTCACCAAAGAGAAAATAGTGTAACATTTTACACAAAGTGCCAGCTCATTATTCCTCCTTTTGGTATTCTCTGAAAATGTTTTGGGTTTTTTTTTATGATGAACTCATTTAGTATTAATAGGATGTTAGATATTAGATCTACATTAATACCAAACAAGTCCAGCATGATTGAATGTTATTAGAATCAATATCAAATGGATTAATGATGACTGGATGCTTATTTACAACAGGATGACATTGATGTGTTACTTTAAAGTTAAAAAAATTATAGCAAGTAATATTTCAATGGAACTCATTGTCAGGAATGTTAGAAAAAACAGACATTTCTCTTCAAATTAACAGAGCTTGGTTCTTTTGCAAAAAGAAAGTATATATGTGCTGATTATTAACCTCCATATAATATATATAAATAAAGAAGCGAGTCTCAGAGCCCAGGTCAACAGAGCGCAAACACCAGGAGCCCAAATATGTGGCTACAAACCACATTGCAGATGTTCCTTCTCCAGGTGGAGCCCAGGCGGGAACAACTACACTGCTACAGTAACTCCTCACTTAACCTCATCGGGGTTAACATTATTTCGCTGCTGATCAATTACGGAACATGCTCGTTATATGAGAGCATTGCACAACTTTAAATGTTGGTTGGCAGCCACCTGCTTTGTCCACTGCTTGCAGGAAGAACAACCTGTTGGAGCTAGCTAGTGGGGGCTTGGAACCAGGGACGGCCAGCAGCCCCTATGTTCCCTGTGCAGCAGCTGCCCAGCAGGTTATCAATTGTTTGCCAGTTCAGCTGTCCCTCCACCCATTGCCTTGTGCTGCTCCTGCCCTCTGCCTTGGAGTTGCTCCTGCCCTCTGCCTTGGAGTTGCTCCCGGGAGCCTCCTGCTTGCTGTGCGCAGGAGGGTGGAGCGGAATGCTATCAGTGTGTCTCCCCTCCCCACTCCTGCCCCCCATCTCCATAGAGTTGGGGGTGGGGGAAATAGACACACAGGGCTCAGGACAGAGGGAGCTTGCTGGCAGCAGCTGCTGTCTCAACTTGCTGATCTGCTTAAAAAGGCAATGTACTTAAGGTGGGGTCTGTGTACTTAAAGGGGCAATGCACATCTCTCTCTTTCTCACATACAGTGTGTGTGTGTGTGTGTGTGTCTCTCACTCTTCCATGCTGTCTTCCCTCCCTCCATTTGTGCTGCCTGAGCCTACATTAATAATGTGTAAATTCTTGAGGGCTCAGCTGAGTACTAGTTCATCACTTAGCAGTGAGGCATTCCCTGGGAAATATCCCACCCTCTGACTCCCATCACCTCAACCAAGCTTCACAATCCTCACATATATAGAATTTTTTTTCCCTGGAACCTAACTCCCCCTATTTACATTAATTCTTATGGGGAAATTGGAGTCGCTTAACATAATTTCACTTAAAATAGCATTTTTCAGGAACATAACTACATCATTAGGCAAGGAGTTACTGTATTTGTTGACCCAGGCTCTGAGATCTGCTGCCACGGGTTTTTTTGGCAGTATAGACACACCTTTATAGTCACTTAAAACCCACTGACTTTCAGACAGACTTACACTCCTAAATCCTTAAGTCACTTTTGAAAATGGGACTCATGCTCCTAAATCACTTATGTTCCACTTGTTTCCTACTGGGCAAGATCTCAAGTCTTGGGTATTGTGTTCCTCTACTGAATCAAGTCTTTAAAAATAGAAGACCTTTTCAAAACAAAGTGGGTTAGGGTGTATAGGTGATAAAATTAAGATTCCCAAAACCAGTCTGGGAAATGTGTTTTTCTTTCCTGATGGAAAAACAGGTACATAGGGTACTTCCTTCCTGCTATGCAAATGCATATAACCCATCTATATATATAAAAGTCAAATGGTGTATGCGTGCGTGCGTGTATGTACGTTCCCTTAATCCTTCCACACCGTTTGAGCTAGAGACTTGAAATTTGGTACAGTTATAGGCTTTAGGGTCCTAATCAGGGTAAGAATAATTTTTTTTCAAATCTCACCTCTGATGCCCCCTAGGGGTGAAATTCTTTAAAGCCCATTAACATCAGCTGGGCAGCAGGTTAACACCTGCTGTTCTCTGTGACATAGTTATGATGTAATAATACCCCCCTCCAACGGACCCCGCACTCGCTCAGCTCTCTGCCCCCTCCCCCCCTCCAACGGACCCCGCACTCGCTCAGCTCTCTCCCCCCTCAGGTAAGAATCGAAAATTTTTAAAATCGCCCCCCCCCCCCCACTTCAACGCGCCCCCCCCCCCTCGCTCAGCTCTCTCCCCCCTCCCCCCCTCTGACGGACCCGAGCAATGCTGGGTATTTTTGCTAGTCATTGATAAAATGCTTGAGTTCACAGTGGGTGACTTAATACCTGTTTTAAACCAATACTGGTTTTTTTTTTAGTCTCTTTTTCGGGAGGGGAGACTCTATTGTTGTTGAGATGTCATGTTATTTCCCTAGGCATGAAGGCTTTTTGTTTTTGTTTGGTTATACTAGACAACTGAAAGGAGCAGCAAAGCAAATTAATATTCAGCAGCTACTTACCTGCATAACTTCGTCTTTGAGGATTCGATGGAAACTCAGTTGACCTAGAGGGCAAACCGGATGCCATTCCTGGCCTTTCTTTGTTGCCACTAACAAGTTAGAGATTTCTGGAGAGTGGACAGGAAAGAGAGAAAACACATTTTGCTGTAGTTGGTTTTTTAAAAATAATAA
Organism: Sternotherus odoratus; assembly: GCA_032164245.1. Taxonomy (NCBI): domain Eukaryota; kingdom Metazoa; phylum Chordata; order Testudines; family Kinosternidae; genus Sternotherus; species Sternotherus odoratus. The sequence goes on along the minus strand of JAVMKO010000008.1, from coordinate 76,830,250 downwards.
ATTAGCAATTCCTTACGTCTAATAATTCATTCAATAATGGAGTTTTATCTTACGCTAACGGCAAGCTAATATTCCCAGATAGTTTTAGGGGAAAAATCTTAAACTGTGATTATCCAGTCAGGTAACTTCTCCTAGCATCTAACTATCATTTGTTATTGAATCCAATTAAAAACGCCCATTTTTTAATCTCCCCATCGTAACACTAGCTAGTATTGCTCTGTACAGCACCACAAAAACTGCCAGTACTGTACTCACTGCACTGAAAATTATACAGGACACAAATATGCCTGTTAAGCACTGGCCTGCATTGGGGTCTCTGCAACTCCACAAAGCATCGAGCAGAGCTCTGGAAAGCAACGTACACAGGGTTTCCTGGTGCTCCCTGCATGCCCTCTGGGCCACCCATCAAGTGGGTATAACCTGCCTCCATTCTGAGGGCAGCCAGATCTGCTGGCCTGGATGGATATGGTAAGAAAGCCCTTCTACTCGCCAATGAGAATGGCTTGTACTTCAGAGGGTGCTAGCAGTCCCAGTGCCCCAAGTGCAAAAACTGCCACTTCGCCTTGGAAGTGGCTGAAAGTCGCAGAATAAAAGCTAAGTGCACCCTCACTTTCCATTGTGTATCTGTACAGAGAAAATCAACAATCTGATCCCTACGATGTATGTACATATTTGGTTTTCTTGCACTCTACAGCAGCAGTTAGTTAAAGATATGCAAGTACAAAACACCAGATGAGCTTCAAATGCACGTATGTCCTATCTCACAGGTCCCTCAAGGTCAGATTATGACTCTGTGTTCTTACAATACTTTAGGAAAGTTATACAGACCTAAGACTGAAAAATATTTTCATTTCACACCAACATTTCTTTACAAACCTAAGATGATGATGTTTTTAAAAAGGCAAACAGGAAGGGGAGAGAGAGAACAGCGAACCTTTGGGATCTTCCCTCATTGGCAACGAGAGTTCCCGGGAGGGTGAAAAGACAAATTTACACTCACATAAACAGATGCAACCCTGATGAAGTCAGTGGGGGGCGTGGGTGAGCAGGAGATAGAAGTTCACCCTCCTATAATATTATAACTACTACAATGGCAGAATGTACCTCAAGAATTTAGGATGTTTAAAATGGAATTGCTTTAATCTCTCAGTGCTCCAGACAATTATTATTGTTACTTTAGTTTCTGAAGTGCTGTCAACGTTGTTACGTAAGCAGTGCAACATGCCTCTCATAAGTACAAATTATATTTCTCTAAACTTTTCACAAACTAAAAAGGTAGCTACTTGATCTCAGTTATTCCCCTTATTCTAACAGGAAACCATTATCTGATCAACAGGACCACACCACGTCCTTCCTCTTTCATAAAGTAATTTGTACACTTTTTACAGAGTGACTAACGAAATTCACAAAAACACCGCACAACGCTCTGTTCCACTCCCATAACCAATTTTAAAGCAAAGCCTGAAGTCCTTGCTCAGACACAATTCCCAATGACTTCAAAGTGAGTTCTACCCAAATAATGGCTTCAGGATCAACCCCTTTGTTTCTCTCTTTTAATTATTATTAACACTTGATCTTGAGAGCAAGTGATATTTAAACAAAAGGTCATAACATGACATTCCACCCTGCACGCTTTCTTTGGTAGAACACAGTGGATGGCAGCACACTTGCTTGGTGCCTGGGTCTTGTGTGGGGGCGGGGGAAGCCCCTAAATGATGACTGCTTACATTTTACAATATTAAGAGGCATTTGAACACATGACTCGTTATGAGTCAATTGTGTGATTTTTTTTTTAAAAAAAAAACTTCTAAGGGCTATATTAAAATGAGTCATCTACTGTTGATACTACAGGGCTGGTTGTTTACATGCCGAAGGCAATGTGCTACTTACTTTTAAAACTGTGCACAGATTATGCTACAATTAGCAACAGCCCTTGCGCATCCTGTGCTGAGATCACACAGCTCTCAAAAAATAATTTGTTCATCGCACTTGCAGTATTATGAAGTACGTAGTCTTTTTTATTTAAAAGGGCGTTTCCCCCCACCTGAAATAAGTAGGGCATTTTAAAATGTATTCTTAAATTTAAAAGCAAAGAACAAAATCCAGTTTCTGTGGTCAGAAATGCCTTCAGTTTCTCCAGAAAAAAGTCTTAAAGAGAGAGTCACTACCTTTTGGTTTTGGCTGGCAGCATCTCTTCAATGTAAAGCTTATGTTGTCCGTTTTAAGGGTCTGTCCCTTCAAGTGATCCATCAGTTCTTTTAAAGATGGGAAAAACTTATTTGACCCATGAAGAAAGCAACCGTCTTTTGTCACCTCAATCTGGAAGTTCTTGTGCTGGATTGACTCATTTAACCTTTGCTATTTTAGAAAAAAAAAGCTAAATGTTAATCAGAAAAATGAAGCAATAGGTCATAGGAGCAGACAAGCATATCTGGGGTCAAATTCATCCCTGATGACAGTCCAAAGAAGCCAGTGAAATTAAGCCAGGGACCAATTTAGCACCATAAATCTACCCATGCCAACTTAAAGCCTCTGCTTTTAAAGTGGCATATGCTAAAAATATAATGGGGCCAATTTCCCCAGTCCTTAATGGAGTAAAATTCCTAATGGTGTCAATTAAGGGCTGCAGAATTTGGACTTATGTATCAAAATATAAATCTTTCCTAATAAATTTAAATCCACAAATGATGGGTCAACTTACTATAATGCAGGATAGGCTGTTCCAGATGCTGAGTGAAAAAGTCCTGAATAAGTGAAAAAGCCCTGAAAAAACCTGAATAAGTTCTCCAGTTGCAGTCCATACCCTGGGAGTACATTTTCAAATGTAGGTACCTACCACCTGTGGCTTTGAAATTCTACCCACTTATCTTTTAGTCTGAACTGCTACATACTAGATCTCTGGGGGGGTGATTCTTCTTTGAATCTCTATAGTATTTGTACATAGTGCCTCAATTTCCCCATCTGTACAAGGGAAATGATTACCCACTTCTGCAAAATGTGCTGCTATACAAAAGCTGCATGTAGTGTTGTAGCCATGTTGGTCCCAAGATATTAGAGTTACAAGGTGGGTGAGGTAATATATTTATCTCTCTCTGTTGGTGAAAGAGACAAACTTTCAAGCTTCTTCAGGCCCAGGAAAGCCGGTGCCGAGGGGAGGGAGAATGGTAGGGGATTACAGACTGTTGTGATAAGCATAAATCCAGTGTTTCTATTCAGTCCATGATTTTTAGTGTCTAGCAAAGTTATGAATTTAAGCTCGGAGGCTCATTTTTTGACGGCATTGCACAGGTTTCACTTCAGGATGAGGACTTAGAGTGATCGCTTTCACTTGAGAGCACAATTATTGTCTGGTGTCACCCACGTAGTTGTTATTGGGGCTTTTAGTGCACTGGATGAGGTACACCACATGTGGTGATTGGCACACGTAGGACTTATGGATCTTGAAAGGTATGTAGTGGGGAATGTTCATCACTGTAGCACTAGACATACATCTACGGGTTTTGCATCTGTTGTTCTGGCAAAGTCTAGTGCTGTTTTGAGTTGGTGTGATCTGGTCTGTGGGGACCTTGCTTCTAATGATGAGCTTGGAGATTTTGGGGGAGTGGGGGAATTGTTTGAAGGCCAGAAGAGAGGGGTCAGGAAAGATTTCTTTCAGGATGTGATCCCCACTGAGTACGGGGTTGTAATGGTTTGCTGATACCCTGTAAGGGAAGGTAACAGATTTCTTGGTATGTTTTGGGGTGATTACTGGGCCTGTGAATGTAGGTGTGGTGATTCGTGGGTTTCTCGTATATAGTTGTCTATAGGTTTCTATTCTTGAAGCTGATCATGGTGTCCAGGAAGGTTCTAGAGAGAGTTTAATGGATGGGTGGTGATTGTTGAAGTTATGGTGGAACTCTGAAGGAGTTTAGGTTGTCTGTGCAGAGGATGAAAATATCCTCAATGTATCTCAGGTATATAACTAGTTTCATGGTGCATGTGTCCAGAAATTCTTCTTCAAGGTAGCCCATGAAGAGGTTGGCATATTGGGGAGCCATGCTTACATCGATGGCTGTACCGATAGTTTGGACAAAGTGTTTGTTGTGGATTGTAAAACTGTTGTGGGAACTTTACATAATTTTGCCTTCCTTGCAGCTATTCCATCCTGCAGTCCTACTTTCAGAGTCAATCCTTACCTCTTCTGCACCCCATTAGTTTTTGCTATTTCTGTTACCTATGAGTGTGCCCCCTGCTGCAGCCTTCCTTACTCTCATCAGAAGATAAACCCTGCAGAAGAGGGCACTGTAAGTATATTTGTTTGCCCCATTCAATCCCCAATATGTACCACACTTCGTTATTTTATACTGTGGAATTCCATTTGCCATTTTCCTCCCAATTCCCTAGATGGCTCAAATTCTTGAGTGGTTTTGGAAAGTGCCTCCTAGTTTGGTTCTTTTAAGTGGTCCATCCAGCCACTTACTTACATGGCCCTAATCACGGCAGCATCTGAGCACCATCATTTCCTACATATAGTACCGGTCCTTTCTGTAATTAATTTTAACAACTCTGGACCAATTTTGCTTTCAGATCCATCCACGCAATTACTACAGAAGTCAGTGGGCTTGGAGCCAAATTCTATCTTCCAAGTCCTGTTTCTCTCTCCAGATAATTCATAAATGTTAAAGATATGAGCTCAGTGATGACCCTTGAAGGACCCACTTTAATAAAGTAACTGCCTGACTTCCCAACATATGTCTACACCCAATTTTCTATCCAGTTTATCATTCTGTCACTTCTTCCAAAATACTGTATGTTGTTAACTTCCTGTGTGATACCTTGTCCAATGCCTCATGTATAGATCCAGGCAAACAACCCTCATCTAATGTCTCTACCACTTGTCCAGAAAACCACCTAAAGAAACATTTTGAATAGAGTGAGGAACTCTGACAGTCACTCTTCCTTCTGCAGATCTTTGAGCATATATTTAATCCAACAAAAAGCATCATTTTGGATCTGTCACTCTCACACCCTCCTGTGTAGAGTCCCTGTGGGAATTCTGCATAAACTGAACCAGTTTGACAGAGATACCACACGTACTCATGGAGATTTACTCTGAGTAAGTAGGCTGTTGTGGCTATTGAGGCCAGTTGTTAGATTCAGACAGGATCACATGCACTAAGCTACCGAATTACATGTGTACCGATCATGAAGAGTTTATAGCCTTCACCTGACTCCAACATCCTGTGCGATGCTGGCACTTCCTTTAGTGATGTGTTCGCACATACCTGTGAGATTTCAGAACATGTCACTGTCATGAGGATGTGATTAAAGTCTGTACAGCTCCACCTCAGCACATACATCCCCTCTTCATTCCCTTCTTGTCTCAATTTGTTGACAGCATACTCTGTGCTGAAACAGTGAATACAAGAATGAGTATAATGGGCAAATGTGCAGCTACGTTCCAAAGCTATTTTAATCAAACGTGCTCTTGAAGGCTACACTGACTTTAGAACAAGAACAAGCAGCTGCATTATATAAGCACTTACACTATTAAATCATGCTTTATACTGTGACAAAGAGTCCTGTGGCACCTTAAAGACTAACTAAAGTATTAAAACATAAGCTTTCGTGGGCTAATACCCACTTTGTCGGATGCATGCAGTGGAAGTGTCCAGGGGCAGGTATAAATAAGAGGCAAGAAAAATACCACTTTTCATACAAAGATTTCTTTGCTGGGGTGGACACACTTCACCATTTGCTAAAGTACTCCAGTGAACTAATGTTAAACTAGTGCAGTTCAATTAGCAATAGTTCACTTCCAGTGCAGACACTGCCAGAGACACTAATGGATTAAACCTTAACCTGCTCCTATGAGATAAACAAACATTTTAATTTTACAGATGAGTAAAATGAGGTCCAGAGAATCAGTACTCAGTTACTTCATGTAGTCAGTGGCAAAGCTAGAAGTAAAACCCAGGAAGAAGTGGTTAGTTTGGACAGGAAGTCAGGATTCCAGGGTTTATAGTTTTAAACATCACAAAAAATGAAAGTACAGACTACATAAGAAAACACTGTGTGCAGGTCACTATCAATGGCCTGTAGAACTATGAAAACAAAATGTCTGCCATCTGTGCAGACAAGCAGAGCTCTTGAAAATGTAGAATAGCATAATGCAAGCGATAAAGACATTGTGAGTGGGATTTTTACAAATGTTCAGCAGTGGCTTTACTCTGCTCCACTTGAAGTTGCCATTTTATAGTTCACTTTAATAACAGAAGAGTTAGGCCAGCAGCAATTGCTCCTGAAAATCCTACCTTACGGTTTCAACTGACTTACACCAGATGTTCTTTTCCTTCTCTCTTAGCAACATTTTAACAAATTATCTCAAACTGAACATGCAAATAGCAGGGAAACAGTTTGGAACTGTAAAAATAAATGCTGGTTTCCAGCAGTCTTGTTCATCGTCAATTAAGTCACCCTACAATCCTTTGGCTCTAGGGGGGATAAATGTCTTTAAAAAATCCAGACAAAAGCATTTAAACTAACCAAATGGGCCCATGGCAGCCGTTTTTTATGTTGTGCACTATCAAAGGTGGAGCTACATCAGTGCAGAGATAGAGGTGGGCATCTGCAGTAAGTCTGAAGTATCCGTCTACTAAAGATGCAAATGACAAGGCCTCCTCGTGTGAAGAAAGTTTTAATTCCTAGAATAAAGAAGATATTTTAGTCAAGAATTATTGCAGCTCAGTTAAAAAAATAATAAAGGAGGGAAGGAGAGGGTTAGGATCTGGGAATTTATGTATGCTACTGTTTTCCCAGGCTTTTTCAAAGGGCAGGGTAAATGTTATCCAAATACCTACGGCACAAGGAAATATGTAGGAGGGCAATAGTGAGCATCATACGTCCCCAGATATCTTTTTGACTAGTTAGCATGGGTGAGCAGATGGTTTCACTGAATGGTGGGCTAAACGTACACCACCTAACCCTCCAGTAAGATCCCAGACACAGAGTCTGGCACCAATGTGGGATTCAAAAGGGCTTCTCAGGGGCATGCAGGAGAGCCACAGTGGAGGTGGAGCCACGCATGTTTTGATAGTTCCTTTCTAAATTCTGGCATCCAAAACAATCCTCCGTAGGAGGAAAAGGTCAGGGTACTCTCACTGAGAAGTGCCATTATTCCTATGTTTGCTGATGCCCTTCTCCTGCCTCTTCCCCACCTGATCTTTCTCTTGGTCTCCTCTCCTTGCTGTTTCTCTTCTTCCTCCATACCGTTTTTATCTTGCCAAGATGAATCCAGGGAGGTCACAGACAACTAACCACGAAGTGTGGCGGGGTTGTTTACCACGTATTGGGGGGGCTTGGATGGGGATAACAAGAAGTGTGGTGGTATGGATAGTGACACGCGCACAGCTGCACAGCTTTGGGGAATCAATATGTTGTTTATCAATTTGTTCTTCAAAACAGAGCGCTTATTTTTTTTAAAACCACAAATTGTTGACATTACAATGTTTGGTACCCATTAGATAAACAACAGGAGTGATAGTATTTATGGCATCACTTTTGTCCAGTAATACTGCCTCATTAGCTCGTCTGTGTGCTGGAAAAGAGCTTACCGCACCTAAGCCCTTACCATTGTTTCATGGTTCTGCTTGTTAATATTGACTGTGGACTCCTTTATGACAAGGAGTGTGATTTCAGGAAAATATGAAAAATTGTTCCACTCCTCTCGGATTTTGTTTTTTTCTTCCTCCTTCTTGTTTTTGCTGTCTGATTTTTTCCTCTTTAGTTTATTATGTTTCTCTCTCTCAGGCTGTACAACCTGCAAACATTTTGGAATGAAAGTACCAGATAAATATTTTTTAAGTGTTGAAGATACAATTTCATGCTAAAATTACTCTAGGATAGATGTTTCAAACCATTGCCCTCAAAATTCACAGGTCACTCGTGTCTTTCATGTGTATTTTATGAAGACATTCATTCTCAAAAAGACTATTCAGTGAAACAGGATTGAGAGGAAATAATTCATACATTCTGTAACTGAGGAACCTCTTGATTCCAACTGGAATAGGGTGTATGAAGCACATAAGGATACAGGAATCCCAAGTCTAGTATTCACATCAGAGTTCACCAAAGAGTGTCATAAGAGGTCTCTAATAAAAACTTGTGACACTCTGGGCATCAACATCACTGTGAAATGTATGTAAAGATGCTATGCAAGGAGTTATGTATTTACGCTGGAAATTATGTTCTTAAGATCTGTCTCAAGAGACTGTCCATCTGCAAAGGTGAAAAATAGATTTTCTGTCAGACAAGAAATGTTTATCTAGCTGGCTGTTTACATGTACATTCAGTATTGTATAGTCACAATGGTCTCTTCCCACACATCTGAACTGAATGCTAATATAGGCCTGTGTAAACTTCAGAAAGAAAAGTAACAGGAGGAAGTAAGCAGCTTGATTGAAAATACTGGAGAGAACTTTGGGTGAGATATGCTTCTTTAGACAGGAGGTTAAACTGGTTAGTTTAGCCTCTAGAAAACCGGTTATGATTTTGTTTTATATGTAATCATTCGTTCCTATCTCTAACATTGTTTTTTATTTGAATACTTCGTCTTTCTTAAATAAGCTTCCTTTTGTTTTATAATTGCATTCACATGCTGTGTATAATACATGGGCAGTGGTCTAAGATATAACTGATAAACGGAGGTTCCTTTGAGAACAGGGGACCTGGTATTTCTGTGGGGATCCAGGGCCTAGGGGATGGACACTACTGGGGAACACTTTGAAAGGACTCAGGGGCTGGGGTCCTTCTGTTGTCAACCTACAAGGCAAAGACAGTGCTATGTACTTCAGTGGCTCACAGGCTGATTGTGTTAAGGACTTAAATATCCAGCCAGTACAGGCAAGACTCCCTTGCTCTGGAGGCATATGGTAACAGAGTGATTCACAGCTCTGGCTGCCAGGAGGAGTGTCACAAATTCTAAGCCCAGTGTTCCCACTATAAAACAATCAATTATGGGGTCATTACTAATCCACCATATTTATTATGCCACAAGGAAGATCTCTAACCAGTAATTAGAAAAAGGTTTTTCATGGTTAACTTGCCAAGACTAAGGAGCATATTCCCTGTCCTCTGCACTCCCGCATATGCATCTTCCCACTTAGTTATATTGCATATAACTTTTTTTCATTTCAACCACAATTGAGGTTGTAGTTCCCAGAATGTGCCAAGCACTTTCCAAACCTAGAGGACAGGGTCCAAAATGCAGACCTACAAGGCAGATTTAACAATGACATAGTCCTTTGTCCTCCATTGGCCCCCTTTTCGGCATAAATGTCAATCTGTGTGGGGACACAGTATGCATGTAGTTTATGAAAGGTGGCCTTATTTATGAACATTGATATTGAGAGCAGCACTTTAAATACAGCTGACTTCAGAAACACAATTTACTATTTGATTCCTCTGGTCTTTTGTGCGCATACACACACACACACACACACACACCTTAAATCACTTGGGTGGTTACAGAATATTTGCACAAATCCCACTTTTGAAATCCTACAGAGGAATAGCTGGTTTAGCTGATTTGGTACAGATATTAATTTTCATTGTGACGTCTAGCACTCACAAAAGCAAAGAACTAGTGCCGATTAAAGGCAGGCTTTCTGCCAGTTTCCTAATGCAATTCTGTCACCGACCTACCACGTGCTTCCTTTCCAAATTGGTAATCTCATTTTGTCCAAAAACTACGAATTGATCAAACCACAAGGAGGTTTTACAATACAGAAAAAGGTTTTGTAACCACTGCACTTATTTCACTTATGATCTACACAAGGTTACAACAAAATTTTTCCAGAAACAAAAGTTAGTACGTTTCCCACTTGCAAAGGACTACTGAATTCTGTTAACCATTTAAAAGGAATGACAAAAATGCTACTAAAGAAACCAAAGAGGCTGAAGTTGACACTTCTCAATTAACTAATTTTCCAAAATAGATTCAAGTTTTTTGTAGCCTATTTTTATTTTTTTGCCCCAAATTAACCTCAGTCTTTTTGTCTGTGAATGAACACTCACATTTGGTTTGCGCCTCCACTGTATTCCATTGTTTCCCGTCACCATCACTTCATACTGTGGGATGACCCCATTCTCCCCGAAATTAAATCCATGTTTTTCATTTTCTGTTAAAATCTGCAATGATGAAGTCTCAAAAATTTCTGCTCCGTAATGCTTAGTTAAAGTCTCCATTGTTGATAAGTATTTAACCTTCAGATCATGTGGAGAGACACTGCTGTCGCAAATGGTTTTATTGTTAAACTCCTTAAGGAAATCCTTGAAAACATTGTTTATCCGAATTCTGGTTAGGATATTCCTTTGTCTGATGGTCTTGTTCAAAGTTTCAGGAATATAACGTTTATAACTAGAAAAAAAATCAATGGAATATTAATATTGCTTCCTCAATTTTCTGTTATAAAACCACAGTTGGTTTACTGTAAAAGTAACTTACTGAAAACACATACAGTTTCATAGTATGGTTAATACTAATACCAAAGAAACAGTTTCATAACACGTGATATAGTTGCCCAGTTTTTTACCTGACACAGATACAGACAATAAGTAACATCTGAAAACCTCAGATAAATGTATGGGGCTGTCTCAAATCAGTATTATACGATACATAGTAACAAAGCATTTAAGGGGCAGTTAACAATTAAAATACATCGTAACAAAATACTTAAGCTGCAGTTATTTTTTTCACTAATTTGGGCACCAAATTCAGAATTTTTTTTGTCTAAAGTTACCAAATGAAACCAAAAAGAACGGTGGGTACTTCACCACCTCTGCCACTTGAGCCACATATTTAGGTACTAAATATGGACTTGCACTTTTGAGAATTTTGACCCTAACCTTTGATATAGCCTTTGAGAAAATGACATTTACTTGGGCAATAAACTAACATTTTAACCACCTACTTAAACAGAGTTGTAATTATAAGCAGGTAAATATATTTAATTATATTGAAAACTGAAATTAAAATCACAGTATACCATTAACTAACATGAAATGGTGAGAAAAGCAAATTTGACTCTGCTACATGAAACTAAAATGTTACTAAAATAGATTTAAAGATTAGTGTGTTCAATTTACCATTGGCAGCCTACTAATTAGTAAAGTTGCTACTTCTGAATCATCTATTGCTACAACAAAGAGACACGCTGAAGTTATATGGATTCAATCAGTACTCAGGACTTCCTGGTTGTCACTTATGCTAGGGCTTCATAAAATTCATTGTAGCCAGGAAATAACAGAACTCAATTGCATCTTCTAATTACGTATCCTTACCACAAGGGCTAAGAGAGAATTTCTTTTATTGCTTATATCAGTGGTGGGCAACCAGTGGCCTGAGGGCTGCACATGGCCCGTCAGGGTAATCCACTGACATGCCACCACAAAGTTTACATTTGCACGGCCCCCCGCAACTCCCAGTGGACACTGTTTGCTGTTCCTGGCCAATGGGAGCCCGGGAAGCAGCGGCCAGCACGTCCCTACGGCCTGCGCCTCTTCCCACAGCTCCAATTGGTGGGGAACGGTGAACCGTGGCCACTGGGCCCTGTGGGCGGCTGTGAAAATGTAAACAAACTATATGGAGGCCCACCAGCAGATTACCCTGACAGGCCAAGTGCAGCCCACGGGCAGCAGTTTGCTCACCACTGGCTTATATCCTTTGTCAGATTAGCCACTAGAGGGGCAAGGTGTCCATGCACATTTCAGCAGGTCTAATATTCTATCCAGAAGAGCGCAGTAACATACACAGTACTGAGTGTAGAGTTAATATGACTAACCTGATATCCTTGGGAAGTTCTGGCAGCTTCATGTTTTTTTTGATGGCATAGTGAGAGATGGCAAGGACAGCCATTCCCAGACATTCATTTTCAATTTCATGAATCTCCTGATCATTTTTAGGGTCTCGAACTGGTGCCAGGCACTTCACCAAATCATATTGTCCCTTAATGAGAATCAAAGAGAACAAGTTGTTTTTAAAATGTTTGCAGTCGTCTATCCTCTGTATACCAACAGGGTCAACAAAATCATAGCCCTACACAAGCAGCAGCAGAGCCTTCCAAAACAGGAAATGCTGCCTTCTCCTGGATATAGACATATAAAATGGAACAAATAAAGATGCATCCAGGCCACCCTCACACTACAAATCTTGTCTTTTAAAATCCTCTTCTGAGACTAAGCAGCAACAACAGTGCCCGTCAAAAAAGGGTGGTTTTTTTCCAGTGGCAGTTTCTGTAGCACAGAAAGAGATCGTACTTAGATGGTCACTAAAGCCCCAACCCTCCACTGTGACATTTGCAGGAACACTGTGTACCTGCAGAACCCCAGTGACACACAGGGTATCGCTTGTGCATCTCACTGCAAGGCAGGGGCCTACACCGATGCACACATCCCACTGAAATCATTCCAAAGGCCCGCACTCCTCAGTGTTGCCTAAAAAAAACCCTGAAGAAAATAAACCTTTGTGGCACCATGAAGATATTTACTATCCAGTGCAGAATAGCCATAATCTTATTTCATTAACTTTGTCCTTCCTCACCTCATCCCTCCGTTTGTTACTCCTTGAATTACATCGTAAAGATCAGATTCTAAACTCTTCAGGGCAGTGATATTTTTTCTGACATACTAGAGTTGGGATTTTTAGTCCACTTCTTTTTTAAAAAATTGGTAACCCCCAAAAGTACAATTTTGTTAACATTGTAACACTGTCTGATAATGTTCACTAGGGTCACATCCCATCCTATAGTTTAATGCACATCCTTTTTCCCCACAGTAACCAAATAAAGAGCTATTTTAATAAACCTGATTATAAAGGTTTTCAAGCAATAGTTGCATAAACTATGGTACACTGTGATATATGTCTGATCATTTAATGAATAAAACATTGTGGGGTAATGCCCCTTAAAAAAAAAATCTCTGTTCAATATATTTTATGCCGTTCTCTTGTTTCCTTCAAACGTGATTTCTCAAATGTTCACTCAGCTGTAGTTTACGTTATATTTTCTTTATTGTGGTTTCACAACTGAGCAACACACTATCATCCTAACAGCTCTCTTCAGACTTCTTACTTCTACAAAGGGACAGCCAGCTTTGAAAGTTACACTTCTGTCTGAAAAATTTGTAGCCACTATAGTTATAATGAACACCTAAGAGTACTATAAAGATGTTAGCAACAAAACATTGCTTATTTTTTTTCCAGTTTGTTTACTTTGTGCATTTCATAGCATTCCATCAATTCAGTCTCTATGAATGGTCTGTTTCCTCTGTATAGACAATTTCTCCTACCAATGTTATCTTTTGTTTTCTGGCAGCAATGTATTAGGTATTGTAAGAAGACAGGAACCCTGCCTCAAACTGCTTACACTCTTTAAAAATAAATACACAAAAAAGAGATAGCAGATAGGGAAAAGGGAACTACAAAATAAAGAAATCCAGTTGGTAATTGAGTGAGTTTGTTATCAGGACTCTGCCAAGGTTTTAACTCCATACAATTTTTTTTAGAAGTAAGATATACAGGCTATTCCAAAGTACCCTGATGTTATCTGTTGGCTAGCAGAGGTTGCACTTTTAGACTGAGGAATTGCTTTCCAAGAGAAAAGGTGGAAGCTCCATAGTTTTGGACATTTTAAAACCAGCCTGGGTAACGCACCAGAAAATATACCATAAGATATAATCATACACTGATAAATTAGGTGGATTCCTACCTTTAATTTCTTTGAGAAGATTGTTCCTTAAAACCTGAGAAAGGGACAGTTTTATGCAAGCACATATAAAGCATATAACCACTCCAACCACAAGAGAAATGGCTTAAAGCTTTTTTATACGTCTTACCTGTGCAAAGAGATATTCTAGCGAATGTGCATCAAGGATAGGGGTTCCATCTGGCACTAGTTTCTTCTCATAGGAATTATTTTGTTTCTTTGGAGATGTGTCAAAGATAGGAGTTCCATCTGGCAGTAATTTCCTCTCATAGAAATTCCTTGGTTTCTTTGGAGAATGCCTCCAGACTGATGGCTCATTTTCACTTGTCCCATGCCAGTTCATAAAATAATACCTTGAGAAAAAGAGTGATGAACTTTAAAAACTAAGGGGAGTCTCCGTGTGTTTGGATACCTCTCTTAAACTGTTTTAAAATAAAAGTCTAGCAATAAGTCAACATCCTTCATCTTTCTACTCTCAAGTAAAACATTACATTGGCCCAAAATCCTGGACCCTTGCAAAAACAGCATTCCAGTCTAATGGGCCAGTGAAAAGTGATATTATTAAACTCTGATAGTTTCAACTTTCAGTATATAGCATTCATGTTATGCTTTGGTCGGTAATACCATTAAAATCACAATAGCCTGAGTCATTATTCTGTCTCTTCCCTGTGCAGTCCACCATATAAACACACACCCATTTTTAAATGATTTTAGCTGCCACTATCTCAAGATTTGCTTGAATTAGGACCAGTGTTGTATATCACATAATATCTTGGAATTTCTCATTTCTGCTGGTTCCAACCATTAAAGCTCCAACTCTTGGCATTCATGAAAATATGGCTACTAAAAATCAGGCCAGAATAGAAGGGGTGAGACTAATCTGAATAATCCAGTTTTAAAGGGATGCAATCAATTTATAAAACATATTTGAAACAAAGTTCTTATCCTGCTGGAATGTAACTAATAATACCTTCAGGCTGGGATTTTCAAAGAAGCCAAAGAGAGTGAGGTATTCAAATCCCACTGAAACTGAACGAGAGCTGGGTGCCTTAACGCTTCCCTCCCTACCTTACCCCAACCTTAAGATCCTTTAAAACCATCTCAGTTTAAATGATACAAGGTGAAATCATTTTAAAAATCTATATTTACTTTTTCAGTTAAGTAAAACTTAGTTAAACTAGGTCTGGATCAACACATCCTTTGCCATAATTCTTACTTTGCTCATTAAATATTTATACTTAAAAGAATATAACAAACTTAACCAAGTGCAAAGTTTTCAGAGTGCTCTGTAAAAATGTTAAATATTGAACATATACAAATGCAGTCCTTATTCAACTGTTACTTCAACACTGTTCACTAATGACTCACATTAACAAAGATCTGAAATGACAATTTCTAATGGGGTGAAAGTCAGTATTTAGGCCGAATGCCATCTTGTTTGTTACACAGACTTCTGCAAACTCTTGACAACCTTTAGAATTTTAAACAGCATTTGTCTGTCTAAACCTGCATGATAAGTAACCTTAGAATGCTATTTTGTGGTTGAAATGAGGTAAGATTAGATATCTTAATGTACTTAAAGGTCAAGTGAACATGGAAAACTACAATATCTACTGCACGTACCAAAGAGAAGGTCACATGTTCAAAGCTACATTAAAATAAAGTTAAGGGTTTCTTTTGGTGGAAAAAGCTAGTGCACATTATCAGTAAACCAGGCAGTTGAACAAAACTAAAAACTTTTCACAAAAGTACTCAAAAGGAATTACTTTACCCTACTATGGATTATTAATTTACAATGTTCAAAAATGCACAAAGTGCCTTCGGGTGCAAAAAAAATAGAACGTGGCCCAATTAGTCTAATTTCAGACATAACACAATAAAGGAGACAACAACGAAAAGGGAAGGAAGGGCTGCAATAAGCATACACAATTACTCAGCAGAGGCTTGTGAGCAGCAGGGTGGAGAAAAAACTTTTTTTTTTTTTTTTACACATATGTGGTGAAAAATATCTTCTGTGAATCATTTCTCACAGGCATCACAAATGAAGTGAGCACTGAGGGAAATTAGGTCCCAATTCTGCAATGTGCTCTGCTTGGATGTCCGTGTATGTGAAGCTCAAATCAGGATCAGGACCTTAGTGATTAATGAAAATAATGACCTTTGACATTTCAGTGGGTGTTTCTATTGAAGATGGTTTAATTATCTGCCCTCATACTCCAATAACTTAAAAGGAAGCAAATAAAGTATTGGTCAAATTTAAGGACAACTTTATACAGAGCTGAGATTCTATATTGTGTTTTTGACTCTTCTTCCCCCAGGACCATCTAATGAACTCCTGGAAAAACTCTGTGTATGATGTGAGGGAAATGGTAATGCGTACACACACAGCCATAGTGGGAACTTCTATAATGAAGAATATAAAAATCTCAGTTTGGAACTTTTACATTCCAAACACAGGGCCCAAGAAACAGTTTTCTTATCCCTTAATATCAGGCAATTACTTTGTTTTCTATACTTTTATTTTAAAAAAACCTGTTAGTCATTGTTTATAACCCCATTATTTTTCTGGTGATTCCTGAAAATAACTATGGATGAGGAGGGCTGTATTGTTATTCTAACTGAGGTTAGAATTTGGCCCTTTACAAACAAAATGACTTTTGTATTTCAGTAGCATCTAAAATCTGTAACCAAGATCAGGCCTCACTACTCTAGACACTGTATATAAAGAATAAGAGCTCTGCAGAGTGTGTAATCTAAACAGACAAGACAGACAAAGGGTGAGAAAGAGCAAAGTTTATTATCCCCTTTTTATAGATAGAAACTAAGGCAGAGAGAGAGACTGAGTGATTTGCCCAGGGTCACATCGGAAGCCTGTGGCAAACCTGCGAACTGGACCCAGAACTTGTGAGTCCCAATTAAGTGCCTTAATAACAAGACTAACCTGCCTCTCCTACGAAAAGCTCCAACCAGCTCTGTTCTTAGAAAAAGAAACAGGTTTATTTTTGAAACATTGTACCTTTCTTTTCATGAAAAAAAACAAAACAATAAAAAGTATGATTTTAAAAAACAGTAGGTTCTATTTAATTACTGGAATAAATCAACTCTTTCTGTATCAGCTTAGGTGTCATTGAACCAGAATGCTACAAAATATTGTGGTTTCTTATCGTGTAGAAAAAGGGGTTCTTCAAAAAGTCTGTAGTAAAAAAGTCCTATTAAAATATAACCAGGTATAAATGAGATAGGTCTAAAGTGTAATCTGCTGGTATGTACATGCACTGAAGATTGACAGATTATATGTAGAAAAAAAAATCACACCCACCAAAAGCCCAAATTAGAACCTTTCAACAGTGGCACAGAAACCTACACATCTAAAGCATTTGGAATGACCGAGCTATGTACGTCCATCATATTTTTATATATATTATACACACAAAACTGATATTTAAAAAAATCAAAGTTGCAAACTTAAGCACTCAGGAAATGCCAGAATTAAAAGATACCTGTTCAACCTTAATTCAGACTCCTTGTGTGCATCTATTATGATACAGTCAATAATGATTATCACACACGTTTTTTTTCAAAGGACTAACTTTGCAACCTGTCCTTTTAAATAAGTTTGCAAGTGACTTTTCTAAGCTTTTTTAAAAGCAAATTGAAAACAAAAATTCCATAACATGGCATCATACTGACCGCCATATGGATCATCAGCAGGGTCAGAACCTATAGATCCACCACACCGCACTCAGCTGCTTAAGCTAATGCAATAACTGAGAGCAGCAGTAAGTGGTCATCCTCTATATGGCCCAGTCCTACATGGAACAAGATACACACTTTGCCATTAAGTTTATTTGCTGACAGCTGAGGAATGATGAGGCTCAGGAATCCTGGGTTCCATTCCAAGTTCTAAAGGGGAAGGTGCTCTAATGGACACAGGCTCTTCTGCCCTATCCCCACAAATTTGACTAATTCTGCCCCATCCCCTCCAACCAGTCCTAGTCCAGTCCTGTCTCTTCACCACCACTGGCTCCTTGTCCCAGTCGTATTCTTCTCACTTTGCCAGTCCCAGTCTCCTCTCCTTAGGCTTCTTATCCAAGTCCCAGTCACTCCCTACTCCTGACACCTCATCTGATCTCTCTCCTCCACTCTAGCCTCTAATCAACCCTCCCCGCCAGGCCCACGTTCCCAATCTCTAATGACTCTCAGTCCCAAACCTCTCACCAGACTCCTCATCCAACCTCAGTATTCCCCCAGCTCCTCCTCCGAGTCTCTTTGCCCATCTCCATACCCAGGGCCGGCGACAGAACTTTTGGGGCCCCCTATGCTGAGCGTTTGGGAGGCCCCTACTCTGAGCGTTTGGGGGCCCCCCACCCCACCCCCCAAGGGCTGGCCCGGCTCTTGCTGCAGGTGGGCGGGGGAAGCGCTGCAGCCGGGGGTGCCTCGGGGCGGCTCCTGGGGCGCGGGACGAGCAGCGGCTGAAGGGCTCGGGAGGCAGCTGGCCGCGGTGCCGGACACTGCCGGGCAAATGCGGTGTAGAGCTATGTACCGGTCCCCGGACTTCAGGGGGCCCCCCTGAAGTCCGGGGCCCGGTACAGCTCTACCCGTTGTACCCCCCTGTCGCCGGCCCTGTCCATACCCTAGCTCCTCATCAGATTTGTCTCCCCTCCCCTACTTGTTCCTACTCAGTCTTTTTGCCCAGACAGTCACAGTTTCCTCTCATAGTTCCCAGGCTCTTTGTCCCAATCTACTCCTATCCAGTCCAGCTCTTACCCCTCTGCATTCAAATTCATGCAGCTTCCCCCTCCATACTGCCTTGGCCCAGCAGTGAGGTCACTGATAGCACAGAACACTGTCTCCAGGCTCACAGTTCCAGTGCCCAGACTTGGACCCAACATGGCCCACAGCAGTGCAGAGCTGCAACTATAGGGAAAATCCTGCTCAGCCTTGGACTCAAGCATGCCTAGTGGGGATGAAATCTCTGCTGAACATATGCAAACTGCAATTTTTTTCCCCAGAGACTTGTAATATGGCTAGAGTTTCACTGGGAAAACGTGGCCAGAATTCTTTAACATGGTCAGAACAATATATTTTCCTCTAGCTTTGTTCTCAGAAATGGCTGAACAATTTTGGCTGAAATTAAAGATCAGCCTGAGGTAGAAACTTGGCATGGAAAATTTCAGCACAGGTGGTTAAAGTCTGACAAAGTTACAAGCAACTGAAAACAGAGTCTTACAATGGGAACTACCAGGCAACTTTAATAATATATAACAGAAATAAGAAGTAATTATGGGAATTGTCACCATAAACTCACCAAAGCAGAAACATACAAACTTAATCGGATTGTATGGGGAAATATTTTTATGAATTAGTAATACATTCATATATTGTGGTTAGTTAAAAACAGTATTATGCTTTGAGTCAGTGGTTAAAATTCCTACAATTGCAATTTTCTTATGTTATATAGAATACAGGGCTGGCGACAGGGGGGTACTACGGTTACAGCTGTACCGGGCCCCCCGACTTTAGGGGGGCCCCGGTACACAGCTGTACCCGTTGTCGCCGGACCTGGAGAGCGGGGAAGGGGCAGGGAGGCGGCGCGGCTCTCCCCCGGACAAGCGAGCCTGGCCCCAGCAGGAGCTGAGAGCCCGGCCCGGCAGCAGCAGCGCTGTCCGGGGGAGGGAGAGGGAGGGGGAGAAAGGGCGGCTCACGCAGCTCTCGCTGCCCGGGGGGGGGGGGGAGCGCCAGCTGGGCTGGGCTGGGGGGGGGCCCGGCTGGGCTGGGGGGGCCCCCATCCGCTGACGGCTGGGCTGGGGGGAGGGGAGCGCCGGCTGGGCTGGGCTGGGCTGGGCTGGGGGGGGGGAGCCGCTGTCGGCTGGGCTGGGGGGGGCGGCTGGGCTGGGGGGGCCCCATCCGCTGTCGGGGGGGCCCCCATCCGCTGTCGGCTGGTCTGGGGGGGGCCCCGGCTGGGCTGAGGGGGCCCCCAAACTATCAAAGTAGGGGGCCCCCAAATTTCTGTCACCAGCCCTGATAGAATATGATACAAATAAATATAAATTAAGCTCCTCCTTTAAAATGAAGAAACTACACACCAGAAATATTAAAGAACACTATCAGGGGAAATTGCCCTGAGTTCCTATTGCACAAGAGAAAACATCTAGATTTTTCTGGTATGTAGTTGACCTGATTGACCTCTTGAAGCGAGTAAGAGCAACTAATATTCTGTGAGACCATTAGATTACCAAGAGCTTCTCTTAGCAATTCAAGTCACTCAATTCCATTATTATCTGGTGTCAATCTACTGCACTTAATAACAACAGTTTAAACCTGTGATTAGTTTACATTAAGATATTAGCACTGCTTACAGAGAAGGCCTGTTAAAGGAACAGACCAGATTATAGTAATCTTGTGTTTCTCTAACAAACATGCATATCACTAAAGTTATTCTTTGAAAAGCCAAGACCTTTTTGTTCATTGCAGACAATCATTTCCCTGAATAACATACATTCCCTTTCCCTCACATTCTCCAATCAGAAAAGCAATTGGTGACATGGTACAGATTTATTCAGGATCAGAATTCCTTAAATTTAAAAAAGTCCTTGTAGCACCTTAGAGACTAACAAATTTATTTGGACATAAGCCTTTGGGCTAAAACCCACTTCATCAGATGCATGGAGTGGAAAATACAGTAAGCAGGTATAAATATACAGCACAAGTTAGTCTGTATGGTGCCACAAGGACTCTTGGTTGTTTTTACTGATACAGACTAACATGGTTACCCCCCTTAAATTTCAAAGAGTGAAACTATCAAAGGGGCCTTATCCTGGCCTGCATTTGCATTACCAATGTGTGCATTCTCTCTTTTCTCTATGCAGGTGAAGTAGCCTGTGTGTGTGTAGATTTTTCTTGGAACAACAGAGGTTTGTACTATGTAAGTTCTAGCGCTATCATGTGCATGTGACAATTCATGAAGCATATGTGCAAATATTCAGATAAGCACTTAAATATGCAACATGGCACACAAAGTAAAACCAATTTTTTGCCCCAAATCTCAAGATAAATCCAAAAGATCATTTTTTACTTTAATAAAATGACAAGTTAAATTGGGGACAAGTTAAATATATATATGTTCTTAGAGATGTGCCTAGTGGAGCTTACAGGGACCCAACTAATAGTACCCTTGCTCTTGGAAAATGCCAGAATTTTCCAGACCAAACATTCTGGAAAAATGTACTCCTCAAGATAAAACTTGTTCTCTAGATTGTAATGAAGATTTTTCATTTTCAGTTTTTATTTTAAGATTTCCCAAGAATTTATCAGGGTTTATTACAAATATTTAAAAACAGACACAACTCAGTATAAAAACTAACTCCACAGTTTTCTGGGGAAATAGATCACTCATTTTTCCTGTTTTTATTTTTACACAACTTTCCAAAAAACCTTTATGTTCGGAAATGCAGTTGGCTACAGTTTTGTGTTGTTGTTTTCAACCCATTTTAACAGGAAAAGGCATTAACTTTTTATTCTTCTTTGAATGATAACTATTGTGCTGTCGTGTAAAGCTGGTAATGTGTATGTGGCAGGCATGAGATCGACAACAAAATGCACACCAGCGCTTGGGTCATTCCAGAACTTCTGATCCAGCACCCCGCACTGTATCATGACACAGAAGTTCAGTAACCTGGTTACCAAGCTGCCCTCTCTTCTTCTGGGAGGAGCCAGGTCTGAGGAATTCCAGCACTTCCAAAATTCAAATCTATATATATAAAAGTCAAATGGTGTATGTACGTTCCCTTACTCCTTCCACACCGTTTCAGCTAGAGACTTGAAATTTGGTACAGTTATAGGCTTTAGGGTCCTAATCAGGGTAGGAATCGAAAATTTTTTAAATCTCACCTCTTACACCCCCTAGGGATGAAATTCATTAAAGCCCATTAACATCAACTACACAGCTCACATATCATCTGGGCTGCAGGTTAACACATGCTGTTGTCTGTGACATAGTTATGATGTAATAATACAGATAACCAGAGAGCTTAGTGTTTGTAGCACAAACCTAATTAAATACACTGTTTTTTTTCTTAAAAAGGACCCTATTCGTTATGCCACGTAAAAAGCGAAACTGTATCGGAGAAACCACATCTAAATGCAAGAGAATGAAATTAATTAGACAAAATTAGACTTCTGAACAAAATTTGTATTAATAAAAAACATTGTAGTCTTTTTACATCCCAGTTTCCAATTACAAATACCCCGAGCAACGCCGGGTATTTTTGCTAGTCATATGTAAAAACAAAATAACGACTTTCATAACACCTAGGAACATTTCTGCAAAAGTTGGTAAAAACTGAAATTGAAGGGCCTCACTTGCAATGTACAGGATGTTAGATAGTAACTGTATTGGTACAAGAGGGGAAACAATTAACTTGAAAATAACAGGGAAGAAAGATGACTGGGATCTGTTCTAGAATCTCTACCAGATCCAAAGGGGAAAAAATCCTTCCCTAGGCTACAAAGTGATGGTGAAGTGGCTCCTCAGCCGCTATTACAGCTGCATGCACTCTCCTCTAAGAGGGAGAGGAGTGGTTAGTGTATCCATGGAGTCACAGGCCCACCAGCTATGTGCTGTGGCTCAGGAATTGCCAATAAAGTACAACCTGATGACGTGCAGATCTCTTGCACAGAGTTTTGAATTTTCCTTTTGCTCTCTCCCATCCCACCATGGAATTGCACCAGTTTCCCTTAGAGCTGAGAGCTAGTGTTCTAAATCACTGGCATGACTTTGCTCCCATTTAAGTTGATGGGAATCCGATGGGAGCCAACTTAAGCCAATGCTGAATGATTTTGAAACTGCCACCCGGTGTAGGGGGAGAGACAGAATTTGGCCCTTCACTTTTTGGTGCCTCAGTTTCTCTTGTATACAACAGGAACAACAACAGTATTTTCCTACCTCACAGGAATATTTTGTGAAGCTACATTCATTAATAGATGCACTTTGAACACCTCAGATAGAAAGTGCTACAGAAATACAGAATATTACCATGTGACCATGGTTCTCAGCCATTTGCAGTGTGAATTTCTAGTTAGTCCAGTTACTTACAGCTTTGTGGTTTGGGGTTGTTTTAAGGTTATGTAGCAAATGCTACATTCTGGAGACCTTTTCAGCCTTTCCTGTTGTGACTCTCTCAACTTTGCTGTAAAGGGTTTTTTGCTTTTTTAAACCGAGTTCAGCTCTAAGTGTTACACTAGTCACACAAGTCTTGAAAAAACACGCACACTGGAATCCTGAAATAATCCATCTTTCAGTTGTCCCAACATACCTCATGCGGTAATGGAGTCGGAGTGCTGTCTTGTCATCTATTTTGAAGATATGGTTTGGTGCATACCAGAGTTTTTTACTCTCCTCAAACAGTGCAAAAAGATTGTGGCACAATGGAGATACAGCTATTAAAAAGAAAAAATAAATTAATGAACTCACAAACTGAAATCTGAAGTGCACTTTCAACAGCTTGTAGGAGTGGGAGTGTACTACTAAAACCATTCACAATTCTGTAATTTGGTTCTTAGGTTTGTTTTGCTAAAACAAAAACATCCCCTTTCCTTCAGTTGACAGCAAATGATGTCACTGTCCTATCTGAGTTTACTAAAACACTAAAGTTGACCTGTTGTTTCTATCTTGTTTGTTTTTAAATGAAGACAACTTCCCTTTAAAATAGAACAAAAGCAGGTTACGGTGTCTTCATAGAGATGAAGCCATCTAATTTCTCTGTTTTGGGTTTCTCCTTGTCAATAAAAGGAGAGAGCCCTATCTGTCAGCATGTACATCACAGCAGCCCTGTACACCAGGAAAGCATCTCTTCCTAGGACAGCACTGAAGCATGTGCTTAAGTGTTTCCTGAATCAAGGCCAAATACTGAGCTTCTTGCTCAATTTTTACTGAATCCATTCTCAAATAAATGCTTTCTTATTTCCAAAAATATTGAGGAAAATAAATGCTGACTATGCCAAATGTACAATTATAC
This sequence comes from Sternotherus odoratus, assembly GCA_032164245.1. Classification (NCBI taxonomy): domain Eukaryota; kingdom Metazoa; phylum Chordata; order Testudines; family Kinosternidae; genus Sternotherus; species Sternotherus odoratus. The sequence goes on along the minus strand of JAVMKO010000008.1, from coordinate 76,806,495 downwards.
AGTGTGGGGCAGGATACTCGCTGTTCCCTCATGTAATCCAGCAGCACTGGAGGCATATTGATTGGATATCATCATAAGAAAGTTATTTACAACAGAGACTAGCTTCAGAGCCTTCCTAGAAATCTAGAATTTCACAAAATGGCAGGCTGACAGCAGCAACAAAGAATTAAAAGAAACCGGACTTTTGGATCTACAAATCGGATATCTCCTATGGGCCTAGATAGCATAAAAGAAGGGGAAAGGCGGTTCCCTTAGGAAAACCTTGCTCCGTCAATCACACTTGGAAGGTTTTGCAACTCTAACTAGATGCGGTTAGAAATTAGACAACAGAAGTTACCAGCAATGGATAGCGTGTGTGTTAGAATAAATAGAGAGAGGGGCATTTGACAGCTTTTAAACTATTAACATAAATAATAAATGGATTTAAGTATCTGCTGTAATTTATCATAAATGATTTTCATTAGCAGCTAACTTGAATATATATTTGATGAAGTTTGACCATGATCCTGAAGAAAGGGTAGAGTAACCAGGTTGAAACTAAGGAGGAGGGCACTGGATGTCTCTACTCCCAAAGGAGGGAGTGGGTGGGGGAACCCAACCTTTTTTTTTTTTTTTTACTTTGAAGCTTCAGGGAAATTGTATACAGACATAGTCATAAATAAGAGCCTGATTAAAGGGCCTGAATCTCCCCTCATATCAAAGTATGTCAGAAATAACTCAGCTGAGAACAGTAGAGTATAAATTTCATTGACTTCAATGGCTTACTCATCTGTTTCAGTATTTTGCTGAACTGAGACCATAGTGGAAGACACTAATAGACTTTTTGTTGCAAATTTCTATATAACTTGAATTGTGCTTAATTCTAATCTCACTTTACAGTACTCTAGTATTGTACACACTAGTGAGCATACACATGGAAGGGAAAGATGAGGGTGGACAAGATGAGAAGTATCAGGAAGAGTAATTTTGGCAGTTAGGCCAACTGCCATCTTCTGAATCTATGTGCTCTGGTATTGCAGAAAGCGTTTCTTTACAGATTTGCCAACTGGTATGTTACAGTGAAAATAGCCTTGTTTAACTGTGTAATAGGATACCTCTTGAAAGACGGCCTAATCATGCCCAGGTTAAAGTCACTGACAAACGAAGTGTCAGTGTTGGAGTGGAGGGTCATGGCTTTTTGCCATTCTGCTAGGATCCTTGGATTCTAGGTAGAGAACCGACAGCTCTTCTGCAGAGGAAAGTCTCATTCTCCCTTCTTCCCATGAAACAATCAAAACAGAATTCCACCAGAGGACCCTTAAAGCTTTCTAGCCCTGACCCTACCCCTTGAGTATTTTTGCACGACCAGAGAAGGGTGAATTTATTTACGATACATTTTGTTTTAGTAATTCAGAATATAGATGAATACTGCAACACTCACAGCACTTCTGGGCCGCTTCAATACACAAGTTTTCTGCTGTATACTCGCCACTGGTATACCGAATGGGAGTCTTCTCTTGCAAATAGAATAATATTTCCAATCCTTGCTCTTGAGCTTCTGTGGTCACTTCGCTTTTTTTTGAGTTTCTCAGTTTTGCGCAGAAAGCCATGGCTTTGCAATCTTCTTTTACATTTAGATACTGCATTCAGAGAGGAAACACATTCACAGAAAAAACATGATGACAAGTTTGATATTTCACTCAAAGCTGAAGACACATTCAGGTCTCAGGCTGGGGTGCTAAGATTGAGGTTTTTGTTCAAGCCCAACAAGTGAAAATTATTTCAGTAACTTCGCTTAAATAGGCTTCTGAAAAGAATTATGGTTTCTAAACCTTTTCAGTTTGGTGATCCCTTATTAAAAGATAAGTATCAATGGCAGCAATGCTCCTGCCCTCCACATACCCTTACATGGAAGTTTTGGCCACCACAAAGTTATTCTGGAAATTTTATTTTCTGTGCTTTAGAACTGTAATAAAATTTTTCAATGTCTTGCAACACCCCCATTCCCAATTACTTTTAGTGACATCACTCTAAAATCACAACCCACCAGCTAAAAAATAACATAGATAATTTTTAGATGCCTTAAAGAAATTGACTAACTTGCTTTTGGAATATGTTAAAAGCAGCTAGAGCAACTAAGCGTTTGTAACACACTTTTCTTCCTTTTCTTGGACTTGATGTGCCATACCAAAATAGGCACTTGCTTTTTCCACCCCTCAAAATTAACATTGGCACTAGACAGTTTTAACGCAATGTCCTTAAGATTGGAATGTGCTACGTATGTAAACTTGACAAAATCAGGAATAACAACCTTGCATTATGAACACTGTTTGGAAGGAAACAGCAGTAGTAGAGCTAGACTGGCAAAGAACCCAGGTTTTATTGGGGGGGGGGGGGTTTCTAAATGAATGTTTCTACCAAAGTTTAATTTCATTAGAAACGAAAGCCAAAAAATATAGCCTCCATAAGTATTCATAAAAAAACCACACCTGCATTTATCTGAATGTCTCGTCTTCCAAAACAGTAGAATGGATTTTCTTCAAACTTTTCAGAAGCAATTCAACCCTGTCTGGGAACAAGGAGAAGAAATGTCAACTCAAAAGAAAGCTGTTTTGAGAAGTTTTATAAGCCACATAATAGATGGACATTTAACCAACTGCATTTAATGGGAATCTTTCCACTGTCTTCAGTGTGAAAGCTTTGATGGCAGGGGAAGTTAGACATTCTGAGGATATCTACTGGATCAAGCCCAGTGGTGAAGACAGGTGTTCCCCATCTAATATGTCAACCCCATGATTAAGATGTCAAACTCCTGGATAGTAACATCACTTAGGCAGATGCATAAAAGTCCAGTTGCTGACATTTAGGTACACTGAAGACTTTAACAACAAAAAAACTTAGGTACCTAACGAATTTAAGGATTTACAGGGTTAGATGGCAACTGAGCAGGGGTTCTGTGAATGCCAGTGGTGCCTAAATGTTGGATTTAGGCACCTAAATTCCACTTGTGAATCCCACCCTAAATGTCTCAGACTTTGCCAGCCAGAATCTCTGGGACTGTCCCTGTAAACTGGGATGTCCAGTCAACCTTGGGTGCAGAAGGAATGCCGGACTGGAACCCTAAAGTAGATGCAATTTCTGTCAAACAAAAATAAAAATTGCAAATCCTCAAGCGTACTGTACAGAATACAGAAAGTTATTCAGGTGAGTGAACATCAAGTGCAAGGATTATATTTATTTCTGAGGAATTTCATTCAGCAAGGAACTGAGCCAGTGATTTATATGACCTGTGTGGCAGGGTAACCACCCGCCCCCTACAGAAAGGGGCTTGGGATAGCCCAGGAAGGGGTTAAGGCCAGGAGCTAGCAGGCTTCCAGGCCTGATTGGGGAGTAGGCTCAGCTGGGTGGCCACACCCCACTCAGGCCAGAGTATAAAGCCAATGAGGCTGAGAGAGGAAGGGAGTCTCCTCTGTACCTAGAGGAAGACAGGCCTAGCTGCTGGGGCTTAAGCAAGGTACTTGGATTGGAGCAGGAATGGGGCAAGGCAGTGGGATCTGGGGAAGCTCTAGCCTGAAAGCCCCAGGCTGCAGGGCCTGGCAGAAGGCCCGACCCAGGGGTACTGGGGTTGCAGGGGGCAGCCCATGGCTAGGGCTAGAAGCAGCAGGCCAACGCCCCTTGCTGGTGATGAGAGGCCATGATACTGCAGTCTGCCTCAGTGAGCGGGGGCAAATGGTGACTGGCAGTGGGCAAGTCTGAGGCAAGGTGGGGATCGTGGGTGGAGGGTTCTGCAGGGAGGGGAGACCCTATGACCTGTGGGGGTATTGTGGGGGTGCTTGGTAAGAGGGCACCGGGGTCCGGGAGGGACACGGGGCCAGGACAAGAGCGGGACATCGGCCTGCAGAGGGTGCTCCAGATGTGGGAGAGCTAATTCCCAGACAAGACCAGCAGGAGGCGCCGCAGGGGTGAGGCGCCACCCTGTTACAGCCCGAATCAGTGGGACTGCTCTGAGTTGAAGGAGAACTTGCTTCATTTATCAGAATTATATAAGCAACGGTGTGGTCACATGTATTTCCCCGGCTATTCTTTCCTGTGACAATCTCCAAAGGCCACTTCAGCGTTTTGGGGATGGCCTACAAAATAACTCCCATCCTCAAGGTAACAGACTTCTGTTCACCATATCACCCCAATATCCATAAGCAGATCCTTCCACTTGTGTCCGGCATTTCCTCTAAACCAGGGGTCTCAAACTCAAATGACCATGAGGACTAGTGCACTGGCCCGAGGGCCGCACCACTGACACACGCACACACCCTCGCTGCCCCAGCTCCGCCCCCACTCCACCCCTTCCAAGAGGTCCCACCCCTGCCCCATCTCCTCCTCTGAGCACGCAGCTCCCCATTCCCTCCTGGAAAGCGCTAGGCACCACCAACAGCTGTTTGGCAAACAAAGCAAGAGCAATATAGGAAGTCCAGAGCTAGAAACACGTGTGGCCCAGCCAGGCAGCAGAGAAGCCTCTGCTTCTGGCCCCTCCCTCCCGCAAACTGCTATGGGGGGGGGGGGACAGGAAGCCTGGCGGGCCGCAGGGAAGGGCTTCGCGGGCCGCATGTGGCCCCCGGGCCGCATGTTTGAGACCCCTGCTCTAAACACACACTTGAGCTAAAAGATCATTCTTTTTGCTGCAGCAGTATTAGAGCTCAATCCTATACCACAGACTTTAATGTAGCTTGGTATCCCTTACAGCTTAGTTCTGACACACAACTGAACAAGTCGGAATTCTATCTAGTGTATCTTCCTTTGTGTTTGGAATTGGCTGGGAAATTTTGAATACTACCAAACACAAATATACAAAATGGCAATGTAGCAAGCAAATCACACGCACCTTCCATTCACAAACCTTATTAATTCCCAATTAGTTTCCAGACACATCCCTAATAACAAGATTTTGATAAGGGAAAATAATGGGAGATTACTGTGCTATGCAAAAAAAACCCAATAATTATTTCTGTACAGAAAGAGAGAATTTAAATGCAAGGATTTTAATATGGCAACTTACTTAATGATAAAGACTCCCTTTATGATAAAAGTCCCTTATAACCGGGACATACTCTAATTTAATACGTTTGTAAAGCTATAAAATTAAAAATTCTGACAAGTGCATATATAATTAAGCATACAAATTGTACGGCAGCTTTAAAATGTGAAAGGAAAATAAAAGGCCTATCTTGGCTTCTTGTAAATCTCATAATAAGTCAGAACTATTGCTTTTCAACACACTGCTCTTTTGCTACACTTAACTCATAACTCTTGTTTCCAATTATAGTAACAATTCCAGGAATACCAAAGAACAGTAAGTGCTGTTTCATTTACAATAAACTTCTGGGGACAATCAATGTCACTCAATAACTTAGCATTTATTATACAGTCTTCTTGATATTATTGCATTCAGTACAGTAGCAAAATTCATTTTTTTAAAGTACATCTTGAAAGAGAAAAAAAAGGAGTAAGATCACTTAAAATCCGCACTCTACATTTCAAGCTTCTTTCGTACGTCTTCATCAAGAAAATTGACTGTCATTGCTATAACAATTGTGTTATGTACGCCAACACAATGAAAGAATTAAAACACTTTTGGGGTACATTTCAGATTAACTAAATGCCTCCCCACCACATGAAAGATAAAGATGCCAGCCCTAACCGACAGTGGGAGTAGGGCTGGAGGACCAATGCTTTCTCTATCCAACAGCATACACGTTTTCGTAAGAGTAGCTACTACTGGCAATGATAGTCCTAGGACTGGCTAGTAGCCAGCCCAGTTATGGAGACTTTATAGCAGGGGTGGGCAAACCTTTTGGCCCGAGGTCCACATCAGGTTTGAAAAATTATATGGAGGGCCAGGTAGGGAAGGCCCCGCCCCCAATCTGGCCCCCTCCCACTTCCCGCCCCGACTGTCCCCTCAGAATTCCCAACCCATCCAACCCCACTGACTTTGTCCCCTGACTGCCCCTGCCAGAGACCCCTAACCACCCCCCAGGACCCCACCCAATTACCCTGCTCCCTGTCCTCCGACTGCCCCGACCCTTATCTACCCTCCCCTCCTGCCTGCTAACCACCACCTCAGAACCCCACCCCCTATCCAACCCACCCTGCTCCCTGACTGCCCCCTCCAGAACCCCCTCCAACCACCACCCCGGAACGCCACCCCCTATCCTCCCCATTACCAAAGCTGCTTGTCACAGCTCCGGGGGAGGGAAGAAGCATGCAGCCCCGACCCACCAGAGCTCTGTCCGGCGGCTGGGGGCTGGGGGGGGGGGGTGCAGCCCCAGCCCCCTGGAGCTCTTTATGCGCCGCGCGGGTCCAGGGGAGAGGGAGGCTTACAGCCCCAGCTCCCTGGAGTGCTGTCAGCATGGCTCAACTTTGGAAGAGGGCGGGGCGTGCAACCCCGGCCCCCCAGAGTGCTATCGGCGTGGCACGGCTCCGAGGGCGGGGGCTCACCGCACTTGGTAGCCCGACCGGCGCTGGCAGACCGGATAAAAATGGCCAGCAGGCCACATGTGGCCTGCGAGCCGTAGGTTGCCCATTCCTGCTTTATAGGCTGGTAGTGGCAGCTCTTTTCTACTCCATCTCCCAGCTGTAGTACGTGACTGTTCCAGTACACCACAATTGGTAGAGTTCTGACGAGGTAAAGACCAAGGTTTAGCTGCCCCTACTCCTATCTCACTTTTATTATAGTGATGCTACGGTCTTGACTGAGGCAGAACTTTCACTAAAATCCTGTGACCGGAAGGGGGAATTCTGCACCCAAAATTAAAAGTTCTGTGCACAATATTTTAAAATTACGCAGAATTATGCCAATTTTGTCAAATAAATGTGGCGGTTCCAGCATGGCAGGCCACTGGCTGCACAGAGGTGGAAGATCACTGTGTAGCTCCTCCCAGGACACGGCGGTGAGGCTGCACCCAACCCTGACAAAGCGCAAAGGACCAGGCCTGCCCCAGAAACACCCCAAGGCCCTGCCCCTCTGTGCCAGGTGGGGGCAGGCAGGCTCAGCCCAGCAGGATCTGAGTGTGGTGGATCCAGGTGTGGGTTGAGAGGGTTCGGTGTGGGCAATCTGGGTGCGGGTGACTCAGTGGAGAATCTGGATGCACAGGGACTTGTTGGGGGGCGTTCTGGGTGCAATAGTAATGGGACTCTGCAGGTGTCCATGGATCCAGGTGAAGGTGGTTGGGGCTCAGCGCAGGGGGGGGTCTTGGTGTGGGAGGGGATAGAGCTTTCTAGGAGTTTATGGGTGTGAGGGGGTCCAGATGCGGCTGATTGGGGCTCGGTGTGGTGGGGATTCGGGATGATCTAGGTGCCAGGGAAGTGGGGCTCATGGGGGGGAGGGGTCTGAGTGCAGGGAGGTGAGGTGGGAGGGTCTGGGTATGAGGGGATCTGAATGCATAGGGGTTGGGCCAATGGGGGAGCAGCTCCTTGTTCAGGGATCCCTCCCTCTGCAGCTGAGGAGCGATGGGTGTAAGAAGGGGGGGGGGGGGGGGAAGGAATTTGCAGAGCTTCCTTCAGCCAGGGGAGAAATCTGGGGATGGGTCTTTGGACTTTCACATCACTAAGTGGATTCCACTAATCCTCTGGGCTATATATGACTATACCCAAAACAGTCTAAGACCACAATGACCTTAACTAAACAAGGTTAGTTCTTTTTAAACAACAATCAGTAGTATTCAGAGCATATCCATGTCGAAGAGTCCATAGATTTGTTCAATTAGGCCCCAGGCCCTTGAGGTTATGGAAAAGAGGAAAGCATTAGTTCAGGGTCTCTCTCCTCCAGACTGTCCAACTCCTTTTCTGACCCTTACCAGGGCATTGTGCCACCGTTCAAGCCTCTGTGTCTCAAGCTCATTATTAGCTTTGCTGGCCTGCCAGGTACAGTAATTGAATAATCTGAAATCTTCTGCTGTTTGACTCAGCTATGGGACAATTCATATTTGTACATGGGGGGTGGAAGGGATGTTTCTTTCCAACAACATTCCCAAAATAGCGTTAAAAGTATATTACACACCCAAAGGTTAGGAAATGGCAGCAGTAAGGACGCCTGTCTGACCTTAATTCAGCCCTCTTGTGTGTATGCCTTATGATACAGTCTTTAATTACATAAATCACACTGTATTTTCCCCCAGGACCCCTGCCTCATTTAGTGCCCAGAATGGACTGTGCTCTTTGACTGACCAGCTGCTATTCAATAGTCTGTTTTATATTCATTGTTCAATAGGTCTTATTTCCTGCATTCTACTCAAACCCTGCTCTGAACACATAATCATAAGTTACTCTGGGCCTTTCTATGGCACTCTGTCAGAGAAACAGCTGACCCATGTTTGCTGAAATTTTCTAAAACAAATCAGCCTGAAGCAGACACCCTGGAAAATTTCGGCCCAAATTGTTAAAGTGTGGCAAAGTTCTAAGCAACTGAAAACAGAATTTTATAATGGGACTAGTGAAAATACCCGGCGTTGCTCGGGTCAGTCAGAGGTGGGGAGGGGACAGACAGCTGAGCGAGTGCGGGGTCCGTTGGATGGGGGAGGGGGCAGAGAGCAAACCCGACACCCCACCTCACCCCCCCGATCAAACCCGACACCCCCACCTCACTTACCCCTCGACCAACCCCGACTCACATTTTCACCCCCCCACCCAAACCCAACACCTCCATGTCTCCCCCCTACCAACCCCAACACCCCCTGACCAACACCCACACCTCACCCCCCGTAGACCAAACCTGACACACCCACCTCACTTACCCCCCCAACCAAACCTGACACCCCTACCTACCACCACAAACAAACCCGACACCCACACCTCACTTACCCCTCGACCAACCCCGACCCCCCTCCTCACCGCCTCGACCAAACCCAACACCCCCACCTTACCCCCCCACCAAACTCAACACCCCCTGACCAACCCCAAACACCCACACCTCACCCCTCACCCACCGCAACACCTTCCCACCCACCCCCCAGACCAAACCCAACACCCCCGGCTCACTTACTCCCCAACCAAACCCGACACCCCTACCTCACTTATCCTCGGGGAGGGGCAGAGAGCTGAGCGAGTGCGGGGTCCGTTGGAGGGGGTATCATGACATCATAACTATGTCACAGAGAACAGCAGCTGCCCAGCTGATGTGATTGGCCTTTAAATAATTTCACCCCTGGGGGGCGTCAGAGGTGAGAATTGAAATTTTTTTGACTCTTACCCTGATTAGGACCCTAAGACCTCTAACTGTACCAAATTTCAAGTCTCTAGCTCAAACGGTGTGGAAGGAGTAAGCGCACATACATACATACACGCACGCATATACGCATACACCATTTGACTTTTATATATATAGATATGTCTGACAGCCTTAACCACAGGCAATACTACCTGCACTGCTTATGAGCAAAGAAACATATTCCAGTTTTAACAACCTAATCCTGCAAAAAGAATTTGCTCATCTGAAGTCCGAGTTCAGTAGGACCCCAGGCCGGCATGATGAGCTGCACTGACTGACTGAGGCCATATTCCGTATAATATGGGCTCAGTTTCCTTGAATGAACTGAGTGACGTCCACTTCCTATTCCTTTCCAGCTTGATTTCAACAGCTTCTTTGAACCTAGCTAGACGTCACCTTTTTATGAAGATCTTTTCTTAGCTTACTTGGACATCCAAGTAAAGCTTTTTAACTGTCCTATCTGTAACTAGCATTCTCCACACAGACATACCCTTCTACCTCACTTCAGGCATATTTTCTGTCTTTCCTAGCTGAAATTCTTTAGATGCTAACTAGGCTTCCATTGCCTTAGTTGGTGGGGTCAGGATAGTTACCAGCAATTTTTCATAACCTGTTTCAGAGATGGTCTCTTTAAATTTATGTCCTAGAATCTGCCTTCCTTACCCACACTTTCCAGTCTAGCAGTAATTTCAAATGACATAATACAATTCCTGGGCAGATGCTATCCAATTCATCATATTCTCATAAAGTGTTCAGTCAATATTGAGCACTTTCCTATGTTTAGGCAGTTTAAGAGAACCACTCTGACATAACTGAAACCTGCACTTTAGTACTAGACTCCTTAGATGAAAATAGACATAAAATATTTAAACCAAGATGATAGACACCTTAGCAATACCATTGATATTTGTATACTTGTGTACCCATCATGAAGCCAATGCACCAAACACTAGCCTATAGTCTTAAAGGGCAAAGGGACCGGGGACCAGCCTGTTTAAATTATCAGACCTAGCGGGAAAGAAAACAGGTACGATCACTGTTAAGGGCTGAGCCAGCCAGATTTGCAGGTGGGAGGTTGGCTCTCATGACTAGTCCTGGAGCAGACAGAGGTATAAAGCCGGGGTCGGCAACCTTTCAGAAGTGGTGTGCCGAATCTTCACTTATTCACTCTAATTTAAGGTTTTGCATGCCAGTAATATATTTTAATGATTTTTAGGAGGTTTCTTTCTATAAATCTGTAATATATAACTAAACTACAGTAAAACCTCAATATAACAGACTAATTCGGGCGAGGGGGTGTCCGTTAAAGCCGAAAGTCCATTATATAATAATGTAGGTTTTCCGAATGCGTATGTTAAAAAATTGACAAATTAGTTAGTTTACCTGTTTTTACTTATGTAGACACATTTGTGAAATTAAAATTAAGTATGTATTAAAAGTTTAATTTCACAGAAAAGTTTTCTATACAGTAGACTCCCGATTATCCGGGCGCGGGTTAACCGGGCTGCGGATTAACCAGGATGTCTAAACGGGTCGGTAGGGGAAGCCCCAAAGCGGCGGTGGGCTCAGCCTTAGCCTGCCGCTGCTTTGGGGCTTCTCCCACTGGCCCCTTATGAGCTGGGGTCTCAGCCTGCTTCAGGCTGGCAGCTGGCTGAGACCCCGGCTGGCAGGAGCCTGGGGGGAAGTCCAAAGCAGCAGCAGGCTGGGTGCTGAGCCCGCCACCATTTTGGGCTCTCTCCCCAGGCTCCTGCCACCTGCCCCACTCAGCTCCGGCTGACAGCCTGGGTGCAGGGAACCCAGGCTGACAGCGAGAGCAGACTGGGGCAGGAGGCAGGACCCCGGCTGGCAAGGGGCCAGCAGGGAGAAACCCCAAAGTGGCGGCAGTGGGCTGAGCGCTCAGCCTGCCACTGCTTTGCGGTTTCCCCCGCTGGCCCCTTGCCAGCTGGGGTCTCATCCTGCAGCCAGCCTGGGTGTAGGAAGCCCAGGCTGGAAGCGGGAGCTGAGACCCCAGCTAGCAGGAGCCTGTGGGGAAACTCTAAAGCAGCAGCGGGCTGAGAGCTCGGCCGCTGCCGCTACTCAGCTCTCTGCCGCTTTGGACTTTCCCCGCAGGCTCCTGGGCTTCCCCTACCAACCCGTTTAGACATCCCGGTTAATCCACAGCCCAGTTAACCCGCGCCTGGATAATCGGAAGTCTACTGTAACAGTGAATTAATAACAAAAAAACCTGTTAATTTAATTATAAGCAAATCTTGGTTAAAAGCATTTTAAAATTAACAGGGTGTTAATTTAAACATATGACATACGGACCAGAAATTTTGTCCCTTAAATCCGAAGTCCGTTAAATCGAGGTCCGCAAAATCGAGGGTTTACTGTATTGTTTTATGTAAAGTAAACATTTTAAAAACTTATTTAAGAAGCTTCATTGAAAATTAAATTAAAATGCAGAGGCCCCCTGGTCCTGTTGTCAGGACCGGGCAGTGTCAATGTCACTGAAAATCAGCTCACGTGCCGCCTTCGGTAACGCGTGCCATAGATTGTCTACCCCGGATATAGAGTGAAGGCCTCTGGGCCCTGCCTTTGTGTAAATCAGGGGACTAGCTTTGTTTTGAGTTACTTTATGTGGGATTTTTGTATGAATTCTGCCCTGAGGGAATAAACTGTGCCCCGAGGGAAGGGCTTGGGAGAGACCTGGGCATAGCATCACCTCAGTGAAAATAATTAAATCCAGCCTTTCACAAGTCAAACATTTTAAACCGAGTTTACTGTACATGCTGGATGCTAATAAGACTGAAGGGGGATTCCAGGCTGAAAAGATTTGCAGGAACAATAAGTTTTCGCTTGCATGGCATGGAGTGTATGGTTCATTTTCCCTTAACTCTTAATCTCTTTCTTCCTTTATTTTCTCTGCCCTTCCCCTCAGCCACCTTTCTCTTCCCACTCTTCTCCTTTCTCACTGTGTTTTTTCACCTTTCACATGAGTTACGGAACGACAGTGGCAACGAGCCATGTCCCTTTCCCAGCAATGAAGAAGCTCTTTAGGAACCCCAGCCTCTTCCTGGTGGCAGACTGCTGATTTAAGGGGCTTCCTTGAGTTAGGGGAAGGTGATAGCAGTGTAAGTGTTCATCTCAACAACAGAGATCATCAAGAAGTCAGGAAATTATTCATTCTGGCATGCACATCAAAATCCATGCTTTATTGAAGTGTTAGCTGAGAAAGCCAATGCTCCCACAAGAGCCTAAGTATGGTATAGTATCTGTAAAAGAAGCAGAGAACAGGAGGGGAGTAGGTGGGAATTAGAAATTGCTATGGAAACAGAACTATTAAAAACTATTCCCAAGCCCCAGAAAAGAAACAGTACAGGACATGGCTGGTTTCTTTTTCATGTGATTGGGATATTAAAAGTTTGACTTTGGGACTAATCCAACTACCATTAAACTTAACAAAAAAAGACCACCACAGACTTTCACGGGAGTTGTAGTAGCCCCTTAATATCTGAAGTCTGAAATGTCTAGACTCTCTGAACCTGCAGGTTGAAATACCAGCAGGGTTGGCTCACACTTTTTCCCCTTCTGAAGTACTTAGCATGAAATTTGTTGTATGGTGCACGTACCTGCCAACTCTCCCAATTTGGTGTCCCAGCAATTTGCCAGAGCTATGGTAAAGTTTCAGTCTCCTTCTCCCCCTCCTCCAGGAAACAACTAGTATTCAAGCTACTTTGCTTCCGACAAAGTAGCCACAGCTCTGGGGATTGTGTTGCAGCAGTGAGACTTGGTGGGATTGAGGACTCAAAAAGAAAGAACAACCAGTGCTTATATCCCTATGCCTCCTGGGCACCCGAATACCTAGCATGAACACCCTCTCCTCCTCCAAGCTCTTCCTCAAAATACACCTGTTCAGGAATGCCAATTAGCCTTAACCCGCCCACCTCTACCCTGCATTGGGCTGTCAACTAATTTCATTTACTGAGTAGAAAGTGTGTGTATGAGAGGGCATATTATAATTCCAAGTTTTGTGTGTAACCTTTAAATTGCACTGCTTTTTATTGCTCCCTCTCCTCTTCCTTTGTATGTTTATTTACATTGCAAGATTTCCAGGGCAGGGATCTGTTTGTATTCTCTCTCTGTAAAGCATCTCCAATGCCTTTAACACTGTACTGTACAAATAGTAGCCCTCTTCCCACTCACTGTTATGGTACTGGTTACATATCAGCCAAGGTATTGAGAAAAACAAAGCTCTCAACTCGGTTACCCCCAACAAGGGGAATCCCAAGTGTTAGCCTTTAAAAAAACTAGATATTGGTATTTTAGGAAAAGTGGGTTTATTATTTGTAATGTGGTGACAATAAGAACAAGAATCCATAACAGTGACAGAGCCTTCCCCAAAGAACTCAAAATTTAAAAAGACAAGATAGTAGTTCAGAAAGTAGAAAGATAGTATTGGAGATAGTATTGGAGATTGGCGACTAAGTGATTTATCCAAAGTCACAGGAAAACTGACAGAACTGGGAACTGAAATCAGGTCTCAAATGCCAGTCCAGTGCTCACAAGACCATGGCTTTCTACTTGGTGATTTAAATAAATCCACCCTGCTCCTGCATTATAACTCCCACCATTGAAGGCAACCTTCTCTCACATTACTAGATCAGTCTACAACCTTGGAGTCTTCATAAACTCTGGAATGCGTCCACATGAGGAATATAGCATACTGGTATACTAGTGGAATGTAGCTGCTGTAGCAGAGTGTGGTCATGAAGGGGGAACTGATGCCAAGTAGCTAGGCTCAATCCCAGGCTAGTGGGGTGATTTTTGCATTTGTGTCCATGTCCAGCAGCTAGTCCAGGATATGGCCAGCTATGTGTTTGGGTCTGTGAGCAGCCTGAAGTGAAAAGTCCAGACTGAAGGTCTGAGGCTATAACATCAAAAGCTTTGCGCACCTGGATGTCGAGTTTCCCAAGACAATGAGTCCTGTGAACGTCATTGGGTTATGAAAAATAATCAGTTTCACTCGGAAACTTTTATTGTTATTGTTTTATTGTTACAGTAGCATCTTGAATTGAAGAGCATGAGACTGGGACTCTGGTTTGGCTCCTGCAAAGCAGCAGTTTTCCCTAGACCAGATGTAACTGTTCAGTAAGCTTTCCAAGCACTGTTTCCATTGTTTTATTTTTCCCTGTTATGACTTGCACCAGGGAAGGACTCAAGTGAGTGATCTACCTAATTGGCAGTGGTAGTGATCTACTGGTGTGTCAGATACCTGCGGAGGGACAAAGCTGGTGAAACTTCACCTAGGAGTAGTGGAAAGTGGTGTTGCAAACAGGAGACATTTTTTAAAAGGCACAAGCGATAGGTTGTTTGGTGGCCAGATAAAAGGTTGGTCTTCACGGGGGGGGGGGGGGGAATCGGCTGTAGATACGCAACTTCAGCTACGTTAATAATGTAGCTGAAGTCGGCATATCTACAGCCGACTTACCTGCCGTCCTCACGGCAGCGGCGGTCGGCGGTGCACTCCCGCGTCGACTCCAGCTTACGCCTCTTGATGAGCTGGAGTTCCGGAGTCGACGGGGGCACCGCTGGCAATCGATTTATCGTGTCTTGATGAGACACAAGTCGACAGCCAAAACATCAATCCCTCCCCGCCGTAGTGAAGATAAGCCCGAAGAGTAACTAATGTTCTGACACAGTACTTATATCTACCACTAGGGTTCTGCTCTGCCTCCTCACGGTTGGGGAGAGAATGAGGTGCTACAGACGCTTCCCGATTTACGGACATCCAAGTTACACAAATCCGCGCTTATGGAAAAAGCTCCGTAAGCTAGAAATAGGAGGGTCCCCGTCCCCCCCTCTGTAATGGTCGGAGATACATTTCCGACCTACGCTAAATTCAACTTAGGCAAGGCGTTCCAGAATGGAATACTGGTGTACGTCGGGGAGCATCTGTACTTCCTGGGTCAGTGCTTCTATTCTCCCAAACTGTCTAGTTGTTGAGCTGGTTCCTGGCAGTTGGGGGAAGGACCCAGTGGAGTCTTCTGTTAGGTCCTTCTCAATGTAGGGAAGTTATATGTAAGAGTTGTAATAGCTTATGAAGTCACTTGTTTGTCATGATAAGATCCTTACCTTAGTGCTATATGGAAGGAGGCTAGAAATGCAACAGGATTGCCACTCAGCCCTTTAAACTCTCTGTAGATGGCTGTACAGTTAGTTCAGTGGCAGTCAGGGAGGTTCTCCCAGGTAAGGACGAAGTAGGTTCAATTTAAGGGGTGTCCACAATAGGAACATTTAAGAATTTCTCACTACTGATAATACATGTTGAGCTCTATTGGTGTTTGCAAGTTTGGCAGCATTAGTATGGAGCCTCTTTAGCATATTTAGGCTCATTAACTTGAAAGAAGGATGTATTACTCCCAAAGACCGACAAAAACAAAGGAGTTTTGTTGCCCAGAAACCAAGACAGGAAACTGTCAGATGCTTCGAAGGCAATGAACAAAACAAAGCAATGAGCAAGAGATCCATCCCCTTTTATCTAATCTCAGCATCTGGCAATCAGAGGCCTAGGGACCTGCAGAGCATGAGGTTGCATCTCTGACCATCTTGCCTAATAGCCCCTTATAGACTCATGCTGTTGGGCTGCTCGCCCCACTACCCTTTTGTGATCAAAGGCCAGGATAGTGTCTCAGTAGAGAAGTATTCAGGGATCCTAACACGGTCCACTGCAGTCTTCCACAGAAAGCTGAGGGCCCTGTTAAAATGTGAGGCGTTTGGGATGTGGGTTTCATAGGTCTCAAAGGCCAGTCTTGGGTAGTTGTGCGTGAGAGAGGTAGGAGGCTGTGGGGAATCGTGTATCATCTGTGACCTTTAGGGACGTCAGTGATAAACTGAAACCTAATGTTGGGCTTATTTTTACTTTGCAAAGAGAGACTGAAAAGAGTAGAGTTACCTTCTTTAGTAAAATGTAAGTAAAGTTACCCATCATACTTATTTATCCTCTAAAACTAGAGGCTGCCACAGGCATCAGTTACACCAGAGATGGGCAAGCTACAGCCCATGGGCTGCATCCAGCTGTCAGCCGTTTTAATGTGTCCCTTGAGCTCCTGTGGGGGTCTGGGACTTGCCCCACTCTGGCACTCAAGGAACAGGGTCAGGGGCCGCTCCATGTGGCTCCTGGACGCAGCAGCAAGTCCCCACTCCAACTCCTACATGTAGGGGCAGCCAGGAAGCTCCGCTTCACATGCTGAACCCCCACAGCCGGGAACTGCAGCCAATGGAAGCTGCAGGGGCAACGCCTGCGGACGGGGCAGCGCGCAGCAGAGCCACCTGGCTGCGACTCCACATAGGAGCCGGAGAGGGAATATACCACTGCTTCTGGGAGCCACTTGAGGTAAGTGCCCTCCGGAGCCTGCACCCCTGAGCCATGACCCCCTGTGCCCCAACCTCCTGCCCCAGCCCTGATCCCTCTCTTATCCTCCTGGGTCCCAGCCTGAAGCACCCTTCTCCACCCCAAACCCCTCATCCCCAACCCCACAGCCCAACCCCCAGCCAGAGACCCCTCCCACACCCTGAATGCCTCATTTCTGGCCCCACCCCAACACCCACAGCCAGAGCCCTCACCCCCTCCCACATCCTTACCCCAATTTCATGAGCATTCATGACCTGCCATACAATTTTCATACCCAGATGTGGCCCTCGGGCCAAAACGTTTGCCCACCCCTGAGCTACATAGTATGGGCCTGCACTACTCTGTACCGAGGTGGATAAAAATCAATGGTTTAAAAAAATATATTTTAAAAATTGGATATTTTTATTTAAATTGGATTTTTTTGATAAACTGCTTTTTGAGGAGAAAACTATCTAAAGATAACAAAGTCCTGTGGCACCTTAAAGACTAACTATAAAGTTTTGAAGCATGAGCTTTCGTGGACTAATACCCACTTCATCGGATGCAAGCAGGTGCCACAGGACTTTGTTACCTCTGCTATTCCAGACTAACACGGCTACCTCTCTGATTCTATCTAAAGATAGTTTTAATTAAAATACATTCTGGCTCAAAGATATCTCATAATGGGATAGGGATTATAAATTCTAATTCTATAGTATGAGATAATATATTAATGCAATGTTTAAGAAAAGTTTATAAATGAGCACCAACAGTTCATGAATTAGGGACCCAATCTTATGGGTCACTGGAAGGTGAACTATCTCCAGTTTAACAGGTTAATCATTCATATTTGGAGGGTTTTCTTTCCATGCTGTATTAGGAGGAAAACATCACCAGACAGACATTTTGTTTGAGCAACATATTCCTGAAGTCTTGAGGTCTTTCTGAGTGCAGCTTTCATTGATTTGAGATCTACCATACCATTCTCTCACTAAAAGGTAAAACCGTAAAAAAGACCCAGTTTGGGAATAAGAACTATTCAAAAAATATGTTTGCTGCTGATGTTTTAAAAAAAGTCACACCAGTGAACTGATTTAATCCAAGTGCTTAAGTGCCTTCCAAGACAGTTGAAGTGATAATCTCACTTTTAACAGAGGTAGCTTCTTCTGCAGGTGTAGAAAGAATATTTTCTTTCTTTGGACTAATTCATTCCAAATTGGGAAATCGTTTGGGACCTGAAAAAGCTGGAAAGCTTGTTTTTCTTTTCCAGATTATGAACAAACGGGAAAATGAAGGTGAAGACGACCAAGTTAGCTGTAAAAGCCAATATTTTACGTTTTTCATGTTGACCTGACACAGTCCATTTAATATTTTGTATATTTCATTTAACTGTTTTAGTTAAAAAGCACCTCTGAGTGAGACAGTTGCAGTGCTGTAAATTGCCAGTGTAGAAAAGCCTTTACACCGGCATCTGTTCCTTCTGTCAACATATCAGTAACATTCTGGATGTCTTCTAGAAACAGAAAGTCAGTGTTCTTGTTTTCGTCTAGATATCTTCTCCTCCTCCTGTAGGACTTACTCTCAGGGAGGTTATGAAGAATGGCATTGATGTAGATGCATAGCTGTTACCTTGGCAAGTCGTTAGCCTGATACAGGGCGGGCGACAGAAATTTTGCCCCCCCCACTCTGATCATTGGGGGCCCCCCCACTCTGATCATTGGGGGCCCCCCCACTCTGATAGCAGACCCACGGTGGGGGGCCGCCCCGGGGGCAGCTTCCCCACTGCCCATCCGGCCCCGCCGCGGGCCCCCCCGCAGACCAGCCGCTCACCTCGTGTCCGCCCCACGGCAGCAGCTGGGCAGGCAGCGCCCCACACTTCCCAGGAGGCTCCTGCCAGCGGCCGGCTGCCCCGCCTGCTGCAGGCGGGGCGGGCATGGGGCCAGTCTCCCGCCGGGGCTACCCTGGGACGCGCTAGGGCCGCCCCGCTGCACCCCGGCTGGGCCCCTGACCCTGCCGGCCGTGGTGGGAGGGACCCGGCCCGGCTTCCGCCCCAGCGCGCCGGGGGAGGGGTTTTCCCAGGCTCCGGCAAGGCAGCTGCTCCTGGCTCCCCTCCCCCCCCCCACGCCCCTAACCTCAGCCGCGGGCGGCGGCAATAAACCATCCCGGCATGAGCGCCGCCCACGCCCAGCCCGCGGAGACAGGCCTGGTGACAAGGGGGGGGGGGGACTATGGGCCCCGGACTTAAGGGGGCCCCCCTTAAGTCCGGGGCTCGGTACAGCTCTACCTGTAGTATCCCGCCGTCGCCGGCCCTGGCCTGATAACCACTTTGTTTGAAATCTAATACACTCTCCTCCTGTTTGTAACAGAACTCAATGGGGGTGGGGGGATAGCTCAGTGGTTTGAGCATTGGCCTGCTAAACCCAGGGTTGTGAGTTCAATCCTTGAGGGGGCCATTTAGGGATCTGGGGCAAAAAATCTGTCAGGGGACAGTACTCAATCCTGCTAGTGTAGGCAGGCGGATCCTGCTAGTGTAGGCAGGGGACTGGACTCGATGACCTTCAAGGTCTTTCCAGTTCTAGGAGATTGGTATATCTCCATTTATAAAAAAAAATATAAAAAAAAAAAAAACTCCTCAGCATTCTTTTGTACTATTGCTTCTATTCTCATTTCCTAGTGTATCGTAGCATTTCTTTTGTCAAGATTAAGTGTCTTTGGCTTAATAAACTTGTAAAATACGGTCATCCCTTGTGTTTATAACTCTCTGAACTGATAATCTCAATAAATACTGTGAAGTATCTTGAAATAATCTAACAATACTAAGTATGGATTCATTGAGTCCATCAAGCTCTCTACTACTTGTAATGATTTTTCTATTATTCCTTTTGACAGTATACACTAAGGGCTTGATGTGGTGTGCTTGAATTGATATATTCAATGTAATTAGTGACATAGGCCACTTGTGAATTATGAACCATCATCTACATTTCATATGGAATCCCATGTCAAAAGAACTAAGATTGATGTGTTATTATATCATTACTCAATGTACTGAGCAAATAAAGCTCAATTTCTTTTTAAAAAATTGTCCACTAATAAAATGTAATCTTTCCTGCTCACTTCAAAGAGATTTGTGCCAACCTTGAACCAGCATGACCAGGAGTCACATTTAGTTTCAGGGGTATTTTTACATTCTACTTCCTGTATTTATAAGAGATTTCACACTGCACTTCCCTTTTGATAGGAACGCTCAAGAAAAATCTCTCAAGCTTGGTTCTTATATTTCTCAATACCCAGAAGTATTACCCACCATACTGTGGTCAGCATTTCTGACTTGAGATTCTATACAAAGGAAATTGTCATACCACCACACATCATCATCATATACAACAATTTCATCTCAGACATTTTTATGCCTGATAATGCCAACGCTTTTTCTGTTAGCCATTCATCGTTAATTACTCCGATATTTTTTGCAAGGTTGGAACATCTTGTGTTTTTCATTTCAGCTTGTTAATTGTTTTGGAAATCCAGGTTATTTGTACTGTACTTCAAACTTATTGGCTAGTGCTCTCGAAAGCACGTCCACTATGAGAAGCTCCTCCTGGAACCGGTGTTTCACATTCAACTAGTACTTTTGCAACTTCATCGTCTTTTCCTGAACTCTAGAACCCTGCTTTCCACCAGGGCTTCTGTAGTTTTACTTCCACAGGTTCACAGTCTGTTTCTACCTCTCAAATTCTGCCCATAAATATATTCATGAAGCTGCTTTCAATCAAAATCAACTGTCAACACTTGTGTTTCAAACTGAACACAGTTCTGTTTTTAGTCCCTTTGGAAGCATACAGCACTGGACATTGAACACAGACGTGCTGGTAAGAGATGGCTTTCTATAACCTGGTTCCTGTCACATCACACTGACCACAGCTACACAAGGGTTTGCCCTTGGCAGAGATCGGTATCCACTGATTCTTCTAGCTGCTCTTACAGTCAGATCTTGGTTTATCCGAACTAACCCACTCTTGTCTAGTTAAAGCCCCAATGGATGATTCCCAGGATATTTCTGTGTACATATAAGGGGCCAGCCCTTGTTCCCATTGAGGTCAATGACAAAAGACCTAGTGACTTCAACAAGAGCAGAACTGCACCCAGTTTATCCAATTACAGCCAAGGATCTTTGGCCCCAATTCTGGCTCCAACATATAGCTCAAGCAGCTGGGCTGTATGCTGGGGAATAGTCTGTGACATTATGTCCTCCTATAGGGGAGCACCCTATAACCCCCATATTCCTGATTTAGACATTATTGTGATCTCATCTTACAAGGCATGCTTTATATGCATCAGGGAAAAGGTTATGATCTGCTGAAAGTCATTTCTCTATCCATACCATACCAAAGGCCTATACAGCCTAATAACCTGTCTACCGACAGTGGCCAATCCCAGGTACCCCAGAGTGATTGACCCTAACAGGCAATGATAAAGTGATATCTCTCCTGCCATCCATCACCCCCTCTCATAAACAGAGGCTAGGGACACCATTCCTTACCCACCCTGGGTATCAGCCATTAATGGACTTAACCTCCATGAATTTATCCAGTTCTCTTTTAAACCCTGTTATATTCCTAACCTTCACTACCTCCTCAGGCAAGGAGTTCCACAGGTTAACTGTGCGCTTGAGAAGAACTTCCTTTTATTTGTTTTAAACCTGCTGCCCATTAATTTCATTTGGTAGCCCCTAGTTCTTATATTATGGGAACAACTAAATAACTTTTCCTTATTCACTTTCTCCGCACTACTCCTCTGGTGTTTGTCCTTCCCCAAACAGCGGCCACTGCGACTGGCTACCTTCCTCCTGGATTGAGAACAGCTCTTGGCTGCATGCATCTAGGGATGCTGGGGTGTCTCTCTCCTCCTCAACACCCTCACTCCTGCTTTCCTCCTCCTCCCCTGCCTTGTTGAATTGGACTCTGAAGTGTCCATGGTGGTCCTTGGAGTGGAGGTGGGGTTGCCCCAAGAATTGTGTCCAGCTCTTTGTAGAAAGGGCAGGTCACAGGGCCAGCAGCAGAGCGGCCGTTTGCCTCACAGAATTTGTGGTAGGCATTCCACAACTCCTTCACTTTACCCCTGCACTGCGTCCCAGTCATGGCCCCTTTCCATCATGTCTGTTGAAGGTATCGTAATTCCTATGGCTGGAGCACAGCTGGGACTGGCAGCACTCTGGCTGGGTCCCAGCAAGCATTATGCTTCTCGTTGACGTGGATTACCAAGAGCACTCCGGGCGTTGTACATGCCTTGCCAGTGTGGACATGTCATGAGTTAGGGCACCTGGGGCTGCTTTAATGCGCTCTAACTCACAAGCGTAGTCATGCCCTAAGTTGGAGTCGACTAATGTGGGCCTAAGCACTCCTGGGTTTTGCCCCTTTGTAAGCATCTTGATCAAATACTTATAAGTGGTTGTTACGGTTTTAAGGTAGGCTTTTTAGGCATGTTTAGAGCAATTGTAGAAATACCAGCTGGCCTTCGGATTTAATAAAGGGATTTATGCTTAGATTGCTATCAAGGTAATACTTGGTATAAATCATAATAATTCCAACAGGACAAAAGGCACTAAATTTCAGTACAGTAAAACCTCGATTTAACGGACCTCGATTTAACGGACTTCGGATGCAACGGACACAATTTTTAAGAAAGTCTGATGCATCCGAAATCCGTTTGTCGAGGGCTGCCTGCCGGCTCCCCGCTGCCACTGCCGCCCGGGTCCAGGCAGCCGGCGGGCTGCCTGCCGGCTCCCCGCTGCCGCCCGGGTCCGGGCGGGCGGGCTGGCTGGCGGCTGGCTCCCGTCTGCGGGCGGGCGGGCTGGCTGGCTGCCGGCTCCCGGCTCCCGTCTGCGGGCGGGCGGGCTGGCTGGCTGCCGGCTCCCGTCTGCCGCCTGGGTCCCGGCAGCCAGCTGGAGCCCGGAGCCCCGGGGAGCGCGGCGGCTGGAGCTGCGAGCCCCGGGGAACGTGGATCAAGCCGAGCTCCCCGGGCGGCAGCTGCAGTAGCGCTCCCCGGGCGGCGGCTGGAGCCCCGAGCCCCGGGAAGCGCGGCGGCTGGAGCCCCGAGCCCCGGGGAGTGAGCCCCGAGCCCCAGGGAACGCGGATCGAGCCGCGCTCCCCGGGCAGTGGATGGAGCCCTGAGGAGCGCGGTGGCTGGAGCCCCGAGGAGCGAGGCTCGAGCCGCGCTCCACGGGTGGCGGCTGGATCCCCAACCCCCGGCCGCCAGCGGGGACTGGGGCCGGGGCGCAGCCGGCAGCCCACCCACGGCGCGGACTGGGGCCGGGGCGCAGAGGGGTCCTCGGCACGTTTTTTTTTTTGGTTTTGTTTAAAAATTAAAAAATCGGCGGCTTTTCGGCGGAGGGGAAGTACAGTAAAACCTCGATATAAGGACTAATTGGAGTTGGGGTTTTTTTATTATTAAACTAGTGAAAATACCCGGCGTTGCTCGGGTCAGTCGGAGGTGGGGAGGGGGCAGACAGCTGAGCGAGTGCGGGGTCCGTTGGATGGGGGCAGAGAGCAAACCTGACACCCCCACCTCACCCTCCCGAACAAACCAGACACCCCCACGTCTCCCCCCTACCAACCCCAACACCCCCTGACCAACACCCACACTTCACCCCCCGTAGACCAAACCTGACACACCCACCTCACTTCCCCCCCACCAAACCCGACACCCCTACCTACCACCACAAACAAACCCGACACCCACACCTCACTTACCCCTCGACCAACCCCGACAACCCTCCTCACCCCCCCAACCAAACCCAACATCCCCACCAAACCCAACACCCCCTGACCAACCCCAACATCCACACCTCACCCCTCACCCACCCCGACACCTTCCCACCCCCCCAGACCAAACCCAACACTCCCGGCTCACTTACCCTCCGACCAAACCCAACTCGGGTCCGTCGGAGGTGGGCAGGGGGCAGAGAGCTGAGGGATTCTGGGGTTCCATTGGAGGCGGGAGGGGGCACAGAGCTGAGGGATTCCTGGGTTCCGTTGGAGGGGGGAGGGGCAGAGAGCTGAGCGAGTGCGGTGTCTGTTGGAGGGGGTATTATGACATCATAACAACATAGCTGCCCAGCTGATGTAATTGGCCTTTAAAGAATTTCACCCTGGGGGGCGTCAGAGGTGAGATTTGAAAAAATTTCTACTCTTACGGTTATTAGGACCCCAAGACCTCTAACTGTACCAAATTTCAAGTCTCTAGCTCAAACGGTGTGGAAGGAGTAAGCTTACGTACATACATACATACACCATTTGACTTTTATATATATAGATAACGGACTTTCGGCTTTAACGGACACCCCCTCGCACAAATTAGTCCGTTATATCGAGGTTTTACTGTAGTTCTAAACCTCAAGGGTGAATGAGTAAACAATCTAATCTCTGGGCCGATGTAGAATTTGCTCCAAAAGAGAATTTGAGTAACATAAGGGGAATAGAGGTACATACTTTGGATACCACTGTAAAAGAATGCTTGGCAGAGAATGGCATTGGTCCACTGAATGCCATGAATAATTCCTGGTAGAATACAAATTGAATGCCTTAAATGGATAAATTATTGGCAGAGGTCAGTTGAATGCCACTGAAATTTTAAAGAATAAGACCCTTGTGCGACCGTGGAGAGAACAGTAATTTTAGCCAAAGAATGAGTGCAAAAAACGTCACGCTCAGAGCCAGGAAGAGACACCAGCTGATAAATGTGTCACTTCGGGAGATAAGTAAGTGATTTGAGGAAAGAAAGTAGTTAAAAGGAGGTTTTGCACAAATTATACTGTCAGAGGTTGTGGAAACATTAAAGAGTGAAAGTATTAAAGAAGATAATGTTAAGTTTGATAATAAGACCCAGTTATGGCAATACAACTTGGTACCGTCACATCCAATGAAACCCCAAGTATTAAAACAAATCATGAAAAAGTGAGGTTAGATGGTCACAAAATTATTACCAACCTAAAACAGAAGACTTAATTTCAGGTTGAAATATTGAGTATTCAAAATGGTCTGGGCTCTGACAATCTTCCAACCTCATTTACACTTTCTGTATTCTATTGCATGAACAAAACAACAGGAACATATAGTACCACTCCTAAAATGTCACAATCCACCAAGCATCTCTCTCCAGAAAGCATCGTCTTGTCCCTTTTCCCCAGCTGCTAATTACAGATGTAAAAACGGGTTTAAAAAGTTAACCAGTTAAACAATGAAAATTGTTTAACCAGTTAATCGAGGTAGCGGGGGAGGAGGAGCAGAGGAGAGCCTGGCACAGCGGGGAGTGGGGTCCAACCAGCTGGTGCAGGGGCTAGGGTCTGGCTCCCCAACTAGGCACAGTATGGCTAGGGCTGAGGTCCTGCCGGTGCAGATGGGGCTAGGCTCTGGCCAGGGCAGGGGCCACTCTGGCCTGGTTGGAGCTGGGGTCCCTCCCGCCAGTCCAAGGCGGGGCCGCCGGGGTTAATGGTTAGCTTTGGTTAACCGGTAAGCCTAAGTAACATGGTGCAGTTGGGCCTCCCCCCAGGAATATCATCTTCCTAGAATTCTTGCACATGTTGGGTGATACCTAGGCTTTCTAGATGTAGAAACTTCATAGTTCTCTTAAATCATATGCTAAACATGTGATTCAGTAAAATAAGGGAAATCCCTTCTTGTGCAAAAAAACTTTGGTTCACTTCAGTTTCCAGGAAGTAGCAGTCACAATCAGGGAATTTCTATACAGTCAAGTTTATAAAATACATCTGAACTTAAAAAGTTATTACTAAATTTATTAAATTCCTGATGAAAACCACATAAGGTATATAATATCATCAAGACATTATCTTGTCTCTCTCATGACCAATTCAAAATAACCTAAAATCAATTACTGTTATTTCATATAAAAGCGTTTATGTAAGTGGAAATAAAACTACTGTTCAAATTACAGGCTGTGATAAATGAAGGGAGGGACACCCAGCCAACCAGGTAAAATTACTTTTAGTGGCTATTCTCTACTTACTTTACCTATAAAGGGTTAACAAGCCCACAGGTAAAGAAAAGGGAGAGGGCACCTGACCAAAAGAGCCAATGGGAAGGCTAGAACTTTATAATATTGGGGGGGGGGGGGGGGACACTTCCCTTTGTCTGATTTTTGTTCTCTGGAGAGTGGAGACACAGAGCAGCAATGCTGTAAGCACTTTTAAGATAGGCATGATCATAAATCATCAGATCATACCTAAAACTACTTATCTGGAATTTTCAAATGTGTAAGTAGATCCGAAATTTTTAAAAAGACACAATTAGGGTTATTTCTGTTTATTTCTTATGGCTAATGGAATCCTCTGTGCTAACTCCAGATGCTTTTGTTTGCTTGTAATCTTTAAGCTGAACGCCCCAGAAAACTATTTTGGGTGCTTTATTTTTGGACTTGTTCTTTAAAATCTAGCAAAAACCTAAATTCCAGATGTATTTTCTTTCTTTTTTGTTTTTAATAAAATTTATCTTTTTTAAGAACAAGATTGAATTTTTCACATGGTTTGCGCATGTTGCTTCCAGCTAATCAAACAACAGCAAATTTCCTTTGTTTTCTTTCTCCACTCTTCCTTTGAGGATGGGGGCGGGGTGAAAGGATTTGAAGGTACCGCACAGGGAGGAATTCCCAAGTGCTCCTTCCTGGGTCCAAGGTGTTTTTTTGTATTTGGGTGGTGGCACAGTTTACCAGGCCACCGTCAGAGAAAAGCTGTAACCTTGCAAGTTTAATACAAGCCTGGTATGGCAAGAATTACTTTTTAACATCCTTGTGGGCTCTCACCTTCTGCACTTGAAGTGTCAGATTGGGGATTCAGCCTTGACACAGGCAATGAAGAAACTCCATCTGAGAGAGTCTTCTTGAACGATGTTTGTTAGAAGCACTATGTTACGTATAAATTCGCTGTCAAATCTCATTGCAGAAAAAAGGTGTGCATTCAACAAAATGAACATGAGTGGTAGCATGGAATACACAAGTTAAAGGCCATATTATTAGCAGTACCATTTGTTATCTGAGAGAACCCAAAAGCATTTTAGTTATTTCAAAGAAACAGCCTTGATCATGCAGAGGTGTGGGTAAACTTTACAAACATGGGTAGTCCCACTGAAAACAATGGAACTACTCACGCATAAAGTTACACATACTTAAATCTGCAGGACTGAGGTAAAGCCCCTGCCCCAAACAGGTTATTGTTCACATTCAGGCATAACAAGTGAGCCATAAACCTAAAAAGAGAAGGAGAGAGATAGGACAATAACAACGAAAGTAAGACCATACAATTACTCAGCATGTACATTCTTGATAGTTAAGTCAATTTTCTTTTGGTTTGATTACAACCTTATTTCTTGTACATGAAAATGACAGAAGTAAATTTTAGGGAACACCTAGGTATAATAAAACATATTAAAAAAGCCACTGAAGTGGAACTTCATTTCACTCACTGTGTCACTGGGGCTGTTGGAAATATTAATTAGTTGATATCTGCAGTGAAGTGTTATGGTGTAGAGTGTAATTAATGTAAGACCAGTTCCTGCAAGCCAGTCCATGTGGGACCTACTGTTTAATAATAATTTTCCTGCAAGTTATCTTGTACCCAAATCAGAAATATTACTCGCTGCACTCTCCCTTCCTCAAGCAAGTAAAATAAATATCACTAGTTTTTTCAATTGCAATCATCACAATTAATACCCTGTTTCCCCGAAAGTAAGACATCCCCCGAAAATAAGACGTACTTCCAGTTTTGCCTCTCGCTGTAATATAATGTAATGTAATTTTGGGAGCAAAAATTAATATAAGACACTGTCTTATTTTCGGGGAAACACGGTAGTAGGTAAGTTTTGTGCCTAGAATAGTACATTTCCATGACTGTGAAAAAGCATGTGCTTGCTTTTCATGTCAAACTTAAAAGTGAACAGAAATTTTAAAAATATATATAGACAACTATTTAAGATCTATCATTATTACACAGAAGAGACATTTGTTTTAAAATGTAATTATTTTTCATTCTAAATAGCATAAAATCAGTTCTTGCGTCACTGACCTGACAATCTGAGGGTAGGACTTAGGGTTTTGTATTTCCCCTTTAAGATTTAATGACATCATCACTAACATCAAAGCTAAATGAGCCATACTGGAATATGAGATCCAAACTCCCCTGAACTTTGGGGTGTTTGAATTCTGGATGAAACTTAGCAGTGATGACCCATCTCTACTTAAAATTAGTATCAGGAGTGCAGCTTCATGTACTGATTAAGTGTCAGCAGTATCATCCGACTGCAGGAGAAACAACACTGAACTCACGTCTTGACACATTTTAAAACAACAACCAAAAAAAAAAAACAAAAACAGAATTTTCAGTTCACCTTTTAAAATATACTTGTAATGACTCTTGCTTTCTTCTTCTTCCCCTTCTCCCATCATTCCCTCTGCCTTGAATTGGTAATGGCAGGGTTTTAGAGCCACAGTACTGTTGCAGAATTCCAACAGGAGTAAACGGTCTAGTAGTGTCTGTTGGTTGCACCACTACACTCAGTTATTCCCTGGCAGAGCAGTGTCAAAGGACAAACTTGGGTGTGTGAAACACTATTACCAATTAGCTAAGAGAGGAAGCAGAGGAAGAAAGCTTCAAGAGATTTAGCACACACACCTCATACATACCACAATCAGTGATGCAAGTAGAAATCATTTCTTGATGGTACTGCACTCATGGGAGGGACACAAGTGGGAGGGGAAGGCATGTGACCTTCCCATGTGACCCTCCATCTGACTCCTCCTCGCCCCACCCCTATTCCAGGGCCCTCACACTCTCCCCATCCCCTCCTACCCCTTTTGTACATACAAACATCAACTTGCGTAACTACTCACTTTCCCCACCAAATAAGTAGTAAGTATTCAGTCTGTTTATGTGGAATATGGGAACTGGATGAGGAGACATTTCAGAAAATGTATGACTTATTGAAAGACAAATTTTAAGAACTGCATCGTAAGGTGCTTTATGGCATTGTACTCAAACATTGCATTTCAATGGGGGATTCAACTTCCTTTACAGGAACAGAGTCCTGAAACTCTTACCGGTCCACAAAAATGGTCCATGATCATGCAAATAGCCCCACTGTCTTCAGTGGGATTGATCAAATGATTACAGGTTTACAGGATTAGGTTCCAAGTTTGTAAATTGTTCTGGATGAAACAGACAATGCCTGAGCTGTCAGATCAGAAGGAGCTTCATTTGAATAAAGGTGGACAGATGAGTGATAGGTCTTAGTTCTGTTGCTAAGATGAGGAACATATATTCAGCAAAGTTCTTGGCAGATTCCTGAGGCAGCTGATTTAAGGCCTTCAGTGTCTGACATTATAATCTTCACTTATTGTTCTCTCACCCACAAAGCTGGAAAATGAGGCATTTGTTTTGTTTGGCTGCAAAGAAGGATTCTATGTACACTGGGGACAACACCTGAGTCCTGTAAGGCTGCAGAACTGGGCTGACATCAGAATCCAAGTATCCTCGAGTCAGTGCAACCAGAGACATTCCCCTAATGATCTGGACTTCATGTGATGCAGTGTGGATGTCATAGATAATTCAAACCAACGGGGAGAAACAGAATCAAACACTATCTAAAACACCTTCCATCCCCCCCCCCCCACCCCTCTTCTCCCTCTTTGAGGACCCTGACCAGACTTTGTTTAAGTTTATTAGTATATGTATTATTCTGTTAAAGGCATTTAAAGAATGAATGCCCTTCCTAGCTGCATTCTGCTCTCCCTGTGAAGGGGCGCTAGCCCCAAGTCTTTCCAGTACCTCATACCTACTAAAAATCTCTTGCGGTACTGCATACTGGAGGGTACCATCCTACTTGCACTCCTGACCACAATACAACTACATACTCTGTTGCTGTGAATTCAAAATGGTGCCAAGAAAACAAGATTTTTAAGAACTGTCTGAAACATCACAAACTTTGCAACCAAGTCTGTGGCTGTGTGATGGAACTACATAGTCGAACTATTCTGAGGCATGAACATTGAATAAAATTATGCTTAAGGGTTTTTTATTAAAATAAACACTTCTAAAGTGCAGCAGGTCCAGGAAGCATGTCTCTCAGGCGATATCCATGAATTTCTATAGTAATACATCACATTCTGGAGCTATACCACTTGTTTTCCTTGGCTGGTTACTGCTTGCTTTATAAATATAGTTCTTTAAAATGGCTAAATTGGTCCTAGCCCCAAATATAAGTTAACCATAAAAATCCGTTCTCTGTGCTCTTAAAACAACAGAAATGTGTCAGTAAAGTAGGTTAGTTACAGCTATTGCACATTAATTTACAAACAAAATGGGTTTCAGATTTGAATTTTATTCTTTGTCTTTTTTTTAAGCATACAGCCATCTTCAGCCTGAAACCGTTCAGGGCTCATATACAGAGCGCCATTCATGTTACATAAGGAGTTAAGAAGTTCCTAAGCATCCACAGAAACATGATGGATCAAGAGTAGACTTTATGGTTCCTTGAACACAACATAATCCTGACAGAATTCTCCGCTTCTGCAGGAGCGCAAAATTCAAATGGCCCACATATTTCTGTGGCCCCCTGCACAGGAAAACACAAAAGAAATCTGTGGGGGGACACGTGTCTTCACCAGCAGTCCAGGCAGCGTGTCTGTTCCAGCATGCCTAGAATGATCACCTTCAGAGACACAAATCACTGGGGGGGGGGGGGGGGGGGGAAGTCTTCCCTGCCGGGAAGATGCTGATCCTCAGGGGGCACAGCTGGCCAATAAGTGATAGAGACTCTGTTCCTCTCTCGGTACTGCAACTTGAGGGGCGTGGAGGAGGATAGGTCTTTTGTTTTACAGGAGGAAGGCTCTGTCCCCAAGGCAGAAGTGTAGCAGCCTGCCTAGTAAAATGTAACTTCTTGAGAATTGAAAAAACACTTAAATATTAGTATCATGTATTTGAAATTTTTTTGTTTTTAAGTTAAAGAAAATAGCTTTTGTTAAAAAAAAAAAAACCACCACATTTTGTTAATATCACTGTTGATGGTTAATTGATCTCATTCTCTGAGGCACAAATGTAGCAACCTATCTGCATAATAAGATTGTTAATTATTCTATTGTTAGTTAACTGTTCCCATTCTCAGTCAATTCCCCCAGGAGCATAAAAACCTGTAGACATTTTAAAGCCCCTACACTGCCAGAGTGATGTAAAGCCTTATAAATGACAGTAAGGGAATCAGCTAGAAAGATCTACACGTTTCTCACTTTTTTCCTGAGCCAAAGTGGCACAATGGGGTTAGATTTTTACTTACCCATTTAAAAAAAAAAAACAAAAAAAAAAAACTTTGAGGGTAAATAAAATATTTACCAAGCTGTCAATAAAATGTCAGGACAATCAGAATCAAGCACTTCCCAAAGTTCCCAGCTAGGTCTAGGATGATGATCAGCAAAACCGCATGACTTTCATGTGTGAAATTCTGAGCAATTTAAAATGGTGTGTGTGTGTGTGTGTGTGTGTGTGTTTGTTTCTGTAATGCAATTTAAATGAAAACCCAGGATTATAACTGAAATGAAGGGTATTAGTTACCAAGTATTTGTGACTTAACTTTCATGTGTTTAGGAAATGCTGAATAGTTAGTGACTTTTTTCAGTATTTTAGTTTACCAAAACAACTGAAATTGGTGTGATTATATTGCATTATTTTGACAAATAAAATATGCAAATTTTTAGTATTTTGGCCAGAATCTTCCCAGGAGTAACAACACAGTTATCAAACTACCCAGTAGCAACAATCTAGAAAGTGAAGATGCATTTTTTTTTAATTTGTTTAAGTTTGTGGGCATTTATCTCCTTCCCTCTTCCCAGAAATTGCACTCAGTTGGACAAAAAGTCATTCTCAAGCATGACTGAATGGTGTTCAGATCAGTTTCTGTCTGAATCCTAAAAAACTTGCCCTTACCAGTTTTGCCCTGGCCGATCCCTTTGTCATTCAGTTTCACGCGCATTCTGTAAGAATGTGCAAGACCCTCACCTTAAGGCGAAACCAGACTTTCAGGCACCTGCTTCCATTACTTGGTATAAACATTACTCGTGCCAATCAGAAATCAGACACAAAGAAGGATTTTGGGGGGGCCTCCATGACATTACTGTGATGTCATAGTTGATACTTATTGGCAGATTGCAATATGTAGGCAGAGAGAGGAAAAAGAAAACGAATCCTGTGTACCCATATCCGAGCTTGATCACCTCGAAGTCTCTCAGCTCGCGTGTTTCAAACAGAGCTTCTACGTTTGCCGGTCATTATGTGTTGGTTTGTATTTGTAAGTATCAATTATTACTAATTGTAATCTTTGTTGTATCTTTTTTTTATAAATATTGTTAGTAGGTATTTTAGTCCGTGTGTTTTAAGTTTCATTAAGTCTATTAGTTAATCAAACGGTGCTCCCTTACCCCTTGTAATTATCCCCAATAAAACTTTAAATTGATTAATTTTAGGGGGGGAGGGTGCAGTTTGCGTTGTGACCCATGTTCTCCTTGCATCCCTTACCATACAGTCTGTTGCCACGTGCAGCCTGGTAAAGTGGCAATCAACAAATGGGTGGTCATTTTCTCCTCTATTGAATGCGACCCTAAGAAAATAGGAAAAAGACAGAAGGGGAAACAGATGTGCGTGGCAAGAAACAGATGGGCAGAAGGAGGAGAAAGGGAGAGGAAGATTGAGAAGAAAAAATAGGATGAAAAGATTGAGATGCAGAAATTGGGTGAGAAAATGCTGACAGGTAAAGAGCAGAGAGAGAAAATAGGGATGGGTATAGTATTTTCTTATTGTAATTCCATTAATTTGGAAATTCTTCATAGATACCAGAAAGGAACCCTTCATATTTCAGCAATGGTCTCTCTTTGATAATCCTGACACAATACTAGTTTTAGTTGCTCCCTAGTAAATCTTGGGTTTTAGGGTAAGAGCTGTAAACAGTGCTGTTTTAGGATAAACAGGAATGTTTTATTTTTATGCAAATATGGTAATTTATTGGATTAAATGCCTAAAAGGCAGTTAATCACATGATCAAGTCAACTTGAAAGTGCATAAACGTTCAAAAGAACTGTAATTTCCTTCTCTTGGTCTTAAAGTAAGAGATGGTTAATCTTATATACCCCCAATTGATTAGATTTTGGATTTTAAATTCCATTGTCTGTAATTGTCTAACTCTAAAAACAAATCCATGTTAAAGAAAAACTTGCCATAAAACACATTAAAGGCAAACTGCAAGGCAAAAATTAGTAACACTAAACAGATTTGTGTGTGGATTATTCTATTAACCAGATGAATCTGGTCACAGAGTATTCAACACGGGAACAATTTTTACTCATTTTTGCAATTTGTTTTCAAATTCTTTGTAAACTCAATTTAATAGTTTCACAGAGATGGTCCCAGGGGCTTAATTCTTTCAGAAATAGTTTCAATAAGCAAGGTATCATCATAAGATTTCATTATGAGGGAGAGCAGATATAACTTTCTGAGCCATTCAAAAGTATTTCTGTGTTAAGTGTGCTCCACAATCTAGAAATCTGTGCTTATCTCTTCTCATTTTTCTGCTTTGGAGTTCTCATTTAAGTTGAAGAGTAAGAGTTTAATTTTGAAAAATGACTGGCTGCACATGCAGTGAAGTTTCAAAACAGTAAGAAGATTTTTTTTTTCTCAGCATGTGGTCTGGGCGCACATACAATGGTTAAATCTAGTCTGCAAGTTCACATGCTCAAACGGAAAAAAATATCGAACTGTATTTCTCTATTACAATACTCTTTCGACTACACATAAAACAGATTTCTTCCCTTTTTTAAAAGGGAAATTAACAAAGTTTACACCCAGCACTCTAGTGTGCACAAATGCTGCAGTCAGCAGTCCTCTGTCAACCCGGTCTCCTCACACTGCAATGATGTTCATAGCACCTTCTCTTAATGGGCACCAAAGCGGTGATGAAATTCTGTGCAGCATCTCTAGAGAGAGGCAGAACTCACAACCTAGTCAAGTGGCAGGCTTGGCAGTCCATTGTCATTTTAAGCTACTTTGTATCCTGAACTGTGCTGGGACTAGAGAGACCCCACATGTAACTTAACTAGGCTGACCATACGTCCTGTTTTGAACGGGACAGTCCCGTTTTTTTCATGTTTTTAACCGTCCCATCTTTTTGTCAAAAATATCAATTTTGTCCCGTTTTTGGGGCAGGTCCCAAGCTGCTTTCTAGGGGGAGGTTCTTTCTTTGCAGGACTCCCAAGAGCTCAGGTGAAGAATCTTACTACCTAAGGACAAGTATCAGATGTCAAAATCTCCGATGAGCAAACTGCGCTCATCGGAGATTTTGACATCTGATACTAGTCCTTAGGTAGTGAGAGGAGGCAGCGGACGGAGGGAGAGAGCAGGGAGGAAGGGAGGGATGGAGAAGGGGGATGGAGAGAAGGGAGGGATGGAGAGAAGGAGGGAAGAAGGAGGAATAGAGAGGAGGAGGCGGCAGCGGGCGGTGGGCTCCGATCCGCCGTCGGCTTCAGCCCGCCGCCCGCTGCCTCCTCTTCTCACTATTCCTCCTTCTTCCCTCCTTCTCTCCATCCCTCCTTCTCTCCCTTCCTCCCTGCTCTCTCCCTCCGTCCGTTGACTCCTCTCGCTCCCTCCATCCCTTCTCTCTATCCCCTTCTCCATCCCTTCCTTCCTCCCTTCTCTCTATCCCTCCATCCCTCTCTTCCTTCTCTCCATACCCCTTCTCCATCCCTCCCTTCTCTCTATCCCCCCTTACCCCCCTCTGCCTCCCCCCCCCCCCCCCCCGCCCGGCGCTGGGGGGCCCAGGTGGGGCCATGGCGCTGGTCACCTCGCCCACTGAGCTGGAGTGCCTGGCCAAGCAGCTGTTCTGCCGCAAGGGGGTGCTGCGCCAGAAGGTGATCCACGTGGTCAAGAGCCACAAAGTCATCGCACGCTTGTGCAAGCAGCCCATGTTCTGCAGCCACTGCACCGACCTCATCCGGTGAGACCCCCCCAGAGCCCCCCCAGTACCCCTCAGCCCACATTCTGCAGCCACTGCACCGACTTCATCTGGTGAGACCCCCCTGGGACCTAGAGCCCCCCCAGATTGCCCAGAGCCCCCCTAGAGCCCCCCCAGAACCTCCAACCACCCCCCAGCGCCCCTCAGCCCAGATTCTGCAGCCACTGCACCGATTTCATCTGGTGAGACCCCCCCCCCCCCCAACCCCGTCCCGTTTTTGCCATCCCAATGTCCCGTTTTTGTCTTAAGGCAATATAGTCAGCCTAAACTTAACCAGCACTGAGGGCCTCTCTAAATTAAGACTGCTTTCCAGGCTGTCTTATGGGCAGTGGCAATGCCCAGAATCCAGGAACAGAACATTCCTTGTATGGGGAGTTAGGAGCGGTTCTCTGAGGCCAATATTACAGGTGTAACTGAGAACTTGAATCTGGCTTTGCCACTTTTTTCCTTTATTACTAACAACTATGCATGAAGAGAAAAGGATCACTTATTTTTCAGATCATGGGCTGTGGGGTTGATTGGAGTTATTTGCAGATCTAGCAGTTAGAAAAAGATCTCCTTTTGCCAGTGAACTAAGAAAATTTGATATGAAAAACCAGTGAACCACAATCAATGTAGAGTTTAAATGATACCATTTTTAGAAAATCACCTTTTAGATTTTAAAGAATGTCCTTTAAGTGCTTATGTTCCGATAAGTACTTCCAATCAGGCCACATTCTTAATAAAAATGTATCACCCTATAAAGGCCCTTAAAAGTACAACTCCTCCCCAATTATGGGAGGGCTATTAAGGGAGCTTTAAGAGTGGACACAATCATGTAGGCTGCCTGATCCCTAAATAGCTTTTACAAATGGGTATTTGTCCTTTCCAGCAGCAGACATACAAAATAACAGTTTACAAGCTCTTATAATGAGAGGGTTTCCCTATACTTTGTTCCACAGATGTGCACTACAACATAAACCATCTTTATGGTTATAAGTCTATGCAATTAAGTTCTATCCCTGCTTAGCTTAGCTTTTTTTTTTTTTTTTTTTTAAACTTGTCTCACTGAGCCTATGTTTGGTTCATTTAGTCCTGCTATCTTATGTGAATATGTACTCAATGAGTCATTCCACTGAAATCAACATGAGCAAAATTATTCATGTGCTTGTTTACAGAACTGGGGCCATAGTCTGAACTTTCTCATATTTTAATTAAACAAACTCTTGCTTTTTCAGTACAAGGATTTGCATAATTTTGTCAAGTCCTAAATTAACCACTTAGGACAAAATTAAGGTTAAAAAAACCCAAACCCTCAGTCTTTCAAGCTTACAAGAGAGTGTAAATGTGTATATTTTCAGGATGCCCAAAGGCCAGTTAAGGATCATTCACAGGCAGTGTAGGGCTTGTGCCTTAAACTTGCAAAGTTACACCAAAATCCTATCTGATCCCTGCAGACAAATTGAAATGTATTTGCTAGTCCTGAACAGCTCAATTATATATTCTGAAAAGCAACTAATGCATATAGTTGCGGCTTCTTGTTCATTTTTTAAGTCTTATCAAAAAGAGGGCCAAATCCTAAAAGTTTATTTAAACTACATCTAGTTTACCAACCAATTCAGTAAAATCAGTGGTGATCTTCTGCCCATGCTTCAAACTGTACGGGTAATTAATAGTTTTAAATGGAGGAAGGAGCTTGCTAGTTAGTTCTAGTAACATGATGGGCTATGCCTGAGCCCCCAGAGTTTTCTAAAAATAAGACCACACTGGTCCAAACTGCTAATGTTGCTAACAAATTACCCCTGTGAGCAAATATATAGCAACAGTCCCATTTTAAAAAGTAAATTAAGCAGTTCAGCTCCTAGATCTTATTGAAAGCTAATGGCACATAAGCCCCTAAATGCCTATAGCATCTGAAAATGGGCCTTGGACTGCTAAATCTCTTATGCCTTCAATGCGGAGCAACACCTAAATACCTGTATAAAATCTGGTTCCAAGTGCCTAGCAAACCAATTTTATCATAATTCTTTTCCCAGGAGCGAGCAAAAAGGTCTTTAAAAAATTCCCTTTTCAAACACATCACTCTACTTCAATTAAACGTCAGAAAAAAACCTCAACCCTTAATAGATATTTCTACTTCAGACACATTTTACAAAAGCCTAAGCTGCCTGACAAGGATCTGATAGAAAGGCCAATGAAACCTAATCTAATTATAACTAATTTAAGTATTATTTGTCTGATGCACTGTTAGCTATCTTATCTGATGACTTAATATCAAAACATGAGTTAAACTCTGTCCACCTGCATATAGGTGCAAGTGTCACAGCATAGGTTAACCGCTGAATAGAATATGTATAGCTTACAAATCAGTTACATGTTGCAGTAGATAGAAGTTGACAAAGTTATGCATAAATTAGGCCCTACCAATTTCGCGGCTGTGAAAAATGTGTCACAAACCGTGAAATAAGCCCTTCCCCATGAAATCTGATCTCCCCTTGCTGCTGGGAGCACCCCAGTGAGGGGACTCTTAGCTGCAAGTCCCATCTGGGCTGTGGAGGGAGAAGACTTGTCCTTCCTCTCCACAGCAGCTCTTGGGGAGATTAAAACTATCTCAGGGTGCCTTCTCAGAGGTTCCTGCAGCTAGAGGTGGGTCAGATCTCCCCCCTGCTCCTGAGAGGGACCCAGCTAGGGGGCTCCAGATGCTCATCTCTGCTGGGCTGGGAAGAGACAGTGGGGGAAGAGATCAGACCCACTTCTGGGTACCTTTTGGGTTGGGACCTCCCACCTCCCCCCATTGATCCAACACCCTGAAATTTCAGATGTAAACCACTAAAAACATTAAATTAACCAAATTTTAAAACTTCTGGCCGTGAAATTGATCAAAATTGACCAGGAATTTAGTAGGGCCCTATGTATAAGGGATGAAGAAGTCCTAATAACAGTCTGACTGCACATAAAATGTAAAATATTTACTAGAGAAAATTTAAGAATTCTATTTCATGCTATCACTATGAAGGGAGATCAGGTTAGCAGGGAAGGGTTAATATACCATTTTGTGAGAGGGAAGACCACAAGTACTGGACCTATGAGAAGAGCTTTATAAGTTAGTAGAGCGGGGTTAGCTTTGTGGAACCAGTTCTGCCTCTGCACACAGAGTTAGATGGTTGAAATCTTGTTTATACACAGAAATTATGCCAGATTAATTTTGTCATGATTTTTCAGCTATTTAGCTAAACAGAATGCAACTTTGCGTGGACATGTACATCTGTTTAAACCTAGCATACATCAGTTGAACTTGCTCTTGTTATGAAAACTAGACTTGCATGATGTAAATGTCCACACACAAAGTTTGCATAGAGTTAGCGAAATCGGTGCAAAACACCACCTTTAATTAAACCAGTGTAACTTCTGTATTTAGCCCAGGGCCAAGTGTAGTAATGAGGAAGGATCTTTAGGAAGAGGACTGGAGCTGAAGAAAACTATAGGCTTGCCTCCACTTCTTTAGAACTAACTAATGCAAGCCACACTTTACCAGTACTTTAAACACAGCTACAACAGGGCTTCCCTCAGCTAATCACTAAAGAGACAGGACAGACTCAAATATTTACCTTTCTGTTTCACAGTAAAGTTCACTGCAAAGGTGTATAAACTTTACCCTCTCTTTTTGCTCTAACCACCCTGTCATACATTAAGTGTATTTATTGTCAAATAGCTGAGGAACAGTTTTAATTGCACAAATAGTGCCAGACATCTTACAGACAAGCATGAAGGCGAAACAAAGATAACTGAATGAGAGAGTTTACAGCGTAAATTATAGTGTTGTATACTACCCCGGGAGCATTCTGTGCTGAAAATTTAAAAATTCTGCACCAAAAATTAAAAGATTCTGTGGACAATATTTTAAAATTCTGCAAATTTTGTCAAAACAACACTACATAATCACACCAGTTTCAAGCATTTTGGTAAATTATTTCAAAATACCTGTCAGCAAGTACATCTGTAACAATACAGACACACAGAAAATTTTCTCCAGTAGAGAAGAACTGGGTTGTCATGGGGTTTCTTTAACTCAGCAGTTCTCAAACTTACCTGAACCGTGACCCTTTTTTCTTCAGCTGCCTGGCGCCGCGACCCTTGTATGTCCGCCAAAAAGCTGCCGAATGAATTACTTCCGCATTCGGTGGCTATTTTCAGTGGACATGGCGAGCGCTCCCGAAATAGCTCAGGGGTAGGCAACCTATGGCAGGCCAAAGGCAGCAGGCGAGCTGATTTTCAGTGGCACCCATACTGCCCGGGTCCTGGCCACCAGTCGGGGGGGGGGGGGCTCTTCATTTTAATCTGATTTTAAATGAAGCTTCTTAAACATTTTTAAAACCTCATTTACTTTACGTATAACAATAGTTTAGTGTTATATTACAGACTTATAGAAAGAGACCTTCTAAAAACGTTACAATGTATTTACTGGCACGTGAAACCTTAAATTAAAGTGAATAAATGAAGATTTGGCACACCACTTCCGAAAGGTTGCCAGCTCCTTTAGCTCCTTCTTCCTCCCCCCAACAGTGTCTTCTATGTTCAAGCTGGGTTCTGCTGAGTCCAGTGGCCTCTAGCAGCACTGTGGCCATTTCTGGGGTGGGAAATAAATTCTGCATGCACTTCGATTTCTGCAAAATTCCGCAGTGAACAGTGGTGCAGAATTCCCCCAGGAGTAGTGTATTTATTCCTCTCAAAGGACATCCAGTTCAACTTTGCTTTGTCAAGAGACTTTTTTCAAATTGCCAAAACAAAAGTAGTCAAGCTGTGTTCTGCGGTCTCACAAGCAGATTCACTAACTGGAATACAGAGGAGCATTTTATTGATCTATGAACCAAAACAGAATTTTCCTCCTTTTAAGTGTATTGGCTCAGCAGTACTAGCGGCAGCAAAAATTCCTTTGGTCAATAAAACAGAAATGACCCTAAGGCAAACAGGTATCAGAGAGATACTGAATAGGAATATGTTGGGTTTTAGAGTCATTTTTCTGACCATAGCTGCACTTTCTAGAAGACGTGTAAACTTTGAGTATCCTCTAATGTCAAGATTTTTTTTAGATAAAGAGACTTCCAAAAAAACCCAACTAATATTGAAAACTCAATTGAGCCATCCTTTGTCTGCGGGGAGTCAGGGATTTTTCTCTGAGAGAGATTTAGTTCTGAAAGCTATGAAGTCATAAGATCACAGCAGAAGAATCAGAGTCCATTCGGAATGTAAACCACTCAAATGGAACTCCTCATCACAGGGAGGGAGGGGAAGAAATGTCATGCTATAGTTCTAGAACCATAGGTACGTTTTTAACAATAAAGTCAAATGCTGACACCTATGTTACTCCATCTACAATCCTCAGGACAAAAAATGTCAGAGAAAATGGGGAAGATTTTATGGAGAACGAGTTGCTGTCAATGGGAATGTCATGGAACGAGTGTTTCTAGTGGGGTTCTGCAGAGATCAATACTAGGTCCAACGCGATTCAGCACTTTCATCAGTGGTTGGGAAGCAAATATACAAACCGCTGATAAAACTTTGCAGATGACAAAGACTGGTGGAACTGTAAATGAGGACAGGATAATCATACCTTGGTGAGTAAGGCTCATGCAAAAAAAAAAAAGCATTTGGTTATATTAAAATGCAAAGTTATACAGCTTAAAAACAAACAAACAAACAAAAAAAACCAGGAATGCAGACCATACCTACAGAATGCTGAAATAACCATCTCAGGAATGAGGGGCTAAGTATTTCTACCACTTCCTGAGTAAACATGAAAGACAAGGAGCATGTACAAAATGTATAACTTGGCTTGAACAAATACCTGCCTAGAATCATAATTGATTCAAATGTATTTGAGGGCTGAGTTTTCCTTTTTCTCACTGTGTAAGAAGCGATCCGCTTGAGTAAAGGCATATACCAGAGAAATGATTACAGTGTAAGTGGCTCCATGACACATGGCTGGCAACACTGTGCAAACAAACAGCCCTCAATATGAAGCAATCCAGTGTCACTTAAAAGGGGACACATCTAGCTTATGCACCTGACTAATGCCTTGTAAACAAATATGGCTTAGTCCAAACAACCATTTTCAGTATTATCTTAAACTCTGCTGAAAAGGGGAAACTGGCCATAAGTGACTTATAGATGCCAAGCAACAGCAAGTTGTTAGACTCATGCAGTTGTCCAGGTTCTTGAGTTGCTATTTTAGTTTTATTGTGTTTCTATGTGCTGCAAAATGTCTCTAAAAATGTGAGACTAAACCAGTGAGTCCTGTGAGTTTCACCTCCTGACAAACTCTGCAAAGAGTCTAGGCTTAAATATCTGGACAAGCTAACTCTAATTTAACTTTTGTTTCCTTTGAAAGTGTCACATTTGTCTCAAATGACTTTTTCCAATCACAAATCCATTTGTTCCACACTGACAAAACTGGATATGGAAAGATGCCTCTGGGAGGATGTACCAATACAACATCATTATTTCCTTGAAGTATACTTAAAATTAGAATAACTAGCAGTGAAGAAACAGAAGCATAATGAAATGTCAATAATGAAACAATTTTGTGTACACAGTCTTAATTCTCACCTAGTGCCCCATATACGTCTTTATGGAAAGTGAGTAACAATGTGTAACCATGGCATGTTATGCAGCAAGGTGTAAAACTAATTATTTTTAATTCACTTAATAAGATGAGTTAAGGGAAAGATTAGGATCTTAACTCCTCTGGTTAGTAAACATTAAAAAGATAATTTCTTGGCCTGCACTTGAGCACACAACCAAATTTTATAAACAGATGATTACTAGAACATTCATAATTGGCTGAAAAGCTGTGACTAACCATTAAAGGTAACAAGCAAAGGGAGAAAAGTTTTTTGGTTTTTTTTAAGCAAGTCCTGACACACACTGACTCTAGCAACATTATATTATTTTCGTACAGGTAAATAATTTCCCAAAATTGCTATGAAGTCAGAGTTCAGGGCAACTGTCACACTATGGCATTCATCTTGTCTATGCAAGTATCACTGTGGTTGTTACCATGCACCAGCGGTAGCAACAGTGGAAAAATTTTAAGGGAGGAGGAAAAAAGCCTTTGGTGACTAGAGAACTAGTGAAACTGACCAATAGGCAAGAAAGTATAAAGTGTGCGGGTGGAAAAGTGTTTGTTTGTTTTTAAGACTGTTTAAAACTTTGATATCTACTGAACACTTGGGACAATCTTAAGGCAATCCTAAGGCAATCTTAATGCTCCTTTACTTAAAAGGATGGGATGTTGGATCACCTTAAGTTCTCTAGCAAAA
This sequence comes from Sternotherus odoratus, assembly GCA_032164245.1. NCBI lineage: Eukaryota > Metazoa > Chordata > Testudines > Kinosternidae > Sternotherus > Sternotherus odoratus. The sequence continues at coordinate 76,764,531 of JAVMKO010000008.1, read as the reverse complement.
CTAGCTTCCAGGAAAGACCAGGCTTTGCAGACCACTCCTGTTCTTTCCAAGATAAAAAACAATGGAGGAGAGTGGGGAGAATTTTAAGGCTTTCATAGTGTTCATAACATTAAAGAAAAAGAAAAAAGCCAACCCCGATTTTAAATCCTTTGCAGGTCACTGAGTGTTTATCCTACTCCATCATCTTCTCATAGCTAATTCTCTAGTGAGATCACAAATAAGAGCCAGTTGGTTTTTGTATGTTGTTTGCTTTTGTCTTATCCTTATCATGTTTGCCCAGTATGAAAATAAATTTTGGCTTCAGTAAGGGTTACAAGAGTGCTGGTTGAAATAGCAGTGCTATTCCCAGGGCTGGCCCAAGACACGAGCAAAGGAAGCAGGTGCTTGGGGCGGCCAAAATGGTGGGGCGGCACTCCGTCCGTTACTGGGACAGCACTCCGTTTCTTCGTTGGGCCGCATTTTGGCGGCGAGTGCATCTCTCACCTCCTCCAGCGGCAGTTCACCGGCGTGAATTTTTTTCCCCCTTCACTGCTTGAGGCAGCAAAAAAAGTTGGAGCTGGCCCTGGCTATTCCTCCTCCGATGAGGGGAAAAATAGACTCCCAGAGTACTGCTGCTTTGCAAACTTTGGTCATTTGCAATAGGTGTTGCAATTGAGGTGGAGGAAAAAAATAGCGCTACCCAAATATAAGCTGTCTATGATAGAAGCTCTTGTTTTAACTTGCTTTTGAGTCAGAGCCCAAAATAAAGTACTGAACAGCCAATATATCAAGGTGGTCTGTGCTATAAAATTAGGTTGGCATAATTCCAACGCTCAGGGGTATGAAAAATCCACATCCGGAGCGAGGTAGCTAAGATGACCCAAGTCCCCATTCTTCCACCTCCCCGAGAGGCGGTAACTAAACTGATGAATTACCTATGCTGACGGTAGTGTCTACACTGAGGCGCTGCAGCACTGCGGCTGAGCCCCTGTAGCATTTCAAGCATAGACCAGTTCCAAGTCTCAGAGCATATGTCTACACAGCAAGAAGTATCCCACGGCAGCGAGACTCGGGCTCACGCTATAGCACTAAAAATAGGTGTGGAGCTGTTTGGTTTGGGCTTGGCTGCTGATGCCCATCCCCCTCTTTAGGCTTCAGAGGCTGAGCTCCAGCCCAAGCCCAAATATCTACATAGCTATTTTTAATGCCATCCTATGAGCTGGGGTCGGTAGACCCAGGTTCCGAGGCTCGCTGCTGCAGGCTCCTGCTTGCTGTGTTGACGTATCCCCAAAAGCCCAGCTGTCCGTTCTGAAACATCAAAGGTTATGGAGAGGTACTTAATTTCAGTCCTTCTATCCTAATCTGCTGTCTCCAACTCAAGACAGGTTAAATAAAATAAGCTTAGCCAGGTAACTTCAGTGCAAGATAAAATCAGCACAACCAACGTAATGGCTAATGCCAACTCTTGGTTTTAGGTAGTGGGAGAAGAGAGCTGGGAAGCACACTACTCTTATAGACATCTTCTATCACGTGTTCAGATTAGGTTTCAGGATGACCAGGTATAGATGCTGACTCTTGAGTGCTCAGAGGCTGGAGCACCCACAGGGAAAAAAAAATAATGGGTGCTCAGCACCCACCAGCCACTCCTTGGATCAGTTGTTCGACAGGCCCCACCAATCAGCTCCTCTCTCCCTCTCCCCCTACTCCCTGCACATCCTGCCCACCACAAATCTGCCATTTGGCAGAACGGGAGGTGCTGGAGCGGGAAGAGGCAGAATGAGGGTGGAGCATGCTCAGAGAAGGGGGTGGAGCTGGGGTGGAAAATGTGGGGCAGAGCCTTGGGGAGGGTGTAGAGTGGGGTGGGAAATGGCTGGGTGGGGGCAGAGAAGGGACAGAAAGAGGTGGAGCTAGGGTGGGGGGGAGCAGGGATAAAGCACCCCGGAGAAAAACTGAAAGCCAGCAGCTGTGTCACAAGGAATCTAAAGGAATCAAGAGAGGTAGCCGTGTTAGTCTGGAATAGCAGAGGTAACAAAGTCCTGTGGCACCTTAAAGACTAACTATAAAGTTTTGAAGCATAAGCTTTCGTGGGCTAATACCCGAGTGGTATTAGCCCACGAAAGCTTATGCTTCAAAACTTTATAGTTAGTCTTTAAGGTGCCACAGGACTTTGTTACCAAGGAATCTAAAGTATATTTAGCTTTTGAAGGCTTACCACATGGTGGCAAGGGCACATCTTTAATTTCAAATCAAAATATAAATCCACTTTCTATTCCCTTTTTGTAACAGGATGAGTCTGATTCATCCTACGTGGATTAGTCAATAAAAGATACAATTAACGTGGGACATATTGTTTTCCTGTTTGCTACAGTGGAAATGGGTATGGATTCATTCTAAGAATTTCCAACTAATAAAAGAGAAGCAGTTTGAAAAATATAGTTCCACTTGGAACATTAGCAAGCTAGTTTTCACCAACGTACGTTTGATTTAGGAGTTAGCACACAGGTGGGCAAACTACAGCCCATCAGAGCTTTGGATCCAGCTTGCAGGATTGCCACCCCACCCCACGCCGCTCCCACTCCCTGCCCCTCAGAGCTTCTGAGTGGTAAAGCCCCAGGTGGGAGCTTTTCAACATCAATTACAGTCAAGCACCTAGCTCCCACTGGAAACAAAAACAGAAGAAAGGTGCCTAGGGCCTATCAGAGTGTAAGGAGAAACGGGCACAGAGGAGAAGTGACTTGCCCAAGGTCAGACAGCAGATAAGTTGCAGAGCCAAGGTCAGAACACAGGTCTTTAGACTCCCCTCCAAGAATTAACACCCCACTGGTAAGCGGAGGATGCGGTATACACCTATTTCAGGTGTTTCAGTCAGTATGCAGACTCAGGGAGACCAGAGCGATATCTGTTCATGTTCTTAAGCTTTTAGTTAGAAATTTAACATTTTAAAACTTAAATACAGTAAAACCCCGATTTAACGGACCCCGATTTAACGGACTTCGGATGCAACGGACAAAATTTATGAGCAAGTCCGATGCATCCAAAATCCGTTTTTCGGGTCCAGGCAGCGGGCGGGCTAGCTGCCGCCCCCCGGGTCCAGGCAGCGGGCGGGCTGGCTGCCGGCTCCCCGCTGCCGCCCCCGGGTCCAGGCAGCGGGCGGGCTGGCTGCCGGCTCCCCACTGCCGCCCCCCGGGTCCAGGCAGCGGGCGGGCTGGCTGCCGGCTCCCCACTGCCGCCCCCCGGGTCCAGGCAGCGGGCGGGCTGGCTGCCGGCTCCCCACTGCCGCCCCCCGGGTCCAGGCAGCGGGCGGGCTGGCTGCCGGCTCCCCACTGCCGCCCCCCGGGTCCAGGTAGAGGGCAGGCTGGCTGCCGGCTCCCCGCTGCCAGCCCGCCTGGGTCCCGGCTGCTGGCTCCCGCCTGGGTCCCAGCAGCCGGGACATGGGCGGGCTGGCTCCTGGCTCCCGGCTGCCGTGATAGTTTATTATACAGTAAAACCTCGATATAAGGGACTAATTCAGGCGGGCTGCTCATTTTTATTATTATTCTTAAATAACGGACTTTCGGCTTTAACGGACACCCCCCCGCCCGAATTAGTCCGTTATATCGAGGTTTTACTGTAGCTCAGAAACCAGACATGAGAATATGACATACCACTGAGTACTGGACAAGCCAAGTCTATCAGCTAATACCTCCCTCCCCCCCTAAGTAAATCACCACATTCAAATGAATAAAATTCCAAATACTTAAAGCACAAAGCTATCAACTGTCAATACCTGTTGTGGTTTTGTTAGCCTGCGATGGTGTATTACTTGATTAACACCTAGTTAATATAATGCTGTTCTTGCTATTTTTGGAGCTTAGCAGCAACAGAGCTGGATAAAACTGGGACCTGTTATTCTGGATCACTGGGGTTCTCTGCTATAAGGATTTTTAGCAAAAGTGAGTCTCTTGTATCAACATGGAAAAACTAATATCCATTCAGATGAAAGAAAATATAATGTTCTTATCCTTCAATGGGCATTACAGTCACGGGCTCCTGTGTCTATGAACATTCCCTTTGAATCTAAGGGCCAGTTTCAAATATGTTCCTATCAAGTAAAAAACTGCAATCTGTACCCCCCCTTTGTTTTCACTGGCTTCTCTGCCACTTCCTCCCTTAGTTCAGCATAGCTTGAATTTTGTCTGCTAACTAAATCCTATAACTTCCTACCCTTTCCCTTCCCTCATTTTATCTGCAGAAATATGAAGTCCAGCAAAAGACACTTATTAAAAAGACTGATAAGTGTTAACCGATTACTTATGATACAACTCATGTGAATAAAGAGATGTATATTCATGTCAATGTTGGCATTCGAAATACCCAGACAAGTGCCAACTGAGACAAAAACAAGCTATTTTAATGAGGATGACAAAATGAGACATTTCAAATCTTGCTTTTGTGTTGCTCTAACTGGAATCTGTTCTTCCAATTATTTCCTACAGCCTACCATTTTATTTTCCTATTTTTTATTTATTAGATAGCTTACTATTCTACATAGCATGCTTTCTCTGGTTATGTGAAACATCACTTATTTATTTGATGAACCTCCATAAAGTTCCTCAGATATTGTGATGAGGAGCAAGGAATAAATGTCTTGATAGATTCCTTAGAGATACATCTGGCCTCTGAGGGACTCAGCCCACTTGAAATCCAGTAATTCCCTCCTACAAATCTGCCTATGAGACACCCTGTCAATCTGATTAATTTTTTTTGGTCACTTTCCCAATTATTCTAAAAATTCTCCTAGCCTATGAAAGATTTATAAAAATGGACAAACAGAAGAAAATGTTGACAGTGACGATATACAAACCAAACAGTATGTCAAAACCACAAAGTAACTTAATAGAATACTTTCCCTCTAATTTTTAATAACTGTAGGTATAACAGCAAGTTTAAAAGTTAAAGTTAAGATTTAAAAAAAAAAAATCACTTGTCCCTTTATGACTATTTTACTCCTGACTTCTCAAAATCCTACCTCTTGACGTTCAGGTACCTCTTCTTTTGTTTGTTCTAATCTCTTAGTAGGATGGATTTTGGTAGGCTTCAAGCCCTTTAAAAAGCTTTATTATTGAACAGAGCAAGCAGACAGCATTATAACTGTCTGAATCATATGTTCAAAACAGTAAAAGCTATTTGCTATAAATGCAGCAAATGTTTGTTTGCTATTATCCAGACCTGAAAATCTTCCGGAGTATGCTAGAGATTTTATGGTTGTGTTTCTATCCTGAATACACCAAGGATTTTATTTTATTATTCCTGTATGGAACTGCAACTTTTGGAGAGGAAAGGGAAGAAAAGTTCAAATGCTGCCAATTTATCATTCAAAGGATTATCTTCTCCTCCACATGCACATAGCTCCTAATACTGAAGGGAAAAATATACTTCCTACTGTTCATTAACTACTAATTAGATGAGATATGAGGCCAAAACCAAGACCTTGGATCCAAACTCCTTTGAGGTCAGCAACTAAACTTTGAAACTCAGGCTTCTCTCTCTAAACTAACTTTTTTTTTTAAGTTTGTAAACCTACTTTTTAGCTCACTGGTGTTCCTCATGAAGCCGAAGACCTATTTTGTCATGTTTTCAGTGTAAAATATGTGCAGTTCAGTATAAATATAGTAGCAAACTCTGATCTTTACTTAAAATATAAATGTTCTTGCCCCTCTGTGTGTATTTTATATATATATATATATATATTTATACCTGCACATACCAAAATAATCCCAACACCTTGCTGTTAATCAAAATTCAGAATAATTCTGAGTTAGAATGTCTTAGAACTCTCTTATGGAGTTTCTCCACGATTCTGTGGAAGGGGTGGGAAGGTAGTACTATCTCAAATAAGGTGGAGAGCCCACCCTCAAACCCAGCAGATCCCCAAAGAGCTGCATGAATTCTACTGGATTTTTTCAACACTGGATGTGACCCATGGCACCCTTCATGCATTTTCACCAAACTGTGGCAGCATGGTGATCCATGAATCCCTTTGGAGTGCTCTGAAGAAAAAAGAATACAGCTTAGTCTTTGAAGCTGGAGGGAGAAGGGGATGGGGGATACATGCATCCCTCCTACTCTTCACTCTGTGTAGACCTCAGATTCCAGGATCTCCCTAGAAGGCCCTGAAGAGACTGTTGTGGTGGTGGCTTATACTTCCACACAGGAAGGGGGAAGCGTGTGCATGGGTTTGAGAGAGACCCAGGCATTGGTTTGCAACACTATAAAATACACTAACATTTCTATAGCTTTTACAAATTACATTTGATCACAGAAGTCTTTGGAAAAGCACCTTCCCCAATAAGCGGCTCCCACTCATCCAATAAAGAAGCCTATGTAACTAACTTTCTTTCAACCCAGATGTGTGGAAAATACTTTGACTAGTAAGAGTGCATGAGTATTAGAAATATTTTTGTGGATTTCACCTTTCTGAAGTAAACAAAAGGAAACTAGGGATACAGCTACACTACCCACCGGATTGGCTGGTAGCGCTCGATGTAGTGGGGATTTATCGCATCTCATCTAGATATGATAAATCGATCGCCAAATCAATGCCTGTACTCCACCTCAGCAGGAGGAGTACACGGAGTCGACGGGGAAGTGGCTGTGGTTGATCCGCCGCTGTGGGGACAGCCAGGTAAGTCGACCTAAAGTACTGCGACTTATTCGCATAACTGAAGTTGTGTACCTTAGGTCAACACCCCACCCCACCCCACTCCGTAGTGTAGCCCTGACCTAATAAAACAAGGATTGGTTTGACTTCAAAAGTTGTCACCTCTTTTCATAACATATCAAGAAAAATTCCCCATAAAAGCTTTGTTTTTCATTTTGTAATTTAGACACCAGTTTGTTTTCCTATTTTAGCATTATTTTAATGCCATAAATAAGTTCATTTGGAAATACTCAACTGTTCCAAAAATCTGTTAATATTTCTAATTTCAGAAACAGATTTCTCTTTTAGAACCATATTTTAATATGAATCCACTTTAAAAGTAACTAATACCTTATTCTTTATATATTGAGATTTCTTGAATTTAATGAAATTGGAGATTCTTTCCAGTTTTAAACATTTATATTCTTCAGCAAGTTATTTAAATTAACACTTTGCTCGTTTAAACACAGTAGAGTATGTGTTTTTTCTAACCCCTCCCAACGAAACTCTGATGTACAAGATTAGCAAATTAATCTTATAGGAATCAGAAGAAATCCCTTTCAAATATTGTAAGTCCCAGCTGGAAAGTAGACAGCCTTTGCAAAACAGAAAGAAAACTGTGGGAATGTGTGCAAATGATATTTTAATATTGCACATTTCATACCAGTCTAATCTCATTTATGACACAAGAACCATACATTCTTTTTCTGATCTTCCAAAACTATTTGAATGCATATACTACTCCAGCCTAGATTATCTGCTTTGTATTTATAGTGGCACCTGCCATGTAATGCCATCTAGTACAAACTAAGCTCAAGGTGCAATTTCCTGCACACTTAAAAGTGCCTGGAGGAAGTGCCTACCACTCCCCATATATGGTCACAACAGAACTTAGTGCACACTGTACACTAGCGATTAAGCGGCATCTACAATATGTAATGGTACTCAACCAGAATCAGAATTTATATTTTGATTTTGCCCCAAAGAGCCTGTATGAAGTCTCTTGTACAGAAAATGTAACTTGTCAAAGCAAGCCTCTGGAGTTAAAATTTTAAAAAGTTGGAAAAACTCAGTCAAAATACCTTATCAAATGTAATACATAGCTCAGTGTAAATGCAACTCTCTAAATTCTGGCATAGTGTAGATTGGCTGTATCCTCCATGTTTTCAGTGCCTGAAGCATTATTTCCATGGCATCTATAAGCTATGCAGGACAGAATCTCCTTATTATCCAAACATCCAGTTTTTCAAACAAAGGATTCTAATGTATGCTACAACCTTCATAAGATTGGTATTTTTTGAAAACAGACTGAGTTTAACCATTTTTCATATTGAAAAACTGCTGTGTAGTCTCTGTTCTAGCCCCCCATATATTTAAGCATGGGGATTGACATATTTTACAATTATTTTCAATGTCTATAGTCTATTACTAGACTCTTCATACATATATTTTTTAAATAGTCTCCTAACTTGTACTTACTGCTAACACTGACAGTTAATTGTTAGATGTTTGGGGTGCAAATACTTGGATGGGGCTGAAGATCCAGATGTGATGTGCCAGTTAGAATGTGAGTTGCCATTCTCAATGCTTGCCCAACAAGAGCTAATTCAGACACTTTAGTTAGTGTGTTTTAAAATGCACAATAAACTAGAGATTATGACGGGTGCCAAGAAAGAACATCTTCTCTTTTACCAAAAAAGAGGCACAACACAGGCAGTGACAATGCTAAGTAGGGCCCAAACCTTCAAAAGTTTTATAATAGCATTTGGAAGACCTGGTCCTTAGTCTGCACAAGTAAAACCAAAACTAAAAATTATGTTTCAAAGTACAGTAGACTCTCAATTATCCAGGATGATAGGGAAAAAAACAATCCTGGCTAATAAAATCCTGGATAACCCTGATCCATAGGAAATATGGGGAGTGGGTTTTGGTTCACCAGGCACCCTGCACCAGAGGGAGGGGGTATTGGTTCACTGGCTGACCAGAGCCCTGGTGAGTTGTTTTTTCTTTGTGCTTGGGGCAGCAACAAAGCCAGAGCAGGCCCTGTGAGTTACACATTTTTTGACATCCTGGTTAATCCACATCCTGGTTAACCCAATCCTGGATAATCAAGAGTCTACTGTATTTAGCTTCATTTACTTAAAATAAACTATGCAAAAAGAAAAAAAAAAGAAGAAAAAAAAGCTCATGTTGTTGGAAGAGCTGTGATCTTGAAATTAGTTACTGTGGGTCCTTTCAGCCTTGTGCATCTCCAAGAAATTCTTGATTCGTAAAATTCTACTCTAGATCGCATCAACAAACATTTTTGTCATCTTTTTCATAGCTTTCTTTTGGCTAATGGATTTTTTTTTAATTATTTAAAAAAAACCATTCAGATATTGCACTTTAAATTCACCCTACCTTAATCTGAATTAACTTTCAAGTGTACACAAGCCCTATCACAAGGAACAGACTTCGTGAGCAAAAAGGTGCCATTTTTTACACATTTTTCCTGACCATAACACTACTTTTAATACCAATAAGCACTTACCAGGATTGCACTATTTTCTATCTTCCAGTGACAACAAATTGTGCTCATACTTTTGCAGGATATAATTTTGTGCTCTAGTTCAATGATTTGATTATTGCTATGGACAGAGGATCTAAACTGTTTTCTTAAAGAGAATTTCAACACTTTAAACTATCACAACCTGTGACATGAAGTAGCAAATTTAACAGGTTTTTCCAATATCACTATACATCACATGCTACAGAAAATTAACAGAGTGTGAGTGGTGTAATGTCTCAGAGGTGGGAAAATGTATGTACTGCCAACACTACCAAGATTCCTCCCCACAAGACTTTAAAGACAGAGACCTTAACAGGTTGCATTTTATTTTCTAAACTCAATGTAAAAATGTCACTCTTTAGGATGCATTTACAGTCAGTCAAGCCTTGAGTCCCTTGTGAGTGTCCACCTGGACCACCTATTCCTTTCGGCAAAGAACAGTTCCTTTTCCCTACTTCATACCTAACACTACAACTTGTATACTTCCTTGTTCTGATGCATCTCACCCTTATTATGATGGCCTGTCTCCTAAATCAATATTTTCCACGAATTACTCTTCTCACTCCGAATACCCAAATAGTCCCTAAAGTACACATCTGCAAGGTATGACATCTAGTCTAGCTCAACTGTTTTAAGAACAGCTGCAATAAGTATCGACCATGCAGCAGTCATTACTCCTGGATGTTTACTCATAATCCCCCAGTACTGGGCCAGGGGCGAAGTTTGATCCTTCTCCCTGCATTCTGGGATGTGTGAAAACCAGCCGGACTAATCCGATGGGGGGAGGCCTGCCTCAAAGACAACCGCCTGGAGAACACAGGATGCTCTTGCATGATATAAACAGGATGTCAGCCATATCGCTTCTGCCTGGGCTGTGGAAATCCAAATTGCAAGGGCAGCTTTTGGGGGGAGCGGGAAGGGGTGTTTAACTCTTGATCTCCCGTCTTAAAGTCAAGGCCACACCAAAGCCCCCTGCCGCCCAGCCCCACTCCGCATCCCCCCCCGCTCTGCGGCCCCCTAGTTGGAGGCTCGCTCTGCCCTGGGATTCCCCCTCCACGACGTCCCGCCCGGGCTTCCCGGGGCAGCCCGCCCGACTGGGCAGTGAGCGCGGCCTGGGGGGAGGGGGGGGGGGGGGCGCCCAGCTCATCGCACCCGGCCTCAGCTGCGCTCCGAGTCCCGGGCTCACTCACCGCTTCCGCGTGCGGCTTCCCGGCGGCGACGGGAAAGTTGAAGAGCGAGAGCCCGGCCGCCCCGCACGGCCCCGGGCCGGAGGGGAGGGGGGGGGGGCTCCCTGTGCGCGCGCGCCCGCGCGGGGCGCCCCGAGTCCGTCGGCGCGCGAGGCGAGGGGAAGCGCGAGCGGCGCTGGCTCCGCGGCAGCCTCGTCGCCTCCTGCCTCCGCGCAGACAGCTCCCCACCGTCCCAGGCTTATCCCGCGGGGCGCGCGCATGCGCACGGCGTGTCGTCCCCCCCTCCCCCGCCTTAAGGTGGACTGGTCCTTTCCTCCTGCACTCCCCCCTCGTCACCTTCAGCCCCCCCGCTCAGCCTGGGGGAGGGGCAGAGCCCCCGCTGGGACACCCCTTTGCAATGGAAGGCTGGTCCCCCAGAGCCCAAAGAGCCTTGCACAGCGGCACCACAAGAGGAGCAGGGAGATTCCTGAGCTCTGGGGTTGGGTATTTCCCACAGGAGTTTGGTTCATCAGGTGCACCGATGAGTCACTAATGCACTCATCTAATTCAGCCTGAAATGCTCTGTCAGGGGAGTCTTCCAGAGACATCCCACTTCAAGAAGGAAAGGTGGGATGGGGGAAATGAGAGTTGGTGAAGGCCTCAGGACATGAGGATCTGACAAAGAGAGGTTGCTAAAAATAGCTTATTGAAAAATAGCCTAATAATTATGGAAGCAGGGCTGGAAGGGGCCTGGGGAGGTCATCTAGTCCAGCCACCAGTAGTAAGACAGGACCAAATAAACCTAGGCCATCCCTGACAAGCGTTTATGCAACCTGTTCTTAAAAACCCTGCAGCAATGGGGATTCCACAGCCTCTCTTAGAAGCCTATTTCAGCACTTAACTATCCTTTTAGTTAGATAATTTCCCCCTAATATTTAACCTAATCTCCCTTGTTGGTGCTGCAGATTCAATCCCATTGCTTTACCTTCAGAGGACACAGAGAACCAGTGATCACCATCCTCTTTGTAACAGCCCTAACCTTATTTTTATCATTTTTGTTGCTTTCCTCTGGACTCTTTCCAATTTATCCACATCTTTCCTAAAATGTGGTGCCCAGAACTGGACACAATAATCCATTTGAGGCCTCACCAGTGCCAAGTAGAACATGCAGGAATATTACCTTCCAAATACAATACGCCTGTTAATATGCCCCAAAATACAATGAAAAGGTGCTCAATTGAATCAATCTGCAAAGTGCTCCGATTCCAGAGAGGTAGATGTGATGTAAAGACCTAGACTGATAAGCTAAGATCCTGCAAGTCATTCCATGCAGACAGAACCCCACTAAAGTAATCTGGGCTCTATGCAGACAAATGGGTCTACCCACCTGGAGCCCTTTGCATGATATGGGCCATAGCAAGAATTTGTTCAAGACAAAGTGTCATTTTTAAATGGAAAATACAGATAAAACACAAACTCTGGCAGGTAGAATGGAGTGACATTTAAAAAATCAATATGCAAAGATACAAAGCAAAACAAAAGTAAATTAAAAAACAAGAAGCTCATAAGCAAGTCTGTGCATTTGCTAGACTCCAGGTGACAGAGGACAACTGTGAGTATAAAGAGATTTTTCAGACAGTTACATAAGTCTTTACTACAGCCAATGATGAGGAAATGTTGCTGTTTACACAATTACAGAAGTGTAGACACTAGTAGAGAGAGATTTATCAAGGAGATCAAAGAGCATATTGAGGAATTAAATGGCCTAAAGCACCCAGGTTAGATGGATTGATTTAAAAGTTATTGAAGGAACTGAAGAATGTAATTTCTGAGCTTCTGAAAAAAACTCTTGAAGAAACTGAAAAATATAATATCTTAGCTTTAGGGGAGGGGGGGAAAGATACGCTATCTTTAGAGACCAGGAGTGGGGAGGACCAACACTGTACTCCTAACAATCCCCAAATCCTGAAAACTAAGCTGTTAATGAAAATCAGAAAAAGTTCAACAAGTTTGGAGTTGTGTGCAACTTATTTTACAGTAGGGATTTGAACCAGCAGCAGAGAATGCTCTCATTGGAGCCCCATTTAAGTTAGTGGGTACCCTCCACAAGACTTTGCTACAGTGTGTGTGGGCTTGTGGGAGAGGCAAGGGCTGATCTTAAAAGGCCACCCTCTTGCTTTTCATCTTGAAGGGAGAGGATCAGACTAGGGGAGGTTCACACACCCCTTTTACTCTCGCTTCACAGAAACTGGGGGAATTACTATATCCTCCATCCTCATTGGGGTAGGGACCCAAAGATCAGACAGTGAGAAGTCCCTAGATTAGAGAGAGAGGATGAGACTAGGCAACAAGAATACACCCATGTTTTGATCCCTCCATTGGGGATGGGGCAAAATATGCCTCTCAGATCCCTGGAGCGAGCAGGACAGATGGCAACTCTTAGGAAGAATGCATACAATTGGGAACTATATTGAGGGGCAAAGTGAACAGCTCAGAAATAGGCATGGAAAATTTATGCAAGGAGAGGGTAGTTTGGGATGGGGAGAAGGAGTCTATATTTTGGGGAAAAACTCATGGAGGTGTAGTACTAGGATTTCTAAATGTAAGTAAGTCAGGACCACCATTATCTTCTGTTCTCCAGAGAGGAATATAGGCAATGGGCATTAGTAATCCCTCTTCTATATTCCCCCAAAGTAGAGCTTGCTGGTGCATCCTTTTTTTGATGTACCTTATAAGTAAGTAGCTGTAAGCAGTTCTTCAATTCTCACCTCACTGAGAGTGAAATAGTCACTCGATTAATATAGTCTTTACAACTCCAAATCAAACATATTTCCAGCATACACAGAATGGTAGTTTTGCATCCTCTTTTAGGAGTATTATTTAATCTCTCATTACACAAGAGTTAGACACATAGGTTTCTTAAACATTAGTGGGTGTTGTGTGTTCATTTGTGTCCCAAAGAGAGAATTTAGTATACCCCTTAATCTTAATTTAATTAACCTCTTCATTGGAGATTCAGACTATCTCATACTCAGGTGAAACAGCATGAATGGAAGTAATACATTTGAATAAGGAAAAGTTTGAAGCCCCAGTTTAATCAAACAGGGTTTTTTGTTGGGTTTTTTTGTTTTGTTTTGTTTTGTTTTTGCTAGTCTTGCATAAAACCACAAACTGCTGTTTATTTTTGTGTTGGTTTCCTTGCTTCACATACCTGACATTTTGAAAAATCTGCCAAAGTAGATGTCATGATAAGACTGATTTCTTTCAAATATGGTGGATCTCCACAGCAGGGGACTAAAATTCCCAGCACACCACTGTACATCCACTTTCTCTTGGCTAAACAGAAACTATAATTCCCAATAGTCATGTCCCTCGCCAGGTAAGGGAAAAGGTCCTGATTCTGAATCAAGAAGTAGCAGGCTGTATTTGGGAGTGGGAGCAGCATGGCCTCTGGGGAGAAGCACCAGGAACTGTGGCCAGAGCTGCATGTGGATTGGGCTGTGACTGCTGGACATCACAGCTGGATACAGATCTGTGTGAGATTTATGGGAGAACAACAGCCTACGCTAGTGCTCTGGGGTCCCAGTGAGAGCCACTAACTGAGCTTGGGTTGGAAACCTGCAAATGCTTATTTGCTGGAATAGAGACCGTATTGGAGAGGAAATGCTGGGCACTAGGATTGAAGAGCCTTGGCTGTCAGTTGGACTGCCCCAGAAACCCAAACAGAACCACTATTGCTCCCTTGAACTGTTTAAGCCTCTCTTCCTAGGGCATTTGCAACTTTTCCTCTTTCCTGCCAGCCCTAGTAAAAACGTTTTCCTTAGCCATGTATCTGAGTGCATATTGGGACCCACCAATATCCCACTGAAACATCTACTGGACATGGTACTGGCACCCTAAGGGTTTGGGCTACAATAACTCCAAACATTAAACGGGTTTGGTGGTATTTTCATGTAATGTATTTTAGTTTAGCCAGATTGTAGTGCTAAAATATCTTTGTCAAGGTCCTCTCATGTTAAAGAGAGCACTGTTATGTACCAGTATTTCAGCAGAACATGCTTTAGTGACAAAGATTCACTACTCTAAACTGGTTGCCAAATATATCTGACTGATAATAAATGTAACTTATTTTTCTCATGCCTAAGCTTTCTGTTACTTTGGTAAATGACTCAAAGTCCTTAATCTACCAAAGGATATACTCTGTAGAATAGTCTTCCCTTATATAACTGTATTGCAGAAGAATTACTGGAAGATTACTCAATATAAGGGAAACATCACTGCACTGTCATTGGAGCAGACTTATTTATATTCCAGTAATCAATATATTTTTTAATTGGAATCACTCTGTTCATGAACTAAGCATCTAATTCTGACATCATTCCTATGTGTCTTTTATTGAAATCTTTAAAAACAAAACCCAGACAAACTCATTTTGACTGTGTGTTTTAAATCCTCAAAGTAGGAGAATTTGTATTTGTATCTGTATCAGGTGTCTAATTCTGTTTGTCCTCCTCTCTTTTTAATGGGTTATGCTAAATTTAATTGCAAGTCTTCTCATAACATCCTTGTTTATTTCACAACAAAAGGAGGAAAGGTTTTAACAGCTGACTGACATCAGCTTAAGGTGGATTCAAACTCTACCCTGCATATAGTTTTTTTCTGATCTCACATCTTACTGATTGACTGGCATGTATCTTTTCTTCTCCACAAAGATTTTGAATCCTGGGTGAATTGAAGTATGGCGGATAACTCTGAAAATGTAGATCTACATTCTCACAGATTGTAGATCACACCTTAACTTCTGTAAAGAAAAATGTGATGTGTAATAGGTTAGGCCTTTGCTGTACAAGACAAACAGGTCTGTCTTTCAGTAAACCAAGTCACCCCAGCTGACCTTTCAGATATCCCTAAGTCTGATGGATGTTGCTATACAAATTTGGTGAAATAAGCACTCATGAAGGTGACTTTCCAGCAGAGTTATTTACACTACAATCAGGGCCGGTGACAGAAATTTTGGGGCCCCCTACTCTGATCGTTGGGGGCCCTCCCAGCCCAACCTCCTCCCCTCCCCACCCCCATTGGTTCCCTGCCGGCCCCTCGGCCGGCGCCGGCTGGGCTGCGCGCACCCAGCTCTCCCCAGCCCCGCTTGCTGGCCCCCACCCCCGCAGAGCGGCGCGCCCGGCCAGTCCTCTGTAGCTGCCGGGGCGGGGGAGGCGACGGAGCCGGCATCCTGTGGTGCCGGGGGGCTCCCTCCCTCCCCGCCAAGGGCTGGCCCGCCTCTTGCTGCAGGTGGGCGGGGGAAGCGCTGCAGCCGGGGGTGCCTCGGGGCGGCTCCTGGGGCGCGGGACGAGCCGCCGGCTGAAGGGCTCGGGAGGCAGCCGGGCACTGACACCCGGACACAGCCCAGGAAAGAGCGGCCAGGGAGATGCGGTGCCCAGGGGGGACGACTACGGGTACAGCTGTGTACCGGTCCCCGGACTTCAGGGGGCCCCCTAAAGTCCGGGGCCCGGTCCAGCTCTACCCGTAGTACCCCCCTGTGGCCAGCCCTGACTACAATCCATTCTCCAGAGTTTGAAGTTCCCTGTGGGAAGAAAGTATTGTCCTGCCCTAGCAGGGGGAGAGGAATGAACCTGCAGTGCCCACCGCCCCAACTCTTTTGTAGGAGATTCGGAACTGTAGGAAGCGCCCCCTCATCTGGCTAACCCGCCAATCCCGTCCTGGTGGGAACAACCCCAGCTCCAGGCGCGAAGCCTTTGAACAGTAGGACCCAGCGGCTGCAGCCAGGCCAGTCCCCGGGCGGTTCCCGGGTGTCGTGAGCAGTGGGCTGTGTTAAAAGGCTACGTAACTGCCAGAAAGTGCGCGCGGGGGCGGCTGCAGGGAAGGACGGGCTTTACCGAAAGTGGAATCCCGCCGGCCGCGCTCTGCCCGGAGCGCTCGGAATTCCCAGCAAGGATCGATCGGCTCCCGGGGAGCGGGGCGGGCTCCTGCGTGCCGCGGCCTCAGTCCCTTGCTCGGCGGGGTGCTAGACGTGCACCCTACAACCGAACGTCACACGCCTGACACCCCGAGTCCCAGCCGCGTCTGCCATCGCGCGGGCGCTTAAGTAACCTCAACACGCTATGAAGAATTCTGCAGGGGAAGCGGTTCCCCCTTCTGTGTGCATCCCCTAAAGGGCTAGGCAGGGTGACCAGATGTCCCGATTTTATAGGGACACTCCTGATATTTGGGGCTTTGTCTTCTAGAGGTGTCAGTTACCCCCCCCCCCCATCCCTGTCCCGATTTTTTCACTCGTGCTCTCTGGTCACCCTAGTTCCTTCCCTCTACAATCCGTGCTCGCCGGTTGCGCAGAGCCCTGTTCATCAGCTGCCAAGGTCCCTTTCCGAGCTGCGTGACTGGTGGTGCGTTGCACGCTCACTGTTTGCACAGCCGCCGTGCAGGACCGACCCTGCAAATACTGTTGGTAATCGTCTGAGCAGTACCGGTTCTAGGAGTTTTTTTGCCTGGAAGTAAAGTGTTTTCAGGAATGGATCTTAAATTAGTGATAGGGTGTGATTCTTCATGGTCAATGGCACCAAGGGGGTGTAAGAATAATTTAAATTAACTCTTTGTATTGTGCAGTCTAGTGGCACCTTAAAGACTTAACAGATTTATTTGGGCATAAGCTTTCTTGGGTAAAAAAAACCAAAACCACACACTTCTTCAGTTGCACCTGCAGAAGTATGTTGGTTTTCCTTAACCCACAAAGCTAATGCCAAAATAACTCTGTTAGTCTTTAAGGTGTCTCTGCACTGTTGGTTTTGTGGAGACAGACTAATACTGTCACCCCTCTGATGCTTTATATCGTATCTATTTTGGCCTCAGATGGCTTATCTCATTTTCACTATTGCTAATTTTCTACATGATGATTAATTTGATCTGTGGGGGGGGGGGGATAGTTGTTTGGGGGAGAGAATCTAGAAACTTCAACAAATCTGAAAGCACATTTAATCCTGTTGTCTTGTGCAATGGCCTGGTTTTAATTTTCTGCATTTCTGAACATTGAATTTTTCACCTAAAAATACTTATTTTAAATGAATGAACCTGTTAGGCCCAAAAATATATGAGGCACTTAAATGAGCTATGTCAATTAAACTGTTTCCAATGTTCCAAGAACTCTGGATAGCCCTGGAACAAAATAGCAGACTGAGTATTTCAAAGACCTTGGAAATAGAATAATATCCACATCCTTGTATTAGCCAGCTGGCGCCAGAATGTTTTAACTCTTTTTTATCTTCTTGCTGTTTATTCATTTCTCTTCTATGTCTGGTACTCTTTGACCTAGCTGATAAGATACCAACTTAGATATGTTAGACAGTCATAAATTAGGTATTAGGTATTGTTTAAGTTGTAATAAAGTTCTGGTTAAGCATGTATGGAACTAACAAGGGGGGTAAAGGGCTTGGATTGCTTTTTCCCTCCTCCCATCTTGGCTCAGACTAACCTGTGACGCGACGGAACTGTTTATAAAAAACCTATCCAGTGTTAGAAAGTTGTTGGTTCTTTAGGGGATGGGCAGCTCTCTATTGAGGCGTGCACTTTTCAATAAAGAGCTTATGTTTGGACTTTGCTGGTGTTGCCTGTCTCTTTGCGGTCAGACAACGAACCGTGCCGGTCGGGGTTCGAGTCCC
This sequence comes from Sternotherus odoratus, assembly GCA_032164245.1. Taxonomy (NCBI): domain Eukaryota; kingdom Metazoa; phylum Chordata; order Testudines; family Kinosternidae; genus Sternotherus; species Sternotherus odoratus. The sequence goes on along the minus strand of JAVMKO010000008.1, from coordinate 76,746,492 downwards.
TGACAAACCATTTTTAAAAAAAATAAACCTACCATGTGGCTAAAATGACCAGTCAGATGTTATAGGGGGGCAATATAGTGAAGCAGAAATGTTTCTTAGAAATACTAACAGGTTACTTTTTTTTTTTTTCATTAAGGAAATTTCCAATGGGAAAATTTAGCAACTGAAACTTTTTTGGGGGTGGAAAAAAAAAAGATTTTTCCCCCCCAAAAAATCTGCTTTTGAACAATGTCCAAATTTTGGTGGGAAAAAAAGTATTTAAAAAATTCTGATGAGGTCTGGGAATATCAATTAATCTAATTATAGAAAATGTATATTTTAAAATAAATTATTTCCACTCTGACTTCCTGGATCTTTATTCCATACTTGATCCACTAAAATCTTCATGTATTTGCCACTGTAAAATACCAAATAGAAACTGACTATAATACTCCAGTTACACACATCGCCATATCTATTGGATTTACTACTCATATGTCTAATTCTGCACACAATGGCAGTCACCTCTCAATATCTGTGGCCAGATCTACGCTGGTGGGGGAGTGGTTGACCTAAGATACACAACTTCAACTACGTGAATAGCATAGCTGAAGTCGACATATCTTAGGTCGACTTACCTCGGCGTCCTCACAGCGGCGAGTTGACCGCTGCTGCTCCCCCATTGACTCCGCTTTCTCCTCTTGCAGCGGAGGAGTTTTGGAATTGACAGGGAGACCACTCAGGGATCGATATATCATGTTTACCCTAGATGCAATAAGTCAATCCCCAATAGATTTATCACTACCCACCGATCCAGCAGGAAGTGTTGATGTGGCCTGTGACAAAAAGGATCCAATTCAGTGTTCATTTTGCAGTCAAAATGCCCCTTGGTTTCAATATAAGCTTGCATATGTGAGAACCAGGCATGCAAGAATAGGCCAAAAACTCACTCTCAGGGTAAAAAACAGAAATTTGTATGCTATTATCCAATACTCCCTCCATCTGTATGAGCTGACACTACTTAAGTCAGTTAGTGAGATTAGCACATTCACACTTCTGGTGTGACTTCTGTGGTTTTGTGTTTGTCAGTGATCAGCCCTGTGCCAAGTATTCACAGACTCCACTTCTCCATTCCACCATTCTTCCGTGAGCTTCTTACCTCACCTTCTTACCAAACTTCATCCTTATCTTGGGTAACTAAATCCTCACTTTCCCCTGGTCCCTAAACTAGAAGGTGGAGGAAGATGACTGATTTCTGGCACAGTTAAAACTATGTAAATTGCAATTTACAAGCCAGACGTGTTTACTGCAGTGTTTTCTGCAGTGTTCATTTATTCTTATGAAAATAATGAAGAAAACTTATTTTAAAACTACCCTTCCTCCCACCTGTGAGAATAAGCCAGAAAATGTCATTTTTGTGCTTTTTAAAAATATTATTGATTTTTTTCTTCGCTAAATTATTATTTTCTTAGCTATTATTATTGTAGTTTAATCACTTTTCTTTATTGCTGTGTGGGAACTGTACAATGGATATATTTAAAGGGCCAGAGTCTCCACCCATTTAAATGGGCTAGACAGTATTGATTTCAATCACTGATATGTTAGAGGGGACTCCTTCTGACCCTCCACTTCAAGAGAAGATTGGGTAACGTCACTGCCCTGATGGAGTTTACCCCTTCTTTGATACTGATTATTCATTACAGCCAGAGATGATTTATAAAAACATTTTTGATAACTTGTTTTTAACCTTCAGAATAATCTAGATTGCACAAAGCAGGCATTTTCAAAAAATTTCCTGGGAGAGGATACCCCCTTCCTCCTGGGATCGTCATCCCAACTTCCATCTTCAGGTTTCACAAGCTGAACAACATGCTGGGCTATGCTATTAACATGTTGTTGTTAGAATAATTTTCAGGTACAAAAGTATAAATACTGCTAGCAAAGTGTAGCTTCATCTGAGCAGGTTTCCTCATTTCCTGATTGTGGCCATTAGAAATATGTTTTGTTTTCAACAAGAGATGCGCCACATTAATCCCTTGTCTGTGGAGTTTAATCACTGGCAAAGAGGGAAATCTTTTGCTTGGTACATATGTTAAATATCAGTCTGACATCTCTGGGACTAAAACATTTAAATCAGTGATACCCAGCCTGTGCCCTAAAAAAAAGGTGAGATTCCTCAAGGCTTTGCTTGTAGCTCTTATGGAGACCTTTGATCCAACAAGGGTTTCTATATCTTTGGTTGCATAGGAGGAAAACTGCTGAGCTCCTGGGATTAATCCCCGTCTCTCCCAGAAGCTACGAAGGGATGGGGAAAAGGGGTGAGTGAAACATTTTCAACACCGGCACATCTTACCAAACACAACCCTATAGCGTTTGCAGACCAAAGATTGCAGCCTTATGCTACCTAATGAAAAAGACTAATCCGTTTTACTATTTGGGCCTATCTCCATTTTCTAAGTTGAGTAAAATACAACGTATAGCAAATAGTATAAATAATTGTAGTATTTGTACAGTGCTTTTCATGTTGAAAGCGCTTTCCAAATATTATGTAATTAATGCTCACAGCACTGCCATGGAGCAGGTCAGAAATATTCCAATTTTATTAGGAGGGAAACTAATGTTAGAGATGTTACGACACACAAATCCACAGATGTTCTGTAAGGTTTAGAATTAAAACTCAGTTCCTGTTTCCAGTTGAGGCCATGACACCATATCCCTCTAGCTCTCTTCATATATTCAGACTAACCCCTATATCATCTGACTTCACTGCTGATGCTTTCACTGCTCATCCGTTTGTTCCTGCCAATTTTACCCACTACTTTTCATGTTGGTGATGAGAACCGTCTTCAAGGTTGCCTTCTGCGCTCATTAACATTTGGACTTCTTCTTTATGCTTTGCAATCCGTGGCTGTTTCCCGTACACAGTAAATGAAGCTGGAAATATTTCTATCTGCCCCGAACTCTGAAAGTACAAAAAAGGAGCTTTGAATACCAAATGGAAGGTGAACAGCTGACAAAAACAGAATATTATTCCACTGGAAAGAATGCATAATGGGCTTCAACTAGAATTTATCTGTATAGCTAGTGCCCAAGAGAGGCCAGGTCCCTTTCAATCCTCCTATTCTATGATTCTATAACAATGCTGAGAGCCTAGGGGAAATTATCAAAAGCATCTAAGTGATGTAGGATCCTAAATTTATTTTAAAAAGTGACTTAGGAGCCCAAGTCTTTCAATTAAACTTAGTTCTTAGATCCTCAAAGCCCTTTAAGAATGATTTCAATGGGAGTTAGGCGCTTGTATACTTTGAGAATCTGGGCCTAAGTGCCTAAATCATTTTTGAAAATAGGACTTGTGCTTCTAAATTAGTTTGGTGCTTTTGAAAATTGTATCCATAGGCTCTCTCTTTGGCCTTGTACGTGGTGAGAAATTCTTTTGTTCAGGTCTTTGCCTTCTGGATTTGTATCTTACTCTATGGAATATACCGGTAATTGGATTGAAATCAATAGGTTTTATAGAAATTATTCTCAAAGCCTACAGAATTTAATAGAAAATGCTATTCTTACTATATATTTGTAATCATATATAGAATTCAGGGATATACACTCATAGGATTTTCTGTAAGAGTATCACAACATATATTTGCAGCTAAGCATACTTTCATGTTTATAGTGTAGAATGGCCTATAAATAGCCAGATGAAGTTTGTTTAGAACACATTCTCCTTGCCCAATCCTCCAGGAAGGCCCCTGACAAAATAGGGAAAACCAGATGTAACATTCCTGATATTTCTTAGTTAAAAACCAAGCAGAAATTTTAAAGGAGACAAATTATTTATACCAGGCTTCCTTAAAGGAAGAAAAACAGTACAAAATCCATCTTCCCTCCCTCCCCCAGCCTCCTTTGCAAGTCATCATTAAGGTTGTCAGAGGCCAAACTGCACCACCTTCATCACTGTTAATCTCAAAATAAGGCTGTCGAGAGCAATCTAAATGTTTAGAATGCTTTCTTTCGTAGCACTGCAAATTAGGGTATGGTGAGTGGCCCTGTATGCTGTAACTGCTTTAAATTACTGATACCATCAGTTTAGAATTGATTGGGCTTTTACATAAATGCAATTGAAGACTAGTTAAGTGGTCGACATTTGTAATTGATTTGTAACCAACTAGATTTCTGGACCCCGATTCTGATCCTTGGTGTAAATCAGGAGTAGATCAGAAAGTCAATGGAGTTGCACCCAAATAAAAATTAGAAGAAATTTCTGTGCTCTCACTTCCTTTTCATCTCACGAAGAAGCAGATAAGTGGAAGGTTATTAGAGTGCTGTCAGCATGTGTTCAGTGCTGTAAAAATCAGAAATGGTAGAAAATTTTTGTACAATTTTTTGAATGAAAAATGGGTTTTTGAGCAGAATAAAAATGTTCACAAAACATATTTGGTCAACATGTTTAGTTTTAATAAGACAAATCCTTTTCTCCCTAACTTTCCCCCTTTTTGTTCCACTGCAATAAAAGGATGGGAGTTAAGAAGTGAGAGAAAATGTCTGTTCGAGGGGTGCTAGCTCTCACTGGAACTTCTTGAAAAATTCAAAATATTTAACACCCCCCTTCCATTGTAGTTAGTGTAATTAATTTTATTTTGAAAAATACACTATTTTTGACCGTGTCTGGTTGCCTGTGATCTGAGATTTCCAGATCATAGGCAAACATATAATGGGCCAAACCCATCTGTGATGTAACATCATTCATTTCAGTGGTATTACACCAGAGATGAATTTGGCCCAGTGAGTTTTTACCCATGTCCCTGTTCGTCCAGCCCTGTTTCTCCTCCTAAAATAAAATTACAGTGCAAAAAGCTAGAGGGGGTATGCTGGGGTAGTCTTCCCCTTGAGGGTGGTGGTGCCTAGGGTGAGCTGACCTCCATCCCATGGCATAGTCCTTTAAGATTCTGGGAGGTTTAATATATGCAAAGACCTAGAAAACAAGAGATACTGGTGGGTAGAAGCAGTCCCAGCAATATGCTCTGTTTGGGAGAAATTCAATTACTATTTCTTTAAGCCTGGGACTAGCAGTGTTGCAAATGGGTGGGACAAGGAGCCCCTAACACCCAGCGAATTGGCCATGAGCTGGGAGACGCAGAGCTAGCATTTATGCTGCCTCCTCCCGCCTGACAGGGAAGCCTCCAGCAGGAGATTTACTTGCTGAGTTCTCTGAGCCTGAGCATGATTGTGAAAAAGAGACCAGCTGAGGAAGAATCTGGTTAAACCCCTACTGCTGGTTTTAAGTTTCCTCACAGTTTAGGGAGGAGAGCTGGGGACTGCTGACTTAAGAGATACAAAGGGACTGACTAAGTTACACCTTGCAGCATTGAGGAACTCAGGGCTAAGAAAGAGCAGCAGTATACAATATAACCCTGGCTCCAGCAATGGAGCTCTGGGGGCTTCCTGAACAGGGTTAAGGGAGCTGTCCAGGACTCTCATATAGACCCAGAGTGGGGTGAACTGGGGCAACTAATGAAGTTGAAAGTATTTAAATTAGACTCCAGGAAAGGTTTGTGTGTGTGTTAAAACCAGTCTAGTTTGGGTAATTGATTGAAACAACCCAAAGGGGCTGGAGAGGGTAGGGCCCCTGCTGGGCCACCAAGAAGGGCCCCAAAGGGGAATGCTGAAGGAGAGGAAAGATCATACAATGGTTAGGGCACTAGCATAGGATTTAAAAAACTGCATTTCAAGTTCTTGCTCTGCCATGGGCTTCCTGGGTGACTTACATATTGCTTTTTGGAATCTGTTTCTAGATAACAAAGTTTCTCCAAATCAAAGTCCAACAGGGAGAAAGAAAACTGATTCTGCACTTTGGTCCAGTTTAAATAATAATAGATGGTCTTTTATTATCTAAAGGCTGTTCCACAGTTCCTTATGGGGCCACTGCTTTGTTATGACAGCTGTTGAAGATAAAGGCCAAGATGGTGGATTAGCTCCTGATCTAGACAGGTGTGCTGACAGAACTGCATGTGAGGGAAGTAAGTCACGTGGTTGTATGTCTTTCCCCTAAATTCCCTTGTGTCATGAACATGAAAGTTCACCTATTTCACTCAGGTTTAGGAGCCCAGAGATGCTGTTGCATTGTCTCATTTCTGATCTGAAAGGGTTACTCTGTGTTGCTACTTCAGTGCCATGATTGATATATACAAGTCGATGATCTGGCCCACCAGAGGAGAAAGCAATGGATATTTTTCAGTGGAGAAAGTCTGCTCGTTCTCCTTCCCAGGTGTGCAACGAGGACAGTAAAAGGCAGAGGACAGTAAAAAGGCAGACAGCAATAAAGCAATTTGGCACCACTGAAATGACCAGTTTGCAAGGGCTGAGGATCTGAGTCCCATATGTTTGTATTTATGGTGGGGCTATATATATGTCCCTTTTCTCTTCTCTAGCATCTGCTATTCTGAGCATTCTTTTAGGGTATTTAAATACTGTGGTATTTTTAGGAACTATATGACCCACTCAAAGGATAGCCACAGACTACTTCTGTCATTGCTGTTTTCTTGGGCGTCTCTGCCAAGTGGCCTAACAGAATATGCTGCAGTATATCATGTTCTCCAGCACTTTCAGAGGTGTTCTTCCAACAGACCTGCCTTTCGGCTGCTAGCATCCCCCCCGGTGATGTGTTAGAAATTAGGGGGACTATTTCTGCCTTATAGCTATTCTGCAGACCATCTGTATCTGTAGATTTCAACAATAGGTTGAAGATCAACATTCTCTACTGAGTAGGGGGAAACATATTGGTGTCTGTGCCAACTGATGTATACCGTGAGCTCAGCCAGCTAGTAAGTACAGAGTAAACAGGTGAAGTTAGTACTTCCTATTCAGTACAGTTTTACTTACCACTGGGTACTTTCCAGTCTTAGCAGCTCCACTGTGATGTGGTGAAAACTTCGTCTACCTCTGCACAGATCTGTATGCAGAGTGATCCCAGGGGTCTGTTTCTGAATGCATCCTAGAGAGGTATGTACTGATATTCCCTGGTGCACTGTTTAGTGTGGCGCAAGGATGAGGAGGAATTTAATACTTCTGTGGACTTGGGGTGTGTGTGTGTGGTACTTCTCAGATCTGTCTCCCCCAAAACACTGAAATCAACAGCTCAACCCCTAGTAAGCAGAGATAGTAAGCACCGAACAATTGTTCACTGATTAAAAATCAAGAACAATAACATGGGAGTAAATCCTGCTTCCCTCCAGTTAGGCAGTGGAACCAAGAAAGAGAGGATGTGGCTAATCTGTATTCTGAGCCACAGACTACTGATAAATGAGGATGCCCTCAGCTTAAAATCAGGCCAGTCGAATCACCTTGTTGCTCCCCCCCCCCCCCCCCCCGTTTCATCTGCAGTCGACTTTTATTTGCTGGTAATGTCACAAACCCCCAGCATTATAGTACTGCTTTAGATGAATATCTGAAAACTCATCTGAGTGTTCTGGGATGGTGCAGAATGTTGGTCCTAGCTCTAACAGCTCTTCCAATCAAGTGGGAACAGCATACTCAATAAAGATCTCTTGCCCATGACTCTACCTGCCCACTGAATTCCTTTTCCTTATGAAAACACTCTGAAGTGGTGGGATGGCAGGAGTAGACAAAGGGATCTCTGTTTAAGGGGTTGATCCAGCAAGGTTCTGAAGCACTGTCTATTTCTCTAAGCCCAATGAAGTAAGTTGGAAGCCCTATTTGGATCTGCCCATTGCTTTCAATGAGCCTTGTATTACTTCTGATGGGAGTTGAAGAACCTCCCAAACTTTATGGATTTAGACCAGCGTTTCCCAAACTGTGTCCCACGGAACACTGGTGTGCCGCACGATGTGAATAGGTGTTCTGTGAAAGAATCATAATTAAAGAAAAAGTCTTTAATTTTTTTTTAATTTTAAATGTAGCATATTCGAAGCCTAGTTTACAACTCTTTTTAAATGATTATAATTTATAAAATAAAATATATTTGAGCATAAATATTGCATTTTTTTATTTGAAAACCAAAGACTACAAAATAATATTATAAGTGTTCCATACATATATACCAGGCTAAAAAGTGTTCCATGGCCAAAAAAGTTTGGGAAACTCTGGTTTAGACACTAGGGCCCTGATCCCCTGCTTGATGTTACAGATGTGAGTAGTTGTAATGAAATCAATGGGGGTATTCATTTGTTAAAACTAAGCAGGTGCAGGTATATTTCCAGGATCAGGGTGGTAAGACTAGAGGATACTCTGGGGGGTATAAGGTAAGAACATAAGAATGGTCATACTGGCTCAGACCAAAGATCCATCCAGCCCAGTATCCTGTCTGCCAACAGTAACCAATGCCAGGTGCCCCAGAGTGAACCTAACAGAGATCAAGTATCCATCACCATGCTCCGACACCATTCCTTACCCATCCTGGCTAATAGCCATTAATGGACTTAACCTCAATGAATTTATCCAGTTCTACTCTTTTGAACCCTGTTATAGTCCTAGCCTTCACAACCTCCTTAAGCAAGGAGTTCCACAAGTTGACGGTGCGCTGTGTGAAGAACTTTCTTTTATTTGTTTTAAACCTGCTGCCCATTATTTTCATTAGGTGGCCCCTAATTCTTATATTATGGGAACAAACAAATAACTTTTCCTTATTCACTTTCTCCGCACCACTCTTGATTTTATATACCTCTGTTATATCCCCTCTTAGTCTCCTCTTTTCCAAGCTGAAAAGTCCTAGCCTCTGTAATCTCTCCTCATAGGGGACTTGTTCCAAACCCCTAAGCATTTTGGTTGCCCCTCTCTGAACCTTTTCTAATGATACGAGGAGACCACATCTGTATGGAGTATTCAAGATGTGGGCACACCATGGATTTATATAAGGGTAATAAGATATTCTCCATATTATTCTCTATCCCTTTTTTAATGATTCCGAACATCCTGTTGTCTTTTTAACTGCCGCTGTACACTGCATGGGCATCTTTAGAGAACTATCCATGATGACTCCAAGATCTTTTTCCTGATTAGTTGTAGCTAAATTAGCCCCCATCATATTGAATGTATAGTTGTGCTGTGTAAATGTAAGATCACTTCTTATGCTATGACTAGTAATACTAATTAATAGGACCTGCAAGGGAACCAATTTTTTAATCTTCCAAATCATTTTGTTAAGGCTCTCTAGAGATCTGATTATAGTATGAGATGCAGTAATAGAACTGTAGTTGGGGATTATTTACTAATGAAGGAGCTGGGCAGTCTGTACACAGAGGAAAAACAAAAAAAGCCCAAACCTGTCTCCAAGTTTGCATAGAGAGTGAGGATTAAAATTCAGTTCAGAGCGTCTGCACTTGTATTTCCCATTAGTAGTTGAGTGAGGAGCCTATTGTATCCTACATACTTATTTTAAAAGATGGTGGCACATCGCACTTGCTTTCCCATGGATCAAAGAGTCAGTTCAGCTGTGAAAGAGATCCTGAAAGCTCCCTTATACTAAGGAAGGAACTATGCAGAAAATGTGCTTCTGTAATCTTGAGGAGACTCCCAGTTGTGGACTGTAATGAAGCTGGGATTTTATCCCCTTAACGAAGGATGCAAATAGCGTAGCAGCCGTAGGTCAGTTTTGCATCGAAAGGTGAATTTGGTAAACTGAGATTTCCTTATCAGTTGGCCAGTGGATAGTTTTAATTTCTAAATTACATTCCCCAGAGCATTGTACTTCCTAATAGAACTCAGCAACTCTGCAAGCATTGGAGTGCAGGAAGAGAATGGTATCTCCAGAGTAAACCTTTCACATCATGTAAATTCTGCCAACAAATGTGTTCTGCATTACTTTTGGGAAAGTGAAGCCATTAAGGCTAAGGGAAGTGACTACATAAAGAAATAATTATACTTAATATCTGCAGCTAATGAGGTATGGCCAGGAATCTGAGTGGATAACAAATAGTAATATGGAGCCTTTCACACTTTGCTTACTAGTCCATATCCAGTCTAGATCCGTAGAGCCCCAACTCTGCAATACAGAGTTGGCAAGGTCACTAACCTCTTTGTTCAAATCCCTCCTTCAGGACCACTTCTGTTGTCATTTTTTGTAAGCATCACCCCGAAATGGCACTTGCATTTATCTTATTGATATTTATTTTTAATTAACAAATGTTCACCATTATCCCTTGCTAAGTAGCTGCATAGGACCAGATCCTCCAATGACGGTGTGACTTCATCTGAGCTTTGCTAACTTACGCTCCCTGATTTTCTACCCCATTACTTTATTGAACTTGCCCCATTATTCCTCCACCAACCCTCCTCCCTTTTTGTGTGTCAAGATTGAAATGGAATTGTAAATTCCACAGGACAAGGGGCACTGTTGTATTCTCTATAAGGTACCTAACGTGGTTTTGGTGCAGTAAGCTAAACAATGATGACAAAATAGAGAGGAATGTCATTGGCGTCTGATAGCTGTTTGATGGCTTAAACGAAACAAGTTGGTGACTTCAGACCAGTTCCTACTGAAACTCGTGTTGTCATTGTCACATTAAACACCACCTCACAATTATTGGCCAAGTACAAAATATAGAGTACAGGTGGGCTCTGGCTTATTTCTCTAAAACTTCTCCATTGTTGCCACCAGGTCAGCCTCACTGGTAGTAATAGTGATGGGAACACTAGTGTAGACAAGATCTGCCCCTGATCGTCTCAGCACTGTCATGTGGGAATGCAGGGTTAGACATGGTGCTTATAATGATAAAGAAGGAGGGCAGCAGGCACCTTGTCCCCAGTAGCACCCCTCCCCCCCACCAGTGGTCGTGACAGTGGGGAAACCTTTGGGATAAAAAGCCTAATGTAGACACCAGGCTGAACTCCTCCCAGAGGTGGTGCCTTATGGGTCAGGGCTGAAACCAGTGGCAGATTTAGAGTTAGTGGGGCTCTGTACGCAGCTTCATTTTCACCCCACCCCCCTTGGGACCCAGCCAAGAAAAAGAACATTCTCTCTCATCTCCACCCCCACTTTTTCCTTGTTTTTTTCTTCATCCTCCTCCTGTATAATAGGAAGTCAAGGAAAATAAAGTGAGGTACCTTGATTGGGACAGGGGGCTGAGACGCAGAGGAGGTGTGGGGATTGAGCTCTGGGAGGGAGTTTGGGTGCGGGCTCTGGGCTGGGGCATGGGGTGGGGCACGGTAGGAGTCAGGGGGGTGGCACTTACCTTGGGAAGCACGGCTCCCAAAGTGACAAGCACACCCCTCTGACACTGGCTCCTAGGCAGGGGAGGGGACCTGGGGGGTCTCTGCACCCCACTGCCCGCAGGCGCCACCCTGCAGCTCACGTTCGTGCGGAGGGAGGGGGGCAGGCAACATGGTCAAGGTGCCATCTTAGCGCTGCTGCACTGTGGCTGGCATGTCTCGTGGGAGGAGGGGGGCAGCAGGTGTCCATGCGTTGCCTACGGCGGGGCCAGCGCACAAAGCTGCCTCCCCTCTGTCAGGGGCACGCAGAGATGTGCCAGCAGCCGGCTGCTTCTGGGAGCAGCGCAGGGCCACGGAATGCAGGCAGCCTGCCTGAGCCCTGCTGCGCCGCCGGCCGGGACTCAGGGTAGGATTTCAGATGAGATTGGTCCTGCTTTTGGGGGGTCCCTGTCAGTGGGGCCCCATGCCACCGCTGTTTGTTTTGTGGTAGATCCACTTCTGGCTGAAGCACATGCAGGGGGTGAGCAGGTGGTCCCCGCCATTGCTGTTCCTCTCTCTTATGGATAAACTGGGGACTTGAGTTTCTCTTGCTGCTGTTGTGGCATTCTTCTTCAGCACCGGGCTCACTTTAAGCAGGTGGCCTGAATGAACACAAATTCTTCAAGCTCCCCTGTTTCTGAAGGCCATGATCTATGCAAGGCAAGCTGTTGTGACTCATTTACCTTTGTGTTGACTTTTTTTAAACAGGAGGGATCTGAGGCTTGTGCAATGTTTAAACATGCATTCTTTTTGAATTATTCAGTATATTCTTCCTGCTTCTGTAGTTAATTAAAACCTAGGGCATGAGCTTTCATCCTAGGGAAGGGATAAGTTGTAGAAAGGGAGAGAACTGAAAACCACCTGACCTTTTTTGTCCTTCTAGAAATACTGTAAGCTTGATGGATTGTAATTGATGGGCTCCCTTAGCGGTGCTGACAAGCAGCTACAAAACAGAGGGATCATCGTAAGCTTGTCTTAATGCAAGGAGACTGCTGTGTGTACAGGGTGAAGAACGGACACATCCCAAGCTAATTTTTTTAGGAGGTTAGATCTTGTAGACTAAAAGATGCTGAGTGTCATCACAAATACAAGATTTATTTCCCTGCTAAGAATATCAACAGGCGTGGTAGCTCCCTAATCAAGAAGTCCACAATCTTTGGTTGTTGGAAACGTATGGGGACTCTACAAATATAATCAAATGGAGCACTAGAGTGTGGCCTAGTGGAATAAGACTGGGCCTACAAGCAGATACCTTCTGAGCGCTAACCTTACTCTGGCCCTCTTTCTAGGTATCCTCCTCAGCAAGTCACTTAAGATTCTGTGCTTACATCTCTCTTATTTTTTTACAATCTATTGGGTAATGCACTTGGGGGTAGGGGAGCAGGAGATCTGGATTCTAGTCCCAGCTCTGTCTGTGACTAATTGTTGGGCTTTGGTCAAGCTGCTCAATGTTTCTTCCTCCATTTTCCCATCTGTCAAATGGGGATAGTGATACCTTAATTACCTTTCAGAGTAGTAGCCGTGTTAGTCTGTATCTGCAGAAAGAACGAGGAGTACTTGTGGCACCCTAGAGACTAACCAATTTATTTGGGCATAAGCTTTTGTGGGCTAGAACCCACTTCATCAGATGCATAGAGTGGCACATACAGTAGGAAGATAAATAGATAAAGAGAACATAAGGTGGAAGTTGCCATACCAACTTTAAGTGGCTTAGTCAATTAAAGTGAGCTATTATCAACAGAAGAAGAAGACAATAACATTCGTAGTGATAATCAGGATGGTCTGTTTCAAGCAGTTGGCAAGAAGATGTTAGTAACAGTAGGGGGATACTTAACATGGGAAAATAGATTGCAAACATGGAGAAACAGATTCAATTTGTGTAATGACCCAGCCACTCCCAGTCTTTATTCAAGGCTAATTTAATGGTATCTAGTTTACAAATTAATTCCAGTTCATCAGTTTCTTGTTTGGGAACATAAGAACATAAGAAAGGCTATACTGGGTCAGACCAACGGTCCATCTAGCCCAGTATCCTGTCTACCGAAAGTGGCCAATGCCAGGTGCCCCGGAGTGAGTGAACCTAACAGGTAATGATCAAGTGATCTCTCTCCTGCTGTCCATCACCCCCCTCTGACAAACAGAGCCTAGGGACACCATTTCTTACCCATCCTGGCTAATAGCCATAAATGGACTTAAACTCCATGAATTTATCCAGTTCTCTTTTAAACCCTGTTATAGTCCTAGCCTTCACAGCCTCCTCAAGCAAGGAGTTCCACAGGTTGACTGTGCGCTGTGTGAAGAACTTCCTTTATTTGTTTTAAACCTGCTGCCCACTAATTTCATTGGGTGGCCCCTAGTTCTTATATTATGGGCCCCTAGTTCCTATTCACTTTCTCCTTACCACTCATAATTTTATATACCTCTATCATATCCCCCCTTAGTCTCCTCTTTTCCAAGCTAAAAAGTCCTAGCCTCTTTAATCTCTCCTCATATGGGACCCGTTCCAAACCCCTAATCATTTTAGTTGCCCTTCTCTGAACCTTTTCTAATGCCAATATATCCTTTTTGAGATGAGGAGACCACATTTGTACACAGTATTCAAGATGTGAGCGCACCATGGATTTGTATAAGGGCAGTAAGATATTCTCCATCTTATTCTCTATCCCTTTTAAAATTATTCCTAACATCCTGTTTGCTTTTTTGACTGCCGCTGCACACTGCATGGACGTCTTTAGAGAACTATCCACGATGACCCCAAGATCTTTTTCCAGATTAGTTGTAGCTAAATTAGCGCCAATCATATTGTATATATAGTTGGGGTTATTTTTTCCAATGTGCATTACTTTACATTTATCCACATTAAATTTCATTTGCCATTTTGTTGCCCAATCATTTAGTTTTGTGAGATCTTTTTGAAGTTCTTCACAGTCTGCTTGGGTCTTAACTATTTTGAGATGTTTAGTATCATCTGCAAACTTTGACATCTCACTGTTTACCCCTTCCTCCAAATCATTTATGAATAAGTTGAAAAGGATTGGTCCTAGGATTGACCCTTGGGGAACACCACTAGTTACCCCTCTCCATTCAGAAAAATTACCATTTATTCCTACTCTTTGTTCTCTGTCTTTTAACCAGTTCTCAATCCATGAAAGGATCTTCCCTCTTATCCCATGGCAACTTAATTTACGTAAGAGCCTTTGGTGAGGGACCTTGTCAAAGGCTTTCTGGAAATCTAAATACACAACGTCCACTGGATCCCCCTTGTCCACATGTTTGTTGACCCCTTCAGAGAACTCTAATAGATTAGTAAGACATGATTTCCCTTTACAGAAACCATGTTGACTTTTGCCCAACAATATATGTTCTTCTATGTGCCTGACAATTTTATTCTTTACTATTGTTTCAACTTATTTGCCCGGTACAGACGTTAGACTTACCAGTCTGTAATTGCCGGGATCACCTCTCGAGCCCTTTTAAAATATTGGCGTTACATTAGCTATCTTCCAGTCATTAGGCACAGAAGCCGATTTAAAGGACAGGTTACAAACCCCAGTTAATAGTTTAGCTATTTCACATTTGAGTTCTTTTAGAACTCTTGGGTGAATGCCGTCTGGTCCCGGTGACTTGTTACAGTTAAGTTTATCAATTCGTTCCAAAACCTCCTCTCATGACACTTCAGTCTGTGACAATTCCTCAGATTTGTCACCTACAAAAGAAGTTTTTGTTGTTGAAGAATTGCTACTTTTAAGTCTGTTACTGAGTGACTAGAAAGATTGAAGTGTTCTCCTCCTGGTTTTTGAATGTTATGATTCCTGATGTCAGATTTGTGTCCATTTATTCTTTTGTGTAGAGACTGTCCAGTTTGGCAATGTACATGGCAGAGGGGCATTGCTGGCACATGATGGCATATATCACATTGCTAAATGTGCAGGTGAACGAGCCCCTGATGGTGTGGCTGATGTGATTAGGTCCTATGATGGTGTCACTTGAATGGACATGTGGACAGAGTTGGCACCGGGCTTTATTGCAAAGGTAGGTTCCTGGGTTAGTGTTTTTGTTGTGTGGTTGCTGGTGAGTATTTGCTTCAGGTTTGGGGGCTGTCGGTGGGGACTGGTGTGTCACTGAAGATCTGTGAGAGTGAGGAATCGTCCTTCAGGGTAGGGTGTAGATCTTTGATGATGCGCTGGAGAGGTTTTAGTTGGGAGCTGAAGGTGACGGCTAGTGGTGTTCTGTTACTTTCTTTGTTGGGCCTGTCCTGTAGTACGTGATTCTGGGTAGCCTTCTGGCTCTGCCAAAGATCTATTTTTAAATCTCGGAATTGTGTTTTGGTTTTTAGACTCAAAGCTCCAAAGCAGCATATTATAGACACTGCCAAGATTGTGTTTGTAAACATCAAAGCCACTCCCTCCTCACAACTATAAAAAAGAAAGAATGAGGAAACCCTCTATTGACAGAAGAATGAACTTTATGTGTTTCCTCTTTCTTATAATTCCGAGATTTAAAAATAGATTTTTGGGCAAAATCCTGAGTGGTGCATAGAGCCCAGGCAACAGCAAAATGCAGGGATCTATGATGCCGAGTAGCTGAGCTTGGGTTCTGTAGGAGTTTAGGGGGAAAATCCTACCTCTTAGGCTGTGGAATGCTCCATGGATGCTCTGCTAGCTCAAAGGCTGAAATAGGGCTCTGCAACCCTAATGTACTTTCCCACATGTGGAGAAGGGCCAAGGCATTGAGGCAAGGGTGACCAGATGTCCCGATTTTTATGGGGACAGACCCCATTTTTGGGTCTTTTTCTTATATAGGCTCCTATTACCCACCCTCACCCAGGGCCGGCGAGAGGGGGGTACAACGGGTAGAGCTGTACCGGGCCCTGGACTTAAGGGGGGCCCCTTTAAGTCCGGGGCCCATAATCCCCCCCTTGTCGCCGGGCCTGTCTCCACGGGCTGGGCGCGGGCAGCGCTCGTGCTGGGATGGTTTATTGCCACCGCCTGCGGCTGAGGTTAGGGGCGTGGGGGGGGAGCCAGGAGCAGCTGCCTTGCCGGCCGGGGTGCAGCAGGGCGGCCCTAGCGTGTCCTGGGGTAGCCCTGGCGGGAGACTGGCCCCACACCCGCCCCTCCTGCAGCAGGCGGGGCGGCCGGCCGCTGGCAGGAGCCTCCCGGGAAGTGTGGGGCGCTGCCTGCCCAGCTGCTGCTGCGGGGCGGACACGTGGTGAGCGGCCGGTCTGCTGGGGGGGGGGCCCGCGACGGGGCCGGATGGGCCGTGGGGAAGCTGCCCCCGGGGCGGCCCCCCACCCTGGGTCCGCTATCAGAGTAGGGGGCCCCCAACGATCAGAGTAGGGGGCCCCCAAATGATCAGAGTAGGGGGCCCCAAAATTTCTGTCGCCGGCCCTGCCCTCACCCCCTGACCCAATTTTTTCACACTTTGCTGTCCGGTCACCCTAATTGAGGCAATGGCAGATCCTCTAGTCCAGTGGTCTCCAACCTTTTTACGCACAAGATCACTTTTAAAATTTAAGATCAACCCAGGATCTACCCTGCCCCTTCCCCAAGGCCCTGCCCTGCTTGCTCCATTTCCCCCTCCCTCTGTCACTTGCTCTCCCCCACCCTCACTCAGTTTCACCAGGCTGGGCAGGGGGTTGTGGTGCGGGAGGAAGTGCAAACTCTGGGCTAAGGCTGAGAGGTTCAGAGTGTGGGAGGGGGCTCCGGGCTGATCCTGGGATGGGGGTTGAGGTTCAGGATTGAGCGGTGCAAGCTCTGGGATGGAGTTTGGGTGCAGGGGTCATATGGTCACAGTGCACCTAATCTCATAGTATCCATTGGATGTTGCACGAGTTATGTCTTCACTAGCCGCCGAATCGGCGGGTAGCCATCGATCTTCTGGCGATCGATTTCTCGCATCTTATGAAGACGCGAGAAATCGATCGCTCGTGGCGCCCCCGTCGACTCCAGAACTCCAGCTTGCCGGGAGGCGCAAGCTGGAGTCGATGGGGGAGCGCACTGCCGACCGCCGCCGCCATGAGGACGAGTGGTAAGTCGGCTGCAGATACGCAAACTTCAGCTACGTGAATCTGCAGTCAATTTCCCCCCCCCTCCCCCCCCGTAGTGGAGACCAGCCCTTACTTTTTATTATTGCCATTTGTGGTTTATAGATCCAAAATCCTTCAGGGGTTGTCACAAAGCAGTGTAACATTCTCAGCTGTGAATGTTGAGCCTGGGGAAGAGAGTTGGGGTACAGAAATGTGGAGTGCAAGCTCTGGGAGGGAGTTGGTACATGAGGGGGCTCCAGGATGGGACAGGGGGCTGGGGTGCAGGAGGGATGGCGCTTGGGGCGGGGGCAGCACGCAGAGACCTCTCTCGCAGGGGCCGCAGAAACTTGCCAGCTGGTCCTGAGAGTACCGTGGGGCCACGGCAGGCAGACAGCCTGCCTGAGCCCCGCTGCATCGCCAGTCTTGTAGCCGCCCGGAGATCGCAATCGACTGGCAGAGGCTCCAGATTCAGCCAGTCAGTCATGATCAATGGATTGGTGACCATTGTTCTAGCCCTTTCTACCCCCTATGCATTGTCACAGTGACAGTCACATTCGGCAATAATACCATTAACCCCTCTCCCTTTTCCTTAATTCCCTATATACTGGAACTGGACCTTTACCAGTACCAAAAGGATCCTGGACCAACTTTATGCATCTGAAAATATTAGGTGGAATCCTGGTCCCATTGAAGTCAATGGGAGTTTTGCAACTGAATTAAATGGACCAGAATTCTACCTGCCCATAGTATGAAAAAGAGTGTGAGTCTGATTCAAAGCCCTTTCAAGTAAATAAGAGTCTTTCTGTTGGCTTCAATGGTCTTTGGAGCAGGCCTTATATCAATAATTCCTCCTCTATAATGTACAGAGGGCATAATGTTATTGACTTCTAAATGTAACAATCCTTTGGTAACATTAAACCCCACCAGGGACCAGTATTTCACCTAATAATGTAAAGTCTATTTCTGAGTTTTAAAGTTCATGCTAACAAGCAGTAAGTGTTTTATCACAATAACCAGAAATGGGCCAGGTTGCAGGTGATAGAAATTGATAGAACTCTGAAAGGGTAATTATTACATGAGTTAACCAACTGGAACAGGAGTTCTCAACCTGGGCCTCATGGTTCTGAGCAGGTATAATGGGGCGGCATGTTCCAGCTGTGGGGTAAGGGTAGAGGGGCGTCTTGGTATGGAAAAAGGAGGTCCTAGTAGGGAAAGGGCTGAGAATCACTGGAATAGAACAACATGGAAAATTAGTTTGGACCTATAGCCAAACCGTGGCAGAAAGGCATGGTTTTAACTTTGGATCGGGATCCCAATGAGGGAAATAACCAGACTATTGGAGGTGCTGGAGGGCTTGTTTCTACATGCAAAGTAAAGCGACATACGAGTGTGCATGCAGTGGTTTTTTGCTAAATGTGGCACATAGAAGGAAGGAAGTGTTTCTCTCCCTCCCTCCCCCCCCCAAAAACCTTTCTTCTTGTGGTGTTTGTGTTTGGCAATCTATACAAAAGTATAGATTTATTAAAATACAAACATCTGGTATGGGATCAATATTAAGATATGGAAGGAGGAGGGAATCTGAAGACTAGTTCTTTTCATCTAGAAGGAATACAACTGATCTGTTTGTTCTGACATTGAATAGGGTTTTCAGACTCAGATAACTCTCAGTTCCTGCCCTGCCTTGGTAGCCTCCGCTCTGTCTAAACAGGAAATGAGAACTAGTGTCTGTGGAGATGCCCCCAAGGCCTCTGAGTTTAAACAGGCAGCTTTGCGGTGTCTTCATCCATACGTGAAATATGCAACACAATGTATCCTGAAGCTTTTGATGACTAACTGTAGTTAGCTGGGTCTGATTACATAGTCTGGTAGGTTGTAATAAAATGGATGCTTAAGCAGCATTAGGGAAGTCCTCATCTGAGACCTGATCTGAAGCTCATTGAAGTCAATGGGAGTCTTGTCCTGTGGATCAGGCTTCTAATGAAAACTGTAACAGGCATAGGTACCGACTTCCCCTCTTTCCCCTGGGTGCTCAGCCCCATCTCTGCTCCCACTCCACCCCTTCCATGAGGTCCCGCCCCATCCCACCTCCATTCTCCAAATTCCTGCCTCTTCCCGCCCCTCCCCAGCTTTACTAGTACTTCACCACCACAACCTCCTTTAAGCAATGAAAACCAGCTACATGTTCAATAATACTATACTAAGGTAAATATAGACTCAGATATGTCCAGCACCAAAACTGTGCTGGTGCCTGTCTATATTAAAGGATTAGAGCAGTAAAACAAAGCAGGAATTACCATACTGGGTCATAGCAGGGGTCCATCTAATTCACTGCCTTGTTCCAACAAGGGCCAGTATCCAGTTTCGTAGAGGAAGGTGCGGGACACTCTGCCTATATGGAAATATTTTCTTAACCCGTCTGAGGTAGCAGTACAGAGAACAAAGGGCGATCACTGCTGATTGATCACCTGTCCAATGAAACCTTCACAGGTAACGAGAGGGGTGTTGCGTCACATAAGAGCGGGGAATAGACACCACATTGACATGTGCAGCTGTCCGTTCATCTATGAAATGGTTCCTTTGCCACTTCCAAAAGAGAACTGATCCACTGGGCCCCTCTGGTGTCAATTTCCAGAATTGCAGCTTCATATCTATAACTACATTTGGACAGGAGAGAGGCTCCACAAATAGTCTTTGCTGAGTCAAACACCAAAAGATGGAGTACTGAAAAATCTCAACTTTAATGAAGCCCAAACATATTTTAAAGTTAATGCTCATAAGAGACTCTGGCTTCAATCAGGAGCAGATACTCCACCACCTCCAGTTCCTTTATAGTCCTGTTATCACATCACCTAGATGTGTGTGTAGAATTTCAGTCTTAATCTCATTACATTTTGGAGCGGCAAGTATGAAATAGTTGACTAAGCATGAGCCAGGAGCTCCTCAGTCCTAATTCTAGCTTTCCCACCTGTTTGACACTAGTTCACACTCCTGTAGCTATACAGTCTACAGGAGGTGGGGGTAATAGGAGCATATCTAAGAAAAAGATTAAAAAATCAGGACTGTTTCTATAAAATCGGAACATCTGTAAATATTTATAAGGGCAAAGATACTGATTTTTTTTTTAACAGGAGGGATTATAGAGCCATGAAGAAAGGATGGTATGAATGTTGTTACTACTACTTGCAAGTAGTAACTACTGTACTGTACTGTAAGTAAAACTACTTACAAGTTACTACTACTTGCATTAAGAACTTGCCTACTATCCGGGTACATATGTGGTCCTCATTACCACCGTACACAAGCACCTTCCTTTACTTAAAATGTCAGTGTTTCTCTCTCCCTTCCCCGCCACCAAGAGGCGGGATTGGGAAGGGGGTGGTCTTTTATTTGAAAGAGAGCAGGGGCGAAGAGATTGGCTTTACATGTGGCTCTGAATCCATTCTAATTCTTGTGACAACGAGTTCCATAACGGATAGGGACCTCCATCTACTCTTACTTTATGAATAATCATCCTCTATAGCATGCTTCTTCAAAGCCTAGAGTACTCTTTCAAAGCCTATAATTTTTGAAAAAAACATCCAAGTAGAAAAGGTCAGTCAATTAACAGGCAAACTCAACAGATATAAAGTGACTATTTTTTTATTCCAGTAGAACTAAAGGTCTTTTTTAAAAGCCATTTATTTTTTTTCTTCTAGTGAGTTAAGAGGTACCCTTACAACAAGCATCTTTCTGCTCTAGCACCTGGTCACTTTCATAAACAAGGCATGTCCGGTATCCAGAAAATAAGGACATCTTCTCTGATTTCTGCTCGTTGGGTTCTTGTGAAGCTAAGATGGCTGCCATCCTTCAGTTATCACAGTACTGTACCTTTAGAATAGACAGCATCAGCACTGTGATAACTGAGCCAGGGCAGCCTGTCAGTCATTATGTCTGTTACTATCATATAGAGAATAGTGGTTACTTTATTGTGTGCTTACATAGTGTTTCCTCTTGTGCATGTCTCAAAAATAAAGATCACATCAAATACTGATGTTCAGCTCCTCGAAGACACGGATGATGGATTTAATGCATGTTTAATAAATTGTTCTGAAACGGCAGTTAATTTATCCACTCTTTGAAAAATTACCTGGTTAACTGGTATCAGTGCAGTTAAATTCAATGCAGCTTTAAAATATTTTTCAGAGCTGTACAATCTTTTACCAATAATAGTCTTAAAAATCCAAATCTATGGACACTGTATTTCACGGGGGGTGGGGTGGGGTGGGGTGGGGTGGGGGAGAATAATTTACTCATTCCATGGAGATAATCACTGTTGGAATGAGGGTATTTTCCCACCTCATTACGTTTTTTATTTTTTTGTTTCAATCAGCATTTGAAGTAGAGTGCTGTTCCCATACATAAACTACAAAGGCAAGATCCTCAACTGGTATAATTGGCATGGTTTCACTTAAGATGAAGGTGCACAAATTTACACTGGTGAGGAATCTGGACCCATAATCTAATAGTTTAATTATGTGGATATAATATCTTTTAAGTTTCAAAGTATTATGTTCCACATGGCAAATGCTAGGACCTTGGCAAAAAAGAAAAGCAAAGAAAAAAATGACAGGGTTTCTGTCTTGTGGGATTCACAATACCATCTCAGGCCTCTGCAAACACTTGCAGATGTGCTAAAGTTCCAACAGGTGTGTCTGCAGCACTTGGAATCCTCTTCCCATTGAAGTTTTGCCATTGATTTCAGTGGGAGCAGGATCAAATCTGAAAGAGTAACAAGCACTGGATGTGGAAACAAGCCTGGGGTTTGAAGAAAGCGTTGCTTTCTAATGGGCTTGTTTTTTCAGGCTGTGTGATGGTTGATTTGGGCCATACACTGAGGTCTAAATGAAAACTGCTGAAATCAAGAATTACATTGCAAACAATGACAGAAGTTTATCAAAATATTTTCTCTGGTTTATGTTTGAAGTACTGCTTAAAAATTTATGGTAGTTTTTCTCTTTGATTAATGGCATCTAATCTAGTGGATCAGTTCTGTCATGATCAGCATGGTAAAATAAATGTTTCATCAGGTTAAGAGTGATAAATACTGTAGATTTTACATTTCACATAATATTCCATTTCAGAATTTGATGGACTTAATTGGTGTAAGTGGGACTTAAATATTTCTAATACGGTAGAGCAAGAACTTTATGGATAACATAATAAGTGACCAACTAAAGTGCCACAATATATTTCCTTAAGTTAAATAAAACTCTTAAAATTCAGAAATGCTTAACATTCAGTTGGGCCCAAGTACTACTAAAATGGTTTCTTACATATTTTTAACACAAGAGGGCAATAGAGACAAATGTGAAACAACTTACTGAAAAAAATATTTGTGCATTTTAAAAACAAATTACAAACATACGTTACATAAACAAGGGACCAGTCAATATGTTATACAATATTGTTCCAGGATGCAACTATGAATGGGCAAATATGTACAAAAATGTTAGGATATATGTTTGCCATCAACTACAAATGTATCAGCATCCTTAGGATAATCTGCCATTTTCTGAAAATAGTAACCGTAAAGTAACCTAGGGACACATTTATTAAGGATTTATATATGAAATAAGTGTTTCCTGGCTTTCAAAAATGTAAAAATAAGAACAATATTAAGGTACAAAAATGTCATTAGAACATTCTATTAGGATCACAAGGGCTGGACATTTTGGATGTATTTACATTTTGCTGATAAGGTGATATATCTACTCTGCCGCCTTCTTTTAACACTCACCTTCTTTTTCTAGGATAAAAAGAGTGCTTTCCTCAGTGGTCAGGTAACATGGGTCCCAATTCTGAAAATGTACAGAAGTAGTCCTTGTGATCTCAATGTGGTACCCGTAAATTACTCAAGTGCATTTTTTGGTGTGTATTTTTGTTCAGCTTCTAAGGCATTGCAAATACTTTAACTTGATTTTAATTTTTCAATTCCATGTTCTATTTTTTTGCTGTCAGACTTTGCTTTTGAAAAAAATTCTATTCACATTGTTTTTATTTTTACTCGTTTTCCCATCCCCCCTCCATTTCCACTACTCTTTTCTTTTGGAGTTGGTAACTTACCATGTTTCTTGAGCATTTTGAAATAAACACTTCTTTTGATTAGAGTTTAAAAACTAAATTGGCTATTTACCCTCTTCCCCACACACACAAATGCAACTTTTCTTTCTTTTCTCCTAGCATGTAGCTTAGATTATAGGTCTGTTTGTTATAGGCCAACTCTGATGCTGAATATGAAAAGGTGTGTCTTATCCAAAGCTAGGAAAAATGGGGAAGAATCCACCTTATTACAAATAGTTTACTTTCTGTATGATCTTAAGAGCAGAAAACTGCAGTTGCAGGGAAATAATGGATCTTTTGGCTACTGGGTAAGTGACTTTACTCCTTAAGAAAGTTACTGGAATTTTAATATGGCAGGAGGTCCTGCCTACTATGCAATATACAGCACCTAGAAGTGAAAGACTCTAGTGTCCCAAGACAATTATTAAAGCAATATTTTCTAGTTTTAAATTCTTCTTTATTCATTTTTTAAAGATTTGCTTCTTCACTTGTAAGTGAGGTAGGAGACAGGTACGTTCAACAATATGAGACTTTCCCATCAAAGAAACTTCAGTAATGGGAATTGTTCATAAAATCGTCTCCATTTTTAATCTACGTTCTGCTTGATTCCTTCCGCTAATACTTACCGTTTGCTCTTTTCGACTCGTTTCCCCTCTTAAACCTCTATTAGCGGTTGAGTTAACAGTCTGATAGATGAATTCTAACTGCTGCTGTTGGTGCACAAAATGAATAATTAAATAAATAAATCTTTTAAAACATTATTAATCATTCATCAGCTATGGTCTGTGGGCAAGGATTCCGTCACTTTTCTGGAAACAAGAGTTCCTAGAGGCCCCTTCCTGAAAAATACACAAAAATATTCAAACAAATGTAACACCAGCAACCTGAGTGGGTCCCCCAGCAGTCTCCTTCGTAGAATAGCAGGGGTGGAAGGGACCTCGGCAGATTATGTAGTCGAACCCCCTGCTTAAAGCAGGACCAATCCCCAATTAAATCCAACAGATTTTTGCCCCATATCGTTAAATGGCCGCCTCAGGGATTGATCTCAAAACCCTGAGTTTAGCAGGCTAATGCTCAAACCACTGAGCACACACATTATTAGAGCACAGCTCTAGATAGACCAACCTCTCCCATGTACAGGGAGCTCAATATAGTGTGGGGGGGGGAGGGGGAAGGAAGGATGCTCTTTGTTTTCAGCTCACGCTGTACTGAAAACATCTGCTGGCTGGCATGGCAGGACCCAGGGCCATGGACTTGGCCCTTGTCACTTATTAGCCAACAGGGAGAAAATGTCCCTCTGCTTTGTTAAAGAATAACTTACTAGGGCAGGAAACAAGTTGGTGATCTGGCCCTGGACCCTCCCCACTGTCCAGCTGAACTTACCCTGCCAAGTTTATGTGGCTGTCTGGGAGGGGAGAGGGCACCGCCCTCCCGCAGCCGTGGCTTGGGACCCAGCTCCTAGGGGCTGCTGAGGGGCAGCTCTTGAGGCGGTGGTCGGGGGAGCAGGGGGAGCGAATCTGAACCTGACAAGCGCACGTACCAGGCAGCTTGAGGGAGGCTCCAGCCCCGTCTTGGCTCCTCCTTCCCGTTGGGCAGCTCACCCCCCGCGAGCCGTGGAGACTCCTCCATCTTCCTCCTCCTCCCAGGCTCCTCCCGCTGGATGCTTCATGTAAACAAGGTCCGGGCTCTATTTACAATCGCCTGGCGGACAGGACCCAGTGCCAGGCTCCTGGAGGAAAATAACAGTGCGCAACGTTAGAAACCGCGCCGGGCCGGGGGCTGGGAGCCCCACGGGGCTTGAACCCCCTGCTCCCCAGCCGCCCGCGGAGGCAATCGGACAGCGGTGCCTCGGTTCCCCCCCTTCCCTCCAGAACCGTCCCCACCGAAATCAGCCCCCTCCCTCCCCCCCGGGTCCGCGGGGCGGCTGGCACGTGCGAGGCACAGCTGGGGATACCGCGCATCCAGCTGTGGGGAGCAGCACCACGCGTGCGAGGCAAAACAAGCCTCGCTCGGGGCAAGCTGCCTGCGGTCCGGGGAAGGCGGCGTGGAGAAAACACCCCATGCCCCAGCCCAACTCCTCCTTCTCTCCCCCCGCCAGGTAACCCCCGCCCCACACCACCCCGCCCGCAAAATATAGGTCCCCTCCCCCCCCCCCCAAACATAAACAAACCTCTGGCTTTCGTTTCCAGCGCTGCCTAAAGGTGAACGGTGACAGGACAGCGCAGGACGTGATTGCAACGCCCTGCAACACGCTCCCCACCCCCCTCGCTGAGCTGCAAAAGGCTGCGCTGCTCCCGGTCCCAGCCCGGGCGCCCCCTCGCCCCTGCCCTCTGCTCACCCACCTTTGCGGCCGGGGCTCCTTTCCCCGCTTCCCTTTGTTCTTAGCGAGCTTTGCATGAAGATTATCTAATGACGCAGCATAGACTCGCCACAACGTGACTGTCGCCATTTTTCTGTTTTTATTATATCGCTCTGCCATGTGATTAAAAAAAAAACAAACTTCCGGGTCTCATGACCAGAAAAGAGCAAAACAAAAACGGAGACAAGCCACAACTTCACACACACACACACACGCAGGCAGGCAGGCAAGTGTCTCGACTCTCGTTGTGTGCAGCGATGCGTCCCAATTGTCAGAATAACAAGCAACCAGAGGGCACCGCTTCTTGCATTGTGGGATTTAACCATCTGGGAGAGAAAGTCCCCCCTCATCCACATTCTGCCCCAAATTTACAAGCAGGGGCTCAGACGCAGTTAAGATGAGCCCAGACCCTGCTCTGCTTGATCAAATGCCTCCAATTTCCAGCCGCTTTCTGTCGAGCTAGACGGACGGGGAGCTCTCTTCACACGCCATAATAATAAAAAAGTTAGCGATATAAAAGCATGTTAAAATATCCTTAAGATGACTTGTTTGCTCCATGTTGATATCAAAGATTTGGACTCCTGAAACTGAAATCTGTTTTCTCACTGAATTGTTTCTCTTCACACAAATACACACACTGGTTTGTTATGTTGGGTTATTCATAAGTTACTGGCAGAAGTTGCTATGGCAGGAAAAAAGATTAAAGCATTTTTAAAAATAGTTTCACATGTGAAGCATTATACAGACTGCAAATGGCTGTAAGAACAAAATCGGGGGATCTACCAGCCAGCCATGACAGTATCCTAAGGGACATTTCCAAAATAAAAACAATGGGCAACAAAACAATTTTTTGTCTGAAAAATTTTCCATTGAAATCAACCACATTACTAAAAAAAAAAAAAAAAAACCTGTTAGGTCTTTTACTAACACCACCTTGGATTAGTAAAACCAGGATTTATAAGAGTGGGGAGGAGCAGGGCCAGCCCTAGACCAAATAGCACTCCCACCCCCCCATTTGTTAAACATTTGAATACTTCCTTTTTATTGAATTTGTAGCTCATTTCACAACTTTGATGCATGATCTGGATGCATGATTTATCCTCATATAAGACGATACATTTGCACGCTAGGGTCTGTAAATCTGTATTTATTCATGCCATATATAAGCAAATAAAATCATTTCCTCTAAGCATATAGAAACTTTTTAATTTTAAGAATAACTGAAATGTTATAACATCAAGAAATTGAACTGTGCACCAACATTGGGTGGACCAATATTAAATAATGTTACAGCAAGTGACAAACTTAGAATGTTAATCTTATGTCCTTTAGTTCAAAAGGTCACTTTTCTTGCCTTTGCCTTCAGTATCAGAGAGATCCAAAGACTGGCC
Source organism: Sternotherus odoratus (assembly GCA_032164245.1). Lineage (NCBI taxonomy): Eukaryota > Metazoa > Chordata > Testudines > Kinosternidae > Sternotherus > Sternotherus odoratus. The sequence continues at coordinate 76,719,440 of JAVMKO010000008.1, read as the reverse complement.
AATGCCATTTTCAAGCAATAAAATAGCAAGCCAAATGCTAGTCTCTTGTTGGCCATCGTCGATCAAAGATATGTTTTAATGAGCCTGAGCTTCAAACAACTGCGCTACCACTCACGACTGTGACTGGCAGCATGAGCGGACTCTTCAAAGCTTTCCAGAAATTAGGAAAAGTGTAATTCAGCTCTGCATCATGAATTAATTGGAAAACTTGGAGTGGAAAGTGCTTCCCGTGTTGCAAAATGTGACAGATGTTGTCCATTTTGACATTTTGACTTTATCATTGAAGTCTGAACATTCCCCTTGTGTCAGCATCAGGTGAAGGTCTGTATAATTGTTCAAGAGTGTTTTCCTGTCAGCCGGCAGCTTACTAAGGTCATACAAAACCCTCTAGGTCTTTTTGTGGTGCTTCATCTGTCCGAATATTTCTTCAGTGGAAACTTGATCAGTGTCAACCAGTAAGCAAAAAAACTCCCCTTGAATTTTTCTTCCCATCAGCTCATCTCTGCCCTCGTAACCAAACTGTCGCTTCTTCCAACAAATACAAGTTTCCTTGAAGACAGGCTCAACACCTAAGTTTTCCTCCATTTCTTTGACAGCAGTGATGCATCTTCAAATCCATTGTCTCTGTAGGCCACAATGAAATCAACCAGCTTCTCATCAAAGTAGTAGCGGCTGCAATGTCCATTGCCTGAGTTTGTAATGCCGTGCTTACAATATTTATGTGGAACAGGATATCATGCCAAACCACAACTGAGACCAGAAAGTTGAAGTCCATGATCTGGTTTGACAGGCTTCGCAGTTGGATTCTGGCCTCAGCTTTACTCGACTGCGCCAGTTCCACCAGGGTGTCATAAACCTCAGTCACTTGGTACCTCACAAGCCTTATGCTGTCAATGCGGCTCTCTCAGAGAGTGTCCCTTAATGGCTTCATGGTCAGATTTGTTACATTGTCTGTGAGGATCTTCCATGTTCCCCCTGATAGGTGATACTGAAAACAGGACATACATCCTTTGTAGTACTCCAAAGAGAGACACTGACTCTAAAGAAGACGACACGCCACCTGACACAACCACGTTGAGAGAATGACAGTCACAAGGCACGAAGAAAACTTTTGTATTCAGATCAAGGATCCTTGCCTGGATGCTATTGTTTCTTCTCTTCATGTTCGCACCATTGTCATAGCCTTGGCCCTGGCAGTCCTGAAGTTTTATTTTATTCTCATTCAAAACATTAATAAACAGCTCTGTTAGGCCTTTTACAGGAAAGTTACCCACAGATCGGAAACAGATAAAGTGTTCCTTTTCCTGGGTTCAGCCATCCTCGTCGTCAACAAATCTTACTGTAAATGACATCTTTTCACTGTGACTTACCTCAGGAATGCAGTCCATTATTATGGCGTAGTTTGCTTTGCTTTGCCGAGCCACGTCAATGTTATCAAGCACCTTCCTTGACATAAGGTCAATCAATTTGTTTTGAATTGTTCTGCTGCAGTAATGGTCCATATAGCTTCTTTACAAACTACTCAACATAGATGCTCACGCGTTACATTGTCGAATTTCTCAAGGAACTCTACCAAACTGAGGAAATGACTGTTATGTTCAGTGAACAACGTATCCAACAAACCCCGGAAAGCAAAATTATTCTTTGCAAGGAAGGGGTGATTGAGATAAGACGGTCGAGCACAATCCTCCAATGCTGGTTTTCTGCGTCTATGCATTTATTCAGCTTGAGCCTGGACTTGACCTCCATCCATTTAGAGTAGGACATAAAATGGCCAGGAGACTTTTTATGTTGCTTCAGAGCATCAGCTAAGTTATGGCAGTAATTGTACTTGGAAAGTGCAAGCAGCAATTTGGCACTCTTGTGAAATATTTTCCAACAAAAACAGAATGCTGTCAGTTGATTTTGAGTAAACTAGCCAATGCTGATTTAGTTTCTCAGCATTGTTGCATTCTCTTTTGCAGTGTGATCTTGAGAAGTGTCACTTCTGCTCATTTATGGGAAAAATCATATCTTTGATTTTGCCTGGACCATTCAAAATTGTACAATCAATATTGGCAGAGTTTAGGATCGCTGGCGATAAAGTGGGATCTGATGTATAGATCTGTGGTGTGCAATTTTTGTCACTCTTTTTTCTGTCATCATGCAAAACTGATTCTTCATCTTTTGTCTCCTTTTCATGTAAACCAGATTTTTTTTGTCATTGCTCTCCTTTTCACATGAGCCACATTCTTCTCTATTATCACTTGCCTTTTACACCACCAAGAAAACTGGATGATTCTCTATGGTGATTATTTCTTATCTTCCATTCCTTATCTTCAGGTAAATCTGCTAATCCTTAGTAATAGGACTTCCATCATTTATGCTTTGCTCCTCTATTTCTGCACTGGGATGATTGCTACTGACCTAAAGCCCAGTCTGTGCTGTTCTGTTTCAGATATTTCCCCATCAAATGAGCCCTTTGCTGCAAACTAGATTGCAACTGAGCTTTTTCCGTCCTATACTGGGCTACTGAAGGCTTTTTCAGGGGCATCTTTTATTTTCTGTGGGGGAAAACAGACAATATTAGGGAAAGCAAAAGTTTAAGTTCCTCAGTCTTAGAAAGTCATCAAACATTACATTTTAAGCATTGCAAAAGAAATAACAATCTTTATTTTATATTGTTGCGTAGATGGGCATTCAGTAGATATCTCTGGCATCTCATTAAGAATGTCTTTATTAGTTGCTACTTACACTCTTCAAGTCTTAAAACAAAAATACACTTTCACAGTTACACAGTAAAACAAGGTTCACAATACAGAGGCTCCCCGACTTATGGAAATCTGAGTTATGCAAATCCACACTTACAGAAAAAGCTCCATAAGCTAAAAAGACTCTTTTTTTTTCATGTCATAGTCGGAGATATGTTTCCAGCTTACACAAAATTCGACTTACGCAGGGTAGTCCAGAACAGAACGTAAATCAGGGAGTGTCTGTTCCGCAGCTGTGCTCTCACTTCTTCTGATATCTCACTGGCGATGTCCCGCCCCTTGCATACCTATGAGGGCATGGCTGACAATATTCTAAGAGGTTCAAGGAAAATGTAGTTCACTGAAAGTCTGGAAGGTTCTATGAGATTCTGCAAAGGTCCAGAACATTCTAGGAGTTAGTGCAAAATGAATCCACATATGGAATACCTGAAACATTTTTACTTCAAACATTCTATTAACCAAAAACAAAAAATAAAACACCACTCCAAGGCTGGCACCCTGGGTGGTCGCCTGCCCCTTGATCCAACCCTGCGGAGGAGGCTGGGAGAACATAGTTCCCCCTTTTCTGCTAAAAGCCAAGAGCCCCTCCCTTCTTTCTTTTTGGTCAGTGAGAGATCTCTCCTCCCCTTTCAGTTTACTTTAAGCACTGATTTAAAACTGAAAACACTAACTATCTGATTGACTTTTCACCATTTATGCTATTTATTAGCTTGGATAGACACCTTTTTGGCTCTGATGTACAAGTACAATGCTCTTTGAGTTTCCATCCATTGAATGAAAGGTTAAACTTTAAAAAAAACTGTTTTGCAGTTATTAATTTGCTAAACATCATGAAATATTAAATTCCTCATTGGGGGATTTCCAAAACTTTAGGCAAAATCTTATAATTGTGACAAAAATGATTTGATTAAGTCAGTTAACATTTGAAACTTACCCTACAACAGCAGGTGTTAATTCACGACAGCAGTCAATGGAGGAAAGCATATACCAGCATTCAGAGTGGCAAGGGGATTGAACTAGCTATTTAAAACCTTCATGGCAAAGTCATGTTTCCGATTCCATGGAAACCTTTTCATCCCAACATAATAGAGATCTAAGTGATGAGGGAATATAAAGCTGTTGACCATGGGCATGTCTGCATTCCTGTCTCACTTCATTAAAGGACCTGCTATCATCAAAATGTTCATGACACCATTTGAAAATCTGGTAGTTTCTCCAGTACATGCTGTATTAATTGTTCTTAGGGACAGCCAGTTTTATAAGACAAATAAACAAAGAAAACACCCTAGATTCCATCTGTGCTGTTCAACCAAAATTATTATTAGATACTGTGTATCAGCAAAAATAGGGCCTGCAGGAAATGTTTTATCATAACATACATACATAATCATTTCACAACACCATGCTACCTGGAATCTACCTTTCCCTCTCTGGAAGGCATGAGTTCAGGGCTCATGTGTGGTCAAAGAGAATTTTGGGCAAGGCAGAATTCTATGCTCACATCAGGAATACTAAGGAGATAGGAATGAACATTTTCCTATGTATAACTATGATGACACCCCTTACTTAAACTTCCTTGCAGCCTGCTTGAGTTACCCCCTAAATCCAGCCTTGCTTTGGTTGGCTGTCTCTGGGTGTAAAGGAAGAGATGCTTCTTGTTTTCTTTAGTAAAGGAGGAAAGCAATGCAGTGCACTCTCTTGATAAAAGCCAAGCATTTTTATTCCTGTGCACGCTGAGAACTGACAACAGAATTAAATAGAGCTGAAGCCAGAATGCAGGAGCTCTGTACTATTGTGATTCCTTGTGTGATGAACTCTGTATATACTTTATTGCTTTGGACTCTAGTCACAAGTGACTGAAAAAAGCAAATGAGACTCCTTTCCAAGGAGTAGACACCAGCTAAGGACAATTAATCCTTTACTGCTTCTGATTCATTTAGTCTGGACTCTTGGCTTGTCCCACAGACCAGAACATCTCCCATTCCTAACCTTTGCCATGAAATCTCACACTGAACCTTGTCAATTATGGTTGAATAGCTTTTATTATTCCCCATCTTGTTAGCATTCAGTGCTGTTGTGCTTTCTATATCTCTCTTCTCCTCTCTACTGCTAGGTGACCTTTTAAATAAAGAGACCACACAGGTCAAGGATTCAGCAGTTTGTAGATTTCAATACTTTCTGCTCTATTTGCCCCTGGAGACGGGCACTTGGTGGGTAGATGGGAGCTTTAGGTTGGGTATCTCACCTGCTCCAGCTATGTGCTCTCGGAGATTGGCTCATTGCAAGCATGGGGATTTCAGGCCCATATCACTTTTCCATTTGTAGGCTTCCAAGCACATTACAAAGGTGGGTAAGTATTAATTTCCCATTTACAAATGGGAAAACTAAGGCCCCAGGTCACAGAGCACGTTCATGACAAAGTCAGGGATAGCAGCCAGATCCCAGATTCCCAGAGAGGAGGGGACACTGGGAGAGCTAGGGAGATATGAACATTTTCATCCTCTGTTAGGATTTAGCCACACTTTTAATAATAGTAGTGATGGCATTCATTAGAACTCAGAAACTATTTCCCCGATTCCTTGAGCCTGCAAAATAAATCTCCATCAATACATATTACAATCAAAAGCTGCATGTGCAGCAATATTTGTACAGGTAAGTGGCTTTACTCCATGCAAAAAGTAGACCAGACATGCCACCTAAGCACTGTGCAGTATGGGACAGTAGTGGGAAGACAATTTGTGATCTTGGGGTTATTACACTAATGATTCCTGTCTTCAGTGGCACTGTACAGGTGGAGATTGACAGAGTGGAGAACCACATGATGGTTGCCTGGCTTAAAGGAAGTCTACTACAGATATTTATAACACTTACACAATGCTGGGAACATTTCTGTGTGTGAACATGAAGCATGTTACCAGATATTGCAGTATTATGCTAGAGCATCAAACCAGCAAGTCACCTGACTAGTCATTTTTCATTGTCCAAGCAGAAGGAGGAATCAACAAGCAGCAAAGGTGGGAAAGGTAATATATAAAAATATCTTTCGGTTTTAACCATTCAGTTATTAGTAACACTGGTAAGATATTTGCTTTTAAAAAGTGTAATTTTGGAACTTGTCAGTTTCCCTTTATAAACAATTCAAAACAAGAGACTATCTCTCCCAACTGAATGAGACTTGGCAAGTCCGCTACATCATAAATATTTGGTGTGTGTGTACATGTTATATACACACAATTACCCTAGTCTGCAAAATTACTTATAATAGTTATATTATAACAGCCTCTGTGGTGACATGCTGTTCCAGTGTATCATATCTACTAGCTTTCAGTGATTGTTTGAATTAATCTTCGCTTTTGAGTTCTGTACTTTAAGAGACATCCCCTAATTCAGTGCCTAATGTCTCAGGGCCTGGAATTCCTAAAAAGCATTTAATCAAGAAAAAAATTATGTTTTGAAAGAATAGCCATGAGACAGTTTACACCAGGGGTCTCCAAACTTTTCAGCCCGAGGGCCGCATTAACTATAAAATAGCAGTTCGGGGGCCGACAACACACTCGAGGTCCAAATAAAAAAGAATCAAAACATGGATGTTGTTTTTAATTATTTATTTAATATTATTTTATTCAGTTATTATTTAATAACACATTGATACACTACACATGAACACCTGTTCACTACACATGAACACTACACATGAACACTACACATGAACACCTGTTCACTACACATGAACACTACACATGAACACCTGTTCACTACACATGAACACTACACATGAACACTACACATGAACACCTGTTCACTACACATGAACACTACACATCAACCCCCCAACTGACCCACCCAGCCAGGTCTCTCCCCCCCAAACCTCCTTTCCTCCAACCCCCAACTGACCCACCCAGCCAGGTCTCTCCCCCCAAAACCTCCTTTCCTCCAACCCCCCCCCAAATGACCCACCCAGCCAGGTCTCTCTCCCCCAAACCTCCTTTCCTCCAACCCCCAACTGACCCACCCAGCCAGGTCTCTCCCCCCCAAACCTCCTTTCCTCCAACCCCCAACTGACCCACCCAGCCAGGTCTCTCCCCCCAAAACCTCCTTTCCTCAACCCCCCCCCCAAATGACCCACCCAGCCAGGTCTCTCCCCTCCAAAACCTCCTTTCCTCCAACCTCCAACTGACCCACCCAGCCAGGTCTCTCCCCCCCAAACCTCCTTTCCTCCAACCCCCCCCCCCCAACTGACCCACCCAGCCAGGTCTCTCCCCCCAAAACCTCCTTTCCTCCAACCCCCCCAACTGACCCACCCAGCCAGGTCTCTCCCCCCAAAACCTCCTTTCCTCCAACCCCCCCCCCCCAACTGACCCACCCAGCCAGGTCTCTCCCCCCAAAACCTCCTTTCCTCCAACCCCCCCCCAACTGAGCCACCCAGCCAGGTCTCTCCCCCCAAAACCTCCTTTCCTCCAACCCCCCCCCCAACTGACCCACCCAGCCAGGTCTCTCCCCCCCAAACCTCCTTTCCTCCAACCCCCCCCCCAAATGACCCACCCAGCCAGGTCTCTCCCCCCAAAACCTCCTTTCCTCCAACCCCCAACTGACCCACCCAGCCAGGTCTCTCCCCCCCAAACCTCCTTTCCTCCAACCCCCAACTGACCCACCCAGCCAGGTCTCTCCCCCCAAAACCTCCTTTCCTCCAACCCCCCCCCCCAACTGACCCGCTCAACCCGGTCTCTTCCCCCCCCCCAACTGACCCGCTCAACCCGGTCTCTTCCCCCCCCCCCCAACTGACCCGCTCAACCCGGTCTCTTCCCCCCCCCCCAACTGACCCGCTCAACCCGGTCTCTTCCCCCCCCCCCAACTGACCCGCTCAACCCGGTCTCTTCCCCCCCCCCAACTGACCCGCTCAACCCGGTCTCTTCCCCCCCCCCCAACTGACCCGCTCAACCCGGTCTCTTCCCCCCCCCCCAACTGACCCGCTCAACCCGGTCTCTTCCCCCCCCCCCCAACTGACCCGCTCAACCCGGTCTCTTCCCCCCCCCCAACTGACCCGCTCAACCCGGTCTCTTCCCCCCCCCAACTGACCCGCTCAACCCGGTCTCTTCCCCCCCCCCAACTGACCCGCTCAACCCGGTCTCTCCCCACAGACCGTTTCGCCGCCTGGCAGTGGGTGGCTCCTTGTTTTGCCGCCTGTAACTGGGTGGCGGTGCGGCGCGTCCCGGCCCCAGCTCTGAGCCGTCCCTGGCTGGTGGCGGCAGCGGAGCACGCGGCGCGTCCTGGCCGGCGGCGGCAGCGGAGCACGCAGCGCGTCCCGGCCCCGTGGCTGGTTCCCGACCCCTGCCGCGGGCCGGATGAGAGGGCCTCGCGGGCCGCATCCGGCCCGTGGGCCGTAGTTTGGAGACCCCTGGTTTACACATTGTAAGGAAAATGCATGATTTTGGGCCACCTACACAACATTGTGGGAGTGGTACCCTTTAAAATTGCCTTTACATGTATGTTTCCCCCACCCAACTCCTCCTCTGAGTTTCTATGGGTTAATGACTACCCATAAGAGTTAAGAGTTATTAAATAGGCAGCAGGTTTAAAACAAACATAAGAAATAATATCTTCTCATAACACACAGTCAACCTGTGTAACTCATTGGCAGGAGATGGTGTGACGGACAAAAGTGAGTTCAAAAAATAAATAGGTAAGTTCATGGAGGGCAGGTCCATCAATGTCTATTAGCCAAGATGGTCAAGGATGTGAACCCATGGTTTGATATCCCAAAGCCTCTGTCAGAAGCTGGGATTGGATATCAGGGGATGGGTCAGTCAATAAATTGCCTTGTTCTGTTCCTTCTCTCTGAAACCTCTAGCACTGTCAGAAGACAGGATACTGGGCTAGATAATCCACTGGTCTGATCCAGCATGGCCATTCTTATGGTTGTAAGTGGTGCCCCTAGACGAGTGGTTCGCAAACTTGTATACTGGTGACCCCTTTCACAGAGCAAGCCTCTGAGTGTGACCCCCCTTCTAAATTAAAAGCACTTAAAATATATTAACACTATTATAAATGCTGGAGGCAAAGCAGGGCTTGGGGTGGAGGCTGACAGAGTGCGACCCCCTGAGGGGTCCCAAACATTTGAGTTTGAGACCCCCAAGACATTCCTGCTGGGAGGGAGGGAGGGAAGGCTGGGTGGTGTGGTGGGCTGGGATTTGTAGTCATTGTGGGCGGTTCCGTTGGCTAGTGGGCGTGGGAGAGAGGCACCAATAGGACTACAAACCCCATTGCGCCCGGCCCTCTGGGGGCGGGGCTGGGTTGGTGACAGCTCGCCCCTTGCCGCCTCCTTCCCCGCCGCTGTGAGGAGCCGCTCGGATCCAGCTGGCGCGCGCGCGCGCGTGCGTCTGCTCCGTCTCCAGCTCCCGGGGCTGGGGCTTGCAAGGCACCCAGCCACCACGCTTCCCCTTAAAGGCACAGGCGAGGCGGAGCAGCAGCCTGCTATGCTGGGTCAGTAGCGAGTTTGGGGACAACCCCTCGCACATTTTTTAAGCGCCATATTGCAGGAGTCCCTGTCCCCCCCCCCCCACTCCAATCCCTAGATGTAGCGAGTTGAGTTTCCCTCCCAGAGAAGGTGGCTCTTTGGGTGCAATCAGGGTGTGTGTGCCGCGGGGGGAGGCTCCCCCCTTCCCCTTGCAAGCAGTACCCGCGTCGGCCTAAGGCGCCCCAGGAACTCAGGGACCCGGCGCGTTGCAGCCCGCGGGTAGCGGGGGAGAATCGCCCCCGCGCAAAGCAGCCCCCGCTCCCCGTGCGCGGTTTGCGAGCGTCTCCGCGGTCACTTCGGCGCGGCTGGGTGGAGCTGGCGGGGCTCGGCGCTTTCCCCCAGCCCGCTCCGGTCGGGAAGCGCGCGGGCGGGGGGAGGTTGCTCCTGTAACTTGGCCGGGGGTCGCTGTCGCTCCGCAGGGATCGGCGGGGAGATCTGAGCGCGGCAGCGGCGGCTGCGATGGCTTCGAAACTCCTGCGAGCCGTCGTGCTCGGTCCCCCCGGCTCCGGCAAAGGGACCGTGTGCCAGAGAATTGCCGAGAGCTTCGGGCTCCAGCACCTTTCCAGCGGGCACTTCCTGCGGGAGAACATCAGGGCAAAGAGCGGTAAGTGGGAGGCGAGAGAGCCCAGCTGGGGAGGATCTGCGCCCCCAGGGGGCGCGTACGTGTTTCCTCGCATGCAGGAGGCGCCCTGCGTGGCAGACCATCTGGGCTAGCGAACTGCGAGGCGAAATGGCTCCGGGATCAAGCGGGGCGGGTGATCCTAAACGCTGTTTGTCCCGAGAGAGGAATTGTGCCGTGAAATCGGGCCTGTTGCAAAATGATCTCGCCGCTGGCTAGCAACCGCGGCTCAAGGAGCTTGTGTGTGTGGCGCTCAGTGCATTGCATAACCCACTTTTACCGTGTAATCCGGAGTGAAGAGAAACAGCACCTAACCGAACATTCTTTGCATTTTTGTTATAGTGTAATGCAGGCTTTGTCCACTAATGTGGTGCTTGATGATGAATCTGACCAATTTTTAATCTAGTTAGGACGCCAACCTCTATAACATTGTGTATCCCGTTTAAAAACAACAACAGAAGCAGTAGAGTTCTTGGTTAATGAAAACTGCAACAAGTTATCCATAACAGGAGACAGTTGTGCCTCTTTGCACAATTTGCAATACACAGGAGTTAAGTTCACTCACTGTCGTTTCCTGCTATAATAGGTACAGCTGTGCATTTGAAAGGGATGCTTTTCTTATCAGTTACTACTATCAGTGATGCAATTAAAACTTTTAAAATGTACAATTTATTCGCCATGTATGCTGCCTGTTTTTTTTTTATTGTGTGAAAAATTGTAACTCCTGGTTTTCATGTCGAAATCCACACCATTTTTTAAAATAGCTTTCTCTGAAAAGTTAGCATGCATAATAATTGAGGTTCAGAAGAAGCCAGTTTAAGTAACGAGTGTGTGCCCATTCGTTCACTGTTAGCTGTGGTTTTGGGGACATATTGCACACTAACTTTATCAGAGTAAAAATATTACAAAATGGTAAATGGCTCATGGTGTAAATATTTGTGCATGCTGAGAATTTGTGATGCTGTAACTATTGTGTATCCTCAACTCATAATTCATTATGAAAAATAGCTCCCTACTCATGGAGCGTTACAAATATCTTAGCTGGGTTCTCTGCTTAGTTTTAAATGCTAAAGCTTAAATCTCATCATCCCCTCTACAGGCACATATGGGCTTGAAAGGCAGTGGGACCAGTGCAGTTCTCCGGCATGGGAGCAGGTTATGGCATATCTGTGCAGTGTACTGAACTGTGGAGCTGTGCTCTAGAGGCATCTGTGGGGCAGCAGAGACTTCTCTCTGGTTCTTTTTTTCAGGGTGGAGGGTGGTGCCAGAGAATGGCCAGTAGCTGTGACTACATGGACCTGTCAGCTTATTTTCTATGTAGTGGAGTGGGTTAGTTCATACTAACAGAAAAGTCTGCAGTGACACATGGGCTGCAGGGCTTCTAGAGACATGGGAAAAGATCTTGATGGTCCCATGCTTCTCATAGTTTTCCCTGTCCAGAGCCGAGAGAACTGATACAGTAATTTGGGCTTTTTAGAGGTAGGCGTTATTAAACTGGCTCAAACTTGGTTGTTTCTGGAAATATTTTTATTTTTTCCTCTAGTATATGAATGGTAAACTGGCATTGTAATTTAGAAAAGGCTTCATTCCTAAAGTGAATATTTTCTTTTATATGCCAAGTTTCATCTCTGAGCCAGTGTTTATGGCCAAGTTGTAAACCCTTCAGAAACAGGCTTCGTAATGAAAAGACTAAGAGCCAGGAGTTGAATTTCAGTGGTGTCTGTTTGGGGGAGTTCATTTCCCCCTCACTAATGGAGCAGTGGAGTGTGCTCAGTGCATGGCTAGGGGCTGGCCTTACTTATCACCCCGTATAGAATATTCAGTAAAGATCACAGAATCTGTTTCCTTTGTGTATCAATATTCGCTATTCACTTTCAGGTGTGAAGGTGGGTGATTATGTAAATACCACTTGAATTATCAATTGCACTCTCTTATTCCTCTATCTCTTCCTTCTTTTTCTTGCCTCTCTTCTCTAGGGCTAGATCTATACTAGAAGAGGTTTTCTGGTACCTATGCACTACTTATACTGTACTGGCAAAAATGCTTTTGCTGGTATTGCTTAGTTGTACTGGTTTCCTGAGCATAATTAGCTATACTGGCACAAGCATCTTTATGCAGCTATAATAGTATCTGCACTAGGGCTTTGGTGGTATAGAAATGTTACAGAAAATACCGCAGACCTAACCAACGTTGATATACTAGCCTCGATTTCAGTATTTTTTTCTCTTTTATGGTAGTCTGTTCACATCCCCTTTTCCACGTCCCTTATTTTTGCCTCTTTCCCTCTACCACCTTATTCTCTTCCCCCCTCTCTCCTTTCCCATTTTGGTTTCTGTTCCTTCTTCAACCCAGTCTCATTTCCTCCTTCCTTTGTCACACTCCTTCCCTTTCAATGGGAGTTTCTTCTCCCCCCTAAGGAACTCCTCCCTCTTATTCTCCCCTCTCACACTGGAGCTCCTGTCCAACAGCACAGACCTTGTGGTGCCCAGGAACAGTTTGGAGTGGATAGGTGTGCAGCAGTTCTTGTTGAGTTTCAGCCTGGACCTGCTAGCCTCACTGGAGTTGTAATTCTGTGCAGGAGCAGAGGTGTGAGTTACCTCTGTAAGAATACTTCAGAGGAAATGAAAAATTAGAGGGACAGGAAGATGTGGAATGCCTGCAGTTTCCGTGTCCAGTTTACATTCCTGAAAGCTTTGACTTCATTGGCTTAAAAGAGGTCTTGTGTAGTTGTAATTTAAATGGCTGCAGTCAATTTAGGCATCTTGTATGCTAAGACTGTTGCTGTTATACTAATTAGTATTGTCTCACTGTTTCTTTGTACTTCCCTGGCCCGTTGCATCCATCTGTTGTGTTATAAGTAGACAGAGTCTAAGCTCTTTGGAGCATGGCCAGCGTTTTGGTTCTGTGTTTTGTACAGCTCCTAACACAGTGGGGCACCGGTCCATGGCTGGTGCTATGACAGTACAACTAACTTTAAGATGTGAATTGAAAAATATCTGATACTGCCCCCTGAATTACAACATTGACTTTTATGTTTAGGCAATCAGTTCTCTTTTCCCCCAAAATGTTGTTTTCTCCTTTGTTACTCTGAAAGTCCTACACAGAGAGGAAACTGACTCACTATACAGGAGGAACAGTGAAACTGAATATACACAACCAGTAAGTCCACAAAATGAAGGGAAACAGAAATGTTTTGCCCCCCAGCTTTGTTATTTTGTAACAAAAGTAGGTATAACACTCAGTCAGCAGTGTGAACTACAGCAAACGAAAAGCACTGCTGCTCTATGCATTACTAGTTCAATGGGACTACTCATTTGCATAAATCTTGGCAGGTTTGCGACCTAAATTATTAACCGTTCCTGAATTATGTTTCAGTTCTTTTCCATTATATGAATACCATGTACTAGCTAAAGCCAACCCTAGAGTAAGTTAGTTGGAACTTGACCCTGTGTATTCCCATTCTGAATCTTTATTACAGTAAAACCTCGATTTAACGGACCTCGATTTAACGGACTTCGGATGCAATGGACAAAATTTCTGATCCATATCAGACTGCGACCCCTCCCGGCTGCCGCCCCGGTCCCGGCCGCTGCCGGGCTGGCTGCCGGCTCCCGGCTGCCGCCCCGGTCCCGGCCGCGGGCGGGCTGGCTGCCGGCTCCCGGCTGCCGCCCCGGTCCCGGCCGCGGGCGGGCTGGCTGCCGGCTCCCGGCTGCCGCCCCGGTCCCGGCCGCGGGCGGGCTGGCTGCCGGCTCCCGGCTGCCGCCCCGGTCCCGGCCGCGGGCGGGCTGGCTGCCGGCTCCCGGCTGCCGCCCCGGTCCCGGCCGCGGGCGGGCTGGCTGCCGGCTCCCGGCTGCCGCCCCGGTCCCGGCCGCGGGCGGGCTGGCTGCCGGCTCCCGGCTGCCGCCCCGGTCCCGGCCGCGGGCGGGCTGGCTGCCGGCTCCCGGCTGCCGCCCCGGTCCCGGCCGCGGGCGGGCTGGCTGCCGGCTCCCGGCTGCCGCCCCGGTCCCGGCCGCGGGCGGGCTGGCTGCCGGCTCCCGGCTGCCGCCCCGGTCCCGGCCGCGGGCGGGCTGGCTGCCGGCTCCCGGCTGCCGCCCCGGTCCCGGCCGCGGGCGGGCTGGCTGCCGGCTCCCGGCTGCCGCCCCGGTCCCGGCCGCGGGCGGGCTGGCTGCCGGCTCCCGGCTGCCGCCCCGGTCCCGGCCGCGGGCGGGCTGGCTGCCGGCTCCCGGCTGCCGCCCCGGTCCCGGCCGCGGGCGGGCTGGCTGCCGGCTCCCGGCTGCCGCCCCGGTCCCGGCCGCGGGCGGGCTGGCTGCCGGCTCCCGGCTGCCGCCCCGGTCCCGGCCGCGGGCGGGCTGGCTGCCGGCTCCCGGCTGCCGCCCCGGTCCCGGCCGCGGGCGGGCTGGCTGCCGGCTCCCGGCTGCCGCCCCGGTCCCGGCCGCGGGCGGGCTGGCTGCCGGCTCCCGGCTGCCGCCCCGGTCCCGGCCGCGGGCGGGCTGGCTGCCGGCTCCCGGCTGCCGCCCCGGTCCCGGCCGCGGGCGGGCTGGCTGCCGGCTCCCGGCTGCCGCCCGGGACCCGGCCGCGGGCGGGCTGGCTGCCGGCTCCCGGCTGCCGCCCGGGACCCGGCCGCGGGCGGGCTGGCTGCCGGCTCCCGCCCGGGACCCGGCCGCGGGCGGGCTGGCTGCCGGCTCCCGCCCGGGACCCGGCCGCGGGCGGGCTGGCTGCCGGCTCCCGCCCGGGACCCGGCCGCGGGCGGGCTGGCTGCCGGCTGCCGCCCGGGACCCGGCCGCGGGCGGGCTGGCTGCCGGCTGCCGCCCGGGACCCGGCCGCGGGCGGGCTGGCTGCCGGCTGCCGCCCGGGACCCGGCCGCGGGCGGGCTGGCTGCCGGCTGCCGCCCGGGACCCGGCCGCGGGCGGGCTGGCTGCCGGCTGCCGCCCGGGACCCGGCCGCGGGCGGGCTGGCTGCCGGCTGCCGCCCGGGACCCGGCCGCGGGCGGGCTGGCTGCCGGCTGCCGCCCGGGACCCGGCCGCGGGCGGGCTGGCTGCCGGCTGCCGCCCGGGACCCGGCCGCGGGCGGGCTGGCTGCCGGCTGCCGCCCGGGACCCGGCCGCGGGCGGGCTGGCTGCCGGCTCCCGGCTGCCGCCCGGGACCCGGCCGCGGGCGGGCTGGCTGCCGGCTCCCGGCTGCCGCCCGGGACCCGGCCGCGGGCGGGCTGGCTGCCGGCTCCCGGCTGCCGCCCGGGACCCGGCCGCGGGCGGGCTGGCTGCCGGCTCCCGGCTGCCGCCCGGGACCCGGCCGCGGGCGGGCTGGCTGCCGGCTCCCGGCTGCCGCCCGGGACCCGGCCGCGGGCGGGCTGGCTGCCGGCTCCCGGCTGCCGCCCGGGACCCGGCCGCGGGCGGGCTGGCTGCCGGCTCCCGGCTGCCGCCCGGGACCCGGCCGCGGGCGGGCTGGCTGCCGGCTCCCGGCTGCCGCCCGGGACCCGGCCGCGGGCGGGCTGGCTGCCGGCTCCCGGCTGCCGCCCGGGACCCGGCCGCGGGCGGGCTGGCTGCCGGCTCCCGGCTGCCGCCCGGGACCCGGCCGCGGGCGGGCTGGCTGCCGGCTCCCGGCTGCCGCCCGGGACCTGGCCGCGGGCGGGCTGGCTGCCGGCTCCCGGCTGCCGCCCGGGACCCGGCCGCGGGCGGGCTGGCTGCCGGCTCCCGGCTGCCGCCCGGGACCCGGCCGCGGGCGGGCTGGCTGCCGGCTCCCGGCTGCCGCCCGGGACCCGGCCGCGGGCGGGCTGGCTGCCGGCTCCCGGCTGCCGCCCGGGACCCGGCCGCGGGCGGGCTGGCTGCCGGCTCCCGGCTGCCGCCCGGGACCCGGCCGCGGGCGGGCTGGCTGCCGGCTCCCGGCTGCCGCCCGGGACCCGGCCGCGGGCGGGCTGGCTGCCGGCTCCCGGCTGCCGCCCGGGACCCGGCCGCGGGCGGGCTGGCTGCCGGCTCCCGGCTGC
Source organism: Sternotherus odoratus (assembly GCA_032164245.1). Taxonomy (NCBI): domain Eukaryota; kingdom Metazoa; phylum Chordata; order Testudines; family Kinosternidae; genus Sternotherus; species Sternotherus odoratus. The sequence goes on along the minus strand of JAVMKO010000008.1, from coordinate 76,703,578 downwards.
CGCCCGGGACCCGGCCGCGGGCGGGCTGGCTGCCGGCTCCCGGCTGCCGCCCGGGACCCGGCCGCGGGCGGGCTGGCTGCCGGCTCCCGGCTGCCGCCCGGGACCCGGCCGCGGGCGGGCTGGCTGCCGGCTCCCGGCTGCCGCCCCGGTCCCGGCCGCGGGCGGGCTGGCTGCCGGCTCCCGGCTGCCGCCCCGGTCCCGGCCGCGGGCGGGCTGGCTGCCGGCTCCCGGCTGCCGCCCCGGTCCCGGCCGCGGGCGGGCTGGCTGCCGGCTCCCGGCTGCCGCCCCGGTCCCGGCCGCGGGCGGGCTGGCTGCCGGCTCCCGGCTGCCGCCCCGGTCCCGGCCGCGGGCGGGCTGGCTGCCGGCTCCCGGCTGCCGCCCCGGTCCCGGCCGCGGGCGGGCTGGCTGCCGGCTCCCGGCTGCCGCCCCGGTCCCGGCCGCGGGCGGGCTGGCTGCCGGCTCCCGGCTGCCGCCCCGGTCCCGGCCGCGGGCGGGCTGGCTGCCGGCTCCCGGCTGCCGCCCCGGTCCCGGCCGCGGGCGGGCTGGCTGCCGGCTCCCGGCTGCCGCCCCGGTCCCGGCCGCGGGCGGGCTGGCTGCCGGCTCCCGGCTGCCGCCCGGGTCCCGGCCGCGGGCGGGCTGGCTGCCGGCTCCCGGCTGCCGCCCGGGTCCCGGCCGCGGGCGGGCTGCGGAGCTGCCGCCCCGACCCTGTGGCGGGCGGGCTGCTGCTCCGATAGCTCCGTTTTTTTTAAATTAAATAACGGACTTTTTGATTTAAAGGACACCCCCTCGCCCGAATTTGTCTGTTAAATGGAGGTTTTACTGTATGTGCTACTTGATTCATGTTTTAGGTGATGACAATCTTTCTTGCTTCAAAGAAATCTTTAAATGTTATGCTCCTATAGGAATTTTAATCCAAGGATCTCCTACGAATACTATGCAATGCAGGTAAGGTACCTATAAAATTGATTGATTGTTCCACCTACCATTGAAATGCAGTCATTTCTGGGTGTCAAGCAGCAGCTGTTGAAAAGTGCATGATATTACATAGTTCAGGAAATGAAGACTAATACAACAGCCAGAGGCACCTTGACCAGCACACTGGAGATGACACTTCTGTTTTTACCCAAAGAACTGTGATTATATTTTACTTCTCCACACGAGGAGCTAGGTCTTATGTCTCAATCAAAAGGCTGCATGTGCTGTTGTGTCAGAACTGCATGGTGTTGAATTTGAACTATATCTCTGATTGCACACCTGCCAACACTGGTTTAGGTATACATGTTAATCCACATTCTGCTTCCTAAATGGCTATGCTAGTGAAAGAAAACTCAGCTTTAAGAGTAAAGAGACTCCTAAATCTCTTCTGTCCTATAGTCGAGAAGAGTGACCGGCAATGCAGCACCCTATCTTGTGCTGTATTACCTTATTCTTGCTTGATCTGGATGGAAACTCTTTCCAAACCACAACATTTTTAGTCCTGCTTTTAAAACTGGAGGGGATGGTTATACCCATGCTAATAATCTGATGCCATCTGGATTTCTAACTGTTCAATTATCTGTCCAATAAAGAACCTGCAGTGCAAGGAGATGGAGATTAGCTGGAACTATTCTGTGTTCTGAAATAGCTATAGAGAAAAACCAGATTTTTTTTTTTATATTTATAACGTTTACTGGCCACTCTGTTAGAACTATTGTTCTCAGTCATCTTTGAGGCCTTTATATAGTCAATTAGTCAATAAAGATCAGATTCTGCCAAGTGCTGAACATAATGGACATTGAGAGTGAAAATCCATATTTACTGCAGAGGACATCCTTACAACAGCAAGGAGCTGGGTGAGTAGGGGTGTGGCTACAAGTGGTTCCATCTGCGTTGCTGATCAGCCTCCATTCCTCTTGACTTCAGATGGTACTTAATGCAGGAATGAGCCCTTTCCATCCAGTGAAAGGCTTGAACATTGTAATAGACATGGATCTGTAGAAGAATTCAGAATCATGAGTCCTTAACAGGATTCACAGGTTGTTTGTAGTAATGGGATTGTTACAACTCAAGTTTAACTTTCTGCCAAAAGATTGAGTGTGTTTGGATTTTTCTGGTTTGTGTGAGTCAGATATCCTCCAAGTGAGTAGCTTGTCTGTCTCTTGCTTTAATTGTATAATTCAACTCACTGCTTCTACTGTCTATGTCTAGCTATGCACAATCTCTTTAAAATGTTAAATTTGTCTTAAAAGATAGATAACAAGCTTACTGAAAATAGGTAGTACTAATGAACATGTTTCCATCAGCTATCTCTGTTCAGGTGCTTGGTTAAATAGGGAGAACCCAGATGGTGTGTCATAAAGATCCATTACAAAGCTGCTGGGATTGTTTCTTTTAAATAATACTGAACTAACAGTCAAGTTAGTAACAGTACAACTTGAGAAGTTGGAGTATGTTGACGGAGTATGTTGGAGAACAATAAATCTTGATGTAAAAGAGGGGCCTGAGTCATCCAGTTTGGGTTTCAGGCAGTTTAGTCAGATTCCGTTTCGGAGTTCATAGGTGAGATTTATACCTGCTTTTCAGGTTTGGGGCCCTCCTCTAATTAAGGTGGGGAAGATATACTCAAATAGTTACTAGTGACCTGAGCCATCCACCCTTGACTATGGGCTGCTGATTCTTTCATCAGTTAGTCACTGATTTGAATGTGCCCCAGATTACTTAACTCTTCTCATTGTCGAAGCTCTCCACAATTCTTAATCCTTTCTATGCTCCTGTGAGGAAGATTAGTAATTTGCCATGGAACAGTTGTGATTAGAGTAGGAGTCCTTTACTCCCAATTCTGTCACCTCTCTGTGTGGCCACACTTCCCCCTCTGAGGGGGAAGAAAGGCAGAAAAGACCGGGCTTCAGCCAAAACTCCTGGTCCGGATCTATATTTCATCTCTGTATGACTGGGTAAACCAGTGTAGGGATTCAAACTCCAAACTTCAGGCACTTAGGAGTTGACTTTGACCCATTTAGTGTGGGAGATTTGAGCTGCAAGCTCTCTGATCCCGGAGCTGTGGCTTGTCTTTAGACTTTCCTCTAGAAGGGACTGAAAGTAGTTAGCTCATAGTGATGTTTTGGCCTGTGTGATATAAATTGGTTTCAGTGCTGTGCCTAATATGTGGGTGTCTACTTTGCAAGCCCCTCATATGTGGTCTCATCAGAGAACCTAAGGTTTGAATGAGCATGGATCCCAAATGACTGTCTTACAGCTAAGGGTGATCATAACCCCAGTGTTGAGCTACACTGTCATGGCAGTTCAGGAGACACGTTTCACTATTACAGCCCATGCTTTGCTTGTTTAGTGGATTGAAAAGAAAATTAATCCTCCCGGGCAGTCAAGCGGGTACCTCTCACCACTGCAAATTCAACCATTTTGCCCTTTACAAACAACCCTAGTGTAACTGTAAATAACCAGCTGCTAATACTTCTCTGGCTCTTTCAATCTCCTCATAACTAACTTTACCTGTTGGTGTTTGGATCCTGATGGACTCTTGAAACTTCAGACAAGTTCACCCATTAAGTGAAATAATGCGACTTGCCATATTTATTCCATTATTTAGGTAGCTAACAGCTTGATAATAAGGGCTGCCACACAAAGGAGAGACTGGCATTCAAAAGAGTTTCTCTAACAATTGTCATGATTGTTTTGTCCTAAAGTGGGCAGAAATGTAAGTCAGGAGTGGGGAGGGTGGCTGAAAGATCACTTGTTAAAACCCACCACCATACTGACTGGGATGATCTTTCCATCTCTGATGGAGCTTGTGTTCTGCTCTGGATGTTTATGGATGATTTCTTCAAGACATGAGTAGTTGTTCTTACCTGGAAAAGATTGTGCCCAGTATAGGTGAAACTGTCTGTATAAGGAAGTCACCCTGAGTGTCTCAAGCTTTGAGGTCCGAGAATGAAATCTGGTAACTTTGTTCTCTTAAGGCAGCAAGTATTTAAGACCCTTGCCCACCCACTCATATAAATAGACATACAATCTCTGTCTGAGTTACTGGAGTCTTTAAATCCATGATTTGAGAGTAAACAGTTTTATATAAATCTTATTGGTCTGACTTGTACTAGATAGCACTTATTAACACGGAAAATGTGTAACTAGTTGTTCACGGGCTTGTAAACTTGTTTATTAAGTCCATTTTTGAATTTAAAAAATAGCCTCTATATAAGAGAGGATATGCTTCCTGCCTCATGAATCTGGTTACCTATCTTTATACTGTGAACCTGCAATAGTTCATAAACCTCAGTTAAGTTAATAATACTTTGTTTTTGGCATTTGCTGGAGAAATTAATGACCATGAAGCCAAGATTTTAAAAAATACAAACCAACAATTTGGCTCCTAAAATAGGTGGCCTATTTTTTGGTGTGTGTGTGTGTGTGTGTGTGTGTGTGTGTGTTTGGTTTTTTTTGGCAGTGCTGAGCACTCATCCACTTCAGAGGGACTGTTCATGTGCTTAACATTAAGCATGTGTTTTGCTGGACTAGAGGGATCATCTGTTTCCTCAAACCCAGGGTGCTGCGGAATGTCTTTCTCACTGTCTTGATGAGAGCAAGTAGTCTGAGGATTAATCTAGATAAAGTTGAACTGACAATGGTGAGATGAGGGCGGCAGCGTGGGTATTTAGTTGAGATATTTGCCCACTACCAAGGCTTTAAATTTGGGCAGTAGAAGAAGAGGTGGCTTGGTTAGGTTCCGAGTTCATGGCAGTTATGTCAGTAAACCCACATCTGGCAAGAAGGCTGGCCAGCTCCTTTCCTGTTGGATCTGGACCTTGCTAGCAATAGCAAGACCTCTCCCACCTTTGCAACTGGCCTGCGTAGTCTGTGCCATATAGGCTACACTTTCAATCCCTTTTTGAAATTGAAGCGTGCAGAATGCATCGGCTCACTTTTTAAAGCAGAGCATCTTGCCTTGAGCCTCTGACGCTAGAATTCTGGGATCCCACTTGCTTCTGGGAATAAGACAAGCCGTTGTGTTTGACTTACAAAGAACTAAATAGTTTGGGAGCATCCTGCTGGAAGCACTGCCCCTCTTGCCCAAGTGATATTGCTGCAGGATCAGCAGAGGTACCTGAGCTGAGTTCCCCTCCCTGCAGAAGAGAGGGACTTGGTGACAGGATGTGCTCTGTGAGGGCCCTATAAGTATAGAGTTCACTTCCCTGATCTGAAATAGCTGGAACTTGTTGACCTTTAGGGTGCTGTGCAAAGTTTCAATTCGTTGACTAGGCTTTGGGTGGAGCGGTGAGAGGGCTGGAGGTGGGATTTGCTTTACGAACTGAGGGGAGATCTTGAGTTGCTCGAGTAACTCCAGGCAGCAAAGCGTGTCCTAGAGGTGGGAATGTGCTCCTAATGTAACTTTAACTTTTGTGGCAAGGGCACCTGGAGCTGGGGCACAGGCATTCCTTTATCTGTGTCATTTTAAATCGGAATAGATACAGTGTTGGACAGCCTGAGTCCTCATCACCTCCTGGGAGGATGGTAAATCGATACCTTCATTCTACTAATCTCTGACTCCGGAATGATGATGATGTGGATTTTGTAAGTTGACACTGGTCAATTCCCAGCCCCATGGTTTTTTGTTTTATTGATATTAAAAAAACAAGCAAGCAGTATCTGAACTGTGTGAAGTGCCTGGTCAGGTGATCTCAGTATCAGATGTTCAGCTCAAAGGCAGAAACTCTGGGCTTGAGTCTCATCTCAGGCTGAGTTGTATTTAGCACAGGGCCTGGAGCGGGTGGGTGACTCTCTATACCACCTGGGCGTTTTCTCAATCCCTGGATCACTCTTACTTAGGGAGCTGGAGACTCCAGCAGGAAGGAGCAGAAGCAACCAAAGCAGGGACGCTGGACATTAGGAGAACTTTCTACAGCATTGACTGGACTTTCTCTGCCCTGTGGTGGTTGCCTGTTTGCCCAGCCCTCTCCCATCTTCCCTTACAGTTTCTTCACTTTGACTTACCCTTTTCTATCCTGTCTCCATATACCGTTCTCTTTAATGTCCCCCCTCCCTTCACTTCTCTTTCTGTTTAGCTTATCCACCCTCCACACTAAACCCTCCCGAAAAGAAATACCTTTGGACCTAACATGACGTTTGCTGCCATCACACGGTTAACTATGCTTGTCCATGCTACCCTTGGTCCCAAACCTGTATCTGTCTGTTTTCAGACTTTAAGCTCTTTGGGGTAGGGGCTGGCTGCTTTTATGTTGGTACAGTGTAGAGCACAATAGGGCCCTGTTCTTGATTGGTCTGTAAGCACTGCTGTAAGAAACATGACTGAGACTACTTAGTGGGTCATCTGTGTGGAGCTTTCTAGGGGTTTAGCGGAATCTGGTAGCCTGCCATGGCAATGGTTCCAGAACACACAAGTCTGTGCTTTTCTCTGCCTCCATAAGAGGAGGGGAGCATAGGTCCTTGGGGTAGATGACTTCAGGTGTCTTTAAAATCCTAAGCACAACTTCTGGCCTCAGAAAGTTGGCCATTGCTGTAGCTTCGCCATCTTAGTATACCGTTAACTGTTACTAGTGTTGAATTAACTGTCTCTTTTTTTCATTAACAGTAGATAATTTAGATGAAGTAGAAACAAGAAATCATGTAAAAGGTTACTTTTGTTCCGGAGAAAGTAAGAGCTTCTCTTGAGAAATCTGGCCATGGGAAGGTAACTGGAGGGCTGTTGAAAAATTAAAGCCCTTCCCATTTGGCTTTTCCTTAAGGATTTTTGTACTGCATTTTTTCCAATCTATGACAGTTACATTCCTAGCGGCCGGGCACTCCAGAACTTTGCAGCAGCTGTGCTGTGAGGATCACATTTTCTCAGAGTCTCTGTGTTTGGAAATATATTCTCCATGAGCCAATACAGCAGAAACTTTCTCACTCTCTTGTCTTGTTTTCATTTAAATACCAGCAGCCTTGGCTGGAATCCCAAGATCTAATGGCAAGAAATCTAGCAAACCTGCAACCACAGCCCTGGTTTTGCCAGATGTGTGATCTGGTTGGGGGGATGGGGAGGAGGCTTGTGGCTTGTGAATGAAGGAGGGAGCTGGGAAAGTGACATTGAGGAAATCATGAGGGAAGAATCTTAATTTTTATATACTGCTTAGATTTTGTTAAATCCTCTTAATGATGGGCCATTCCACAGGAAGAATAGCATGGTCTTCATCCTACTGCTCCCTGCTCCTTCCCTTTTAAGGCAATCTGGCCAGTGACTAACAAGTGACTCCTGCAACTTGCTTCTGAATACATGAATGTGTACATTGCACATTATAACAGGCCACAGCTTCTCTATCAAGTGCAAATCCCAAATGGTCACATGGGAGGCTCGGTTATTGAACCTGGACTCGTCTGTCAGTCGGCAGAAAGTGCTGGGGAAGGGAGTCTCTTCCATTGTTCAAAACATCCCCGAAGGTGAGCCACGCTCCCAGGCAGCTGAGGAGCTGTGCTGAGGGATACCGCGTTCAGGGGCAAAGATGACTTTAACATTACTTGGAAGCATCACTGCAGTCTCTGGCTACATCTACAGTGCAAGTTAAGGTGTAACTGAGGTGTATACCTATGGTAGCTTTAATGTGGTTAGTGCAGGTAACATTAGTAGTGAAGATGTGGCAGCATAGGCTACCAACTTGAGTGTGTACCCAGGGTCCCTGGCTGGCTTGTACTGGGGCAGCTTGCCTGGCAAATCTAGTTTCTCTGCAATGGCCTTATTGTCCTTGAGTGCTCCTTTAGCATCTCGATGATCCAGTGATCCTACTGGTTGTTTAGCAGGCTTCCTGTTTCTGATGTATTTTTTTAAAAAATTGCTATTACTTTTTGAGTCTTTGGCTAGCTGTTCTTCAAATTCTTTTTTGGCCTTCCTATATTTTTATACTTCATTTGTCAGAGTTTATATTATTATTATTATTATTATTATTATTTATTATTTATTTTATTATTATTATTAAATCCTCACTAGGATTTAACTTCCACTTTTTAAGGGTGCCTTTTTGCCTCTCACTGCTTCTTTTATTTTGTTGTTTAGCCACGGTAGCACTTTATTGGTTCTCTTACTGTGTGTTTTAATTTGGGGTATACATTTAAATTGAGCCTCTACTATGGTGTCTTTTAAAAGTTTCCATGAAGCTTGCAGGGGTTTCACTTTTTGCACTATACCTTTAAATTTCTGTTTAACTTTCTCATTTTTGTGTGTAGTCCCCCTTTCTGAAATTAAATGCTGCTGTGGTGGTTTCCCCATCAAAGGGCAGTTTAAATTTAATTATATTTTGGTCACTTATTGCCAAGTGGTCCATCTATATTCACTTCCTGGATCAGATCCTGTGCTCCACTTAGGACTAAATCAAGAACTGCCTCTCCTCTTGTGGGATCAAGGACTACCGGTAGCTGTTCCAAGAAGCAGTCATTTAAGGTGTCAAGAAACTTTATCTCTGCATCCCATCCTGAGGTGACATGTACCCAGTCAATATGGTGATGGTTGAAATCTCCATTATTATTGAGTATTTTATTTGAATAGCTTTGCTAATCTCCCTGAGCATTTCACAGTCATTATCGCTGTCCTGGTCAGGTGATCAAGTAATATATCCCTATTGCTATATTCTTATCATTAGAACATGATTATCTCATAGTATACGTGCAGGGATCTTTTTTTGTTTGTTCTGTGTTTGTACAGCACCTACCGGTATTACAATGGGGCCGTGATCTATTGATGCTCTAGTAATACAAACAGTAAGTTGCATTTTAGATATTTTAGAGCAGGGGGAGGGTGGTTTGAAATGAGAAACTTAATTTTGGAACTGTGGGAGTATAGAGCTGACATTTCAGGCAATATATTGTATCAAAAGGCTGTATTTACACATGCGGCTTCAATCAGCAGAGCTCTGTATGCTGTAATAAACCTGGAAAAGCTCTGTTTCTCCTTTTCCAGTTTAGGAGATTCTGGCTCTTTCCGGGGATCTGTGCTTGGAGGTGGAGTTTGGGGGCTTTCAGAGATCAGACCAGCAAGTTCCTTACAGATGTATTAATCAGTTACGTGAGACACGGTTTTGTAAATCATTGGGGTTTGGGAGCAGGGAGGAGGAAGGAGAAGAGAATGGTTCAGCACTGGACTGGGACTCTGCAGACCTGAATTCAGTTCCTAGTTCTGCTACGACTCCTTGTGTGACCTTGGCTAAGTCACTTAATTACTGTGAAAGTTCAGTTACTGCAACAGTTTTGCTTGGGCTAACCTTGAAGATCACTATAGGAATATATTAATTTTTCCTCTTTTTAAAGAAAAATGCTTTCTCATGACCTAGGAGGGAGAGAACACTACTTGGCAAATTAACCTCATTTTAAGTGAACTTACCTGGAAATGTATAAACTTCATTCCTGAAAAATGTGCTGTTTTTAGAGCGAGGACAGAGAATAATCAATTGACATAATTCAGAGGAGGCTGGGATGAAGGCTTTGTAGAGAAGTCTGTATATAATACTTGCCACCCAGCACTGACTTAGTGTCCAGAAAGGAAGACCAGTCCATTAGTGGCAAGGAAAGTATCCTAACTGTCCCTTCACAGAGGTAATGGTGGCAATGGAATTTTAACAAGGGGCCTCCAGCACTTTCCTAGACTATGAATCAGCTGCAGTACGTTGCAGCGTCTTCTAAGTTCCTGAATGTGCTCCTGGTACAAGAATGTGACCACAGCTTCAGTGCTGAGTGAAGAATGTAGAGGGGCTTCAGGTTTTGCATGTCTGATCTGGCCTATTTTTGAGAAACTGACCTTGACCCCAATCCAGCAACTGCTTCGGTGGGTACAGATTTCCACTGAAGTCATTGGGGATCTGTATAGGAAGCTTCCCTTTGTGGCTAAGTAAATAAACACGGTTATGAACACCAGTTCATATTAGGAATTGCAGTGCTTTGAATCTGGGAGTGTCTCTCCCTAGCAACAAATGCATTCTTGCCAAGCCCTTGGCTTAGTGCAGACCATGTGAACAGGTTTAAAAACAAAAGTGCGTACCCAAGGGCTGCCTGTATACAGGTTGCATAAGACACACCTTTTTCCCTCTGATGTGTTTAGAGACCTCCGAAGCGGGAGAGAAGTGAACAACAGTGCAGTAATGGTGGCAATGTACATTTGCTACAGCTGGTGACTATTCCAGTACAGAAATGAATTGCCTTCAGTTGTACAAGTCACTCCTGGTCATCTGCGTCTACACAGGCTCACCCTGTTACTACAGTAACAGGCAAATAGCTGACTTCCCCATGCTATTTTACATTTCTGCATAGAAAGAGAAGAACCCCATGAATCTCAGTCCAGCGACTGAACTTTGTTCCCTTCCAGTGTTCCCCAGTATTTCTTTTAAGACTACATTCTCACCTGTGAAAATTGGACATCCATGTAGTCTTCTCATGTTCCTTGGCAGCAATAATCTCAGTTCTAGGATATTTCTAGGACCCAATCTTTCTTTCTTTCTTTAATTATAGAAAGGTCCCATTAGGAATCCTTGATCAACCTGTGGCTTCCACATTCCTGAAGGAAAGTTTCTGACCACTTTCTTCATTGAAGGTGTTGAACTACTGGGCTTGTCTATTATTGTTTTAGGATGTCTTTAAAGGTTCCTCCCAAGGGACCGAATTATGAACCCTGCTGTGGACTTGTGAAGAGTCCGCTTACTCCGCTATGCTGGCTACCTGCAATGCTGGGCACAGGTGGGTAGAACAGCTGCTGCCAGAGTGGTGGTACTCCTTCTATGTAGGTGAATGGGGAGTGCACGGGAACCATTGATGTATCAGGGTGGAAGTACGGCTCCCAAAGTTCATTCTTTTTTCTAGTCTACTCCCTGAGGTGGTAAAGCCGTGCACTGATTCTTACTCGGTCTGGATTTTACAGTTAGTCCTAATTAACTAGTTGTTCTTTGGAGCGCTTTTGAGGCTTGCTTTCTTTGTTTGTTTAAAAAATAATAAAAATTAAGACTGTCAATCCTAGGTAACTCAAGCAATTAACTCAAAACAAATAAACTAGATTTTTAAAAAGTAGTGATTAATCACACTGTTAAACAATAATAGGATACCAATTTAAATGTATTATATTTTTGGATTTCTTTTTAATTTTCAAATACATTGATTTCTATTACAAAACAGAGTATAAAGTGTTCAGTGCTCATTTCATATTTAGTTTATTTTTACAGTGCAAATATTTGTAATAAAAAATAAATAAATAGTATTTTTCAATTCACCTTATTCAAAGACCAAGATGCAATCTCTTTATTGTGAAAGTTCAATTTACAAATGTAGAATTACTGTGCTTTATTTCTGAGCGCAGTTATGTGAAAAAAAAATCTAAAACTTTAGAGCAGTGGTTCCCAAACTTTAACAACCTCTGAACCCCTTTCAATAAAATGTCAAATCTCGTGAATCCCCACCGAAAAATGAATATTTTCATGGATTTTTCTCCCTTACCTCAGTATAAATTATAAAAGCAGTGATCTTGGAAATATAAAAAATATTTTTGACATGTTTATTCCACACTATTTATTAATCTTTATCATTACAGTATTTTTGTTACATTATGAAAACAGCAACACTTTTCCAAGAACTCACTTTTATAGCTTGTATCACATTTGATTAAGCCTGTTATAAGACACGGCTCCTATCAGAGGTGCCAGTAGAAAAAAAGGGGTGCAGGGGCACTGCTGGAAAAGGAGGGGGCCACGGGAGAAAAAGGAGAGGGACCCAGGGTGCAGTGCGCTAATGCTGGGGTGTCATGTGACCCTCATCTCCCCCCATACTGGTGCCTCTGGCTCCTGTGTTTCATCAAGGAGTATCAGATGTGAAACCAAATGAAGGTATTTAAGAAGCCAACTCAAATTTTTCCTCCTACACAAGCATTCAGGTCTTGAGCAGTTCAGGCAAACAATGCCCATTACAACAAAGCTTAAACTTGTTCTTCATAATAATTTAAACAACACTAGCAGCCTATTTCATTTTAAAAACAGCAAAAAATTTCCACCCCCCTTAATATTTCATAAAAGGAGTTTTGAAGTTTAATCTCATCACTGTGCTAGAGATGTGTGTTTTGATCTGCTTCGCTCTTGGAAGTCCCCAAGGCTCTGGGCTGCTGGCCCCGTGCTGCCCAAGGTCCCTATGGACGGCTCTGTCCTCCATTAGGGATTTTTCCCCCGAGAACCCCCTGTAGCATTTCGTGAACCCCTAGGGGTTAACAAACCCCAGTTTAGATTTAGAGCCTGCAAGTCCACTTAGTCTTACTACTTTTCAACCAATCGCTTAAGACAAATAAGTTTGCTTAGATTTATGGGAGATAATGCTGCCTGTTTATTTACAATGTCACCAGAAGAAAGTGAGAATAGACGTTTGCATGGCACCGTTGTAGCCAGTGTTGCAAAGTATTTACATACCAGGTATGCTGAACATTCACATTCTGCTTCATGTTTCAATTTGTAGATTTTTATCTGTTTTACAGTGCAAATATTTGTAATCAAGAATAATATAATGTGGACACTGTACACTTTGTATTCTGTGTTGTAATTGAAATCAATATATTTGAAAATGTAGAAAAACATCCAAAATATTATAATAAATTTAAATTGGTATTCTTTTATTCCTTAATGGTGTGATTAACATTGTGATTAATTGCAACTTTTTAAAATCACACGATTAAATGTGATTATTTTTTTTAATTGTTTGACAGCTCTAACAAAAATACACAATTTGTGCATAAATGAAATCCAAGAAAAAAAATAGCTTTTAAACTGGCCTACAATCACTGTGTTTCATAAATCTGTTTAAACAATGGTATCTGATAAAGTATTAGTCACAAACCAATTGGTAAGAAACTTCCCTCTGATTAATAAACAGAAGGATGCCGATTTCTAATGGGTATTCTCGAAAACATGCTGCTATCCTATGAGGGTAACAAAATTTAGGCAAAATGAGTGAATGGCTTTACTCTGTGTACCAGACCTAGTATTTAGGTTTTAATAATGCTTCAGCTAGTTAAGGGGAAAACACATTCTGTTCTATGTGAATAAACTTTTTTTGTAACCGCTACAGAGGACCAAAAGATGAGGAGACTTGGTAAAAAGGAAGGAAATGGTAGTGAAGCAATTCATTCATACCGTGGCGCTGTGGGTGGTGAGTGTGCAAGTCAGACATTGCCCTCTAGAAGTTGGCTGGAAGATAGGATATAGGGCGTCATTTGTTGTCTCCCTCGCCCCTTCCCGTGCCCAGTTAGTTCTGGGTCCTGTATAAATGGAACTGAAGGAGCCGAATACCAGCCCCAGCTCTTTTGTGAGCTTTATAGATGGACTGGCTGCAGCACATTGGTTTGTTCCAGCAGGCGATGAGAACAACCTTCTCCATGAGTCCATTCTCCTACAAGTGCAGGACATAGCTCCCAGTGGAGGTCTTATTGGACAATATTAAATACATTTGCATTAGCCAAATGTGTCTTCATCCACCCAAGCCTGTGTATGCTACTCAAAGCAAGGGATAAAAATAGATCGAGTATTGCATTCACTGGTTAAAAATCTTCAACCTGTGCCCTATTTCAGATGATGAGATGAAATGTGTTGCTCTTTGAAAGATTATTCTGTCTGTTTTAAATGTCAGGTTTTTAAGCTCTCTAAGTGCATAGGATTTAAAAAATATGGAGCTCTTGAGATGATTGTATTTGAGTCTCAGTAAGATTGAATCTGTGTTTGAGCTTGTGTGTGGTTCGTTTTGGAGCATAGTGTTTTGCCCCAATTAGGAAAGAAATTGTACTGCGGTATAGGTGAAACGGCTTTACCTCTAGATAGAGGAGCATGCAGCCAGGCTCCCCGGAGCGCTCCTTTACTGCGTTATATCAGAATTCACCTCGTATTGGACGGCGTTCTATTGGGGTAGGGGTGTATAGTCAAACGGAGAAGAAATACACATTCCGAGTTCAAGCTCTTGGTCTAGAAAAACTTGGCTAAAAAGCAATGTTCTGTATTCACTAACAATAACAACATGCTTGTGTAAAAACCTCAAGCGTGGGTTCAGGTTCTCGATGAACCGTGTTTAACTTTGTTAGTGTTTGTGTGCAGACTTTGCGAGAATTCCTCTCTCTAAAGCCCTATGTAAGGGATGATGCACATATTTTACAGCACTTTACCCTTAATGTATTTTTGCGGGGTGGGGGAGAATAGGATTAGAGAAACTCTGACAGGTTTAACCCTACTAAAGTTACCAGCACTGTTCAGAATATTCCAGTACTGTTCCAGTACTCTAATTATTTTTCACACTCATGGAGGCCTCTGCTATCATCCCTGTAGTACTCTTGGAAATCCATTCTCTGAGGGATTGCAATGGTTATGTAGAAACGTGTGCATATAGGAAAAAGGTTTAAATTCATAGTCTACTTGTACAGCACCTAGTTTAATTGGGTCCTGATCTGGTTAGCCTCTAAGCACCACTACAATATAAATGTTTAATAGTAACTTTTAAATGTCCCTATCTGTGTTGTTAATAATCTTATTTTTAAAACCCTGTTTTAATCATGTACTATTTTTGTTTTTGGCTTATTATTAGTCTTATTTCAGTGAGCCTTGATAACTCAACAGTTATGGCTCTTTTCCCCCCCTGGTTCTTAAATTGTTAACGTAGGCTGCAGATGCAGTGGAAAGGATGCTATTCCTTTAGGGGGGAAAACTCTCTTTCAGGGAGGGGGCAATTTGTAAAATAAAATAAATATATAATATTTGGGGATCAACATTGGCAGGGTGTCCCTCTTAAAATTCTGCATATACATCCAGCATTGCAAACATTTGCACAAATGCACTTCCGTGTTCTACTGTCCACTAATCAAGAATCTATACGGCATCCTTTCACCCAATCAATTGAATAAAAGGCTGCCAACAATCACTTGGCATTTTCCTGGCCTCCTTTGCACCTCAAGGCAGCCTCACTCTTTTATTCCCTAGCCTACCACTTCACAGCTGGTAAATTAGGTTTTCCCACACCACCATTAGGTGTCTCCGGACACCAATAACAAGGAAGTGTTCCCAACAAAGCTAACAAGAAAAAGGAGGCCACAGTGAGGTTTCTGAATTTTGTGTTATCAAGGAGAAATTTTAAGGTGTGTGGTTTTTTGTTGTTGTTTTTTTTTAATTGAAACATGTTTTGTTTCTTTAATAGAAGTTGGTGTCTTGGCAAAGCAGTATTTAGAGCGAGGCCTTTTGGTACCAGATCACGTCATCACCAGTGTCATGATGATGGAGCTGGAGAAAAAGCACTCACAGCATTGGCTACTTGATGGTAAGTAAACTGATGTACATGACTTTGGTATCGTGGGTGCAATAATCTTGTATCCCTCTGCTCTGGTAGCTCCTTGTGGATTGAAAATCCCAGTCCCCTTCAACCTCTTGAAGCTTATTTCTTTGAATAAGGCATTACTTTCCTAGGAACGATTTCACAGGAAAACAAATAAAACCAAGCATAGCTTTTCAATATTTTTAGGAGCTAAGGGAGGGATGGAGGAGAAAGCAAAAACACTCCTGAGAGCTTTTAAGGACAGAGCTGGTCTCCTCTTAGACCAGTGGTTCTCAAACTTTTTGAGACCGTGACCCCTTTTCCGGCTGGGTGGGCGTGGCGCAACCCCTCCAGTCCCTGCCGTGGGCGGGCTGCTGGCTGCGCCCCCGGTCCCCCCTCCCTGCCGTGAGTTGCGGTGACAGGAGGTCGCGACCCCCTGGGGAGCGCTCGGCAACCCCCCGGGGCATTGCGACCCCCAGTTTGAGAAACCCTGTCTTAGACTCATGCTTCTGAAAATGAAACTCAGGACTGGTCCCCACTACCGGGGGGGGGGGGGGGAGGGGGAATCGACTGCAGATACTCAACTTCAGCTACATGAATCACGTAGCTGAAGTTTGCGTATCTGCAGCTGACTTGCCGTCCGTCCTCATGGCGGTGGCAGTCGGCGGCGCGCTCCCCCTTCGACTCCAGCTTGCGCCTCCTGGGAAGCTGGAGTTCCGGAGTCGATGGGGGCGCCGCGAGCGATCGATTTCTCGCGTCTTCACAAGACGCAAGAAATCGATCGCCAAAAGATCGATTTACCTGCCGATCCGGCGGGTAGTGAAGACCAGCCCTCAGATCCTACTTGTAAGAGATCACTGACCCTGCTGGTCTTGATAGTATGGGTCCCCTTTAACCTGTCTTGCTGAGCCAAGCTCTTAAGTCTCCTCTCGTGCACACACAAATAGGGCCACACCCCGCTGCCCAAAGACGCAGACACTGAGATGAGCTGTGGGAAGACTCAGTTTAAGGGACATGCCCCAGCACTCGGGTGTCCACCTCCCTTGGAGTGCAGACCCAAAGGTACATTGTCTTGTGCTGTAGACAAATCTGTACAATGTAAGCTCATAAATTCGCCCCCTCCCTCAGTGTGGAGGAAGATATGCACAACTAGTCCTCCCCCCTCCCCCCCCATATAGAAATTACAGAAACTGGGTTTAGTAATAAACAAAACAAATTTTATTAACTATAAAAGGCAGATTTTTAAGTGGTTAAAGGGATAGAAAACAGAATAAATCAGATTAGTGAGCGAATAAAACAAAACATGCAAAGTAATTTCTCACCCTAAATGTTGAATTAGGCAGGATGCAGAGTTTCTGTAGCTCAGAGTTTTAGTTATTTCTTCTTACAGACTGTACCCTGTCTCAGTCTGGACTCCCCTGCCTTTCCCTTCATGGTTAGTCTCTTTTGTCCTTTCGGGTTCTTTCAGCAGTCCTCCTTCTTGGGCAGGTCATGGAGGGGAGAGTCCAGAATGCCTTCCCACCCAGCCTTAAATAGAATTTACATCCAGTGGGAAGCCTTTTGTTTCCCAAACCTGACCTTCCCCTCCTGTCAACAGATAATTACTAGAAGTCCAAAATCTTATTTAATACCAGGTGGCAGGACCACCTGACTTAGTAGTGTTACAGCTAGTCCCAGAACGACTCTCAGGAAGGAGAGAGATTAATATATTTACAGTCTTGTTGTTTCTTCTTAATGGGCCATCAGGGCTGTGATGGCAGGTTGTCTGGTGAGTGTCTCCCAAATACACATACAGCTATAATTTCACATAGTCAATATTCCTACTTTCAGATGCAGAAATGATACATGCATACAAATTGGATATTCACATTCAGTAAATCATAACCTTTCCAATGATATCATACATGAGCGGTCTTGCATAAAGTATATCTCAGTTATGTCCTATCCATATCATAAGCATATTTTCATAAAGAATATGGAGTGTAACGTCACAATGCCCATAACCGGGAATGAGTTTTGCACTACATGGGGGTGGCATCGCAGGGGGGTGGTTAGGGGTAGGAGGTCTCTGGAGCGGGTGGTCAGGGGACAAGGAGCGAGAGTGGGGTTGGATGGATCAGGGTTTCTGAGAGGGGCAGTTGGGATGGGAAGTGGGAGGGGTTTTGCAATTTTGCAACCCCGATGTGGCCCTCCGGCCAAAACGTTTGCCCACCCCTGGGTTAAATGAAGTTGTTGCTAGGGACCAAGTATGATTGAAGCCAGGATATTTTATATGAAGAAAACTTCTCCCATGGTGGTGAGGAGGCAGGCTCTCTACTCTGAAAGGTTTCCTTTGAATATGTCCATTCCTTGGAACTTTAAAATATTTTTCCTCTCTGACCAAGGCTGTTAAAATGATGACTGTGCTGCTTCTGTCTGATTATACGGGTGGCAGGACGAGATTTGCAAAGGAATGGAAGTAGCCAATGGCCTTCAAAAATCCAGCTCTGTGGCACCTGCAGTGTACTTAGTAGGCATATACAGTAAAACCTCCATTTAATGGACTAATTCGGGCGAGGGGGTGTCCGTTAAATGAAAAAGTCCGTTATTTAAAAAAAAAACGAGCTGTCGGAGCAGCAGCCCGCCAGCCACAGGGTCGGGGCGGCAGCTCCGCAGCCCGCCCGCTGCCTGGACCTGGGCGGGAGCCGGGAGCCGGCAGCCAGCCCGCCCGGGTCCCGGCTGCTGGGACCTGGGTGGCAGCCGGTACCCGTCAGCCAGCCCGCCCAGGGCCCGGCTGCTGGGAGCCGTCAGCCAGCCCGCCCAGGGCCCGGCTGCTGGGAGCCGTCAGCCAGCCCGCCCGGGTCCCGGCTGCTGGGACCCGGGTGGCAGTCAGGAACCGTCAGTCAGCCCGCCTGGTGGCGGGACTCGGGTGGGAGCCGGGAGCCGGCAGCCCGCCTGCTGGTGAGACCCGGGCGGGAGCCAGGAGCCAGCCCGCCCGCGGCTGTGACCCGGGCGGCAGCCGGGAGCCGGCAGCCAGCCCGCCAGAAATGGATCAGGAATGCATCAGCTTGCTCAGAAATTTTGTCCGTTGCATCCGAAGTCCGTTAAATCGAGGTCCGTTAAATCGAGGGTTTACTGTACAGGTTTTTTCTTTTGTGTCCCCCTCCCCCGCCCGCATGTCCCAAGCAAACTAGTGATGGGTCGAAAGTCCTCTATACGGAAATCCACACTTCCATCCCACCTGATCATTTCTACCTCTGTTGGCAGCTTTCCTGTCCAATGTTGCCTCTCTTTACTGAAAGCCTTTTGTGCCAGCCTGCTGGTGACATCTGAGAAGGGAAATGTGATATAACCAGTATCTCTGAATGCCTCCTCTCTCAAGAGACCACCTCAGGTGTATTGAGTACAGTTCTGCTCTATTAAAATACCACCCTCTCTGTTAAGGCACTGTGTTTTGCTGGTAGCGTCATATAGAATTCAGTGCATTTACTTTATAGTGAAGATGCATCCTGGTGCTGAGGAACATCACGCACATTTTTCCGGTGTAAGCAGTCCTTTAGAACAACTCTACTTACAATCCAAGGTGGATGGCAAAGTTATTTATGCAAGTTATCTGTTACGGTGATAGTGATGGTGATAGCTTTCACTGATATGGGGCCCTCCATTTCAGCACTTTACAAGCATTGATGAACTGAACCTCACCACAAGATTATGATGTTTTGTGCATAAGCATTCCCCATTTGCCAGAGGAGTTGTGATGTGACCCAAAGTCTCTGTCTGTGGCAGAGCCTGCTGAGTCTCTAGCTACAGACTATCCTTTTGCTCTATTTAAATGCTTTTTATTTCATTAGTGCAGCAAACTGACCAGATATACCATATCCTGTGTGTCTGGCTACAGAAGACAAACATTCTGGATACATGAAGTACAGCAGAAGCTCAGCGTTCTAAAGGGCTTTAGTAAAATGTATGTTTGGGACTGTGGATGGGGGAGAGGGTGATGAGTAGGAGCAACTGCCTGGAGAAACTCAAGCTTCCCCAAAGCTGACTCTGAAAGTGGAACTGCAGAGGAACAGAGCTGCATTCCGGTTTAGTAATCCAACAGACCTGAAACATGAAAGGAGCTTCAGTTATCTTTCACCTAAGGGTCAGATAAGCATGCCTGATAGTGTCCTAGAAGGTATATTTCCCTGCATGTTTTCCTCCTCCCCCACCCCATCAAGTGGCTGGTCAGATTCCTATCCTTGCTGGTGCACATAATTTCCCTTCACCTTCAAGTTGGTTCACCAAAGCCAATTCTGGTAGAGAAGGTCTGACCAGAGCTCAGCTGGAAACTGCTTAAATGGCCAGATAAGTCACTGCTGAGTTACCTGAGGGAAGTCCCCTTTCTTCTTCAAAGCTCCCCTCTGCAACACGCTCATCCCCAACTAAAACAGAGATAGAGACTTAGAATGCCAGTAATTTTTCCAGGTAGTGCCCTTCATCTACAGATATCCTTACTGTTCCTTTTCTCAGAAAAATGGCACACTCCACTAATTACTAAGTCCTATACCACTAAGTGGCAATTAGGTTACGTGGCCTAATCGTCCCATAACTGAATTTCTTGGCTCAGGGGGACCTGTCACTGAACTCTATTCTTGTCAAGTCCAGCAGATGTATAACTTATTAAGGTGCATAGTTTTTACGCTATTAGGGGTTGATCCTGTGAAGTGTGGTGCACCCCCAATTCCCGTTGATTCCAGTGGCAGTTCAATCCCTCAGCACTCCAGTTCGTGCCGGATTAAGACCCAACAGTTTGATTCTTGAAGTTAGTGGCAAAGCTTCCATTAAGTTTGATTATGCAAGATCCGCGTCTTCATGAATATGCAAAACCAGGCCCTGAGAGCTGCCTTTGTGTGAAGCGTGCTGTACAGGCACCCCCATGGATCTCTGATGTGGTACCACGTGCTTTGTATGTTAAGCTGCATGCGTCACTAGTTGAATTGCACAGCTCAAGATTGACAAAACTTTCATGATGGAAGTAGCTCTAAAAGTGGGGCCATTTCTTCCTTTGAGCAATGAATCCTCTACAAGAGCCAAGACTCCCTCCAGACCTTCCTCCCTCTTCATGGGCTTGGAGAATAGAACATGCAATACTTGTGGTATCTTCTCCCCTCCCGCCCCCCCCCCCCCCCCCCCCCGAGATCTTGCTGCCTCTGGTATATTTGGCATTGGTGTGTCTCAGTACTGGTACAGCCTGCTTTCCCGTTACAAATATTGAATGTGTTTACCCTTGCAACACCCTTCTGAAGTAGGGAAGTATTATCCCAGTTTTACAGATGGGAATCTGAGGCACACAGAGATGAGGTGACTTGGCTGATGCAGTGCTGAGAACTGATCCCAGCTCTGAGTCCCAGCATTCTAATCGTCCTACTTCAGAGCTATTCGTGGGTTGTCGGTCAAGCCAACAGTGAAGAACTTGGGTATGCTGGGTGGTCATGTGAAGCTTTAAAGGTGAACATACCCTCTATTGACTTGTACTCAACAATTCACAGATACCGTGCATGCAACAAAGTGGCCTGTCTAAGGCCTGGACTGTAAATTCTTGTGTTTTGTGTTAGTCTGTTTTCAGTGAATATCTATTCAAAGCCTCAGATACTTATTGCTTTTGCTGTTACAGAGGACAGGCAGTTTTTCAACACCAGCACTGATATTGTGAAACTGTTCTTCACCATCCAATGAATATGAGTTGCCTTTGTTGGTTCATGTGGTCATTGTTGTTTTTTTTTCTTCTCTCTTTCCCCCTCCACCCTCTGTTCAGGTTTTCCTAGGACGCTGGTGCAAGCTGAAACACTTGACCGAATCTGTGAACTGGATCTAGTGATTAATTTAAACATCCCATTCGAGACGCTAAAAGATCGCCTAAGCGCTCGTTGGATTCACCTAGCTAGTGGAAGAGTGTATAATATGGAGTTTAACCCACCTCATGTACATGTAAGAGATCTTACCACATTAAAGACTAATTTAGCTGGATAAAATTGAAATCTGCTTCTAGATCAGTGAAGATGTCTCCACTCAAGAATGGCTTTATTAGGGGGAGAAATGCTATTCTACTCTAATAAGTACTGAATGCATAAGAGTTGAATTCTTGCTAGATAAGTGAAAACTAGTTAGGGTTTTTCATGCTTGGGAGCCTTAAGAGGAGAGCTGAAAGATTGTGTGTAAGGCTGTTTCCAGTCAGACAAGATTTATTTAGGAAAATAAGATTTATGTTAATCATGGTGTAAGAAAATGTCCTCCTATAATGACTGTGGTCCAGAATACCACAGTGTTTCATTGTGCAGTCATGGCACAAATGATTATCCTGGGAGTTATGGATGCAGATGCCATTGTTATCAAGGGAGAATACAAGGTGTTTTACGGTAACTGGTACTAGTGTCCGAGATCAATGTTAAGTATCCCTTTGCCTCCGATTTTTATCTACTATATATATTGCAGTAAGTAAAGTGTCTTTCAGTGATATCCCCTTACATGAATGCAAGTTCTTTATAGCTGGCCAAATTCTATCCTCAGTTACACCCATGTAACCCGCATGGCTCTCTCTATGGCACTGGTTTAATCTGGCACAGTGTTCATGGTGTATTGTTTGTCTTGTACACAGGGGATGGATGACATCACTGGTGAACCATTAATCCAACGGGAAGATGATAAACCTGATGCTGTTGCTGCTAGGCTAAGAAAATACAAAGATGCTGCAAAGCCAGTAATAGAATTATATAAGTGAGTTTGAATGCACGCAAGTAATACAGGCCGTGCCTGTAAAAATAAGCGCTAAGTTTTCATCTCCACAAGCCTGTTCTTGGCTCACTCAGGCATATCTTGAGGTGGTGTGTATGTGTTAAGACTTTTGCCTGGCTGTAGTCAGCAGCCATATGCTGTACTTTTGGGGGCTGGGTTTGGGGCCCCACTCGAGTGGCATATGGGGAGGTGTAAGGGCTGCAGTGCACGAAAACTCTCCCAGGGCAGGAGCAGTTTAGGAGTAGTGAAAGGGGTGAGGCCAGGAGCAGAAATGTTGTATCTGTTGTGCCCGGTGCCATGGGGATTCTGGTGAAGTGGCCTTAAATTAGTACACACCCCAGGGCTGCTGTACCTTATGCCCGGGCCTGTTTCAAGCCCTATAATAGCCCAGAGTTCAGGCAGTGAAATGTGATTCCTTTGCCTTTCTCCTCTGCTGCCCCTGGTTAGCGAGATCCTGGGCTTTCTCTCTCCTCTTTCTTTTCAGATAAAAGCAGAGTCTTCCTTGGGTTCAGCTCAGGGGATGAAGCTAATTTTGCTGTTAAGTTTAATTATAGGGAGATTCACCATTTCTCTGTTATGCTTAATCTGTTGTGTAAGAACAGTTGACTCTCTTTGCAGTGTACATAGTATTGTGTTTAGAAAGTGGCTAACACGGTTTGGGTGCAGTCTAAATGATAAAGAATACATTACACGTGTCTCTGAGAGAATAGAATTTTGTGTGGTTTTTCATCTAGAGTTGTTTTTTTAAAGGAGCTTTCTGTCTAGCACACTTCCCCCCCCCCTCCCACCCCCATTTGATCACCTCAGCTATCCGCTTTAGATTGTGCTGGTGGGATTGTATGATTGAAATAGCCGTGTACCGGTAAGCAGATGTTTATGAGAGGCATTGTGATCTATTGACTGGAACCCAGAGATGGAGCGATCTGTAAAATGGTAAGATACCTACCTGTCTCTTAAGGATGCTGAGTGTGTAATTGAAGCTGGAAGATTTTAAAATTAACATTTCTGATTCCTTTAACTTCCTTAGGTAGAGCCTCTCAAGCACTGGACAGTCAGAAAGAGAAAAGCTTAGAGATGCAACAAAACACAACCTGTGCATAAAAGTATAACAAAAAATCAGTTTTAAGACTCCAGATAAATGGATGTTAGTTACTTACTGAGAGTGGCAGCATGTTCCAGGCACAAAGACCACAACAGCTTTCTTTAAGAGTTAAAATAGTCTCCTGAATTATTTGTATTTTATAGTGTCTCTGAGCCCCACTCATGGGCCAAGACTCCCTTGTGTTAGGTGCTGTACAAACACAGCAAAGATGGTCCTTGTCCCAAAGAGCGTACAATCTAAGTATAAGATGATAGATGGGTATGGTGTCAGCGTGCTAGGAGGTGTTCTCAGCACACCAGCTGCCTTCAAATGTGTTTTTATCTCGTGAACAACGGGGGAAAGTGGAAAGGACTGTCTCAACCCTCCATAGTAATGTGTACAATAGAAAACCAGACATTGGTGTACAGCATACTAAAAAAAGTCTCTCAAGATGTTTGGAAGAACTTACCCCACTAAAATTTTGATTGCAACTCACCAGCTATAGCTTCCTTCCCTGTAACGTTTTCATTTTATTGTTCTGTACCAGTACACATTTGGAGCCTAATGTAATGGGGCTAATCACATGAGTAAGATGATGCACAAGCTTTAAATATCTGTAGGACTGGCTCTTAAGAGAATGTGTTAATGTTCTTGCCTATGCTGTGATTATTTTGGGGTGTGTTTTGTCGTACTTGCCGTGCCTTGCTTTCAGCTCTGTGCTAACAATCTAGTGATTGAGACGGAACATTTGAAAGCAATGCAGCATTCGGTAACATTTGAAAAAGTTGAAATAGTCATATGGAAAGAAAGGGACATGAAATACAAGGGACTGAAGCCTTAAGACCCCCAGGACCTTAAGCATGTGAGTAGTCCCAGTGAAGCTTGTAAAATATTTAAAATTCGGCACTTGCTTTGATAAGTCTGAGTCTAAAGCTTTTCTCTTGCAGTTGTTCTTCTGCTGACACATCCATTGCAATGTGCTAGGAAATATACTGTAATGAGCAAACCTGCACTGCAGAGGGACAGACTAGATCAGTGTCTTGTATATAAAATGTAGTACACCCCTGTCCAAGATCGTAAGCACATCCTTGGGTAGGCAGCCCAAACTGCCACCTTTCCCCCTGCAGCCACACTGCTATTTGTAGCACATGTACATCTACCTGATCTGGGAATTGCACCTCCCAGCTGCAGTGTTGACATTCCCTAAAGTAGTGAAGAATCAGTAAATAGATTAGATGAACATTGAGCATAATCATCTTTTTGTTTCTACTGTAAATTACACAGAGTTTACCAGAAATTTGACACAAAACTTGACCTGCATAATCTAGAATGGTTATTCCAGAGCTTAGGCTACGCTCATTTTCATTGGTCATGCTCCTTTGCATGTGAAGCCTTCTGTTCTTGATCATAGACACTGCATAGTCCTATGCGTTCCCGAATTTTCAATCAGATTATACTGATTTCTAATCTTAATTTGTATTTTTCAGGAGCAGAGGAGTCCTACACTCATTTTCTGGGACAGAAACCAACAAAATCTGGCCTTATGTTTACACTCTGGTTTCCAGCAAGGTCCGGCCTATCCATTCCAAAGAAGTTAATTAACCATCTTATTTAGCGGATCAAGAATTTAATATGGTTGTTCATTTTGTTTCTCTGTGCCATATTGGTGCTGTGCCCAGTTACAGAATCGTACAATGTCTAGAACACCTTCTTGGGTTTACTGGAGTTTAGAGTTCTGGAAATGCAGTTACAGCCAGCATTAGGATGGAATAGAACCCTTTCTGTAAAAGGTGAAGTCTGCTGGAATAAATTCTAGTTTTCGTGCTATAAAGTATTGCTGATGTGATCCAGGAATCCTAATCAATGATGCAGACTTAGATATACTCTTTGTCAAGTCTCTCTTACCTGTCATGGTTCCCTCCCATCTCTCCCCCCATCCATGTATATATGCAATGTGCTGCTCCGTTGCTCCACAACACCTTTTTCCTTGAGATAACTCTGTTTTTTTATTTTCCCTGAGAAATAAAAACCCTAAATGCAGACTTTGAACTCTTGGGGAATTGGTGAGTAACGTGGAAACTATTTACACTCCAAAGCTGAAATGTGAAGACAACATTTCCAGTATTAATAAACGTAGAAGAAAAAAAATCCTGGGAGTTAAATATATACTTGTGCTGTCCTCCTGCCTCCCCCCCCCCCCCCCAAAATGCTGCTATATAATCTAGTTTTCACTAAGTGGTATGATATATGCCAACCAATAGACCACAAAACTGAGTAGGCCTAAATTTGTCAATGAGAAATGAGTTGCACTAGTTTGTGCTTCGGTTGTTTGTAACACTACAAGACTTAGAAATAGTGTATTAGTTTGTCCAAAAGATTTATTTTGTGTGTCTCTCTTTTTTTTCCCCAGTAATTTTCTCTGGAAAAAGTTCATTGCATCTGTTCTGCCTTTTATAACGGAGGTTCTTTCTTCTCTCAGTATACAGGGGCCATTCTGGGGGGAAATGCCCTTAGCAGAAGATTAATTTTTCACATAATAATGGAATATTTTATGGTCCGGTCCTTCAGGTCTTACACAGACACAGTTCTCATTGATGTCTGTAAGAATTATGCACATGTGTTGGATGGCAAGAATGGCAACCAATTTGGTGGTATTTAAGCACTTTGTGAATCAAAAGCAAATTGTTTGTTCTTGTACATTCCTTGATAGATAAAACCGACTCTGTTACTTTCTGTACACGGTGTTATTGTAGCTATGTTGGTCTCAGGAGACAAGAGAGACAAGGTGGATGAGGTAATATCTTTTATTGAAAATTGGTTCACCCATCACCTTTTCTCTGTTACTTTATGTTCAGCCTGGTCTTGTGCTTGAGGTTATGTACAGTTAATCATGCAGCTAATCTAAAAACACTGCCCAACTTCTTGCCAGAAACCTTTCCAAGCACTGAACAAAAACACTGCATTTTTCTAGAGGTGTCCTGGTTTTTATATAGGCTTTTTTCTCTGTTCAGATGTTTAGTTTCTGGTTAGAGCTAATGGAATGGGAAAGCTTTACTGTGTGTGTGTGTGTGTGTGTGTGTGTGTGTGTGTGTGTGTGTGTGTGTGTGTGTATTTTTGTCCTCTGTAGACATTAATGTCCAGTCTACAGCTGCAGTGATCTGAAACACTGTGAACTACTAGTGATTCTTGTGTGGGGAAATATAACTGTTCCTGGATTCAAAATGTTATATGTGAATGAATTCTTGTGAACAAACCCCTTGAGGTGTATGAAATCTCTTACCCAGTTTCCTTTGTTCCTATTTTCATGTGTTGAGTTATGAAGCTAGGTGTAGTGGTGGCTTTTCTAAACTGGACTTACTGTAAATTTGTTTGACTTGATCTTTAATACCTACAGTACCTAATTAACAGGCGGTGTGATTTACCTCGTAAGGCCATGTCTCAAGTTGCCTTATTTTATAAGCTATTTAAGAAAAAACAAGATGTGTATTTTTGAGAAATAAGCTGAATTTTACAGAATAGCCTTTAGAGAACTCTTTACCAAGCTGTTTCAGTTGCATAGCATGCTACAGTCCACATTATTATCAGTAACCAACTAGAAGAGCTACCTCCATATTACAATAGACCAGTGGTTTTCCAAAAAAAAATTTTCACGGACCATTTGAAAATTGCTGAGGGTCTCAGCAGACCACTTAATGATCTTTCCAAATGTTTTTTGTACTGTTAGCTAACTATTGTAAAGCACTTAGGATAAAAGCGCTATGTAAAAAAACCTTAATAACTAATGTTTTTATTCTATAAATAGAAGCACACAACTCGTATTTTAATATCAGTAATCTTACCTTTCTAATGTGATGGATGCACCCTCTCTCCCCTGCCATGGCAGTCCCCGAGCTGGGGCTGAAAAGGGGGGGGATGGGGGTGGGTTTCCCCTGCCACAGCAGCCACAGAGCTGAGGCTGGGAAGGAGGGCAGTCTCTCCCTGGCAGCATGGCCCTGGAGCTGGGGAAAGTTGCCTCTTGCCTCTTTCCCTGGCCACCGCAACCCTGGGTGTCCCAAATTCTCACCCCACTGCTCCCGCCCCACCTACCCTCTATTCCCCCCACGGCCACTAACTCACCTTACATGTGCGTCGTCTTCATGGTCTAGGCACCTAATTTGTGGAGCCACACCTGTGTGGCTCCACGAATTAGGTGGATGGCCCTTCATTCTTTTATGTGCGGCCGCCCAGGCATGCACCTTAGAGGGAACTATCTGTAGACTACCTGACTAGAGCTCACGGACCACTGAGGGTCCACGGACCACAGTTTGAGAAACCCTTCATTAGACAACTTGATGAATTACAACAGTTAACAACTAGGGCAAGTGTTTGCTGCTGAAATGTCATAGTTCCTGCTTTTTGCTCTTGAAAATACACTCCTGGAGAGTATGGTTATAAGTCTGTAGGGGGAGGATTCTTAGGTGGAACTTACTTTGGCTTTCTGAGGCCTGGGGAGATTCATTTGAGTAGAACCTGTGGTGTGGTTTTTTTTGTTTTCTTTTTGTTAAAGCACCAAAAGATTTGTCATCCCACATTAATGCTTTTCCCAGCCAGGAAGATGCTAATGTTCATCTTGCCATTCTCTTGTGGTAGGAAGACAGTGGGTTATCGGTATGTTCTCACCCTCGCTTCTTTTATACCATTCACATTACATTGGCCAGTAGTGCACTAGATTTCCACTAGTCTTATTCTGGATTCCATTTTTTCCCTATAAATCGTGGCCCTGCTCCTGGCAGTTGAAGGCGCACGCTGGCAGTCCCAATTGGCCATTGTCATCACCAGCCATCAGACAGGCAGGCATCCTGTAACCACTTGTGCGTTCGTCATGATGAGACTGAGCAGTATTGCCCAGTATGAGCTCTCTCCCTGAGGACCGTGACTGTTGCATTCACAGTAGTAGAACAAGGAAGTTGGACCCTAATTTGATTGTAGAACCACTGTGAAATGTAGTGAGGTCAGTGCCTTCCTAGCTGGAATACGTGGCTTTGGATTGGGATCAGACCATTTTCTAAATGTCATTACTGTCCCTTTCGAAGTGAAACAGAGCAGGACTGATATTTGCACGGCTGCGGTATGAAAAGGCTAAGTGAAAAACCCCACTGGCCTGAACTGATCTCTCCACTTGTGTATGGGGCAGGGTTTTGAGATGTGTGAAGCGAACAACCTAGAGGACGTGAAGAGGTGTGTGCAACCCTTCTTGGGAACCCATGTTCGGCATCGGGGTGCCTATCAATCCATAGGGTTTTGGGCCAAGAATGGGAGCTGTAGCAGCAGTTATGGATCTGCCGGGTTGAGAGGCCTGATTCTCCGCTGCCTGTCCACTCTCCCCTAGTTGCCTTCCACTGAAAGTAATGATATAAAGGAGACACTGAGGTGTTCTAAGGCCTGCTCTCGATGGGAGGTTTCCTGCTGACTTGAACAGAGCAGAATTGACTTACAGCTCTAACCAGGTTCTCTGGTGGTGTGGGAGGACAGGGGGAAGCCATTGAACATGCAGGAGATCTGTGCGAACTGTATGGATGAGCTCCTGGAAGGGATCTACCGTCCATCCAGTTAATGATTGGTTCTTTCCACTAGCAGGACTGTACTCTAGTCTAAACAAAAGAAATGGCTCAAATTCATAATATATGTTAGCAACAAAAAGGGTTCTTTGAAAGTAAAACTGCTGCTTGAAGAAAGAAATGAGGCTCCTGGAAAACCTTTTCTTTCACAATGGAGTTAGGTAAAGCGTATTTAAATTATTTATAAATATGCTAATATCGAGACAGTGGGAGTTGGTTGTGTGCACATCTTTACCCTTTAGTGCTGGTGTGCTCCACGCACTGCACGGGACAGACCACTGCTGGATTTCTAGCCATCTTAGGAATCGCATATGCTGCAGTAGTCCCTGTTTGTTGCCATGAGTGTCTGTTCTGTGGCATGAGGCCTGCCAGAAGAGAAGGTACTAGGGTAGGAGGCTTCTGAGCACTCACATCTCACATGCTACTGAGACGAGTGATGGAGGGAATGCAGAGTCTGGGAGATGTCTGGATGGAGCCCTTGAAAAGCGACTGCTGTAGGAGGTGGTGAAGAGAATAAATGTGGCACTTGACTAAAAATTCGTAACATCTAAAATATGTGGGGTTAAACTTATCAAAGGTGCTAAACTGAGGCAACTGTGGAGTAGGAGGAAAACACTGGTAGAAAAATAAGTGTGTGGGAAGGGATGCATGAGAGAAACTTTCTGTTTTCCAATACATGTTAAACTCTTGTTGGAAATGCCGTGTCATCTCCTCCATTTTAAGCAAGCATTTAAATCCAGAGTCTCATTTCTCTGCCTTTACTGTCCTGCCCTCCAGTGCCATTCAGGGGGATATATTTGAACATTGACATTTGGGGCCTTTATTTATATCCTTTACTTTTACTTGCTTTTTGTCTCTGTACTGAACACATTAAATGTTTTACGAGTCTTTCTTGAGACCATTCTCCTTTTCTTTATCAAAACCAACGAATGTGCAAATGCTGCTGTTTCCATTGTTTTTCAGGTTGTTGTATTTCAGAAGACCAGAGGCTCTTTTGGGCATCCCATGCTGAATCTTTCCCCTTTAGGGAAATTATTCTTCTAGTTATGTAAGACGAATGGCTTAGAACAACATTTAGACATGCTAGAGCCACAACAATTCCTAGATGTATGGAATCTTGCACCTTTGAACTGTAGATAGAACCCCTTTCATGTATTCTGTCTCTCCCTCTGTCCATTAGTATTCTTAGCCTTCTTTTACATGCATGTATAATATTTCATGTAGTGCTTTATAAACATTAACTAGTCCTCCAGCAGTGCATGCTACCCCTATTTTGCAGATTGAGGTATGTGACTTGCCAGAGATCACCTGCTCACTCTGTGCGTGGCTGTAATCCTGTGCTCAGTGCATTGGACTACATTTGTGTAACATTCTGCTGAAGAAGTTACAAAACAATCTGTTGGAGGCGCGTCCATGCCCTGTTCCCATGCAGTAGCTGCAAACTCTATTCTTGGTTGTCTTTCGTCTGCAACTTTTTTATTTTGTTTTATTTTTTAGTAGTTAGGTTCTTCTTCGAGTGCTTGCTCATGTCCATTCCCACAAGTGTGTGCGCACCGCGCATGCACGGTTCCGGAAAGTTTTCCCCAGCGGTACCCGTAGGGTCGGCAGGGGCGACCCCTGGAGTGGCGCCCTTATAGCACTGTATATATGCCCCTGCCGACCCTTCCCCGCTCAGTTCCTTCTTCCCGCCCATGACGGTTAGCTGGAATCCCCTCGCTATCTGCTTAGCGGTATCCCAACAATCACTCGGCCTCCATCTGATGTGCCGGAAGACGAGCCGGTACCGGGTCCGTCGGGTCTGGGACGGCACCAGGCATCTCCCTCCCATCACTCCTCGGCCCGCTCCATCGCCGAACCACCTTCAGGAGATACCATCCAAGAGGAGACTCATTTTGCTACCTCTTCCTCATCCTCGCCAGATGAGGCGGTGGCAGGCTCTTCAACATCGGGCCTCCCACCCATGGATGTTAGAGGACACCAGGATCTTCTTAGAAGGGTCGCCCAGAACCTCAACCTCCCGGCAGAGGAGGTTCTGGAAGAGGATGATCCCACGGTTGACATCCTTACGTCTGATGGTCCTCCTAAGATAGCCTTGCCCTTCATTAAAAAGATCCTGTCAACTTCCAAAACACTCTGGCAAACGCCTTCCTCGATTCCTCCGACGGCAAGGGGGGTTGAACGCCGCTACTTTGCGCCCAGAACAGGCTATGAGTACTTATTCACGCATCCTCCCCCGGGTTCTCTGGTTGCCGATGCTGTGAATCACAGGGAAAGGCAAGGCCAAACAGGCCCCACGCCAAAATCCCAGGACGCTAAGAGACTAGACTTATACGGCAGAAAGGTCTATTCTTCCGCATCGCTGCAGCTGAGGGTGGCTAATCAGCAAGCAGCATTGGGGCGGTATGCCTTTAACTCTTGGTCGACCCTGACCAAATTCCAGGACAAGATCCCTAAGGAGTCGACTCCGGAGTTTACCGCCATTGTGGAAGAGGGCAAGGTGGTTTCCAGGGCGGCCCTACAGGCGGCACTTGACTCGGCGGACTCGGCCTCCCGAACAATGGCTACAGCCATAGTTATGAGACGTGGTGCGTGGCTCCAAGTCTCGGGTATCCCTCCACCGGTTCAAGCAACAATCCAAGACCTCCCTTTCGAGGGTCAGGGCTTGTTTGCGGAAGCTACCGACCAAAAACTGCACTCGATGAAGGACTCTAGGGCCATGCTTCGCTCTCTGGGCCTTCACACTCCACAACCTGCTAGGCGCCCATTCCGACCCCCACCTGCTCCTCCAGCTCGTTTCTACCAGCCGGCTCCCCGGCGGGACCAAACTAGAAGGGGAGGTAGGGGAAATAACAGGGGCCGCCCGCGTTCGTCATCACGCAACGGCCAGCAAAACCAAGGGCCCAGGCAACCCCCGAACACCAGGCCCAACTTTTGAAGGTGCGCCCGGGGGCGACGATCCAGCTTCCCTTCTGTTTGTGAACCCCTTGTCCCACTTTTACCAGGCATGGTCTCGAATCACCTCAGACAAATGGGTTCTCAGCCTGGTGAAAGTGGGATATTCTATCCAATTTTCCTCCCTTCCACCCACCCACCCACCCTCCCCGTCCCTCTTCAGGGACCCTTCTCACGAGCAACTCCTAGTTCAGGAGGTCCAAACCCTCTTGTCGTTGGGTGCCATAGAGGAGGTTCCTCAAGAATTTCGGGGCAAGGGCTATTACTCCCGTTATTTCCTTATCCCGAAGGCCAAGGGTGGCCTTCGTCCTATCCTAGACTTGCGGGGCCTCAACTCCTACATAAAGAAGCTGAAGTTCCGCATGCTCTCCCTAGCAACTATCATTCCTTCCATGGATCGTGGAGACTGGTTCGCCGCCCTCGACTTAAAGGACGCATATTTTCATATTTCGATTATCCCCAGTCACAGGAGATTCCTGCGATTTGTGGTAAGGGACCGTCATTACCAGTTTACGGTGCTCCCCTTCGGCCTATCCACTGCCCCAAGGGTATTTACAAAATGTATGTCGGTCGTGGCCGCAGCCCTGAGACAGAATCAGGTACACGTTTACCCTTACCTGGACGATTGGCTCATAAGAGCAAACTCAAGAGAACTAGCAGTCCAGCAGGTAGCTCTCGTCAGAGCTACATTCCTCAGGTTGGGCCTCATACTGAACGAGCCAAAGTCGACTCTAGAACCTACGCAAAGAATAGAGTTCATAGGAGCAGTATTGGACTCTCAACAAGCCATGGCATTCCTGCCTCCAACTCGGGCCGAGACTATAAAGAGCTTAGTTCTTTCCGCCCTCCGGTTTCCAACCACCACGGCCAGAAACTGCATGGTCCTCTTAGGCCATATGGCAGCCTGCACGTTTGTGGTACCCTACGCCAGGCTCCGCATGCGACCACTGCAGACTTGGCTGATGACAGTGTACAAGCAAGGAAGGGACCCACTAGACCTTATCGTCACCCTCCCAAACCATACGCTGAGTTCACTCCATTGGTGGATACACCCCAGCTCACTCACAGCAGGGGTCCTTTTCCACAAGCCCCAACCTACAGTGACATTAGGGACAGATGCCTCCGACCTCGGCTGGGGAGCTCATCTGGGAGACACCAGGACTCAAGGACACTGGTCTCACCACGAGCTGTCCCTTCACATCAACGTACGAGAGCTGAGAGCGGTTCGTCGCGCGTGCCAGGCATTTCGGGGCCAGTTACAAGGCAAGTGTGTGCGGGTCCAGACAGACAACACGGCGACTATGTTTTATATAAACAAACAGGGTGGTGTTCGCTCTTCTCCCCTATGCAGGGAAGCCCTAGCTCTCTGGGAGTTTTGTATCGCACACAATATCCATCTCATAGCCGCATACCTCCCGGGGGCCCAGAATGTCCTAGCGGACACCCTCAGTCGCTCGTTTCGGGGCCACGAGTGGTCTCTCAGGGGGGACATTGCGCATTCAATCTTCCTACAGTGGGGATTTCCCCACCTAGACCTGTTCGCCACGAGAGCCAACAGGAAGTGCCAGAGGTTTTGCTCCCTCATGAACAGCAGCCCAGGATCAGAGGCAGACGCCTTTCAGATCCCTTGGAGGGAGGGGCTACTCTATGCATTTCCACCGTTCCCACTCATCCACAAGGTGTTACTCAAGGTCCGCCTGGACGGGGCGTCCATGATCCTAATAGCGCCGGCATGGCCCCGCCAGCATTGGTACACTCTACTGCTATCTCTATCAGTGTCCAGACCTATAACCCTCCCTCTCCTTCCCACACTGGTGTCCCAGGACCATGGGCGGTTGCTTCACCCCAACCTCCAGTCCCTTCACCTCACGGCGTGGAATATCCGTGGTTAAATGCCTCGGAGCGCCGGTGCTCGGACCAGGTTAGGGAGGTTCTGCTGGGTAGCAGAAAGTTATCAACTCGCACCACTTACATGGCCAAATGGAAACGTTTTTCACTATGGGCACAGCATAAAGGTGTGGACCCCGCTCTGGCTCCCATACCTTTAATCCTGGACTATCTTCTGGACCTTAAAAGACAAGGTCTAGCCATATCGACAATTCGTGTCCACTTGGCGGCTATCTCAGCCTTCCATACGAAAGTGGGGGGGTCCTCTGTGTTTAGTAGCCCCCTCGTGGGGCGATTCCTGAAGGGGTTGGAAAGGTTGTATCCCTCAATGCGGCAACCGGTTTCTCAGTGGGACCTGAACCTGGTGTTGGCGGCGCTCATGAAACCTCCCTTCGAGCCCCTAGCTTCCTGCCCACTTGCTTATCTTTCCTGGAAGACGGCCTTTCTGGTGGCGATTACATCTGCACGGCGGGTCTCTGAGCTCAGAGCGCTCACCTCGGAGCCCCCGTACACCGTCTTCCATAAAGATAAGGTTCAACTACGACCTCACCCGGCCTTCCTTCCAAAAGTGGTCTCCGCTTTCCACTTGAATCAGGACATCTTTCTCCCTGTATTTTTTCCTAGGCCCCATGCTTCCAATAAGGAAAGAATGCTACATTCTTTAGACGTAAAGAGGGCATTGGCTTTTTACATAGAACGCACAAAACCTTTTCGTAAATCTCCACAACTTTTTATTTCAGTGGCAGAACGGATGAAGGGGTTGCCGATTTCTTCGCAACGCCTGTCGAGATGGATCACCTCGTGTATCACGCTGTGTTATAACCTCTCGAACGTTTCTCCTCCGCCACTAACAGCCCATTCAACCAGAGCCCAGGCCACATCCACGGCGTTCCTGGCGCACATTCCGATTGGTGACATCTGCAGAGCTGCGACATGGTCCTCAGTCCATACCTTCTCCTCGCACTACGCCATTGTGCAACAGGCTGCGGAGGACGCTGCCATGGGACAGGCGATCCTGGCAGCAGGGACTAGATCTACTCCTCTCCCACCTCCAAGGTAACTGCTCGTAAGACACTTGTGGGAATGGACATGAGCAAGCACTCGAAGAAGAAAGAACAGTTACTCACCTCTCGTAACGTTTGTTCTTCGAGATGTGTTGCTCATGTCCATTCCCAATCCCACCCGCCTCCCCTCTGTCGGAGTACCGGCAAGAAGGAACTGAGCGGGGAAGGGTCGGCAGGGGCATATATACAGTGCTATAAGGGCGCCACTCCAGGGGTCGCCCCTGCCGACCCTACGGGTACCGCTGGGGAAAACTTTCCGGAACCGTGCATGCGCGGTGCGCACACACTTGTGGGAATGGACATGAGCAACACATCTCGAAGAACAAACGTTACGAGAGGTGAGTAACTGTTCTTTTCCCTTTAAGTTCCCATATTTAGGAGTTGTATTGTGTAGAGACTGCCATGTACATTGTCCAAACCAGACAGAGGGGAATTGTTGTCAAATGATGGCATATATCACTTTGCTAGATGTGCAGGTGAACGAGACCCTGATGGTGTGGCTGGTGTGGTTGGGTCCTATGATGGTGTCCCTTTAAATAGATATGTGACAGAGTTGGCAATGTCATTTGTTGCAGGGATAGGTTCTTGGGTTAGTGTTTGTGTTGTGGGGTATGTAGTTGCTGGTGAGTATTTGTTTCAGGTTGGGGGCCTGTCTGTAAGCGAGGACTGATTTGTCTCCTAAGGTCTGAGAGAATGAGGGATTGTCTTTCAGGATAGGTTGTAGATCCTTGATAATGCGCTGGGAGAGGTTTTAGTTGGGGGCTGTAGATGTTGGCTAGTGGCGTTCTGTTACTTTCTTTGTTGGGCCTGTCCTGTAGTAGGTGACTTCTGGGTACCCTTAGGCTCTGTCAATCTGTTTCTTCACTCCCCCAGGTGAGTATTATAGTTTTAAGAATGCTTGATCAAGATCCTGCAGGTATTTGTCTCTGTCTGAGGGATTGCAGCGAATGCAGTTGTATCTTAGAGGTTGGCTGTAGACAATGGATTGTGTGATGTGGTCTGGATGAAAGCTGGAGTCATGTAGATAAATATAGTGGTCAGTAATTTTCTGGTATAGGGTGGCATTTATGTGACCATCACTTATTTGCAGTGTAGTCTCCAGGAGGAGGAGCTCTTCTGTGGACTGATCCAGGCTGAGGTTGATGGTGGGATGGAAATTGTTGAAATCCTGGTGGAATTCCTCAAGGGCCTCCTTCCAGGGGTCCGGATGATGATGACGATGTCATCAGTGTAGTGCAGGGGTCTCAAACATGTGGCCCGGGGGCCGCATGTGGCCCGCGAAGCCCTTCCCTGCGGCCCGCCAAGCTTCCTGTCGTCCCCCCCCCCATAGCAGTTTGCGGGAGGGAGGGGCCAGAAGCAGAGGTTTCTCTGCTGCCTGGCTGGGCCGTGCGTGTTTCTAGCTCTGGACTTCCTATATTGCTCTTGCTTTGTTTGCCAAACAGCTGTTGGTGGTGCCTAGCGCTTTCCAGGAGGGAATGGGGAGCTGCGTGCTCAGAGGAGGAGGTGGGGCAGGGGTGGGACCTCTTGGAAGGGGTGGAGTGGGGGCGGAGCCGGGGCAGCGAGGGCAGGGTGTGTGTCAGTGGTCCAGCCCTCGGGCCAGTGCACTAGTCCTCATGGAAGGGGTGGAGTGGGGGCAGAGCCGGGGCAGCGAGGGTATGTGTGTGTGTCAGTGGTGCGGCCCTCGGGCCAGTGCACTAGTCCTCATGCGGCCCTCATGGTCATTTGAGTTTGAGACCCCTGGTGTAGTGCAAGTAAAGTAGGGGCATTAGGGGACAAGAGCTGAGGAAGCGTTGTTCTAAGTCAGCCATAAAAATGTTGGCATACTGTATGGCCATGTGGGTACCCATAGCATTCTGTAACATACTTAGAAGATTAATGTTGCATGTCCAGGTTGTTTTGAATGAGAGAATTTTGTGCATTAATCATAGGATGGGAAAGGTCACTTGAGAGGTCATCTAGTCCAGTCCCCTGCACTCATGGCAGGACTAAGTATTATCTAGACCATTCCTGACAGGTGTTTGTCTGACCTGCTCTTAAAAAATCTTCAGTGATGGAGATTCCACAACATCCCTAGGCAATTTTATTCCATGCTTTGGAAGTTTTTCCTAATGTCCAACCTAAACCGCCCTTGCTGCAATTTAAGCCCATTGCTTCTTGTCCTATCCTCAGAAGTAAGGAAGAACAATTTTACTCCCTCCTCCTTGTAACAACATGGTATGTACTTCAAAACTGTTACCACATCCCCTCTGTCTTCTCTTAATGTTCTTAGATCTTAAATTCACTGATGAACACAATGGTCTCTTCTGGCCTTTAAGGTGCCACAGGACTTTGTTAACTCTGCTATTCCAGACTAACACGGCTACCACCCTGATTCTTCTGGCCTTGGTATCTGTGAGTCTATGAAAATAGCAATCGCTATTTTTTGTGGCATCTACAAACTTTTAATGTCAATTTTTCTAAGAGTTGTAAATTCTTTTACATCAATTCAACATTGGATCACCTTGGAGATAATAATGTATTTATATTCCACAGGCATTGGTGGATCGACATAAAGCACTGCATAAGTATGAAGTGGTGTTTATTTCAAAGAGTTGGCACTCACCGCATGTGCATTCCTCAGGGTTTATTAATGATGCCGTAGATTGGAGTGGTAGTGATTGACTTCGGGAAGTGTACTAACACTAATATACTACACATTTCAGCACTAGGTTTTTAATTTTGAGTTTGTAAGATGGCTGCCACACCTGTTCTTCAGTGCAAAGGAGAATCCAGAAGACCCTGAATTGGGGTAGGAACCGCAAAACTCACTTGAAACTGGGTACAACCTGGCAATCTGTGTCAAATCCAACAACGTATGATGACCCCTCTCATCCCAGAGTCCAGCACTACCTTTTTAGTTGTCTGCTGTGCGCGAAGAGGCGAGATGTTTGGCGTATACAGTTAAAGGGATGGAATGGATGTGTGTGTATTTACCTTAGGACAGCTATGGGAGGGCTTGTTAGAGGTTTTAGGCCCTAAATAAATCCACTTTTTTAAGGAGAGGAACAGGTCTAATTTCACAAGGCATGCAGTAATTAAATATTGTTGTGCAAATGATCTAGATACTTGTACTGTGGTGTTTTTTTTTGTTTGTTTTTTTTTTGGTTTTTTTTTTTAAAGGACGGATTAACATCTTCAGTTTGAACTGCATCCCATCCCACAGCACTTGGGTCACACAAAGTTAGTTGTTTTACTTCAGCTTTCTTCTGCAGCCTGAATCCTCCTGTCAGAACACAACACAATTCCCCACTCCATCCCCTGACTTTGGTACTTTACTGTGAATCTTATGCTTTTAAAAATAAATAAATATATAAAGTGGGGACAGTTCTGTAATAAACTAAAGTGGGGGTTGGGAGGAGGAGATCTCCTCTGTTTGTCCTCTCGCCAAGGGAACCATTTGGTATTTGTATGTTTGCTGATGGCTGTAAATGTAACAGCAAGTTTGTTTTTGGATGGTCTTGTCCCTGGAGAATCACTACAGCTATATTGCCATTTGATGTATGTAAATAAATTTTTTTTCCCCCTGCTTCTACCTGTTTTATGTGGTGTTTAATTTGTGGCAAGACCTGACACTAACTAAGCTCACGCTCTTTGGTGGGCACCAGCTGTATACTTGCTCCTGTGTGTGTAGAAGGAGACAGTCCCTGCCTCTCTGCTGTCTCTTGAACTCTCAGTGGCTCACTTTCAATGCAAAAGGTATTTGACGCATCATTGTGGCTGCAAGAAGTCTGGAGGCATCTGCCTAACTGAAGTTTTTTATTGGCAAGACTTGGGTCTTCTTAGCTCCACTGGATGACCTCTGTGACTCTTCCTGGAGGTAATGGGCAGTAGTTCCATTACTGAATGAACCAGGGCCACTCTGTCATGAAGACCACATAGACATCCCTATGCCCATTCAGCAGGTTCAATGCACTGGGAAGAGCAGTGATTGAAGAGATTTCAACAGATTTAGTTACTCTATTGGCACAACGAGGCATCTGTCTTTCTAGTCTGCTGATCCACAACACTGGAAAGGACTTAGATCAAAACAGGATCTGGAATTGCGGTGAGACTGTAGTGAACTATGAATTTGAGTCTGTCCTG
The DNA here is from genome assembly GCA_032164245.1 of Sternotherus odoratus. Classification (NCBI taxonomy): domain Eukaryota; kingdom Metazoa; phylum Chordata; order Testudines; family Kinosternidae; genus Sternotherus; species Sternotherus odoratus. The sequence goes on along the minus strand of JAVMKO010000008.1, from coordinate 76,664,837 downwards.
ATGTCAGCTTGCTGAGCTTTAGAGCTCTCCCTTACATTATGAGCCAAACCGCATGCAAAGGGTTTTCTTTATTTCTCCACAAAGGAAAGGTTACACTGCAGTAATTAAATATGGGGTAATATGGAATTAAAACAAAATGTTCCAGGAGTGGGAAGCAACATTTAATAAGACGATTGTATTTGTCCTAAGGAAAATACCAAGGGGAAGAACATTCCTTTCTGCTCAGCTGTTTAGATATACAAGAGAGTGCACATTAGCTGAATCATCTGTTCCTGAATAAGTTGCCTAACTACATATAAACCAATATCTGGTTACAGACACTTTATTCTTATGATCAACTTTGCTTTTACATCTAGCATTTTGTATCAAAGAATCTGAAAGCATTTCACAAACATTTAATTAGATCTCTCAATTCCTGTGAAGAAGGGAAGCGTTCTTATCCCCATTTTACAAATGGGTAAATGGAGACGCATACTTGTAAGTGACTTATTCATGGCCCCAGTGTCTTAGTGGCATGGGTGTGAATTGGAATCCTGTTTCCTAGTTCTAGAGTCTCTCCACTAGACCATGAAGCTGTCACTTGTCAAGATATCATTCATGATAATTTTGACAATTTTACTTTAAATCCACATAACTCCCTTTACACTAAGAAACCTGTTGACTTGAAGTGTTTTTTGTTACTGTTTGTTAAAACTCTTGCTAAGTGTATGAGTTGGGCTATTGTTTCATGTTGGGAGGCAATCCGTTTATAAGCATCTTCCATTCTCCCCAGTATGTCCTACTGGCATGAATGGGATTAATTCTAGCACTACTGTACTTTTCAGTGTCATTACTAAAAAATTACTGATTAGCACATGATTCAGATAATCTAGTGTTGAGAGTGGAGCGCACCTGCTTCAAGATTCTCTTTCCATCACTTATCGGTGGAGGTTGTAACTATTTTTATCGATAATCTACCACCAGGATGTCTGTCTTGATGCTCATCTTGTACATTAGTTTCTGTTGTGAGATGGTTCAGAACCTGATTCTTCCCTGCCACTGGTGTAAATTGCAGGATAATACTTTACACAGCTGTAAATGATGGCATAAGGTGCAGGGCAATGCAGAACCAGGCCCAGTATGAGAAAACTATCTTGAATATGCCTTTGCCAGATCATATGCTATGACTGCTCCAAATAATTGTAGTCAGCACTTGCCAGTTTGAACTAGGAGAAGAACCTCCAACGTGTGTTAGCTTTTGGTCACTTTTTCAACCAATAATTCAAAGATGACCTGTTTCCAAAGTCAGAAACTTTAAAGGGCTCGTATGATGAGGAAAGAATGGCTATATCAGGCCCCTCCTAATAGATTAGATCACTTTTCTTCAGTGCATGAAGGGGATCTAGGACTTTATTGATAACATCCCCGGGGACTGGTTATTTTCCTGTTAGTGGGAGCAAGAGCAGTGCATGGTAGGTTTTATGGATTTAGTGGTAGTAATATGAGGAGGCATCTTGAGTTTAAAAGAAGAATCGGGTTACAATTTTTTTACTTTACCATTTGTTTGTGAATGCCCATTTCCAGGGGTCTCAAACATGTGGCCCGGGGGCCGCATGTGGCCCGCGAAGCCCTTCCCTGCGGCCCGCCAAGCTTCCTGTCGTCCCCCCCCCCATAGCAGTTTGCGGGAGGGAGGGGCCAGAAGCAGAGGTTTCTCTGCTGCCTGGCTGGGCCGTGCGTGTTTCTAGCTCTGGACTTCCTATATTGCTCTTGCTTTGTTTGCCAAACAGCTGTTGGTGGTGCCTAGCGCTTTCCAGGAGGGAATGGGGAGCTGCGTGCTCAGAGGAGGAGGTGGGGCAGGGGTGGGACCTCTTGGAAGGGGTGGAGTGGGAGCGAAGCCAGGGCAGCGAGGGCAGGGTGTGTGTCAGTGGTCCAGCCCTCGGGCCAGTGCACTAGTCCTCATGGAAGGGGTGGAGTGGGGGCAGAGCCGGGGCAGCAAGGGTATGTGTGTGTGTCAGTGGTGCGGCCCTCGGGCCAGTGCACTAGTCCTCATGCGGCCCTCATGGTCATTTGAGTTTGAGACCCCTGCCCATTTCCTTACAGGAACAAACACTCACCCAAATGCTTTCTTCCCCTTCCCCTTCAGCAAGGCTCAGTCAGTTCTCACTGGTGTAGTCATTAAATTCCAAGCCTAGAGGGCATTAGAACCTGTTCCCTAATTCCTACCATGTTATCTCCTAATGTATTAAATGTACCCTGGCTGTAGGGTTCTTCTCTGGCCAGCAGGCATTACTGTGTAGAGCATTTCACCAGAGGTCTGATTTTCAGAGGTCGGCGTGGGAGAGCTTGATTCAGCTTTCTTCTCTCGCAGACTTTCTGTGGGCTGTTGTGCAAGTCCCTTAGTGTGTTTGCCTCAGTTCTGTACAATGGAGACAATAGCACTTCCTTATCCCACAAGGGTATTGGAGGGGGAATAAATACTTTAAAGATGTGAGCTGCTCAGATACTATGGGAATAAGGGCCAGATAAGAACATTTAAAGAGAAAACTATCACTGGAACTAATTTGAAAACATCACGCTTAGAAGAAACAGAATGCATAACTCATCATCCTGCTGCAGTCATACTTGCACTGTGATAAGGATTATGGGATGCATAGTAATCAAGTAGTACTAATTAGGGCATTTATAGATCCACATAACACGGGTCATGCTTCAAGTCCACTATAATATAGTCTCTTTACTCCAGAATATTTTTTGGATTTACACTGGTTGTTTAATGCAAGAGGGGATTAGAATTGTTATGATCTGTAGCCACAAGTTTCATTCCCCAGGGGAATGACAAAACATAGAAATTTAATGTATCTGCATTTCTAATCCATCTCACTTGCTGATTAGATGCCTTCTGATTTCAAGGTTCTCTACAAAGATCCCTGTCTCGAAAGTGATAATTTTTTTTCTGAATTGAAATATAATTTTCAAAATATAATTTCCCTGTTTTGCCTACATGCTCCTTTATCACTGATTTTTTTCCATATGATTTAGTGTTTTTTTTTTTAATGAAACCTGATTCAGAATTGAATTAAGGGAAAATCCTTTAACTCCAGATCCTACTCCATTCCACATCTTAGAAAATGTGTTATGTCTGCTTACATTCTCATCCTTCCGTGATTCTGTACAATTCTAACTATAACCCAGTACCGTACACAGTTGCATACAATTATCACACATCAGTGCCCTGGCTTGATGGACATAGCCTCCATGACCTATGACTGGCTGTGAATGACAAAAGTCAGCATTTTGCAAATCAGCTGGGCTTCCTGCTGATCTGCAGCAAGAGGAGGAAGAGGAGAATGAAAGAATCTGAAAATAACGGTAAGAAAAAGACCATAAAGAGAATTGCATAAAATAGATGAAAAATGAGATGGTGCATAATTAAGTGGGACTGTTTACAGTATATTCTGCTGAGTAACCATTTTAAAAATGCATCCTGCATCTTTGATGCAAAGATCCCAATAAAAAAATAATAATGCAGTTATATAATATGCTGAGGGAAAGCTTTTGCATCAACATCTGCTTCTGATTTCAATATATCACATATTACCATTTGATGGCAAGTTAAGGTGCTGAATTTAGCAAGTGCATAGCTGAGTATTTAGCATTTGAATAACTGAAAAAACATCCCCTTTTCCACATGCCTAGCTAATTATGTATAGATTATTAAAGCTTTGTTTGATTATCTAAATGTATATTTAATATTATGTCCTCATCTGAGCATATTGCCTTCGATAGGGAAAAACGTGATGTTTCCAGATTAAAATAATAATGGCATGGTGTGATTTAGTAGCTGAGTGCATCTCTGCTTCTGATGGAAAGATTAACCAGATATATGTTTAAGAATAAAATATTTCATATGAAGAAATTCAGGACATATGGTCAGACAGACTGACCTTAACTAGAAAATTTTGAAAATTATATTTCAATTCAGAAAAAAATTATCACTTTCGGTTAAATGTAGTTTTCTTTGACCTTATGAAGATAGATGCAAACAAGACTGCTCTGAAAGGTGAAGGCAGAAACAAATAACAGAATGTCTGGTATGTTTCTGAGGCTGTGAATTTAACTACCATTTCAAAGGTACATATTCCATACTGAAGTGTTTCTAGGTTCCCCAGGCTTTAAAACATGAAATGTTTTACTTCTTCCTGATATATTCCTGCCCTATATTGCTGTCCATATTTGGGATACTAAGGGAATGAAAAGGGCCTGCAGCACTGGAGAATTGAACCCTGTATTCAGATATTGAATTTGGATTAGGGCCTCCATCTTCTAACATCCCCTAAACTGAGATTTTTCTGAGTCATAGCATCATTCAAGTAATTTTAGATGGCACAAACAGCATTAAGAGAATACTGGCTGTGCTATATTATATAATATAGTATAATATATATAATACTATATCACTGGCTGTGCTATATTAGTCAGCTGTCACAGAGCCTGCTTCTTTATAGTCCCAGAAATGTTAACAGTTGAGACATGCAGTATTTTTGAGCTCTCTGTCTTTTAAGGAGGAATCAAATTTTGTCCCTTGAGTACTGGTTTTCCCTGCATGTCATTGAGTGTAAGCTCAACTGTTCAATTGCTGACTTGAACTAATCTGTTTCCCATACGGCTTTACCCTGGTGCAGATAAATCCTGAATGTGGCCAGATAGCATAGGCCCAAAGCCTGTTCTGTTGCCTGCTCTATGTTTTTATTCCCCGCCCCCCAACCCTTATCTTTTTGACAGAGTTGTGTATTTTCTTTAATAAGAATTTTCTAAAACTGCTTCTACTTGGATGAGGAACATAACTGCAAATGGTTGTCAAAGGAAGTCAGTTTACTTTGATGGTGGAGGAGAGTGTAGCATTGAAATGCCCTGTACAGAGGATTTTTGGATCAACATTAAAGAAACTAGTCCTACAGTCTCAGGGCATATAAATAAATGATGGTGCTTTCAATCTAATATCTAATACACATGCAGGATTCTGTACAAGTCACTGTAGGTCTGTTTACATTTCAGTGATCAGTATTAGAGCCTGTGTACTGTAGATAAGGACATAATATCAACACTATGAATGAATAATCTGGAAGTGATTACTGCTCTTGAGCCAATATGCTTTGGAAGCAATCAGAAATGTATTAACTAATGTTAAGATATTGTGAGAATCTATTCTTCACTGTGTGTCACATACCTGTTAACGCTAAGGCACAGAGAGGGAGAATAAACCTCTATAAACATACACAATATATTCTATAAACCGCAATTGTAACACAGCTAGATAAATAGGGTGCCATAATTTCCATTCACTTTTTAAAAATCTGCTATAATGAGATGCTGATTCACCTTGGTATTGATGCATAAGCAGCTGTGTAAGGCTGTTTAACTAAAAATACCCATAATATTACTTTAAACACACTAATTACTTATCTTAGAATAACATGTAAAGGTCCCAGCAGGCACTGGAGCCTCATTGTGCTAGGCTCTATATATAATCTAGTGAGAGACAGTCCCTGTCCTGAAGAGCTTGCAAACTTCATAGATCAAAAAAAAAAAAAAAATACCAGAGGAGGAGGAGATGAAATCCATGTGTTGTAGTTGGAGCACAGACACAGAGAGATGAAGGGACTTGCACAAGGTCATACAGGAAGGCTGTGGCAAAGTTAGGAATTAGACCCAGATCTCCTTCAATTGTTTTCAATTAGAAATTGAGATTTTGGTTAAACTAAATGTCTGCAATCCATGGGATTTTTTTCATCAATAAACAGAGAGCCCCAAAATAAAATAAAATAAACTTTTGGCTGAATGTTTTCTTATGATTATTTCTTGAATATGTTTTTCTGTGGAAAATTTAGATCAAATAATTTTTCTGTGTTAGAAACATTTTTCACAATACATTTTTTGTTCCAAACAGCCCTACTCCTGAGTCCCAGTCCAATGCCATAAGCAGACCACTCTGCCTTGTAAGGAACCCTGGAGGTGTGCCAATAATATAGATAGAAATTATTTTTTAAAATAGAAATTTCACATAGTTTAATTCAGAATGTCCACGGTTACCATTCTTGGAGCAGTGGGGACCTTAAAAGTATGTCCCCTACAGTAGGCACCATTAACAACACATTCGCCACTCCACACTGAGTACCACAGCATCTGTTCATGTAAGTTACTGCAGGGCCTGTGGAGGTGAATGTTAATATTTTAATGGCTGAGCATCACCCCACAGCTGGGTAAAGATCATCGGACTCTGGCACCAACAAATTGCAACAGAGGGAATTCCCTAAGTGACCTTACCCTCTAATTCCAATCCAGGTGAACTGTGCTTTGACTCTTGGCCTCCCTGTTAATAGATGTATGTGGCTGTGACTCCTTGAAGATGTGCTGGAGATCTGGCAACATCCTGGAGATTAAGGGGTCACAAGGGTGGGAGGGAACTGTTTGAGGCCAAATATGTTTGTTTAAATAGGACTTTGAAAACCTGCAGCTGGTCCCTGTTTTACTATTTGCTAAGAGAGGGTCACACGACCTTATCTGAAAAGAGAGACCTCAGATGATGGTAACTCATGTTGCTGAAATTTTAAGGCAAGGTCACTTTTAGAGCATATAATAAATCAGGTAGGGCAGGAGACTATCTCTTTTTTTTACAGCCTGATCTCATGGGATTTCCTGTAGTAGAAAAATTAAGCAGGTGCATAAATATTTGCAGGACTGGGACCTCGGCTTGCAAACTCTTATGTTCATGATCATTTAAAGACTGTCTCAGCCAGAGTTGTGTGAACTAGACCCCTCAAAGTTAACTTTCAGGACTGATCTGAGTGATTGTAAATTAAATGTTTCTCATCCCAACTGGTAGCAAAGAACCTGAAGTGTAGTTTTCTGGAGAACTGGATTCTCTGAGAGATTCAAGCCATTTACTCAGCCTAGTTCTTCACCACCACCAGTCACACTTTCAGGGAGAGGCAAAGTCAAATCCTGTGGTGCAACAAAATTTTTGTGATTCACTTAACCAGGTGCAGGAGGCAGAAATGACTTCATATCTTTGTGAGAAGTGAATCCCTTCTGCTGGACAAAGCCTGCTTTCATTTAACTGTTCTTGGTGTTCTTTTATTGTACAACATGCAAATACATCTCAGGAATGCAAGCCAAGACGCGTCACAGGGCAGACTCCAAATCTTTATAATCCACAAAAGGATCATTTAAACATCAACAGTGAGCTCAGTGCTGAACAAACCCAAGGATGACGTGGCTCCTGGTTTTCATCTACACTAAGGCACGGGTGGGCAAACTACGGCCTGTGGGCTGTTTTAATCTGGTCCTCAAGCTCCTGCTGGGGAGCAGAGTCTGGGGCTTGCCCCGCTCTGGCGCTCCAGGCAGGGAGCAGGGTCGGGGTTGCTCCACATGGTTCCCAAAAGCAGCGGCATGGCCCCGCTCTGGCTCCTACATATAGGGGCAGCTGGGGCCTTCGCTCTGCTTGCTGCCCTTGCCCCAAGTGCCGTCCCCACAGTTCCCATTGGCTGGGAACTGTGGCCAATGGGAGCTGCGGCAGCGGTGCATGCAGACAGGGCAGTGCGCAGAGTCGTCTGGCCACAGCTCTGTGTAGGAGCCAGAGCGGGGACATGACACTGCTTCCAGGAGCTGCTTGAGGTAAGCACTGCCCGGAACCTGAGCCTCTCCCCACAACTACCCGCTACTCTGTATTTTGAGGCAACAGATTGGGAGAGGGCACAACCCAAAGAGCAACACAGAGGTGTACAGGTGAATAAGTACTTTGGAGATAGAAGAGCAACAATTTTGAACCTCAAAATTCCATCCACTCGTGCAGATGCATGGCATGTTTATGAGCGCTGCAGATTTGGGGTAGGGACCATCTTTGTTCTGTGTTTGTACAGCATGTTGAACAAGGGGGTCCTGGGCGCTACCGCAGCAAGCACTAGGGCATCAATACTAATAGGATGGGATCCTATAAGGGAGCAGAGAAACTTTTGTGAAGGAAACAGTAATAGGGGAGTTACTACAGATGGCAAATCTTGAAATGTTTGGTCCAGCTACAGTCACACTATACCTCATGGGCCAGACCTCACTTGTGGACTTGTTAAAGGAAAACTGTCAGTTTAGAAATCATATTGAGGGAAATCCCATGAAATTTTCTTACTTGCATTAGCATCTAAGGCCCCACAGTCCTGTCAATTGATCCCCTCTCGGGAGGACCCAGGCACCTAATGTCCAACCTAAACCTCCCTTGCTGCAATTTAAGCCCATTGATTTTCAGTATAAAACTTGATGAAATAATAATTTGCTGCAATATGGCGAATGTCATGATAAATTTATCTAAATTTTCATTAAAACGTTTTATAGACTTGAGTTTTTCTTCTTGATTTCATCAAAGCTAGTGGGGAGCAGATGGCCTGATTTCTTTTCACAGGTACTGAGTATTAAAGCCCAAGAGAGCTGAAAGTTCCACACACTTCTGAAAATCAGGTCATGAGGATATTTGGAGACACGGTGCTGATTGCATCAAATGACATTTGAACTAGACTTGAATGAATATGCTCAGGGATCTCAAATATATACTAAAGTAAATCTATTAGGTTCTTGATTTTTTTAAGATTGTCTTTAAAAAACAAATTAGTTTTTTTAATTAAAAAAATTGGGTTTTATTTATATTTAAATATTTTTCTCTTAACTGAACGAAAACTCTGTTCAATTATGTTTGTTCCCTAAACTGAACATTACAGCAGCAGGAATGGAAATTATCCAGTGGTAACTCATTTGCAGATATTTCTAAAAGACAGTCTGATGTTTTTAATCCTTATTTTAACTAGTTGACTGTTTCACTGAGAATGAACCCTTTTAAAAAAGAAATTAAAGTGCTGCAAAGTTGTACTTTTTTTTGTAAAAACGGATTCCCAAATTATCGCATTGTTGATGTGGCACTTTTAAGCACAACTGAAAACCCCTATAATGCAGCTATAGACACTACTTATACAAAAAATGGCTAATTAATCTTTGTGACTCACTGCTGCACAATATTGCGGCAAGCAGCTGAGTTAGTTGAACTGGAATTTTCTAAAGCACTCTGCATTGACCCAATTCTGCTCCTGTTAAAATCAATGGTAAAACTCCCACTGACTTTAATGGGAACACAATTAGGCCAATGGTGAGTGCTTCTAAAATTTTCACCCTTCACAAATTTAGTCAGTGAGTTAGGGGTGCTTTAAAATATACATTTTTCAGATGTGCAAACAGGCACAAAGAGACTAAGTGATGTGGCCAAGGAGTCACAGTCAGTAAAACAAAATGCATCTTCCAATTCTACATCTTGTACTTAGACCAGCAGGTCATACTTCCTCTCCAATGTTTTAACAAGATTAAAAGACGACTACAACCCTTCAAAATTCAGACAGACAATACCAATTAATGAGGTCTAATTTCAAAACAAGGAAAGAAAGGGCTGGGGAGGAAGATTATAATAATTATGGGGCCAACAGCGGTCATACTACAAAACCTTGGACGTAAAAATGTTGAGGATTTTTTTTTTAGTAGAAAATGAGGAAGGAAGCTATGTCAAGGGGATAGATCTGCGTATGGTAGGGCCTTCCATAGTGAAGATAAGACCTAATGATGGGTACTGCCTGAGGGCAGATAACAATTGGAACAAGGCTCAAGGAGGCCCATAGGGAAAGAGAATGGAAGAGTTTCAGATTCAGATGTATTGTTTTAAAGATGCTTAATAGAGCTGGGCCACCTATTCAGAATGCGATTTCTGACTGAACTAGCCCTTTGCTCTTTTCATGACTCATTCTTGTTCAGATGTAGATTTTTATAAACTCGTTCAAAATTATTTGACAGATAGTTTAGACAAACATTTCTGTCTGTAGATTATTTGTGAGCTGCTTGCCAAGAACAGCTTAAGTGAGCAAACTCCCAGCACAAACACCATAAGTCACATGGGAATGGATCTGCTCCTGACTGACTCACTCTCAAACCCACAAAATACTCTCAGGATGGCTGACTGAACACTTCTGGTGCAAGTATTTGAGTGAGTAAAATTGCAAATAGGTTTGTGACATTTTCTTTCTTTTGCTGAATATTCTTGCTAACCCAAGATCAGATACAAATGTTTGTGGAAAACTAACAAGAAGGGTCTTGAACAGTCGCTAAAGTGACTTCATGGTTTAAATGGTTTTAAGTATTTTGAGGTATTTGACCTGTTCCAATAAACAACCAGGCTTTTGAGATCCCTGTTTGTTTTATACTTTGCTACAGTAGCACTCCTGGCTTCATCTGATATGGGAAAACAAATGTTTAATGCATGAATCAAATGTCTCAATGTTCAAAGGCAAATTTGAAACATTTCTCACCTCTGCATTTGCCTTCACTAGAGATGGGCAAAACATGAACAGCTAATTCAAATGGTTTTGAATATCAGATCCTGCTTAGCCCTTATAGTGTGGTACTAGATTGGATCCAAAAGAAAAAGGGACCTATTTTCCTATGACAAACTTTCCAGAAGTTAAAATTTTCCTGAAATCATAGAATCATAGAATATTAGGGTTGGAAGGGACCTCTGGAGGTCATTTAGTCCAACCCCCTGCTCAAAGCAGGACCAATCCCCAACTAAATCGTTCCTACCAGGGCTTTCTCAAGCCTGACCTTAAAAACCTCTAAGGAAGGGGATTCTACCACTTCCCTAGGTAACCCATTCCAATGCTTGACCACCCTCCTAGTGAAAAAGTTTTTCCTAATATCCAATCTAAACCTTCCCAACTGCAACTTGAGACCATTACTCCTTGTTCAGTCATCTGCTACCACTGATAACAGTCTACATCCATCCTCTTTAGAACCCCCTTTCAGGTAGTTGAAAGCAGCTATCAAATCTCCCCTCAGTCTTCTCTTCTGTAGACTAAACAATCCCAGTTCTCTCAGCCTCTCCTCATAAGTGATGCGCTCCAGGCCCCTAATCATTTTTGTTGCCCTTCTCTGGACTCTTTCCAATTTTTCCACATCCTTCTTGTAGTGTGGGCCCCAAAATTGGACACAGTACTCCAGATGAGGCCTCACCAATGTCGAATAGAGGGAAACAATCATGTCCCTCAATCTGCTGGAAATGCCCCTACTTAAACAGCCCCAAATGCCATTAGCCTTCTTGGCAACAAGGGCACACTGCTGACTCATATCCAGCTTCTCATCCACTGTAATCCCTAGGTCCTTTTCTGCAGAACTGCTGCCTAGCCATTCGGTCCCTAGTCTGTAGCAGTGCATGGAATTCTTCCATCTTAAGTGCAGGACTCTGCACTTCTCCTTGTTGAACCTCAACAAATTTCTTTTGGCCCAGTCCTCTAATTTGTCTAGGTCCCTCTGTATCCTATCCCTACCTTCCAGCGTATCTACCACTCCTCCCTATTTAGTGTCCTCTGCAAACTTGCTGAGGGTGCAGTCCACACCATCATCCAGATCATTGATAAAGATATTGAATAAAACCGGCCTCAGGACCGACCCTGGGGCACTCCGCTCGATACCGGTTGCCAACTAGACATGGAGCCATTGATCACTACCCATTGAGCCTGACGATCCAGCCAGCTTTCTATCCACCTTATGGATCACTATTCATGTACTAAGAAATTACTATTCATGTACTAAGCCTGGGAGTAATGTGTAATCACTAGAAATCACTATTCATGTACTAAGCCTGGGAGTAATGTGTATGCATAAATATTATTGGCCAAGGTATAGCATCTCATTGGTGATTAATGAAGCCTCTGAACACCACATGAAGAAGCGGTGTATCAGCCCTGTTTACAGATAAGGTACAGAGAAGTTAACTGAGTCATCCAGTGTCAAATGCATATTCTGTGTCAGAATCAGGAACAGATCCAGACTCCTGCTCCTATACCTTAACCATGAGACTGCTTCTTCATATTATGTATGACTAAATTAAGTTTCTATCACAAGTGTGTGTTAGGTGCCCATTCAGATAGAATGGTGCCTGTATCCATATTTTTTCAGTTAGCTGCATGTCTACAGGAGCATAAGTTAGTGTTGCAATCTTTTGGCAAGACAGAGATCCCCCCCCCCCCCCAATACAAAGTTCCTGTTTAACTCAGTGAAAGTTCACTGTAGGTGTTGATTGGACATAAGAATTCTGTGTAATACCCCTATGAGAGGGATGGTCTTCCTGAAACTTTATATATATTGGAGACATCTGCTGCTGAGCTATAAGGCTATATACTATCTGGAATCCACCTGTATCTAACTAGTTTTGAAAAAAAGTGATCAAAGGCCAGCTCCCGAGAGACTGCTAAAAATGCAGGCAACTGTTGGAACCTATGCTACAGTGCCCACTAGTGGACCGGCACTGGTGATAGTGTAATTGTGACAATAGCTTTGAATATAAAGGTAGACAATACTTACTGGTGCAGAGGGAACTGATGACAGAGGCCCAAACAGTGTTAGAATGAGGAAACAAGGACATTTGTACAGTCATAATTCAGATCAGAATATACTTGGTTTTGATGGTTTGGCTACAATCTGTTTAACATATACAATCTGTGTTTAATTTAACAATACACTTATTTGTAATGGTACAGTAAAAGTCACTTGGTAGAAATTACATTTTATGTAAAACAGTTTGGTGTGGAAACACCTTATGGACTGCAATGGTGATACACACTTCTACAGAAAATGTCTTCAAAATATATTTTGCAAACCCTTCCTAGAGTCAGCTACTGCACAGCAATTGCTGATTTCTTTCCCACGTACAAATGAGTGTGTGAGAGAGAAATGCTCTGTCTTGGCAAAAGGAGCGTAAGGGTGAAGTACAAACTCAAAGTAACTAGAAACTTCAAGTTAGAGGACTTTTAGAAATAATTTGTGCAGAGGTAAGGATAGTTTAATAGAAAAAAATGTAGGTAATATATGAGAAGGTGAAAAAGGGTGACAAGAAGGGAACTAAGGAGAAGGAAAGCAAAGAATAACAAAGGAGAAACATTGAAACAGGAAAAAGAGTTCTCAGCTGTACATGTTGTTCTAATACCTGAATGGTAGATTGTATTTCCATGGTTTGATGGCAAGTTTGTTACCCATAAAATGCCATAAATGGGCATAGCTCCTTGTACCACAGAACTCATAATCTAAGGTCTTGGTGATGTAATCAGATCTTTGTGGAAGGAGCCCTCTACAGACCACTGAAGTCAACAGAACTCTGCATAGGCCTAGGGTCCGCTCACATTAAATGGTTTACAGGATCAGGGCCTGAATTCAGACAGAGTAAAATTTTCTAACACGCCTAATTGACTTTGGAGCCTAAGCCCCGTTTTCAAGCATGACTTATCAGTGCAACTTAGGCACTTTTGAAAATGTTTCTGATAACACAATGGGTAATGGGGACACCAATGTGAGTTAGGTAGAGCATGTCAGTGAAAGATTTGTTGGAAAATGCCAATTCATGTAACACAGTTTGAGTTCAACAATCTTTTGCCCAACACAAGCAGCTTTCTACTAGAAACCTGCCTGGTTTCCTCCCAGCAAGTTGTTGGTGAGCCTGGACTGCCAGAGTCCGCAGCTTCTGGCAGCCACAGACTGTCTTAGGGGGCTTCCAGCTAAGAGCCTGTGAGTCCTAGCACAAGCCATCAAATAATAATTCAAATAGAGGCTCATCTTACTATGACTGCAAAGGGCTACATAATGTGCAGGTGATGATGGAGCTCAAATCCCATGCAGCAGTGGTACATCTCTGAGATGGGTGCATATAAAATATACATTCTATTCAAGTATTCAGATAGGGCCTTGAGAAATGGAACTGATGTGCATGAGTGGAACTAATATGTCCAGTTGGGAGGTTTTCATTTTATTTTTATTTAATTTTTTTTATTTAGTATTTTTCTAGTGTTCAAGAGGTATCCAGCTGTTTGTATAACAATGAAGTTATCTACAATGCTAAATTATAGCTGAAGAGGAAAACTAAATCATGCTTTTTAATATATTTTTTAAAAAGGGTGTAAAAAATGGTTGCTTCAGTAATGACCGTTACTAGAGACGGTGTTTTTGAAATAGCCTGATGGAGAATGGAAACCCAGTCTTGGACTCGAATTCTGGAAGGTGTCAAGAACTGGCAGCCAGTGCCTCAGGAGATTGGACCTGTAACCTGTAAATGATGCAGTATATATCAAAGAGATGAATGTGATATTAGAGTAAAAAGGCTAGATTAGATAGCCTTATTCATGCTAGTAAGGATTCTGCTAGCTTTCCAAAAAAATATGAATTTTAACTTTACTAAATTCTGGCAGTCTAACTACACTAAACATCAAAATAACAAAATGTTGGATGATTTAACTGGGGATTGGTCCTGCTTTGAGCAGGGGGTTGGACTAGATGATCTGCTGAGGTCCCTTCCAGCCCTGATCTTCTATGAAAATGGGAATCGAAGGAATACAATCCCTCACTATCTAATATACACTACATTCTAAGTACCTTAAACATTTAACAAGGGGAAAACTATCTTTGCGATTCTCCTCTTATATTTATTCAAATAATTATTTTCACTAAGGGATGTTCTCTTCCTTGGAGGATGGCACAGATCTTACACATTTAAAACCACTAGACTATAATAACTGCATGAGGCGTGGGATGGGTTGCCAGATCAAGGACATCATCCTGCCAACCTTTACTCATGTGGATAAATCCTATTGAGTTAAATGTGAGGTCCTGCTTGAGCTGGGACTTCTCACTGAATAAGCATTTCCAGGGATGAGTTCCAAGTACAGCCACTGAGCACTTCAGAATCTCCAAATTTGAGTCACAGGTCAGAATTGTGATAAGAATTCTACCTTTTGACACTGTGATCTGCTTTCTTTGCTCTCCTGGGCCTTGGCTCTTAATGCTGCAGACACAAATTCCTTTAATGGTTTGGGCAACCCTTGGGGTGCAGCAGTTTGCCATAAACAGGGCTGCTTTAATGACCACCAACTTGCTGATTCCCTTTTTGCTCATATGTCCTCAAATAAAAAATGCTGTGACACAAGAAATCCACAGAAAGAGCCTCATTAGGCCCAACCGACTGAAACTGAAATAGGATTAGTAGCTGGAGCCACTTCAGATGCCGAATGAAAATTCTGAATGTACTTTAATGAGCTTCATTCACAGGGTATTGTTAGAAAATGTGCTATCTGTTGGAATAACCAGAGAGGGTCATATCAGTGGGAACTGAGGACATATAATATGGAAAAGTTACATTCTTTGTATAGACTATATTCCACAAAGCACAGGCATATTAAACATCAGTGTAAATCCAGCCTCAGTTGGTACCTGATCCAGTGATCACGGAAGTCAGTAGAAAGGTTTTTGTTTAGGATGAGGTTGTCAGGACCTGATTTTTCTCCAATTAAAGAGAGTTTTTCTATTGGCTTCAATGGGATCAGGCCCTTAAGGATCAGGCCCTTAATGCGTAGAACAACTTTTGGTGACTAGCCCAATATGTGTTGAAATATGTGACTATTTCAACAGTGCCACCGGAAGTTCACTAACTTGGTTTAACTATGGTAAAACAGAATCATGAATAAAAGATACTTTTCAAAGGAATTTTATGTAGTAATCAAAGAAACAATTAGTTCATGATTTAGGATGCAAAATTATTTTCCTTAAATTACACACCTTTTGTTCAACTGTCTTTTATAAATATAAAATTTCATCACAAGCTTCAACCATAAATTTTTGTAGCTACGGTGAAGTTGGCTTTGTTCTGATTCCCAGTTCCTTATTGAATGTGTACTATTGTTCTGAACTACACTGATGAAAGAAACAAAAACATATCTTACACAGTGTTTAACCTAATTAGCTAACTGAGAATACAAATGAGTTACACTTTCAGGAAAACTTTCTTGTACATTACAGGACAGACTAATAAAAGGGAATGAATATCCTATGTAAATATTGAGGCATACAATGTTTTGTATATTTAAAGGGGATAGAGTCCAGTGAAATATTCAGATATGAAATTAGCTAGCCTTATTTAGACTTTAATCAGCCATAGACTTTAATCAGTTTTTGTCAGGCGTAACACACAGCCCTCACCTCTATAAACCAGAGAGAGTGACCTGTTTTTATCAGACATTAGGATATTGGGTTAGCCATGCTGCTGTCATACTATGATGAGTGATACTTACATGCATTGTTCGTGATCAATGTTACTAGTTAAGTGTATGGGTAGTATCCTATTTTAAGGCAAGATGGAAGGAAATTACATAGCATGGTTAACTAAATTCTTCCAAATGCAGGCTTTTAGCTAAAGAAAAGCCAAATTTGAAGGCATAGGGGAATGTTATTAGCAGTAGCCAATTGCTTCATTTTATCATTCATTTAGTGTGTGATGTTGCGATTAACTAATGTGTCCTGATATACATAATCATTGTAAATTACACAAAGTTAAATTGTAGGATTATAGAAGTATAAGACTGGTTAGTAGTTAGAAGGGATAAGTATGTATTAGGGGTCTAAGTACATAGGACTAAAATGCAAGGCTTACATGCTGAGGCCTGTAGGATTTTAACTTAACCATTCTAGGCCATAGGCTTAAGAAATGCTTGACATAAGTAAGTGACCAAAGAATGACCCTATACCACAAAATTATGAGAAAAGATGTACCAATGGGTGGCAGTGGGAAAAATTAGCTGTAAGATTAATTTTAGATCCCACAATGCCCTAGAGGCCCTTTTTTTCCTAACACAAGCCATAACCACAGGGTGCACTATGTGTGTGATGCTAATGAGAATAAAAAGGGACTACAAACAACCTATTAAAATAGGGTACCCTGATATTCTTTGGGGACACAATACAAATAAGGAAGAAGAGAATGGACATCTTCACCTATATGCGCAGGGTGTTAGGTGTAGTCAGAAACACAAGATAAAATCTTATGCTGAAATAAACTGGTTAGTCTCTAAGGTGCTACAAAGTCTTCCTTGTTTTATTTACGGATACAGACTAACACGGCTGCTAATTTTAAACCTGTCAAGATAAAAGAGGGCTCTCAGATTGGGTAAAATGAGTTCCCAATGGGAAAACTCCAGCAGGAACCATCCCTCTAGTAATGATCAATTGGCAAGATATCCATCAGTCTCTAGGAATATCGTTAAGGATGTGAGCATGACTATATTTAAAACTTGAGCATAGGTTTTTATAGGATTTCTATATACGTGGGTAATCATAACTTTAATTGTAACTTAAATAAAACTTGTAAAACAGACTAGACCTTGTATGTGTACATACGTGTGGCCACTGTCCTTGGCTTTATGTGTTGCTAGTGGCTGTAAATCTGAAGCAAGTAGCAGAAGTGAGGTTCACTCTATAGAACTTGAAACTATAGCCACCAGAGCCGAACTTTTATGTTACGTATTTGAGAAAGATTATTTTAAAAGTTGGGGCAAACGTTAAGTGAAATAAGAAAAAAAAGATTTGGGGTTGCATTTAATTGTTTTACTCTGTAAAAAGATTTTTTTAAAGGACTGGAGCACATCTATCACTCTTCTGTGTTCAACAATTCACACCACTGCTTTTCCACCTATGTATACCTGTGAAAGGAGTCAGTTACAGTTCATGGACTCACTTAGAATCATAGAATATTAGGGTTGGAAGGGACCTCTGGAGGTCATCTAGTCCAACCCCCTGCTCAAAGCAGGACCAATCCCCAACTAAATCATTCCAGCCAGGGCTTTCTCAAGTCTGACCTTGAAAACCTCTAAGGAAGGGGATTCTACCACCTCCCTAGGTAACCCATTCCAATGCTTGACCACCCTCCTAGTGAAAAAGTTTTTCCTAATATCCAATCTAAACCTTCCCAACTGCAACTTGAGACCATTACTCCTTGTTCAGTCATCTGCTATCACTGAGAACAGTCTAGATCCATCCTCTTTAGAACCCCCTTTCAGGTAGTTGAAAGCAGCTATCAAATCTCCCCCAGTCTTCTCTTCTGTAGACTAAACAATCCCAGTTCTCTCAGCCTTGCCTCATAAGTCATGCACTCCAGGCCTCTAATCATTTTTGTTGCCCTTTTCTGGACTCTTTCCAATTTTTCCACATCCTTTTTGTAGTGTGGAAATCAGAAATTCAGAAATCTCTGGTCTGTGGAAGCCTTTATGCAATGTGATTTTAGCACTGTTCACAGTGCAATAACTTGAGCTGATAAATATTTTGTAT
The DNA here is from genome assembly GCA_032164245.1 of Sternotherus odoratus. NCBI lineage: Eukaryota > Metazoa > Chordata > Testudines > Kinosternidae > Sternotherus > Sternotherus odoratus. Next base: position 76,646,639 of record JAVMKO010000008.1, on the reverse strand, counting down.
GGATAAAATTTACCTTGTGAAGGAATCAGTTAAGATATCAAACTAACTTTCAAGTTGTACCTTCATTAAATTGAGTCATATTTTTCTTAGCACTGTACATTTAAATATATCACTGAAGAATTGAGAGCACACCATTTAGTGCTATTACCTAAAGCTTCCAGTGGAGATTCAGCCTCATTGATCAAGGCACTGTATAAACACATAACACAAAAACCAGGGGTCACCAGATGAAATTAATAGGTAGCAGGTTTAAAACAAATGTAAGGAAGTTCTTATTCACACAATGCACAGTCAACGAGTGGAACTCCTTGTGAGGGGATGGTGTGAAGGATAAAACTATAACTGGGTTAAAAAAAGAATTAGATAAGTTCATGATGGATAAGTCCATCAATGACTATTAGCCAAGCTTGTCAGGGATGCAACCCCATGCTTTGGGTATACCTAAAAGTATGTCTACACCACAATTAATAAACCACAGCTGGCCCATGCCAGCTGACTCAGGCTTGTGGGGCTCGGGCTACAAGCCTATTTAATTGTGGTGTAGGTGTCAGGTTCGGGTGGGAGTTTGGGTTCTAGGACTCTGAGAGGTGGGATGGTCCCAGAACTCAGTCTGCAGCCCTAACCCAAGTCTACACTGAAATAAAGCCCCTTATCCTGGGTTGGCTGGCATGGGCCAACCATGGGGGTCTAATTGCAGTGTATACGTCCCTTAAGTCTTTGACTGCCAGAGGCTGGGACTGGATGACAGGGGGTGGATCACTTAATAACTGTCCTGTTCTGTTCATTCCCTTTGAAGCCTCTGGCATCAGCCACTGTTGGAAGACAGGATACTGGGCTACACGGACATGGGTCTGACCCAGTAGAGCTGTTTCATGTTCCTATGCAACACATAAGTCTCTGCTCCAAAGAGCTTGCAGTTGACAAGACAAAGAATTGAAGGCACATAAAGGTGAACTGACTTGCCCAAGGCCACATAGTATGTCAACGACAGAGTAGGGACTAGAGTCCATTTCTTATGACTTTCAGTCCAATGTCCTAGCCACTGGAGCATGCTGCCTCCCTAGGTTGCTACCAGCTCCCATGCTCTTTATGGCACCTTATGGCATTTGTGTTCAAATATGAATACACCATTTATCTCCAAGTTTTAATATCACTAGCTATTGCTCAAGAAATCATGACACTTTTAATGAGTTTCCCTAGTGTGCTCTGTTTCTCGTGTGCTATGGTTTTTGGAAATTCTGCATGATGTAGATAATTATACCTAAGCCTTATATGGCACTTTTGATCTTATATAGACCTCAAGAGAGGACAAATATCCTTCTGCTTTTCCCCTGGAACTATGATACCAAGGACCAGTAATGGCTCCTCCTTCTGCACTCTATCTTATAGGGGTTCTTTGGGGGAAAAAATGATATGGCCCTAGACTGCAGCACTATCTTTTCATTAAGCTGCAGTCTAGGGCATGATGCATATCCCTGTGTCCAGGCCTCACCGAACATGAGGCCACTATCATCCTAGTCAAATCCCATCCTGTGAAGGGGCCTTTGCAGAAAAGTGATGGAACTAAAGATGGCACCATAGGTGACCGCAAGCTCTTTGGGAAGGGACTGTCTTTTTGTTCTGTTTATACAATGTCTAGCACAGTGGGATCCTGTTCCATGACTGGGGTTCCTGGGCTCTACGGTAATAAAAAAAATAATCAATAATAATTTTTAAAAGGGGAGGATCCATACATGGAGGATGGATCCCTCTGTTGGGTCCCCACCCTCATTTACAAAATGCAACGGAAAGAACTGATAGAAGAATCGTGGATTAAGCGTTGTCTAACATAAGTACAACATGCCTGTAAAATACTGCAAATGTAAATGTTGGGCCAGAAAAATAATCTGTTGCAGATTTCAATGGAATCTGATAACCTCATAACAGTGGAACCTGATAACAAACTTGAATATAGGGAATGAATTTCTAATGAAGTATAAAGCAAATATCAAATTGTTTCAGTGCATAGTGAACTGTAAGCTACAATGAACCTCTGCTTGCAGTGAAACTGTTTAATGAAAAATGACTTCAAAGTGAGGTTCCCACTGCACTTTCTAACAGGAAAGGCTGTGTATTAAAGTGTCCAGTAGAGACTCAGTATTTACTTGTCCAGAATGAATTAAGATTTAGGGTCTGGCTCCTTTACTGATGCTCTTGTGTTACGACTGGACAAAGATAACAGAAAATGATCAGTAAGTGAAGTAGGTACCAGTCTGCTTAAACAAGGCAGATGTCCCACCCCTTAGAGTGTGGCAGCTGGTACTACGGCTATTCCACTCCAACTTGGGCTAGGATTACTCAAGGACTAGCGGGACCGTGACCTCTTTCAGAAAACACTGCAAAAATTGAATAGTCGCACTTTGAATAGGGACACCAGTTTGGTATTTTTGAATAAAGAAAACAGAAATAAATTCACTTTGACTGGTTGTACAGAATTTTGGATCCAGTCAAGATTAATTGGAAAAAAAAACACACACAAGAGTTTTGCTGGATATTCATATTGGTTTCTGGTCAACACATGTCTCAAATGACTCATATTGGCAAGATTTGCTCTCTGCATTTTACTTCACACAGTATTTTAACACAATATAATGTTGGAGCAGAACTTATACAAACCTACTGCAGAATGAGTCTTGATTTTCATTCCAAATGACATAGCTTTGGAGATGGTGTCCTTTATTTTGTCACTTTCTAACTTGTGTGTTCTCCTTGCATAGGTGCCTCTGTGGCCTAGAATCTTCTCTACCAAGCAATATAGAATTTGAGGAGTTATATAATCAATAGTACAATGACAAATTATGATTGTACCAGCTGCCCAGTCTCCTGGAGTTTTAATCATAAGGTTGAAAGCCAAGTGTCTTTAATACCTCATATTGTGGGAACTGCAATAGAATTTCTTCTTGGCATTACTGCTTTCATGTGTACTGCTTTACAGGAAAACACAATTTGTTTTAATTTGTTTTGCTATGTCTAAATGGTGATGAAACAACAAGTAGGACAGGGTGTGGGGAGGATCACATGTATAGCAATAAGATTGCTTGGTTGCTTTGGTGGGTTGTGCAAGTTTCATGGTGGCTAAACTTTTTAAAAATATATTCTGTATGTCAGATTTGATACTCCTACATCACTACAAATGGGAATGACTAAAATGTGAACTACTTGGGTTGCTTAAAATATAAATGCAGAGTAACATGTGACTATTGTATGGTTCAAAGACAATCTTCTGTGTTAGACAGTGAGAAATCCACCTATACAAATATCTAAAAATAAACTGGACAGCACAAACATAAGATAGGCTAACAATTAATGATAAAAATCAAATATTTCAACTTGATGCCACCCAATCTAGGCTGGTGATCTCTGCATCTAGATACTCATATAGGCTTCAGCACTGTAGTTACTGTCTGAGCACCTCACAATCATTAATGGATTATATTCAGACAACACCCCTGGGAAGTGAGGAAATGTACCCATTTTTAAAGATGGGGAAGAGAGATTAAGTGATTTGCCCAAGGCCACACCGAAGTCTGTATCTGAACACAGGTCCTCTGAGGCCATGGGCTTCTATACACCAGCATTTATATTCGTATAACTTGTTTTGCTCAGGGATGTAAAAAAGCCACTCCTGAGTCACATAAGTTACATTGACCTAAGCGCCTGTGTATACAGCACTATGTCAGTGGTAGAGCTTCTCCCATTGACATAGCTACCACCACTCACAGAAGTGGATTTATTTTGCCAATCGGAGAGCTCTCTGCTGTTGGCATAGAGTGTCTGCACTGGCAGTGCTACAGTGGCACAGCTGCAGTGATTCTAGTGTAGTCTAGCCCCAGTCCAGCATGCCTACACTAGGCCAACCTTCCTATCCTGCACTGGTCTCATCAGATGGGTTCTTGGTCTATATGAAATCAGCTTGGGTCATCCAATCCACACCACACAATCCACCACCACGGTTGGCATGGCAGCCTCAGCACAGGGGCACCTGCACTATGGTAACTGTAGAACTGGGCTAAAGCACACATATTCAGGAGGGTGGCACTGTCAACATTCAGAAAATAAACTCAGGGATTCAGGATTTCATGGTCGCCCTGTATCATATAAGCACCTTCCACAAACAAAACAAACTATCCTAAAATGTATTTGGGAGTGGAGAGGAGGGAAAGAGGGAGAGAGCCAACATTTTAAAAAAAACGTCTCTGGAAACATCTGCTCAAAGGGCAGTGGCAGTCAAAAAAGAGAACACAATGTTGGGCAACATTAAGAAAGGGATAGATAATAAGACAGGAAATATCATATTGCCTCTATACAAATCCATGGTAATGCCCACATCTTGAATACTGCATGCAGATGTGGTCACCCCATCTCAAAAATGATAGATTGGAATTGGAAAAGTTTCAGAAAAGGGCAACAAAAATAATTAGGGGTATAGAATGGCTTCTGTATAAGGAGAGACTAATAAGTCTGGCACTTTTCAGCTTGGAAAAGAGACGGCTAAGGGGAGATATGATAGACGTCTATAAAATCATGACTGGGGTGGAGAAAGTAAATAAGTGTTATTTACTTCTCAGAACATTAAGTGGGGACCACCAAATGAAATTAATAGGCAGCAGGTTTAAAACAAACAAAAAGAAGTATTTTTTTTCACACAACACACAGTCAGCCTGTGGAACTCCTTGCCAGAGGATGCTGTGAAGGCCAAAACTACAACAAGGTTCACAAAAGAACTAGATAAACTCATGGATTATAGATCCATCAATGGCTATTAGCTAGGATGGGTAGGAATGGTGTCCCTAGACCCTGTTTGCCAGAAGCTGGGATTGGGCAACAGGGGATGGATCACTTGATCATTACCTGTTCTGTTAATTTCCTCTGGGGCACCTGGCATTGGTCACTGTCAGAGGACAGGATACTGGGCTAGATGGACCTTTGGTCTGACCCAGTAGGGCTGTTCTTGTCTCTATCACGATCAATTTAGTCTAAGCTGTGGCAAGAAAGGTGGCATTGACAGAATTGTTCGGTGTAATTTGTTTGAGGGGGTTTGATCCAAGTGTCCTGGCAGTGCCAGTGACTGCAGTTTGTCTGCAGTTTCACAGGCCATGGAGCGGTTGGGTTACGTGAATTATAGCGTCGAATCAGAGACTTTCTTCCATTTCCCCCCCTTTCACATCCTTGACTGCTCAGAGAAAAGGGGGTTCAGAATAAAGAGCAGAGAATTCACGAGTTGATAATGCACAGGGTGCCTATGTAGATAATATAGGGGGGCTGTAGAGAATACAACATAGGGTGTGTGTGTGTGTGTGTGTGTTACACATATGGGAGACAATTTTCAGAGGCCCTGAGCACTCTGGCCCTAAGCCTGAAATCAGCACCCCCACCCCCACCCCACCCCTTTTAAAACCGGCGGCCCGGGGGGGGGGGCGTAAGAGGCTCTTTTAGCTTTAGGCTGAGCCAGGCCGCCATTAGGCCGTTTCACACCCCCCCACCCCCCTCACGCTGGGCGGCCCCCCCACGCCCCTGCCCTGCCGGGCGGGGGCTGCTGCCATCGCGCCCCTCCCCCCTCTGCCGGCGCGGCGCAGCCCAGGCCGCGAGAGGCAGGGCGCGGGCCGGGCCAGACGCCCCCTGGATCGCTTCCGGGCCCGGGCTCCAGTCAGGAGCTGGCTGCCGGCCCCCCGCGCTGGGCAGCGGCGGCCGCCGGGGAGCGCTGCGCGAAGGCCGCGTCGCTGGGGCCGCGGAGGCGGCGGCCCACGCCCAGCGCACCGGGCCCGGCCGGGGCCCCGCTCCCCGGGGAAGGCGCGGCGCGTGCGGTTGCCCCCCCCCCCCCCCTTCTCCTCCGCCTCGCCCATGAGCCTGCTCGGGGGCTACCGCAAAAAGCCCGGCAATGACGGGTACGAATCTTTGCAGCTGGTGGAGAGCAACGGTGACTCCTGCGGCGGGGGCAGCACGGAGCGAGCCGGCGGCGGCAGCAAGCAAGGGGTGATCCCGGCCGTGTTGGCCGCAGCCCGCAGCCCGGCCCGACAGCAGCCGCAGCCTCTGGACGGCAGCAGCAGCACCATGGACAGCTCAGGTAAGGGGGCCGCCTTGCTCCCGCTGCCCGCCCCCGGGGCTGAGCGGGGAGGGGGGTTCGAGGCCCACCGTCCTGCACCCCGCTGGGGTGACGGGGCTGCAGCCAGGCGCTGGTAGGGACGGGGGGGTCTGGCTGCACTGGCTGTGATCCTCACCGGTGCCTGGGGAGAGAGGACACCTGAGATGCCAGGGATCCTGCAAATGCAACGAGCCCTTCATTACCAGCCAATAAACCCAGCTCGGGTCCTGCTAATGGACGAGGCGGCTGCTGGGGCTGATGTATTGTTCCTGTGGGGGAGGGGCGGCTGAGGTTTCTGATGGCAGGACATTTTTGAAACCAGCGCAAGAAAATGTACCGTCATCACAATGCAATCCGTGCATTTCCCAGGCAGGGTAAATCTTTTGGATGAGCAGGTTTAGGAGAGCAGGAGGGAGTTCGTTGTCTAATGAGAAATGCATTGTGCAGCTAAATGTACTGAATAGGAAACAACTATCCTGGAGATGCTCATGCTGTGTTGTAAGCATCGATTAACTAAATAATGGTGGAGTTACCTTTATAAGGCACCATGATCAGGAGCCTGTATGGTAAGTGACAACAGGAGTCCTTTGTCCAGGCGAACGGATTTATAAGAGCAGTAACAACCTAGATAGGTTTCAGGTCATTCATAGATTCAGTGCAATTTCAGAGAGCTGGAAATCAGAAACACTTCTTGATAATGTAAAATTAAAAGCAAATGACTATCATTGCAACTGATTTCTTTGCAATTTCCCCCAAAGAGAAGAAAAGCTGTTATGAAACCATTATAAATGGGAATAAATAAAAGGGGGAGAAAACCTGAATATAGTCTATTAATTTATTTTGAAGTCATTTGGGAATCATTTTGTTCTAAAAACAGCTCATAGAATTAAATCAGATAAATGTTGATGCATGCTGCATGAACCTTTTGTATGTGTGTGTTAAATCTTGCAGTGGAGGGACCAGATGGCCCATGTGATTGGTAATAGGATATAGAGCCCTTCACCTCTAGGTCACATCTTCAAATTTGCCTGAGTCACTAGTGATTTGAACATAGTTATCTGATGGCTTTCAGTGTCTGCAGAAATGAATTGGTTTCAGTCCAGTTCTTAGTGGGACACGTGATCACATCACAATTACCACCCAGAGTCTTTTCAGAGAACTTCAGAGTGGAAACGTATATTGAGGAGTCATAGAAGTACCCTTTTGAGCTCTGGGGGTCCAGTTTGATGTCTAAGCATTCTTAGAGGATGATATAGGGAAGTTTGCACTGCCACAGTCTCCTTGAATACTTATTCTTCAGATGGAAAAGTTCAGTCCCAAGGTATACCTGTCAAGCCAAGTTTTACACTCTACAAGTAATGAAAAAAATTTAATGTTAAAATATATTAAAATTTCTTCCTTGAGGAAAAGAATTCATGGCATAAGTAGTACCATACGGAGAAATAGTTACGTTTACGAACATGTGGGGAAAGTTCAGGTTAAGTAGCGTTTTTGCAAATGAATCACTTCTTTCTAGTTTATAACCGCCTCTCACTCTTACAGTACTTAGAAATCTAAGTTGATAGCATGATGTTGGTGCTAGACTTGCCTGCTAGACTCAGTATATTCAGCTGATGCTTATTCACAGTAGGTTGCTAAATTCTAGTTATCTAGGTTCTCAGATTGGCACTCATCCGGGACTCTTGGAGGCTATAGTTTACCTAATATATATTGAATTTTTGACATACTGTATTATTAAAGCAATTGGTCTTGTTGATTAGAATAATAGAAATAGAGGAATGAAGTGTGGCAGATGATAAAATTTATATCTAGCCAGGTCTGGCAAATAGTGTACCGTAAATGTCAGTTGGTGACCTTTGCTTAATGTTAGCTTGTATGTTACTTGAGTGTTCTTGCAGTTGCTCTGCTACTTGTTCAATTTTCACCATTTCCTCCTTTGGTAAAAACAAGTGTTCATGGTGCTGTTTACTTAGTATTTTTCTATATAAAGGTATTCATGCAATTTTCAGCCATATCAAAAGTTCTACTTCTAAATATCAGGGATCCCTGTATGGTTAACTGTATAACTCCTACTATGAATTTCCAGAATTTGCATGCTTAAAATACATTGAATGATGAAGGGCTGTTTCCAGGACTTCTCCAGCACGTCTGCATTACACTTGTGTTGTATTCGATTTTAATGGTTGAGAAATCTGATTAGCCTTTTTCACTTCCTTCTGCTCAGTCAGCAGTTCTCACTGGGAGTATCTTTTGCTGTTGTTACTCTGCCTAGCCCTCGTGGGTGGGTCTGTTCGCCCACCTCTCCCCATGCTCTGCCGAGTTCCTGCCCCTTTGAATGAGGTCACTGCTCGCCTCATCCCCAGTGAAGCTGGAAGGTGAGTACCCCACCAACACCACAAAGAAGTCTTGGGGTAAAACTTCAGAGAGGAACCAGCCAGACTCTCAATCTTTTGGGGAAGGGACCTTTGGACTTTCAAAGAAATTTCTACAGGACTGGACTTTCACTGGGCTTTCTCTGCCCTATGATGATTGATTTGCTATGTGTTCCAACCCTTTAGGCTGTATTTTAACTTCCCAAATACTTATGCAGGGAGAATGAAAGAATACCTTTTAAAATATTTTTTGAAGGATTAAGCTAACTAAAACCATATTAAGTTAACTAAAACCATCTAACATCGTGTTAGCACATCATGTTAGCACATGAAAACAAGAGACGACCTAACTGGTCTATGTCCATTGTCCAAGTTAAGTGAAATGGAGAACGTTCCTGTTTGAATAATTGAAGATGTTGATAATACAAGGTAGGGAATTTGTTTTAGTTAAATCATTTGAACTTTGTTTCTGACATAATATAAGATGTGAAAGTTTAACATTCTGGTTCAAATTGCAATTGTGTTGACTTTACTTTTTGTTTTGATTAAGTAGGAATGCAAAAGTATAAATGACCCACAGTAATGCTGCACACTTACTGGTAGGATTCATGGATTTGGCTCATAGTTTCATAGTTTTTGTTCTTCAGTCATTATATTCCAGATAGGTCTGGTATCAGTGCTTATTAAGACTGACCAACATTTTCCATTCTAAGACCCTGTTGTCAGTTGCATATAACTCTGCCAAACTTTAATAGTTTCAGCTGAAACTTTCCATGCTGGGTATCTGAATTTTTTCAAGAAAGGTGAAGGCAAAATAGTCCAGTTATTGCCAAGAACAAGGCTAGGAGAGAAAACATTGTTTTGCCCATATTAAAAAAAACAAAAAACACCCTGAGTCCTTTTCTTTGAGCAGCTCTACCCCATGGACTTGAAATATGACTGGTCTTTGTATCAGGGATGTGCCTTTTGCTGTCCCTATAAAAATCTGCCCAAATTTGGCCATTGTATAAGTTTTCGGGAAAAAAATCTTACTTTGCACATGCTCAGTAGAGAGTTGCTGATGCTAAAAGATTCCATCCTCACTGAGCATGCTCCAGCCCTTCACCGCTCCTAGGGCTGACCAGACAGTGCATGCGTTAGTGAGAAATTTGTGTCATCCTGTAACTAAAAACCGTATGATAATGTATTTGTATATGTACAAGGAGGCCAAATTACAGCTGCATAGTTTGAGTAGAAAATCGTCCCAGACTGTCACCACTACAAGACTTATATAATTTGAGTAGGTGCATTGCTTATCTTTCTTCAAGAATAATCTGAAAGACCAACCTTCAGAGAGGAATCTTAGGTTATGACTACACTACAGAGCTTACAGCAGCACAGCTGAACTGATGCAGCTGTGCTGCTATTGCGCTGCTAGTGAAGACACTGTAAACCAATGGGAGAGAGCTCTCCCATGGACTTCATTACTCTAGCCCCTGCAAGCGGCGATAGCTATGTCAGTGGGTGAAGCTCTTCTGCCGACATAGTGCTGTCCACCCCGGCGCTTAGGTTGGTGTAATTTATGTCACTCAGGAGAGTGGCTTATTCACAGTCCTGAGTGACATAATTTATACCCATGTAAGAGGTAGTGTGCACACAGCGTTAGAGTGGACTGAAGTTAGAAGGAGAATAAAAAAAGGCAAAATTAGCAATGGAAGAGTTGAGCAAAAGTGGAAAGAGAAAATATAAAACTAATACAGAAAAAAATAATACCTGAAATGGAATATGGAGAAGAGTTTATGGGTGGCTGAAAGTGTCTAGAGAATGAGGAATAGGCAGTGGAGGAGTTAAATGAGTCTTGCTTTTGCTGTGACATGTAATCATGCTCTCTCGCACTAACAAGCAGAATATTGAAAGAAAATTAGTGTTTGGTTAAACACACAAATATGAAAGTAGCAGTAAGAACCCACTTAATAAAGCTAATGAAATTGCAGTTCACATTGGTCTTGTACAGTGTTCTTAAATTATTCATAATCTGAAAATTATCTAAAATCCATTGGAAATGTAAAGTCAGGATTTCTTTAACTGTTTTAAATTTGCATACCCACAAATCAAAACCTTGTGTGTTGGTACTTGCCCCTGACTGAGTCAGGAGAGAGACATCTCCATATCACTGGCAATGAGAGAGCATCTCTCTGACAAAGTCTGCTTTGTTTTGTGTCTCTGCATTTTTAAAAGAGAAGGTTCCATTTCATAAGCCTCTTTGTTTTGAACACTGAATAGCATGGCCTGATTCTTCTTGCATGTGATATGGCAGTAGTGATACATGCTGTTTTTTCTGATTTAGTTTTAGTGTAAACTTGAAAAACAAGTTTAATGTCTTTGACAAGTTTCAGTATTTAATCATATTGACTACCAACACATTTTTCTCATCATAATGTAAATTTCACAAACAAGGAAAATCTTTAATGCGGTATAAATAAACTTGATTGACCAATGGGGGTGGCGGAGAGGGAAATTACTCACAATGCAGATGTTTTGCTCAGGTCACTTGTAACACTGGGCTATTTTGTACCTCCCCCTTAAATATATCTGCATGTTGTTGTTAAAGAATATTGTTTAGACAATGAGGCAAACTTGTAAAGTTCTGAAGAAACAGCAGTAACATTTCCTGAGGTTCTCAAAAATGTCATGAAGTTTATATATAGGCAGATTGATTATAAAACCTTAAGGCTGTACTCATAAAAAATTACTTATGTAGTCATTCTGTGTTGGTTTTATAAATTTGTATACAAATGTAAGGATTATCCATGGACTTTATAGTGCTCTACGTTTATATGAGCTGGCGGGAGACCATGACTTGAAATTGAAAGAACCGAAGAAAAATTACATGTGGAATGTAATTGCTAGAATATTCACAGGAAGCACTTTTCATTGGTAGATTTCTAAGTGCCTTAGAAAGGTCAGTATCATTATCCCCATTTCACTTGTGGAGATACTGAGGAACAGAGAGGGGAAAGTGACTTGCCAAAGGTCATCTAGTAGATCACTGGGAATGGAAGGACTAGAACCCAGGTCTCCTGACTCCTAATCCACTGTTCTAGGCCAGGGATAGGCAAACTTTTTGGCCCGAGGGCCACATCGGGGTTGCAAAACTGTAGGGAACATAGATCAATTCCCCCCACTGTATAGACCAAGGCTTAAAGTAGTTATAAATAGTTCATAATCAAGCTGGAAGGGCATACTGAGTTGGGATTTGTCCCTGCAGTGATCTGTACTGAGTCTCATTCTATTCAATATTTACATAAATTATTTGGATATTGGCATAAAGCAGGGGTGGCCAAAATTACTGGCCTTCCGAGCCACATACGACAATCTTCAGAAGTTCGAGAGCCAGAGCTCGCCTGCCATGAGCCGGAGCTCATGGATTCAGCCCCACTCTTTCTGAAGCCTGGAGCCTCGGCAGGTGCACCCCGCAGGGCTGAAGCCCGAGACCTTCTTCCACTCTGGACAGAAGCTCCGCTACCCTACCATCCCACTGCAAGGCAGAGGTCCCAAGGTCCCTCCTCCCGCCCCATCTGGTAGGCAAAGAATGGGCAGTGGAGGGGATTTGCAAGCTGCACTTTAATGGTAAAAGAGCCGCCTGTGGCTTGCAAGCCACAGTTTTGGCCACGCCTAGAATAGAGCGTACACTTGCAAAGTTTGCAGATGATACCAAGCTGGGAGGGGTTGCAAGCACTTTGGAGGACAGGATTGGAATCCAAATGACCTTGACAAACTGGAGAAATGCTTTGAAATAAATAAGATGAAATTCAATAAGGACAAATGCAAAGTACTCTAGTTAGGAAGAAGTAATCACACAAATACAAAATGGGAAATGACTGCCTAGGAGGGAGTGTGGCAGAAAAGGATCTGGGGGTTATAGTGGATCACAAACTAAATGAGTCATCTATGTAATACTGTTGCAAAAAAAACCAACAGTGAGAAGAAACAAACAAACAAAATCTCCCACCCATCATTCTGGAAAGTATTAGCAGGAAAGTTGTAAGCAAGACCCAAGAAATAATTCTTCTACTCTGCTCAGCACTGATATGGCCTCAACTGGAGTACTATGTCCGGTTCTCAGCATCATGCTTCAGAAAAGATGTGAAAAAACTGGGGAAAGTCCAAGGGAGAGTAACAAAAATTATTAAATATCTACAAACATGACCTCAAGGAAAGATTGAAAAAAAAAGGGTTTGTTTAGTCTGGAGAAGAGGAAACTGGTGAGGGGACATAAGTCTTCAAGTATGTAAAAGATTGTTATAAAGAAGAGGGTGATAAACTGTTCTCCTTAATCACTGAGGACAGGATAAGAAGTAATGGGCTTAAATTGCAGCAAGGGAGATTTAGGTTATACATTAAGAAAATCTACCTAATTGTAACGGTAGTTAAGCACTAGAGAAAATTGCCTTTGGAGGTTATGGGATCTCCATCATGGAGGTTTTTAAGACTAGGTTAGAGAAACACCTGCCAAGGGTGTATAGATCACACAGAGTCCTGCCACAGAGTAAGGGGCTAGACCAGGGGTGTCAAACTCAATTGCACAGGGGGCCAAAACTCAAAACTCGCGGGCCGAACAGTATAACCATTTATTTAACAGACTAAATATTTATGTTTTTTAACCATTAATATGAACCAAAATACAGGATATCATTCCAAAATAAATACATTTCAACTTAAAATATTTTGCTCTTCATAAAAAAATATCCTGTCAATACAATACATTCAAAATCTGTACATGCTGGAATATTAAAAAATCTGAAAATATAAATAAAAAATTGAATTTAAAGCAAAAGTATAATCATAACAAATCATAACATTCCATTTTCTTGTCCTATTTAGTCAGAGCCTGATACTTGGAGTCTTTTCTTTGCAACAAGTTCGTTTATGTTTGGGGTTAGGTTCTGTGTTGTGAAGATTCTCAGGATCGATTGCAGGTGTTCATCAGTGAGGCGACTCCTGTGTGACGTTTTGTTAATTTTCATCACAGAGAACAGCTGCTCGCACAGATATGTGCTGCCAAACATGGACAGGATTCGAGCCGCATGTTGGCGGAGCTGCGGCATCGCTTCAGGAATGAAGCGAGTGAACTGTGCTGGCCCCGCAGTGTCGTACTTTGCCTTCAGTGTCCCGTTACATTGCAGTTCTATCAGTTCCATCTGCATTTCTACAGGTGCGGTTTCCACATCGACTGCAAATGGGTTGCGAAGCAGCTCGAAGTTACTTTTCTGTGCCTCAAAGTCAAAGCGCCGTGCGAACTCAGTGCGCAGCGCGCTGAGTTTTTCAGCAAAGGTGGCATTTGGGAAAACTGTGGCACTTTCTTGGTTCCGTATTACTTGGCAACAGGGAAAGTGAGACAAGTTGCATTGGTGCATTTGTGTCTCCCATAAGCGCAGCTTCACTTGAAATGCCTTCACTGCATCATGCATATCGGTTATTATGTGCTCCCGTCCCTGGAGTTGAAGGTTTAAAGCGCTAAGATGCGACGTTATGTCAGCCAGGAACGCCAACTCACATTTCCACTTTTCATCCCGCAGAACTGTGCAGTCTTTCCCCTTACTGTCCATGAACTGGCAGATTTCCTCTCGCAGCTCAAAGTGTCTTTTGAGAACTTTTCCCCGACTTAGCCACCGGACCTCCGTATGATATGGCATATCGCCAAACTCGCTATCTATTTCCCGCAGAAAAGACTGGAATTGGCGGTGATTTAAACCGTGGGCTCTGATAAAGTTGACGGTTTGTGTTACAGTGTTCATCACATGATCCATTTTTAGGACTTTAGCACTCAGCGATTCCTGGTGTATGATGCAGTGATACACTGTCAACTCACCGGCACAGTTCTCCTCCCGCATCTTTGAGCGCATCCTTCCCACCAGTCCATTTTTTTCACCACACATAGCAGGTGCGCCATCTGTTGTAAGTCCAACGAGTTTTTCCCACGGCAGTTTCATGTCGGTTACACTTTGAAATACATTTCCAAAGATGTCTTCTCCTTTCGTTGTCCCGTGCATCGATTTAATGTCCAGTATTTCCTCTGTTACGCACAAATTGGAATCCACACCACGGATAAATATCGCCAGCTGTGCAGTGTCAGTCGCGTCAGTAGTTTCATCCACGGCAAGGGAGTATGCAACAAAATCTTTTGCTCTTTCAATCAACTGTGTTTTCAAATCAGTCGCCATCTCACAAACCCGATTAGCAACAGTGTTTCTGCTGAGGCTTACATTTGCAAACGCTCGCGTTTTATCTGGACAAAGGACGTCGCACACTTTCATCATACAATTCTTTACGAATTCCCCCTCGGTAAACGGCCGTCCTGATTTGGCGATCTCTTCGGCCACAATGAAACTTGCTTTCACAGCAGCTTCACTTTGTGATTTTGCTTTGGTGAAAAACGTCTGCTGGGATGTCAAATTCTTCTTCAACTCCTCTACCTTTTGTAGCTTCTGTCCTGCGCTCAGGTTTTTGAATTTGTTCTCATGTTTCGTCTCGTAGTGCCGTCTTAGGTTATACTCCTTCATTACAGCGACATTACTCCCGCAAAGGAGACACACTGGTTTACCTGCAATTTCAGTAAACATATACTCATTCTCCCACCGGCTTTGAAAGCCTCGGTTTTCAGAATCAATTTTTCTCTTGGCCATTGTTGGGGTCTAGCTTTGATTTGATATTAGCGTTGTATACATCAACAGACCGCGAACTTGAACCGCGGCTTGCCGTTGGCGGCAATTGCACTG
The DNA here is from genome assembly GCA_032164245.1 of Sternotherus odoratus. Lineage (NCBI taxonomy): Eukaryota > Metazoa > Chordata > Testudines > Kinosternidae > Sternotherus > Sternotherus odoratus. The sequence continues at coordinate 76,631,388 of JAVMKO010000008.1, read as the reverse complement.
CATCATGGGATTTGTAGTGTGTGTTATTGGGGCGTCATATCACAGGGCCATTAAAAACAGATATATAAAACGATTTCGCGGGCCGGATATAATTGTATGGCGGGCCGGATGTGGCCCGCGGGCCTTGAGTTTGACACATGTGGGCTAGACTAAATGACCTATTGAGGTTGCTTCGAGTCCTGCACTTCTATGATTTTAGGATAAGTGCTATGAGCAGCGGTATAAGAAAACATTGTGAGGAAGGAATGTGTGAAACCCTCCCCAAACCTTGCAGAACTATTTTTAAAGAACTTTAACAATACTTCAATGCTCCTCATAAAGCTCCCTGAAACAGAGCTGTTACTATATGACAAAAAGTTGCTCAATGATGGCATGAAAGTGCATATATACTCTCCATGGCACAAAACTACTGCCAAAGGTGTTATCCTTGCAGGTCCCCGCCCAATTACCTGCTTTCAGTTAGTACATCAACATCATCTGCAGGGGATCAAACCCCCCCCCCTGTGGTATATCACAACACAAGTATGTAGCAATGTTCGATCGGGTTTTTCCAGCAGCACCTAAGTGGGCAAAGTATTGGGATTTCCCCCTGCATGGTTCAGAGCTGCTCCCCCACCCATCCTCGGAAATCCCACTATAATTCAGGGACTTCAGTTATAGCACTAGACTAGATGACCTAATCTTGTGGGATTTGTGATCTAATCACCTCTTTATATATCCCAGTATATACTTGGTTTTCTTAACCATTGGCTAATATTCAAGTTCCTGGTCAGTGGCATCTTCCCTGCCCTTTTCCCTTTCTTGAGTGTCTGAATACTGTTCTTTTTTACCTAGTGTTTAAGTTTTCATTTGTCCATGTCAAAGATACTTTGCCTCACTGTCAGGAGACTGGGTCATAGGTAGTTAGGTCTAATGGTCAGAGTCCCAGTGCTAGAGGCAAGATTTGAGACAAAGTCAGCACGAGACATCAGAGCTGAGGGGCAGAACCAGATTATCCGGAGACAGCAAAGGTAGGACTGGAGTGTGGTTGAGTGCAGGGCACATCTAGGCAGGAGCAGGACTTGGAATGAGATGAGCATAGGGAGGCAGAGAATTCACAGGTGCATGCATTGAGTAGCCCTGATCCTGTGCAGCTGCTTTTATTCTTTTATTTTGCCTGCCATACCCTTTCTCTTTCTGGTTTGTCCCTTGCATTTGCCACAGTAGTTAGCAATTCTTTCCACCACTTCAACTCTCATCTCACCCTTGTCTTAGTGCCTATAGAATTTAAACACTGCTGCTGCGGTGTGCATTTTGGGATATCAAATTTAGTTTACGTTTTAAATTTATTTAACAGCTGAAATGTATTGGAAACCATGTACATGCTTATTGACTGATGCTAAAAGCATAAAAAAGTGCAATTTAACTCCTTGGTCCAGTGGAGAAAACATTACTTTACACTAGCTTTTCAGAAGCGGAAGGTTCAGTCATGAGCAGATACATAACAGAATCAGCACTCTACTGATGCCTAATATGTAATACTCACAGGCTGGTGCTTTGATATGTAATTTAACCTTTTTGAAGGACTAAGTTAGCAGGAATAAGCATAAATTACTCACCACAATAAAACTAACATGCTTAGGGGGTGCTGGTGCCATCATATATTAATTTTAAACCACCATCATATAGGAATTTCAGACAAAATTGCCAGTAGGGATCCATTTTTAGATTGTCTGTGCCTGCACATCCTTTATTTCTCCCCCCAACCTCCTCCCACACACTTTCATCTAAGATCAAATATAATATCCATTTAATATCAGGATGTGGTGTGTCCACACCTTGGCTACTCTGTATAGTTCTGATTGCCCCAGCTCAAAGAGGATATAATAGAACTGGGAAAAGTTCAAAGAAGGGCAACAGAGATGACTGAGGGTATGAAATGGCTTCCATATGAAGAAAGACTACAAAGATTAGGGCTATTCATCTTAGAAAAGAGATGACTAAGGGGGATACGATAGAGGGCTGTAAAGTCATGCTTGGTGTGGAAAAAGTGAATAGAGAAGTGTTGACAAAGAGTCCTGTGGCACCTTAAAGACTAACTAAAGCATTGAAGCATAAGCTTTCGTGGGCTAATACCCACTTCGTCGGATGCATGCAGTGTCCACTCATGCAGTGTCCACTGCATGCATCCGACAAAGTGGGTATTAGCCATGAAAGCTTATGCCTCAATGCTTTAGTTAGTCTTTAAGGTGCCACAGGACACACTGTCACTTCTGCTATTCCAGACTAACACGGCTACCTCTCTGATTCTAGAGAAGTGTTATTTACGCTTTCCCATGATACAAAAAACAGGGATCACCTGATGAAATTAATAGGCAGCAGTTGTAATACAAACAAGAGGATGAAATTTTTCACACAATGCACAATTAGCCTTTGGAACTCATTGCCATGGGATGTTGTGATGGACAGAAGTATAAATGGTTTCAAAATAGAACTAGATAAGTTTATGGAGGATAGATCTATCAAGGGCTATTAGTCAAGATTGTCAAGGATGCAACCCCATGCTTGGCGTGACCCTACACCTCTGGCTGCCAGAAGCCCGGAGGGGAAGATGGGTGGATCACTCGAACTGCCCTGTTCTGTACATTTCCCCTGAAGCTCTGGTACTGGTTATTGTTTGGAAACAGGATACTGGGGTGACCCAGTTCTTATATTTTTATATTTGTAATCATTGACTAATTATTGACTTCGCGGACTATTATCCTGCATTATGAAGGGAAATGGACACGATCAGTCAATTGTGCTGTAAAGGTCTACCCTTTACAGGTCTACCCTTTACCCCTACAATGTGGGGTCCCTCAGTGTAGATTGTGTGGATCTTCTTGCACTCGTAGACCAGGAATAAAAGTTCAGCAATGTTTACATCTTTAAATATCATTGACGTTTGTGTTAGCACACATGGGGAAGAATGAGGCAGTTCACACTGCTGCACTGTTGTTTCTCAGGCTGTCTGCAGACCCAAGCGGACATCACTGCATTACTGTACTTCCACTCAGGTCACTTTTTTGAGGTTTTCTTTGCAACAACTAGAGACTCTTTCTAATGGAAGCTGAGACTCTGGAGAACAACTGAGACCTCTCTATGCCCCCCCTGCCTCCACCCCTGGGGGTACACTCTACTTTCCTTTAGGAAACTGCACTAGACCACCATGCAACAAACCTCTTCCTTCTGATGTATACTTCACATAACCTGTCACGGCAGAGCAACCAGACAGAGCCTGTTGGCTTGTTAGCTGACAACCTCTGCAACCTTGCTAAGCCACTATGTCATGGAGCTACAAAAGTTGTACCATTTTAAAAGTTCACAGTGCAAGTCTTAATGATATTTACTAGAAGTACAGGAATGAAACCTTTGGAGTTGATTACTGCTCTTTGCTGATCTGCTCTGTCAGAACATATCTTGCTCATGGGGTATGTTTCTGAGAAGGACTGAGCATCTCTGGTATTGCTTTATAATAGAAATACATGTTTTCATGTTTGTACACTTGTGTTTGAAGGATTCTAGGGAATCTAAAAACACTGAAAAACTAATACAAAAATTGAAAGGACAACTAGATCAAATGAGCAAAAGCTGTAGCTTAAATATTTCTTCTTTCAAATTTGCTAATTCTTTAGAAGCAGATTTTTAGAGTGTAGGGTCTAATCTTTCCTGGATGCCTGAGAGATTTATGCAGGTAACTTTCATCAATGTGAGTGAGTTCCATTTATAAAACTACTATGTAATTTGGTGTTTTAAGTGTCTCATTTAAATTAGATGAATCTCGGAGCTGCATAGCATATAACTGATCACCTCCAATTTGCAGTAATAAGTAGGCATGGGTAAAGGATTATGTCTAACACTTGTTAGATTTTGATGGCTACTCTTGCAAGCATATTTAACAAATGCAGCATATCAGCTCCATTATCAGTGGCTGAAAGGAGTCACCTGTCCTTTATAAATACCAATCACCTTCACAATTTGTGTGGGTTTATACATTTCCATTAATGTTTATGAGATTACTTGAGAGCCTCTGATGAGCGGCACTAAGTGACAAGCATGGAAGATAGCATCAAGACTCATAATCTAAGGAAAGAAGTGAATTAAGAAATCCTCAATTCTAATTTCCATTGACACTCCCTCTGGCCTTGAACAAGTCATAATTTAACTTTCCCCTTCTGAAAAATGAGAAGCACTCAGAAACTTCACTGGCTTTATTGGTAGCTCTGGGTGCCCAGGGAATCCAGGATTTGACTCCTTCTTGCCTATCTCACAGAGCTGTTGGGTAGTTTACCATTGAAGAGAAGTGCTGGATCATAATTATAGAGGCATTTGTATATCTTAGAGTTTGTTTAAAAGCAAAACTCAAATGATATCCCTGATGCTGCCATGGTAATGTGACTTAAGGAAAACATAATTTCAGATCTGTAAAGTGAAGTACTTTGGGGGAGGGGGGGGAATGTGGCATAAAGAGCCAGAAATTTGGAAATGGTCAGAGAACTGAAGTATCTGTGCAAAGTCAGTTGAAGAGTTAGCTGAGCTCCTTTAAGTACAGTGTCAGACTTCTATCATGGAACCCCGTGTATTCTTTAGAGCATTTAATACTTTCAGAATGAAAGCAGCATTGATATGATTGATTTTTGAATTTGTCTGTAGTTTCCACTCTGACTTAAGTTATATTCTATTTTATTGCCATAGTAAATTTAACATATACTCTGCCATCAATTTACAGGAGTCACCACCACTAGGGGAAACAGGAAGATATTTTTTTCCTCAGCATAGGACACTGGAGCATACTCCTGGAAGCTCCTTTGTTAAAGTTTTGCCATGATATTTAAGGTGATTATACCTGTGCTTCTGGTAGAGTAACTCCCTCTTTGGATATTGCTAATACTAAATTATCTCCACAAGTGATTGCTTATCCATGGCTATTATGTCATTTTTATAAAGCCCGAAAGATCCCTCCCCTCCTATTGTGAAATGGACCACATTGCACCAGGAGGGAGGACACTCCTGATTCTTTGGGGGAAGTGAGGGAGTAAGGGTTAACTTGCTGCAAAGACCACAGCTGCCTGCTCTTGTTGCAGGAATCTGCAAGAGGGCAGGGTGGGGTTAGACCTACAGGCTTGATGAGTCTCCCTCAAAAGGGAGCAGAGAGCATGTGCAAGAGTGCAGGGAAGAAAAATGTTTCTGGATTGGGAGCTATCCCATGGAGAGTACCCTAATGATGTTGGTAAGCTGAATTTAGCTTGATTCCTTTGCTCTCTTTCTGTGTACTTCTGTTTGCCTTAAAGGGGTCTTCTTGGTTTGTAAATTGTCCGAATGAAGGGCCTTATCTGGCTTAACTTCCTGATTTTACAGGTCTGCCTTCATCCCCAACTTCAAGTTAAATACTGTCCTGACAACATTAATATTCAGACTAGCTTTTGGAAATTTGCAAAGGGCATTTTAAATGCTTGTTTGTTTAATGGCTTTTTGTTTCCTTCCTAAGGCATAAGAAAAAGTCCTTACTGAAATGGGAAAGTGTCCTAGCCCTGCACTGTTGCTGCCCGCACGTATATCCCTAATACACTGGGTTTCTCAGAGGCTGAGGTGACATGCTTGTAGAAGATTCTTGTCAAAATATAGGCAACTCATCTCTGCTATTCTCTAGGTCACTACCCTAGTATCTGGCTGCAAGCACACTATATAAGAAGTGTCTCTTAAGAACCCTGCATTCAGGGAGAGGATGTATTCTTGTATGTAGAGCACTGGATTGGAACTAGCAGTTCTGATTCTACTCCCTGCTCTAGCAGTAACCTTTGCACAATAGGTTTAACTAACCTCCAGTGGGCCTGTTTTCCACTCTTAAGATTTCTTCCTCTTCAGAGACCAATAATTATATAGCTCTAGAGGAGCATAAGCAAGATAAGACTGATTGTAAAGGAATTGAAACTTGAAAGAGAAGTTTAAAGATGAGGGAAAGATAGTAATTCCTAACCCCTGTGTTGCTGTTGGAGGTGCCTCTTTGTCTAGGTACTTCCATGGCCCTCATCATTTTAGTATCCGTGCGCCTTGGTCATTAATCGCTTTTATCCTCCTCATGCCTGTGAGGTGATGGTATCCCCATTTTACAGATGGGGAACTGAGGCACTGGGTAGATTAAATGACTTGGCCAAAGTCACAGAAGAAATCTGAGCTGGGAATTGGGCTCGGGTCTGTCCACTAAGCTATCGCGTCTCCAGTCTACCCCACTATGCCAGGCCATGGCTCAGTAGCACTCTATCTGTTCCTTCTCTTCTGACTCAAATCCAGGGCTGGCTCCAGGCACCAGCATAGCAAGCGGATGCCTGGGGCGGCATCCCGGGTGGTGTCAGGGCGGCGTGCTCAGGTGGCTTTGGTGGCATGCCTGCGGCAGCTCTGCCGAAAAGAGAAGACTGTTGAGCTGCCACAGGTGTGCCGCAGAAGGGGGAAGAGCCGCTTTTGGCGGCACGCCTGCGGCAACTCAACACTCTTCCCTCTTTGGTGCGGAGCTGCCGCAGGCGTGCCGCCAAAAGCAGCTGCTCACCCTTCAGCGGCATGCTTGTGTGTGGCACCTCCACAATCATCCCTCTTGAGCTGCCTGGGGTGGCGCAGAACTTAGAGCTGGCCCTGCTCGAATCTCTTTCCCATCTTGTCTTCCTTTGACTTTGAATGAATTGTTGTTCTTTGCTCTCCTCCTCTGTTGTTTCTCCTGTCCCATCCCTCCCCAAAGGGTATTGCTTGATGCCAGGAAGGTCTAGTGGTGTATTTGGAGGCTGGGACTCCTGCTCCTACAGCAAAATGGGGTAGTGTGAGAGTAGAAGCAGAAGGCATGGAAAAGGGCCCTGCCTCCTGCACCTTTAATCCCGTACACGAATGGGTCCTGTGGCCAGCTGTATTTAGATGCTGTATCCGGAGCGGGAAGAGCTGCCCATCTCTTTACCCACAGCAGCATATTTGCAGTGGCCTGATGGACTTGATTTAGGGTCATGGGGCTTTCCCTGTGATCCCTAGCACCAGTTTGGTGCCATCCAAGAGAAAATGCTGGGCTAGGGATCTATATTGGTTAAAGGTGGGTTGATTGGTCCCCCTGTATAATGCAACTTCACCATCCCAGCCAAAAATGGGCACCAGTATTCTGGGAGGAGTTTTGTATTTTTGTGAGGCATCCAGGGGGCAGAACTGTTCCCCTTTTTAAAATGTCTTTGCAACTGAAAAGGTGAATAATCAGTCCACCCCGCATGAGCTCCCTCTCCTTTTTAGAAGGCTCCTTTTTTTTATTGGACTTTTCACTGGTTTTCATCTCTTTAACTGTTCTCTAGCATTCCGAATGCTGTGCCTTATTGGGAGTGATAGTAAAAAACACTGCTAGGAGCAACAAGCAAATCTTTAAACTTTTTTTGGGGGGGGAGCAGGGAGGGAGATCTGAATGGGGATTTATCGGTTTTCTTTGGTTATCACAAGGGGATTATCCTGGACAAGAACCAAGCAGACACCTGATGCAATTAGCAGAAATTTAGAAGTAACAACTGCATCCCTTTTTGTAGGTTAATCCAGGAGTGGCTGATGTCCCATATGGTAGGGTGCCTATAACTATAGTAATACTCTAAGTAGCTGGCATATATGCCTGATAATATGAACACATGGTATCTTCAGAATGAGAGGCTGCCTGTTGAAAGTGAATGGATTTTTTTTTTTCTCTCTCTGACAGATGAATGTTTGAACTTGTCAACTAAATGAACCAAACTGTCACTGAGCCACTGACATGGAAATCTTAAAAGTGAGAAGATGGAAAAATTGTCATTGCTAATGCAATTTTTTTAAAAGGGGGAGGCATGTTCGCTTCTGTTTCACTAGCATTTTACATGCACCTGCATTAAAAATACTATTAAGTTTCATCATTATTAAGAAAAGTAAAAAGTAATGATTGGCAAAATACCTCAGCTAAAACGTGTATCGCAAATAATGACCAAATTATAGAGTGCTAGAAGCTGTCAAAGGTGACAATGTCTCTGAAATACTTAAGCTTTTCAGTGAGTATCCAATAATTGAATTAGTAAAGGATTCCTGCTGCACACAGAACAAAAATCTCCTACTCCTCGAGAATCCATTCTTCACAAACGAGGATAAGATCAGCAGACAGAACTTTGACCTTGTGTTAAATTAAACTGCAATGCTATGATTAAATGTGAGGAATATTAGTTTGAAGGCTGGATGAGGTTCTCCTACCATTCTAACTTGCAAGGGTGTATTTTTATGAAGATACACTTGTACACACCTAACATAAGCAAATGAGCACTTACAATGCAATTGCTCCTTCCTTTGGGTTGGGGTGGGGAATCTTATGGTCTTGTGCAGCGGTCTAGTTCCTCACACTGGTAATGTACAGTCTGTGCAAACAACACTACAGAATGTGCCTGCTGCCTTCACATGTTAAGGAGGCTGTTCATTGCCAAATATTAATTATCTTGTATTCTATTTCCCCTCCCCCTCCCATAAATAGAGATTCTTCTGAATGCTGAAAGAACACTATGCCACAAACTGCATCCCTAGCAAGCATGTGTCAATCTGTTGAGCTGTATGTTAGGGTATGAATCATTCTCTCCGGTATTCAGAAAACAGCTTATATTGAGTCTTCCCTTAAACTCAATTCTGATTCTTGGTGGTTATTTGTCTCCATTAGAACTACACTAGCACTATTTTTATGATTCTTCTCATTAACAGTTTTGAAAACCATAATTAAGTGGAGGTTGATGTGTTGCTTTTAAAAAAATCTGCTTAATTCCTTCCTCAAACATTCTGATAACATCCATTTTAAAAAGAAACTAGGTACAGTACTGCTGAAGTTCTTTTGATTTCATCATCTACAGAACGGAATAGAGTTTTGTGGTTAGGACGCACTAACTCTGTCTACTTTTGTCACTGAAGTTTGTGTGTGTGATATAAGCAAGTCTCTGAAGAGAGCTCTTCTTTGTATATCCTGTTTCATATGACATGTGCTCCCAGAAATGGAATCTGTCTAATCAATGATGGTGGTAGTTTACACTAGACTTGCTTGACAGGAGAGGCCGGGGGGATATAATTTGCAGGCTTCTTGGGATAACTTAATGCCTTGTTCAGATGGTGCAAATATGACCATATTTATGCTGTTTGCAGTGTTGTAGCTGAATGGTTCCAGGATCTGAAAGAGACAAGATAGAGGATGTAATATCTTTTATTGGACCAGCCTCTGTTGGTGGACGGGACAAGTTTTTGAGCTTCACAGAAATCTTTCTTAGTCCTGGAGAAGGTGTCCAGAGTGTCCATGCTAGTCTGTCTAGCTTCAGATCCAAGCTACCATGAACACTCAGGAGACGGGAAGGTAACCAGAAGAAGAGCTCTGTGAAGCTCAAAAGCTTTTCCCTTCCACCAAGAGAAGTTGATCCAATTAAAGTTGCCTCACCCACCTTGTCTGTCTCAATATTTATCCTGATTAATTTTTTTAAAATATTACTATATCATACCATGACTCTGAATTAATGTCTGCACTTGCAGAATCCGCTTTCTCTGTTTCAAAAGTAAAAATATTGCCCCACTAGTTAGCATATGTAAGACAGAAAAGCCAAAAACCCTGGGATTTCCATTTTCATAAAAAGAAATGACTTTGCAGAAATTACCTGAACATAGTCCTTTTCTCATCCTGGATTAATTCCCTGGTTTCAGTATCTTGCCTGGTTAGCATGTGAGATGCTCGATCACTTCTGCTCGGTGATACTGAGTTGTTCTGGTTTTAAACGCTTATGGTTTTGCATGGCTTTGGGAGAGAGCGTTTGCCAGGGACAGAGGAGCTGTTGACAAATATATATTCTCTATAATTAAAGAATAATGTGCAGTAGAAAGAGTGATTCAAGACACACTATCTCTTTCTTGACATGAAACTTGGTTCTCTTGTAAATTGTCTGTCTGAGTGATCTGCACAGTATCTTGTAACTAGGAAACTTGCTTTATCTGTCAGATCATAGGACACACTTCTAATTCACTGACTGACTAGAACAGGCTTGGGCCAACTTTTTTTTTTGGCCCAAGGGCCACATCGGGGTTCAAAATTGTAGGGAAGGTGATGCTGACCCCCTCCCACTTCCTGCCCTCTGCCCCCTCAGAACCTCCAACCTATCCACCACCCCCCCCCCCAGGACTCTGCCTCCTGACAGGCCCCCTGGGACTCCCACACCCTATCCAATCCCCCATCCTCTGCCCCCCAAGACCCTCTGGCCCTTATCCAACCCCCCAGCTCCCTTACCACACCGCTCAGAACAGCGTGTCTGGCCTGCTGCCTGTTGTTGAACCTTCATTATTGGTTCTTGGCGCTCAATTGCTTGACACTATCTAAGCTTTTCAGTGGTAACAGCTTGAGTTTCTTTTTCAGTTCTCTTCCAGCACCATGTCTATCTGTAGCACACATGGACTTATTTAATCTATCCTTTGCATCAGTCTTAATTTTCTTGTTCTCCATGAGTATGGCTTTTAGATCCTTTAAGGCAGAGTCCCTCCCACCCCCCGCCCCCCGACACCTCCCCAGGCATTCACTTTCTAACTGTTGCATGTATATAGATAATATTTTTTCGGTCAGTCTTTTCAATGTGTTCTTTTAGGTGGAAATTTAGTTGTGGAAGGAACTTTCTTCAGCTACTTCTAATTCTATGTTATCTACTGTCTTCCCTCAGTTCTCTTAAAGGTGAATTGAAAAAATCAAGAGTATCTTTGAGTACAAAGACTGCCTCCCACTTCTTTCTTGCATGTTACAATAAAAATAAACATCAAATCACTTTTTTTTTTAAATTTGTGACATGAAAGATTGTTTATAAGAACACATTTCATCCCACCATATTAATACTTTCTGTTTTGTTTTGCTCTGGAACATTCACTTTATCATATTGGTTTCTTAGCGTTAAATCACAACTGTGAAGACCTGCTACCTCTTGTTTACATTTAATGCCCCAACCTGGCCCACAGGGCCAGCTTCAGGCACCAGCATAGCAAGCAGGTGCCTGGGGTGGCACTGTGTGAGGGGCGGCATTCCAGTCATGCCCCCTGGCTCCTCTGGCCTCCCTTTTTTGTTTGGTTGGGGCAACAAAAAAGTTTAGAGCTGGCCCTGCTGGTCCAGGGCCCATTCTTCAGGGTTGATTTGTTGATTTTTAAAACCCATCCCTTCTGCTCGCCCTCCCTCAGTAAAATTGACAAGCCTACCTTGCCTATTGACAACTGATATTGCCAGGAACATGTAACCGCATGACTATCTCCATTCTTAAGAGACCCTATCTGTGAAATGGGATGCCTACTATCATTCCCTCTTCCGTATTGGGAGGGTGGAAGGCAGAGAAGAGGGAAAAACTATTGGTTTGTATGTCTCCTGGGAGACTAGATGATCAGTAGTTGGTAATTGGGAGACAGAGCCTGTGACTTTTGAGATGCAATCAGGCTGGTGACATCAGCTGTGATAAGAGTTCCTGTCTAATAAATATTTTAGCCTGTATGAAAGAGATTGTTGCCTTGATTTCATGCTAGAGAAGTCAGTTATAGGAAGGGCAACCTTGATGAAAACTGAATTCTGCTTTTACCCTGGGGCTGGGTTGAGGCAAAAAGGAGCATAGATTGTACTGCTCTTGCCCATACTGTGCCTATCCCAGGGGAGGCCAAACTTTCTGATCCTTTGAGCCACATATGACAATTGTGCTCCAGCTCTCGAACTTATGACATCTACTGGGGCTCCAGGTTTCAGCCGTGTGGGTAGCACCTGCTGGGGCTTTAGCTACTTTGGCTGCTGCCTCACCCCAAAGAGCTAAATCAGAGACCCCTCCCGGCAGCTGCTACCTCTCCATGCAGAGCTAGCACCTGAGAGCTGATGGAGGGGCCACTGAGGGAAAGACGGGGGTGTGTGACTCAAGCTGTTGGGAGGGCTGAAATTCAAAGTGTGCCACCCCACTCTTACAGTCAGCAGTTGTCTCTGGCAAAAGCCCCTGCCATAGGGCAGAAGCCCCGAGCATGCCCCCACTCCCATGGTAAGTGGAGAATGGTGGGGTGTGGGAGGCTCCGGGAGCTGTATTTTAACGGCAAAAGAGCCATGGTTTGACCACCCCGCTGTGGACTGTCAACCTGATGCCTTGCACACAACGCTAGCAACTTCTTAAATCTTCACCTTGGCAGCAGGAGTGCTTGCACAACTCTGAAAATCAACATTTAGTTGGAGACCAGTGGGAGGAGCCTGTTTCCTGATCTTAAGCAAAGCACTCAGCTGTGTTAGTGTGAGGCTACAGCAGAGTGCCTGGTGGCAGTACATTCTTTGTTTTGAATGAGTGACATCTGTGGCTTTTTTTTTTTTTTTTAAAAGGGGCATCATCGCCAGACATGGAATCCACCTATGGGGGAGGCTTACTAGACATGGTGAAAGGAGGAGCAGGGCGACTCTTCAGCAACTTGAAGGATAACCTGAAGGACACCCTAAAAGATACCTCTTCAAAAGTTATGCAATCTGTTGCCAGGTATAGTACAACCAAAGCCTCTCAGTGCAGGTAAAAAAATCATAATACTGTAGCTGCAGAATGTTAGTGGTAAGGAAACTGCTTTGTCCAATACCAGTTAAGAACAAAGAACCTGGTCTCTTCCCAGGTTATCTAGAAAGCTTTTATTTTATTTGATGCGACTCTTATGAATGAGTTGGTCTTATAATTGGGTATATGGTTTAAATGAAGCTAAGACCACTAAAGCAAGATTTGTAACCTTGGAACGAGTGAATGTCCGAGATCCTGAACATCGGGATGGGCCTTTCCTATCCATTTTCTTCTCCAAGTCTCTTTACTACTCCTACCCTACACAGACCATTTTTTGTCTTTTTAAATACCGATTTCCCCCAACTGACGGATCTCTGTTCCTTCACCCATCTGCTGTTCCACATGAGACAACGACCTCTCACTTATCCCTGTTTAGCCCCCCTTACTGTTCCAACCTTAAATCCATTCTTGACCGCTACCTTTAGAAAATTCTGTTGACTTGCTGAAGGCTGTTGGTCATTGCTGCTGACCGCACCTCAACTATGCACTGTGCTCTGGTGCCGCCTTGTGGTGTGCACTCTGTATTCTGGGATATCTCTGAGCTGGCAGAGCAATCGTTCATGATCTTAGGAGAGGTTTCAGGTGTCTGTGGAAGTGACTGACTATGCAGGTGGCTCAAAAATTTCCATTAGAAGTTGGTGTCAAGGCAGATAACGATAATGAAAAGTGGAGGATGCTCTTTGGGGGGGGGGGGGGAAGGAGCAATGGGATGAAGACAGTTGGGTATAAAAAGGAGAAGGTTGTTCAGTCTATTGTTGGAAAGCAATACAGTAGACTCTCGCTTTATACAGGATAATAGGAAAAAAAATATTTAATAGCCATCCCTAGGAAATATTGGGAGGAAGGATTGGTTCACCAGCTTCCCTGTGCCATGGGGAGGGGGTGTTTGGTTTACTGGCTGCCCTGTGCCCTGGTGGGTTTTTTTTGTGTGTGTATGTGCTTGGGGTGGCAACAAAGCCAGAGCTGACCCTGCGAGGTATGTATGTGTATATATATACACATATATGTGTGTGTGTGTGTATATATATTAGACATCCTGGTTAATCCGCATTCTGGTTAACCCAATCCTGGATAATCGAGAGTCTACTGTAGTTGTTTAGATTTCCAAGTGTGTAGTTTGTCTCACCTGTTATCCATTCCTAATCTGAAGTGAGTCTTTGTGGAGAAATATTGTTGCTTGGCTTCTGTATGTAGGTTAACAAGTGTCTTCCCTGCTTTCTTTCCTTTAGCTACACCAAGGGAGAGCTAGATATTTCTTATGTTACCTCAAGAATCATTGGTAAGTGTCAGTCACTTGTGTAAATGAAATCATGCTGTCCGTGGTCAGGGCCGGCGACAGGGGGGTACAACGGGTACAGCTGTACCGGGCCCCGGACTTAAGGGGGGCCCCTTAAATCCGCGGCCCGGTACGCAGCTGTACCCCATTGTCACCGGGACTTTGAGCAAGGCGGGGCTCCAGGCAGCCGCTGCTGTGCTCATCAGCCCCCTCCCCCGGCACCCAGCAGCCTCCCCCCGGCCCCCTTTGCTTCTCCCGGCCGGGCCACGCGGCCAGAGCTCATGCGGGGGTTGGGCCCCGCGGGCGGCGGGAGACGGGAGACGGGGGGGGGGGGCGGGCGCGGGAGACGGGGGGGCCCCCCCGCACGATCTGTGTACGGGGCCCCAAAATTCCTGTCGGCGGCCCTGTCCGTGGTACTGGGTGTTTATGAACCAATTTCTGTACACTGTTGTGGTCCATACTCATTCACTCACTCACTTTTGTGTTTTGATCTCGACAGTTATGTCTTTTCCTGCTGAAGGGGTTGAACTGGGGTTCAGGAATCACATTGAAGATGTGCGAACGTTCTTAGATTCACGACATCCTGACCACTACACGGTCTTCAATTTGTCACAGAAGTCTTATCGTAGTGCCAAGTTCCATAACAGGGTAAGTACTTTCTTCTGGGATACCAAAGTCCAGGATCACAAACTTTGGAGGACAGACAGCAAGATGTCTCAGAAGCAATGTCACCCAGAGTTCTTACAAAACAAAGGGGGCAAATCCTGGGCCTCCTGAGAGGCAGTGCATAGAAGGCTCAGTTCAGGAAGAGGGGGACCAAAGGTTGCTTTAAATGCCTATTATGCTTCTTTGAGGCCCTGCAGTAGGCCAGAATTCAATGGCCCCTGGCATAAAGCAGCCCTTGAGGGCTCAATGCTATGTCCTTTACCTGCACCGGAGTTTGCACTTGGGAGGGTCTGTAGGGCGACTTAGGTTGTCGCTATGCCACTCGTGGTTCCTGTACAGTTACTAGAAACTGCTATAGAAGTGTGAAGAATAATCACTTGTACAGGAACTCCTCCCTTAACGTTGTAGTTATGTTCCTGGAAAAATGTGACTTTAAACTAAACTATGTTAAACAAATCCAATTTCCTCATAAAAATTAAGGTAGATGAAGGGGTTAGGGTTCAGGGAATTCTTTTTCACCAGACAAAAGACTATTTTTATATACAGTAATTTATTTTTTTTACACACACACACACACAATGTTTTAAACAAACAATTTAATACTGGTACACAGTGATGATGATGATTGTAAAGCTTGGTTGAGGTGGAGGAGTCAGTGTGGGATATTTCCCAGGGAATGCCTTACTGCTAACTGAACTAGTAGTTGGCTGTGCCCTCAAGGGTTAACTCTCACACTCTACAAGGCAGCAGGAAAGGAGGGAGGGCAGACAGATGCACACATGGTGCATTTGTGTGGTGTGTGTGTGAGAGAGGGGTCCCCTTTAAGTGTGCCACTCTTAAGTACGCTGCCAAGTTAATTAGATCAGCTTGAAGAGACCAGTTGCTGCCAGCCAACTCCCTCCCTCGTGTCCCCCTCTGCTCTATGGAAAATGGGGTAAGCGGGGTGCAGGATCAGAGAGACACCCTGACATTAGTCCCCTGTCTTCCTCCCCTCCTCTCTCCTCCCCCACACAGCAAGCAGGAGTCTCAGGGAGCAGCTCCAAGGCAGAGGGCAGGAACAGCACATGGCGGGGGGGACATCTGAACTGCTGGCAATTGATAGCCTGCTGGGTGGCTGCTGCACAGGGAAGTTAGGGGAATGGGGAGCTCACTGAGGGGCTGCCCGTCCACTCTGGTTCCAAGTCCCCATCAGCTAGCTGCAACAGGCTGCTCTTCCTCCAAGCAGTGGACAAAGCAAGCGGCTGTTAAACAACATTCGAAGGGAGCATTGGACAGCTTTAAATGAGCATGTTCCCTAACTGATCAGCAATATAACAACAATAACGGGGACGACTTTCAGAAATTTTTCTACAGTAATTCCTCACTTAAAGACTTATCCGTCTATAAAACTTAGCGTTAATATACTGACTGCATTGCACAGCTCTTTAAAATTGCAGTGTGTACAAGTGAAAGTAGCTCCCATCTGCAAGACCGCCTAGCAGCGTAATACTCTGATGCTAGTTTTGTTGAAGGCCTGAAAAGCAGAGGGTAGTTGTGACAGGTTAGACTCTCCTCCCCTCCCCCTTCTTAGATGCCACCTGATATACTGGGGTTTCACGGAGCCCCTCTTGCTCCACCAGCCTGGATTCCCATCCCTGTTTTGCTGAATTAAGCTCTCTGGCCTCTTGCAGCACACACACCAGCTGAAGACAGACTGAAGTCTGCTCTGTGTGAGCAGATTCACCTGACACTCAAGTGCACACCCACTTTGGGGAATAAACCCAAAATAATACTGTCTTGTGCTGTATAAAGATCTGCACGGTGGAAGCTCTCTCCCTCAATGTGAAGAGAGAAGCAGAACTTCTTGCTGCCCTGTTAGAAATTGCTATCCCTTAAAATCTGTCTCTTTGTGCAAACAGAACAAAGCAGATTACTGAGCAAATAAAACAAAACACACATACTAAGCTTAAGATCTTAGAAATCAATATTCCTAATTTCAGATACATGAATACAAATCGGATAACCCCATTCAGTAAATTATAACCTTTCCAATGATACCTTACACAAACCATCTTGCATAAAGTATATCTTGGGTATGCCATATTCATATCCTTTTTCCATAGAAATATGGTTATATGGGGTGAGAAGTCCCACTAGTAATCACCAACTATATTGGTACTGTAAGTAGGGAAACTTCACTTAACCAGACTTTTAGAAAGAATTAAAGCAAAGCAGTGAGACCAGGTATCCTAGCAAAGGTGCTTCTAAAGAAGTTTTCTTTAAAATAAACCAACATACTTTGTTGAAGAACTGTCTCTAGCATCGATTGCATCAAGATTTTATATAACTAAACTTTATTTTGTGAGGGCAGGAATATCTGGTGGCTGAAGCACAGGGTTGGAAGTTTAAAAGTCCCTAATGCTTTCTCCCTTAACTTCCTCCTCTGTAAAACCAGTATGATAACAGACGGAAATGCTGGGCTCCAATTCATTGAACGTTTTAAAACATTTAGAGATCCCTGTAGATATGCAAGGTTAGACATAACTGGTAGAAAAGCTTTCCTACAAGCAATCGCCTTCTTCCTTTCTATTTCCTCCTCCTTTCTCCTTTGTCTAGATCACTGGGAGCCACTCCATTTACATTTGTGCACACACCATGGATTTTTGCCACTAAAAAAATGGCCGTTTGTAAACTGCCTTTCTGGGATGGTGTTGCTTTCTGTCAGTGAATCAGGAAAACCTGTTAGGGTAAAATAATCAAGAAAGAACATTTAATTCACTTTTGCTTAACAAATTCAGGTATATTTTGTTGGCAGTGGGGCTGTGCTGAGTGCTCAAAAACAAAAACCTGGATTAACATCAGGGCTCTTATGTAGCAATAGAAGATGCAAAAAGATCTGTATTTTCAGCAGCTCGACCTAAAATATGTTGGTGGCATTGCTGCTGTTGTGTATTTGAAAAAATGCTATAGGGCAGGAAATAGTATTTACTACTGTGTATGTTACCTACTAAGAATGACTAGCCATTTTGTTAGCTGTTGCCTCAAGACATGAGGTGAAAATGATAAATAGCATTTATTAAAATGCAGCATTTTAAGGTTCTGGGCTGGGATAGTCTGTCTCTACTAGACAGGCAGGAAAGATACATG
The DNA here is from genome assembly GCA_032164245.1 of Sternotherus odoratus. Classification (NCBI taxonomy): domain Eukaryota; kingdom Metazoa; phylum Chordata; order Testudines; family Kinosternidae; genus Sternotherus; species Sternotherus odoratus. The sequence continues at coordinate 76,613,718 of JAVMKO010000008.1, read as the reverse complement.
AGAGAATTTTGTATAATTGTTTCATGTTGCTCTTGCAGTGGAGGAGGTATACATGGGGGGAAAAATACTAATCCTAAAGGAGCTGAAATCCTTATATAATAACTATTCTACTTTTTGGCACAGGATTAACTGAGAAGTGTTCCTCCCAATCCCCTCCGTGCACTTATTCTGCTCTTTATTTAAAGTGGATTATTAGTTTCCTATTCTCTAAGACTTTTTTTTTTCCAATAGGAATAAATCTTTTATACAAAAATGTGTTTAAATTCATGGTTGCTGTTAAGTCATATCTTCCATAACCCTCTTTGCCTCCTACTGGCTTCACAGATTTGTGAAGAAGAAAAGTAGCTGCCATATTTGAAGATAGGAGACAGTTGTAAAAAAATAAGCAAGACAAAATGTAGAGCCACTGGAAGAATGTAAAGAGGAACAGTATAATGAGCATTAATCTTTTAATATTCCATTCTACTAGTGACTTTCCTGATAGTTTCTCTGGCAGTTTCCCAAAGAAGCTGGGAGAAATTCAAAATAAGTCTTATGAATAAAAACAAGCTGATGTTACTGTCCTAACACTAGTATCATAAACATGGCCACAGGCCCCCATATTTCAAAAGCCATATAAAACTTCCACATTTATTTTTATGTTGTGTTGAATTTCCTTAATGTTATTGAGGTAGCACATCAAATAAAGCAAACTACATAACATATACTTTAAAATTTACTAATTACATATCTGCTTGTTGGCCTGTAATTACAGATCAAGTAAATGCATAATTATGGACTACTGGAAATGCATATTTACTTTATGGATGGTAATGGCTTTTTGGAGCCTTTACAGTCTAGTGCGTCAAGGCCTAGTTAGAGGATATTTTGTTTATGGATCATTGGTCATATTGACCGTAACAGCTTCTTTTGGAGAACAGCAAAATACTATCTGGACTAACTCCTGTGCAACTCCACTTTTAAAAATCATGATGTGAAAGTGTCTGGGGGGGAAAGCTGCATTTCAGTTTGCATGATTATAACCTAAAAGAATGGCCAAACAAGTGCTCATTGTGCTTCATGGGAGCACTCCCTAATGTATGCTCATGTGCTACAGATCAGAATGACTATTTCTGACTAATGTACATACTTTAAAATAAGAATTTGTTACAGACCGTTAACTGCAGCAACAGATACTATGCTAGGTGCTTACAATGGAAAACAATACATTCATATGGGGGATTCCAGCCTTGCTGTAGATTGTCTTACAATTATGAGGGTTCTAACTAAATACAACCCAAAATACACAATTAATTGCTTAGACATTATGGGCAGAGTCTGAGTTAGTTGCCTTGTCAAATTCATATCCGTCTCCTTTTAAGTGTTTTATATGATCATCTAGGGAACTTCCCCGTACTTAGTTTGGTTAAACCTTCCTATCTTCTCCCCGAACCAGAATTCAAATGTCTGCTTGGGGGGGAAAAAGCTGCTCTTCAAATAGAGTGAAACTTAGTGCTGCAGCTTCCTACCTTTGGCCAGAAACTTCTTTTTTTAAAAGGCAATTCAATTTTAAAAATAGGCCAAATGGAGAAATAGGTTTGTGGAAGGCTAGCCAATCCGTCCTTGAGACAAGTTGCAATCTGTGATTCGGGGAATAAGTGAGTGATCGTTAGAAATGCTTTGCTTGTTTATTCCTCAGATACTAAGCTGTACAATGTTCTGGCTGACATTTTAGTAACTTCGTATTACTCAATTCCTTTCTACAAAGAATTACTCATAAGTATTAAAAGATTGCTGTAGAAATCAGGTCTCTCTCTCTCTCTCTGTCTGTCTGTAACAAGAGTCCAGGAATTAATATTTACTAATTAGGCACTTAGTGGCCTGATCTTCAGGGTTGCGGAGGTCTCTCAAATCCCACTGTGGCCTAATCCCAGGGTTGCTGAGGCCTCCATTAAGTCAATGGAAGCAAGAGATGCTCAGCACCTCTTGAAAACTAGGCCCTAACTTTAAGAACCAGTTTGCTAGCATGTCAGCCCTGTGACCTAGTTCAGGACTTACTATGATGTAATTGTAATCGGAGCACAGCAATTTGATCCAACTCTTGCAAAGAGAATTCAGTGCTTTAAATGGTTACTAAGGATGATTCAAGTTGGACGCTCAATATTTCAAAACCATTTTTAAAATGTATTGTCAGGGACAAAACATCAATTTCATATTATGAAACAAAATCCTTTTCTCTTGCCTCTTCTATATTCATGATTCCCCCATTAAGCAGAGTTCTGCATGAAGAGAGGCTGAAAGGTTAAACCCCTGTCTGGAAGGGATATATTCTTTTTGACAGGAAAGTTCCATGAAAGTGTTTCAGTTAAGGGGATTATTAAATTTGTTTGTTCACTGTGATCTCCTAGGTATCTGAATGTAGCTGGCCAGTGAGACAAGCACCCAGTCTGCATAATCTCTATGCTGTTTGTAAGAACATGCACAACTGGTTACAACAGAACCCCAAAAATGTGTGCGTCATCCATTGCATGGTAAGTCAGCCAGTAGCTGCATTTGAGAAATCTCTGCTTGTAAACTCTTGCTTCCATGGTGAGCTGACCAGCAACAAAATGCACCATTATACAATGAAGTAAGTCCACACGGGAGAATAAACATACAATCTGCCAATATGCAAAAACCTAAACTTTAAATGTAAAGAGAGAATTCAACTTAATTGACGCTAAAATTGCTTCATGCCATTAATCTTGTATGTATTGCAATTTATTTGATTACCTAGTTTGAGAGCCTGTTCTGCCCAGCACAACAGCAAACGTTACTTTGAGTGTTTTTGGTTTGTCACAACTTTAAATAGTTTCTAGTTTTGGATGTGGGGAGGAGAGATTGCATAAGAATAATTAAACTTACCATGAAAGCATGGGTCTATTCTGAAAATTCTCTCTGCAACGAGAGGGACATTTTACTCATCCGATCTGCTTCCTGTTAGTATTGAGTCAGTTCTGCTAACTTCCATGAAAAATAAGTCTGCTGGCTTTTATTCTAGTTAGCCCTGCAGATCCAATGTAACTAAGGAAGATGAATCCAGTTTTGTCCCTCCTTGTATCTCAACAGACTTGTTAACAAAGTAGTGTTTCCAGGGCCTTGCACAAACCCATTGAGGGCCCTGTAATTGCACAGATGTTGAGGACCGCATAGGCTGAATGTGTCTCGGTGACACCTACACAAGTGCACTCTTTGGCCTGTAGAACCTTTACTGTTGATGATTATCCAGAAGGAGTTCTATTTAACTTTCGGTGCCCGAGCTGGCATTCCAGGGCTGGCAGTTTTGGCCAGTAAAAAACTTTTATGATCTAGACCGATTTCATCTGGAAACTCCTGATAAATATTAGGCTTGGGGCCTCATAGTGTCACTCTCAACTTGAGTACAGTTCTACTATGAAAATCAAACACATGGTTTCTCTAGGTATGTAGTTTACCAACCCAAAGACTCAAACGTGACCGAATTCGAAGACCTGCTTAGTGCCCAAACGAATTTTGCGTATGTCAAAGGGCAATTTTCTCTTTGACCACCTCCCTCTAATTTGTACAGTCAAGGCCAAAAGATAGGCAGGTTATCAGTACAAGGCCCCTCTTCATCAAGGTACTTAAACCAGTGCTTAACATAAGATGTGCAATGATGTTGGTCCCAGGATATTAGAGAAACCAGGTGGGTGAGGTAATACCTTTTATTGGACCCACTTCTGTTGGTGAGAGAGACAAACTTTTGAGCTTACCCAGAGCTGTAACCCTGAAGAAGAGCTCTGTATAAGCTCAAAAGATATGAGTGGCCCTTTTGACATGACTTCAAGCACATACCCATATTCAGCAGGATACTTAAGCCTTAGTCTGTGGGGTGGCAAATCCTGTATCCAGGTAAATCACTGTGTTGGCAGATGTCTGAAATTACAGTGAGCCCAAGACCTGCAGATGTATTTTAATATTAGAAATGGCAGATAACTAAAACACACAACTCTGTCTCTGGATTGGAAGTTTTGCTATTTCTGGACCCTCAAAATCTTGTGTGACTCGGCCACTCTTTTATGCACTTCTGTAAAATAGCTGAATCAGTTTAAATCAACTGTATTTAGTCTGGTTCAAATGTTAATTACTGTAAATTAAAGCACCGAAACAAGTTTCTATAGACCATCCTCCTTTAGCTCTGATAGACAGCCATATCATTGAAATCTTGCTGAAATGGGCTTTTAAATATGGATTGAGTTAAAATAGACTATCCTTTCCCTTCAATTAACAGGATATCTCTGATATGTGCTCTTGCATTTTATCTGACAGGATGGTCGTGCAGCATCAGCAGTTCTGGTCAGTGCAATGTTCTGTTTCTGTCATCTCTTCTCTAGTCCAATCCCAGCTATTCAGTTGCTCAACTCAAAGAGACCTGGAATAGGACTCTGGCCATCCCACAGAAGGTAGAGTATGCTAGTGGGGCAAGCACCATTCAACATAGTTGAAAATGTATAACTGTTTTTAGGCCTGTGGTCCCCATCTCCTTAGTGGTCCAGGCCTGGATCCTGCAAACATTCTTGTCCTGTGATTAGTCCAACGGAAGTCAGTGGAACTGCTCGTGTGCCACATGCGAGCCTGAGTAATGATGGCCTAACGTATTAAGCAAGGGGTTTGGAGCCTGGAATGCTTGAGTTCCAGTCCTAGCATGTTAACATTGTCAGAGCTATGTAGTGTCAGGCAAGTTCCTTCCCCTCTGTCCTAGCCTCACCTTGTGTAAAGTGAGAATGGTGAATGCTGTTTTCCTCAAATTGTGGCTAAGGACTAATAGATGAAGGCTGTTTGTTTATAATGGCTTTGTTCCTTGGCTTGAAAAAATGAAGACAAGTCTGGGCTTAATATCGCTTCAAACCTCCCTCAAAACTAGTTTGTCTGATCAGAAACTTGCTGTGTAAAACATCTTGTTTTCAGTAGGTTTGTGTTGCAACAGAAGCATATCCTGTTGGCAGGCTCCCACAGAGTGAACAGAAAAAAATATAAACCCCTAAGATCTAGTTAAACTAAAAGCAGCATTGCTGTGTCCTGCCAAGTTTTGGAATTGTCATTATTTCTTCTTTTCTAGAAGTGCTGTTTAGGATCATGAAAGAAACAAACGTTCCAACCCACTTAGCTGAGGCTAAACGAACTGCTCTCTAAGGGTATATCTACCCTGCTCCAAAAAAAACCCCACCACCACCACCAGCCGGGGATCACGAAGCCAAGTCTACAGACTCTGGCTCCTGCTAGGGCACTTAACAATAGTAATGTACATGTCCCACCTGAAACCCTGCAAGGAGGGTGGGGTCTAAGAACCAGGGTGGGGATGTCTGCACTGCTATTTTTAGCACCATAGCATGAGCCCAAGTGTGATGGAGTTTCCAAAGCCACATTAAGGCTGAGGCAGGGAAAAGGTTGCAGCAGTTCTGGGTCAGGGAAGCCCTGCCCCTCAGGCACTGCCAAGCATACTCCTGGGGAAAAGACCACAAAGAGTTCCTTCCAGCAGCTCAGCTTGGGGGAGGAGAGAGGCCATTTCCTGGAGGAGCACTGCACTGAGACAGGAGGAGAAGCTCTTACCAAGGAGGTTGGGCTGTGAGTCTTTCTCCTCCCCTCCCCCTCCTTGTCCCCACCTTTTAGACTTCACCCAAGAAGAAGTGGCACTAGAGGGTCCTCTGCATCAGCCCTGAGACTCTGAGTTTCAAAGCCAAGAACTAGAAGTAAACAGCAGTCCCACCTCAAACGGAGGCATCAGGTGGGGGAGGTGGGCCAAGCATAGATCATACCATGGTATCCCCCTTTCAGGGCCCTGTGCTGGGACATGATGGAGTGAGAGGGCCTGGGGCCTCATAACTACCCCAGATTCCTCTATGCCTAGCCCTGGGATGGGCGGGACGGGGGGGAGGGGGTTATCAACAAGGAGGCCGATCCAGCTGAGCCCCGTTCAAGGAGTTCAGGACACATTGACCTAAAAGAGACTGGAGAAGCAAGTGCTGACCCCTAGGCCTGCTGACCATACGGACAGTCCTGCTACACCAGCTCTGTGGTCCTGGCTCTGAGACTGGCTGCCTCTCCCCCCTTCCTCCCCCCCCCCCCCCGGTATAGACTTTTTATTAGAACTTTACAAGCAGCTCATTGCAAGTTTATGCTCTCCAAATGCACTCCCTCCAAAAGTGATGACTGTGTGATGGGTAGGACTGTTGATTAATCGCACTTAACTCATGTGATTTAACTAAAAAAAAAAAAATCACAATTAATTGCAGTTTTAATTACACTGTTAAATAGAATATTCATTTAAATTTATTAAATATTTTGGATCTACATTTTCATACATATTATATTCTGTGTTGTAATTGAAATTAGTTATATTTTTATTATAAATATTTACACTGTAAAATTATAAAAGAAATAATTTTCAATTTGCCTCTTACAAGTACTGTAGTGCAATCTCTTTGTTGTGAAAGTGCAACTTAAAAATGTAGGTTTCTTGGGTTTTTTATTTTTATTTTGTTACATAACTGCACTCAAAAACAAAAGAATGTAAAACTTCAGCACCTACAAGTCCACTCAGTCCTACTTCCTGGTCAGCCAATTGCTAAGACAAACAGGTTTGTTTACATTTACAGGGGATAATGCTGCCTGTTGCTTGTTTACAGTGTCACCAGAAAGTGAAAATAGGCATTTGCATGGCACTTTTGTAGCCTGCATTGCAAGGTATTAACATGCCAGATATGCTAAACATTTGTATGACCCTTCATGCTTCATCCACCATTCCAGAGGACATGCTTCCATGCTGATGACGCTTGTTAACTGTGTTAATTACATTGATGACACAATTCTCTTCCATTGGAGTTCAATGTTCCCTGCCCCGTTTTACCCGCATTCTGCCATATATTTCATGTTCTAGCAGTCTTGGAAGATGACCCAGCACACATTTGTTTATTTTAAGACCACTTTTTCACTGTAAATTTCACAAAACCCAAAGAAGATACCAATTTGAGGTTTCTAAAGATAGCTACAGCACTCGATCCAAGGTTTAAGAATCTGAGAGGGACAAGATGTAGAGCATACTTTCAGAAGTCTTAAAAGAACAACACTCTGATTCGGAAACTACAGAACCCAAACCACCAAAAAAGAAAATTAACCTTCCGCTGGTGGCATCTGACTCCAATAATGAAAATGAACATGCATTGGTCCGCACTATTTTGGATTATTGAGCAGAACCGATCATTGGTTGAAGTGTGAAGGGATATATGACTCTTTAAGACATCTGGCACATATCTTGCAACAGCATCTACAGAAGTGCCGTGAAATGCCTGTTCTCTCTTTCAGGTGACATTGTAAACAAGAAGTGGGAGTATTATCTCCAGCAAATAAACTCGTTTGTCTTAGCGATTGGCTGACCAAGAAGTAGGACTGAGTGGACTTGTAACACTTCAGAGCCTATGTTGTTTTGTGTTTGAATGTAGTTACGTAACACACAAATCTACATTTGTAAGTTGCATTTTAACGACAAAGAGATTGCAATACATTACTTGTATGAGGTGAATTGAATGCTATTGTCTGTACAGTGTAAATATTTGTAATCAAAAATAGAGAACTGTACACTTTGTATTCTGTGTTGTAATTGAAATCAAAATATTTGAAAATGTAGAAAACATCCAAAATATTTAAATAAATGCTATTCTATTACTGTTTAACTGCAGTTCATCATGATTGGATTTTTTTAAAAAAAAAATTTGCTTGACAGCCCTTGTGATGGGATCATTTGTTAATGGCTCTCTTTGTTGCAGATACCTAGGATACATTTGTGATCTAATAGCAGAAAAGCCCATCCATCCTCATTGTAAGCCTCTTACTATCAAATCGGTGTCTCTCAGTCCAGTCCCCTGTTTCAATAAGCAGAGAAATGGGTGTCGACCCTTCTGTGACATTCTGATTGGAGAAACCAGAATCTTTACAACCTCCCAGGAATATGAAAGAATGAAGTAAGATACTATGGCTTTCTAATCTTTTACCGTAATGCATCTAATTTCCTAAGGGTGTGTGTGTGTTCTGACTGTGATTGAATTGGGCAAGATAATGCCACTACAAATGAAAATGTTATTGGAAAGCTGATGCCCAGTGTTAAAACTGGACTGCCAGAGCTTGTCTGAACTTCTATGATGAGATGCTGGGACTTACCCCTAGCATATTTCAGCATTATACTAATAGTTCAGTGTGAAGCTTTGCTGTTTCAACTGACACTAGCAAGAGCACAGAATGCTACTTCCACTCACTAATTATGGTCTGAGTTTTGAGATTATGTATTTTAAAGTACACAAGCAATAACTTTAATGGTACTGCTGAAGTGAGCATAACAATGGACTTCTTCCTCATTTGTTTTAAAGGGAGTTCCGAATGCAAGAAGGGAAAGTCATGATTCCATTAGGAGTCACTGTTCATGGAGATGTTGTCCTTTCTGTCTACCATATGAGATCAACCATTGGGGGACGACTTCAAGCAAAAGTATAGTTTTGGTCTACCTTTTGATATGCACAACACGAGCACAAACATGGAGTCAAAGATGGTCTCCTTGCATCTCAGTCATTGAGTGCCAGGGTCAAAGGAGCCATAAAAATGTTTGGCATGACCCTAAAAATGTGGAGAGGCTGGTAGTGAAGCTCAGAGTGGGCAGCCACAAGTACTCCTGTTTTGTTTTAGAGTAGGCAGTGACAGTGCTGATGGCACTGTATAGGGGAGGGGGGCAGGGTCCTTTCAGTTTTTGCAATCTAGCAGCAGGAAGTCCCTCTGCCAGTAACTGGCTTGAAGCAAGAGCCCCCTGGACTCCCTACCCTGCCACATAGGGAAGGAGGCAGCAACAAGCCAGTATCTCCACATTCCTAATCCTTACCAAATTCATGGCCATGGGGGAAAAAAAACTCATCATGGACCATAAAATCTTGTCTTCCCCTGTGAAATTGTCTTTTTTTGTGTGTGTGCTTTTACCCAATATTACACAGATTTCATGGGGGAAACAAACGTTTCTTAAATTGGGGGTCATGACCCAAAATGGAGTTGGGGGGGTGGAGAGGCTGCAAGGTTATGTGGGGTGGAGGGATGCGGTATTGACACCCTTACTTCTGCGCTGCCTTCAGAGTTGGGCAACCAGAGAGCGGTGGCTATTGGCTAGAGTCCCACATCTGAAGGCAGCGGCACAGAAGTAGGGGGGCAGGGTATGGTATTGCCGTCCTTTACAGCTGTGTTTCTGCCTCAGAGCTGGATGGCCGGAGAGTGACCGATGTGAACTGAGGGCCCAGCTCTGAAGGCAGCAGCACAGAAGAAAAGGTGACAATACCAGCTCCAGCTGCCCAGCTCTGACAACAGCACTGCTGCCAACAGCAGCAAGGGTATTTGTACCACCACCACCCTACAATAACCTTGTGACCCCCCCCAACTCCTTTTTCAGTCAGGACCCCTACAATTGCAACATGGTGAAATTTCAGATTTAAATAGCTGAAATCATGAAAGTTACAATTTTTAAAAAATTGTATGACTGTGACATTGACCAAGATGGCCTGTGAATTTGGTCGGGCCCTACTAATGTACCACTTCGTCATCCTCTGGGTGGACGGGGCTGGAATGGAGTCCTCATTTGCAGGAGGAAAGTTCCTGCATTCCCTCAGGATTAGGTCAACAGATTTTTAACCTACATAATTGCAACATGTTTGTCTGAACAGATGCATAATAAAATCACTAAAACAAAACTAAGATCTTTTGAGAAATGAGAACAAAGGGGAGAAACGTTTACTCAGAACTGAGATGTTCTGAATTGCGTGCAAGGAAGGAGAGTTGAAGATTAAAAAAAACCTGTTGTATGTTTGAAAATCAGCTCGGGTGATTATAAGACGTAGCTGTCAGTAAAGACTTTCATCCGCTTTACTCCTGAGGACATTCGGTGCTGGAATTTTTTTTAAAAATTCTGTGACAAAGAATTAAATAACATTTGCAAAAAAAAATAATTGTCAAATAAATGTGGAGACTCCAGCAGGACATTGGGGAGCACAGGTACTGGCTGCACAGAGGTGGGAGATCACTGTGCAGCTCCTCCCAGGACATGGACTCAGTGGTGAGGCTGCACCCAACCCTGACACTGCATAAAGACCGGGCCTGCCCCAGAAACACCCGAGGGCCCTGACCCTCTGTGCCAGGGGCACCAGGGGTGACCAGGCAGACTCAGCAAGGCAGGATCCAAGTGTGGAGGGTTCCAGGTGTGGATTGAGAGGGTTCTGTGTTGGGCAGTCTGGGTGTGGGTGGCTCAGTGGGGGATCTGTGTGGGGATCTGGATGCACAGAGGCTTGTTGGGGGGGAAGGGGTGGAGAGTTCTGGATGCAAGAGTAATGGGACTTTGCAGGAGAGGCCAGGTGAAGGTGCTTGGGGCTCAGCGGGGTGAAGGGTCTGGGTGTGGGGGAATTAGAGCTTGACAGAGGGATGTGGGGAGCTCTGGGGGGTCCAGAGTCCGCTAGCTGGGGCCCAGTAGGGTGGAGGTGTGGATGGCTTGTTGGGGTGGTGCAGGGGTAGTGTGGCTCACTGGGGGGGGGGGTTTCTGAGTGCAGGGGTGAGGTTCAGGGAGAGGGTCTGGGTACGTGGGGGTCTGGATGCACAGGGGTTGGGTGGATGGGGAGCAGCTCCTTCTATAGGGATCCCTTCCCATGCAACTGAGGAACGATGGGCACAGAAGGCCAAGGGAGGGGGAGAGTTTTCAAAGATGTCAGCTGGGGGAGAAATCTTGGGGTGGGCCTGACCTGGCCCCAGATGCTGGGCAAGGGAAGAGGAAGTCCTGTCCTCCCCAGCCCAACCTGGACTAGCAGCTGAGCCTAGTGAAGGGTAGGAGCCTCCTGCCCCATGGTGATTTACCTCTCTGCCCTGGGCCCCCAAAACATGCTGCTGGGGAGGGTCACATGACCACTTTTGTGACTTTCCTTTGCTTCCCTGTCAGAAGGTCATTTTTCTGCAGGGAACATAAATTCTCCGCATGTGCAGTGGTGCAGAATTCCTCCAGGAGTACTTGCTTATATATTAATGGTTAGTGAAGTAGAATTGATTAGCTGCCTGTATATCTTATAAATCTAGAGAATTATTTCCTTTTATTTAAAAAGTGTATATTTAATCTATTTTTTTTTTTAAGATGACGAACACACAAATCTTCCAGATTCAATTTCATACTGGATTCATAGCACTGGGAACAACTATGCTAAAATTCACAAAGTAAGTACCTCTTAGAGCAGAGACCAGTACTGCATGCAAACTTCAGCATGTTAGCTGCATACAAACAATCTGACCATAACTGACTAGTTTGACAATGTAACCAATGCATGTTAGTACATAAATAGGGCATAAATAGTTCTTCCAGGATCTGCTGCCTGAGTAGCTTTGACAAGATTACTGATAAAGGACTAAATGGTCAGACTTTTATTCCAGTGTCCCTCAAATACCTGTTTTGAGGTTCTGGAGAAATGAGAAAAGGGCTTTTTGAAGATCATTTTTTCTTTGAGGGAGCCATCTCTTTCCTAGGTACCACTCATTCAGGGATTCTCAAACTACATAATGAGCAATTGTGAAGATGCAGAAAAAATATTTGGGCTTCCCATAATGAGTGGTCCTCTTCCTCCCTATTTTTTTTTTTTTTTTTTTTAATGGTCCAGGTTACTTGTATGCATGATGTACACTCTTCTTGCCTTGCTGGCTCACCTCCACTCTGGACTCTGCAGTAGGAGAGCTGTTTGGAGTATACAGTAGAAGGTTTTACTAAGTGAAGTCCCTAAAAGGGAAAATCCTCTTGAACTTGCTGAGCCTCCCTAGAAAGGCGAGTCTCCCCTTTTTGTTTCCAGTATAACTAATACCTGGACATCCCTTCAGCTGGCTCAGATCCACCCATCTCTGTTTTACGGAGAGGGGAGTTATGCCCACTACTTCCCCATGGCTGGTGCGCCGCGGTAATATCCAAGAACGTGAGTTATCCTAGGCAATGTCTTAATTTCTGAGATGTAACTTTTATTTTCAGGGCCCTAGGTAACTTAATAGGTAAAACAAACAGGTCCTTGCATATAGTCTATTCTATATCTAACCTCTGAAAGGGTGATAGCATGTGGTGTGGCGTATGGGAGGATGAGGGGAACAGTAAAATGGATAAGATCTTGTTCCCTTTCATCGGTGAATGGAATACGATACTTTCTCTCTGGAAGTGTTCAAGGGAAATGTCTCCCATTGCTTTACTGATATTCATTAACTGTTTTTTACCAAGTTTTAAAATAACCAAACTAAGGCTTGAGTACTCTTTGAATGTTCACTGCTTACAACTTCTGCATTCATTAGACTGCAAAATCAGATCCTGAGTATGCTCTTTACCAGGGCCAGCTCTACATTTTTTGCCACCCCCAAGCAAAGAAATAAAATTAAAAAAGGAGGGCGGCCAAATTCCGCCACCCCAGGATTGGCTGGAATGCTGCCCCTTAGAACCTGCCGCCCCAGGCATGTGCTTCCTCAGCTGGTGTCTGGAGCTGGCCCTGCTCTTTACATGGTGCAGTAACAATAGCTTATTACTGTGCCTTTTCCCCTGACTTCTCCTAACCGTACAGTGGTAGAGTCCAGTCAGAAGGCAGTTTAATAGAGCGCAGAAATGAGTAATGGTCTGAAACTGAAAATGGCAGACCAGAAATGTCAAGGCTGGAGGAAGTATACAGCCTTCTGTCTATTGTTACCTTCTCAATTATTGATTAGGAGCCTTCAGCATGTATTGCCCTCCCTAATTATCTTTCAAATACCAAAGGTGCTTTGCTGCCACTGTCCCTGCCATTTCCTCCACTACCACCCCTGTAATATAGCCAAATATGAACAATACCATATATTCTAATAAAATCCAATGGCCAAGGCCTTCACATCTTAATAGTTTATTTAAATATTGTTTAAAAATATTTTTAAATTTCAAAATATCCCATATAAGCAAACAATTAAATAAAAATCAAACCAATAAAAATATATACCACTACAAATAAGCCTTAAAAATCTAAAATTATTATAAAAAATAGCCATTTCAAGTTTATAGTATATCAAAAAGTCCTTGTTTAGTCATCCAATTAATAAATAATCAAACTCGTACTCAAAAAGTGTGTTCTGCTACCAAAAATGTTCTGTACTAAAATAAACCCAATAATTAATAACTTAATACCATATTGCAATATATCCCTTCCTATGCTATTAATGTCAATGCTTCTTAAAAGTACATAAAATGTTTTAAACAATATAGTACTTTACCCCCCAACAAGTGCTAAAATATTAACAGTAATTTAATGTATTCTGCCCTTATTTAGCTTTCAAATCACTTGCATATATCCAAACTGCTCTCAAAAAGCTGCTATTCACACAATAAAAAATATAGGTCTTATAAAATTTGGCAGAACATGTATAAAATAATGCTAATAGTGCAGCAGCAATTTAAAATATTTACAAAGGCCAACAGCATAATAAAAAAGTAAAAAGCTTAAAAAAAAAAAAAGCCACAGGTCTTATTACTAAAGCACAATTACTCAAATGCAAGCTAAAATTGGTAAATTATATGTTATCTCTGCCCTTAGTTCGATAACCCAAAAGCTGTTAACAAAAATAATATTAAATATTACTAAAGCCAAAAAAAAATATTGCAGTAAACTCTAGCATGTTCAAAAATTCAAAATTTCCTAAATAACCAGCTAATGGCTATTCAAAATCTTAAGCATCAAGCTTGGCCTGCTGCCCTTACCTGTGCTTCAAAAGTGACATCTAATCTATAGCTTTGAAAATTTTCAGAGTATAAGTACAATCGCTCACAGTGCTCCTTCCAAGCATACGGGCCGGTTAAAGGGGTTTAAGTTCCCACATACCAAATCCTGACAAGCCCGCAGGGGGGGGGGGGGAAAGCATATAAAATTAAGTAATTCACCGTAATATTTAAAAAATTAAGCCCCCTGCTATGCCTAGCCAATTTATAATCAATGTTCCTAAAATAACACCCAATGTTTAGATAAAAATAAATCAATAAACAGTCTGGCCTTTAAAACTCGTAACAGCTTCTGTATCTATCAAAGCTAAAGCTAAAAAAAGCTATCACTGTTTATAACAATGTTTGTTTGTTCAAAAATATTAAACCAAAAAATTACCCTAACAAAACATCTACTCTTCCAAGCTAATAGCTGTGTACATATTAAGGCCACCACTTTACAAAACATAGATTTTAATTTTACTACTGCTGCAAAAAAATATATTATCTATCTATTAGCCTGCAAAATCATACACTTAGCCCTTAAATTTCAAATACCTTTTAATTAAACCACCTTAATACCCAACTGTGACGGTGCTGTTCCTGGTGGGATCCAACTGCGAGTGTCAGATCAGGACAGATTGCTTCCAAAGGGGCAACTACAGCCCAAAGCTGGGGTTTTTCCACACTAAGGTAAACCAAACCAGCCAAACAGAAAAGACTTTGGTTTCACCCCACTGGCTAACCACAAGTCACACAAGCAATTCCCTTAGACACTCCAGATTCCCAGTATCCCCTCCAGCAGCCACCTGTCCTGGGGACCAATGGTTATGAAAATCAATGCCCCAAATAAAGAAAATGGTTCTCCCCAATTCCAAAGAATCAGGCCCCAGACCCAGGTCAATATACAAATCCGATCTTCCCACAAATCACGCTGTTGCCAGTCCTTTAGAATCTAAAATCTAAAGGTTTATTATACAAGGAAAAAGGTATAGGTTGAGGGTTAGGAATGGTTAAAATAAATCAATTACATGCAGTAATGGCAAATATCTTGGTCCAGGCTAGCAGCAAAGGTAGAATAACTGCAGGTTTAAATCAAAGTCTTTAGAAAGCACCCCATTTAGGAATGGGTCAGCACCTTAGTTTAGAGTTCACCTGTATAGCAAAGTCCATTCAGAGCTGGAAGCAAGACAGGCTGCAGGCTGAAGGTAGAAGACAAAATGGAGCACGTTCTTCCAGGCTTTATAGACTTACTCCTCTGGGCGAAGACCCTCCTCCTCCTTATGCAGAGTCCGGTTGCAAACTGGAGGTCCACAGCCACATGGTCCAATCACCAGACTCTCAACGATTCAGTTTTTGCCCAGTTTCAGTTTTTGCCCAGGCATGTCCCATTCCTGGGGAGGCTCCTCAGGTGAGGACAGAGTTCATTGTGCAGTTGATGGCCCTTTAATGGGCCATCAGGCAGGCCATTCAAGTTAACACCAGCTTGTCTGAGATTTCACCCAGAAGCCAAGCATAAGTTTGAAGTACAGGCACCCCATATTCAATATTCATAACTTGAGTTCCAAAAAGATGCACACATATCAGTGGCACATTCATAATCTGCCCTCCATAACCTGGTCATAGACACCTGCTATGACCCCTTCACATAATATTTGGTACACCAATGATCTATATGGTACCAAATTATTTCGGTACCGTAACACCAACTAATTCCAAAACCTACTTTCACTCCTACCAAAAACTCTAAATTATAAGATCGATTCCATTCTTTTAATCTAAAATCAAAAATACAAAAATCAATAAAAAATAAAACTTAAAAAAGTTATGCTAAAAGTGCAAAAATTATAAAAAATAATTTAAAAAATTTATATGCAGCCATCTTAATTTATTAAAAACAAAGCAAAAGTACGGCTAACTCTAACCCCAATAATGCAAAATTTGTAAAGCAAAACTTAAGTATATAAAAAAAGTTACAAACAAAGCTGTTTTTAGCCTTGCCTTAAAATAACAATAAAATGCTACTAAAGCAAAAATATTAAAATAAATGTAGAAACAACACAGCTATTAACATCAATATTTATATCCTTTTGTTACAGATTTGTCTTAAATCGCTTGTTTATTAAAAATTTCTAAAGCTCCTCCCCTTGCAATTGCTTAAATAAACTCTCTAGCTTATTGCCAACAAACATAAAGTAAAAACTCGTTTTCCTCCACAAATTGGTGCCATGACTTGAAATCAGTTATCCAAATTAGTCTATTCTGAGTTGCAAACTCATTGCCATAAGGTAGATGTGGGTTAAGTCTCATCCCCAAAGCAACTATTCCATATCTAGGCCATGTCATTATACCACAACCACGTTCTCCTACACATCCAGTGATTTGGACAGTCTGTAAACCAGTTCCTTGTCTCATCATGTGAGTGCACCCCTTGTCAAGCTGGTTCCCTCTGAGTCTGGAAAGTTGGTGTTCATTGCTGATTTTTGTAGTGTTCATCTTGTAGGAACACCTGTCAGACACTTGCTTCATCCTTGCCACTTTGGTACAGTTGAAAAGATGCTAGGAGTGAATAGGGGAAAGTGTAAAAATGAATAACATGAATGTATACACACACTAAAGACTTCAAACTGTATATGTGTCTGCAGAAAAAAAAAAGTTGCTTTACTACTTTTAGCTGAACAATTTTCTGTCAACATTTAGACCTGACCTGGATGCATGTGACTCCCCAGAAAAATATCCACAGCTGTTTCATGTTACACTGGAGATAGAAATAGAATCTGCTGATAGACAGACTGACCTGACTCCTCCCTGGGAGAACTTCACAACAAAAGACATCAATGCAAGCATTCTCTTCTCTTCTCACCAGGAACATCAAGATGCTCTCGCCTTGGCAGGTGAGAACTGCCCTGCTTTGTGCACGTTCTTCAGTTTCTAACACTGATGTTGCCTTTTTACTATCTTGTGACTTTCTTCTATCCTGGTGCGTTGGGTTCTTTATCTTGCAGGTCGAGTCCCTGTAGATGCACCTCAGGATAACATAAAAAATGTTGGACAGGGAGCATTCCTCTCCTCTCTCAGCTGGCAAGGTACTTGGACTTGGCCTCTAGTATTTTCAGCCAAAGTATTGTAAGATGTTCTCTAGTTTTTTAAAGGCTGGATGTGCTCAAGCAAAGGGTCAGCTTGTGATCTTGTCTTTCACATTAGATCACTGTGGGGCTAGTGGTTATGCTGCAATTTGAGTTAAAATGAACACTCCCTTCTTCTGAGGTAGTGAGATCATTGTGCCTCCTTGCCCTGGATTTGTCTGATAGTCCATAATCGCAAACTCAAAACCCTTGATTCCAGCTGCTAATACACAGTAAAAGACCGTTTAAAAATACTTGCCTTTCCCAATATTGCTCTTTCACTTACAACATCCCTGTGACACCTTATGTGACTACGTACGGGGAGGAAGTGGTCTGCGCCTGCCATGTTCTACATTATGAGCAAGCTTGAGAATCTCTCCTTTAGCATATCTAGCACAAGTCTCCCGCAGGATCATTGCAACATACAATTTAGGAATCCAGCATGAGGATTTTCCCTTGTACCGAACTAAAAAACTGGATTAAAGTCCAACTGATGAATTCATTAAAATGTTTCTGTATTTTTGCCTTTGCCCTGTGTTTTACTCTCCCATAAATGAAATCTGAGTCAGTCAGTCTAGGTACCACGTCTGGGCCCAGAAACAGCTTCTGTTCTCATCCAGGCTCTTACGCTGTCCTGTTCTATAGCCTCAGTTTCCCTATCAGTAAAATGGGGATATTTACTTACAGAACAGGGTAATTGGGACTTTGTTAGGTACTTCCATTGTAAATTTAGCTGAACACATGTGTTTTGCTATTCCTACCTTTTTCCCATGGGAGGTGAATAAACTGCTTATATGTAAAAACCTAAAGAACCGGAAGCTAGCATAAATTCTTTTGCTCACTTAGATCAGAAATCTGACAAAAGCAGCTCTCATCCCATCTCTGAGGATCGGGCCGCACTAGTGCATGAGGAGAGCGAACAATCGGACGATGAACTCTTATCCCTTTCCAGTCAGCACAGCAATGCGAGCAGCGACAAAACCCACGGGACTCCAAAACACGGCAAAAAGCAGCAAGAACCTCCAGCACCACTTCCACCTGAGGATGTCGACCTGCTGGGTTTAGACGGTAGCCCTATGAGCAAGAATTTTCCCACTCAGTCCACTGCTCTCCCCTCTAACTCAGACTTGCTGAGTGATCTGTTTGGGGTCAGTGGTTCCAGGGCCCCCAGTCAAGGTGGACAGACAGTGGCTGAGGATGTCTTTCACGTGGGTGGGCCTGGATCTTCACACTCCACCCCTCGGCACTCTGCAGCTTCAGCATCCCCATCTCCATCGCCAAGAGTAGGAGAAGGTAACGCTTCTTAGCCTAGTGCCCGACTTGGTACAAGTGTGTGGTGTTATCCCAGTGTTATGATTGTAGAATGAGCCGTTCTGAGCTATTGGACTTGTAGTAGAGATGATGGATGAGTGAGATTCTCCATGGGGAGGGATTTGGAGTATCTGTGAGGCCTTGCAAGGAAACCAAAGCATTTTGTGCTACACACAGGGCATCACCCTCTGAGGAATCTCAAATACTGCATTTTCAGTGGTCCTTGCTAAAGTGTGCGTATTTTTTTGGGTGAAGGGACATGTCCATTACACTCATGTTTAGGTGAATTAGTTATATTGGTGACACTTCGTATTTTATTTCTGTAAGTTTATAGTTTGTGTTGGGGAGACTTTTTTAAATGAGACTGTGTAACAAAAGTAGAAGGAGAATGGGTCACTGTAAGATTTATGAATTCTAAAACAATGTGTCCATCTAAATTAAATTGTAGGTTCAAGCTGTGAAGACCAGCAGATATTTCTCATAATTCTCTAGTTAGAGGGACGCTCTGGGGGCTGGTAGGTGTATGCTCTAACCTACCAACTCTTGGATTGATGCTAGAGATGGGCCTGTATAGCAAAGTCTG
The DNA here is from genome assembly GCA_032164245.1 of Sternotherus odoratus. Taxonomy (NCBI): domain Eukaryota; kingdom Metazoa; phylum Chordata; order Testudines; family Kinosternidae; genus Sternotherus; species Sternotherus odoratus. Next base: position 76,594,919 of record JAVMKO010000008.1, on the reverse strand, counting down.
GATCTCCACTTTCTCATAGTTCAGAGGGGTGAGAAGCTGAGGTCATGGTCCATCTCCACTTTATGGAAACAATGCACATGTCTGTCCCTGTGCTATTTTTTTTTCTCTCTCCTCCTCCTCCTCCTCCTCCTCCTCCTCCTCCTCCTCCTCCCCTTTCAGCAGGCAAATACTGAAACATTAAAAATTCGCTCTATCCTCCCTGCCTGCTGAAAAGTACAAGGCAGACTGTTTAGATGATTCTGACACTGAGTGTCCATGAGTTTGCCCATAGGCTGAGTGTAAGGGAGGGAAGCCAAACTTCTTGGAGAAAGGAGGAATGAAGAGAATCTGTGAAGGAAATGCTGAAGGCCAGAGTCTCAAAAGCCCAGATTGGGGAAAGTCTCTGAGAAGTGTTATTTTGACCAATTTTGCCAAAGGCAGCTGCAAGCTCACAGAGAATGGAAACCCCTGGTCTAACTTGATTGTAAGTTTTGGAGGAGCTATTTGAGATCACTGGGTACAATACTTAAATTGCAGTGTGTCCCTATTATGGGTGAGCTTTTTGTTCTCTTTTAAGAGAGAGCTGTAAAGCTGAGCTTCTTCCCTTTTAAAATTCTCTCTCTGTTTCTGTCTGTCTCTCAAAAAACCCACCACATTATTCAGAACCAGTTAAAGAAATGGTAGGGTGAAGACTGTGACAGTTTCTTTTTAACACACAGCTGTCTGTCTTAGTTTCAAAAAACCTCTTTAGTGGCAGTATATGTACATCGATGCATATGCCGAACTTCCTGATCATATTCTTTTCCCTCTGCTGTCGTTCACCAGTGTTGATGCTGTGGTGTTTAAAATCCATTTTTGTAGTGCACTAGATCAGCACTGTCTAAGACTTGAGTTGAGTTCACTGTAGTTTTTGGGCTATTTACTAATTTCTCCACACAGTGAGCACATCCAAATTCAACATTCCTTCCTATAGCTTCCCACTTCAGCTGAATTTAGGAGCAATTATCCTTCTTGGACAAGACAGATGGGATGTGCATCTGTGTTGCCATGGGTATATCCTACAGAACCTAGAGTTGTAGAAATTAGTTGGAATACTTTGATGATTGGAATTTGCACTGAATGTGTAAATCTATCTCTCCCAGTTGCATCCTACCTCCTGTTAGTGTCTGTGGGTGTTAGAAATGATGCATACTTGTTTTGAGGAGAACCGCTCTAATCCAGACTAATTTGAAAGGGAAAACATGGTGTGAAATGGAGAAATTAACCTCCTAATACATTTTTTACAGCAACTGCCTTTGACCCATTTGGAACTAGTCCAAAGCAATCTGGTCCGGATTTACTGGGTTCTTTTCTTGGTTCATCGAATACCACTGGTGATCCTTTCCTTCAAGCAACAAGAAGCCCTTCACCTACAGTGCACAGTGACCCTTTTCACATGGGTAAGAAATACAACAGATGAGACACTGAGTTTAAAACCAGTGCTTTGTATAAGTAATGGTAAGGGAACAAGCCATAAATAAGCACAAACATGCTTATCTCTGAAATAATGACTAAAGCACAGTTGCTCAATGGAGAGAGGAGAAAGGGCTTTCAGTCCTTAGGTTTGCAGAATCAGTGCCGAGATTCTAATTTGAATCCTGTTACACTCCCATTGTGTGTTTAATTTTTGAGCCATTTGCACACATGAAGAAACCAAACAGTAATGCCTACTCTCCTGTGTTCTTGTGGTTATGAGGTATGCCATGAACCAGATTACTATTAATTGCACTAAACAGGACACAGCACACTAAGTCTGGTAAAGAAAACTCCGGTCTCTTATTTCAGAGTGGTAGCCGTTTTAGTTTGTTTCAGCAAAAACAACGAGGAGTCCTTGTGGTACCATAGATACTAACACATTTATTTGGGCATAAGGTTTCGTGGGCTAAAACCCACTTCATCAGGTGCATGGAGTGGAACATACAGTAGGCAGATATAAATACACAGCACATAAAAAAGATGAGAGTTGCCTTAGCAAGCGGAGTGGGAGAGGGGTCAGTGCAAAAGAGCCAGTTCAGTTAAGGTGGGAGTGGCCTATTCTCAACAGTTGACAAGAAGGGGTGAATACCAAGTTGGGGAAATCACTCTTGTAGTGCTAATAAGGCCAATGCAATCAAGGTGGTCCATTTCAAACAGTTGACAAAAAAGGTTTGGGAATCAGCAGACGGAAATTAGTGTTTTTTAAAAATTTATTTATGATTATTATTTTTTTTTTGTAGTGACCCATCCACTCCTAGTCTTTATTCAGGCCTAATTTGATGGTGTCCAGTTTTCAAATTAATTCCAGTTCTGCAGTTTCTTGTTGGAGTCTGAAGTTTTATTGTTGTTGAAGAATTGGCACTTTTAAGTCTATTATTGAGTGTCCAAGGAGATTGAAGTGTTCGCCTACTGATTTTTGAATGTTTTAATTCTTGATGTGTGACTTGTGTCCATTTATTCCTTTACATAGAGACCGTCTGGTTTGGCCAGTGTACATGGCAGAGGGGCATTGCTGGCACATGATGGCATATATCACATTAGTAGATGTGCAGGTGAATGAGCCCCTGATGGTGTGGCTGATGTGGTTAGGTCCTATGATGGTGTTCCTTGAATAGATATGTGGACAGACATGAGGAGTACTTGTGGAATCTTAGAGCACTTCATAAATAAGCCTCAAGATCACAATGTTTTGGACATAAACAGCCAGCCAGAAGAATTGCTCATCAAGAGCTGAACCTCGTCAACCATAAGTTTACACTTTCTGAACAATACAGAAAGGAGGAGTACTTGTGGCACCTTAGAGACTAACCAATTTATTTGGCCCAACTTAGGTAAATAAAATAGTTCTAGCCCAAGAAAAGTCACTGTCATAAGTGTGGAGTGTTGCCTTGCCTGAGAGGGTTAATGTTATCTGAGAAGGCAGTGCCGTCAGAGCAGGCTGGCTAGACCCAGAGAGACCAGGAAGTAAGTTACCGTATTTTTCGCCCTATAAGACGCACTTTTTCTTCCCCAAAACAGGGGGGGGGGGAGTTGGTGTGTCTTATAGGGCGAATATACCTATTCGCCCGCGGTCACCAAAAAAAAAACAACAAAAAACCGTGCATGCGTCCCGGTTCCCCCCTCCCCGCCGCGGGCGGGCTGCCGGGAGCGCTCCCGGTTCCCCCCTCCCCGCCGCGGGCGGGCTGCCGGGAGCGCTCCCGGTTCCCCCCTCCCCGCCGCGGGCGGGCTGCCGGGAGCGCTCCCGGTTCCCCCCTCCCCGCCGCGGGCGGGCTGCCGGGGGCGCTCCCGGTTCCCCCCTCCCCGCCGCGGGCGGGCTGCCGGGGGCGCTCCCGGTTCCCCCCTCCCCGCCGCGGGCGGGCTGCCGGGGGCGCTCCCGGCAGCCCGCCCGCGGCGGGGAGGGGGGAACCGGGAGCGCTCCCGGCAGCCCGCCCGCGGCGGGGAGGGGGGAACCGGGAGCGCTCCCGGCAGCCCGCCCGCGCGGCGGGGACGGGAGAGCGGCGCGCTTTTTGTGTGTGGTGGTTTGTTTTTTTTGTTTGTTTGGGGTTCCCCCCCCCCCCGGCTTTTTTACTTAAAAACTCGGGGGCGTCTTATACGCCGGAGCGTCCTATAGGACGAAAAATACGGTAGTTCAATTTGGGCTTTGAATTGACTCAGACCCCTTTGGTCCAGCTATGGATCATCCATCTTGTCCTTTCTTAATATGTCTTCATAACTAGCTAAAACTGTAAGTGTATCCTGCATAAAAGCTTTGCATTTGACCTTGGTGCCTCTTTCTGTGTATTTAGCAAAGAAAGGGTGAGAAGTTTGTTATGCAACAAGAGTGAGGTTAAAGAATTCTGTACCTGTGTAGTGTCTTAATTGTATGCTGTATTCTCTTGTCTTTATTAAATCTTTTTAGTTATAAAAAGGTTTGGTTCTTCTCATAAAGGAATCCTAACTTTGGATGGGGCAGCTCAGGGTGAGTGAGGGCTGTGTCTAAGTCTCTCTCTGCTTCCGGTTAGAAAGGGAGGGGGGAAGAGGATTGTGTCTCTTAGGTTGAAGGGATGCTGGAGTGAAGTCTCGGTGTTATTTTTTTTTTCTTCTTCTCCCAGACAGAAGGGAGGGGTCGAGAGGGTTACTCTCGGGGGGAGTCAAGGTTCCCTACCCCATAGTCTTGGGGTGAATACTGAGAGGTGGCAGCGATACCCCAATTTCCCAGCTGTTAAAGTGGGGGTGTTGGGGAGAAAGACACAACTTAAGCTGGGAAGCAGCTTGGAGTTATTTGGTCTGGCTTAAAAGAGTCCCTGTCTCTGTACTCAAGAGCACAGAGACTGGGATACCCACTCTTACATCACGTTTTTAACGGACACATATTCTCTTCTAAAATATGGGATTCCGCAAACATTTCAAAACTTGAATTCTTCTGCTGCTGGAACCTGCCAAGATGAAGGCACCTGTGGAATGTGCTAGATACTTTGTGCCCTGACCTCCACCCAGTACATTAACTCTGTGCTCTGGTTACTACTTAAATTCTTTTCGTGTGGAAATAGGCATCAATGTGTGGAAATTGTGCCAGTTTGAGATGCCTATCTTAATTTCTAATAAAATTGAGTGCAAGCCAGTTTTGTTGCCTAAAATAAAACTGTCTAAAATCATCTGCATTTGATAGCTACAGATATTTACTTATCAATGTGATCACCACTGATAAGGATTTTTTTTAATGCATTGCCTTTAACCAAATCAGAGAAGTTTTTTTTTTGTATTGGACCGTGCAGCTTGTCCAACTGAGTCACTTGAAACAGACATTAAATCTGTGTGCCATACTTAAAGTATAATGGGGTGGAGTCAAAGCGAAACCTTAGTCACAATAGCTGTGACTTAATACGTGACTTTTTTCCATCATTACCAAATCTCCAGACAACCCCAGAGTACCACTATATAATTTCAGTCTGTACTATAGGTTTCTTTAACTTTTTTGTTTTTCTTCTTTGAGGCTGGGTTAGATTTTCTTTTTTATAATATCTTAATAAGTAATAATTGTTTCGTTTAGCTTCTAGTACACCAACGGTTGCCATACAGCCAGATGTTTCAGGTGGTTGGGAGTGGTCCAACAAATCAGGTTTGTATATTCCACTTTCTATCCCTTTTTAAAGGTGAATCCTTAATGGAGAAAATTATTACTACCAGCTAAAGAGAGCTGGTTTCATTTTCCGTAACCAAACTGTACTTGTTTATGTTGTAATCAACAGCTTTATTTACTCCATTGATGGAACACACAACTAAAATTCTCCCTGAACTTAAGGGATCTAGAGCATGCTCCTTCAAAGGCACTGAGGAAGTTGTGCATGTGAAATTTCTGTCCTTTTAAGATGACAAGATTGTGTGTTTACTGTAGTAACAGTGAACACTGAAGTAGTGAAAACCATGTTTTTTTTTTGTTTTTTGGTGCAGAATTTCAAATCCCTGCTCAAAACAATTAAGTCAAAATAGGTTGTGTGGCCATCTTCTAACCTCCACATTTTAACTTCTCACAATCTGTGAAAGCTGTTGTTTTTTGCATCCGTGTGCAAGACTTCCAAACTCCCTGTGCTACACTGTAAAAATTGATCTGAAGATGTGAAGGGTTTCACTTGAAAATTGAACCATTTGATTGAAAATGGTCCTCATTTTGAGCAAAAACCCGACAAAATGCAAACTTCTCAGCCATTGAGGTCTTCAAATATGTTGTGGAGTCCTAGGTGTGGCTAGCCCCTACATAAAATTTAATCCAAAGCTTTTAAAATATTTCACTTCCCCTCCGCTCCCACTACATATGATTGCAAAATACCATGGCTGCTGTAGAAGCAATCTGAGAATACCATGCCTAATATTTTCTTGCATAGTTGGTGTTGAATGGTGTGTGTGTGTATATGTGTGGTGTGTGTGAGATACGAACCATTTACTCTTCCAAGTATAAAATGTCAGCTCAACATACACAACACCTCTGTGTTCTACATGAGCATGCTTGACTTAAACATTAAGATGGTATTATACCAGTGTGAATCGTAATGGCAAGTTTGAGCAGAGCTAATGTTAAAGATCGGCTTTACAAACTCTGTTTTTGTCTTTAGGTGGCTTTGGTATGGGAAGCAAGTCGGCCGCGACGAGTCCCACAGGATCTCTCCATAGCACTCCCACTCATCAGTCCAAACCACAAACTCTGGATCCATTTGCTGATTTGGGAACTCTTGGCACAAATTTAGCAGGTTGGTTTTTAATAACAGATCAAATCATATGGTGGGCCAGTTTAGAAGAGATGCTAGTGTGGAAGTGTTAAAATGGGCAGCTTGGGGTTTGAGGCAGAATATTTCTGCATGGGAGGGAGGGTTGGAGCAGTTTACTAAACTTGCACCTCCGAGATGGTTTTGGAAAGAAGGGAGGGGAGGACTAGATTCCTTATGCCTCTTCAAAGATGGACTTATTCAGAGCTTGCATCTACAGGTACTTGTTGAAAGACTTGGCTGGGACCTCACCAGAGTTGGGCAACATGGGTTTGTAAGATATAACATGCGAGGGGCTGCTGCCTTGATTTTTATCCATTGCATAAATCTGATGGCAACAAACGTGATAAAACAACAATTGAGGCCTGGATCAACCAATACTTTGGATCCCCCCAAAATTTCAGAGGTTCCTGGGAATGACTCTCCACCTACCCTTTCAATGGGCTTTATTTCTTCTGCCTGGGCTTTTAGCTTCCTCTCCAAGCTATGCCCTTTTGCTGTGCTTGCTGCTCTGCCCTGACTCACTGCTCCATCCATACTTCCCCTAACCTCCTTGGGGAACCCCAAGGATCCTGCCTTCATTTGTATCTCCCTGCAAATGACAGTTTGCTTTCTGACTCCTGGGTACATGCTTTCAGCTTAGGTTGTTCTTCAAAATGATCAGAGGCTGCCAAATTCTACAATTGGAAAGACTTCTAATCACGTTGGTTTTAAGACACTTTATTGTGGTCAATATTTCCAACTTTCTCCCGCTTCCACTTTAGTAAACACATTTTTTTCATTTGCCAGCTCCTCCTGCCCTCAGTTTGTCCAATGTAAGAAGCAAACGTGCCTTTAGCTGCTGGTTTATGTTTTCACTTGTGTCAGCATGGTTCTGAAATTTAGGTTTCCCAGTTCCCTCTGCTGGCTTGCCGCTTACTCTGCCGGAACAAAAACAAACAAGTGCCAGGCATTATGTAAGAGAGCAGTTGTTGGTCTTGCTTTAGTGAATCTATATAGCGACCTAATGGATTCTAAAAACAAGCAGGAAGTTGGACTCCACAGGATATGGATCAGACTTCAAATGTTCAGCGTAGTTCACATTTTTTAGGTCACATGAACTTAACCAAACTTGCATTAAATGTATCTGAATTCAGCTTGACACTTTAAACACTGAAGGCTAATATTTTTTTTATTACATCATTCTTTTAGTTTTGGCCATTTTGGTGCCTTATGCCCCTCAGGAAGCAGTGTGTGGCTATGCATATACCGTATTTTTCGCCCTATAAGACGCACTTTTTCTTCCCCAAAACGGGGGGGAAAAAGTTGGTGCGTCTTATAGGGCGAATGCAAAAAAAAAAAAAAAAAAAAAAAAAAAAAAAAGCGCCTCGCTCTCCCGTCCCCGCCGCGCGGGCGGGCTGCCGGGAGCGTCCCGGTTCCCCCCTCCCCGCCGCGGGCGCGCTCCCGGCAGCCCGCCCGCGGCGGGGAGGGGGGAACCGGGACGCTCCCGGCAGCCCGCCCGCGCGGCGGGGACGGGAGAGCGAGGCGCTTTTTTTTTTTTTTTTGGGTCCGGCGGGGAGGGGGGAACCCCGGCAGCCCGCCCGCGGCGGGGAGGGGGGAACCTCGGCAGCCCGCCCGCGCGGCGGGGACGGGAGAGCGAGGCGCTTTTTTTTTTTTTTTTTTTTTCCCGGATTTTTTATTTAAAAATGAGGGGGCGTCTTATAGGACGGAGCGTCCTATAAGACGAAAAATACGGTAATCTCATGGCAAATGTCTTAGTAAATGTTGCTTCGCATTGTAACCACCACAAGAAATTCTTTGGTTCCTGACTGTCCACAATGTGTAGCACACAAGGAGCTACCTGTGCTTATTGTTAGTTTATATTACGATAGCTTCTAAAGGATCCAATCCAGGTCAGGGCCCTTCACTAAATCTGTACAGGACCTAGCAGAAAAGGATACGCCCTGCTCCAGAGAGCTTACAAACTTAATATAGACTAAGCCCAAAGGAAACCAGAGAAGTGACTTGCTCCTGGTCACACAACAGGGCAATAGCTGAGTCAGCACACTGGGTTTTGTTCCCAGCTCTAGGACCAGTGCTCTGTCTGTTGGAACATGCTGCTAACCTTCTCTCTTCTCCTCACCTCTTCCTATATTGCAGGGGGGTCTTCATTTGCCAGTAAACCAACCACACCCACAGGAATAAGTGGAGGATTCCCTCCTATGGGCTCTCCACAGAAACCATCTCCCCAGCCAATGGGAGGTAGTGGTTGGCAGCAAGGTGCTGGGTACTCCTGGCAACAATCACAGTCCAAATCCCAGCAAAACATACTACATGCCTCTCCACAGAACAGGCCCAACTACAACGTGAGCTTTTCAGCAATGCCTGGTGGGCAAAACGATCGTGGAAAAGGACCAGCCAATGCTGGTAAGATTTCTTCCTCCTCTCTCTCCCACAATGACTTCCAAAATGTTTGCTGCTATTTAATGTAGTTCATTGCAAAAAAAGATGAACAATTTGTCACCAGAGTAAATACAACCAAACCGATCATTGTGTGATCTCCAAGGACAATTACGTTTTGTACTTGGGCAGGGAGAGATGGAGGGGAATGATGATTCTGAAGTTTGGTGGTATTCCAGAAATTCTGCATTCCGAACACTTCTACAGCTCTATGGGAATGGGCAATGGGATGAATCATTTGATGATTACCTGTTCCCTCTGGGGCACCTGGCATTGGCCAGTGTCAGAAGACAGGATACTGGGCTGGATGGTCCTTGGGTCTGACCCAGCATAGCTGCTCTTATGTTCCAAAAGTGGCCATAGATTTTTGTATGGCTCTGTTTGAGTGTCCCGCTAGACATGTCTGATTGCAGAACATGCGTGTTTCCCTTCAACTGGAGCCTAGTGCTTGGAATGTCTGAATCTGGAGCCTAAGTGTATTAAGTTGGATACATGCAACTAGCTGCCATTTCTGAAAATGGCTTACACTCTGGAGGGTGGTTTCTACATCATGAGGTGAGAAGTTGCATACAGACTGTCGAAGTATTAAGAAGTTATGTGCTTTGTGATCAGAATATTGCCTTGGCAGGCAGCTTGAGGAAGATGTTTAATCACACTGCATATTTACAAGAGTAGACTCTAACTTACGCTTTCTAATTTTTTTTAATGTATTTTTTTTTAATTAAGACTCAAAACCAAAGGTGTCTTCTGATTTTGAAGACCTATTATCTGGTCAAGGCTTTAATGCCCACAAAGACAGAAAGGGACCCAGAACAATAGCTGAAATGAGAAAAGAAGAAATGGCTAAGGAGATGGACCCTGAAAAGTTAAAAGTAAGCTGCATTCTTGTTCTGTGATAACTGTACCCACATTTGAAAAGACTTTTTGTTTCCAGCAAGCTGAAGACTGAAATCCAGTTCAGTTTCTTCCTTATAAGTCGTAAAATTAGTCACTTTTAACTCTCCACAAGCTCAGTTTTTAAGAACTAACTCTGGTGCCAGAATCTACTAATGCCTCTCTATGGTATTCCTGTTTTTACTTAGCACTCATTCATTCTAGTATGCACTGATCTACTGCATGCTTGAGGTCCAAGATCTACTAAAATTTACTAGGTCACACTGAATTCCTCAGCTAGGCATCACACTGTCCTAGAAGGGCCACATATACATACAAATGATCACTACTAACTTCCTCGCTTTCCACTCACAATCCTTAACTACTTACATGAGATCTGCCAGCTTGACCAGCACACTGGGGATTGAGCTGGGGACCCCCAGAGCTGAAACCTTGAATTGGTACAGTTTGAACTAAAGAGCCACGTCTCTTTAGCTGTGTCTGTAACTGATTTGCGTCATGTGCAGATTGGGCTCCGAGGGAGCCGTGTAACACACACCTGTGAGTTACAGTTAGGGTGACCAGATGTCCCAATTTTATAGGGACAGTCCCGATTTCTGGGTCTTTTTCTTACATAGGCTCCTATTACTCCTCCCGCCCCTCTTCCGGCTTTTTCACATTTGCTATCTGGTCACCCTAGTTACATTTGCATGGAAAAGAAACACTTGGAAAGCATTGAATGCATTTTTAGCCATCGTAATACTACTTAGCAGCTAGAAATGAAGAGCTTGCACTAGGTGAGTAGTCCGCTCTCTGGAGCCCACCAGCAGATGCTATGTTTGCTGACATACCACAATTTGGGCGAGCCTGCCTTTGGAAAATCCCAGTTCTCAAATCCAATATTTTTTTTTTGCTGTTTAGAATAAAGAGCACTTTGCTACAGTAAAAGATTTTGTTTTAAAATGTTAGTCCAGAATAGAGCTGAGCAAATAGCGGTTTTTTGTACCAGAGGAAAAACAGAAGCTTCATAAGATGGCATGCTGGAGAATTCTTACTGTAACTTCAAAAGTAGCCTTTCCAAGTGAAAGCTGCTCTTCCACCTAGGACTTTTTCCCCTACCTTCCTCCCCCTCCATCTCAACACATCCATAATGACAGTGTTCAGGTCTTCAGTAAATCCTTAAATCTTCTCTGGATTTGAGAACATTCCTCTGGGAATGTTCCTGCAGCTCTGGAGTTCTAGTTTATGGTTTAGATCAGTCTGTATGGTAAACTGAGTTTCTTTCTCTGTGATATCGCCATGCGCCGCCATAGGACTTCAGTACCTGCCAAACTTAGGGCTGCATTTAGTTCTCTCTATTTGTTGATCCCACTTGCACTAGGATTCTCCTGTTTCCTCCACTGAAATTCTTTTACTTTTTTTAAACAGACTTGTTGATAGAATTGCCAGATTAGGTCCTGGGTGAGCCATTACAGATGGCTGTAATGTACCAATGTACCAAAGCTGTCAATATAGAATGGGGAGGGAGGAGGAATAGCTCAATCAAAAACCAAGTAAATTTTGTTAGCAAAATACAATTAGTGTTAAATTTGACAGTGGTAGGCTTGGAGATCAGTGTGAATGGGCAGATAAGAGGTGCAAAATGTTCTAAACCAGCAGTTCTCAAGCCAGGGGTCACAACCCCCCTGGGGCTCGCTGGCCGCTTCCAGGGGCGTTGCGAGCTCCCGGCGCCACTGACATGCCGCCGAATTGATTCCTTCTGCATTCGGCGGCTTTTCGCTGGACATGCCACGCATTTCAAAGTGGCTGCCGAAAAGCTGCTGAAGTGGCTGCTTCTGGTTTAAAGTTGCACAAAGGTAGTCCCAGGTTCTTGGGCAGCCAGATTCTAGCGGCACCAAGAATAGTTATGGCTGGGGACTTCCGTAGCGGTCATGGTTGACCAGGACATTGTGCCTGGTCATGCTGTCAGTGCCCCATAGCACATTGCTGAACCTTTGTGGCTCTTGAATCACAAATTGATTTCCTCCCCCCAATCCGTCGGAACAGTCTGTGCGTGCTCTGGGAACTGCCTTTCTCTAATCTTGCCAAGGGCAAATGACCCATCTGCTACCTGCACCTACTTTAGCCCGCTCATTGAAGCAGTTTGCCAGGGTGTAGTCGCTGTCGTATACAAACAGCTATTTTGGTGCCACAGGTGAGAGCTGGGTGTAGATGGAGACTAAAGCAGATGAACGACTCCCTAAGGAGCACAGTGTGTTCCTCCACCAGAGGTACTGCCCCATCCTAATATCCCCCATATACCCACCACTGGAGTACTTGTCTGAGAAAGCAATAACACCCACCTCTAGCATATAGTGTGGACTTTCCTGGTGCATGTCTGCAAAATACTGACCGCATAGCACGTTAGGAGTGAGTGAGCTTATCATTGGCATGGTCCCCTACATTGTCACCTATCTGAGGCTGAAAGATGAGATGTTTTGCCCAAATCCAGAGGCACAGTTACTAGAGTTGGGTTTCACAGCGAGGACCTCTGACGCTGTTCAATTTAGAGTTGTAAATGTCAGCTGATGGCTACCTGCCACTCCCCTTTAGCACTGAATATGCCCTTGCAAAAGTAGCTATTCTGTAGATTCTTTTCTTTAAATCCGGTATCTGTTCAGTGCTTTGGGGGGGGTTTGCTGCCTAGATAAACACTGCTGGCTTTTAAAGCCTCCCCCCACCTGTGCTTTGCTACAGAAAGACAGTCAAACCTTGTAAGAGGTGCTTTTTAAAAAGAGAGAAACTTTTCCCCACATTGAGACTCTCTGATAACATGCCGTTAAACCTTTCCTAAAATCTGGGCCTGATCCTTGGAAACCCTGGCCATCTATATGGCAAAATGTGGGTTTGACACTCTTCACATCGGTTACAGATGCTTTCGTGTTGAGAATTGTCTCTTCTCTCCAGATCCTAGAATGGATTGAAGGGAAGGAGAGAAACATAAGAGCACTCTTGTCAACCATGCACACAGTGTTATGGGCTGGAGAGACTAAATGGAAACCCATTGGCATGGCAGATCTTGTAACTCCAGAACAAGTGAAGAAGGTTTATCGGAGAGCAGTGCTTGTTGTTCATCCTGACAAAGTGAGTACATCTTTAGTTCATAAATAAATAAATAAATAAATCTCATGAACAATGCACAACTAGTGCAAATGAAAGGTGAGCTAGAAAGCATGAGATGTGATCGCACCAACTCATTAAACGGTGGAATAGGGAAATTGAATCCAAAAGTTGCTAACTGTGGTTTTAAGACCAGCCCCTTCAATGAGCCCCAGGCAGTTAAATTTGGGTACAAACTTCCTGCAGATACAAGGATGTTCAGATTCAGGGTTTTGGATCATCCTCACATTTTAGTTTTTAAGCCAAATTATCCGTGAACTGTTACCATACTATCAAACGTGCTGCAGAGCATTCGTTGATAATGCAGATGGGAAGAGCTATTTTTAAAATGATCTTTACTTTTATAATGATTTGAAAATAGAAGAATCCCAGGCTTAGTCTGTCAACAGTGTGACATGAAACAGGAGATTGATGTTTAGATTTGATCCATTAATCCCAGGCTCGTAGTCTGGGCATGCTCCTATCTTTGAGGATGGTGGCTTTGGTTTTGCTCTACCCATGGCTTCAAGACTGGGTTTGCATAACCAGGGATGACCTTTGAGAACAATGTTTGGGTTGTGACCTGCAACAAGTGAGGCTTGCAAGATAGGGAGGCGGATGCTTCTGTTGGGGAGCTGGAATGACCTGCTGTCAGATAGCAGCACCCTTCATTGTATGTAACGTGATGGCCAATCCAGGGTCCTTTCACAAAAGCCTGCGGTTAAAACCCGTTTCCCTCATCTTGGGGCTGCAGTGTTATACTTGGGACTATTCTTGTACTGAAAAGCTGTGGAGGAGTAGGAGGGCCATGAAGGTTCATTAATCTGTACCCAGGGTGAGCAACCCTGAATAAGAGCAGTTTGCTTTAGTGAAGCAAAAGCAAACTGAGAAGCCTTTTTTTCTTGAAGTAAACTACGAACTGCTTTAGAATGTGACCGTGTTTACATGATGATTGTAGGAATTCTCATTTAGCAGATTGGTGATGGATTCTTTACTTTGTTCTCTTTTAGGCTACAGGGCAGCCATATGAACAGTATGCAAAGATGATCTTCATGGAGCTAAATGATGCCTGGTCAGAATTTGAAAACCAAGGCCAAAAGCCTTTGTATTAACAGACTTTCTCAGACCTGTGCTCGTGCTTTATATAGTCTTTGATCACAACTTTGCAATTTTCCCAGATAACCAAAATCTGGCTGGAAATTTTGAAGTTTCAAAATTGCTCCTGAACTGAACACTTATCATGAAGAACAAAATGGGTGTTTCCTCATACATACATCATACAAATTTCAAAAGCACAGGAGAATTTTAGCCACATGTCTCCTAAGGGGACCTGTGTAGCTAAAATTGCTCATAATACTTTGGAAACTTATCCTATATTTCCAGAGTGAAGTGGGGTGAGGGAGGAATGCATTCTAGACAAAGGTAGAACTGTTCTGTGTTGGGATACTTGATGTCCCACTTCTGACAATGAATTATAGTGAGACACAGCACTGCAACTGAGTGCAATAACTGGAGATTATGTCCAACCTTCCAAGCTGAGATCCAAATGTAAGTGTTCGGCTCCAGGGACCTGGTTTAGGCACACCTAATAATAATAATCATCATCATTTGATGTAAAATCACTTTTAGGATATTCTCAAAGACAAAGCTGAGCAACGGGATAAGTCAATATGGCAACTTAATGCCTTAAGCAGAGAACTGTACTTCACATCACAACCAAGCAGTGAAATATTTAGAACAAATTCTACAGCACCATAGAGCAAAGAGTGACTTACACTGAAGATCAAATATTTGATGTTACACCAGCCTAAGCTAAACACCTGTTAAGATGCAATGTTCAGGGAATAGTAAACTGTGTGGGTGTGAGGTGAGTCCATAGTTGTAGAACATGAACGGTAAGCATTTACCACATTCCTGGTGAAGCTCTACCCATAAGTAGAACTGTCTCATAGCCCATGTTTTTTAAAGACTGCTGTGTCAGTTATGCTGCTGCTTCAGAAGCTTCCCACATTCGTTAAAATCATTTTCCCACTTGAGGGTTTGGCAGATCTGGCATCCCCATATTTCTATCAGTTCCAGTCCAACTGTCTAAAAGTTTCTCAGAGCACTTGGGCAAGGAGTCGTGACAGAAATGGAATCTGTTACCACTTCACTCTTCAGATCACAGTACATGAGTTATTCAGGCATGGGGAATTTGCCTGGCCTTTGAGGTAATGGCAATTTGCATATTTGAGTTGCATTGGTCCAGAGCAATAATGGCAATGTACAGGCGTATCTGATACTGAAGCTGAAGCCTTTCTTATCTAGTTCTGTGGTAAGTTACTTTGACCCAGACTGTTTCTCCTTTTGTAAAGTCATTAGAAATGGTTTATTTACCACACTTCATGGATGAGATGCCATCTTGTATCTGCATTAGCTTTAAAAGTTCAGGATATGCATAGCGTGGGCAGAAAGGTTTCCATATTAATTCTTTAAGGAAAAGGTCTACATCTGATGTGAAAATCTTTGGAAAGCTAGTATTTTTAAAGACAATCCATTTTTGTTTGTTTACTTTAAATATTCCAGTGGCAAAATATTTACAGCAAAGGCAGCATGTCAAAGGACACTACTTTTCTGTATAAAACATCATCTTTTTGTTGTATTGGTCCATTATTTATTACCATTAACTAACTGACTATGTGATACCAACACACACACTTTTTCCTCCTTATATACAAGACCTTAAAATGTTCAAGATCACCATAACAAACAATGTTATTTATTAACATATTATGAAATGTTTTTGATCCAGTATGTGCTTGTCTTATTTAAAAAGATAACTGGAATGTGAATCATGTTCCTGTGGTTTGTTGATTTTTGTTTCTCATTCACGTTTGTAGATATTGTGTGAACTATACCTATATAATAAAAGGATCTCATTGATATAATGTACATTTTTTGAAATGATAAACTATGTTAGCTTTGTATCAAGTTTGTCATGGCAGAGAGCTCTGGATAACTCATCCATGTTCACAAAATACAAACCATCATTAAACTTCAAACAACCCAGAAAAAAAAACCCTAACCAAATTTAAACTTTGATTCTTCTCCATTCTAATGTTTTTATGGATGCATGAAAGTTTTGGGACCTACTTATCTCAAAATTTAGTTAACTCTGCCATTTATTTATTTTCATATCTTGTAGTAACAGAGCTTATCAATGTTCAGGTTTACTGTTTGTCTAAAATTATTGTAATTTTTTGTAAATATGCTATATACTCAAAATGAAATGTGACTAGTCTAAAACATTTGTATATATAAAAAAGCTCAAATTCAATAAATTCAGGTATGTTCAGTGCTTGTAAAGGAACATCCACTTTATTTTAAATACAATTTGGGGGAATAAATCTAAATATAGCATGAGCAGGAGAGCTAGTGCTGAACTTAAAACTATATGGTGTAAGTTTTTACGTGTGACTAAACAGACCCCCTTTTAATCACTTCTCGGGAGGAATGGACCCACTCAGCTATGCACCTTAAGTAACTATTACTACTTTTTTCTGGAGAAACAAACCAACAGTGGGTGTTCCCTAGAGCCTTGTGCATAGGCTACATTTCCTAGAGCAATGGTTTTCAAACTTGTTAGGCTGTATCCCCTTTCCAAATAATGTAGTTTACTACATACCCCCATCTGAGATAGGAAGAGGCAATGTAGGGGGCATGTGGAAGCATGTACCACTCCCTCCCCCCCCCCCCCCAGATTTTTGCTTTCCATTTAACAACTGCTAATAGAGGTTTTCAAAGTGTGGGGGTGCAGAGGAACATGGAGGGGGGAAGCAGCAATGCTGAGGGGGGTTCAGGCCTGCCCCCCTTACCCCCCTCCCCCCGAGTTCAGGGAGGGAATACCACCTCTACTCCCTGATTCATCTCAGCGGCCACCCAGCCTGTCTGGGTTAAAAGGTGTGACCAGACATTGGAACTTAAGGAGCAACTGCAGTCACCACTTCCTCTCCCTCCCTCCCCCCCCCAAAAAAGAAGTTCCTCTGTGCTCCCCAGCAGGGCATTCCCCACAGTTTGAAAACCTCTGTACAAAATACAAAATAAAATAAATTGTCTGCCATCACAGGATTTTTCTCATGTACCTCGATGAGAGATGGTACATGTACCCCAGTTTGCAAACCACTGCTCTAGCACAAACAAGCGAAGTGAGGAAGTTAGTCTGCTTTAGTTTCCATTGCTGATGACAGATTAGATTAAGAGAGAAGTAATATCTTGATGCATATGAAGAACAGGTATATTGCAAAAATACACAACTAGAAAATGAGTTAACACCTGTGGCACCTTTGTTAACTCTGCTATTCCAGACTAACACGGCTACCTCTCTGATTCTTGACAACTAGAAAATGACTTTTTTTTAAAAAGCAAAAACATTAAAAAACCTAAAAGGCCAGAGTCTGATTTCATTTACGTATGTATCTATACTAGTAGAAATCAGGTTTTGTATGTTTGTTCTTTCTGTGATTATGACTTTGTGCCTATGGCTATGTCTACACGACAACCTTGGTCAATGCAAGCTATGTTGGTGGAAAACTGCTGTAGTTACTGCATTGCTTGTGTGTGTGAGCACTTGGCTGGTTGGGTCAGCACTGCATATACTCCCCAGAACACATGGTGGGGCAGAAATCAAGTCTTGCTAGGGGTCAAGCTCCCATCATGCAATTTTCTGTCCCTTAACACCCACATCCTATAACTTTTTTGAGTTTTAAAGCCTACAAACCCACCTCGCACTCTGCTCTCCAACATCTTTCACAGAAGCATGGAACCTACAGAGCTCTGTGCTATTATCCTGAAGGTTGCAAACAGGGGGCCAAGGATCTCCAGTACCCGCGGAGCTCCAGGGCAAACCACAACAGGGAGCCATGACTGTTGTTTCAAGGATAGATTGTTCAGGGATGTGGTGAAAACCAATTTAAAGTTCTTGGTGGCATTCACGGAGGAGCTACATGTGGTGGAGCACCACTTCTGGGCCCAAGAAACAACCAGAGACGGGTGGGATCACATCATAATGCAGGTCTGGGACAATGAGCAGTGGGTGCAGAAGTTTCAGATGTGAAAGACCATACTCCTAGGGTTGTGGGCCGAGCAACCCCCATCCCTCCATCATATGGATACCACAATGAAAGCTGCACCGATAGTTGAAAAGTGAGTGGTAATCCCACTCTGGACCCTTGCAATGGCAAACTGGAAAATCCACAGCGGGCGCTCTTGTCATGTAAGTTTGTAGGGGTAATAATTGACTCCTGCCCGGGGCATCGGAGCCTTCCCAATAGTTGGGAAGGGGGCTCCCAACAGCTCCCCATGCGGCTCTCCTCAATCGGTCCCTCTGGGTCATACCAGCAGTGGGCTGTAGCCCACAACTGTCTGGACCCAGCGGCCTTCTGGAGGACCGTTTCCTTAGACGAGGCAAGGCAGGAGCAACACAACAGGGCGGCTCCTAAGAAAAATAACTTTCTTCGGGCTCTTTTCAGGTGAGAGTTCCCGACTTTGTCTACCTGCTTTCCCGGCGGAGGGGGGAAGGAGCAGGACTAGGAGGGCAAACAAACGCAACCCGACGCTGCAGCACTGAGACTGCCCCGAGCTCTCGTCTGTCCGATGCTCAATACCCTGAAACATTCCCTGGGGGGGAACAAATCTCTCGGGGGCGGGTTTCTCCACCCCCCCCCCCGCGGTGAGAGGGAGGAGCCTGCCAAGGCCACGCCCCACGGTGGAGTACGCGGCCACTTCCACGCGTGACGCCGCCGGGCTTCGGGGGCTGCGGCGGTGCAGGGACGAGCCCACGGGCTGTCAAAACTCGCGGGGGATTTTCTGGCGGGGGGGGTAAAGCTCCCACCAGGTCCGCGGGAGGGGGGACGTGGACGTGACACGCGTGGCCTCCACCCGCTGCCGGGGCCGGGCCGGGCCGGAGGGGTCCCGCGTGGGGGAAGCCGCAGCTTTGCGCCGCGGGCCCTTTAAGGGCTCTTGCCCTCGGCCACGTGGGTGAGGGGGCGGGGCGAAGGGGCGGTCACGGGAGCGGAAGCCGGAAGTCGCCGCAGCCCGCAGATCCGCTCGGCGCCCCGAAAAGCGGAGCTCGCGGCCCCTTCTCTGCTCGCCGCGGCCATGGCGGGGGTGAAAGGTACCGAGCGGCGCCTGCCTGGGAGATCTTCACCCGGCCTCCGGGGGAGCTGCCGAGCGTCCCCCGGCCCCGTCACCCCCCCCCCCCCCGAGCCCCGTCACCCCCGTCTTGCGCCCCTCCGAGCCCTGGCATCACCTCCCCCCTCCCCTCCCCCCCCGAACCGCCCCGCCCTGTCCCCCCTCCGAGCCCTGATTCCTTCCCTCCGAACCTTGTCACCCCCCAATTCTCCTCCCCTCGCCCCCTGATTCCCCTGCTCCGCCCCTCCTCATCCCCGGATTCTCCCAGACACCCTGTCTCCGGAGTCTGGACACCGACCCCCCGCAGCCTCGTCACTCCTCCCCCGCTGCTTCCTGCTCTTGGAGCCAGTGTACTCCGGAGCCTGGGCACCCAGATTCCCTCCCCGACCCCAGCCGGCAACTTCCCAGGCTGGACTCGGATTAACAACCCTCCGGGATTGTCCGGGCGGTTCTGTCGTGTGGTGAAATCGTTAGGAAGTCGCCCAACCAACGTTGACAACCCTAGTCTGGAGCCCCCCACTCTCACCTCCCACCCCCCACGAGCCTGGACACTCCAATTCCCCCTTCTGAGCCTCATCACACCCTGATTTCCCCCACCCCATGCCTTCCAGAGCCTGGACTCCTTGATTGCCTCCCCCATCACCACCACTATACTCTCCTGAGCCTAATTATTCCTGCTGACCTCCCCTCTCCTCCCCCCCGCCCCCCACTACAGTACCCTCCCAAGCCTGGACACCCTGATTCTCCCTCCCCCCCCCCCAGCTTGGCCATCCCAATTCCCTCCTCGGAGGCATGTCACGCCTCAGTTCCCTCTCTGCCCAGTCATGATATCCTCCTGAGCATTGTCACTCTTGATTCTCCCACCCCTGAGGTCGGACACCCTGTTTCCTCCTCCCAAGCCATGCCATCATCAAGTTCTTCCTGTTCCCTCCTCCCAGAGCCTGGTCGCTTCTCCCTCCCCTGGTTCTTCCTCACCTCGCTTTCCCCCTTGTACTCTGTCTCTCTCTGATGTCCCCAATTCTCCTGTTTCTTCTGTCCTGTATACCCCATTACTCCCCTCACCTCCAAGTCTGGACACCCCCAGTTCTCCCTTGCAGGCTCCTTGCACACCTCTGATTCTTTTGTCATCCCTGCCCCCAAATCTCATCCTCTCAGTTCTCTGAATCCCGTTTCTGGTTTTGCATCCAGAGTAGCTCCCCAGCGCCCCCACCTGTCAGCAAGTCTTCCCTGAAGTGGTTGACACCTGTATTATCCAGGATTGGGTTAACCAGGATGTGGATTAACCAGGATGTCAAAAAAAAAATATGCGTAACTCGAAGGGCCGGCTCTGGCTTTGTTGCCGCCTCAAGCACACAAATAAAAACACCCCACCAGGGCGCAGGGCAGCCAGTGAACAAACCTCCCATCCCCCCCGGTGCAGGGTGGCTGGTGAACCAAACTCCCTGCCCCATATTTCCTATGGATGGTGATTATCCAGGATTTTATGAACCAGGATTATTTTTTTCCCTATCATCCTCGATAATCAAGAGTCTACTGTAGTTTTGAAAGGCTTGAGGTGATGTTACAAAAGGCCATATCCTCAAAGATCTGGCTCCGATGATACTTTGTCATTTTTTAGCTTGGGGGTAATGAGAGAGACCTGAAGGTTTCATTTTTTGCTTTCCATGGACTCCTAGACTAAGGTCAGAAGGAACCATTATAATCATCTAATCTGACCTGCACACTCCTACAATAAACTTAGGGTGCTACAGTGTGTGGATTGCAAACACTGTAGGGAACAGTTTAAAATCCAATAAAACCTTGTTTGTGTGGTGGTGAGTCTTGATTTCACAATATATAAATTAGGTTTTAATTAAACTTTAAAAAGAATAAAAATCCCTTACATTCTACTTTGAAGCATCAATAAGTTGTTGCTATGGTCATTCCAGGAAGAATATTGTATCAAGAGCAGAAAAGGTGAAGAATAAAAATCAAAGGAATGAGGAATGTACCTATCTGCTACAATAATTATTAGTAACCAAATCACACAATGAATTGAAATAATCACTTTGAATTGAGCTCCTGAGTCAAGTCAAGAGCAGTTTTTACTGACTCTTGGAGAAAGTGTTGCTGTGACAATGTCCGGGTGACTTCTTAAAATTATAATAATTGTTGTTTAGTTTTGAGTTTTCAGCATAACAAGCCATTTCTTTTTTCTTGTACAGCCCTTGTTGGCTTATCCTTCAGTGGAGCCATTGGTCTAACGTTTCTTATGTTGGGATGTGCCCTAGAATATTATGGGTAAGAAATAATTCAGTTAAAAATAAAAATTGACTTTGTTCTAACTTTGTGTTCTTGAACTGCCCCTGTAAAAACACATACACAGTCTAGTTGTATGTCGGTTCCATATAATTTGGAGTTTGCACATTTAACCACTGTTTTATTAGCTGAAAGATAAGTTCATTAGTTGTTAACTAAGAATTGTGGAGTCTGATTGGATGGCTTTGTAACACATTTAGCTTTTCATTAATAATTATTCATATTAAACTTAGTATCCTAGCACACCTTTGTAAGGTCCAGAACCAACACTTGGCAATGGGGCTATAGTTATTGTAAATCCACTATTTTCATTGATGTTTAATGCCTGTAAAAACTGGACTAAAACCATTGTATGCCAAGTCTCGGTTGGATAGCAATGTAGTATTGTTTAATGAGTCAGTAATTTTAACTGTATGGTAGTATTTTTGCAATAGATTTCTCTAGTATTGATTTGATTTTAATCAATATTTTACTGATTTTATTAAAATAGTAATACAGAATTAATGGAGTAGAGGTGAATTTATCTGAAATGCACAAACAGCATTAAAAAATACGAATGATAGTTAAATTTTACTAATTCTAAACAACAACCATATGGTTTATTTTTGAAAAAGTATATAAAAATAACTGTAAAATTCACTCTTTTAAGATTAACTATAGATATGCACTTTTCCAATAGTGACTGAAGGGCAAAAACATTAAACATGTTTACATATCAATTGTTTTCTGATAATCAAAAGGCTAAAAAGTAGGTTATTTTGTACAAACATTGGTCCTGATCTTATAAACACACACATACTTTTGTGCATGTGAAAATCCTTCTGAAATCTCTGAAGTTTGTCTGATTTGATTTCAGTGGGAAAAGTGACTGTTTTCTTTTTGGGCCTTTTTCTCCCACAGCGTGTACTGGCCCCTGTTTGTCTTGATATTTTACATCCTTTGTCCCATTCCTCACTTCATTGCAAAAAGAGTAAGCGATGATTCGGATGCAGCTAGCAGTGCTTGCAGGGAATTGGCATATTTCTTCACAACTGGAATTGTTGTTTCTGCCTTTGGAATGCCCATAGTTCTTGCACGTGTCGAAGCGGTATGTTTTGCTGACTTTTTCTTATTATAAGTAACTTACTACTGTTGCAGATTTGTTGACAGTTTTTATGCCTCAGCCATCTTGTATTGGTGCTTGTTTCAGCTCAAATCTTGGAGTCATTTTTGTTCACAGACTTTCATTTTCATCTCCTATGATTCGTAACTAGTCTGCCTACTTCTATTTCCAGAATTCTTGATAGTGGCTCTTCGGAAATCTGTATCTAACCCTGTTCCTTTCCTATCTTGGGTATTACAGCTCTCTTATTCTGTTCTTCTAAAAATTCTGTTTCCTGCAATTTAGGGCATCCAAAATTATGTGGCCAGAATGCATTCTTGCTTAAAGAAATGGGACATATGTCCAAAACTACCTTCTTAGTTTTCAAAACATTCCACAGACTTGCTCTATCCTACCTTTTATCCACCTACTAGCTCCATTCCTCTCTGCCCCCTTCCTGAGCTGCTCCTTTGTGATGAATTCAGTCTGACACTGGTTCTTTGCTATGCCTCCCTGTTGATAAATTACTGAAACACTTTTCACTTTACAGACTTCCTCTTCTGCTTAGGTTTTTGTACGCTAATTCTAATATATTTTGTAATGCTTTTTATAAGAGATACTATGGGCTGGTCTTCCCTGGGCGGGGGATCGACTGAACATACGCATCTTCAGCTATGTTAATAATGTAGCTGAAGTCGGCGTATCTTCAGCCAATTTACCTGCCGTCCTCATGGCGGCGGCGGTTGGCGGTGCGCTCCCCCGTCGACTCCAGCTTGCAGCTTGTGCGGGCGATCAATTTCTCGCGTCTTAATGAGATGCCGGAAATTGATGGCTAAAAGAGCGATCGCTACCCCCCGGTGGGTAGTGACGACCTACCCTATGTTATATGAAAACAAATTGTTTTAGAAATTGTAGGTTTTTAACAGTAGGCAAGACCAGAAATGCCCACAAGAGGGTACTCTAATCCCTAGCAACGTCTCCTAAGAGCAAAATATTTTTAAGACTGGGGCACCGGATTGTTTGGCTACAAAAAGCTATTGCTATTTATATTTGCAAATTATTGTTCATTGTTACTCCATAAAATCAAGGCAAGGAATATCTTCCAATTTGTAATGCACAGAAGCTAGGAGAAAGCATTGAGTTTGAAAATAATTTTCTGTGTACTGTATTATTTGTTCTCTTTGCCAAGAGGATTCTGCTTTAAGATAATTATTTAGTTCTGAAAGATAGTGTATTGAAGATGACTTCTAATGAAGGGAGAATGTATAAGTATAATACTAGTTACTTCAGTGGTTGCTAATTGAATGCTTGAACTGAATCAATTGTTTGTTGATCTTTTCCCTTACGCTTTTAGCACCCATGTGTAATATTTCATTTAGCGTATCTAATGTAAAGTAACACAGATCTGTACACATCATATAAACCAAATAAGAATTTTTTTTCTTCTCGTCTTGTATTTCAGATCAAGTGGGGAGCCTGTGGTCTTGTGCTAGCTGGCAATGCAGTCATTTTTCTTACCATTTTCGGCTTTTTTCTTGTATTTGGTAGAGGAGATGACTTTAGCTGGGAGCAGTGGTAGGACTTCACTGTGATGTTGTTGATATGCAACATACATGTTTATGTACTGTATATATGTATGTGTGTATGTTGGAGTGGTTGTGCCTGCATCATGCTATCTGAACATAATATGCTTTTTTACACTCGTATGTTAGCCAAATTAAGGGTAAAGAGCCTTCTGACAGCTTTTTTAAATAGATACAGAATAAGCTGAAATCACAATAGCTAACTCTGTCCTTATCTTTGTTTACACAGTGTGCACTATTTTATTGATTTTTAATTTTGATATAATACCATTGGATTGTATGTTGGGAGTCAGCTAAAATATCTGACATTTTTAACAGCATAATCAAACTGACCTGTATATTGACTATACTGTTTAGTCTCCTGCTATTGCTAACTTGATTAACTTCTGTTTTGTGGCTAGGATGGAACAAATATTTGCCTTTGTATTCAAATAATTGTAATTTTCAGTAGCTTGTTCTCTGTTTAAACCCCCCCCCCCATTGACTACCTATGATAGCTGCTTTAAAGTTTCTCTTTTCTAATCAACGATAAAGGGAGAGTGAGAAGTATTGGATGTTCTAGGAGACTAGGTTCTAATTTCTCTACATTCTGAGGCTCACCTTTGTACTAATGACCCATAGTGCACCACCAGAACCACATCTGGTCTTGTTTCTCACTACTGCAGGTGAAGGGAAAGTAGATTCAACAAACACCTTCTCCTCCACTCTCATTCAGCATCCAACAAAAAGAAAAGGAAAATATTCTGTTTTCAGCCCACTCTAGTTGTAACTGTGGGTAATGTTGGAGGGTAATCTAATAATAACTCTAGTTTAATGTCTTACCATGTTATAGACTGACATTACTTCTTATGTGTAGCTTCCCCACCAAAGAAATATTTCAGATTGCTGTCAGAAAGTTTATAATCAGAATGCATTGAACACTTCTGTTGCATTGTGAGTCAAATGCCTGATTTATAAAGAACTGAAATGTTCCAGATATACATTTTTAATGCAGCAGATACTATAGAACTCGATATTTGCTCAGTTCTTGTCAGTTTTTAAAAAATACTTTTACTCAAAGCCTTACTTTCAACTCTTGTAGAAAAACTGATTATATCCAAACCATACAATATATTTTTAAATGTCATTATTCTAATAAACATTCACATAATCACACTATGATTATATTAGCAAATTTTACTACTATGAGATAATGAATCCTTCAGATTGTGAAGGAAGTATTTAATTTTGTAGTGGTTTCTTCTGATGTGACCTTAACTTTAGAGGCATATGTAATACATTTCAGTACACCTGAAAAGGAGCAAGGAATCAGTAACTCTAATTTATTTTGTCATAGAAAAATGCATACATCAAATTCTGACATTTGCAGTTAGAAGAAACTGAATATTTAGATATTTAACCACCAGCTTTGTGGAATAGCAATTTGAGAAGGAGCAATTTTCATGCTTGCATATTTCTAACTTATTCATTCATAACTGAATGTGGCCATCCTGTGGAGATACGGAGAATAAAATATCATGAATAAATATGCAACAACCATGAAGAGTTTGGCCTATGGAACTAACGTGATGCTATCTCCCATAACCTAGGAAAATATCTGCACAAACATCTGATGTCCAAAATAACTTCCCACAATTGACATCCTGTGGATTGCCACACAAATAAAGGCTTAAAAATTAATTACTGCTATGTCAGAGCTCTGGGACTGTGGACTTTAGTTTATCCTTCTTATCAATGAAAAAAATGTAACCTAAAATATTTTTGAATCACAAATAATGCAATGTACTCAAATTTCACTTGGCTGACAGGGATATGTTGCTTATAATATATTTCACGTAGATTTAGTTTTAAATTTGTTTAGACACAAAACTGGTATTTTATCTTGCAAGCTGAGACTGCACTATATTGATGTGATGAAAGTTTCCACAGCACTGAAGATTAGATGCAACATTTGCTATTTGCTGCATTTTCAGATTGAAGGAAATTGAAAATCATAAGTGTATCTGAAATACAATTTTTCTTGTCAAACGCTTCGTCAGATATTAGTTTTCTTGGCCTCTTTAAAATGATCATTGCTAGCCTTCACTGTAGGATATTTAACAGAAGAGTATGATGTCAAACATCTGCAAACATTCTTGTGTTTTTGTTCATGACTCACAATCAAGGTCACTAGGGGTAAAATTTGTTGCACCATGCTGATTTTAGTGCAGAATGTTATAATTGTAAAAAATTACTCAGGGAAATTATCTGCTCAAATTACGAGTTGAGATGTTTGAGGAAAATTCGCTTTTGGTTTATCTGTTTTGCCTGGATTTTGAAGAAGTAATTTTTTGTATCATGAATTGCTGTTCTTTCACTCCACCATTTAGTTGAGTGAAAAATGAGAAGGATAGTTTAGAGTAAAAATTGTGTCTGATCCTGTAGATAACTACGCTTGTGAGTTACCCCATTAAATTTAATGGAAATAAAGTGAATAAAGGATTGGTTCCTTGGGGTTTAAATGAATGTTTCATATTTCAGTCTTTGGATTTGATACGCAGAAATGAAAAGGATGCACTAAACGCATTTCTAAGTCACCACTCCAAAGAATTTTCTTTAAGGTGGTGGTGGTGATTTTTTTTTCTTTTACTCAAAAAGGGGGCTTTGCAGCTCCATGACAGTGAGACATTAACTATATCTCCTTCTTAATCAGCATCAGAAACAATCTTTTAACAAGAATTGGTCTTACAAGGTCTTACTGAGGCTGCTCTAATGCTTTGAAGACTTTGTGTTGCACCCAGATACCATCGGGATGGATACGTTACTAATCAGTAGCTAGCTGTTGGGTGGAGACAGTAAACATTCTTTTCTGAAAAATTGCTGCATATGCTAATTCTCACGGTCAGTTCCATGCAATTATCGTCACAGTTTTTCCTTTTTAAAAGAAGTTGATATAATAATTGAAGTGAATGTAGAGTTTAAATCTCAGAATTCTCTTCTGGCCTCCTTAAATCTAAATTTGCTTGAATTAATCTTTAGTTAAATTACCGGAAATAGGGAGAAATAGCCTTCAGTTTATTTGTCAAGAGCTGTGCCCATTCACAAGAGTCTGGTGCACTGACAGCCACTACTAGATGTAAGAGCATCTATTTATTGCAGTCTCTTTATAATGGTTTTTCTTATATGCTAGTGAACATATATCCAAAGTGCCTTAGCCTCAAGATTTATTGTAGTTTTGAGAAGGCATAGACATAAAAACACTATTTTGCAATCGGATTGAAAAACTATCACCACATTATATATATCGTTACTGTTGACTAATAGCCTTTTCTGTATTTCAGAATACAATACAACTTTTGTAATGTTTGTAAAATATTTTTTCCATGTTTGCCAGATTACTGAAACCATTAATACATTTGTAAATTAAAGCATTCTTAACTTTTTCCAAGTTGTCTAATAAAACTGCCTAAATGTAGATGACACTCAAGTTGTCCTGTCTGTCTTTTGTTGGGTTCTGTTTTGAATGTTTTTTTTAAATTCGCTGCCTTTTATTACACCTAAGGAAGAGAGAAGCTATGAAACAAAAGCATAATGAATGTGCTAGAGCAAGTATAATGATCTGCCTAGATGGTCAGTGCTGATGGGATCAAAACAAGTTTAAAAAACTATTCTAATTCAGACAGGAACAGTTACCATTACCTAGTAAAGGTTCCTGCCTAGATTAGAAGATGCTTTTGGAACAATGTTCTGCCATGCTTGCATCCTGTTGGCACTTGTCACCATAACCATCTTAAGAACACTTCTACAGCACCTGAGTTTAAACCACATTCTAGCATGCTTATTAAACCTGGTGCAGATGTGGTATAGGCGGGCTCTCTTGGAAACTAGTCTTTCCTTTAGCGCTTATCACTAATATAAATTAAGTGTTCTGTAGAAGTTTTTCTCACATTCTTCTGTTGCTCTAACACAGGAACAGCTTCATGAGTAGTAGCAAGAATGTTGACTGAGTGTAGTGTTTTTACCACAGTGTCTGCTAACCCCACTTTCAACAACTATGCAACTGGCTTGCTTTGTGCAATTTTGAGCATTGACTTAACTTTCTTCTGCCTCGGTTTTTTCATCTGTAAAATGGTAACAATATTGAGCCGGGGTGTTCAGAGGCCTGCTTCATTTTTTTATAGGCCACTTTGTATTCCTAGACTGTCAACACACTTTGTGGGACTCTCAAAGGATATACACAGTTCATTGTTTAATTCACTAGTAAGTAAGCAGTGTGACTTAACACTGAGAGAACATCTGTTTCCCATAAAATTGGAGCTGGTTCCAAACATCCTTTCGGTAGGTTATTCCATGATGACGCTCAACTTCATAACTGACCCTCAAAGCTCAAAGAGGACTCCCCTCTCTTATAGATATTTAACATAAGAATGGCTATATTGGGTCAGATCAATGGTCCATCCAGCCCAGAATTCTCTCTTCCGACAGTTTAGCTGGTGCTAAATGCTTCAGAATGTATGAACAGAAAAGGGTAGCTATTGAATGATCCATTCCCTATTACCCAGTCACAGCTTCTGGCAGGCAGAGATTTTAGGGACACCTTGAATATGGATTGCATTCTTGACCATCTTGGGTAATAACCATTGAGAGACCTTTCCTTCGTGAATTTATCCATTTTTAAAAAATCCCGTTATGCTTTTGCCCTTCACACCATCCCGTGGCAATGAGTTTCGTAGGTGACTATGTGTTATGTGAAGACATTTGTTTGTTTTAAACCTGCTATCTATTAATTTTATTGGGTTCTTGTGTTACATGAAAGGGCAGATAACTAGGGTGACCAGATGTCCTGTTTTTAAAGGGACAGCCTCATTTTTGGGGACTTCAATAGGCACCTGTTACCTGCCACCCCCTGTCTTGTTTTTTCACAGTTGCTATCTGGTAACCCTATAGATAACACTTCCTTATTCACTTTCTCCACACCAGTTGTGATTTTATAGCTCTCAACCATATTTCCCCTTTTTTGTCTCTTTTCTAAGATGAACAGTGTCAGTCTTCTTAATCTCTCCTAAAATGGAAGCTGTTCTATACCTCTGATCATTTTTGTTGCCATTCTCTGTACTTTTCCCAATTCTAATATTTTTTCTTTTTTTGAGATGGGACAACCCGACCTGCATGCAGTATTCAAGGTGTGGGCGTACTACAACTTGAGATAATGGCATATTTCTGACTAATTATTTTCTATAGCAACAGGAACAGTGTTCAAACTATGACCCCTGATTAATTCACAAAATGATCAATGTCATCTCCAATTCGATGTGCACCCAATTCTACAGTGAGGAGTAGAGAAAAGACTGGATGGATCAGGATTGGGAAATAGGATAGGGAGCTTTTCACGTTAGCAGGAACTGGTTCCTCTCTAGGTAAGGTTGGTAAGGATTGGAAATTCAAGCATTAGAGTGCAAGGTTTTAAGATCAAATCCAGAGTCTGGTAGGTAAGGACTGAAAGTATTTTTCAGGGGCCATTGTGTGAAATGAGTTGCTGCACTCGGACAGTTCCCTACATACAGAAGTCTCCTTCACAGAGCTCCCATGAAAATTAGCACTCAGTGGGATCCTTATTGGCAACCTTAGCAGAATGGCCAGGGACTGAATGGACCATGGATGCTATGACCCTTGACCACCACAACAGGCTACTGCAGGTCTTGGCTGAGGCATATATCTCGGGAGTAATAACTTAGCTTGTGCTGGCCCTGTGATAAATAAGAGGGCTTTAGGCTCCAGCTGCTGTCAGTCCAGCAGCACTAAGTTCACCTGCATTTTTTTTTAAATCCACAAAGCTCGTAAAAAATGAATGTCATTGTTAACCTAAGTGTAGCTTCTCTGCTGCGAAGGGTGGCCATCCACTGCTTATTTTAAGATCCATAATTTATTCAGTGCCGAATGTCTTGTGTCCTGAATCAAATCTGTGCAAGTCATATTGCTCCATATTTCAGCAATAATCATAAATCCTGATACAGTTGTATTATGTAAATTTCAGGGTGTTGCTTTAAAATAAGCTTTCCCTTTATTTTTCACCTATATTTTGTTGAACCAGGGATGGTCATCCTACTTTAGCAAGGAAAACAAAGGGTTAACATCTCGACGAGCGATGGATGGCGTGCTGGTAGGCAGTTTTTATGCAGCAGTATTCTATGAGTTTTAGTTCATTAGTCATTTCTTTTTCTAAGTACCGCCGCATCCGTTTGCGGTTCAAGCTAGAAAAGCTCAGTCTTTAGTTTGAAAATGAATCACAGAAACCTGGAATTAACCATTACAAAGTTTTAGCTTCTTAGAGATTCACTGAAGCTTTAAAAGAAGCATGAGTGCTTCTGTCAACCCAGCTATCACCTCTTAGTGAGGTGGAGTAACTACACCAGCAAGAAGAAAATCCCTCTCATCACAGAAGTGACTGTCTACATGGAAGCGTTAGAGCAGTGTAGCTGCAGTTGTGCTACTGTAGTGTTTTAAGTGTAGACATAGCCTAAGCATGATTGTTCAATTTTAACATTGCATTGGGAGTGATACATTTGCAATTTGGAATTGTTTTGGCTTGAGATTTCCTGAACCCAGCCACCGTTGACTGAAGCTTGGTCACTATCTAGGAAAATAATTTAATTGTTTGAAGTTCAGAACTCAGACTTTCTTACCTATTTGACAGCTAGGTGCAGGTCTCCAAACAGCACAAGGACCGAAACCAGAGGAACCCTTCCTGGCCAAGTCCAACATGGAGTCTAGACGAGTCAACTGCGTTTTTAGATAAATGGGGAGAGGGTGGGCAGTGTGTAAATGTGTTAGCGTTTCAACCCTGAGGAACAGGTTTCAAATTGTGGCATGGATCACAAGGGATAAGGAGGCTTCTGATCTCACCCTAGTTCCTAGTGATCATGTGTCCACTTTACAGAACTTTACATGTCACTGAACAATCGTACATGACTGACCACCTCTGAACACAAGAGAGTTAGGCCTAGGATTCGAAGGGTTTTGCAGGCCATCCACTACACATAGTAGCTTGGTTGTCTACATGGAAAGTTGAACCAGTTTAATTTAAATAATCTTTTCAATTGAGATGGTTAAACCAATGCAAATCTCTGTGAGCGTCTTATTTCAGTCTGAGTGGTCGATTGCAGTTTAGCTTAAACCTGTTCCCAGTTGACCTAAATTAAACTGAAGAGAGCCACTTTGAAATAAGAGGGTGTCCATATAGGAGTTTGCACTAGTTTAATTATATCTGTTTACATGCACAGTTTAGATTACAGTAGAAGCAACTTTCTGAAGGCCTGAGAAAATGTTCCTGGTTCCCGCCTCTAAATAGTGCTGTTAGTTTCTCAATTTAATGAGCAATAAATTCACACACAGAAGTTAAGCAAACAACCAAAACCAAACACACTAGAGTCAGCCACATACTGGTATTTTTATATCAAATTAAAAATGATGTAAAGATTTATAATGAATCCTAGAAAACTGACCTTAATTGTTTACACAGAATGATTTCAAGATGCAGCATTGTTGGCTGTGTTGTAATTGTTTTTGATCTATGATACTGCATGAAGACGATTGTATTAAGTTGGGTGCAGACAGGTGCTAGCAGCTAATTGATTAATTTAAATGGCTCTTAAAACATGGAAGGTGCTTAATGGGGTTGGGTGACGGGGATAGTGCCTCTTGATAAAATGTGAGAAGAAGTGCTGACTGGTGAATTGTGGCTATATTGGAACTGAAAGGGCCAATTAGGCATAGAAGGAAGCATCTGATGATGATTTTATTCCATAGTTTGTGTCTCTGGTTGCTTTTACCCTTCTAATGAAGTTGGTTTTAGCAATAGAGCAGGGTAATTGTGAAAAGAGAAAAGGATTTTGAGGGCAAAGTGAGCCTGCTGGAAATCAGATGTTCTAGTCCCACAAGGACTTTGGGCTATATTAGAGGTAGAGTGCAGGAGAAAACAATGGTGAATCCAGTATTTAATAGAAAAGCAGTTTATTAGTAGGGCAAAATAGCAATGGTAAATACCCTTTCAAATCTATATATACACAGCCAAAGTACTGCCTAGAAAAATCCCCTTTGCTTAGATAGCACAGCTGTCACCAGTGATAGTCACCTGGACTGCACAGTGGCTTGCTGGGAAGGCTGGTGTATTTTAGCTGCAATCCTGTACCCTTAACATTCCAGCTGATCTACAGAAAGCAAGTGTCTTTACTACAGAAGTGCAGTGTTATTAAATGGTATTCACACCCTGGGGCACAGAATTCCTTCCACCGAAAGTAAATTTATAATGCTCTGGAACTATAGGCTGGCCATCTCTTGCTGTTCCCTAGGGAGTCTGATCCGGCAAGTTGAAAATGCAGCTCCCTTCTTTTTGGCTTTGTTCTGCTTACCGGTAGGGTTCCAACTAGCTACTTCACCATATGTACTGCAGTTTGTAGCTCCTCTTCCTACTTATAGTTGGCTTTCAGGCACCACAGACTCCAGCCTGATTCCTCTACTGAAATTTCAACACTTCTTTATGGATTCACTGCAATAGCAGTGGAATTCTATTTTGTTCTCCTGGACTGCTAAGTGTCCAAATTAATCTCAATCTGCTCCCCTGGATGTACCTCTAAAGGGATCTAGGACCAAATTTGTAAAGGTATTTAACCATTACTGCATTCAGTATTTAATGACTAACAGATTTTGGAGCTCAAATCTCATTCTCAAAAGAGATGTAGGCACTCAGTAGCCTAAATCCCATTGACAGTCAACAGGCTTTTGGCACCTAAATGCCTAGATCCCTTTTGAAAATGATACTTGAGAGTTTGCAATGCTGAACACAGCAAATGCCTTAACACCTTTGAAAATCTGGGCCCTAGGTTTTAGGACACAATCCTAGTGTTTATTCTGTTATTCTTGGTCCCATTATAGTAGCTGACCTCTACCTGAAATTGCACATGCAGCAGTTTTCCTCTGTATGCATAGATTTTCTTGAGTGTGCACCTACTCCTGTCCTGGCTCCATCCCAGAATCACCTGTAGCTCCTTATTTCTCACAGTTAAAACTTCTTCTGGAGCTATTACTGCTATTATGGAAATCTAACACTGGTCTGTGAGGATTCCAAGAATGTTCTGGACACCAGGTAGAACGCTATAAATCTGAGCCGTGCTTACACCCAATGGTTTGTTTCACATAGACTGACTGACCATTCCCTGTTACTTTGTTCTATAAGGGCCATCAATTCTTGCCTTTGTGGTCTCTCCCTCTTGCTTGCCTTCAGTGTTCAAATGCTTGTTAGGCCATTTGTGAACCTAGAAGGGGTAAAACAATTGGGAAAGAATAAGGGATTATCGTTTCCAACAGAACATTTCTGAGGAGAACAAATGAAAGGTGAGGACTAGGGCTCATTGCCCCTTTATACAGTCTGTTATTTTTGTGGCTGGTGGTGCTATTTTATGTACAGTACAATCTTGCTAATCTGCACTTTTTCCCCATAATCTTCAAAGTGAAGTCTGAAAAGTAGGAATTAATTGTTTTGTACATTAAGGTTCCGTGTGGTATTCTCACAAGTAATTCAAATGAATCTGTAGTGATCCAAGTCCATTTTGTGATGCAGAAGTCTTAATTTTGTTGGCTGTTTATTTACTAATTCACTCATTTTCAGTGGGTCTCCTGGTCATTAGTATACATTACCAAGGTTTTATTGTATTTATTTTGTGGTTTTATTGCAACTACTCAATGACATATTTTCCTGGGGAATGCTTACCATTAGATGAACTGATTCAGATGCGAAGTTAAAAATGTTATGCATAAATGGTGGATTCTCCATCACATGAAGTCATTAAATCAGGACTGGACATTGTTCTGAGAGAGATGCTATCACTCAGACATAAATTATGGGCGTGATGCAGAAATTACTGGGTCAGGTTCTGTGACCTAAAATTCAGAAATACAGATTCAGTTATAAGGGCAGGGTCCCTTCTGACCTTAAAACCTCTGACTATGAACTTTATTTTGTGTTCTGTGGCTTGGATCTCACTTACCACAAACTGAATAAGATTAGGGTTATTTTCTTGGTCCATGAATTACTACGCTTGGGGTTTTGTTTTTCTGTTTGAGGAATTGGGGAGAAGTTAAAGGGTATTAATTGTGCTACACAAAAGCTTATGCTTGGAGTTAGAGGATTGATTGTGACATTTATATGTGTCAGTTACCCTTTGTTTTGACTTTTTAAAACTAGTACTGAGGATTCCTTATTCATTGAATTCCTGCCTAAGCTTGGTATTTCACAACACAGTAGGAAACTTTATTCCCAGTCCTCCATTTAAAATAACTTTTAAAAAAGGTCTTGCACAACATAAAAATAGAAGTGGTGGGAGCTGTAATGTAGTGGCTAATGACCCAACCCTCAGTGAGAATTTGGCCATTGAGTTCAGTGGAGGCAGGATTGAGCCGTACGGGCCTGATCCGGTAATGTTTTCTCATGAGTAACTGTTGATCAGTGATGAGTAACATGATGAGTGATGTTTACTCATCAACTTTAAGGTCAGAAGGGACCATCATGATCCTTTAGTCTGACCTCCTGCACATTACTCCTGAGATAATTCTGCACTACTACACATAATTGATGAGCCGTGCAAATTTTTATTTTTTTGTGTGCAGAAAAAAAGCTTCTGCTGGAAAGTTGCTAGAGTTCTGTCTTTTGCCCACCAGAGGGCGCTATGACAATGGAACAGAGCAGCAGCTCCCAGCCAACTAGGGAAGAGAAAGAGCCTTTCTTTCTTCATAGCACATGATGGGCTGGATCAGAAGATGGGAGATAAGGAGACAGACAGATAGCATGGAGCTGCTGGGGGGAAAGGTGACAGAAAAAGGCTCATAAGGGTTAGTTGGGGAGGACAGACTGGGGCAGAGGCTGAATGGGAGTGGAGGCACATGGCCACATAGGAACAGGGGAGAGTGTGTCTGGGGTTGGAGGGACACGTGGACAGAGGGTGCAGGGACACATGGGGATGGGCAGATGTGCCTCACTGAATGGGAGAGGCTGGGGTCAGTCAGGGTCTGCATGGGGGAAACTCCTTAACCATCCCAACCCTCCATCCCCCCCCCCAAAAAAAACACAACCTCCTGTTGCATACTTTTCCTATCCATATCCAACAACCCTCCAAGTTCATACCCAGCCATCAATGCATCATGAGCATAGTCCAACTTAAGTGAGGATTCTTCCATTGACTTCCAGGCAAGTTGGCTTTAGATCCATCAACACTGATTATATATAATAGAATCATTTGTCTGTAGTATAGAGGGGGGGGGAAAGCAATCAGTTACTCAAGTTAAGATTTCACAGAGGACCACAGAGAAGCAGAAATATAATACTCTCTCATCAACAAACCAAGGAGGGGTTATGGCTGTATTTTCAGAGGTAGTTGTGGTGTTCATGACTTTTTCAAAAGTTTGTTATCTGTAAGACTAATTTATTAGGTCCTTTTATTATGGTATACAGTATGTTCTACATTATGTTTAAACAGGCATTTTGGTTAACGTTTATGATCAGTATAAGTATTCCCATGTTTAACATTTTCACTACAGTTTTGTTCATTGTCTGAATGTTTCAAAATACTTTAGTCATCTCTAATTTGGTTTTCTCTGAATTTTTAACTTTTTAAAATGTTCTGTATCTAATATAAAAACGGAATGAGCTGTTATTTTATATCTCAAATTACATGGTCTGGCTGTATGTGTCTATGTCTAACTTTAGTGTTAGCATGTGATCCAGCTGAAAATACGGGTGCCTTCTGAAACTTTTCAGGGCATGGCATTTCTCTTAAATGCATTTATTTTTTGTCTTGATGTGACAGAAAGTTTATTTAATTTAGTTCTAACTTCAGCTTCTGTTATATAATGCTGCTGACAAGTGATGGATGAATAAGTAGCTAATAATAATAATTCATGGCTATGCATATTACATTTTCTTCAGTGCCAAGAATAATTAGACTAATAGACAAATCAACAAAAAGAAGACTTTCAGTATCACTTCCCATAGGGAAGTGCTGAACTTTCTTATTCTTTGTAAAAGAGTTTAAGTAAACCAAAGGGCAAAATGCAATGTTTGTTCTTCCATTTGTTCTTCTGACACCTAAATGGACATTTTATTGTATACCTCTCCACTAAGTTATGGTGCCAGGTATTATAAGTTCCTGAAACTAATTTTATTTTCAACATTAAACCTCTTTTGTAATGTGAAGGTAATGAGGAAGTCTGTAGGTAAACTCATTATGAGGATCAGTCAATACATGTTTTCCTGTAGCGTTTCTAGTAATTGAATTAACTCAATAGCATTTCCCTGGCTTTCTGCAAACTTTTAAATTGCAGTAATAGACATTTATTATGATTGTATTTTTACTTAAATAGGAAGCATGGGAACAGGTTTTAGGCTATTTTGCTCCCATTTAAACGTCTTTGGTTCAGAATTCCCTGCCAGAACTAAACATCTTGAAGTTACTTTCATTAGTTGTCATCGAAAATTGATTTCTCCCCCTTCCCCACGCTCTTCCACACACAGTGAGACAGGAACAGGTGGAATGACAAGTGGCAAAGCAGAAGAAAACCACAGGCAAGTGTTGATAGAATTATCAGTGGGTAAAATATAGTTGGCATTATTTTAGGTGCCAATTAGTATCCCAAAAATAACCACTGGTAGCCTGGTTCTTAGTACTTAGGAACAAAGCAGGGGTCAGGAATATTTGCAATTCTCTAGTATCTTTCATCCAAGAATCTCAAACTGACTTACAAATAATACATTTAAGCCTTTCGACATTCTTTAGAAGTCACTTGCCTAGCATCCCACAGCAAGTCCAAGCCAGCAATGGCACCTATGACTCCTGTGTCTGTGTTCCTTGCTTTTATCCACTAGATAATGCTTCCTCTCTAGTTGGGAATGTGGATCTGACTTGATTATTCAAAAATGAAAGGTTGAGTTCATAGGTGCTGTAACTAAGGGTGCCATCACACCGCCTGGCTCAGTGGTTTCCATTATATACAGGGTTTACAGTTTGGTTCAATGGCTCTCAGCAACTCCACTGTAAAAATTATTCCAGCACCCCTGATTTGGTTTGTACCAATGTGTTTCATTTCCTCATTAGCATTCAACACCATTGATATAACATGACAGAAAGAGAGGGAAGAAAGAGATGTCTACTTAAGGAAAGTGATGAGAAGAAATACCTGTGATGTGGTGTGAGTTTATATTTTAGTGTTAATGTAACCGCTAGTTTCAATTTAACAGGCTGAGCTCAGGAGCTCTCCTGTTTAAGCCCTGATTCTGCAATTAGCTCTGCTTGGATGAACCTCCATTGAAGTAAATGGGATTCCACTTGAGCTCAGGGATGTCCATGCAGATTCAGTTTCAGGACATTAAACTGCAAGCTCTTTGGGGACAGGTATGAGGCTCTCTCTAAAGCATCCAGCACACTTGTGGTGTGCTACACTGTACGCCTCGCTTCCCAGGAGTAATTTGACATGGAGCGGGGGAAGGTTTATTTCTTGGGAGACGGGATTAGGGTGGTAAATAGATCAGCAGGCTGGAACTACAATGTCTCTGTTAACTAAGATAGGTAAATGGGTCAAGTAAGACACCATGTCTGAACTTGCCAAGATAAGGGTAAGTGGGAACCATTTACAATAGACAAGTTAAGCCTGAAATGTAAAATGAGGTAAAGAGTAAGTTGTGCATGGACAACGCATGGTTGTCCTACAAAGTAACCAAGCCAATCACAAAATGTGTAATGCAGTGTATGATAAATGCAGTGTGATGTGTAAATATATATATAGGAAGAGGGTTTCTGTGTAACTTTTTGGATTTATGTACCCTGCATCCTCCCCCTATGCTTGAGTCTGATCAACTGAGAGTAGCTTTGCTATCTGCCAAATAAAAATACCTGAGTGGCAAAATCTGAAGTTGAGCTGACATCTTGGGAAGCCAAGTAGAAAGAGGTCTTTAAGGGAATCCCAACATATACAAGGATATTAATAAAGTAGTGACTTGGAAATGAGACTACTAAAATTAACAATGACTAGGGACACTTTCAGCGAACACTTACATTAGTTGCCTTCTTGTCACCTCTTCATATACATTGCTATATCTTGTTTGAACAGAACAATCTCTTCTGGACCTACACAAGTATCCTCTTTCTAGGATATATGTATATGTGGCCAAAATGACTAGTCCCTAGTGACCTTTTTTTTGTTAAGTGCCTCAATATTTGGGTGCCCAACCTGAGATACCACAAAGTGCCAAGTGCCCGCTCTTTCAAAATGGGCACCCAAAATCACTTGTCCCCTCTGAAAATCTTGGCCATATACTAATACCCACATCACCCAGGAATAAATTAGATCAAACAACAGTAGAATGTTGCTGAATCTTAAAAGTTGCATCTTAAGGTTCTACTGTCTACTCTAGTACATGGTTATAGGGTGTCCAAATCTTTAATATATCTATTTAAATTGTATTTAAAGTAACTTGTTATAAAGCATCACCTAATGAAGCAACAGGACACAAAATCCTCCAGAAGCCTATCCTAATACTGTATGTATGTTGGAGTAATGCTGTATTCAAGATGACCTTTTACTCGAAAAAGGCCCATCTCAATTAAATCAAATCAGACTTGCATTTGACACATTTCAAGCAGAGACCTTTTGGTTACACCACCTAATAAATAAAGGGGGATCGTGTTATTTAGAGAGAACATCTAAAAGTGCAGAACCAAGGACTATGATCTTTTAAACAAGATCCAGGAACATAGGCTACAGGTGAAATACTGCAATATGTTTCATAGCTGATTTTTCTCTCATGGCTCTAATGTTGTGACTTTACATGGATAGCTCGGCTGGATTTGTATGTTGCCTTTACATTTGCAGGAAACCCCACAGAAGGAGGGGGAAGTTTTTTTGAAGCTTAAATTTTACCTCATAGTTGTTCTGACCTCAGAGATGTCTGAGTGTCCTGTGGATTCTTGGGGTCAGTGGGGTTATCCCAACTGACTCCATCATTAACATCAGGGCAGGAATACAAGACTCAGACCCTGGGAGAGAGGATGCTGGAGGACTCTGTGGAGCAGGTAAAGCAGCTCTAGGGGAGACTTATAGCTCAGTGGTTTGAGTACTGGCCTGCTAAACCAAGGGTTGTGAGTTTAATCCTCAAGGAGGCCATTTAGGGATCTGGGGCAAAAAATATGTCAGGGACCAGTACTTGGTCCTGCTAGTGTAGGCAGGGGACTGGACTTCATGACCTTTCAAGGTCCTTCCAGGTCTATGAGATAGGTATATCTCCATATATATTTCTTTCTCAACTTCCTCCCTGGTGATCTCTCTCCTTGCCCAGTTTTTCCTCATCTTCTTCTATCTGCCCCTTGGGCTTCCCCACTTCTCTGGTCTTCATACATGCCTCTTTCTTTTTTCCTCTCTCTGTGGGGGCAAAGCCTCTTTAGATGACAGCTCTCCCCACACCAAAAACAGGATTTTCTCCTTTTTCCAACCCTTTATTGGGTGAGGCCCCTTGCACCCTTGCTTCTGTGCCCTTGCCCTTAGTCTTTTTGGAATTACATGGGATACTCTGCAGGTGCCCCTTGCTCCCACAACCATAACACCTGTGGGGTTTGGCCTATGGGCTCCCGGTTCTAGGGTGCCATTTTTGGTTCTTGGCCCTTCTGCCTCCTCCCAATTCTCTCTTGTGGGACCATCATGAATACTGCTGATGAATTAGTACCTTCCCCAAGTAGTCCAGGATGTATACCAGGACTTCCCACCGCCTGCTGATTTTCTGTACTCAATCTCCATGTGGCACGGACCTAGCCCTGTTGCTTCCCTAACCCCTTTGTGGGAGCGTCAACTCCAGCATCCGCCCTGGTAGGGGATAATTTCCCTCAGTAAAATACCAGGGGGTTTTCCATACTCTCTTTCCCCTTTAGAGTTCTTGTCCTGCTGAGTCTATCTCTAGCCTTTTGTATCAGGGCAACGGATATACACAGTCTTTCTCTTCATCATTTTCACAGTCCCCTTCCCTCAGCAGTGACCAAATGCCTGCACTCTCCACCACATGTGATGGGGGTCACTCCCCAGAGTGGCACCTCCTGCTGGCAGTCTTGGGTATTTAGTGCTCAGAGCCAGTGCTCCCTCTCCTGGTGGTACCTCTCCCGTCTCCATCTCTGCCTGCAGACCCACCTCAATTCAAGAACCACAGTGTCCTCTTAATGACTCTCCCCTCTGTCCATGTCACCAACAGTGTGTGCCCCCCCTTCCAGGAAGATGGGAGTGAGGATGGATAGCTCAGTCCAGTCCTGCTACTTCCACAGGGGGGGAGTATGGATGAACCTAGGTCTATCCATTACTCCAGATCCCGGTACTGGGATGTTGTAGATAGCAGCCTCCTGCTACCTTTCCTTAACTTCTCCACCAATGTTATGTTAATTTCCTGGGCCAGTCCCCTGTGTTCCCAGCACTGCAAGTCCCAGCAGCCAGCCAGGAGTTCCCTTCTTGCTTCTCAGGTCCCTGCCAGCAACTGGGCTCTCCAAGGTTCTACCTTCCTGAAGTCCACTAAGAACACAGTCCTCTCTCCCTACGCTCCCTGCAGTAACCAACCCTGTTATGCCCTGCAGTTCCCTTTTATGTCAGCCTTCTGCACCCTGATTGGATGCTCTGTGCAGCTTTTCTCTCATTGGCTGCTGCCTGTTCAGCTTTCCTAGGCTGCTTTTTAACCCCTTCCTTTCTGGTGTGGGATGAACATCCCATCACAAGGTGCCTAAGATTTTTTAAAATTTTGGTCATTGTGCATTTTATAATGTAATTGTAGGAAATCTCTACAGCATTTTATTACTAAGTGCTTTAAGTTTGTGGGGAAAAATTCCAAATCTGTACATAAAATGCCATGATCTTGCTCAAAAACGTTTGACCTAATTTTAAATAAAGATCTGTTTTCATCATTGCAGTGATTCTGGAGTGAGTTACGCAATTATGAAACATAGCTAGAACAAATTTTGCTCTCTGTACAGTTAGCATACAATTTATCATAAAGTGGAGCCAAAACGAATGAAGGCCTGGTAGAACTCAAATAAATTGAAGGCTAGAAAGTCGCATGAAAACAGATAACTGTCACTTGAATCACTTGAAAACTACAATGATTGTTTAACCAGAACTACAAGCCATAGGATAATATTTCAAAATTTTTGGATTCTACAGTGATGGAAGCTATGTAAGTAACGGGACAGAAGTATGAAGTGGCACACACTCTGTAACTTTAAGCAGTGTGTACTTGTGGGTGCCAAATCAAAAGTGAGTTACAAAAAGGGACACATTATTAGCAGTATTAAACTCTGTGTGATCATTCCAAATAATATGAAGCATATTTTTTAGCTGGTGATAAAAAAGCAAATGCTTCAAAACTTTATAGTTAGTCTTTAAGGTGCCACAGGACTTTGTTACCTCTGCTATTCCAGACTAACACGGCTACCTCTCTGATTCTATGTAATTTTAGTGGCTCCAGTCATAGTTGTGATAAGCATAAACATATTCAACATGTATATGCACATTATATAATCTGTGCAAACCACACATCAGTAATGCATCCATCCCAGACCCTTACCAATAAGAGTTTATATTGCCTAACCTATTCCAGTCATGTAGATAAACTCACAAGGTTCCCCAAAGAGCTTACAGTTTAACCAGTGACAGGGTCAAGAATAGCAGCCGTGTTAGTCTGTATCCGTAAAGAAAGCGAGGAATACTTGGAGCACCGTAGAGCCTAACTAGTTTATTTCAGCATAAGCTTGCTGAAATAAACTAGTTAGTTTAATCAGTGTACTTATCTGAATACTGACAATGGACTCAGTACTGTATGAGCCACAAAAATAAAAAAAGATTTTTCCTGAGCAGTTTAGTCTTAAAGATACAGGGATAAGAAGATGCTCCAGGACATTTGGAGGAATGAAGTTTAAAAAAAAAAGGTCCAAGTTAATACTTAGCTCCGAGCTAATTCTTCTTCCTCTCTACCCCAGCATTACATTTAGAGGGATGGTTGATATGGGTAATGTGGAAGAAATGAGTCATCAGAATGGATTTGAATGAGAGAATGGGGAGGTTATCTTATGCACAGGGACACTCTGTGTCATCTTCCAGAAACAGGAATGGGAGAAGAGAGAATGTTAAACTTGATCTTATTGACAGCTCAGAGGGAATGATGCAGGGATGTAAGAGACATGAGCTGAAAGAGATGCTCAGTCAGAGTTGTGCAAGGCTATGAATATGAGGCTAGAAGTGATGCACTGAACACGTTAGTTTATTAGTTTAGAATCTAATTCAACCACAGAGGTAACAAAGTCCTGTGGCACCTTAAAGACTAACTATAAAGTTTTGAAGCATGAGCTTATGCTTCAAAACTTTATAGTTAGTCTTTAAGGTGCCACAGGACTTTGTTACCTCTGCTATTCCAGACTAACACGGCTACCACCCTGATTCTTAATTCAACCACAGGTTGTTAGACTTGATGCAGGAATCACTGGGCAAAATTCTGTGGTCTGCATTATGAAGACAGTCAGACTAGATGATCATAATGGTCCCTTCTGGCCTTAAAATCTATGAAGCATCAATTGAAAAACTAACCTCAGTCAATGTTCTTTTAACACTATACCTAAGGCTCAGAAATGAAATGATAATGTGATCCTTTCATGCTCCAGACATGTTTACCTGAGTGTCTTCAACCATTTTAGGAGTTCTGGTACTCCTGAATAATCCCATTGATTCACTACTACTACTGACTATTCTATTCTATATTTTTATTGTTAAAATCCCAAAGGACTGCTACTTAGTACTGATTGAAAATTTTTATCTTATTTTCTTGTTTAAAGTGTCTCCTTTTTTATGTTGTAATGAAACAGCATGACACTTTAAACAAGAACATGAGATAAGCACTCAGCGTAGTAAAGAGAAGAGCAGTTGTCTTCAATATCCTTGTATTAGCCTGGAATTATTTTTTAGGATATTGGAACACTTCCTCCTCTAGTTATTACTGTGTGTGCTTTAGTTTTCCCTTCCTTTTCATTAATTCATGAGTGTACAGAAAGGTAACTCATCTGAATAGGGCTGTACAAGTTGTTCTCAAAGCGAGAGGAGGTTTTCTTGTTTGTCTGATTTACAAAATAGTGACTTTTTGAAAAGCCTGTGAAATCTTGATCTAAAATGGGTCTGTTTTCATTCAGAAATGGTAGACTTTCAGGTTCTGA
Organism: Sternotherus odoratus; assembly: GCA_032164245.1. Lineage (NCBI taxonomy): Eukaryota > Metazoa > Chordata > Testudines > Kinosternidae > Sternotherus > Sternotherus odoratus. Next base: position 76,551,856 of record JAVMKO010000008.1, on the reverse strand, counting down.
CAAAACAAAAAAAAAATGATTGGTATTTTGTTTAGACAAAGACCAGATTTCACAGCTGGGATGATATCCTGTCCCCACTGAAGTCAATGGCAGACTTCAATGGGACCAGAATTTCACTACACAAATAACAAATTCATTGATGTGAAATTTTCCAAACCTGCCTGGTTTCACAAGATGCAAGGCTTCTGAGCTCCAAAAAGGGCAGGAATAAAATTGTGAATAATTCTGCATGAAAGTTTATAAAATATTCTGTCATTTTCACTCACCTACTAGATGCTATGCAAGATGCTTTTGAAACTGGGTTCCTGGGCAATTTTTATAGATTGATTATTATTATTTTTTTGCATAGGAAATAGCATTTACCTTATTTTGGTGCATATGTTGAGCCTGGATCTTATTCCAGTAGAGGTTTATGTGGTTAATAGATTCGACAATACTTTTTCCTTTTAGACTCATGAGCAAATTGTACTTTTGACTTAGTTACGGCATCAGCTAAAAGGAACTTTATGTGACCAGCAATGTTCCTTCGTGTCATTGAACCATTCATGCCCATTTTCACTATAGTCTGAATACAGCATGCATCAATAAGGAAAATGGGAGGGAAAAACCAACTAGTTCATTGGAGACTGTTCTGTCTGAAGTTACTAATGCTGCTTATGCTCACTCATTCAATTATCCGTCTGTGCTCTCTTATCTTATCCAGTAGCTAATTCCAGGCAGGTAAGTGCATGATCTAGAGGCGTTTTTACTGGAATCAAGAAGCCTGGCTAAAACACCAGTAATTTTTTTTACATTATATAAAACTACATCCTCTTTGTTCTATATTCCTCTTCTTCCCTTCTCCCCCAATATTCCTCTCCAGTTTCTTTTTTAATCAAGACCTCTTCTTCTGTTCAGAATGGACCACTATAGGGAGCACACATGCCCTATTAAGCATTGAGCACATTTGTACAAAACAGGAAAGTCTTGAATTATCTTATTCTGTTGCTGTAGCTTGAAAATCTATATGTGGCATGTATAAATTGGCCTTGAAGCAGAAGGGAAAACCCTGCAGAAACTGTCCTGTGCATCATTAGAAACAAGCAGTGGGAATTGGGATTTTAGCTTCCTTTTCTGTTTGGCTCCAGATTTAGGTGTGGATCTGAATAGTTGGTAACTTCTTCTGCCATCTAACTCCATCAGTTTCTATGGCGTTAGAACAAAGCTAAATCTGACCAAGGTATCATCCTAACTTGCGCTGACATCATGACTTAAGCAAAGCAGGCTATGACTTTCCAGCTCTAAATAGGGATGCCAGAGGGTGGGCGGCAAATAGACAGATGGACAAGGATCGGCGATAGCAACACTACACAACAGTTAAGCAAGGGTGACAGAATGTGCTTCTCTTCGTAGTATTGAGCACAACAGTGATGACCCAGATTGACAGGTGTCTGGCAGTGTGAATATAATGGACAATGCAGGTAACGGAAAATGGAAAAGTATCCATAAGAGTAAGGGAGAAGGAATATAGAGGTAATGAAAGGGACAGTGTGGACCAGGAAGTATTAGTAATCCTCATTTTAACATGCTCCCCGCAAGAGAAAACCAAAGCTAGAACTAAAAAGCCATTTCTATTTCTCCACAACTATTTACTCCCCCTGAACTTGGTCACACGTAGCCCACCCCAAGCCCTCTAAAACAGTGGCTCTCAATCTTTCCAGGCTACTGTACTCCTTTTAGGAGTCTGATTTGTCTTGCATACTCCAAGCTTTGCCTCACTTAAAAATGGCTTGCTTACAAAATCAGACAAAAATACAAGTGTCACGGCACGCTATTACTGAAAAATGGCTTACTTTCTAATTTTGACCATATAGTCATAAACTAAATTGGAATATACCTATTGTACTTACATCTCAGTGTATGCTATATAGAGCAGTATAAACAATTCATTGTATGAAATTTTAAAGTGTACTGGCTTCTCTAGTGCTTTTTATTCCAATATGTTGGAATTGGAAAAGGTTCGGAAAAGGGCAACAAAAACTATTAGGGATAGAGAACGGCTTCTGTATGAGGAGAGATTAATAAGACTGGGACTTTTCAGCTTGGAAAAGAGACAACTAACAGGAGACGTGATAGTGGTCTATAAAATTATGACTGCTGTGGAGAAAGTAAATAAGGAAGTGTTGTTATTTATTCCTTCTCATAACACAAGAATTAGGGAGGAGCAGTGAGTTATATGGGCCCGTGGTGCCTGTGTTCCAGGAATATTCAGGTCCGGGCCCCCGGCTTCATTTATGTTTGGGGCCGGGTCTTTCTCCCAGCCCCACTGCTACCCCTGTGTGCTTCCCCCGAAGCATCTCCCAACCCCGCCTGCTGCCCCCGGGTAATTTGAAAGGGCCCGGGGGCACCAGACTGTCGCCGCCACCACCAGCAGCATAGTGAGGCTAAGGCGACTTCCTGGCCGCCCTCGCTCCGTGACACTCCTGGAAGTAGCCGGCACATCCCTGCGGCCCTGGCGGTGTGTGTGACTCCGTGTGCTGCCCCCTGCCCCAAGTGCCAACTCCACAGCTCCCATTGCCCGGGAACTGCAGCCAATGGGAGCTACAGTGGCGGTCCCTGCGGGCAGCAGCATGCGGAGATCTCTGGCCCCCCTGCCTAATAGCCGCTGCCAGGGACGTGTGTGGGTTGTTTTCAGGAGCTGCCCAAGAAAAGCACCACATCCCTCCCCTGCTCCTGCACCCCAATCCTCTGCCCCAGCCCAGAGTCCACACCCAAACTCCCTCCCAGAGCCCGACCCCTCACCCCTCCCGCACCCCAAATCCCTCAGAGCCTGTATCCCACACCCTCTCCTACATCCCAACTCCCTGCCCCAGCCCAGAGCCTGCACACAAACTCCCTCCCAGAGCCTTAGGCAGGTGTGAGTGTGGTGGAGGGAGGGTGGGATTTGGACTCCTTCTGGGCACCACTAAAACAAACAAAAGGAAGTATTTTTTCACACAATGCATAGTCAGTCTGTGGAGCTTCTTGCCAGAGGATGTTGTGAAGGCCAAGACTATAAAAGGGTTCAAGAAAGAACTAGAAAAGTTCATGGAGGATAGAACCATCAATGGCTATTAGCCCGGATGGGCAGGAATGGAGTCCCTAGCTCCTGTTTGTCAGAAGCTGGGAATGGACAACAGGGGATGGATCACTTGATCATTACCTGTTCTGTTCATTCCCTCTGGGTCACCTGGCATTGGCCACTGTTGGAAGACAGGATTCTGGGCTAGATGATGGACCCTTTGGTGGACCCAGTACGGCTGTTCTTATGAAGCCTATTGTAAAACTAGGCAAATATCTAGATGAGTTGATGTACCCCCCTGAAAGACCTCTGTGTATCCCCAAGGGCATGTGTACCCCTGCTTGAGAACCACTATAAAATCAGGCTCTATGCATTAGTCATTTAAAAGAAAAAGTAGCCCAAATGTATCTTAAATTGTAATGTGAGTAGTAAAAAACTTAGGGACAAAAGTGTCAGTTTTTTGACTATTAGGTTTGCCTTTAAAACAGTGAAGTACAAAGGTTCACATGGCAGATAGTATTTATGTTGCCTCCGAGATACAGAAAACCAATCTGTGATGTAAATGTTACTATAGTAACTGGTGTTTTTATTTAAAAGGCCCATTAAAAAGACGTATGAAACCCATATAACTTTTTGATATGTAAATTAAACTGCAGAGCCCACCAGTCAAATGTACTTCTTTTGCTTTACATTGTAGTCACGCTATAGCTTCCTCACATGCTGGAGTATCTAATCCTCTCTTGTACATTTCTAAGCAGCTGTGCTTGAACAGTTTGTATAGTGGGGGTGCTGAAAGCCATTGAACCAAACTGTAAATCCTGTGTATGATGGAAACCACTTCAAGCCAGGGGGTGCGGCAGCACCCCCAGCACTGCTAGTTCCAACACCTGTAGTTCTGCAGAATGGAGAAATGGCCAGTCTTAAGTTCATGGTGACCGTGCTAGTCATCTGGGGCTTGGTTGTGCCCTGGTTCTATGCATCCAGGTGGGGGCACAGAAAGGAGCAACAGCTCCCCCCACAGCTTGTGTCAGGGTTCCCCAGATCACTGCTCTGGGCATGTGGCATGGGGAGGAACCGGGAGGAGGGAGTGTAAGGCTTGGTTAGACTGGCGCTTTATAGCGCTAAAAGCCTCCAGGAGCGCTTTAACTCTCTAACCTTACACACTGTCAAGGCACATTTTGCGCAAAAAGTCTCTGTTTAAAGCGCAACTATAAAACCACCTCTCCGAGGGTGATAAGGGCTTTTGCGTAGTCTCTGTAGCGTGTTAGGGCCAGTGTAATCAGACATTACGTGATAAGGGATCTCTGGCACACCTCCGAGCCATTTAACGCAATTAACAAGCCATTAAAGGCAAATGACTGAGTGTTGTTTTGAAAACGGGAGGAAAAATGTGGTAGTACCTTTTCAGTTTCTCTCTTACAACACACAGAAAATAACCACTGGAAATGCTTATGGACGGAGCTGTGTGACTTAAATACAAAGCCTGTCAGTTTTCTCTAAGGAAAAGTCACTGACAGCCCAAAGTTCCCTCCCTACGCACACGTTCCCTGTTCCCCCTACCCCCCCTCGTTTCAAAAGCATGTTGCACCCAGCTGAATGCTGGGATAGCTGCCCAGAATGCACCACTCCCTGTGCCGCAACAACTGCTGCAAATGTGGCCACACCAGTCATCCTATAGCGCAATACCTATTGCGGTATATGGGTACCGCTACAACCAAAAGCGCTATAATCCGGTAAGTGTAACCTTACGTGCTGAACTAGAGATGCTCTCCAACCATAGCTAGCTCGCCACATGGAGCAGGAGGGAAATATATTGTATCCCATAAAGAAATGTCAGTTGCCTTCTATTGACCCAGCACAACAGGGGAGAACTGGCAGGCATTACATCTCTTGAAGCACCAAGCCTGCTGCTGCTCCCCTTCCCCCAGTGCAGTATCATACCACCCCTTCCTCAGTGCACTGCCTTTAACAGCACAATCTAGGCCTCCATCTGTACGCATCTCTGCACTGGAACTCTCTACCCTCTCAGATTTCCAAAGAGGGTGGGGGTTTCTATTCTGGTATCATGAGTGCATTGCATGTTTTGTTTTCTGTCATAACTTACGCAACTCTGCACATGTTTTAATGAGAACCTCCATCATGAGTTAAATAATACATTTGTGCTCAGGCCTTTCAACGTTGAAAACTTTTCCGAGGATTTGTGAGTGTCAAGTGTTTGCCTCATAGACTGAAAAGAGCCAAGAGCAGGTAAGTGCTCATTTTTTTTCCTTTCCTTGTTGCTTCAGTCTTGTATACCATTGGTACTTCTGTGTTGGAAGGTGCTGCTTCTCTGATCAGAAAATCAGTGAGCCAAGGAGTTTTGACTGAGATGGAAAGAGACGTGGGAGGCAAACAATAAAATACAACCAGGTTTTGTGTAGCATATTTCTTGGAAGTGTCTCAGGGTGAGCTGGGCTTTTAAGGGGCATGGGAGCAGGGCTCAGCCTTCCTTGTGTCAGGTTTGGCCTAAGTGATGGGAATGACACTAGAGTCAGATGGTGGGAATATATGAGTAAGAACCAGGCCCGGTGGGAAATAGAAAAAGTAGCCTGAGTTCCTGAGTGAGGGATCAAAGAGATTCTCTTTAGTACTGAGGTGGAGGGTCTGGGGAATGCATCCTGCCAGAAGAAGGAGCCAGCTAGGAATGCTGGAGTCTGAGAGAAAAGGGTTGCTGGGTAAGAACTCTAGCTAGGAGGACTGCAGAGGACTATGAGCCTGGAGAGTGGGCTCTGTGGAAGAGTATGCCTTGATAAAGGACCGGAATGCTTTTGAGCCAAGAGGGAGAGCTCTCTGGGTATTGAAGCCCATTTATTAACTGAAAAGGCAGACTGAGCCCTAGGGAAGAGGACTGGAAGGTTTTCAGTATTGTATGGTAATAAACCAGGCCCAAAAAGGGAGAAAACCTACATAGTACTGTGAAGTGTCTTAACTCAGAAAGGAGAAACTGAGGCTGTGGTAGAGTCTGAAAGCATACTGGGTAAGGACGCTCCCTGTACAGGTTAGCTGTAGAGAGCTATAAATATTAGAAAAAAGAAGGAAAATGTAAGAGTTAGAGCCAAGAAATAAAAAAGATGTTTTCCTCCAAGATGTGAAATAGGCTAGAAGATAACTGAAGATATTACATATAGCAAGGCTGGCCCAAGTGGCAGAAGCTACAGAGGAAAAAGCTCTTGGTTCAGCAATGGCAAGAGTTTGTTACGGGGCAGAGAGAATCTGAGGGTCTGCACCCACTGGGAGGGAGAACAAGAGGCAACATACACTGCAGGATGCAATGTGCTTGAAGGATCAAATGAGAAGTAAACAGAAGAGTTGTACACAGAACTGCATGTAAAGCTTGTGTTCTGACTTAGTGCAAAGAAAAATAAGTTTGACTCCATAGAAGTATAATTGAAAGATAATAAAGTGTGGATTGACTGTCATGAACAGGATGTGATTAAAGATTGTAAGGGCAAAATACCTAGTAATGTTCATGTCCCTCAAGCTGAGTACTATCATACTATGATAATGCCTACAGTGTGAGATCAGTGCCCACACATGCACTGGAAGAGAAAATTCCTGCCCTGAAGAGATTGCAATCTAAACAGACAAGACCGAGGGAGGGAATATTATGCCTATATTCTAGGCAAATAATTGAGATGCAGAAACTAATTATGACTTCCCCCAAGGGCACAGCAGGAAGTCTGTGACAGAGCTAGGAAGTCAGGTGTCCAGTCTCAATCTAGTACCTTACCCAAAAGACCATCTTTCCTCGGCATAATATAGTACATTATATATACAATAATCCACAAAATTGTATATGTTCCATATTCATTTATAAAGAAGCAAAAGATGTATATTCCGAGTTACCTTGTTTACAGTCACTTTTACAGACATTTTAAAATGTAATATGTTGACTAAATTACTACATAGAACTGCAAGTAATACCTTCTTCTTTCAATGATGATAAGATGTAACATCCACTAGAAGGACTGTGATGCAGGCATCCAGAAGAGGATATATGCTTAAATAAGAAATCCCAGGAGGCCATCTGGTTTTTGCCTTTTTTGTTTCTGTATTTTTAATTTCCTTAATCATATAATTACACACCCTTTATAGCTTCTAAAATATACTTATTTACTAAACTTGAAACTGATTTACCTGAGTACAACTGAAACTTAGTGGATTAGAAACCTAAACAACCTAGAGGCTTGATGCTGGCTATTGACTTCAGTTACTAATTTGTGAAGAACGCATGATGCAAAACTGGGAAATTACAGTAGTACTTGAGTCAACCATATTACATGTGTCATGGAGAGTTATCTAATTCTATATTATCCTCTGAGATTCCTTATGTGTCTTGTATCATCACTTCATTATTTCATCCTCTAAACATATTTTCTTGCCTCAGAAGCCTTAAGATGATATGGCAACAATAGTTTCTATTACAATGTGCATTTGTGTATGTATTTAGGGCTCTGTCCTATTTATTATTTCTCTGCATGCTAAAAATATCATGTTTGGCTGCACACCATTCTGCCCAGTGAACATCCCAAATATATAGCTGCATATAAATGTCGCAGGGAGAATATTTCTATATTACAATGGCAGTCAGTTTTGGTTTTTTCCCCCAGTGGCTGTGTATTCTCTCCCCCCCCCCCCCCATCAGGCTTTTATTAACACTCTGCTAGATACCTCTTTGTAACTGAACCCTCTGTGTTAGAGACTGCATTCAGTGTGGAATAATAAGTCAACCTTGGGAGACTATTATGCAGCCGTGTGCAAAGATACATATACAGTTTCTAAAAACTAGTGAAAAGCCAGATAAGATGGAGGTTGGGGGAGGAAAAGTTTCTAGCAAAAGCTCTGTCCAACATTTCCTCACTATTTCCTTATGCTCCCCCTGACTGTTTGTATCCACCTGTTGTCTCTTATATTGTACTTCATGTGTTTGGAGCAGGAACTGTGCTTGCATGGTGCCCGGAACAATGGGCTCCTGGTTCATGCCTGAGACTCCTGGCACTACAATTGGTATTACTTATTCATATAAAGAGGCAGAGTGGAGATCAAGTAAGTTTACCTCATTCTAAGAAAACTCCTTGCTCAGTGCTAGAAGAAAATGACTTTCAGTAATTCTTTACTCTTGACATTACAGTGAATGTACTTATGTTTTTAAATGCTAGCCACAGCAGTCATCTGCAGGATAAGGATAAGATGATTGTGTATTGAATCTGCAGGTTGCAATGGGTATATGTGGTTCATTTTTACCCCCCCAGTTATAAAAGGAACAGCATGTGTAGCTTTACCCAGCATTCTGCCAAAGAGAGGCTGTGATAAATGTGGTGATGTTTAGTAATAAATATTGAACTGGACCCCAAAATGTGTTTGGATTTTTTTGTAGGATTCCTGAGATGAAGGGTTGGAATGTCATGGGAAGAAAACTGTTTTATGTTTCCTCACTGTCATATGACTGGGACATAGGCAATCAGGTCTAGTGGTAAGAGCAGGAGTCAGAGCTCAGGAATCAGAGTGGAGAGTCAGAGCCTGGCATAAGGCAAATCAGGAACAGGGCTGGAAATAAGCTGGCCAGGCACAGGAGCTATCTCCACTATGAACAAACATTTTGAGCTGCAGCTGGTGGGTTTAAGAGCTTGTTTGCTGATATTTCCAACCAATCCGGTGGTATAGACAATTAGGTAGCCTCACAGGCCAGCTGTGCTCATTAGGAGAGTGGATCTACTGCAAGCCCTGATTCCTGACACCCACCATATATCACAAAACCTATGATTGGTCTAACTGCCAAACAAAGGACCAACCATCACAGGGGCATTATTTTAGGTGGCCAGGCTGCCCAACTAGGAAAAACCAGAGCTGAAGGAAGACTTCACCCGTACACCTTGTAACAAAAAAGCCTAGCGTGATATGGTGATCGGGCTCAGGCAGGGGGCACTGAGAATAGGGAATTTTCCTTGGAGGGAGGAAGAGTAGAGAGGGGTGCATACTCTTTGGAAGGCAAATTGAGACCATGCTAGGTCCCAAGAACTCCAGGACTTGGTAAAAAAATAGAAGCGGGGCCTGTTCTGTTCATGTGACTTGAGGGAAACTTGTTTTATTTAGGCAACATCTACACTTAGAGCAGGGTGTGGGATTCCCAGCTCGAATAGACATACTTGTGCTAGTTTCCATAGTGTGCTAGCTCACACAAGGTTAGCCTAGCTCATTGGTTCTCAAAGTGGGGGTCGGGACCCCTCGAGGGGGTCACGACCTGATTATGTGGGGGTCGCGAGCCCCTGCTGCCGGCAGCGACCCGAGCCCCAGGCCCTGTCCCTGTCCCCTGTCCTGGGGGGGGGGGTTGCTGGCACCCTCCCCTGAGCCCGGCCCCTGCCCTGGGGGGCTGGCACCCCTACACTCACACACACTCCAGCTCAGCCCTGCTGGCACACCCCCCTCGAGCCCAGCCTCTGCCCCGGCGGGCTGCTGGCACCCCCCCCCCCCAGCCCATCCCCTGCCCCACCCCCGTCCCCTAAGGGGGGTCGTGCTTAGAGGCCTGGTGTCCGAAAGGGGTCACCAATAGAAAAAGTTTGAGAACCACTGGCCTAGCTGCTATAGCACGGGCAGTGGTGAGTAGCTACCTGCCCCATGGACATACCCATGGAGTCCAGAAGGTTTGTACTTGGGGCGTCTAGCCTGTGCTGCCATTCATGCTAGAACAGTTTTTATAGTGGGGGTGTTGAGCGACACTGAACCAAACTGTAAACCCCGTATAGGAAGGAAACCATTTCAGGACAGGGGTGTGGCAGCTCCCAGCACCGCTAGTTCCAGCACCTCTAGTTCCTGCCCTTGCAACCGGGGCATGCTGACTCAATGAAAGCTCGAGAAACTAAGTCTACGCCAGGTGGGAATCACAGCCCTAGCTCCCAGTGTAGCTGTAGCCTGAGTTTGTAGTGAAGCACAAGGTTAGACGAGCCTAAACATGTGTGTATGCTGGTGCTTGTTCATTTTAAATGTAATTTTTTTCCTAATACTTTGTTCCATTTGCCAGATAAATCTACTTGCTTAAGAAGGTTCTTTACCCACCTCTGTATAGCTCTGGTCACAAGCTCCCACAGGGAAAAATTGCTCATGTTCCCTTGGATCTCCACAGTAATAGCCAGTTGCCATAGAGGCAGGTGTTGTATCCAGATCCCAGTTTGAGTGGAGAATTGTGAAATTCCACCCCAAAGCAGGTCAGGCAGGAGGCCTAGCATCTGATCAGATTCACTCCGAGAGACCAGAATGGAAACAGAGGCACAAATAGCCCCCCGTAACCATGATAAGGGCAGAAGTCATCAGCAGACCGCATAGGAACTGCCTGGATTTTTCCCCCTGGAAAATGGGTGGCAGACCTATCCTAGCATAAACAGGTTATGCTGACACTCTTAATAAGCCAGAAACTGTTGCCTACACACAGCCTATTCTTTGTCAGTCTTGACAAATGAGGCAAGGACATGTATGTAAATTTCAGACCCCAAAATAAGATTAACAGAAATCTCAGTCAGTCCAAGAAATAGAACAACAGGGTCCTGATCCTCATTGGGGCCCATAGATGCTATTGTCATACAAAGGTGTATATACAGCTATGATGGTCATAACTATTGGATATGGGGAAATGCATGAGATGTGGCCTATTGGGTCCCTATCTCCCTGCCTCTCCACACCAGATGTGTGTGCAGACACACCTGGGATTTGGGACCACAATGTCCCTTTCACAACCATGGGCTGCTTCGATTTCCCACCTCCACACTGAGCAGCACTCAACTGTTCTGGAGTTCTGTGCTCTGCAGTGCAGAGGAGTACTTAGTTGTCTTGTGCGGGCTCTCTACTCCCCACACTCCAACCCACGCAGCAGGAATAGCATCACCAGGCAACGCTTTCTATACCTGGTGTAGCTTATGAGTGTTAAACCATAATCCAGTTTAAAAGTCACAAGACACATGTATAGCAAATGCAGTGAGGTATGGATATGAGAGACAGGGCTGCCATCACAGGATTGCTAGCTGTCCTGTGGTTTTGTTTTGTATTTTTGTTTCCTTAAAGTCTCTGTCCCTAGGGCTTTTCTCTCATCAACAGAAGTGGATCCAATAAAAAAATACTACCTCACTCGCCTTGTCTCTCTAATACCCTGGGACCAACACGGCTACACCAGTATTGCATATTGCCTTAATAACCATACCTGTATAAGGTGGGAAAAAGACACCTACCTATTGGCTCAAAGGCTGAGAAAATGTGGATTAATTTAATGGTGGGGGTGCCGGAGTTCACTAAAGCTACTTAATGGGATCATTCAGTACTCACTGCGTGAGCTCCCTGTTAAACAAGGCCCTGGATTTTATTGCTTCATAGGTAATATTTTTAGTTATTCAGCCCTGATTTTGATCACGGTGTGCGTGTGAACTGTAGGCCAGGGAAGCTTTCTTAAAATTTATTTTAAGAGTTTTGAATCCTTGAGCAGTAAAAATGAAGTCATCCCTCACTAGCAGACCCAATCCTGCTATCACTCAAGTAAAGGTAAATCTTCCATTGACTTCAACAGGAACAGAACTGTACTGGCTTCTTGTAGAATTTGGAGATCTTATTTCAAGCCTGTGTTGTTGAAAAGTTTTTTTCTTGATACTGGAGTAATAAGTTTGAGAGTGAGTCAGGGTTTGAAGGTCCCTACTTTGCTGCTAGCATCTCTGTCATTAGTAAACTGTGATTCATTCCTATATGCCTCCAGGGTGAATCACTGTCTATGCGGGGTAGACAGCTAACGATGAATGATTCTGTCCTAGAAGGTAAACAAATGTGCACTTGGATACCAACAATTGTTTCTTAAGTCGAAAGTGATATTTTTCATTCTTTAACAAAATGACTCAGATATCATTCAGTATAGGTGCGGGGGAGAATCCTGCTCTCAGCTATGAGGCTGTAAATCTGGATTAACTCAGCTGAAGTCAATGGAGTTACGCTGGTGTCATTCTGGAGTAAGCGAGGGCAATAGCATTAAGCTATTAAACATTTGCCGCAAACAAAAACATTGTGTGTAAGGCATATGACATATTGGCTGTAGGAAGCTGGCATGGTACAGTGAGCCAGTTACAATGAGATGGTCTGCTAACAAACCAAATAACAATTGGATTTTCTCATAGTTTTCTACTATTCATGGGTTCAATCTTGCAGTCAGTACTCGTTCCTTATTTAGGCAGTACTTCCACTGAATCCAATGGGAGTGCTGTCTGAGTAGCAACAATAGTTTTAGGCTGCAAATGTTGTAGTACAATCATTAAATAAAACGAGAAAGACTTTGTAGCACCTTAGAGACTAACCAGTTTATTTCAGAAAGGCTACAGCACAACCTTTGACAATCAGGTTTACATTTTTCATTAGATCATTCTAACCTTTTCTACATAAAACCAAGTGATTAGCTTGTCCATATGTGTGACTGTCTTTGGCCAGAATTTGATGGATTTTTTGAGCAAGCTGACAAGGACTGCTGAAGTCTTGGCTGTTGAGATGAATATCAAGTATACGAATTATAGAAAAGATTGGAGGGGTAACAAAGAGTCCTGTGGCACCTTAAAGACTAACTAAAGTATTGAAGCATAAGCTTTCGTGGGCTAATACCCACTTCATCAGATTGCTTATAGGGAAGAAAAAACAGAAATTCCATTTTGTTGATGCTTTGTAGTTACATTAAGTTATCTTAGTTTTGTAGGTCCCATCAAGATTTACTTGTAAAATCAACACACTAAACAGAATAAAATTCCTAGTCCAAAGACACCACAGTGCATTTAATTTCACAGATATATTTGATAGTGATAGATCCACTGTCAACTTTTACAGATGATCCAAAATTACTCAAGATAGTGAAGTCTAAAGCTGACAGCGAAAAGTTGCAAAGGGATCTCACAAAACTGGGTAGATGAGCAACAAAAGGGCAGATGAAATTCAAAGTTTTTTTAGTGCAAAGTAATTCACATCTGGCAAACAATCCTAACTATGCATACAAAATGTTGGGGTCTAACTTAGTTGTTACCACTCAATAAAGAGATCTTGGAGTCATTGTGGTTAGTTCTCTGAAAACCAGTCTTCAAAGCAGTACCTACTGTTTTTCACTGCACACTTGTTCAAAAGAAATATGCAGGTATTAACTGATACCGTAACTTAAATGCAGTTGTAAAACAGAACCAATGAGATTTGGGAATTACAACTGCCACTGCAATAATAGGTTTAGTCTGAAATTCCCCAGTATTGATGGTATCCAGTATCATATGCACAACATAATGATTTGAGATGAAGTACAGGTCTCTTCATGTGGAATTGCATTACTTCATTTGCCCATGTACCCAACAACTTGTGCGGTGAGGGGGAGTAGAGACCATGCCTGGTGTATCTGTTGCACAAGGAATAGTAACAACACAATGCAGGATTTCCATTAGCAGAGCAGTTCAGGTAAGGGGTTCTTTTCATTGCTCCTTTCAGGAGGTGCCAATTTCTGTCTGGTGATGCCGCCTGTTTGCATCTGCTGCTGAGGGCAACATAAGTCTGCACTAATTTGGGAGGCTAGAATTCCCCCTTGGTCTTAGCCTCTCAAGGCCCTGGTTCACTATGCCCCTCAGAGTGTTAGATGGGCATATTTCCTCAAGTATTCTTGTGTGCCATGAAGTTAGTCTTGCTTGGTGCTCAAATGGACTCAAGGCTATTTGCAATCAGTTTTGTGGCAGTGGACAAAGACGTCAATAGAATTATTCATGGTGAAAAATACTGTTCAACATAAGTAAGGATGGCACAGTCTGACACTGCATTTCCACAACAAATATTACTACAACATACCATAAACATAATGTTTCTCTGAATATAGAACTACATATATTCATACTGCTCTTCCTGAGGAGATCAGAGAGCACAACCAGTCTTTAACTTCTGCAATTTAATTTTGTGCCGTGCTTAGATACATCAGTAGACAGTCATGCCCTCCGATTGGGATTGGTGTAAAGTATGGGATTGTTTTTATGTCATCATTAAAAATATCATCAAGGTTAAATAGAATAAAGTGCTCTGTGACTTTACTCTGTTAGTGACCTTTGCTTAGAGCCAGGTATTTCTTGTTCTCAATCCTTTGTAAAGTGTAAGTGTAGACCACTGAAGTCTTCTCAATTGCCTTGCAACAACACTTGAAATCTGATATTTCATAGTGAACATTCTTTGATGTGTAACTGTTTGAAAGGCTGCTTAAGACTTGCTCTATTTATTTAATATTTCAAGAGACAGAGTTCAAGACCGAACATGTAGGCTGAGGAAAAACTGGTAAAAATAATAGTCTCAGAAAACTTGTTTTATCTCAGTGTTACATGGGGAATGATGCTATAGCTTTTCATATAGAAATTTCAGCCCCCCCCCTTTTTTTATAATTTGCTTCAATTCTTTTTTGGAAATATTATTACAGTGCTTCATTCCCCCTGCTCTGTCTTTTTGTGAAAAGCTCTGGATTGTATTTTTACAACAATCATAAATTCTTTGCTGTGGAACTAATGATCTATTAGTTAGACTAGGAGACTGGGAGCTAGGGTGACTTTGCCCCAATAAGTTAAAGTTAAGGGAGGGGAATAAGTCTTAAAATGTCCTTTATTTTTCACAAGAGGAAGATAAAAATATTTAAGGGTATAACAGTACAGTGTATACTGTATGGCAAGATAATGGTTTCAAAGAAAGGTAATGGGAGATGGATGGAGTTTTATGTTAATAAAAATACTATTAAAGTTATTTTGGTTAAAACAATAACATGGGGGGGCTATAACAATAAAAACATATTAAGTACTAGAATTCAAGAATACTTTTAAAATAGAATTTTTATTAAGTGAAGGTTGGTGACTATTTTAATTAGAAGAGAGTCTGATAACACAACTCTGTACACGAATCATGAACTATGGAAAATAAACTAATTAAAATCAGCCAGTAGGTTTGTTTATTTATACGATTGAAGTAGGCTTGTTTGTACAGTCCATGAGAGACTGTGATATTATGTTCAAGTCCACTTACTAAGAAAAGATATACAGAGAGGAGGCTGTAAAATAGCATGCAGTAGGTAGACAAAATGTGCTTTCCCCTGGCACACTGCTTTTTCTTTTCAAGAAGATTACTTTTAAAAATAAAAGCAAAAATAATTGAATAAACATTTTTCCACAGTTCACTGCTTGGATTTGCTTCTCTCTATTTAATGTTTCTTCTAACAGTTGTTACTTTATATTTACGCAAAGAAAAAGTACAAGGACAAGCAATATCAAACGTTAAAGCCTCATATTACTCTGATGTCCCAGGAATAATACCAATTGTCTTCTAACCGTGATAAATCTTTCATTTAATTCTGGTGGTTTGATATTATTTTATTCATTACTTTTGATTGGTATTAAGGTAGTACCTACAATATGCTCAGTAGCTGCTATGATTCTATCCTTTGCAAACACATAGACACAGTTCCTGGTCCAAAGAGCTCACAATCCAAGAAGTCAAGCAATAGGTAGAAGAGATGAATAAATATACAATTTAAAAGGCTAACATATAACCCACTATCCCCAACCATATCTCTTACCCAAGAAATTAGCCAGCTAAGAATGCTATATGCATTATGGGGGAAGGATCTTGAGGAACAATGTGAAGTAAAGAGTGGTCTAGTTCAGAGAGGGTTTTTTAATGTGATAGAGGTGACAGGAAGAAGAATTGAAGACCGATGTGAAAAGTGGACAACTGGGAGGTAAAGGTTGGTATCATTGACAGGAAGTGACATGATAACAGACCACAGTGGATAAACAGAGCTGGTAGAGTTGTGAAAGATCTAATGTGAGGACAAGAAGCATAAATATGATGTGGTGAAAAAGGCAGGGTAGTGACTGGATTCACAGAGAGAGGTGAGATGGAAAGAGTGATTGGCAAGGAATGTTAGCAGTAGTTGAGCAGATTCCAATTATTTTTCCATGGAAGTTGTGGAAAAGATTTAATGTAATGGGGAAAATACATGTATAAGCCCACAGGCCTCCAGTACAATTTCCATACAAGGCAGTAGCTTTAGTATTTGTCTCAATGAAAATGCATTGTGTGATATCTGCCTATAATAGTTTCCCCCCCCCCTTCTCTGTGGTTTCTTGCATCTTCCTCTCAGACATCTGGTGCTGACCACTGTGGAGAATTAATACTGGACTAGATGGTTCTTGGGCCTGATCCAGTATGGCAATTCATATGTATGTTCTGATGATATATGGGTTAATAGAATACATACCCATTTATAAAGGATAGTATATGTAAAGCCTACATCTTATGGGTAGAAAATAAGATGGAGTTATGTTTGGATTTTTTTGTTTTGTTTGGTATCTTCATTTACATATCGGAGCTGCAGTTACTAATTGAAAGTGACTTCTAAATATAGCTATAGGGCATGTCACTTTGGTAAAGTACAGTTCTTCTACAGTGTATCATCATTCATTTTAGAACCAGGAACTCTATATTGTATAATTTATAGGTTTTCTCCCTCTATTAAATTTCAGCAAAAGATGTGTTCATTAGAAATTAGATCATTTGTAAAACTTACTATAACCATTCAAGTTAAATTCATAGTTAAATTCAGTTCTGGGTACTGAATTTTCTCTTTGCTACTAGTGGGGGTTCACCAATTTGAAGCACAGTTTTAAGTAAAAAAGAAAAACAAATGTATGCATTGTTTCCACAAATGTCTGCAATAGTATAGCAAGTGTTATTAGTAAAGAGGTTGTAAAAGGAATGATGGAAAAAGTCACTCAGTATCCAGACAGCTCATGGATATCAGTGTTCTAGAAATTAATGGAAAAAAGTTTTATCTCCATTTTTGAACCTAATGGCTCATTAGCTGAGTTACAGGCTAATTATTCTTATTTTTAAAACATTATCTTGGTTTTTCTATGGTCCAGAGATTAGTTCTAACTGGAAACCTGCTACAAGGGTGTTCTGAAGGAACGTCAAACCTGTTCTAAGCCCCAGATTGTACCTTCCTTAAGAGAAAGTAAATCCCAAACAACTTCTCTGGATGGTGAATTTAGAGCTATATTTTTTAAAAAATACTTTGTGTCAGATTGTGATACCTTCCATCCTGTTGAATATCAGAGTCTGGCCCCTTTTGGATGTCTTTGAGTCTAAAAGCTACAGTAGCCCTTCAGTGAGGGGCATGTAAAAGTCATGAATTTAAATGTTCCATTTACACATGAAAATGAGGATTTGGGTGAGCAATCTAGTAACAAATTTTATACTTCATTAACGTTGTACCCAGTCTGGAAATGAAAACAGGCACATTTGCCCTACTTATCTCAGAGTTGGAAGGGAGAGACCTCAGGAGATCATCTAGTCCAACCCCCTGCTCAAAGCAGAACCAATCCCATTTTCGCCCCATAGCCCTAAATGGCTCCCTCCAGGATTAGAGCTCACAACCGTGGGTCTAACAGGCCAATGCTCAAACCACTGAGCTAGCCCTTCTTCCTGGGTCACAGGTACAAATACTCCTATTTCTCCCCCAGCTGAAAGATCAGTTATTTGCACAGCTCTAACAAGGGCCTCTAGCCCTCCTCCCCTACCACTAAATAACCCTAGTCTGTTAGTTCACTGGCGAAGCCTGTGTGGTGAAGATGGAGTTGGGTTGGAAGGCTACAGGCTAGCCCCAGGGAGCGGGATGTTGCTGTATTCAAAGGAGGCATTGAACCTCTCCCGGGTACACCAAAAGCTCCCCCGCTCCCCCCTTTGACAGCGTTGGGAAGCAGGGCCGGCAACAGGGGGGTACTATGGGTACAGCTGTACCGGGCCCTGGACTTAAGTGGGGCCCCCTTAAGTCCAGGCCCCGGTACACAGCTGTACCAATAGTCATCCCCCCTTGTCGCTGGGCCTGCCCGTCCGCGGGCATCGGAGCGCAGCACGGAGCCGCCCGCCCCCAGTACCTGGGCTCCCCCGCCTGCCGCTAACAGACCCGCTGGGGCCGCGGCCCGCACAGCAGCAGGAGGCGAAGGCCGCCCGCGGCGGGGGCTGGGGCAGGGGCAGGGGCAGGGGCAGGGCGGCTCACAGGCCCCATGGCGCGGGCCCGACCGAGTCTCCCCCTTAGCAACGACAGCGACGAGGGGGGGAGGGACTGGGTGGAGTATATAAAGGGCGACGGACCTGCGATACGTCGGTGACGCGAAGTGCAAGATGGCGCTGCCACGAGGCACGCTGGGGATTGTAGTTCTCTGACTTGTGGCCAAGGGGCAGGCGCTGCGTGGGGGCTCAGCTGGAGCAAATTCTGCTACTTGCGGGCTACCCCAGCCCGGCCCTCGCTTACGGCTCTGCAGTGCCTGGGCGAGGGTGACCAGAGGCCCCGATTTCATAGGGACCGCCCCGTTTTGGGGACTTTTTCTTATAGAGGCTCCTATTACCCCCCACCCGCATCCCGATTTTTCACACTTGCCGTCTGGTCACCCCGGCTAAGGGCCCACAGCCCGTTAATGGTCCCAGGGGGATGGATGGGAGCCTAGCCCAGGCTTCTGCTTGGGGCAGCCAGGGGTCTCGGGTGCAGGGACGCCAGGACTCTGCAGACTGTGGCTCAGCCTTCGCCGCCTCCCCGTGAATGTGTTTCGGGGGCTGCCAACCGCAGCGCCTGGGGAAGGGAGAGCTTTGGGGTCTTTCCTAAGCCCCCCTCTCCCCCCGCAATTGGGAAGGTGGGAGCAGCCTGGGTGATGCAGCTTGGGCGATGCAGCTAGCATCGCCCCGCCGCCCCGAGACACCACCCTTGTCAGCCCTGAGCTCTACCTGATCCACCAGCCTGGCTCCCCCAGGGGCAGCAAGTGCTGCCGAAGAAGCTGCAACAGGGCCTGGCTCCACCTGCCGCCCTCCTACACTGGAGCGGTTGCGGCAGCAGCGGCCTCGGGCGTCTCCGGCGAGACAGGTCACGGGGGTGGGTCCCTACATGGCATGACCAGGACAAAGTGCACCGAAGGGGGAGCGGAGAAGCAGACGCAGAGCAGTGACCCGCCCACAGTCCCCCCCCAATCGCCGCCAGCACGCGTGTGTGTGTGTGTGTGCGTGTGTGTGGGAGTTGGCAGGGTCTCGCACAAACCCCGCTGAGTACCAGCCGTGTTCAGCCAGGCGGGCAGCCAAGGCTCGTGGGCGGCTCGGACCCTCCCTTGACAGCCGCGGCACCTCAAAACACAGCCGGCGTCTCTCGCGTGGGCTAAATACCCCACTCGCGGCTGCGGCTCTGCTCACGGGAGCCATGTTAACGCAGCCACCCCGGCCGGCCTCAGAACAGGAAGAGGAACCACCGCGCTCGCCCGCCCGGCAGCCTCCTCCCCACACGCAACCGGAGCGACACAGCGCAGCCCCTTTAAGAGCACGGCCCGGCCACGTGCAGCGGGGAGCCGGGCGCTGCGGGCTGGCGAGGGCTCGCCAGCGGCGCCCAGGTGCCCATGGCTCCTCCCAGCGCCTTCGGACACCTGAGCCTGGCGCCAGGGGGGTACTACGGGTACAGCTGTACCGGGCCCCGGACTTAAGGGGGCGCGTCGCTCCATCTTCCCCTCCCAGTGAGTCGCATCCGGAGCAGCGGGTGACCCACATAGGGCTGGGCGGGGCAGGGCGCGGGCAGCCGGCCAGGGGGGCGGGGGGGCACAAACGATCAGAGTAGGGGGCCCCGAAATTTCTGTGGCCGGCCCTGTTGGGAAGTCGCGCTCGGAAGTGGGGTGGCGCTGGGTTACACGAGGGGCTTGTCTCCAGTCACGTCAGGGGGCCAGGCTGCGCAGCGGGTGAGAGAGCGGGGCTGGGGCCAGCAGGGGCCCGCAGCGGGCTCGGGTCGGGGGTTCACGCCCCGCTCCGGGCGCCACGTGACGCTCACTCCCGCAGCCTCCGCGCTGCCCAGGTGAGGAGAGCAGCCGCCGCCGCCTGGCCCCGCAAGCCGCCTCCCCGCTCCTCCCCCAGGCAGCTGGACCCAGCGCGTGGACAGCAGGGGCTTTGCCAGCTGGCTCCGCCCGGCAGCAGGCGGGGGGCTGGACTCGGCGTCCTAGGAGAGATGGTCCCCGCGGGGTGACACGCGTGGAGAGGCCGGGCGGAGGAAGGGGCCGCAACAGCGGGGTGAAGCGCCCGCCCCCCCAAGTCTTGAGTTTGCAGCGAGCCCGGCTGGGTGCCGCGGGAAAGGTACGTGCTGCTCCCCCACCGCGCAAGGACCGCGCTTGCTGCGCGCCCCTTGCCACCAACTGAACTCCTGGCGGCGCGAACTTGGGGCTGGGGGAGGCGGGGAGTCTGCATGATGCGTCCTGACCTGGGTCACTTCCCCTCCGCCGGACGGGAGCGCGGTGGGGGAAGCCCCCGAGCTGCAGAGACATTCATTAAAACAAGCTTGTGGCCGCTTCCTCGAGTGAGGATCAGCGCAGCCAGGAATTATTTAAAGACCTTCTTAACTCAGCCATATTACAACAAACCCCCCTGCGAGTCCCACTTTCTGAGCGGGGTAACTTGTGTCCCGCTGGAGGACGGCTGTCTGGCAGGCGCTACAGGTGGTTGGATACTTCAGGACAGACGGGACTCGTGAGAAGTGCGAGTGAGGATCTGCCTGCTAACAAACTCTGTACCTCCCTCAGTGAAGTCTGCAGCAGCTACCTGTGTGGGAAAAGGGACTTTGACAGTCCTTTCAGCCATGTGGTAGCGTGCCCAGCCTGAAGTCCGCAGTGGGCTTGCTTAAAAATTCTAAGAACTATGATTACAAAAGAGTTGATGGAAAGTAATATGGCACTTCTTAACCTGAAAATACCCTAGAAATAAAGCTAAGTTTGAACCCTGAGTTTACAATAGATACAGTATAACTTAGGGGACATCACAGGTAAGGGTGGCTCTTGTTTATGGACAGGGTAGCTTCTATGTCTGTTTTTGACACTACTTGAATATGTGTATATCATAGGAGTTGGAGCTAGGGATGCCCTTGGTTTGAAGAGATTTCCATTATATATACAGTGTTTACAGTTTGGTTTAATTGCTCTCAGCATCCCTACTATAAAAATTGTTCCAGCACCCTCCGTGTATAGCCTTAAAAACAATAATGATATATCACATCAGTAGTATGTTACGGTTCTCCCCCAAACTGCCTTCAGCCCCCATTTTCTTAGCAGCTAATTAATAAAATAATGCAAGAGGAAAACAGAACTGTATTTTTATTTGTTTCACCAAATGTGACTGCAGCTTGCCTTGTTTTATTTTCATAGCAATGAAAAGTTCAGCTTGGTTTTTGTGGAACAAAGTCATTCTGCATTGCACCTTCTTGACCAGCTTGCTGTAGACTTTCTTTCATACTTTCTTAGAAGTTGGAGTGTGTAAAATGTTAACAAAACAGTCAGAGTCCACTTTTGTATTGAGTTTAATTCCACAAAGAACCAGATGTTTGCCAACCAATGTGTGGAGTTCTCCTGGAATTAGTCCCAGCAATGGATGTTAATCAAAGTGATACATTTGAAGTCTGAAGTTGGCTATGAAAGGCTTAAAAATACAAATCTATGAGTAGAGCCCATGAGCTGATTTATTTTATTTTCTGTTTACAATCTATTAAGCTATGGTTTTTTTTTTCTGAGTAACAATCTAAGGCAAAAGTAATGTGTTGCAAATATTGTGAAAATGACAGCCAATAAAATGACAGTTTTGAAACAATTTCAAAAGGGTATAAGGTTTTTTTATTTGCAGTATTGTAGCTGTGTTGGTCACAAGATATGAGAGAGAAGGTGGATGAGGTAATTAATATCTTTTATTGAACTAGCTTCTGTTGGTTGAAGATAAAGATACTTAGTGAGCTTCATTGAGCTCTTCTTCAGGTCGTGAAAAAGTAACTAGGGTTTCACCAGCTAAATACAAGATGGGACACATTGTTAAACATAAAGGGATAACACCTTGCGGGAGACCACTTAAAATGAAGTGAGCAATTAACACCTCTGCAGTCATAGGAAAAATGTTACAAATTGTTCTAATGAGCCAAAGAAACAGTGCCACTACTGAGACCTTGATTTTTAGTATCTAGCAGAGTTATGAATTTAAGTTCCTGTGTTGGTCTTTTTGAAGACGTTGTGCTGATTTCCTTTGGGGATGAGGACTAATAGGTCAGATTCGGAGTGATTTTCACTGTGAAAAGCGTCCTCTCATGGGTGATAGGGTATCTGAATTTTATCATGTTTCTGTGCAAGTTCATTCAAGAGCATAGTGATTTGTCTGGTTTCGCCTATGTACGCTTGTTGTTGCAGTATTTGATGCACTGGATTAGGTGGTAAGCATGTTGTGCTAGGCACATGTAAGACCCATGGATTTTGAAAGGTGAGTGTGTGGGGAGGTGGTATTGATTGTAGCAGTAGAGATGTGTCTGCAGTTTTGCATCTGTTGTTCTGGCAAGGTCTGGTGCCTCTGTGAGTTCATGTGCCCTGGTCTGTGGGGAGCATGCTTCTGATGATGAGGTTGGGGGGGTTGTTTGCAGGCCAGAAGAGGAGGTTTGGAAAAAAAATCAGGATAAGGCCCCCGTCAAATATGGATTGCAATTGTTTAATCAGGCCCTGTATGGTTTCCGGTGTGGGGTGGTGCGTGATAAGTAGGGAAGTGTGGTTAGTGTGTGTGGGGGAGGGAGTTCTTTTTTTGCATTTCTCTCGGGGTATTTGAGTGGCCTGTTCCATTATGTTTTTTTGGTTCCTTAGTATAATATGGCTACTCTCTTCATTGCATCATGCAGGGCTTGCATCCAGTACAAAAAAAGGATCAGAATCTGTACAGAAAGACCATTCTTCTGTAAAAATAGACTGTGCGATTATTTAGAAACAAAAATACAAGAATATTTCTTCAGAAATAGCTTGGTCAGAAGTTACACTGCTGGGAGTCACTGTACGTGTGTCCTGTTTTTTTACATTTGTCAAAAATGTCTGAACTTGGCTGCCTAAAGTTATCTAAATTATTAATTTAGGCATCTCCATAAAGGTGACTTGATTTTTTCAATAGTGAACATCCACATCTCCCAGAAAGTCAATGGGAGTTATGCTTGTTCAGCGTCTTTGAACAATCAGGCCACCCTTACTATGGTGCCTACATTCATATTTAGACCCTTAATTGTAGGCACCCAAATTAGAAGATGTTGGTTCTTGATTATAGAGGTAACTGACTTTTTAGAGGTAACTGACAGTTTGGGTGATAGGGAAGAGGAATGGAGGTAGTCCGGCTCTTTTTAAGATATAAACATTCAGAGCTGTTTGCTCATATTAATCAGCCACTGAAGAAATGTCTTACAGAAGTTGTAACCTAAAAGTGATCTGTCAAATCAATTACAGGAATTTGCCAGAGAGAGCACTTTACATGATCCATTGACCTCTTTCTCCCTTAGTATTGATGGGAAAAGTATTGGGAAAAGTAGGAAAGGACCCATATGCAGTTTAGAGATATAAAAATCTGTAAGCATTCCAGTGAGAACTACAACTTGTAGTGGTGGATTTTAAAAAAAAACCCTGTTAGTACGTCAGTCTTCCATGAAGACAATTAGCATCTGCGGCTAGCATGGTGCAGAAGGCCACAGATTCTTTCTTGTGCCTCCTAGTTCCTGTTAGGGTTAATGTCCAAGTCACCAGAAAAAAGGTCTCAATGAATATGCAGTAGACAGTTAGTTAATCTGTGAATCACTGACACTATAGGAGCCATTAGGGTCCATAATGACAAAACAGTACTTAACATGAAATTTAATCCACTAATTTACTGACAAACAAGTTATAAATAGCATTTATAATGAAAAGACTGAGAGATGCTTAACTACCACGTGCAGTTATATAGGAAAGCTTCAAATGTCAAATAGTTACAGCAGCTCTGCATAGAGGGAATAAAGTGAACACATTCAGTAGTGCAGAATTAAGTGCTGCAAAGAACAGTAGTTACAATTTTCTCTTGTAGTTCTTTAAAATAACAAATATTTGTGAAACCTCAGTCACCTTCACATAGGCTTATGATGCAAATTCACTGAACTATAGATTATAGAGAATATTTATTGAAGGCAGAGTAGAAGGTGCAAAAAAATTTTAACAAATTTTGGCCTGGATTCCAAGGAGTGGAAGGTTAAATGAGAGTTATGTTGCAGCACTTTAGAATTTTAGAAAAGGAGCTGGTGGTCTCAGTCTAGTTCCTATTAAATAGGTGGCCTCAGAAAACTCACTACCAATTTTTTTGACTAGCTGGAGCTCTTGTTGGCAGTCTTAGAAGAGAGGCTAATTAAAGGGCTACCCAGCCTCATATTCATTCAATAGTTTTTTGAGGTTCAAGAGTGAGGCGGTTTGGTGAGGTGATATGGGGATACTCAATTGCTCACTGTATAGTATGTAGTGTATAGAGAAATGAAGGGCCTTGGTCTTTATGATTAAAATTTTGGCATAATCCATCAGAAAAACTTTTACTAAAAGTTTCACTTTCATTTACTTAGAACATTCTATACAAAAATAAACAAATCTAATAAAAATCCAGTGGCCTAATTTTCAGAGGCGCTGGCTGAGGACCCCCAGATCTTGCTGAAGTCAATGGGAGCTGCACATACTCTGCACCTTTGAAAATCAAGTTGCCCCCCATATGCATAAGTATTATTTCTAGGATGTTCTATGTTTTTTTAAAAAGCCTATTTAATATTTAAAAGTAGCTGTGGTAGAGTTTTATTTTGGAAGGCAGGGGCTGCTTGTGTGCTCACAGTATTATGTTCCCATTTCCCATTAACTAGCAGCTGTTAGATTTTTTTCCTCTCTTTTTTTTTTTTTGGTAAGCAAATTCAAGAAAACAGAGAAAATTGAAACATGATATTCAGGTAATTATGTTTCTGCAGGGATCCACCCTCTGAGATTCTTGTGACTTCTGAGCCCAGCTTGGTCAATCTTTAGCCAGTTTAAATAAACCACTAGCAAATAAAGCACATATCCTGAAGCTCTAACTCTCATGTTGGGGTGAAACCCTGGCCCCACTGAAGTCAATGGGAGTTTTGCCATTGACTTTAGCGGGGCCACGATGTCACCCTGTCTTTGGATGGGTAAAAGTTGGAAAATAGGCCTTAAACTCCTAATCAGTTGGTCAAATTAACAATAAAAGCTAAAGTCACTCAACACTAGTAGTCACAAGAGTATGACTTTGTCACTTAATATTCTGACTGGCTGGACCTTTTTGATATTGCACTTCTTATTTTTAAATTGCATGTTTAATGTATAAAGAAAGTATATGTTTGCGTTACCAAGGCAGCTGGGGGATGGGGGTGGGGGGGAGGGGAAGAGAATCTATAAGAAAAGTTAAAAAATTTTCAAATCACTTTATCTGCAATTTCCCAAAGGCCCTGTAAGCAGGAGGATGTAAACCACCAGCTGTTTCCAACTGCTTTCTGCTGTAAAACTGATGGGTCTGGGCCTGGAGTCCCTTTCCCCTGCTAGTCATCCCAGTGCCTTGTGCAATAAAGGCCACCTTTGTAATTGCCTGTCTTAAGTTTCATCAGCCTCCCCATTTCCATTCTGTTTTTTGTCATATTTGTTGTCTCTAATCAAGGCAGGGGCTTTCATCTACGATTTGTTTTCACAGTGCAGAGGATGGTGGAGCCCTCATCCTGTAGTGCTAGATGCTATGGCAATTAAAAAAACCAAACACTATTTGTGCATTGGGGTAGAATAGCTGGACACCTACCATCTAAGCTACAAGGACAGGTTACAGGAAGCTTGTCTCCTTCCATTCCCACCACAACCGGTGCAGAAAGATAGCCAACCTTCTTGTATTCTCTCTTCATGCATTGCATATGTGTGCATACACTGTCTGAAGTGCTGTTACTACATCTTGATCGATGTTGCTTGGATAGTAGCCCCTGGGTGATGTTAGGTTTGTAAACATTTTCTAAGCCCAGAACCTCGCCTTAGAAAAGTTGATTATTCTGCCTGTTTCTCTACTCTGGCAAGCCACAGAACATTGCCCTTTTTAAAGCCTGAGTGCCAACTAATTTATTGTACATAGGCCAATGCTGGAAAATTTCAGCTTGAAAAGTGACTGAAAAACAGGTGGCTAGACTAGAAATGCTGAGACCACCTTTGTGATAGTACAGTAGTCAGTAGTTTGCCTGCGGTATCTGGTGCAGCTTTGTCTCTTGGAGATCATGACTTCTAGCATTTGTCCTTGCCATAGTTGTTTGATTTTCCCCCAGCTCCTTCCTGCCAACTAATTGTGGTTAGAATTATGTAAGAGACAATAAAAGATCCAGCTTTAAGTTTGTGGCTTTAAAAATTACTCTTCATTTCCAAGTAAGGAAGTAACAAACCTGCTTATCTCAGAGTGCTTATATTTTGTGTGCTAGTTTCTGTATCTGTTATCAGAAGATTTGCATTTCCCCCCCTTAACTCTTTTTAGTCATCTTCATTTTTAAAAAAGGTCATTGTTTACACTGGGGGGTGGGGGGGAAGGCTCTAAACTCGGGGTCCAGTCTAACACAACAGAAGCAGCAGCTGCTACTCTTACCTTAAGTGTGCCCCTCTATGGAATCCCACAGGGCTCAGTCCTGTCATTCTTTTTTACCCAACCCTTATATCAGAGCTCTGGAGGGGTTCAGTGAATCTGCAGATGACCCCTGGCTCCGTGTTTGCTTTACAAATGTGCACAGTGTTTCCCGGTTTCTGAATGTTATTGGAACTAAGATAAAAAACAGGTGCCCAAACTACGTGCAAGTTAGTTGGATGTGATGATAGTAGAAAAAGGGAGGCATTTTAAGGAGCTGACAGGAGCTGTGACTTCATTTTCTATCCAGGGCATCTGTCCATGGGTGGTCATGTTAGTGCCTGGTCTCAAAGTCCTGTTTTGATTAATCACTGTCTGGTTACCCAGAATATAAACAGTGACCAGAAATTCCTTTGTCATCTTCCTCTAACCAGACAACTATGACTTTTCTTCTTGGTTATGGATCTAGGTCTGGGGATCACCTTCTTAGTGTTCTCCTTTGGTTTTATTGTTAAAGTGACATGGAACTGACATGGAAGTGACTAAGAGGGACAAATGAGAGCACATGTCCCATTGATGCTCCATTTTCTACTTTGACGTGGTACCATGAAAATCGAATGCAACCCAGACTAGTGGCACTGATCTTTAAGCCCCAGATATCTGTGTGTCAGTCTCTTCTCTGTGGCAGCCATTATTGATGGGAACTCCATGACATTCCTCAAGGTGAAACTCGAGGGACTTGGGTCAGGACCTGTTGTCTTAGCTATGGAATTTTCTACCAGGAGAGTCAAGATGAGATACTTCTATAGCACAATTGTGATAATATATGTACAATATTGATAATAGCAATAATTAATGTACGTCAGTGCAGCATAAGTCTGATTTCCTGATACAACAAACAGTATGTTTTCTGTGTTCAGGGGCTGTTTTCTCAGACTGACAAACAGCTGGCCTACAAATTCCTGGTGCATGCGTGGAAGAGGAACCTCCCCTTTCCCTTTTGTGATCCACAGAAATATATAATGATTGTGTATGTTGTTAGTAGTTAGTGATTATATCCTGTAAAACATTCCCCACCCCCCATTTCTATCTGTTAGAAATAAAGAAAATGGGATGGGTTGGGAATTCTGAGGGGGGCAGTCAGGGGGCAGGAAGTGGGTGGTTGGATGGGAGCAGGCCAGGCTGTTTGGGGAGGCACAGCCATCCTTACCTGGCCCTCCATACAATTTTGCAACCCCAGTGTGGCCCTCAGGCCAAAAAAATTGCCCATCCTGGATTAGAACAACACTACCAAGCAGTAGGGTAAATCTTTGTCCTAAGTAGAGGCATTGAAACACTAAATCTAAGAGGTCTTGGGAGACAGCCCAAAATGTACCCTGATTTTTCTTTTATCCAGTTTTAAGTTGTATATCTTCAGTTCTTGTCATGGATGTAGCTGCAAACCAAAATCCTATGTAGTCAAGGTACTCAGTATAGAAGAAATGGCCCTAGTAGGAAGACTACTGGCACCACAGCCTTAATGAAGGGAGATAATCCTGTTGAAGTGTTCTGAACCTTATGGACTGGAATCTTCTTTGGGGAATTTGATATTTCAAGTGAATCAATTGGACTAAACTTTTCTCAAGGTCAGTGGACAATCTGATCTGGATGGCTGACAAAGCCAGTGACTTATTTGTATTTATAATTTAGGATATAGAACTAAACTCTTGTTGCAGATTGTTGATTATACAGGATAAGTGTGTGTGTGTGTTGTCTCAAGTCTATAGCAGGAAGCCAGTCAGTATGGGAGGCTGCAGAAAGTTTTAGCTAGAAGCTCCACAGTGAGGCCAAAGAAGACAGACGCTAGTGTTAGCAATAATACTGTTTTCTTTATTATAATAAAGCTCTTTGTTCCAGGGTGGATTTGATATAAATCCAATTGAAATCACTAGTCAGGAAGCTACAACTCAGAGATAGACGTAGGTTTCATTTTTAGAATGTACACACTATACATATTTAAGTGATTTATTTTGAAAACTTTTCAGATTAGTTTTCCAGCTATATCAGAAAATGAATGATTGTTGGGTTATTTCACTCACCAAAGGTAATTGAAGCAGATAGGTCACTTCCCAATGACTTCATAAATCTCTCCAGTTCAACCGGATAATCATTAATATTTGGAGGATTTTCTTGCCATGCTGTATTAGGAGGAGAACATCACCAGACAGACATTTAAATTGTTTTATTTAACTAAAACAAAGCTATGTATGCTGGATTTTTTTTCTTCAACAGCAAACGTATAATATTTTAACAAAACAAGCATATGAATTTTTGAATTTAGTTAAATATTCAAGTTTTGTAAAACCTCCCCCTTCCTCCCGAAGCGCACTACTGCTGCCAAACAGCTGTTTGGTGGTGGCCGGGCGGGAAGTGATGGGAAGTAGGTGGAGGAGTGAGGACGCAGCTCACTCATGTGAGGAGAAGGAGGTGAGGGGATAAGGGGAGCTTGGCTGCCGGTGGATGCAGAGCACCCACTAATTTTTCCCCATGGGTGCTCCAACCCTGGAACACCCACGGAGTTGGTGCCTATGCAGTCAAGTTGTGTGAAACTTAAATTGAAAACCCAAGACCTCTGTTGAAAAATCCCATATCTATGCAAATATAGTAGATACGTGGGTCATAATTATAAATGTGTTCTGTAATTGGGTTTGCGTAGTATTTGTGAGACTTCATGGCATAAATCCCAAACTACAGCTATTAGCTAAATTCCACTGTTCAAATTACTACTTTGTAGGTGAAAATGGATTGCAGAAATCATGGTGCTCAAATGTTTGCTGTATTTTGGAAATTATCATCTTGCAGTCATTTTAACTGTTGGATTCACAATACCTTGAAGAGGAAGAACAGGAAATAAGCCCCACATGGGTCAGAAAATGCGTGAGGACTGAAGAGCGCTTCCTAATTGTAATGGTTAGAGATTGGTTGTTTGATTTTTTTATTTTATTTAAGAATTACACAGACTCCTGGTGTTTTTAGGCAATATATTTTCATAAATTCAGAAGTTTTAAAGAATACTCTTTTAGAAGATGCCAAGATCCAAGTAGAATAATAGAAATATACCTCTGAAATGAAAATGATCTCTTTTATCAGTTCTTAATTTATTACATTTTGATTGTTTTTTAGATTCACTGTTCAGAACAAGATGTATTTGCCTAAACTTTTGACTGTATTTCTGCACTTGGGTAAGTTGCCTGAGACAATGATATTGAAACTGTTTTTTTAAAAAAATAATTCTGTAGACATTCATTTGACAAAGTAGAAGCTTGATCCTACAAAATGCGGAATGCCCTCATTTCTCATGGAAATGTTGAATGCACAGTACCTTACAGCATGGACAATAACTTTTTGATGATAAAACCAATTCAAGTGATAGCTGATCAATATCTAGTTCACAGCTATTTTTTTTAAATGTTTGATAGTAAACCTGCAACTGTAATACAGTTAGTTAATGTAGTTAGTCAAGACAAATTAGAGCAGCCAGTATAGCTAGCATTCATACAGATTAGAATTTTATGGGCAATCTGGACAATATCAACAACTGAGGGTAAAATCCTGACTAAACTGAAGTTCTAACAAAACTCATGTTCACTTCAGTGGAACCAGGTTTCCACACAAAGTGTTATTAGGTATGTTTTTGCGCTAGATCAATCCCCCTATTTCATATACAGAATTGTTGTAATGAGTGCTCAATTCATGGTAAATGTAATAGTTCAAATATGAGGACTTCAGTTTTCCTTTCTAAAACAGAAGAAACAGAATAGATTAAATCAGACGTGCATAAATTTTGTCAGACACATTAATGTTGTGTGCTGTAGAACAGACTTCGCTTGATTGTTTTCTCTGTAATTTTTGTTTATTTGGCAAAAGTCAGTCTAAATTTCCAAAGATGTTGATGAAAGATAAAGCAGATATTTTAATCCAAAACACTAAGTTTCAAAAGTTGTATCTTTCCGATCTTTGCAGCAACTGTAGGTTTTCTTATGATTTCTTCATGTCTTTATTCGTTCAATATCAAATGGATCACTACATTGTTGAGACTTAATTAATATAACCTAAAAATTCTCTGCATTTACAGAAGTATTTTTTTAACTGGGTAACTGGAGTGCTCAGGGGACTTGAATCGGGAGACACGGCTGTTTGTCTTGAGTCATTGTTAAGTAGGTTTGCATGTGCAACAGCTTTCACTGTTGCTACTTGTGCTGTCCCTGTTCAGTAAATTAATTTCTACATAAGTGGCAGGTGAATATTTTTTATGCAGCCTACTGATTCATAACAAAATAAATACATAATCTCATGCTAAATAATATTTCAGTTTTATTGTATCTTATTCATTTCGTTTACATTTTCATGAAAAAAATACTGTAGTAATGGCAGGTACATTGATCTTATGGGATTTGATTAGTATGTCATATGAGATTCTGCAGTGTGATTTGTCCTTCAAAATTAAGCTATGCGTGTATAAAACAAATTGAAATCTCCTTTCAGTGCCAGCTTTAAAATGTGTAGCACATTCCCTATATGTCCTGCCCCGTAGGAGTCATGTCCCTCATTTTGTTTACGCATCATGGATTATGCATTAATATTGTGTTTAGTCAACTGAATTCTCTACATAGAGCCAGGAAACCTAATGAAGCTGATGTTTAACAAGGCACAGACTCTGCCTTGTTAAACAAGAGAAAATACCATTGAGGGTTCTGCTGATCAGAAAATGTGTATATCCAAAGAAATTGAACATCTCAGACACTGAGGTAATAACATGAGTTTACTTGTAATCATCTTGGAAACCTATTTTTCACTTTGCATTGGCTTACTATTCAATTTATGTAAACACTTTAGCAAGAAGACTGTGCCTGTGAAGGAAAAAGACACAAATTCTCTCTCTTGTTTTTGTTGTTTTGGGATCCATTTGCAAGATATTTAGTAAGAATAAATTTGTATGTTATAAACTGTTTAAAATATTCATGCATTTTCTAGGCATTATACTAAAAACCAGGATACACACAAATCAATTACCGTATATACTCGAGTATAGGCCGACCCGAATATAAGCCGATGCACCTAATTTTAGCACAAAAACTGGTAAAAGTTATTGACTCGAGTATAAGCCGAGTCCCCCCTGCCGAGGTTCCCCCTGCCGAGTTCCCCCTGCCGAGGTTCCCCCTTCCCCGCCGCGGGCGGGCTGCCGAGGTTCCCCCCTGCCGAGGTTCCCCCTTCCCCGCCGCGGGCGGGCTGCCGAGGTTCCCCCCTGCCGAGGTTCCCCCTTCCCCGCCGCGGGCGGGCTGCCGAGGTTCCCCCCTGCCGAGGTTCCCCCTTCCCCGCCGCGGGCGGGCTGCCGAGGTTCCCTCCTCCCCGCCGGACCAAAAAAAAAAATGTGCGCCCCGGTTCCTCCCCTCCCCGCCGGACCAAAAAAAAAAAAAAAAAAGCCTCGCTCTCCCGTCCCCGCCGCGCGGGCGGGCTGCCGGGAGCGTCCCGGTTCCCCCCTCCCCGCCACGGGCGGGCTCCCGGCAGGGACAGGACGGGTCGCGCCCGCAATGGCCGGGGCTCCCCCCGTGACAGGCCGCGGCACGGAGCCGCCGGGCCCAACCGCCCCGGGATCCTCCCGAGCCAGCCCTGCTACCGCGCAGCGGGGGCCGTTCCCCCCCCGGGGAGGGGTGAGTGCAGGGCCCGGCCCGGGCGGCGGGCTGGGGGGGGGGGAACGGCCCCCGCTGCGCGGTAGCAGGGCTGGCTCGGGAGGATCCCGGGGCGGTTGGGCCCGGCGGCTCCGTGCCGCGGCCTGTCACGGGGGGAGCCCCGGCCATTGCGGGCGCGACCCGTCCTGTCCCTGCCGGGAGCCCGCCCGCGGCGGGGAGGGGGGAACCGGGACGCTCCCGGCAGCCCGCCCGCGCGGCGGGGACGGGAGAGCGAGGCTTTTTTTTTTTTTTTTTTTTTTTACCGGGTTGTCTCGAGTATAAGCCGAGGAGGCTTTTTTCAGCCCAAAAAGTGGGCTGAAAATCTCGGCTTATACTCGAGTATATACGGTATGTGCATTTCAATAACAAAAGCTATTTTAATTCAAAGAGGCCTGTTTCTCATTATCAGAAGTATTAGCCCACTTCAAGCTCTGATTTATGAACAGTAGCCATGTAGTGTGACAGGAGTGCTCCTACATTGTATAGGGTTTTATTTTCAAGGCATCTAAATTTGATAGAAAATATCACGTTTTACTAGATTTCATTTTGTAAAAATGCTTCTTTTGGGCCTATTTACCTAACTGGCAATGCATTATTGTAAAATAATAGTGTAAGATAGGAGCCGGACATGCCACTGCGTCCAGGAGCTGTGCAGAGCCAGGGCAGGCAGGAAACCTGCTTTAGCCCTGCTGCGCCACCGACCGGACTTTTAGCGACCTGGTCAGAGTTCCTAACCAGAGCCACCAGTCGAAAACTGGATGCCTGGCAACCTTATTAATTAGGGATTTAACAGTTGTAAACAGTATCGTTCTGGTGTAACAACACAAAAGTATTGTGGAAGCATTTGAAAACTACTGCAATGTACTCTAACAATGAACAAAACCTATCAGATGCCTCTGATTGGGTGGGGAGGGAAGAAAAGACATCTGATATGTTAAATGACTTGGCCCCATTGAACTCAATGGCAAAACTCCCAGTGCCTTTAGTGGGACCAGGATTTCACCATATTATAAATAGCTTTTTATATTGTTGTTGTAAACAGTAGGATTGGTTTTGCATGTGTTTAGAAAATGTTGCTGTCAAGGCTGAATTCCCACTCGCACCTTGAGTGCAGGAAGTGGGGGCCTGCAAGGATTTTAAAAATTAATACTTGTCACTCCAGGGTTATATTGCACTCCCAAGGTTATAGCTTCTCTCTGACCTTGGCTTGGTAAACGCTGCCACCACCCAAATGCAAAACCTCCCTTTGAACCCAGCAAGGAGCACTTGGGAATTCCTCCCTGTGTGGTACCTTCAAGCCCTTTCAAACCCCTTTCCCCACCCTCCCCTGGGGAAAAGCTGAGAAAAAAAACAAAGGAAATTAATTGTGGCTACCAGCTAATCAAACAACATACACAAATCTCCTGGGACACCAAAAATCCAATCCTGTTCTTAAAAGGTAAGTTTTATATTTTTTTTAAAAGGAAAAAATACACCTGGAACTTAGGCTTTTTGCTCGATCTTAAAAAGAAACAATTACAAAAATTAAGCACCCAAAATAGATTTTCTTTGGGAGTTCAGTTTAAAGGTTACAAGTAAACAAAAACAGAGGAGAGCCACAAGCTCTTCAAACTAAATAGAAATAAACCTGATCGTGTCTCACTAAACATTCTGATCTACTTACACTTTTGGAGTTTCAGGTAAGTAGTTCTAGGTATGATCTGATGATTTATGATCCTGCCTGACTTAAAGCTGTTTACAGCATTGCTGCTCTGTCCCTACAGCCCAGAGAGACAAAGGGAAAGCTTCCCCCCCATTTTAAAAAGTTCTAGCCTTCCCATTGACTCTTTTGGTCAGGTGTCCACTCCCTTTTCTTTACCTGGGGACTTTTTAACCCTTTCCAGGTAAAGCAAGAAGCTATCATGAGGAACTTTGTAGCTAACTGGCTGGTTGGGTGTCCATAAAAAGAAGCCCCTCCACACTTTATTTATCAGAGTTACAAATAACATTTTTAATGCAATTTCTGTGCTCACATGATATCCATTAGCGAGGAGGACAAAATATATCTTCATATATTATTATTTAACATATCAAGCTTGTGAACAGCCCAAAGTTGGGCATATCCAGGTTTTAACAATATAGAAGATAGTTGCAAAATGTGGACCTGGATTTGGATTTTAAGACCCAAGAGTTCCTGTGTGCCCAGATTTGGGGCCAAATTCTCTGCTAAATTGGTGAAGCTCCTTTAACTTTAATCCCTGTTTAATATGTTTGATTCTAATTAATTTACACCAATTTAAGCAAGGAGAGCACTTTTCCCCCTAGAGTTCTTGTATTGGCCTATCTTGTTTTTTTTTGTTTTTGTTTTTAAAATCTGTTATTTTGGAAGAAAGAGCAGGGTGACTTCAGTCAAGTATGAGGCATATGGGTGAGTTCTGGAAACCTAACTGAATAAAATAGTCTATACCAATTCAGGAGAGTTTGACACGTGGAGGTTCTTGTCCAATATTTTTAATCATACTTGTTTCTTTAGAACAGCAGCTGCTCTGCTTTCATTGTTCCAAGTAGTGTAACTCATTGCCTTCGTTATTTCTTTGTAATTCCAGATTTTATTCGAATGGCAATTGCCCACTGTATGGTACATCAGATTCCAGCATCGAGCTTTATGTTGCCTTGCATGTCACAGAATGAGACGTCTGTCATTCCTTTAACTTCTGGTGTTGTAGCCAGCAGTCCTGGGTTGCCCAGAGAGCATGGAACTGCTGAAACCAACTCTCTGGTGCTGGTGGCTGAAGAGCATTTCCTCTGTTGCCTTTGGAGTGAAACACGCACCAATTGTTCTTTGTACACAGCAGGCATGGAAACAAAGAAATTTACTTCCTCAGAAATAAGTAGCTTAGCTCCTCAGCAAACAGGTAGGTTTGTAGTGTAATTATTTAAAGCAGGCGTCGGCAACCTTTCAGAAGTGGTGTGCCGAGTCTTCATTTATTCACTCTGATTTAGGGTTTCACGTGCCAGTAATACATTTTAACGTTTTTTGAAGGTCTCTTTCTATACGTCTATAAAATATAATTAAACTGTTGTCGTATGTGAAGTAAATAAGGTTTTTAAAATGTTTAGGAAGCCTCATTTAAAATTTAAATGACAATGCAGAGCCCCCCGGACTGGTGGCCAGGACCTGGACAGTGTGAGTGCCACTGAAAATCAGCTTGCATTCCATGCCACCTTTGGCACTCGTGCCATAGGTTGCCTACCCCTGATTTAAAGCGACTCAGTACTGGACATCACATTTTCTTTGTTTTTCAAATATTTTCCTAATACTAGTATTTGTTTCCATTTGTGCCCGGATTGTATGGGGTACTGTACAGACATAAATGAAGGCAAAATTCCTGCCCTGGAGATCTTGCCATGTAGAAAGGCAGACAAAAGGTAAAAGAAAGGGATATAACATGCAAATAAGGATGTAGAATTGATGAATTGCCACATATTGATAATATAGATCCATTTCGTTAGCCATATTGGTAACTATCTTCAGTTGCCCCCCTCCCCAATATCTTTACCTCTACCACTTAGTAGTCAGCTAACTCCTTGTGAGCATCATGGTAGAATTAGTTCAGAGGAAAAATACAGACATTGTAGATAAAGATGTAGACATTTCTAATGGATTTTTAGCTTTAGCTCTTGTCCCCACCTCAATGTCCATGTTATCGTCCACAGTGACATTACCTTGCATCCTGTCATTTGAAATGTGGTTGATTATTCCTCCTGCCCCTGGTGCTTAATGTACATGGTGGGAAAAAATCGTATCTTTGTATGAAATCCTGGTCCTGTTGAAGGCAGTGCCAAAAGTCCCATTGTCTTAAGTATGGTCAAGATTTTACCCTATATTTCTAGCACTGCCTCATGTGTCAGGTGGTCTTTTCAAGAAGTAATCAGAATAATTGTATTGCTTTCTAACGCTGAATAGAGGTTGTGGTTATGAACTGTAGCAAAAAGATTAAAGAATATCAGAAACTTAACACACACAATTTGCCTCCTACCCCCCTCTACTAAAAATTGTCCCTAGTTACAAGTAAGAAAGATGATTATTTAAACAAATTTGTTTGATTATAATCTACATTGATTTTTATGGCCAGCTGTGTAGATTCTCTATAGTAAGACTACCAGATCACTAAAACCCAGATTTTAAAAAGTATTTAGTTGTTGCTGCTTTAGGTGTTGGATTTAAGAGCCTAAATATTTTTCCAAAGGGATCTAGGCACTTAGGAACCAACAGTCAATGGGACTTTGCCTGCTAAGTGCCTAAAACCCTTTCGAAAAATAAACTTAGGCTCCTAAATCAGTTGGGTATTGCAATGCTGAACACAGCAACACATAAATATCTTTTAAAAATCTAGGTCTAATGCCCTAATCTTGCAAACAGCAGTGATGTACTCACTCACATGAATAGCTCCAAACTCCGAAGGGTTAGTAATGTGAGTAATATAACATACATTCTTAAATGTTTGCCTTGTTGCAATCCAAATGCAGATGAGAGAGTACCAGATTTCATTTCTCTGAAATTTCCTGTTATCTTTCAGTGCTGTATATGTGCTGATGTACTTGTACATTTTGTTTTATTTCTTTAAATGTCTTTGGTTTCAGTGTGGTTCAGAAAATATTTACCTTTTTAAATTTAGATTTAAGCTGGAACATTCAATGTTGGACTAAAGGAGACCTGGAATTGTTCGTTTGTATCCTGAAATTGTCTAACAAAAAGTTGCACTTGAATGAAGAATTTAAGATTAATCTTTTCTATGTTCTGTAAGTAAAATATATCTGAAGCTTCTCATTTATAAGGCTAAAACACCTATAAAGGTCCTATGAATTTGTTGTCTTACAGTAGTGTTTGTGATCTAGCATTAGTTAGTAAAAGTGAATAATATACTATATAACCATTTGTTCTCATTTTTGGACCACATTTTGATAGGACTGTTGGGAATTATCAGTCTGGTGTATATTGAGGATTTGAATGGTTAACACAGGGTACTTCCCATCTTTTCTGTCTTTTACTCATATTTATTAAACTGCTTATTTTATTTTAACTAGCTCAAAGACGTCCTCAATCAATATGCGACCCATAATTTTTTAAGGTTGAATGCTTGATCCTAGCTCTGCCTGCTTGTGGTTTTGCCTCTTATTATATTGTCTCTCCTTAAGTAATTTATTCTTCTTTGTCATTTTAATATGATACCTAATATAATAAAAACTAGAATTTTTGATGCATCTTACAGAGTTAACCACTCTGTAGCCCTCTTACAGACACAAAAGAAGTCACCACTGTTCTAAACATGCTTTTGAAGAGTATAGTATATTCGTCACCAAAGAGCTTTGGATAGGTGTCTCTTTTTAATGTATTTAAACTAAATGAATATATCAGTGATTTAAAAGTGAATGTTGGGTTACACTTCAAGAGCATACTGATCTCTATAGGCTACTGCTGGATTGAATGGCATACATCTCTTATGCACATTTGAGTTTCTGCATTCCCTTTTCATTTAATATTTTCAGACAGCTAGTACTCATGTAAGGAACCATGTTCTCAGCTTGAAGTCCACCTGCTTCTGTTTCAGCTCTTCATAATACCTTGAGGTAGGGGAGTCTCTACTAACAGTGGAGAGGAAGGATGTTCTTTTGGATATTAGACTTGGACTCAGAAGATCTGGGGTTCAGTTCCTTTCTCTTACCACAGACTTCTTGTGTGGTGATTGGCAAATCCCTTAATCTCTCTGTGCCTCAGTTGGGGATAATAGTACTTCCTTCCCACCCTTGTTGTTGTATCTGTTTAGT
Organism: Sternotherus odoratus; assembly: GCA_032164245.1. Taxonomy (NCBI): domain Eukaryota; kingdom Metazoa; phylum Chordata; order Testudines; family Kinosternidae; genus Sternotherus; species Sternotherus odoratus. Next base: position 76,513,789 of record JAVMKO010000008.1, on the reverse strand, counting down.
TTGTAAGCTCCTTGGTGTGAAGACTGTCTCTTATTACATCCTAGTGGGACCCAACTGTTAATTGGGCCTCATATGGAGATATATATATTATATTATAAAAAAATAGCTCAAACAGGATTTATAGACAATGGTCCCTTTTAAAAAGTCAGTGCTGGCCCTCAGATACCAGTTACCACAGTTATTTCTGTTCTGAACATAGGCAATAAATGGGATAACTGGTAGCAAATGTGACCTTCTAATTAGCAAACTTAAGATAACCTGAAACCAAATCTTAACAGGCTTCCATTTCTAGCATTCTCTATGCTTTCTGTGTCTCAAGTACCATTACATCTAAAAATAGTCCCTACTTTCTTTCTTTTCCAGCCAGGGCTCATAACTAAATAGAAAAATCTTAGCTGATGGGGATAGTTGGGTAGATTAGGCGTGCCTAGCCCCCTGGAAACACTGGTTCAGATCTTAGCTGAGCTGCAAAGAGTCACTAAGGCAGGTATGTTCAGAACTATGCAATTCATTCCGTGCCTTATTCAAATAAGAGTTTAAAAACAGAGGCCTTGAATGACTAAAGACCTCATGATACTCCTGTCCCCTGTTTAAGAATAGAAAGTTTTCCCTGGGGCTCATGGCAAAAATTTTGACTTCTGCTGCTGCTGTGTTGCATGCTGTGTGCTATTAGGCTCTCTCTTACCACCCAGTCCGTGGTGATGTATTCTATTAGTTTGTGAAACATTCTGGGTTCAGCCCGTAGTAGCATTCTACAGATAGACCATCTTATATCTTTGAGAAGGAATGTGCTATTTCTCCCCGTAATCGAGAGTTTTCTGCTAGCCGTGCCTCTCTAAAAAAAAAATCATCAGTGAAATGGGTGCACAGGCTCAGCACCCTGAAAGAGGAGAAAAATAAACAACTCTCTTACACCTTGTTAGTGAAGGCGATGAGTTACATAAGAGGTAGACAATGAGTTGAGAAGAGCTGCAGAAACATCAAGACACAGTGGGAGCAAGGAGACACATACTGGAGCACCCTAGAAAAAACAAGAGATTCAGAAGGCTTCAAGTGTGTGATGAACTGATTTTTTTTGTGGGGAGGCCAGTGGAATCTGCAGAAGAAACTCTCAAAGGGGCCAGGAAGACCTGACAGCCTATGGAGTATCCTTTGGAGCTTTGAGAGCGGCTAGAAAGATGAGATTTTTGTTTTTTGTCTGCTCCCCTCTTAGTTTTGCAAAGTACAAAAGCATTTTGCATCCTTTTGCAGCTCCATCTTGCTGTCCAGGAAAAAATGGATTTTCTGGTTTTGCAAGGATCTAAAATTTTATTCTGATTTCTAGATGAAGCTCTTCCCTGCCTGGGGAATTTAGCAGTGTGTTAACTACTGCCTTGAGCTGCACCATTACCCAAGGTTGAGGTCTCTGTATGCTCTGCTCTCTTCGGTATCATTTTCTCAGGCACTTCAAAAAATTACTGTAATTGTTACCGCGAAGGAAACATATCAGCTTTCTACTCCAGATTCCCTGTGTAAATTGATTTACACATCTTCTCCAAATTATCGACTTACTGCTAACGTGTTCATTCTCCTCTCCAAAGACTCTCAGTAGTATTTTTGCTATTGTTTTTACCATTATAGAGCAAACTTATTTAACATTCTTCATATGGTGATAGTATTTTTTTCCCTCCTGGGAGTGAAGGTCAATTATAGGTTTCTTTAGCAAGGGCTGATGTTCCAAAGGAATAGCTGACTTGTTTATTTCACATTTTGATAAAGGGGTGGCTTCCCCTGTTGGCTCACTGATGCCTTTTGCATGCTTGCCAGAATAGTTTGAAAACAGTTCCAGTTTTACAAGTATGCTTTCATGGCATTTTTTTCTCTCTGGGAGGCCTCAATTCAGGAACAAGTGCCAATATTCTCATATTGAGGCCATACAAGCAATGAAAATAATGGCCTTGTTTTGTTATGCGCTCCTCAATGAGTCACATATGGCCTTTGACAGATCAAGTGTTTCAGCTTTAAAAAATGGATTTTTGAATCACCCACTCCCAAGTATTATAGGCTTGGTCTGACGTCATAATGAACAGAGAGTGCTTCATGTTGTCCATTACAGAGCAGGTCTGAAGAATAGATATCAGTCAAATAGGACTCTGAAAATATACTGCAGAAAAGATACTAGTAATGAGCGGGCTGCCAAGAAGGAAATGAAGTCAGTGTCAGAGAGCCACCTTACCTTTTATGTCACAACTTCCTTGGAAGGAGAGAACTATTTAATCCTGTAGCTTTCATAAAATCTTAAAAATGGAGGGCTGGAAGTGACCTTGAGAGGCCCTGTAGTCCAGCTACCCTGTGCTGACCTAGACTATCCCAGACAGATGTTTTGTCTAATTTGTTCTTGAAAACATCCAATCCTAGGGATTCCACAGCCTCTCTGGGAGGCCTATTCCAGATTTTAACTATTCGTATAGTTAGAAAGGTTTTCCCTAATGTTTCACTGTAATGGAACAGTTATGCTGCTCCTAAGGAAAAAGGTAGGCTAATTGGGGAGGTGGCATGGGGGTCTAGGAGGGACATGGGGGCTTGAGGCGGGAGAGATACGGGGTGCCAGCAGGAGGTGCTCCAGGGGCTGGAATTGAGCTGATTCCCAGAGGACCAGCAGGAGGCACTGTGGCGGTGAGTGCTCCATCTGCTACACTAACCTAAATCTCCCTTGCTGTGGATTGAGCCAGTTACTTCTTGTGGATATGGAAAATAATTTATCACCATCTTCTTTACATAGTTGAAGACTGTTATCAGGTTCCCCCTTAGTTGTCTTTTCCCAAAACTAAACATGCCCAGTTTTTTTTAAAAATTCCTCAGAGATCATCTTTTCTAAATCTTTTATCATTTTTGTTGCTCTGCTGTGAACTTTCTCCAGTTGTCCACATCTTTCCTAAAGAATGGAACCAAGAACTGGGCAAGGTACTCCAGCTGAGGTCTTATCAGAGCCAAGTAGAAAGGAACAGTTATCTTCCGTGTCGTACATATGACACTCCTTTCATTGTTTCCCAGAATATTAGTCTATTTTGCAACTATATCACATTGTTGACTCATTCCATTTATGATCCACTATAACTCCCAGATCCTCTTCCGCAGTACTATCACCTCACAGTTATTCTTCATTTTCTAGTTGTGCATTTGACTTTTCCTTTGTAAATGAAGTACTTTGCACTTGTCTTTATCAAATTTAATCTTGTTGAATTCAGATCACTTCTCCAATTTGCAAAGGTTGTTTTGAATTCTAAAGTCCTGTCGTCCAAAGTGCTTGTAATCTCTCCCAGCGTGGTGTCATCCACAAATTTTATAAAGCATTTTACTCACCTGTTCCATTATCCAAGTCCTCTGGATTGTAAAAGGCTGAACCTTGCTTAGTTTCCCTCCATGCTGTTCTTCATCAGCCGATCAGCAACACAGCACTTAGGTTGCTTCCCTGCTGTTGGCTCCAGGCAACCAGACAGCCATGCGTTCTGTCTACAGTTGAATGTATACGGTGGTCCACTTCTAAAGTTTCTTCCATTTTAAAAGATGCTCTCAGTTTCAGAGATATTTCTTAAACTTAAATTAGAAGTACTGCTGGTATTGCTCAAAATGGAAGAAACCTTGGGGCTGATTTCCTCTGTGTTACTCTAGTGTAATTTGAAGTTATTGGGGTTACATGAATGTGTAACATGCAAGGGAGTGGAAAATTGGGTGTTTTAAGTGCAACTTGGGTGTATGTATGTAAGTGTACGCATCAAGGGTCTGTGTAGTGATGTTTACATTAGATATACTGACTGCTCTCTCAAGTTTGTAAAATGGGTCATTTTGATGCCATTTCTTGAAAGTGACCCAAGGAACATTGTTACATATGCTTTAGAAGTGTGATATAATGCCTGTCTGAATCAGGTACTAGTAAGAATTGAATGAGTGTGTGACAGCGTACATCTTCATTTGTATACTGCATAAGACTTCAAATCAACAGGACTATGTTGTACAGCTGGTATATTTCTATATGCCCTAAATATTACATATGTTTCCTTTTAAAACCTTCTGAAAGCATAAATGTATTCTCCCATCACTGGAAAAATTGATCCAACTATTTTTGTTAAATAAACATCTTTATTTCTTGTTAGCAGTTCAAGTACTATCTGTTTAAAATTTTGGAAGGTTTTATTAAACCATATATTTTTTTCAAAGATTTTTGTAATAAGACTATCTTCATTTGTATGCTAATCTCCAAAGGAAAGTATTCCAGCATGTGAAAAATTCATGAAAACAGATCCGGAGAGTTCAGCCAGAAGTAGTCTCTTGGGCTGTTCTGTAGTTTAGAAAGAAACAAAACAGAATACTAAAGAGTTAGTTACTAAATACTTTCCACAAGCCAGTCCAAAGCAATAGTACTAGTAATGCCTGGGATTAAATGAGATTTGCTTTGCTAAGAAAAAGTCAAATTATCTAAGAAATAAACATGGTATGTCTTCAAAGTAAACAAAACTTGGAAGCAATCACGTAAAGAATTTTAGAGTACATTCTTTGTGCTGTGTGTATACAATATTTATCAGTTATAATCTTGTGCAGTTGATAGGATATCTAAATTACTTAAACTTGGACCAAATTCTGCAACTTGTACACACAAAATTCTGGTTTTGGCTGAATAACGTCAGGATATTGTATTATTATAACACTTAACGATAAATTTTGGAAAGGATATAAAAACTCATGTTTCATCAGCATCTGACTATTAGGGGTTGGGATGAGACCTTCATGAGTGACAGATTATCCCATATCTGCCAAACGGAGGATTTCTTAAACCTTCCTCTGATGCAGCTGGATGTGGCCACTGTCAGAGACAGAATACTGAAGTAGATGGTCTGATCCAGTCTGGCAATTCTGATGTTCTTGGATCAGGCCTCAGAAATATCTTTCATTAGGTGTCTTCTCCACCCCCAAAGGTACGGCTGAAGTAAATGCACACGGATTGATCTGTTTCTACTGTTTAATCCAAAGGGGTCAATCTAATAGAATATGCAGAAGATTGTCCAGGACATGCTTTTTAAATATTGATATATTTTTTTCAATATAGATCAGAGTTGTCATTGGAAGACATGTCTACAGGTTCTCTAAAAGGCAATTTCATGGTTACTCCTTGCAACGGCAATGGGTCTGACAAGTACGAATGTCACATACCTTCACTGAAACTCAACTACACTTATATTACATGGTTAAACATCATAAATGGGGTAACGCTTCTTCAGTCACCTTTAATGTCTGTCAGACCCATAAACATTGGTAAGTTTTTTTTTTTTCCAATTTATTGTACACCTCTTTTTGTGGAAAGCAGTAACAGGATGTCGTTATTTTGTGACTAGTCAGTTTTTGCAAGGACTTCAGCTGTTGCAATTCTTCAGGATAACTTCTGTAGGCTTACATGTATCACCCCCCAGCCTTCCTAGTCTCCACCCTTCTTCAGTGAAATCTAGTTAGAAGGAGGGATGATGTTTTGTGGCACCTGAGTATTAACTTCAAATTACTTGCATTACTTTTTGGAAAGCAGAATTTAAAACCTTTTGGATGAACACTTCATTTTAGTTGCAAATGAAATTAATATTTTTGGAGATGAGGTGATTATATTGATTACATTCTGATTTCATTTTAATTATGTCACAGGATCAATTTAAGTTTCACAGCTGCATCTGCCAGTATTAAAAATGACCACGGATATAATTCATGCAATATGTTCTCAGCAATAAGTAAGGTCGGAAGGTGATTTTTGAAATGTATCATTTTTAATAATATGTTCTGCCATTAGTGAGCTTGGTAAAAGGAATAATGAGTTTTAAAATAAAAAGATGAATATTAGCTAAGAGTTGTTGGCTTGGCACACACAAGCCATAGCAACAGACTACATGGCAACAAAATGAGAAAACATTGTCTACCAATGCAATCACTTAGATTACAATATGGTAATGTTCAGTCTTTTAAAAAGAATTTCTTTATGGTAGTACAAAAGCAATGTCTATTGCAAAATTGCAGAATACAGTTTTTAAAAGCAATGGGGCACATCCTTCACTCTAGCCTGTCTCCACTGCAGCTAGTCAAAGTGTGGACTGAATCAGAGCTTCCACAGACAGACTGAGAAATTTGGCCCTAACTATTTAGTTTACGCTGTCTCAAATATTGATACATTTGGGCTAAGTACTGATAATCTCATCAAAGATGGGTAGTTCCTTGCTTCTTGAATACTCTATTGATTTCAGTGAGACCACTGGTAGCATAAGCAGATCAGAAAATGACCCCCTCGTATTTAAGGACCCAAGTCTAATCTTATGAATGCAGGTGGACTCCTGTATTTGACCAGAGCTCCATTAAAGTCAAAGAGGCTCCATGTGGGCTCCTGGGGTCTGCGCATGCAGATCAAATTACAGGTTCAGTATTACCTATAAGATGGCCATCTGGAGTTCCTCATTTCCAGGTTACAGACACGTTTGGCTGTTTAAACTGAAAAATATCATTTGTGACCGGTTCCCCCAATATACCACCTGAAACTGGGGTATCACTGAAAGCTCCTGACTCACCAGCCTGGGTTCCCTTTACATTGTATTGCTGTGCAGCCTGCCAAGCCCTCCCCCAGGCTTCAGTCTGCACCTTGTCAGATAGGGACACACCCAGCTGCAGAAACACCCAGGTGCTGCCTGGGAAAGTTCAGCTAAGGAACTGCCCAGTATTCAAGTGCATACTCCCTTTTCTAGAGGGTAAACCCAAAATTATACTTTGTAGTGCTGCACAGAGATCTGTACAGTGTAAGTTCACAAAATTTGTCCCCTCCCTCAAATTGAAGGGGAATATACACTGCTTTCTGCCCCAAGTAGGCTTTCCATACACTGGTTTTAGACAGCACAACAATATGTTTATTAACTACAAAAGATAGATTGTAAGTTATTATAAGGGATAGCAAACAGATCAAAGCAGATTACTGAGCAAGTAGAACAAACATGCAATCCAAGCTCAATAACTAAAGAAACTGGGTATAAGTAGCAAATTCTCACCCTAAATGTTGTTTTAGGCAGATTGCAGAGATTCTTGAAAGCAAGCTGCTCTTGCTTGCAGCTTAAAACTCTAGATATTCCTTTCATAGGTTAGAAAACCCTCTAGCCTGGGTTCAGCCTTTGTCCTGGAAAGAGGCTAATGTGTAGTGCTTGTCTTTTAAAAAGGGAAGGAGGAGGATCTAGGGAACTACAGGCTAGTCAGAAAAGGACCTAGGGGTTACAGTGGACGAGAAGCTGGAGATGATTCAACAGTGTGCCCTTGTTGCCAAGAAGGCTAACAACATTTTGGGCTGTATAAGTAGGGGCATTGCCAGCAGATCTAGGGACGTGATCATTCCCCTCTATTCGACATTGGAGAGGCCTCTTCTGGAGTACTGTGTCCATTTTGGGTCCCCACACTACAAAAAAGATGTGGAAAAATAGGACAGAGTCCAGCAGAGAGCAACAATAATTAGGGGGCTGGAGCACATTGTTTATGAGGAGAGGCTGAGGGAACTGGGATTATTTAGTCTGCAGAAGAGAAGACTGAGGGGGGATTTGATAGCAGCCTTCAACCACTTGAAAGGGGGTTCCAAAGAGGATTGACCTAGACTGTTCTCAGTGGTACCAGAGGAGTGCTTTGTAGAATTGGGACCCCGGATAGCAAGAAGCTGATTCTGATTTAAGGCAACTACTAGATCAGGAGTGGCAGAACTTACTGACCCCCTGAGCCACATATGACAGTCTGCAGAAATTTTAGAGCTGGGGCACTTCTGCTGGGGCTCATGACTTCAGCCCTGGTCCCCGAGAACTCCCCTCCCTACTTCCAGAGGTGAAACCTGAAGGGAGCCACATGGGGTCATCTTTCCCCCAGATTTTTTCCAGGGTTTGCTGGCTCCATTCGGTCACGTGGTACTGCCGGGTCCCCTCCCTGCATGGCAACTGCTGGAGCCAGCAAGTTGGAAGCTGCAAACACCTGGGAGCTGCAGGAACAGCCATGGCTTTTGCTGCTGCCTCTCCCCTCAGAGCTAAAGCAGCGGCCCCTCTCTACAGCTCCCAGCTGTTTGCTGCTGCCTCTCCACTGGAACTAGCACCTGGGAGCTGCAGAGCGGCGCCACTGAGGGTAAGGGTGTGTGTGACTCAAGCAGATGGAGGCTGAACTTTTAAATTGTGCCCCTTCCCCAAGCAGGCTCCAGTCATCTCTGCAACAACGTGACCCAATAGTTAACCATGTTTGCTAAAATCCCACTTGCTCTTCAGTTTTAATTTAGGCTTCTATTATTTGCTGTAAGTATATTTAAATCAGAGTAGAGCAACTTCTAAAAACATAAACCTTAAGGACAAGACTTGAGAGAGAGAGGTCACTGATTGAATGGTGGTGAATACAAACATCTTGGTCCGCAATCCTTGACAATAACTGTAACAGATAAAATAGAACAGGGGTGGGAAAGTGTTTTCGCCCGAGGGCCATAGTGGGCTTGCAAAATTGTATGGAGGGCCGGGTAGGAAAGGCTGTGCCTCCCTAAACAGCCTGGCCCTGCCCCCTGTCTAACCCCCTCACACTTCCCACCTCCTAACTGTCCCCCTCAGAAACCCTGATCCATCCAACACCCCCCCCCTTGTCCCCTGACCACACCCTCCCAAGCCTAACCACCCCCTCCCTGGAATCCTACCCCCATCTACCCTCCTGGCTCCCCAACCCCTATCCACACTCCCAACTGCCCCCCTTAGAGTCCCCAACCTATCCAACACCCCTGCCTGCTCCTTGTCCCCTAACTGCTCCCACCAGAGACCCCTCTGCCTCTAACAACTCCGCTGGAGCTCCACCCCCTAACACATCCCCTCCCTCCCCCCCCCCCCCGGCTTCCTGTGCCCTGACCCCATCCACATCCCTACCCCCTGACAGACCCCCTGGATGGGAGTTGAGGGGCTGGGCAGGACGTTCCCACGGGCTGGATGTGGCCCACGGGCTATAATTCCCACCCCTGAAATAGAAGTTTGGTTTTAATATTTTTACAGTAAAGCCTGAACCTCCATTGAACCTGCGACTAGAAATGACAGACAAAGGGCAGTTAAAGATCTGTTGGTCCAACCCAGTACTAACACCATATCCGCTCCAGTATGAAGTGAAGTTTTCTGGGAATGCTACTCAAAATGCCTGGCAGGTGCGTGTACTTGTTCTATTATTATTGTTATTGAAGATGAAGTCATTTTAATGTTGTATTTAAGGAAAATCTGCTGCAGTTGTCTGTCTAGATTCCACGGTGCCCATGGTCTACTCAAAACTTGAGGGAAGAATCCATCTCAAGGGCTGCTAATAGTGTTCATTTCGCCAGAGCTGCTTGGGTCAACAGCAGGCTTTGAATTCTGGATCTACAGCAGTGAAATGATTATCCTCTACTGAATAAGAAAAAGGACAAAGTTCCTTAGCAGACTCATAAACCTCTTCTATGGAGCAGCCAATAGAAAGGGACAAAGACCCACCCCCTTCATAGTACGGGTTTCACCTACAGACCACTAAATTCTGTCCACTGGTAAATCCTGGCCCCACTGAAGACAATCACAAAGGTCCCATGGGCTTCAATAAAGCTAGGATTTGTGTGTGTATGTGCATGTGTAGTGTATATAGTTCTATTAATGAATCACTTTTCCCACTGCCACAGTGCAGCTATCTCTGGGGTGAAAAGCAGCATCTATTTAACAGCACATAACAAAATATTGTAGCTGTTTTCTGCTGGCATAGGTAACTTCTAACCTACTTGATTTAGATGTGATAAAGTTGAATGCTTTTGAGCAGTCCTACTAACCCTCAAAATAAAAGCTTCTTTCCTTTGATTTCTCCCATTTTTCTGAAATGGTGCAAAATAATAATGTTAATGGCTTGTGACATAATTTTAACAGGTGGTTGAGATTGTCATAGAAACCTCCCTCATCATAGGCAATATGCTGGTTGGTTCCTCATATATAATTGAAGTACGGTGCAAGAGTCTTCATGGTCCAGGTTTCTGGAGTGATTGGAGCACCCCTTATAACTTAAACGCAGAAGGTATGTCCTCTGTAATAATTTGAACAGCCATTATTAGGACGGGTATAGATACTTCTGGTCTATTTTGTTGTGTGTAAATAAATGTGTGCATATATTATTTGATATGTATTACACATGGATAAAGTGTATATATGCATTCTACTACAAAATCCCACAACACATGTACTCAACAAAGGGGCATGGTAAATGCTACAAATAGTGCACCAAAATTTGACTACACCTAAAGGTTCCATTGTTATTATGCCAACCCAAAACAGAATATTCGGAGGAGCCTCCCATTCTTCAGGGAGGAGCCTTTACTAAGTTTAAGTAATGCAATTTAAACTTACTTTTTTAGCAGATGGTATAAGTAAATCAGTTTCAGAACTGGCACAAACTTGCATGTAAAATTCAAGTTTATTACACACATCAGTTAGGTGAGTAACTTGAGTTATGAAAGCAGAGTTTCCTGACATGCTGCGTGGTAATGGCTCCTCTGAGGCCAATGAGATGAGTTGGGTCAAAGGGGTGCCTCTTGTATTCTATTGTTAAAGTCTACAGTGAAAGAGAATTTACTTGGCAAGTCATTATCCGTTCTTTTTGATCGCTCGTTTATATTGCCAGTGTTGCCAATCGCAAAAGTTTAAAAATCATGAGTCAGCCTCACCAGAAATCATTGGCTTTAAAATCTTGAGATTATTTAAAAATAATAGATTTGGTCGTCTTTTTGTTTGCCTCTGCTTTTGGAACCTTTGGGATGCACTGGGGTTACATTTTGAAACTTTCCCTGCAGCCAGAAAGGCCAGAAACTTTACTTATTTGTTAAGAATAAAGGCTGAAATCATCACATATCCACTTGACTCCAGGAACTGGGACTTTAAGGAAAACAATAATTATCATGAGACTGACAAAATCAAGAGAATTAGCAACACTGTATTGTAAATTGTCCTGTGTGGTTAGTCTGGGGATGCTGACAATATTTCTCCTGTTCTTTCCTTATTTTAAAAAAAGATATTTCAACCTGTTTTGCTAAGTTATCCTCCTAGTAATTATATAAATATATGTGTATGGAAAGAGAGAGAAAAAACCAAGGGGAGACAGGGGATCTGAAAGCCAGAAAATAAGCACTTGAATCAAATCATTGTAGACAATGTTATTGTGTATACAAAACATGTCAAGTACAGTTTTTTATGGAAGCTTGTAATGTCCTGAACTTGATAGTCATTAGAAGATTTGTAGATAGGTTCTGGTTCTGAATGCATGCGTGTATATATGTGTCGCAAATTGTAATTGTAACTATATTAACTACAGCATCACCTCCCGGTAGTGGGGTGAGGCAATCTGGCAGGAATTTACAGGAAATCAGCTGCAAGCACCTAGCATTGTCCAGCCAAGAAGAGACAATGGCAAACCATTAAAGTTAATGGTAATATTGAAACTACTTAAAAATGAAAAGAAAACCTTACTCTGTATAACCCAGAATTTCCATAGGCTGAGAACAAGGGGGAAAAATAACAGACCTGCAAATACCGTTAAAAGGGAAGGTATTTGGAGTACAGGCTATTCAGAAATGGAGGGCTAGAATAGGGGTGGGCAAACTATGGCCCGTGGGCCACTTCTGCCCAGTCCCTGACCTCTTGGCCGGGGAGGCTCTCCCTAGTCCCTCCCCTCGGAGGAGATGCGGTAGATAATTTCTCTGTTTAATATTCTGTTATAGGATATTTGTTGTATTAAACACATTTCACTGGCCAAAAGTCATGTTGCGATAAGCATGATGACAACCTTAAAGAGAGTAATTTCTGCTCTGCAGGGAGCTCAAATTTGCCTTGTCTCCCAATGGCTAATGTTAGCATTAGCCAATGGAAGAACAGTGAAACCAGCAGGATAGTTGGTAGCAGCAAAGAGGCCGCTTTGCATTCATGCAAGCACATTAACACTGGGAGTACAAAATGGTGACATAGTTATATTTTTATACAGCTGATTAGCATTATGCTCTGATCTGTATTTAATCGGAAAGTCTATGCTGATGACAAAGAGAAAGCGCTTTGCACCACTGTTCGCGAGACCGTATTTTGGAAGCATCTTGGTCCACTATGAGTGTAATTATTCCTTGAGATACTAAGGAGAATCGATCAGTTGATGCACGCCTATTATATGCTCTTTGCGTAGGTCCAAATAATTGAGTTGATGGATTTTTCAAAATAAACTTTAAAATATGAATCTTCACACTGCACCCTTGCGATGTGATTGTACAATATATTTTGTATGTGCTTTGCATGATAAGTCCTCTATATATGGGCCTCTCCTATATTGCAAACTCTTGTCATCACACTGAAATTATTACGGTTTTTCTAAAGTTTGAAATAACGCCTATTGACAGAGGCTTTTTATGTTCAAATCAGCCCACTGAAATATAATGTAGAACTCTTCGTGCAGTTTGCAGTTTCCCAGCATTTCCTTTTCACTTGCCAACACAATTGACCATTCATGTGTACACTGTGTGTTTGTGTATGCAACATAGGTGCACCCTCCTGAAAATGTACTCCCTGTGTAAGATTATACAGCATTTTATATGACCTCACATTTGTTCCATCTCCTTTATTCCATCATGAGTAAGGATATTAAAGGTGAAAGTCCATGTAGATTAATATTTTCCAATAGATATAAATAATAAAATAAAAAGTCATGGGGTCTTTTCTTCTGCTGCAATCCCTCTTCTCTCGCAACCCTCATTAAATTGTAAGAGTTGGACTCCTGTGTTTAGGAGCAAGATTTTGATAAGCATTTCTGATTGTCCTATGATTTTGTAAAGCTACCTTTTTGTGTGACATTTCATATATCTTAAAAATTCTTTTTCTGCTGTTTTTTCTTTCCTTGTCACAGATGTCATGTACTTCCCTCCTAAGATACTGACGAGCGTCGGTTCTAATGTTTCCTTTCATTGCCTCTATAATGACAAAAACAAAATGATTTTGTCCAAGAAGATTGTTTGGTGGCTGAATTTAGCAGAAGAAATCCCAGAGAGACAGTATACACTTGTGAACGAGCGTGTTAGCAGAGTTACTCTTTTCAACTTGAACGCAACAAAACCTAGAGGAAAATTCTTCTATAATGCATTGTACTGTTGTAATCAAAACAGGGAATGTCATCATCGGTATGCTGAATTATATGTAGTAGGTAAGATTCCGGATGACTTCACTTTTTTTTTTTTAATAAACTTCAGAACATTTCAGTTTATGATTCCAAGAAGCTTTTCACAGGCAACAGTGATTTATAATGCATAGTTTTGTCTCCTTAACAGTTTTATCTTTATTTGTATTAATATTTTTAATGTGTTTTAAATAGATGTCAATATCAATATCACATGTGAAACTGATGGGTACTTAACTAAAATGACTTGCAGATGGTCCGCAAACACAAATACATTGCTTGTGGGGAGTTCTTTACAGTTAAAATACTACAGGTGTGTATAGTTTTTGATGTATTATATTTGTTTGGAAACTGTTACTTTGGAAATATTAATGCAGTAATAGATGCTCAACAGAAGTGAATATAAAATCTGCTGAGCCATTGTGGATCAAACTTTCACCTGGTCTTCCAGCTGCCTTCCAAAATGGAACCCATAGGATCATGCAAATCTCACATGTGTGCACAAATTAGGTAATGAGAAATCAAAAGTACCCATTATGGATTGTATTTTCACATTATTCAGCACCTGTAAAACTTGTGGATGCAATTTTGGAGGGCAACTTTGAAAATGTAGATGAAATATGTTTAAAAACAAAAGCAGAAAATATTACTAAATAACTGTGCTAGGAGAATTTGGTTTGATTCCACTGGCAGCAGGACTGGGTCCTGGCAGAGCAAACAAATATACCTTTTAAGCATTCTGTTTTCTTTCAAACTCTGTTCTGTGGCAATCCCCCTTGCTTTGCCACAATGGATTTTGATTTGTATGGCTTTTCACAATGGGAAAATGTGTTTGAATCATAATTTGTATGACTGAGACTAGTTGTTCATGTGTATTAAATTACATGCAACTTTACACACACACACAGTGATTAAATATGTGACGACAGAATTTGGCTCACTCCAAAAGAAAAAGATCTTGTTCAGGAGATTGTTACTTGACAGTTTTAACAGCTTTAGTGGCTGGAGCAGTTTTCAGTTTGCTACTATGCCAGTGAAGATACTGGAATCTTCATAGATGTTCTCTGGTGTAATAAATTTGGTCTCTTGCGTAGAGACATTTGATCAATAGAATTCAAATCCCTGCTGAAGAGCTGGGGAAGCGAGGTTCTGTTCAGACCCAGTTTACCTTTTGTTCCTGCACTTTCCCCCTTATCTCCTAATTCAAAACAATTCTGACCATCCACTGTAGGAAGGACCTAAGAGGTGGGTTTCCTACTTGCAGAAGTATAGACCATTTCACCACAGAAGTTAACAATGCTCCGTATATCCTAAACCTTTCCCCTGCATCAGCTTCCCCAGCCACTGGCTCTTTTCTGCAGTCATAACTTTTTCCTGTCATCCCCTGGTACCAAATAATTTCAGAGAATGTCATGTGTATTTGTCTCCTCCTTAGGTCCCCAAAGCTTTCGTTTTTGTCTGTCCTGTGGACAGAGTAGCCATGCTACTAGGGGAAAAATGTGTGGTATAATTGATGCACCATTTATGCCTATGAAAAGGTCTTTCCCACATCATCTCATAATTTTAAGCACAAAAGATTCCTATAACTGCACTAGTACTTGGATAAATAAAATGGAAAATCAGAACCTCCCTGAGCAGAAATAATTGGATTTATTCCCTACTGGACTGGATCGGATATGTGAGAATCCTTTTGGAAAAGAAGCTTAAATCAGCACTATAGTCCAACCCTGCAAAGACTTAAGCCCCGAATCTGGAAAGCGTAAATCCATTCTTGAATAGGGATGGATTTAACTGAATTGGGGCCCACAGGGTGAAGTGTGAGTGATTGCACTGAACTCAACGGTATTTGTAAGATTGGACCATAAATACTAAGTGATGGGCCCTATAGTGAAGCCTTTGATGGATGGAACAATAAATAGAACCCTTAGGATTTCATATGGAAACCTTTTCTGGGACTGTATTGTAACTAGTTGACTTCTGGGCTAAATGTTGGCTTGACTATCTGCTAGAGCCACTTAACGTTGGAATAAATATCTTTTCATGCTGTTCCCCTTTCCTTCCCGCATCTTTCCATGTTGGTCTCAAACATGTCTGATAAATTTGCCTGAGAGAAATGGTGTTTCCTAATATCTATAATCTCATTCTAGGTCGATGCATAGGTCACACATTGACACTAACATGGTGTGTAAGTGCATGCCAGCTTTCGTTTGTCTTTGTTTTGATTCTGTTGAGGTTTTATTAAAAAAATATCTAAATGAGAAGAAAATGTTTTGTATGAGAAGAACTAAAATAGAAAATAAATTTTAAAAAGGTCTAATGGCAAATATTTCTAGGTTCTTTAAAACAACAGCCAGCTTTGTTATTTTCAGCATTTGCCTGCAACCTTGTGAACAAGAACACACAATGTAACTGGGCAGCAATAAACTAGAAACCTTTGTGAAATTGATCACTCTGTTTTCACTGCCCAAATGGAATGAAATGCCAGATTTAAGCAGCCACCATAAATATTTAAGAATAAACTTTGATCTGAAAAATGTCTTCTGTTTTAATCATCTAAGGAGGTGATATTAGAAACACTGTGAAGATAATTTAACATATAGAAATGGCTATGTAGTGCTTATTGCTGTCCTTTTTGGGGGTATACAAGGCTGTTCTCAAAATTGGAGTCTAAAGGTTGAAGTTAAATATGCTATATTTGCATCATTCCTGTTTTTTGCCAGAAGCATGAATCTGTTGTGCTAGTTTGTTCTCCTCATAATCACTGATGCAATTAAAATGTTGCAAATAAAATCCCATTGTACGCTCTAGTGTGATGCAATATTTTGCCCTTTCACTATTTAATGGGGCTGTTATTCCACCTTCCTCTACAAATCAGCACTACCAATGAAAATAGCACACCCTCTCTAAGAAAAATCCAGAATGAGGGGGGTAAATCTTTAGAGCCGAATGTAGCAATTTAATATACGTTCATTTGGTTGACATTAACAGGAGAAATAGAACAAAGTGTACCTCTTAGGGTCCAATTAAATAACCAGTTACTCTCGTGGGTAGGTCAAAAAGCCTGAGCTCCATACACCTTTAATGCAAATTCTAGTATTTTAGGGAAAATTTGAAAATATTCCTCTTTTCATTAGCCACAAAATCTCATCTTGAGCATTTGGCACTTCCCCTCCCCCAACCTATCCTAATGCTGGCAGCCTGCTAGGATTTATTTTAACACCACCATAGGGAGTAGATTTTTAAAGGGGATTTTATTCTCCTGGCGCTCCAGCGGTGTGTGTCCAGTTAGGCAGAATAACCCATCACACGTTGATCTGCTTTTTGGGAGCCAGACCCTCAATAGATACAAATCAGCGTATCCTCATTGAGGTCAATGGAACTATATTCATTTGCACCAGCTGAGGATCTCAACCAGGATGTTTACCTCGAGCACATGCTCCTCAGTTTTCTGCCATGTCCACTTCCTGGCCCTTTTCTTAGGGCTCATTTAATTTTCAAGCTAATGTCCAATCCATACATGAGTTTAATGGAGTTTAACAAATCCACTTTAAAGTCACTCCTGTAGTTAATTTGGATAAAAAAAATTCTGTGTCTCCATGTAGATAAGCCCTTAGCTGTTTTCTCTTGTTGCACTATATCCCCAAGAGGTTTTGTGGAGGGAGAGCTGGTTGTTTGGTTCCCACATCCCAACAGTTCCTCTGCTCCATTCCCCACTCCCTTTAAGTATTGCAGGCCTAGGGAAGAGGGCTCCAATAGAAGAAGTGAAGTGGAGCTGGTGGATTGGAGTTACATGATGAACGTTTTTGCACCACAGGCAGGAGGGGCAGAAGGGACAGGAAGAGAAAAGAGATGGGAAGTACAGAAGAGGAAGGGAAGGGAAGGAATAGGACAAGAGACCTAAAAAGAAGTGAATGAGGGAAATATAGAGGTGGGAAGAAGTGAAAGAGAATGGGAATGTTAGGAGGGGTCTAGAGGAAGGGGAAGTGGATGGAGAAGGAAAGGAAAAGGACATACAGTAGACTCTCGATTATCCAGGATTGGATTAACCAGGATGTCAAAAAATATATATATACGTAACTCGCAGGGCCATCTCTGGCTTTGTTGCCGCCCTAAGCACACACAAAAAAACCCCACCCCGGTGCAGGATGGCTGGTGAACCAACCCCCCCTCTCCATATTTCCTATGGATGGTGATTATCTGGGATTTTATTAACCAGGATTAATTTTTTTCCTATCATCCTGGATAATCGAGAGTCTACTGTAGCTACGAAGGAAGGAAGGGGTAAAAGGCACAAGGGGTGTGGAAGAGGGAACCAATGAGGGAAAAATTGTCAGACATTTCAGGTGTTAGTGTTCCACTTTTTGTGGGTCTTTAAGCCACCTTTCAGCATCAGAAGGTTGAATAGTGTGGTCTAATGAACCTTATAAATGACGATGAAGAGCCATATTTTGATATTCTGTATTGTCCCAATGGCTATTCCAGTTAGTGCTTTTGCTATGTCCCAAATTCACCTCCACGTTCTTGATTGCCTTACTAGAATAGGAGAAGAACGTCCTTCCCTTCCTACAGTTGAACAGGTAGCTGGAAGATAGGAGGAAATCTTCTGTATAAGCGTATCTTATATACTTGGTGTCAGACAAGAGAGTTGGCAATAGAAGGGCTCTAATGGGGCACAGAGTCATGGGGTTGTAGTCAGAAAAACGAAAACTGGCAGGAGAAGCTCTCCCTTTATTTTATTTCTTTATTTTAATAAATGTTAAGTTCTTATAAAGTGGTGAATTGATAGCTCTGGAAATGGAAGTCCTCCATGGATCCAAAGAGACCTAGCTAGGGTGATTCATGCATTTGTGGTCTCTGGCCTTTATTATTCCAACTCATTGTATCTAGGAGAGAAGCCACCTCCCTGGGAAAAGCCCCAAGTGGCACCGTATTCAGCAACCTACCTGCTTAGCAATACTAGTCTCTGTGAACAGGTCGCTGCTCTCTGTAATGTCTTCCAATTCAAAGAGAGTCTAGGTCGAGGTGATTTGTCCTGACAGTGCCCTACCAAATTCACAGTCCATTTTGGTCAATTTCACAGTCATAGGATTTAAAAAATCATAAATTTCATGATTTCAGCTATTTAAATCTGAAATTTAGCGGTGTTGTAATTGTAGGGGTCTTGACCCAAAAAGGAGCTTCCTCCACAGCTACGTTCCACTGAACCAATGAAACTGTCATTTACTAGGGAGAGGCTCTTGAGTGCAGGCAACAAAACTGCCCTAAGCACTGGAACTAGACAATGAAGTTCACTGTCGCGGGAGGGAGAAAGCCCAGGTGCACACTCAGAACTAAATGTGCAAATCCTATTTTGACACAACTTTACCTCAGTAATTTCATCATTTTCCCCCTTCCCCTCCCAGCGCATGCACACACTCCCCTATCCCCCCAAGGAACTCTATGCTATTTCTCCTGGAGGCTGGGAAGGAAGGAAGAGATTGTTTTTGGTGCTTCAGTTTTTAAATACATGGGAGGTGGTCAGATTCTACAGAAATGGGGGGAGGGAGTCCTATAAATCCCTACATCAAGTTTTTAAAAAAGCGTAAACTTCTAACACTACACTACCAGCATTCTCAACTATGCCCTGGAGGAAATACTTCCGGAGTTCAGACGATAATTCATTATTCACAGGGCAGGATCCAAATCCCATTGACTTCAATGTAAGGACTCCTATACTCCTTTTCCTCGCTGGGGACCTGAAAAGTTGCCAGTTAATGAGTGGCAAATAGGTGATCAAGTTATGTGAAAATCCTGTCTTCTAGGTCCGCAACTTATTTTACATAGGCCACAACAACAGCCATTGGATAACTGCTGTCAGTCAGGCATGGGCTGTGTTTGAAGTGGTAGAGGAAAAATCTTTGGTATCTCATGACCATATTGTCTTGAGCAGTGCAATTTTAATTAGACTAAGGAAACCCTCAATCACTGAGTCAAGAATTATTATAATAGTTCTAATTTTGTAAGCATGGCTAGAACACCAAGAGGATAAAATATTCTTTTCCTTTGTTTAATTGAAAGTATCATTTTCTTTTTATGTTTCAATGTGACTGAAAAGGGTGATCCTCTATTGTAACTTTCGGTAGAGTAGAGAAAGTGTGCAGTTTATAAAGAAATGTTGTGATGACTTCAGCTTAAAACATGGCATGTGAAGTTCAAGATTTACAAGCAATATTATTTCTAAGCCTCAGCATGACAGCAGTTTCTTTACTTTACTTTGGAGTTTTATTCATAACAGAAACAGCTCTTTGAAAATTATTAATTTAATGTTTTCGTCTCTTTTAAGGAGTAGTATCTATTGTTCTGACTTTCCAAGTATTCCTCCAAAGTCAGAGGCAAAAGAATGCCATTTACAGAGGAATCATTATTACGAGTGTACATTTCAGCCAATTTTTCTTTTATCTGGATATACCATGTGGATAGAGATAAAGCACCAACTAGCAACACTTGAGTCCCCACCAACCTGTGTCATTCCAGCAGATGTGGGTATGTAAAAAGATTTCTTTAATATCTTTTTCTTCCAGTAGTGGTCTTGGACAGCAATATCTATATGCTGTACGTGGAGGTGTTCTTCACAACCTTTTGGATAGATCAGATCCTGGAAGGAGCTGCAAGGTCCTGATTGTAAGACCAGTGACGTCAATGAGACCCTTTCCATTGACTTCAGTGGGTTTTGGATTAGGCCTTAAATTCACACAATATGTTTTCAGCTGAAAGAACCAGTTTTACAGTGTTTATCAATGTGTGGCCATTGCAAAGACATTTGATAAGAAAGGTTGGATTTAAAAAACATTAGTTTTGGTTTTTGTGGTTTTTAAAAATTTATTGTGCACAATGTGCCTTTTCGATTATTAGTGGTACAGAAAGGAAGAAGACAGGTTCAAGAATAGCAGCCGTGTTAGTCTGTATCCGTAAAGAAAGCGAGGAATACTTGTAGCACCTTAGAGACTAACTAATCAGAAAGGAAGAAATCATCTCTGATATTACCTTGAAGTCCCTTCCATAGCTCTGCCTCTTCCGGTGTGCTTGCTCTTCTCTGATGTGTTGTCCTGTGTCTCTGCTGTGCCAGTGTTGTCAGTCTTGTTTATCTGTTACTTTCTGTCACATTTGTCTCGGCATTTTCTGCCATGCTGCCTTTAATCATGGAACTGCCTCCCTGAATTGGTCCATAAAGGTTACTGACTAATTCTTCAAACCCTCCTCCATACATAACCTCTTCCGTGATGTTTACAAGAAATTACCCAGGGACAGATGTCTACATTTTGTGGCTGCCTGGGGAAGCTGGTGTCCTTTACATAAATAAAAAGATTTAAAAAAATACAAAGAAAATGAAGTTTAGCTGGAGCCACTAGGAATCACTGAGGAGTTGGCTATTACCTCTGTAACCACAATTCTTCTATCCCCTTCCCTCCTTTTGTCAGATTCTCTTGTCTCAAAGTACATTGAAAGCTTTTGGGGTCAGGGACTATCTCTTATTATGTTTGTACAATGCTAAGCACAGTGGGACCAAAGTCCGGACTGGGGCCTCTAGGCGCAGTACAAAGGAAAACTAATAATGCTAACCTGAAAGAGAATTGATCACATAGTTTCACTCACATGCTGCTGATGTTCATTGCACAGTGTTTCTTCTGATGTATATTTCTAAACAATCCCCAACTAATATTTCAGGATTAGTACTGAGGTAAGGGAATAATTACAAATCCACTTAGAAATGATGTGGCAAACTCATGCTGAAGTGACTTCAGGGACCATGGGTAAGTCGGGCCAGACGGATTTGCAAACTTGACTTTCACTCAAATGTTACAGGGTTCACATTTGCTTAGAAGAGACTTTAAAAAAGGAGCAGAAATAGAAACGAGGAGAGACTACTGAAAAAATAAACTATAAATACTATACACAGAGGGGACAGAGAGTCCTGTGGCATCTTAGGGCTGGTCTTCACTAGCGCTGCTGGAAATCGATCTTCAGGCGATCGATTTACTGCGTCTCGCTAAGACGCGATAAATCGATCGCCCGGAGCTCCCCCGTTGACTCCGGAACTCCAGCTCGCCAGGAGGCGCAAACTGGAGTCGACGGGGGAGCGCGCCGCCGCCGCCGTGGGGACAAGAGGTAAGTCGGCAGCAGATACGCAACTTCAACTACGTGATTCACGTAGCTGAAGTTGCATATCTGCCGTCGATCCCCCCACCCCGCAGTGAGGACAAGCCCTTATAGACTAACAGACGTATTGGAGCATAATTTGCATTTGACACCATCAGCTCAGGATTAAACAAAGACTGTGATTGGCTAGCCGACTACAAAAGCAGTTTCTCCTCCCTTGGTGTTCACACCTCAAGATCAGTTGCTAGAAGAGGGCTTCATCCTCCCTGATTGAACTAACCTCGTTATCTCTAGTCTGATTCTTGCTTACATATTTATACCTGCCTTTGGACATTTCCACTGCATGTATCCGGCAAAGTGGGTATTCACCCGTGAAAGCTTATGCTCCAATATGTCTGTTAGGGGTAGTTCTTCACTACCTGCCGCATTGGTGGGTAGCGATTGATCTTTCAGCGATCGATTTATCGCGTCTCGTTAAGACACGATAAATCGATCGCCAACGGTACCCCCGTCAATTCTGGAATTCTAGCTCGCCGAGAGGCGCAAGCTGGAATCGACGGGAGTGCGCCGCCGACCGCCGCCACCATGAGGACAGCAGGTAAGTCGGCCAAAGATACACCGACTTCAGCTATGTTATTCACGTACCTGAAGTTGCATATCTTCGGTCGACCCCTCCCCCTAGCGTAGACCAGTCCTTAGTCTATAAGGTGCCACAGTACTCTTTGTCGCTTTTGCAGATCCAGACGAACATGGCTGCCCCTCTGATACTATACATAGAGGCATTCATTCACCTCCGTATAGCTTTGGGGGGGAAAGTATGAATGTATCCCTGTGTAGCACAGAGTTCCATTCACTAGAATAACTTGTTTTAAATGTGAATTTCCCTTACAAGACACTTGGGTTTAAATTTAAGGATAAAAGTTTCATACACAAGAACTAGTTTTGCTAAGCCAGGCAGGATCCAGATCCCTATGAAGTATTTGGGAGTTGTATTGAGCCCCTAAACAATGCCTCAAGAGGCTTATGAAACCTCAGACCTTTCCCCATTCCTAATTATGTGCTATCTACTCCTTTAACAACTGATCTATCCCTAACTACCTGTTGAAAAAAGAGGGTTTTATTCCTGCTTTAATATCTATGCTGTGCATCTGTATATTTTCAGATCTTCTCTTAATTCTGTGTTATGAAGGTTAATAATACAGATGCTCCAAAGGAGTTTGCACTTCAAAGCAGGGCCGGCGATAGAAATTTTGGGGCCCCCTACTCTGAGCGTTTGGGGGCCCCCCACTCTGAGAATTTGTGGGCCCCCCACCCCCCACCCCCTCGCCAAGGGCTGGCCCAACTCTTGCAGGTGGGCGGGGGAAGCGCTGCAGCTGGGGGTGCCTCGGGAGCGGCGCACCCCGCCGTCCTCTGCAGCCGCCGGGGCGGGGGAGGCGATGGAGCTGGGGGGTGCCTCGGGGCGGCTCCTGGGGGGGCGCGGGACGAGCAGCGGCTGAAGGTCTCGGGAGGCAGCCGGCCGCGGCACCGGACACAGCCGGGGAAATGCGGTGCGGTGCCCAGGGGGGACGACTACGAGTAGAGCTGTGTACCGGTCCCCGGACTTCAGGGTGCCCCCTGAAATCTGGGTCCCGGTACAGCTCTACCCGTTGTACCCCCCTGTCGCCGGCCCTGCTTCAAAGTGATACTGGGGAACTGAATCTTTTGACAGTTCTGGTTTGAGGGCGACAGTTCAGGTTTTGGCATGTAGAAGAAACTGGTAGAGAAAACCAAAGTTTTGTGATTGACTTCTTCCTGATTGCCCGGCTGGACTGGCATAAGAACCATAAAGAGGCTGTGCCTTAAATTTCTCCCTCGCTTGAATTAAAACAACCAAAACAGCAAATTAAAAACACCCAAATGAATACACCTTTCTGTGAAGACCTTGTGCCCCATGTTATTACCTTGAACATTTCATTGTATAGGTCCTAGACTGCCTGGTAGATTAGAATAGATTGTTGATCTAGCAAAACACTTGAATACACAAAACTTTAAGCATGTGTGTGTTCCCATTAAAGTCAATGGGATGCCTCGTGCTAAAGTGCTTTTGCTATTTTAGGGCCTTACTAAGGTTTACCCCAGGGGTTCTCAAACTGTGGGTCGCGACCCCTCGGGGGGTCACCGGCCGCCTTCCGAGGGGTTGCAAGCTGCTTGGGCCGCCGAAAAGCTGCCGAATAAATTAACTTTGCATTCGGCGGCTATTTTCGGCGGACATGCCGAGCGCTCCGAAAATAGCCGCTGAATAAGGAGTTAATTTATTCGGCGGCTTTTCAGCAGACATACAAGGGTCCACCGCGCCGAGGGAGAAACGAAAAAGGGGTCACGGTTCACAATAGTTTGAGAACCCCTGGTTTACCCATAGCACCTCCGCAGCAAGAAGTATCCTTTAGTGGATTTTTTTGATACAAGTGTAGACTGCAGGTTCAACAAACTTTCTTCTGTAACACTAACAGAATACTTTGCTTAAACTTGTCTTGAGGCTACAGGCCAAACCACTGTCTGCTAGGAGTTCTCAAGAATGGTGCCTTGCAAAGTCTACAGAGAAGGTTTACAGTTTGTCCCAGGACTCATCCAAATCTTAAGCCCCATGTAGGTTTCCCAAAGGACAAAAGAAAAAGAATTTTGCAGGGCAAAATTTGTGCTTCACAAAATTTCTCCCCACATATTTTTCACACAGTAAATGAAAGCAGAAATAGCATTTTCCCACCCAGCTCTAGTCAACATTTGGAACAAGCACTTCTCTCTATTTTCCCACTAAACTGTTAAAGCACAGTAAGAATAGAACAGAGTAAAATATGATGGGAAGGTTACTACAGCGGGATCAACACTCTGGGATTGATCCACCAGTGGTCAGTTTAGCGGGTCTACTAAAGACCTGCCAAATTGACTGCAGATCGCTCTCCAGTCGACCCCTGTACTCTACCCCTGATGAGAAGAGTAAGGCAAGGCTTTCAATTATACTTGGCTTGAGTTTTTAAGTCTGAGTTACACATTCATCACACTAATCACTGTGGAGATAACAAAGTGATCATTCTAGTTCTCCTTACCCTGTTGTTTTCTTCAGCTTCTTTTCTTGCTTTTTAGTAGGGTTCCTCAAAGAACTTTGAACAAAACACTCTTGTTGCAAAATGGGGCTTTGTTGAAATAAAAATTTTCCATAGGAAAAGAGGAATTTTGGCAGAGGTTTCTATCTGGAAAATCAAAATATTTAATTTCAGGTCAACTCCATATTAGCTTCTGCTTCTGCCTGAGCCACTGCTGTGCGTCATGGGAGTTGTAATTCTAGGTTACTCATGCCCCCACTTTCCTTTTTGGCCTCCTGGTCCCTAGCCCTGCTTCATCTTTCCTTATGCCCCGCTGTAAGCTCCCTGTAGTAAGTAGAGTCTTCAGGAGGCAGTATGGCAGCTGAAATGGATGCAGACATCAATGTTAACTTGACCCCATGTGAAACAAGGATAAACCAAAATGAAATGTTTTGACATATCTGAATTAAAAATTTTCTGATTTTTTTCATTCTGTGAAAAGTTTTGAAATTTCAGCTTTTTGTCCTGATTTGGGGCAATATCCCACAGGCATTTAATTTGTCAATTACAATTGACTTACATCTGTAGTGAATGAGTAAGCAAACCAGTATGGTGCACTAGACATTAAACTGAGAAGATTTTGATTTGATAAAACAGAAAAAATCTGGAATAATCCTTGATCTCAGAGAAGAATTTGCATTGGTTTAGCTAAGATCACAATACAGTCTAAAGTAGAGGGGGGAAATAGAATATTAAGTACCACTGGCTTCCATTAGAAATTTCACAGTCAACGTTTCAGTGGCTTTTTCTCTTCAATTTTCTAGTGAAGCCGTTTCCACCCTCCAACGTTAAGGCAGAAATCACCAAGAATATTGGGCTGTTGAATGTGAGCTGGACAATCCCAGCGTTTCCGAACAGCGATCTTAAGTTCCAGATTCGGTACTCTGTGAACAGGGAAGAAATATTATGGGAGGTACTATTATACTTAATACAAAATAATGTTTTCATCTTTGCAGTGTTTGTGCATGCAAAATCCATATCAATCAAGCAATGTATGCTGAATTCATTCTATATGATAAAGGATTTTAGTTTGCATTGGAATTTATTTTCTGTGGCAAAATTGTACTAGTGAGCTGTCTTTTTCATTAGACTCCGGGGCAGGAGGTCTGAATTTACTAGTTCGGGGAGTTAAGATATCAATCAGATGCCTAGAAAACTATGTGGTGTTCCTAATCAAAATATTTTCAATTCTGTTGCAGATATTTGAGGTTTCAAATGCACCAACAAGATCAGCCATGATAAAGGTACCAGACCTTTGTGTTGTATATATTGTTCAGGTGTGCTGCAGTGGACTAGATGGATTCGGTTACTGGAGTGATTGGAGTAAACCAGCATACACCATTGTACAGGATATCCAAGGTGCGTGTCATTTGTAAATACACTCTGAAGATTATAGCGTTATACATGTGTGAAATTGTTCTTCTTAAAATAGATGTAATTTTGCAGCTCCCCTGAGAGGTCCTGAATTTTGGAGAATTATTAATGAAGATCCCATAAGGAAGCAGAAAAATGTTACTTTAGTTTGGAAGGTATGAAACTTCTGTTTCTCACTCATGGTGTTGATGATGCCGCCACAGTTTGATGGCTTTGTGGGGTGCATGATTAAAAAGTGTTGGTGTAGGCATTGGGGGTGGGCATAGAGCAAGAACATGTGGTCCTGAATGACAGACTCAAGCATTCGTTATTCATGGTCCTTTTATAGACAGAACTATTAGGACACAGCTTCATTAATTTTACCACCTCTCACTCAGCCATGCTGTCAGGTAGTAGAGGCTCCTAAAAACATTGGTGGCAGTACTGCAATATAATCAGAATACAGTTCTTCCCTCTTTTCCTCCCATATCTTCCTCTCTTCTCCTTACTTCTCTCTGCAGTTCTCTCGCTCCCCCCTTTTCCTTATACACAGAAATATTTCCTACCACGGGCTGCCAGAGCTGTTTTTCTGACCTACTCACCAACAACAGTATCCTGTTAATAGGACAGAATCCTTCCCTCTGCTGTGTGGTTGCTCTGATTGATTCTAAAGTCACAGTGACTCTCTGTTCACTCGGTCAGTCAGCATCTGTTTTCCTTCAGCAGCAGGGCAGGATTCCAGATGGACAGTTCAACAGAACACTCGCTGGCGTCCCAGCTAACTGCCCTGGTTGTCACACCAGAGGCCCATTTTGGGTGAATGGGATCTGACCCTACCCTAAGCGCAGTTACATGGGGCAGTCAGTAACACAGGCTGTATGGGGTACATGCCGCTCATATTTGTTCATCACCCGCACAGCACATATACATATAATCCCCACCTCTCAAATCAACCAAGTCCTTTTGCTCTGCTAAAGAACCACTGCATGGCCAGCTCCTCTTCCCAACCTCCCAGAACCCAGGATAGGAAGGGCAGTGTTTTGTCCAGAGTGTAAAGCACTCACACTCCTTCCTGTGCGGACAAATCTTGTGACCTGGGCTGCACTGATTTGCAGAAGTTTGGAGGAATAGACGATCCAGTATCATATGTATACGTCAAATCATGATATCTTAAGACTTGACCAGGAAATACACTAGAAAATATAATTGCAAAGCTGTACCATTCATTTATTTTAAAAAGTTTTTTTTTTAAATATTGCACTCGAATCTGATGTTACATGTGCCAAAAAAACAAAAGCTTCAGCTGGCTACCTGCAGGGGTCAGGAAGGGACCCCCAGTCCCCACCCCACATGTATTCTGGTGTGATGTTTTTGTCTCTTTCCTCTGAAGTATCTAGATGGCCATAGTTGGAGATGGCACCGTGGATAGGGTAGGCCAGTCAGGGCCGGCGACAGGAATTTTGGGGCCCCGTACGGCAGATCGTACGGGGGGCCCCCCCGCCGGTCTCCCGCCGCCGGCGGGGTTCCCCCCCCCCCGTCTCCCGCCGCCCGCGGGCTTCCCCACACCCCCGCCACTGGTCTCCCGCTGCCCGTGCTCCCCCCCCCCCCCGGTCTCCTACCTCCCGTGGGCCCCAACCCCCGCATGCGCTGCGGCCGTGTGGCCCGGCCGGGAGAAGCAAAGGGGGGTGGGGAGAGGCTGCTGGGTGCCGGGGGAGGGGGGCTGGTGAGCGCTGCAGCGGCTGCCCGGAGCCGCGCCTTGCTCACAGCCCCGGCGACAAGGGGGTACAGCTGCATACCGGGCCCCGGACTTCAGGGGGCCCCCCCTGAAGTCCGGGGCCCGGTACAGCTGTACCCGTTGTACCCCCCTGTCGCCGGCCCTGAGGCCAGTGCTCTGAGATGACATTGAGAATTCTCTTTCAAAGGTGTGACTGGCTGGTTCTTGCTCATATGCTCAGAGTCTAACTGATTGATTGCCATGGAGGCATCAGGAAGGAATTTCCCTCAGGTCAGATTGGCAGTGATCGTGGGGATTTTCACCTTCCTCTGTAGCATGTGTGGATCGCTTTCCAGGATTAGCTGGGTATACCTCATGTGTTCATTGCATGACCCTCAGTCCCTGTTATTCTCTGCCTGTGGCACAGAATCTAATCTCCTTTGGGTTTATTTTGGTTGTGAGGCCCTTCTGGCCTTAAACTCTATGACTTGGAGTCTTTTTTCATAAAAAGGATGCAAGTTGTATTAAAAGATGTTAGTCTCCATTTGCCAGATTCTCAGAAAAGAAGACCTGAGATCTGTGTGCAAAATTGTTCCAGCACCTATAAACCATCCCCTGTACAATTGCTATGACTCTGCATGCAAACTGTGTAATTGCACATGCAAATGATTAGTTAGGTGACTGACTGACTACTCTTATTTGCACATGTAGTCATGGTAACTGTGCCTGCAGCCTCGCATGCATTATTGCATCTAGCCCTGAGCCTCCTTTACTGAAAGTACGTCTCCAATTTAGGATCATGGCAATTTCTTCTGGCTGTGCATCCTTGAAAAATAATAAGGTAAAACAATGAATTACCAGAAAGAACTAAAGGTTTGCATTTCCTCGATCACACTTGTCTTAGGAGCTATGGTAAGTAGAGAAGTCAGGCATCAGTGAGTATGGAAAAACTTTAGCACAGCAATATTTTAGGTCTAAGGAAAGTAGTCTCATGGGTGGGTATCATTTAGGGTCCTGCTCTCTCAGAACTAGAAGACTGTTCTCTACTGCCCAGTGAAAATCCAACACCTGCAAGCTAAAATATACTGATGTTTCTTGCAGCCACTGATGAAGAATTACTCATTATGCAGCGTGTGCAGATACATTGTAAAACATCACACTTCAGAAAACGTCCCTTGGACAGAATATGTCACCAATGGCACTACCTACACATATCCATGGACTGAGGAGGCACACACCGTTACAATTCTAGCTGTTAACTCAATTGGAGCTTCCTCAAGGAATTTTAATTTAACTCTATCACAGCAAATGAGCACAGGTAAGAATAACAGGTTAGTAATAACACTGATGCATTCAGAAGATGTACAACAGTAGGAATGCCTACTGTGCCTCTTGACGGTTTTCTTTTAACAAAGAAATCTTTATTAACAGGGAAAATGTACGTCTTATGATAACTTTCTCTGCTATTATAGGACTGAAAAGCCTGAAACGACACATTTTTAACAAAACTGAAATTCCCTGATATTTAGTTTCGGCAACGCCAAAACGTTCTCATGGCGGGAATATTTTTGGTGGTTCTGAAATGAAATCTGCACCTCAGGATCCCTGACTGCTCATCTGGGGGGCTGCTTGGCCCACTCAGCAGCCAACTTCCTAGCCAGCTGGGGAGTTGGGCAGCTCTGGCAACCTGATGTGTGTGAGCTGTGGGGGACTCAGAGAACTGGATAGCCCGGCAGCCTGTGTGGTGGACTGCAGGGGAACTGGACACCCCAGGAAACTGAGCAGCTTGACGCCCCCATGCTTTCTGAGAACCTCCTGCAGCTGAGTCAGGTGGGCTGGCAGGAAAGCGGGCGGGCGGGCTGGCCGGCTGGCCTGCTGCTTCTGTCAAGACTTTTAATGAAATCCGCCCCTTCCCGTGGAACATTTTGATTTCCATTGCCTCAGCATTTCCTGACAGCTCACTTCTTCATTACTGGCTTCACACTTCACAGTAGCACCCTCTTTGTTGATTCACTCCCACTCGGCCTTGTTAGGCGGTAGTCTGTATTTTAAATGTTGTGGGAAGCATTATTATAACCTATAGGCAGAGCTGAAATTTTGTAAAATGATAGTTAAGAGCATGTGCTTTTTATGGGTCAAAGTCTGGCTGATGGAGTGCATGAACATAAGCAGCTAGCAAGCAAGCAAGATAGAAATTGACCACCTAGGTTCTTATCCCTGTTCCATAGAAGAGTGTAACAGCGCATGAGCCATAGATTTATGCTCTGTTTTGCTAGCTACATTTTGATGGTTTTTAGCTATTATGGGATGTCTCCGCTAATGGGTGAAAGTTTGAAAGATCGAGGTAAGAACCAGGAATATTGCTCAAAACGGGAATATTGCTTAAGGAGAGAACGCTATGCGAAATGTGGTGGGAACACAACCCACTGATTTGATCTGTTTAACACCTGGAGCCAGCGACTCAGGGCTTGTCTACCCGGTGGACTAATGTGTACTACAGGGGTGTGATGTATCAAATGTACTAATGATGTTCGCATTAATCGGTCCATGTAGATGCTGCTGGTGTGGTTTAATGTAGTGCTGTTTCAAACTGTACTATGTTAAAACACACTAGGGCTTGCACTGGCAGAATCTGCATGGACCAATTCACGTGCAACATGTTGGTGTGCTTTAGAAATCACACCTCTGCAGAGCGCATTACCCCACCATGAGGATAAGTCCTGTGGTGGTGTAAAACAATGTCACTTCATTGACTTAACTGGAGACGCAAAAATAAACAACAAAGAACCTAACCCATTATAGTCATTTTCACCTCTGTGGGATCTGAGATGCAGCATGTATAATCCACCTCTGATTTGGTATAGCTGATCTCATTTTAATCATGCTTTTCTCTGTTTTATCAGTGAATATCGTGCAGTCACTCAGTGCTTATCCAGTCAACAGCAGTTGTGTAATTCTGACCTGGACACTTTCACCTCAAACGTATGTGATAACGTCTTTTGTTATTGAATGGAAAAACCTTAATGAGGAAGAACAAATAAAATGGATACGAGTTGCTCCAAATATTGGCAAATACTATATTTATGGTGAGTTTGTGCTTGAATAAACACACATGATATTTTTACCTGTGTTACAGCATGGCGAAAGGTTGCTCTTTCTGGGTACATGAATCTAGCCTCTCTGCTGTATCCTTCTGTCTTTTTTTTTTTTTTTTTAATGAAAAAATAGTTTGAGTGCTAAAGGTTGCTCTTGGCTGTACTGGATCTTACTTGTCAGTTAAGGATCAACTATAGAGTTAATGACCTGGACTGATACAGGATTGCTGACTGGTCCTTGTCGCTGTTAAAAATCCAGTCCCTGGCCCTGCATCCCCTTGTGTCACATGGGCATTGGTCTG
Organism: Sternotherus odoratus; assembly: GCA_032164245.1. Classification (NCBI taxonomy): domain Eukaryota; kingdom Metazoa; phylum Chordata; order Testudines; family Kinosternidae; genus Sternotherus; species Sternotherus odoratus. The sequence continues at coordinate 76,482,870 of JAVMKO010000008.1, read as the reverse complement.
CAAATCCATGTGCACCTTAGTCACTACACACAAAGGAACTACAGACTAGTTGGTTCAGATCTGCACAAACCTCCCTAGAGTATACTTACTCTGGGCCTGAGCCCCCTTTCATTTGCACCTGCTATATGCTGATATAACTGCATTGATCTGAATGGAGTTGCTCCATTCACATCCATCATTGCCATATTGATGCTTCATCGTTGTTACATCCTGTACCTGTGTGGGTTTGTATTTGGTTAGTGAGGAAGTGATAAACAGGAAAGCTCAGTTATATATATATTATGCTGATACCAATATATGCTGAATGTATGTTAAACATAAATATCACATATATCTACTATTTATCCAGTTTTTTCTATATGTGCTTTGTGGCTTTAATATGTAGAATCTTTTAATCAAAAGCTAAAAATTCCATATGAAGAAATTGCAAAAAATCCAAAATAGATTGTTGGGTCTACAGTTAAATCCAAAATTAAAAGGATTAAACTAGAGAAAATAATTCTTTTTTCCCCTGTGGGCTTATCTTGAGTCTCTGTTGCATGAGATCAAAGCCTCTCTAGAGGCTAGTATTTTAGTTTGACTAAATTGGTATTTAAACTCAAAAGCCTGATTTCTTCCTTCCAGATTATTTTATTCTTATCGAGAAATACCAGTTTAGCCTGTACCCTATATTCCCTGAAGGAGTAGGCAGCCCCAGAAGGACTGATGGATTCATCAAAGGTGACCAACATGATATTGATTATTTTTTATTAAGCAGCAACTGGTTAGTAAAAGTTCTCTTTGGATATGATATAGACTCGTTCTAATATTTTTATGAGAAACATCAAGAAAACAGTGTTGAAAACACGTTGATTGAAGTATAACTGACCCTAGTCGAGTTGGTAAAAATTGGCATAGCTTAGTTGAAGTCAGTGGAGTACCCTCACCAACTTCTCCTGGCACTGTCTCTACATTTAATTTAATACCATAATGCAGTTCAAGACTTGACCCACATTTTCAAAAGGGCCAGTGCTCTTCAGGGGAGGGGCATCTGTTGGGACAATCCCAAGGGGTTCTGAGGTCCTATACTCCCATGGTTCTTCTGCGTATGAGCTACTCCCTTTACTTTGTTTGCCTTGGTGATGATTCTGAGTAAAAGGGAAACAATGGACAATCCCACAGAGTCATGGGAGCCACTGAGTTTTTAGAGTAATTTCACCTCTTGTGTGTTTGTACACACGACGGGTCCCTAGTGTGACGCAGGAAAGGTGCTACAACAGGCATGTATAACCTACTAATGTGCAGTTGCATAATTTGTTTCTGATTTGTATGCATACTGATCATTATCTAAACTGTTCTATTTATAGATACTTTAATTGGCAATAAAGTTAGGACTGATGACTGGAGAAATATTGCAAATAGATTGAAACAAATTCCTTTCATTTTCAGATAGGAATGAAAAACGGAATGATGAGGGCCTCTATGTGATTCTACCAATAGTTATTTCATCCTTCGGTTTGTTGCTTGGAGCTTTGCTGATCTTGCAACAAAGGCATGTTGTTTATTTTCATATATGGTTCCCTAAATGTGCTTATAAAAAGACACCGCAGCTTAAACATTCACACCTCGTTAACTTTTGGCACCATTTATATATTTGAGATGTACATTATCTGAAAGGCAGCATAGTCTAGTGCGGTGGTTCTCGAGCATATTTGATCACGCCCCGCTTCTTTGTGTCTGTAGTCGTTTGTCCCCCCAAACACCATACAAGTGCACATACCAATTACAAAATAATCAGCATGCGACTCTCACTAAATATTAAGAAGTGTAAGGCATTGATTCAAACAGAGCCATTACATAGAGTAATGTAAATTTGAAATGAGATACTGCTTACTGGCATCACACTGTTGTTACTAGTATGATGGATGCACCTGGTTTTTGAAGTTGTGCAATTTATAGAATTGCACGAATGAGCCACATACCCATTGTAATAAAAGCAAAATGGCAATCGTGGTCAGTGCTTACAATTAAACGTGCATGCCCCATCGGAGCAAACGGATTAACGTACCGATGGCAACGACTGTATACGTTAACTAGGCAAGCTTAACAGAAACCCATCACAATGCACAACACCATCTAGAGTCAACGGCACAGCACCATCTGTGGACTGATATGTCTGGAGGAATCAGCTTTGTTAATTATTCATTGCTGTGCAGAAAGCTTTATTTCCCTCCCTAAGCTTCCCATGCCCTCCCCCCCCCCTTCCCAAATACAACCCCCAGTTTGAGAACCTCTGGAGACTGAACACAGCACTGGGAACTAGAAATTTCTGATTGCCCACGTTCAGCACCTTTGAAAATCAGGCCGTTATCCTGTCTCTGCTTATGTTCTTGTGCTACCATGATAGTGAACAGTTCTATATTTCTGACTTGAGCACTGCCATATACAATGTGTATATTCAATACTAAGTCAATACTTGGTCCAAACATTTCAGAATGAAGAAACTGTTCTGGGAGGATGTTCCAAACCCCAAGAACTGCTCCTGGGCACAAGGAGTTAATTTTCAAAAGGTATGGGTTTCCATGGTGATACTTTTTTTCTATGGGGTTTATGTGTTTCACACTCTTACATTCAGTTTAAAGTGTTAAACTGTTAAGAATGATCCAAATAATCAACACAAGACCCTGAAGCCATTGAGAGTGTCAAATGGAGGAATTTTTTTCAGCTGTAGAAAGCTGATAGTTGACCCAGAATCTCGAACCAAGACCTATTTTGAAATTCATGGGCAATCTTAGGGTATGTTTACACTGCATTGTAAACCTGGGTCTGTGGATCCAGTGTTTCCAAGCCTGCGCTTGAGCATCCACACTGCATTGTAAACTTGGGCTTACAGTTGCTAGACCCAGGTCTCACAGCCATGCTAATGCATTCACACCACACTGCATTATGCAGACCTTCTGACTCTGGTATGCAGCGTCCACACTGCAAAAAAGATAGGCTTGACCTTGAGTCAGAGCAGGACTTGAATCACTCCTCCAGCAGTGTGCCAAGACACAGGTCTGGTATGTTTGCTGACCTGAGTCACCCTGAGTTTTGTGTGGATGGAAGTGGGGGCTAGGAGTCAAAGTCCAGGCTTAGTGTGCAGTAGAGACATACCCTTAGAGCTAAATCCTGCCACCAAAATATTCTTAGTTGTATGACACCCTTTGAAGTCGGGGGAGGGAAGGGCACATGTCCACACCCAGGGCCAAATTCTTTGCTAGTGCAAACTGGCTCAGCTACAGTTGACCTGTGCCGGTTTACAGACTTAAATGGACATGCACCCATTCAACCCCGCTGAGAATTTGTCCCTCAGTTCCAGAATTTGACACTTATTGTGTAATCATTAGGGCAGTAACTTAAAAATCCAGGATTATTATTTCAAAAAGAAACTGCATCTAATGGACCATGACTGTTTTGATTTTTTTTCCAGGTATTTAATTTTCAATTCCAGTGAAGATTTCTTTTCTCATCTTTTATTTCATTTCATTTCATTTAAACAGAGAATGGACATTCTTTGAAGTCTAATCATGATCACTTCCTGCTGAACCATTGTGCCAGCTCCCAGACTTCATATACAGAATTGTTAGAAGATTTTTCTGTTTACATTCAGAAGACAGGAATACAATACATGATGATTGATTTAAAGATAGTCCTGGAAATAGTTTTGTTCAAAACTTAAGATGTCCATACAAAATCAGGGACAATTGCCATATTGCAGCCTAGAGCAGGGTTTGCTACCCATGTAGGCAAAAAATTGCTTTAAATCATATTTTTAGCCTTTGTTTAGTGACCTGTTTATTAAGGCTCTGGCTTGCAAAGGGCTGAACACTTTCATCTCCTAAACGCCTCCCTTACCAGAGGCGTAGCTGAAGTCGACCTCTCTCTAGGTCGATTTTCAGCTAGTGAGGCTGCAGGTGACATTAAGCCTCCGACCTTCGGAGCAGCTCCACGAACGCCCCGCCCACCTGAACAGCCCCGCGCCGGCTCCCCCCGCCCACCCGAGCAGCCCCGCGAACCCCCCCCCCCGCCCGCCCGAGCAGCCCCGCGAACCCCCCCGCCCGCCCGAGCAGCCCCGCGCCGGGTAGGCGGGGGGTCCTGCGCGGGGCTGTTCAGGCGGGCGGGGGGTTCGCGGAGCTGCTGGGGCAGGCGGGGGGGGGGGGTTCGCAGGGCTGTTCGGGCAGGTGGGGGGTCCAGTGCGGGGCTGTTCAGGCGGTCGGGGGGTTCGCGGAGCTGCTGGGGCAGGCGGGGGGGTTCACGGGGCTGTTCGGGCAGGCGGGGGGTCCGGTGCGGGGCTGTTCAGGCGGGCGGGGGGGGGGTTCGCGGGGCTGCTCGAGCGGGCACGGGGGGCCGCGGAGCTGCTCGGACTGGGACTGGTCCCCTGGGGAGCGTGCCTAGCTGCCCTGAAAGGTGGTGAGAGCTGGGGACTCCCGGCACTGTGGGATACTTACCCACAGTGCAACACTCCCTATGTCGACCCCTGCAAAAGTTTTAAGGACAGACACGGAGTTGCAGTCCTCTGTGGGGATGCACTAAGTCCATTTTCTAAAGTCGACTTCAGAAAATCGACTTAAGGAAAATCGACTTAGTGCTGTAGTGAAGACGTACTCCTAGACTTCAATAAGAGTTGAGAGTGCCCAGCACCTATGAGGATGGAGTCATAGAAATCGAAATATCAGAATGGGCTGAGATTCCGCTAGTTAAGTGCAAGACTTACCCAGTTATCAACTGACAATAGTTTTTAAGAATTTGGGTTGTTTAGCCCAAGAACTAGCCTGATTCTGATGCTGAACAGCTTTGGGAAAATCCACTGACTTACACACGTTGAGGAGGCCAAACTCAGCCTCCGGATGTGCACAGCACTCCCAGTAAGGTCAGTGGAAGCTGACCATAAGCATCTGAGTGCAGAATTTAGTCCAAAGAATTTGCAGAAATAATTCAAAGTGTTCACAGTGCCTTAGTTTTCTCTCACATTGTCCGTGGAGTGTTGCGTAGACAGGTACTTCACTCACTATCATTTAAACACATTGCTATTCCCACAGCCACTTCAATAATAGTGTCTGACGTTAGGGGGGTGTGTGTGTGTGTGTGTGTGTGTATGTACACAAATCTGTTGTTACCCTTAGTGTGGCAACTTCTGCTTAGTGTAATCTCCATTTAGCATCATTTCTTGTTTGTAGCTCTCATTAGCTTTGATGTCCATTGCCTGGATAAAACTTCCACGTATCAGCGCTAGAAACCTCTAACGTCCTTATGCCTGAAGCCATGTGTAACTCTTATTTTCTTTTGATATGTTTGTCAGAATGCAAAATTAACTGGACTGAATAGTTGGTTACTGATATGTGTATTTAATATAGTATGTTCTGTGACAGATACTTCAAGGCCGTATTTATGAAGTATTAGTTTAACAAAATAGTATCATTTTTAACCATTAATGCAGTACGGCATAGGATGGATAAATCCTGCATCTGTATTGCAGTCTAGCAAAAATGTACACACGTGCTTAATGTTAGGATCATGGGTAATCCCACTGATTTTCCAGTGAAATGACTCTGGTGCTTAAGGATAAGGATGTGAATAAGTGTTTGCTGGATTGGGTCATAGGCTCTGATCCTGCAGACCTTATTTATCCAAAGCTCCAAATGGCTGAGTAATTACTATGGCACTATCCCTGAAAAGATTTATGCACCTGTTTAACTTTACATAGTGTGAGTAGTCCCATTGACCTGAATGGGATTATTCCCAGTGTGTAAAGTTTTTAATCAGGACCTGAGGACTGCTGCAGTGTGAGTGGAGCATATTTTGTACTCTCCTTGTGTCTGGAAAATGAATGTGAATTAAATTTTACTCTGTGCCACCTGAGGCGATGAATATTCCCTTTCAGTTTCATAGAATTATGTTAACTGCTGTAAAATATTTTTGCATAAATCATATGACACATATGTTGAGAACATATTTTACAGCAATGTTTACACATATTACTCTGTCATTATTTACACTATATTATAGTATTACATCTTTCTCAGGAGATTGTATATTCAATGTATTTATATATTCATCTAATATATTTTATTTAGTGATGTGTTTGATTCAGCAGAAAGAGACTTTTACTAATTGAAATATCTATTTTTAAAAGTGGTATTTGATCATTTAATTTTTGATATTTGATTGATAAAAAGTGATTGTGATTCTGTAGAACTCTTATCCAGAGTTATGTTCATGCTTCAGGGTATAAGTCGACCTCTAGTTATTGGTGGTCAGGAAGAAACATGCTTGCCGAGAGGTCCACAGTTGCCTACTGTGGGATTTCTTCTCTTAAGTGTTTTATACTGGCCACTGTTGATGAGAGAATACTGTACTAAATGGATCATTGATCTGATTCATTACAACAGTTCCTACATTCCCACCTGGATTCACAGGTGATCTGCCTTAGGGGAGGATAAATTTCAGTAAGGGATATTCAATATGAATTAAAGACATTGCTTGGTATATGCATTGTAGCAACTGTCTGCAGCTCATTTCAGTAATCAGTTTGCTAATTTTAAATATCATAATCATAGTACTTTTGAAGTCCATGGCAGTTCTGAGCATGCAAGCAATGCAGAAGCTATTCTGAATCAGCATTTAGGCTGCAATTCAGGAAGGTACTGAAGCAAGTGTTGACATTTAAATATGTGAGTAGTTTAAAAACATGCTTAAATACCTTGCTAAATCAGGGTTTAAATGCTGTGGTGATGGTGATTCTAGGTTAAACGAACACCCACTCGCCTAAAATGGATTAAATTGTACCATACCTTTTTATATTGTACACCAGTCTAAGCATTTTGAAATATTCCTCATTACTTTGGAAGGTTTCCTGCTGTGATATAATATCTGTATGATTTTTTAACATAAACACAATATGTTGTTTTTAACTAATTGGTTTTTTTAAACTCATCCATAGGTATACACTTTAAAGTGAACTTTCTTAGTAGTAAATAGGAAAGCAAGTTTCCTATTATCACTTTATTCTGTAGTACATTTGAAATGTTTATATATATTTCACATCCTTTATGATGTAGGATAGGATGCATTTACCTAAAATAAGTGTGTGTGTGTATGTGTGTGAAAAATTCAAACACACAGTCGTTACTCACAGGTGAAGAGCCTAAAAAAATTATTGGATGGCAGGATTTGACTCTAGATTGTATAAGTGTAACAGGCAGGGTCATTTCCATTGTTTGTAAATGATTTTGATTCATTTCTACTATGTCAGATTGTTCATGCAATTAAAATAAAATGCCAAAAAATCCTATAGCATATAAGGCTTTATCCTGCAAAGCACTAAAGTACTAGCATAATTTTAGGGACATGAATGGTGCCATTGAAATGAATAGACTTTGCTGAATTAAGCCAGAACGCTCGGCACCTTCCAGTGTCAGCCCTTCCCTGCACACATAAGACACTGGCATATGCTTGCTTTCTTTATCCCCAATTCCCCTCTTCGATACCATGCCACATAGCAGACTTAGGTTTTGTTTGTTTTTCATCAATGTACTTTTTATATTAAAATATACCATACTAGTTTTCATCTATGGCTCTTAAGTACAGTAACTTCATATTGAAATAAAGCTATTAAATGATAGATGAGCATTAAAATATGTCTTTTCTTCTAGCCTGAAACTTTTGAGCATCTTTTTATCAAGCATCCTGAAGCAATATCATTTGGGCCTCTTCTGGAGCCAGAAATAGTTTTGGAAGACATCAATGTTGCTAAAGCATTGAAAAGTGAAGACAAGCAAGATTTATTAGCAGTTGATTCAATGTTCACAAAGATTCAAGACTCTGAGCATGACTCGGCTTGTTCTAGCAGCCATTTCAGTAACAGCCTTTCTGAGAGTTTCCATGATGACAAAGTCAATGAAGGAATTACGAGGCAGTCCAATATTAAGTACGCTACAATTATCAGTAACTGCAAATCAAGTGGGCTTTATGAACAGCAAAAGAATCTAAGGGGTTCATTTAATGGATGCTTCTTAGGTGAAGATTCCTTAGTTAGCGATCCTTTCTCTAGATCATGGGAGGTGGGAAATCAGGCATTTCTAATATTGCCTGATCAACATCCAAGCCAAGCCAGCAAAGCGATGTCCCTTTCTGTTGTTTCTTCTGAGGGCTTTTCAGAACCTTCAGACCACGATGACATTTTCAGTGATGGAGACAGTCCTGAGAGGCGCCTTTATTACTTAGGGCTAGCATCAATTAAGAAAAATGATGATTTTTTAACAGAAAATTCTAGAGTGATGTGTCATCTTCACACAAATGGTTTATTCAAAGACATGGGGTTTCTTCAGGATACTACTTCTGATTTAAATCCCTTTATCAAAAATAGCCTTAAATATGAAAACTCTGTTAAAACCTTTGTTCCATACATGCCACAATTTCAGGCAACCACCATTAAACTACAAGAGACATCAGAGACCAAAACTTAAGTCATAACAGCATAGTCCCATATATGCTACTGCTAGTATTTTTTTTTTAGAAGGGGCAATATCTTCCCCACCCACCTCTCCCCAGAGGAAACTCTCAAGAATAAATGAACATGTAATGCCCACATTTTGAAGTTGGATGCCTGCGCCTACATTTGACTGGCATAAATCAGCACTTTGGCCCCACAGGATTCCTCGTAGTGGCCTAAATTAAAAACCTCGGATTAGGGCTTTCATTTCCTGTTTCAAGTATTTGGTACTTCATTAGCTATGTGTGGTGGCTACTCTACATTTTTCCCTGACTACGTCCTGTTGCAGACACTCAAAAGAGAAAGTTGGTCTTGAAAGGTCCTATGACAAGGATTCCAAAGGTGGCATTTTATTTAAATTTATCTTTGTTAGGCCATCTTGGTAAAGGCCCTTGGTATCTTTATAGCAGTCCTGGACCACAGGTGATTCCATCAAATGTGCTTGGCTACATTTCTGGGAGAGGGGAGCCCATTCTGCCTGAGGGTGATGGCACCGAAGAGGAAGTGTCTGCCCAACACCACACACAATAGCAGACAGCAGTCCCAGCACTCAGTGCCAAAGAACCCATCTGGCAATGGAATCACAACTCTCAGTAGAGGTAAGGATGCAGGCAGAGGCCAAACATCTCTAAAAAAACCCTTTGAGAAGGCAGTGTTTTCTCTTCCCCAACTTCCACGTGCTGCAGCAGCCAGTCTCCTTGTGAACAGTTCTGCACAGCAATGATCTGTCCAAAGTAGAAGCCATTTGTTCAGCTAAGTGGTGTGGTAACACGGGGCCAGGCTTCCATGGTGCGGGGGAACGCTGTAATGGCCTGAGGCATTTTGCTGGTCAGTGTGGAAAATGTTTTCGGCACATACGCAGACCAACCCACAGCAGCCAAGCAACAACAAAAAAAAGGGGGAGGGGGAATAAGCCTAGCTTCCCTTACACTGTCCCTTTTAAATAAAAATGAAGGCATCTTCCACTGGGAGCGGATACTTATAGGGAAATTATATCTGTCAATCAAGGAAAGTGTGTTAAGTAGTACAACAGTGTATAAAGCATCATCAAAAATAACAGAATTGATCAGTAGCTAGAGATATACATTTAGTGCACTAAGATAACATGAGCCAGACTTCTTGTGGAAGGCTTCATAGTCTCCCCATTTTTGTGGGTTTTTGCCTAGGCAAAATAGTGCACCCAGAAATAAAATGGGCACATTTTTGGAGGCCCCTTTTTGAAAATGAGTCTCTACTAGTGAAGGAACCACAATAAAATACCATTTTTTTCAGTCCCATTTCATGAGACCCCATTACAGAAAAGAAATGTTAAGAAGCTAGTGTGGTCAAATGGCAACTGGTGATGATTGGGAGCCAAGGAGTCTTTCCTATATTTTTAACCCTACTGGGATTAAGATTCTGTGTGTGAGCTCAGGCAAGTCACTTCATCTCTTTATGCCTCAATTAACCCAGCTGAAAAACTGAGTAAGAAGTAGGGTCTCTGAGAAAACCCAGATCTTGCATCTCACCTGAATTTTCTATGATAAATTACAAAACAAAATAAAAATCCAAACCTATTCTTAAACCAAATATGTATTTTCTACTCTATAATGACTAGTTATTTTTATACTGAGAATTTTTCAATTAATTATTTTGAAGAACTTCTAAGCAGTATTCAAATCTGTAAGGGTATTGAGTTTAGATATTATTCCAAAATTTAATTTACCCAAAAGCAACATAAGTGATTTAACAACAACAACAACTTTGAGCTGTGTAGTTGAACTTTATTTAACTAGGAACAATAGGAAATCATATAGAGGAAAAGGGCTCTGATCAATTTTTTTACATTTTCGAAGGCAACTACTGGCTTTGGGGGTTTCCATTTCTAGGTCCCCAATATGACACTTTAAAGGGTCCTGATGTTCACAGTTTGGGTTGCTTTGTGCTTTCTGAAAATCAAGTATCTCAGGCTGAGCACCCAAAATCACTAGTCACTTGGCATTCAAAGGCCTGTTGCAAAGACCACTGAAGTCAATGGAAAGATGGCTAATGACTGCAGTGGGCTTTTGGTCTGTCTCATTGACCTGTCGTAAAGATTGAATCTTGTATGTGCTGTAAGACACTGGAATTTAAAGACAACTTTAATAAAATAAATGAAAAGCTCTTACTAACATCCATGTAAATATATCAGTCGCCCGCTGCCCAAGACAGCACATGAAGAATGAAATTCATCCCTTCCTGCTCAAATATCTGACCACATGGAATTTCTGTGGAGAATTCTCCGAGGTCTGGGTGGAATGGCATTTCATCACTTGAGTGGCAAGCAGACCTAGATGTTGCAATGCAGCCCTTCTGATTGCTATTCCTGGAAATCCTGTATCTTCCTTCATAGCTTCTGAAGGCCCCAGGCAGTGAAACTTGTATGGTTCTCCTACACAGAGGGAGCCCTGCCTGGGTTCTACATGCATCCCAGAGTACGGTGGAGCCCAGCTCTGTGGGGACTCCCTATGTGTACCTGTGGGATTTGAGGGTGGGGGTGAGGAGGAGCAGTCACAGGTCTGGTAGAGCCACAAGCCTTTGCTTCCTGTTAATCCAGGATGCTGCCCCCTCAGCAATGGACTAACTATTACAGAGCAACTGTATCACCACTCCACAGCATGGGAGAAGGATCCTTCCCCTCTCCCCCCTGGCTAAAAAAGAATCCCCTGCCACCTGCTAAGCTGCTCTGACTTGGTGCTGGAGGCAGAAGGGATTCAGTTCATTATGAAGACTGAAATAACAGAAATTTGAAAAGATGGTGTATTTCATTGTTTCATTTTTTTTAAAACTCCGGGTATTGTGCAAAATTTTCATATTACCAAAACTAGCTGGTAGCGTTTGAAGTAAATGAAGAGCTAACTGCAGTTTTGCAAATCCTGATGTTGATCACTGCTACGAGGCCCTGATCCAGCAGAATTCTTAAGCACCTGTGTAGGTTTACGCCTGTGAGTAATCCCATTGACTTCAAAGAGGCTAAGGGTTTTCCTGGATTGGAACCTAAATCAAAAGGGATTCTCCCTCTGGTTCTGTGAATATGTGTATCATAGAACTAGTGAGCGGAGACATCTACCACGGATCTTGTTCGGATCAGTATGAAATAGCATGGCTAGGTGTCACTGTCATGAAAAGTTCCAGTGTGGAATCATCACATCATATTGCCCTTCTCTCTACAGCCTCCTTAATTTACCTCCCTGCAATGCCTCTACATTCAGAACACTGGTGCCTTACCATTGATACATTGCTTGGCTAATCCTGCCACCCAATGGCCAGTGTGCTCAAATCGAAGTGCAGGCGTGGAAGCATTGGGTGTGCCTGATTTTTCAGAAGTGGAGAGCGCCCACAGCTCCAGTTGAAGTCAATAGGTGTTTCAAGAATTTAGTGCCTCTGAAAATCCAGCCCATAGTCTGGTGTGCCTTTTTATGGTCCCAGCCATCTTCTCCCTACCCAACCATGCAGGACAACTGGTCATCCTTTAAAAACTAATTGTTTCAGTCTTTGCAGAATTCTGTACAACTAGTGAAAGGAATACTGAAAATTCGGAGAGTGCCTCTGTTTAATTAAGGGGGGAAAGGCAAGCTTTTATGGGCAGCCCTTATTTTGTGTATTGAATGTTTAATCCCCCCCCCTTTTTTTTGATAAAGCAGCCTCCAAACCACCTCTAAATTCTTATATTTTTAATAGCTCAATAGTGATTCTTTCCCTGGCCTTGTGGAGAAAGGCAGGAGAAATCTCTACCATCCCATTTTACTACATGGCATCTTGAGCATCATCTATATAAAACATTAAATTCCACTCTTTATCTCTACACTCTTCTATAAAAAGGCAACACCTGCATATCCTGGCGCCACCATCTGCTGCCCTCGGTCTCTGTGTTCCTTTAATTCCCCTGTAATTATTGCTGCTAAGGTGAGCAGTGTGTGCCATTTCTTCCTTTGACAGTGAGGATTAAGAGTTGGCAGTGGTTATGTAATTCTTTTCTTGAAATTACTCTTAATGAGTCCCCTTCAATCTTTCCTCATTCTGTTGTACTTGAACAGAAATTGGATATCTGTCATGTCACCTCAGATAATTGTTTTTAAAGCCACCCTTTCTACATGAACAACAGCCACACAAAATTTAACATGCCGGGGGTTAGCAATGTATTCATTTTAAAAGTGACCAAAATCATTAGTGTCTATTAATTGTAAGGATGTACAAGTAGATTTTATGCATACGCAGATACAAAGTAATTTTGAAAGGATGATTCACCACATAAGCTCAGAATTCAGAGATCTCTAATGGGAATGGCATAGAAATTCAATGGAGAGCCTACTGTATTGATTTCTTTGATGGTTTGTTTGGTTTTTTTTTTTTTTTTTTTTTTGCTTGATTCTCTGTTACACTCCGTACAGGAATTCTGGACCAGTCAGCTGAATGATCACACATACAGTCTATGAATCGGCAACTGGTAAATCCATCTATAGGTCAATTGTAAATGTCAAATAGCTATTTGTTCTTGATCTCAGGGTGGAAGTTGGGCATCAGTGATTTAGGGCCAAATTCACCTCTGTAAGTGAGCACAACTCCACTGAGCAATGGAGTTACACCTGCTTATGCCAGTAGTGAATTTGGACCTTGATCTAAGTGCGCATCTGTTGGCCCATACGCTAAATGCTGCATTGAAATCATATTTGCAAGCGTGTTTTGGGAGCAGGGGGGTTCTGGATCTCATATGCATGTGCAACAATGGAACGTAAATACCCTACAAATATACATATATCTTAACATGGGTTCAGCAGCTGGGATAGGGACATATAGGAAACTGAAATCCTGTAATGGTTGCATTGGGCCAAATGTCTCTCCATGTTTACGTTTAAGGAGTAGCTGAAGTAACACCACACAGACTAGTATAAAATAGTTCTGTATTGAGCCAACCATGGCCTAGTTCTTGAGGAAAAGTGGAGGGGATCATAGAATCACAGAAATGTAAGGCAGGGACCTCAGGAAGTCAAGTCCAGCCCCCTGCACTGAGGCAGGACCTCTTAAACTTAGACCATCCCTGAGAGGTGTTTCTCCAATCTATTCCTATAAACCTCCAATGACAGGGATTCCACAGCCTCCCTTGGAAGCCTATTCCAGTGCTTAACTACTCTTCTAGTTGGAAAGTTTTTCCTGCTATCTAAGCTAAATCTCCCTTGCTGCAGATTAAGCCCCATTACTTCTTGTCCTAACTTCAGTGAACATGGAGAACAATTGACCACCATCCTCTTGATAACATCCCTTAACATATTTGAAGACTTTTTTCAAATCAGTGGAAGGATGTGTCTCCACCCAGACATGAGGGGGCATGAAACTGACTGACATGGAAAAGAGACAAAATACTCAACCAAATCTGTTTCTTGCTCCATATTTCTCCTCCTGAGCAGAACTTGCTGGAGTCTGACCCCTTTTTCCTACTGCTAGCCTAGGGAAGTTACTGCAGATCAAGGATAATAGGAAGATGGGATGGGGAGAAAGATGTGGTCAGAAAGAGGGAGCCAGCCATCATCCTGTGGGGAACGGGATGAATAGGGCAGGGAAGGAGGATGGCTGTGGGAAAGAGTTCTTCTCTTCTGCCTTCTTCAACTTGATATCCTCCATTTTCATCCATTGGATGATAGTATTCCTCAGTCACCATGTATGGATCTTGGGTAAGTGGACTCCTGAAGTCCACCCCAGTAAAGAGACGGCTTAGCCCTTAGGCAGCCATCTACATTCAGAGGTAAAAAAGCATCCCCTCAGGATGAGAAGAAAAATCATGGCTGTGTAGCACAGATGTGCTGCAGAGGTCTTGAGGGCACTATACCATAGACGTACCCTACGCTATAACTTGGCCCAGAAAAAGTACAGCAGGGTATTGGCAGTAAAATACTTTCCTATCAATTATACCTCAACTTTTGCTAAGAATGATTCAGTTTTAAGTCCCTTCATTTGCCAATGCTGAGACTGCCAGTAAGATTGCAAATTCTGTAGTGATTTTTGTGGGATGGTTACTTATCCACCAGGAAAACATTTCAGTTTAAACTACCTAGCAAGCAACTAGAAGGAACATATATGACGTCTGAAGCAAATTATTATAAATCCTAGAACTAAAGGCTTGCAAATTAATTTTCAATAGCATTCAAGAGTATAGACCAGTTATGTTAAAAATATATTAATTAATCAAATGTGGTGTTATTACTGTTACGGGTCATTTGCCCTTCAAGGTTAGATGTGCATTTTATTTTATTCTTGCAAATGATTCTGCTTGCATCCGACGAAGTGGGTATTAGCCCACAAAAGCTTATGCTTCAATACTTTAGTTAGTATTTAAGGTGCCACAGGACTCTTTGTTACCTCAAGAATCATTTAAAGTAACAGGAAATTGCTTTTTCATGTATTCTATATATTTGTGGCTTATTAGTCTGTTCAGTTTGAGTTGTCGTTTTGTCTAATTATCCTTAACTTTGAATGTATGCAATAGAATGTTGGGGGGTTCCTTGCCAAAGCTGTGAATTAAATTTTTTATGTGGCATTCACTTTTGGAATATATTCAGTTGTTGAAGTAATTATTTCTCACTTCTCAGAATGTAACTTTAAACAGTGCTTTATAACAATGGCAGAGTAATTTTGTATTTATTTTTGTGAATAAAATGTTTATTGTTGAAGTTATATTTAAATACCTGTGTGCTTCCATACTTGTATGGTATCTTTGCTTAGCTTTTGGAACCAACAATTTCCAAGGGACAATCAACATACAGTATTCCATTCCATTTCCCTCTGCTGCTTGAGCACTGATGGTATTTAAATGGAAGAGAAGAGCCATTAGAATTTTACTTTCACAGCTTACACAAATCCTTTAACCTTGAAAATGATAGAGGTCCTGTATTATATATAACACTACCAGAGTATAATGTAATCCAGTGGCTGTGGATCACTTCTCACTGTATCCTCTCATGGACACCCAATCTTGAATCCTGTACTTTTTCTGAGGTAACTGTACTGCTTGGGCATATAGACAACATCACTAGATGGCAGAATTAAGGAAATAAGTTTTAAAGAAACAAAACTAAACCCTTCCTGGCTTTATTACAGTGTGTGAGGATGTTTGGTTACATCCTCTTAGTTCCTATTTTCTGCTTTTAATTTCCTTTTCCTGGGTGCAGGGTTTTACCAATTCTGCCATTGCCTTCTGCTCCCACTATTCCAATCTCTCCAGGTAATTTGGCTACTTGGTTTTAGCCTCCATTGTGTTTGCTACCTTTCCAATTTTTGCACCATCCACCAATTTGGTCAGGGATGAATTTACACCAAAGACACACAACAACTGTACTGGATGCAGAGAGCGACTTGCATCTGTTTGATTTACCTCCGTTGCTCAAAATATTTTCCAGAAACCTTTTAAAAAACCCTGAACAATGCCGCCTCTAGTAGGAAGGAGTAGCAGGTGATGACCAATGGGTGCTTTCTCCAAGTGAGAAGCACCTGGGAGTGCTCCATGAGATAGCAGTGGTCTTCTAGAGACTGCAGTTTAAGAACTATGACTGTAATCATATGCTCCCTGCAATGAAACCACCATATATATTTCCCTAGATGTAATATGAGATTCAGCACACATAGCTGCAAGATTATCAAAATGGGCTTGTTTGCGGCAGCTGGGTAATGTATTCTGCAATTCTTTACTCCTTAAGCCCCATACATAATTAGTCACCTCCCTAAAGGCTTGACTCAAATCAATATGTTTTGATTTCAGTGATGCAGAGCTGAAGAAATTGGCCTCTTGCCCAACTGTAAGATATGTGATGAAGTGAAGATGCACATTGAAATAGAAACATTATTTTCTCTGCATCTCAGATCGAGAAAAGTCCAGCATCAAGTTGAGGTGACCACTCAACACATGTTTTATTCTCCAGCGGTGATAATGGTCTTTATGTTCTGACCAAAAAAATGACCCCTAACTGTGCAGGATTTTTCAAGAGAAAGGTTATTCCTCAATCCTCCTTTTCAGAGATTATCATATGGCTGCCATGTTTAGCCCACAGATGAAGTTCAAGTTAGAAATTCCTTTATAGAATGCTCAGGGCAAAATGGTGGCCATCCCATCTGACACAGGGAACTCACTCTCACTTAGGATACAGCCAGGTTCACTGTCCTTAATCATGCCTAAAGGGCATGACCAGATGAGGCCATGGCTCCACCCCTGCTTCTTTGGTAAACTGTGGAGGCCAGTGCTACAGGGAGAATAGGCTGTACCATTTTTAAAAAGGTGTAGTACCTATTCTGAATATACCCCTACAGCACCCTTGGAAACATTTTTTCGTGCTTTTGCCTCATGTAGGCACTACAGTTGCAACCACTGCTGCTCAGTTTTCCCCCCCCATTCTTCTACAGTTGTGTCTCTGGCTAGAACAGGAGCAGTATTTTTGTGGGGAAAAGCTTCATATTTTTATTTAAGCAACTTGCTACGGTCACAGGGGTTCAGTGGTTACAACAGGGAATAGAACCCCACATGTCTTGATTCCCAGGCTCCTGATATAAACATTATAAGAAAAGTTTATGTATCTCTTTCTTGACTATTACAATCTAATAAGACTGTTCACTCTCAGGCAGGTTCCTTTATTCCCCTGGGTCCTGTTACCAAATGTGCCTGTTACTTTGGGGTATGCTCATTTATTCGGGTTACTCTTCTGGGGGGGGGGGGTAGTTCTGTATTTCTATTAATGGGCTGCTTATGTTACTTGTGTTCATATGGAGCTCTACTCCTTCCTTCTGCAAGTCCCCTCCCAGTGGAGCTATCCTGATAGGTTCCCCGGGGCTGGGTTTCTCCAGCCCTAGAACTAGATACACACACACACACACAGCAAGTCTAAGCAGACTGGGTCAATCAGCACTTTTCAGCTGATCTCCTTATGTGTCCCTGTGCTTAGTGAGCTGGGTCAAACAGCACTCTCAAGCTGATATCCTTATGTGCTCCTGGTCTCACTGGGCTGAGTTGAGCATCACTCTCAGCTGCCCCCCCACCTTATGTGCCCCAAGTTGAACACGTCCCTATCCCACTTTCACAGTAACCGACTCAATGAGCAAACCCCACAGTATCTTTGGGCACCACAGGGATCTTTTAGCTGAGGTAAAAGAAGCGTTGCTGAGGAGCAAATGGGGGAAGCTACAGACACAAATGAGTAAAATTCAGAGAGTGAGAGAGAAACAATCAACTTCACCATAAGGGTTATTTATTCAATAATAATGATAACCATACAAAGAGAGCCTAAACCAGCATAGCATCCATTATTAAAGGGTAATTCCTGAGACAGGAAGGAAAACAGAGAAAAAGAGAGAGAGAGAAAAAAGGGGATCTCACCACTCCTGCAGCATGAATTAGTCGGGGTTCCCAGGTGATGGTAGCCGCTCAGGATCCTGAAGGTAGGAGACTGGCAGAGCCCCCAGCATGATCAGTTAGGTGATGATGGAGTGGAACTGGTGCAGAGTTTGGGTCTTAGCATTAGAACACTGACTTGGGCACAGGGAGGGGGTTTTATAGAGACAATACAAAGGTTCAAGGGAGAACAAAGATTTGTTTAGGAGTAAGCTGGGGATTCAAGAGTTTTCTTTAGGATAGACAATAGGAGCTGATCACTCTTGGCTATGGGAGGTGTTTTCTTCAGGGAGCTCACAATGTAACCAGGTTGCTTCAGTAATTTGGGATATCAATCAAAGATCTATTACTAGAATTGGTCTGATAATTGCTGATCTGGGTGTGTACAGGCGTAGGTTCATTAGCATTTGGAGCAGGGATTCCCAGAATGCAGTGCATCCCTGCTTTTTAGGTCCCAGAGTTCAGTGTGGTTCTCTTTTCTTCATGCTAATTCCTGTCCATCTTTCATGCAGATGAGGCATGGGGAGTGGTCTCAGTTCTCCATTCCTTATGCTAATCGAGATGTCTTATTCTTGTCACCTTGTCAGGAGGGGTCCAGGCGTGTCTCCCAACACCCTTCATTGTTCTCTGCAGACCTTTTCTTTGATCAGTTTTGGTTCAAACAGAGACTGGTCTTTCATGAGTCCTGGTTCCCCAAAAACACAGAGCTGCCTGGTATCAGTCCTTTTAAGAGAAGACCAAGGTCCAAATAGTGTTTTCAGTTCACACGTGCTACTCCACTGAAGTCAAAGAGGTTACGTGTGTGTATTTGAGAGCCAAAATTAGCCTCACATGTACAATACATGCAGTATTCCTTAGGCACCAAGAGGTCTAAGCTGCTGGTGGCATGATAGCTGTAACCTAGAGTAGGTTTGCTTTTTCTTTTTTTGGCATTCCTCTTTTAATTTTAAAGTCTATTATAATTATTCTATAGTAAGACATTGCAAGCTTTTTTAATGTAATCTAAAAATGCATTTGTTTGGAAAACTACAGCACTATTTTTTTCTTTTCTCACATAGTAACACAAGTATGGGAGTTTAGTACAATTATAAATAAACATGGCTAAACAAAATTATCCCTTGAGGGCTCATAATGGACCCTATGCATCCACTGAAGGGTCTCTCTTAGGTAAACCTTGAACCTACACTCTTATTCATCTTGCCTTGTAACTGAAAACAAGCAGAAGATAGAATTATACAGGAGAGAATGTTTATAGCTCAGGTTAATCATTTTTCGGACAAGTTTCTTCTATGTGTGTTTTATTATACTGCCATCTAGTGGCTGAATAGTTCACTATGTCGTGCACACAGTTCTGGGTGAAAGAAGAAAACCCCATAGAGACAGTGTAATTAATGTATTTCACATTTTACAAAGCCAAACGTTTCTTTTTGCACATGAAGGGGAGGAGGACATTCATCTTTGCTTCCAGTGCTGTGAATCTCCATGCAAAACTTGGACACTGCTTAATTAAAACTTACTACTCGACTGCAGCTAAAGCAGTAATTACACTGGTTACAGTGGTGAAAGTCCAGAGTAATTCTCTACCTGGCTGGCCCAGACAGGTGATCTCATTTACTCAGTGGAGTAATTCTGGTCAAATGTGCTCAGTAGCTAATGATGCCCAGGGAAGCACATAACCAAGAGTGATTGTCATTGGGTTGAAACTTCATGTGCTAAGGAAATTATACATATCTCTTTCTCTAATTCTGCTTTTTTTAAAGATATGCACGTATTTGGAAGTGTAGGAAAGCAATTGTGTTCAAAGCAAGGAGAAAAGAAGAACAGGAGTGTAGCAGGGTGATCACCCCGCTCCAGCCATGAAGGGGTTAAAACAGCCCTGGGGAGCCAATAGGGTAGGCTGATTGGGGAAGCAGCCACAGCTGGACCATGCCCTAATCAGGCCACAGCTGGCCCTGATAAAAGGGTTGTGAGCCAGGAGCTACATCAGTCTCTTTCTACTCTTGAGGGAGAAAGACCTCTCTTCCTGGGAGCTCAGGGTACCAGAAGTAGAGTAGGGCTGGGGAAAGGCAAGAGAAGTGGGGAAGCTCCAGCCTGGCAATTTCCCAGGCTGCAGGCCTTGTGCAGGACCCAAAGATGGTGCAATCTGGGGTTAGGCAGAAGCAGCAGGTCCAACCCCCCGTTACCAGTGATGAGTGGCCATTACCGCCTGCAGTCTGCCCCTGTGAGCGGGGGCTACATGAGGACTGTCAATAGCCACTGTGGCAAGGTGTGGAATAGAGGGCTGGGAGTTCCCCTGGGAGGGAGACCCAGTGTGTGGTGGGGGAACTGCAGAGGGCAGAACCCCGAGGTAAAGGGCCACTGGGGTCTGGGAGGGACACGGGTACCAGCGGCAAGTGGGACATCTGCCAGTAGGAGACGCTCCGTATGCTGGAGAGATAATTCCCGAGATGACCAGCAGGAGGCGCCACACCAGTGAGTCTTCACTTTGCTACATACTAAACTTTAAAATGTTATTGTATAGAAAGGTTGCCATGGACAACGTTTTCCAAGCTTTTAGTTGCCGAGGCGGCATGGGCCTATCTCCAGTTGGGGAGTATGTTAGCTGACTTCAGTGGGTATATGAACAGGGGCTATCTGTGTGTCCAGATGACAGCAGTGGGAAATGGAGGAGAGATGGGGGCCAAACTCACCTCTCCCCCTCCCCTAAATATGGGGGATGCTCCCACCATCCTCCCACAGTGGAATCTCATGTGCTTCCCTCATTTGTGAGCAATGTCACTAGAGATGCTCCTCAGGCCTTTCCAGCTACATTGGAATGGACAAGATGGTCTTATTAGTGTTCTCCACCTAACTTCTGTGGTCCATCTATTTCTCTTGCAAATAAAGCTTGAACAGCAGCCAGGACTGATTAGCATCACTGCATGTACAGGTAGGTGGTACTTCCCGCAGGGGAACGACTAGGACACTGAATATGAAAGCACTGACCCACCACTTGTAAAGGGATGAACCCCGCTTAGTCTCCCTCCATGTTGCTCTTCTTTGTCAGCAACTCGGCAACTTAGCCAGCTCGGCTGTGTTGTTCACTCCAGGCCACGGCTACTCGTTGTGAGCACTCTGGCTGGACTCATGAAATGCTGAGGGAGGCTAAGGCGGTGGTGATGACTCTGTGTCCAGGCCTACACATGTGGAGCAAAGTGTCACGCTGAATGACTGTTTGTTTCAGTTACCCGGCCCTACAGGGGAGCTTGTGCAGAGGAGATCAGAGAGAGACAGTTGCCTATGCACAAAGTCTGGATAGTTAACGTGAGTTTGCTTCCCTCTACATTGCACTGGAGAGTTGCGCATGTTTCTAGGTAGGATAGGAGAGGTCCTCCAGGGAAAGTGATGAACTGCACCATCTTAGACACTTGGTGGTAAATATTAAGTGTTACCTTTAGAGGGGTCCCCAAACAAGAACCCTGGCTCCTAGCACTCCTAAATGTGAGCAACGTTTGGACTTGAACTTCACAGATTAGACCTCCCAATTAGCTGTCACATCAATACACTACTGTTGGTGAAAACTCTATGAGTGGGTGCGGAAAGCACTGATCTGACCTTTCAGAGGACATAAAGCACCTTGAGGTCATGTTCTAAGAACAATTTCAAAGTATCCCATTTATGTTAGTGAAAAAGCACCCAGTCTCACCCTGTATTAGTCATTTGTTTGTCATCCACTCACATACACGGTACAATGGAAAAGGATTTGGAACCTACACCAACCCAGCCTCCTCTGCATCAACTGCTGCTGTGTTCTCCCAGATCAGAAAACATCTCCTCAGAAAACCTTGATTGGCTTGACTCAGAAACCTGCTTTTAATTTCTAAAGCAAATGGGGTTTGGAGGAGGGGGGACATAATTGTGTGTGCGTGTGTCGGGGGGGGGGGGAGCAAATTAGAAATCCTCTACTGGTAAAAGCAAAATCAAAGTTAATACAAGATGATAGTGTGTCTAGGATGAAAACTAGAAACCCAAAGCCAGTGAGATTGTTCCATGCTGCTAAATTGACCTGTACAGTTCTGTGGATGGTGACAAGACTAAATGCTGGGTTTCCACTCTCCAACATTGAGGGGAGCTAAAGAGATGCTCAGTCAGTGAATGGAATCAGAAGAGACCGAAATTAATCACTGGACAATCTCTTGATGTTGTTTTGCGATGTTGGGTCAGGTGTGTTCTATGCTGTTTGCCTCATGATAATCCTGATATGCCATTGTGAGGCAAATGCTGCTAACCAATGCCAGACCATTGTAATCTCATTATTTTGTGGCTGGCTGAATCCATCAAATGCAATTTCCTCCCTCTGCCACAATGCTCTGTGCTCACTAAGGAGAGCATTTTTCTCTTCCTTTCCTCTTCCCCTCTTTCTCGGCTGCCTGGAGGCAAGAGAATTTCTTGGTCTCCCTTGTGCACTTATAAAGCAGGCTTTAATTACATGATCACATACTATTTTTTCTGCAGGACCCCAGGTTTATTCTGTGCACCAGGAAGATCTGCTGTGGGGACTAATTAGGGTTGTGTAGGACCCCAGCCTTGTTTGTTGAGGAAGTTGGAAGGTTTGTACCTACTGTGGTTACCTTGGCAACAGCAGGCCACAAATGACTACTTGGGATGAGGAATGGGGGGAAAAAAACCCAAATCAGCCAGGAATAGGAGTTAAGAATCATGAAATCTATCATTTCATGATCACTGTCACCCATACTGCCTTCCACCTTCAGATTCACTACCAATTCCTCTCTTTTGGTCTAATTAAGTCCAAAATGGCTGCCCCCATGCTTACTTCCGCCACTTTGTGAAACAAAAATTTGTCCCCAATATATTCCAAGAACTTATTGAAAATGTTGTGTTTTGCTATATTACTTTTCCAACACATATCTGGGTAGTTAAAGTCCCCCATTACTACCTCTTCTTGTGTTTTGGATATTTCAGTTAGTTGTTCTAGAAATGCTTTCTCTTCCTGATTTGCTGGGGGGTACAGTGGACCCCTATGATGACATCACCTCTTTTTTTTTTTTTTACCCCTTTTATCTTTACCCAGTGACCTTCATCTGGTCTGCCTCTCACCTCCTTCCGGATCCCTGAACAAATGTATATATTCCTCATGTATAATGCAACACTGCCTCACTTTTTAGCCTGCCTCTCCATCCCAAACAAGCTATATACTGCTTCACTGATACTCCAGTCATGAGACTTATCCTACCAATTCTCTGGGATGCCAGGTAAGTCATAATTCAGCTTATGTACTAATACTTCCAGTTCTTCATGTTTATTCCCCATACTCCTTGTACATTCTTCCACTGATTTCCCTCTTATTGTTCCTATGACCCTATTGTAATTTTCCACATCCCCCTCAACATCTATCCCTGTGTTAAGAACATCTCTTTTATGTTTACGTAACACAGGGCTTTTTTCACTGCCCCCTTTGAACCTACTCTAAAGCCCGCCTCACTAGGTTGGTGATTTAATAGCTGCAAAGGTCAGGTGACTTCTTGGTCAGGTGACCCCATCTCTTTCCAGCGGATCTTTTTCCTGGAACCAGCATCCCATAGTCAAGGAAGCTGAAAGCCTCTTTTCTTTCAAGGTACTTTCTCTTTCTTTAAGGTACAATATTTCCCCAGAATCAAAGTACATAATGGCCAGCAGGTGGCATCATGGAGTAGAATAGAAATAAAGAAATAATGCTTCCTTGTTAATCGTGGGTACATTTTAGCTGCTTTAGCTGTAACTTAAAGAATCACACACCTGATTTATTTCATTTTCAGGGCTAACTGCCCATAAGAATCAGACAAGAAAAGGCAGAAGCTTCAGATATTTTTGCTGGGCAATCACAGCTCCTTCCCTGAGAAATTGACTTTGAATTTCTGCTGCAAATAGTAAGATCTATTCCACATGATTAAACCTCTGCATTCTTAGTGATTAAATCAATGTTCCATGTATATCTATGTAAACAGGTTAGGTTTTAGCTGCAGGCAAGCAGGGTGGCTAACGTCCAGAGGGTGCCTGTGATGAACCAGAAAAACTGTCGGCCAGCACAGCAGGGGTTAAAGAAAGCCTTTGGGCCAGCTATGCTCACTCCTCTATACCTGCAGCCAATCCCAAGTCTGGATGGGGGATAAAAGAAGAGAGTCTGCCTCACTTCAGGGCTGATTGGTGGAGAAGCAAGAGCTAGCTGTCTCCTTGCCTGAAGGGATGGAGCACTGGCCTGCCAGCCAGGGAAGCCACCTCAAAGTAAGAACTGGTTTCCTAGCTAAGGGAGTCTGTGGAGGACCCCACAACATGGGAGCTACCTGACTGAGCAATCCCCAGAGACATTATGGGGCTTGCCCTCACCAGCTTGCGGCTGCCTCACCTGAAGGAGACTGGGACTGCAGCAAGATGCTGTCTGGACCCCAGAGAGAGTCTTGTGGAAAGTAAGTTACCTGGTGGATTGGACTAGAGGGGCCATTCCCCAAACTGAATGGACTGGTATGAAGTAGCCCAGGGCAGTGGATTCTGACTCCCTGCTGGGAGGGGGCTGGTATACACAGGGCCAGGACTGGGACCAGTTGGAGATGGGCTGAATACCTGGCAATCTAACCCCTAGTCTGCCTAGCCACCCAAACCCGTGACAGTGCTACACTGCTGTGCTGCTCTGTTCTGACAGGCTGGATGCTTTTGTTTCACTGATTGGCTGTGTGTGTGTGTGTGTGTGTGTGTGTGCGCGCGCTAGCAAAAAATATTTTCGGACCTGGCTGGGAAAATGGCTAGCGCTGTTCCTGTACGTAACTCATTTTATTGAAGAAAAGTTCTGCTCTTTACAAGACACACTGACAGCGTAGGGCCAACAGATCATCTACAAGACCCTAGAGCAGGGGTCTCAAACTCAAATGACCATGAGGGCCGCATGAGGACTAGTGCACTGGCCCGAGGGCCGCACCACTGACACACACACACATACCCTCGCTGCCCTGGCTCTGCCCCCACTCCACCCCTTCCATGAGGACTAGTGCACTGGCCCGAGGGCCACACCACTGACACACACCCTGCCCTCGCTGCCCCGGCTCTGCCCCCACTCCACCCCTTCCATGAGGACTAGTGCACTGGCCCGAGGGCCGCACCACTGACACACACCCTGCCCTCGCTGCCCCGGCTCTGCCCCCACTCCACCCCTTCCATGAGGACTAGTGCACTGGCCCGAGGGCCGCACCACTGACACACACCCCGCCCTTGCTGCCCCGGCTCCGCCCCCACTCCACCCCTTCCAAGAGGTCCCACCCCTGCCCCACCTCCTCCTTGGAGCACGCAGCTCCCCATTCCCTCCTGGAAAGCACTAGGCACCACCAACAGCTGTTTGGCAAACAAAGCAAGAGCAATATAGGAAGTCCAGAGCTAGAAACACACGTGGCCCAGCCAGGCAGCAGAGAAGCCTCCACTTCTGGCCCCTCCGTCCTGCAAACTGCTATGGGGGGACCGGGGGGATGGGGGGGCGCCAGGAAGCTTGGTAGGCTGCAGGGAAGGGCTTTGCGGGCCGCATGTGGCCCCCGGGCCGCATGTTTGAGACCCATGCCCTAGAGCCTAGCTAGTATGCTGACAAGAGAACAAATGTTGCTCTGACTTAAACAGAGCAATAGTTACAGTGATCACTGTTGTCAGAATCTGTTTTCAAAATTTCTGAGTAAGTGTTTTAAAGAAAAAGCAGCTTATCAAATAAAATGAAGACTAGGCAGAAATGAGGAGTCTGCTAATTTTAGAATAGTTAATAACTGGTATTATTAATACCCATATTTATTATTTGTAACGCAGTGGTGCCTAGGAGGCCCAGTCACGGACCAGGACCCACTGTGATAGGTGCTGTACAAGCACAGGACAAGATAGATGGTCCGTGCTCCAAGGCGCTTATGCTCTAAGTAAACTAACTCCCATTAGTTACATTAATTGCTTTAAAACTTAAAAAAAACCTTTTGATACTTTCGCTGTTTGTATTACTAGGAATCCTTGAGTACTTAGGACTAAGGCCAGAAGACCTAAACCTGGGTTTTGCTGTTCTGCCCCTGAACTCCAATCCAGGGACTCTTATGTACAAGGAGAACCTTGAAACACACTATGGCTCTGATCCAAAAGTCAATGGAAATACTCCCCGTGACTTCAGTAAGCTTTCTAGCTGGCTGTGTATGCATTATTATTTTTTTTAAATATACAGCTCAAGAATGTACTTCTCGACTATTACAAATATAGCTAAGCAAGTGGAACATTAGCTACTGATGCTTCAGTTTAAATGATTCCCATTACATGACATCCTATTTAAACTGAGTACACTATTCCAATAAGATTTGGGAGAGGGAAAGCCATCCTTAAATGGGAATTTCAGAAAGTATCCTCTAAGGATGAAAGGGAAAAATAATATCCCATTCCTCTTTCTACTGGACATACGAATAGGCGTTCATTCGGTCAAGTCTTGTATGAGCTACATACTCACTGATGTGAGTGTAGGTTGTTCCACTACACAATAATATTTTGTTTACAGCACTCTATCCATATGCCAGAAGCTATAGTTTTCAAAAACTTAGTTGCAGTATTGTTTCTCGCAATAGAACTGCACATAATTTTGGACAAATTGCCAGGAAGACCAAAAGAATCTGCAAAAATAATTTTCTTTCAAGGTGAGCCCAAGTGGAAATATGCAACATGCTGGATAGTGGAAAATTGTCTGGTTTGGGCAGGTGTCATTCTGTTAAGTCGTCTTTTTTAGGATAATTAATTGTCTGTGTGAGACTCCAATTACTACCAATCAGAAGCTTCTCATGCCAGTGCTGTCATAAGGAAAGCACGAAATAGGACGAGAAACTCACTGGGAAATCTGAAAATCAGTTTTGACAGTTTATGAAATACAGTAAAACCTCCATTTAACGGACTAATTCGGGCGAGGGGGTGTCCGTTAAATCAAAAAGTCTGTTATTTAATAAAAAAAAAAAACGAGCTGTCGGAGCAGCAGCCCGCCTGTTGCTGGGACCCGGGCGGCAGCTGGGAGCTGTCAGCCAGGCCGCCCGGGTCCCGGCTGCTGGGACCCGGGCGGCAGCCGGGAACCATCAGCCAGCCCGCCTGCTTGCGGGACTCGGGCGGGAGCCGGCAGCCCGCCCATGAGAAATGGATTTCAGATGCATCAGACTTGCTCAGAAATTTTGTCCGTTGCATCAGAAGTCCGTTAAATCGAGGTCCGTTAAATCGAGGGTTTACTGTAATGCCGTTCCCTGCTGAAATGGGGTGAATAGAAAAACAAGCGAGGAAGAGAAGAGGAGACAAAGACTTTGTGGGTGACTTTAGTCGTGGCGAAAGATATAAAATGGCCAGCTTTGGCAAATTATCCATCGAACAGGTATGACATACACACTGACAATTTCAAAGTTATCTATCTTCATTTTCAATACGCCCATAATTGTAGCATCTTTCCCCTTAATTCTTAATAACTATAATGCACTATGTGGCTCTGCACAATACTGAAGGGGTCACTTGTGAGTGCAAATGAGCAGTTTGTTTTCTACAGCTAATTCATTTTCTGTACTTTTGGGTCCTATTTTTAGAAAAATCTATTTTTTTAAGTCAGTCTTTACCTGTGCATTGAAAGAACTTGATCCTGAGTCAGACATGGACTCCCCTGGTACTACCAAGCTGCTTTTCAGAGGAGAAACTCGCTTAAAATTTAAACTGGCCATTTGTCAGTTTATGCACACTTGTGTGAAGAATGAATGTGTCTAGAGAGAAAATGAGGACGTACTGTTGCCAAATCAAAGCAGGCAAACTAACTGTGAGAAATTTATATAGAAATGGGCAGGAGACATGGTGCAGTTTGGACCTGTTTGAAGGAAAAATTCAAGTTACTCTAAACACTTCAAAGTCGGCACAGATATGGGCCAGAGGAATACTGGCAATGAAGTGGTTAGCTAGGCCTCTGCCTGCCTGATGATATGTCAGGAGAATGTTCTAGATATGTGATGCTGTTCTTTACAGAATGGTTTGCAATCGCTTTCATGAAAATGCTTACAGAAGAGGTCAACTTTGTAGGTGACTGTGACTTTTTAATGATCTGAGTCTGAATTGTCCCCTCTCTTTTGGAACTAAGAGAACCCATCTTGGGTGGGTCTCACCTGGAGATGTGGATTAGTGAGCAGGAGTGCCACCTCTTCATCTTTATTGTGCCCCATCCCAGTTACCCAGTGATAGCCCTTCCAGCGGGAATGCCTGTGAGGAGAGAATGTTTGTTTGTAAAGGTGGGAGCTGGAGAAGAGAAGCCAGTCTTCATAGCAGTCTCCCCTCCCACAGTGGATAACATCACTAAATTAATGTTGCTTTGGCGTTAATGGTGACATCACACCAACCTTCCTCAGGGAGGTGAAGATCTGACAGAACTCTGCAAGGGGAACTTGCTGAATTCCCACTGAAACTAGGGTGACCAGACAGCAAATGTGAAACATCAGGACAGGAGATGGGGGGATAATAGGAGCCCATATAAGAAAAACACCCAGAAATCGGGACTGTCCCTTTCAAATCAGGACATCTGGTCACCCTAACTGAAACAGTAGGATTTGGAGCTCTCATTGTTTTATCTGCATAAACAAATGACTTCATAAAATCACCTCTAAATGTGGGGGGAAATATTGTAGATTTGATAGGTTTTTTTCTAGTTTTCCTGTTCTTCACATCATTAGGACTTTGAAATGTGCTATCATTTTCTTTGCATGTCACAGTAAGGTTGGGCTTCTTTTGACCTTTTTCTTATTGGCTGGATTGAAAAAATATATGTTGAGTTAGAGGCTGTTCTGACCGCTTTAAGTTGTAACAGAGTGCTCTCAAAACCACTTACAGCTATCTTGCAGAAGCAGCTGCTCTGACAATGTTGCATTAGCAGGGTTATAACTGCATTAGCCTTCAATACATCTAAAGAGATTTTTTTAATGTAGATGCTTCTTTGAGACATTGCACATGGTGCTAGTTCAGGAGAACGAGAAAGTGAAAGTCACCAGAAACACACAACCTTATTGGGTCACTGTCCATGATGGATGAAATGCCCCCAGTGCCGCAGTGTCTGTAGCACTAGTATAAATGAAAGCATAATTTGTCCTGTAATTTTTAATTTGACAGTGCAGCATTTAAAACTCTCTCTAGTATACATGTGTCCTAGATTTATGCTCCCATTACTCCATTACTGTCAATCATAAAATAGCTGGAGACACAGACTGTTCTATCTGCCCTTCATTGTACTAGTACTTAATCTAAGGGAAAACACTGGTGTTTAAGGGAGCAGAATGTTTTTGTTGCACAATGTTTTATGTTGGCAAAACAAATCCTTACGATTGGGCCTGAGACCCAAAATTCAGATTGTCATTTGAATCTGTTCTTTCCCGCAGTTCACGGGTGGTTTGGGAGCTGTGCTCATCTCTGTAAATAGCTGCTGTCTGTGTTAGAACTCTTTTTGTAGTCGTCTGTTTTTCTTTCTGAATTATTTCTGTGATTCAGGACCAAGAGGAATGGCTGCCTCCATACCTAATAAAGGCACTGTCCTTGAGCCTGTCCATTTCATCAGCCAATGACTGACAATATGACGCTTCCTGAGAAGGGATATGCCCAGATTTCAGTATGCTTGGCTCGGGTGTCCCAATTCCCATCTAACAGTTTAATATATTGCAACATTTTACAGTCATCAGATTGCCTATCCATTGTACTCATTGTCTGTTATAAGGTACCTGTCTGAACCTCTGTTGTTAAGAACAATTATATTCCCTCTTTCTGATTAAATCTAATATGAGTCAGGCTGAAAATTGGCAGGGTGTTTTTGGTTCTTTCCAAAATGTGCTTTACATTTTGTTGGGCAGTTATAGTGAGAGACACTTTTTTAGCCAACTTGAGATGCTTTTTCACACCTCCAACAAAAACACTAGGCTTGGGTTTTAATAGGATACTTGCAGGGTATGTTTTACAGTGTTATTTTTTTAAAATAGTTGATTGTGCCAAATTCATCTTTGGTGTAACTTCACTGAATAAATTAATTTGATCCACTGTTTGCTGGAGTCCTTTAGAAGCTTAATAGTGAATTCCCTGTCCAAACAAAATTAAACCATATGAATGCAAGTTAAGGGCCTGATCCTGCCAACACTTATGCATGTGAGTAACTTTATTCACTTAAGTATTTCACAGGCTTCAGGAGACTACTCGTGAATAAAGCTGCACCTGTAGGCAAATGTTTACCAGATTGGGCCATTCAATATTTAAAAAATAAATTTAAGATATTGTCACACTAAAATTAATGCACTCAACCAATATTCCTTACCTATGTTACTAATACCAGACATCGTCATTAAAAGAGAAAAACAGTTAAATCTGTCTTACTTTTCACCATGAACATGAACCCAAACAAGAATATAGTAGCAAATGTGTCACAACACCTTCAGCTGTCCCAGTGACTATGCATTATGGACGTGAGGTTCTATAGCGGGGTGGTCATCCCACTCTGGCCCTGAAGGGGTTAAAACAGTCCTGGGAAAGGCTTCCCTCAGGGAGCCAAGAGTAGACTGATTGGGGTGTGGCCCAGTGGCCCAGCTGTAACTGCTGCCCCAATCGGTCCACAGCTGGCCCGGACAAAAGGGCTGTGAGCCAGGAGCTAAGAATCAGAGAGGTAGCTGTGTTAGTCTGGAATAGCAGAAGTGACAAAGAGTCCCGTGGCACCTTAAAGACTAACTAAATATGCTTCAATACTTTAGTTAGTCTTTAAGGTGCCACAGGACTCTTTGTTACGGGAGCTAAGAGAGTCTCTCGCTAGCAGTAGAGAGATCAGGACTTAGCTGCCTGGGATCCAGATATCTGAAGCAGAGTCGAGCAGGGCTGGGGAGCTCTGGTCTGGAAACCCCCCAGGCTGCAGGCCTTGTTAAGGCCAAAAGGTACTGGGGCTGCAGCGGGGCAGCCTGAGGATAGGCAAAGGCAGCAGGTCCTACCCCTTGCCAATGATGAGTGGCTATTACAGACTGCAGTCAGCTCCAATGAGCGGGGGCTAGATGATGGCACGGGGGGATTAGAGCATTGGGGGTTCCCCTGGGAGGGGAGACCTAGAGTGTGGGGGCACTGCCAGGGGCAGCACCCCAAGGCAAAGCAGCACTGAGGTCCGTGAGGGACACTGGGCCAGCGGCAGGCGAGACCGGCCATCAGGAGGCACTCCGGGAGCAGGAGATCTAATACTCTGGATGACCAGTATGTGGCGCCATACCAGTGAGTCTTGATCTTGTTAGAGGTTCTCTTTTAGCTGATCAATCCAATCCAAATAATGCTATGAGCTACTGATATATATTTTTCATCATCATAAGCTGGGTTTGTATATTTTTTACTTTCCCATTATGCTGTGTGAATCCACCTTGAAGCTGATGGGCATAAATGACACCCTTCATTTAGGACAAATGTAAAAAAATTATCAAGCTCTTTTATGGAATCAGGTAGCGAAAACCAAAGGAGCCGCCACTCAACCCAGGGCAGATTTGAGTAGAAACCTAATCATGTGGCCTAACAGGTTTCTTTGGAGACGAATATAGCAAATACAAGAGGCTGTGGCTTTGACTGGTGAATCTGTGTGCGTTTGTGTGAGAAGAAGCAAAACTATAGAAAGACCAAAGAGGCCCCAGACTCAGCTAATGAAGCCCTGGTAGGATGACCCTAAGCAAAGAAGCTAGCGGTGGGTAGAGCTTTTGGGCTGCGTATTGGCAGAAGGAGGCTTGGAACTGTGAACAAACAAATTATATTGTGGTGTTGATTTGACCTGTGTTCAGAGAAACAACACTTTGTACATGTTTTGGGAAATAAAGGTATTGATGGAGTCAGATATTTCTGAGATGCAATTTCTCCTCCAAATGGAAACAACTTGCTAGACCCTCAAAACTGAGTAATCTAGGTAAAAAAAGAATAACAATATTATCACTTAATCAACACAGAATATGTTATATTAAGCTGGAGTCCCTAATAGAGGATCACATATACAAAATATGTAGCTTTGAAAGTACTGTATTATTATTGAGGGCAAAAATTAGTCTCTTAGGGCTAAATTCTGCCCTAAGTGACATCTGTGCAAGCCCAAAGTCTGAAATGGGGAGTGTAAGTGAGAGATTTAGCCTTTAATGTTGCTTCAAAGTACAGGTTTCTGCCTGTTTAATATAAAAAAATAATATTCAATTAAATTAAGTGGCATTTACTAGATAACTGATGCATATGAAAATGAAATGTTTCCTAATGGATAAAAAAAGATGCGTTGAATGTCAGGGCATTGTTGTTTGTACATGTTCTCGATAATAATAAACTCAGTTCATATAAATTTAATATTAATTCGACTTATTTTAATCCTTTAGTAAATTACAGGCTCCTGGTGCCCTGGCTCTTTTGTGAGAGAGATATTAGACATATTGTTAAAACCATTTTTTTCCACAAAATCCACCAACATCTAGCCAATAGACCAGCTTTTCCACCCACAGTTTTATAAACTGGGCTACATGCTCACATAGAGAACCAGCTCTTGGTTTTAGGCTGCCAGCCAGCTGAGTTCCTCACCCCCATAGAGAGGATTAGCATAATTCACCAGCATCTTTCTCAGCCAGTATGTCAGCTGTGACCCTGCTTACTCTTTGCCTCTCTCAGGGATTTTTATATTCATATTAAGCATGGATAAGGCAGCTTTCTGAATCTGATGGTCTTGTCAGCTAACAACACTAGGTAGCTGAGGGGCAGGCACTAAGTGTCAGCAGGAGTGCTCATGAGGAGAAACTATGCACACTTAGTGCACAATGTAAACGCATAATAAGGCTGTGGAGGAATTATCAAACATTCTGGCTAAATGACAACAATCTCATCCT
The DNA here is from genome assembly GCA_032164245.1 of Sternotherus odoratus. NCBI lineage: Eukaryota > Metazoa > Chordata > Testudines > Kinosternidae > Sternotherus > Sternotherus odoratus. The sequence goes on along the minus strand of JAVMKO010000008.1, from coordinate 76,450,079 downwards.
TTGTAAGTAAGGTGCCTCTGAGAAACACATCTGAACCCTTGTCCCATTCTTCTCTGACCTATGTCTAGCCTTTTTTGGCGGAGGAATGGTCAGGTGATTGGATGATGGAATAGAGAGTATGAGGTAAAACTCCCATTGACTTCAGAGTGTACAAGATCAACACTTTTGTACAAAGTCAGTATTCTATTCTTGCTGCTGGCTTATAGGCTCCCATAAAAAGAGAAGATGGGAGGAGCAAGACAAAATTTAAATCTTTAATAAAAAATCTTGCCACAAAAACAAATAAAAGTGTTGTTCCCACCATAAAGGTGCCTCCTAAACTAATGAACTATTAAAAAAAATCCAAACACTCAAATATTCCAAAATAGTACCTAAAATAATAATAAAAAACATCACTCAACTCTCCTGTTGTTGATGCCTGTTTGTACTTTGAACATCACTTTGAAGCTTCCCTAGTATGAAAGCCCTACTTAGAAACTGAAAAAGTGTTTATTTATTAAACAGCCCAGTTACATTAAAAAAAATAAAACAGTGAAAAGTAGTGCAACCTCACCCCCCCCCCCAAAAAAAAAACACCGGCATATTCAGTTGCTGCTGCTTTATTATTAATAATTTGTTTTATCATAGTCCCTTGGGAGCCTCTGTCATGGACCAGGACGCATTGTACCAGGTGCTGTACAACACAAAACAAAAAGACAGCCACTGCCCCAAAGAGTTTATAAGCTAAATATAAAACAAGAGCCAACAGATGGATTATAGGCAGCCTGATGGTCTGTGTTGGGCAGCATGACAAGCAGCAGTGTCTGCATGCCACTGTCACGTTATTGCAGGTATCACAGCAAAGGAGAGTTTGAAGGAGGATCGTGCACTGGGATTGGGGATGTTTATGGGGTGCTCCTTCCAAGTGAGATGGGCAGCATAGGAGAACCTACAAAACAACTTGTTTGACAATGTAACAAGTAAGCAATGGTAGCAATGGCATCAAAGGCTAATCAGAGGCAGGGGCAGATCTTTTGACACTGAATGAAAGATGATAGATAGGATGGGGATAGGCCATGAAGGGCTGCAAAGAGAAGAGAAGTAACTTATATTTGATACAATAGAGGAAGCCACTGGAAGGATACAAAGAGAGGAGTGACCTGGTCAGAGCAATAGGCTAGGACAGTGGTTCTCAACCAGGGTACATGTACCTTAGGCACACAATGATTTTCCAGGGGGTTTATCAACTCAGCTAGATATTTGCCTAGTTTTACAACAGGCTACCTAAAAACACTAGCAAAGTCAGTACAAAGTAAAATTTCAAATCAACAATGACTTGTTTATACTGCTCTATATGCTATACATGGAAATGTAAGTGCAATATTTATATTCCAACTGATTTCGTTTATGGTAAAAGTGAGAAAGCAATTTTTCAGTAATCATGTCTGGTGACACTTTTGTATTTTATGTCTGATTTTGTAAACAAGAAGTTTTTTAAGAGAGGTGAACCTTGGGATATGCAAGACGAATCAGACTCCTGGAAGGGGTATGAGATGTTTAAAGCCTGGATGAGCATTTTAACTGTGTGGATGGATAGGACAGGCTGTATCTTAGAGATATTATGCAGAATGGGAAAGACTTAGACATAGCCTGGGTATGAGGCTCAGGAGAAAGGTATGAACCTAACGTGACCTCCAGGTTATGAGCCTGAGTGACAGGCAGGATTGGTGTATTGCACATGTGAATGCATCTCTTTTCCTTAACAACACCACTTCTCCACTCCCATTCATGATCGCATATAATCTCTGGCAAATACAGCTATTTGTATTCTTTCTTTTTATTTGCATTTCTATTTAAATAGACCCAAATTCTAGGTATCTTTGCCACAAGCTCAAAATACAATGACTCAAAATAAAACAATCGGATGACCCACCACCATAAATTTCAGTCACCAACAGACATTCTGGCCTCATGGAAGGCAGTACCAAAATTTCTTTTGACTTCAACAGGGCCAGGATTTCACCCCAGATGTCCTTTGTTGGTCAGTATTTCCAGGTTGCCCAGTTTCAAGTGAATTTCATTTTAAGATTGTGGGTTCTTGCAGACCGCAAGTCCTGGGTTTCTGAAACCATGTAGCCTAGCTGGGGTAACCAGACTAAACTGCATTTCCTTTTAAAAATATTAATATACTCTCATGTATTCATTTTTATTAAAAACCAAGACATCCATATGGTGCTGCTACCTTTGTGCAGCATGCAGCAGAGGCAAAAATATTATTCCTCATTTGATGCTTGTGCCTGCTTGGTTAAAAACACTCTTATCTTCCTCTGACTCTTCATGTTCTCTCTGGGGAAAAAAAATCCCAACAATTTTGCATAAATTAGAGGTGCCAATAGCTGAGATGAAACAACCAGCTTGTTCACCGCTATAAAACTGAGCTTCCCAGCAAAAGGAAAGTACTTGTGTACGTGCAGCTCTCATAAGGATGGAGGTGGGGAAACAACTGTCTTTTTTTAATGTGTGACTTATCTTATTCTTTCTCTTTGAAAGCCCCGAAAATATGACCTGTTTCCTTTCCCTCCACCTACCCGCCAAGTGCGTAAGATGTTAGCACTCTTCATTTTTCTAACTACTCCCACATCTTTTATGTCAGAGCTTTCCTCTCCCAGTCAACTCCAGAACGTCTCTCCGTACCACGTATCTCTTTTCTAACTTACCCCAGTCTTTCTTTTATCTCTCCCACCTATCTGCACTAACATCCAGGGGTCTGGAACTTTTACCAAATACCTATGAGCCAGAGGACCAAACCCATGAGGTCCAAAATAGAGATGAATGATGAGGGGGAACCCTTTTTCAGAGGGAAAGCCCAGGTGAGACCAGTCAACCCCAGCACTCCAAGACTGCTACAGGGAAAGGGAGAGAATTCCTAACAGGGGCTGTTCTGTGTGCTGCCATTTTTCATGTCTGCTTCAGCTAGTAGGTGACTGATACGTTTGAATTGTCCAACCTGACTGCTGGAATGGAAAAGGAACATTATTTCTCTTTCCTCTCCCATCCCAGAGCCTCTTGGATGCTTTGAGGATAGTTGGGCTGTTTGACAATTTTCCATCAAATTGTTTTAAAAATTGCAGTATATTTTTAAAAGTATTATTTTAGTAAGTGTTCTGTGGTTTATTTAATAAAAAATTCGATTACATTTTATTATAAACCAAACTAAATTGCACTAGTGCAAATAAATGAACCCACTTGGTGGTCGAGGTGTTATGATCATACTTATTTACATATTCACTTATATGCATGATTTGGAAATCCATAGGAGGTCTCCTAATTCATTAGTGAAAATGAAAAGATTCTGATTTATTGCTTCTGACTGAACTTTTTGAGAGGATGGGAGGCATGTTATGTCAGTTACTAAAATGGATGTTTTAATATGTTTCTCTGAAATGGATGCTTTTAATAATACTTAAAAGGTGTGTTGGGCGGGGGTGGGGAAGGAGGATCACCCATCCCCTTATTCCTCTCACCTTTCTGCACAGCCTAATTTGTACTCTATCACAGCTCCCAAAATCAAAGACAGCAGTTGTACTACTTCCTTTACTAAAGGTGGACTGTAAGTGTCATTCCCCTATCATGGGAGTATAGAGAGCATTGGCTGTACCCCATTTAACTGCACTGAAGTCCTATACATGGACTTCATCAACATGTTTCAGCTGCACTGTGATGGATGGATATAGATGGGAGACCACATGCTCTCCATTGGCCTCCCTCCACCTCTTCCTTTCTTTTCCCCTCCTTTCTGTCCATCCCCATTCATGCCCTATGACTCCATTGCCTTCCATTAATCCAGGGATTCTCAAACACGGTCACAAGGTTATTACATGGGGGGTCATGAGCTGTCAGCCTCCACCCCAAACACTGCATCACCTCCAGCATTTATAATTGTGTTAAATATTTTAAAATGTGCTTTTAATTTATAAGGGGAGGGAGGTCACACTCAGAGGCTTGCTGCATGAAAGTACAAAAGTTTGAGAACCACTGCATTAACCTCACCTTTATTCTGCCTCTCACCCCAACCTCCTTTGGAGTGCCTGGAGGGGATAGGGGGCTAACAAGACCATTTGTTTACCATGGGCTCTAGCCTCTTTCTCCATCTTGAATTGTAGGAGAGAGGATTGTCTCTGCTTCTCTCTGCCTCTCCTCTTACCTGGTGGTGCGGGGTCTCCTTCTTCCCCTCTCTCCGTGGTGGGAAAGGGAATCTTGTAAGAGGACAGACTGCAAGGTGGAAGAGCCAAATAAGGGACGCATCTTTCCCCAGGAAGTTCTGCTGCTGCTCCACCTACTGGTGGGAAAGTTGGGAGCCCAAGAAACTGCGCAGTCAGGAATCAGCTCCTCTACTGATCCCACCTCCAGTTCTCCAATGTGGTGCAAGCTCATTTCATTAGCCAGTAAAGTGGGGGAGCCTTGGGGAGGTGAGTTATTCCAACCCAGAGAGACAAAAACTCTTCCTCCTTTTTTTAGCAGAGAAGTGGGGGCTGTTCTTTTACTCATTTCCCCTTATTTTCACTACTGCTAATAATAACTTCATTCAAAAAACAAATTTTCTTTACTACTTTTCTATTTTAATTGAAGACACATATAATCATGTCAGTGTTTTGACAGTGCTTTAATGTAATCAGTTGTTCTGTTCCATTCTGCACAGGTTCTTACACCGTGCTCATCACCATGGTATATCAGCTCCTTCCAGTAGTGCCTTTAAACAACGTGAGTGACTAATATCGGTCACAAGTTTGTTCTCTCATCCTCTCCCCGGGGGAAGGAGTGTATGCAGTAGGGTGTCTTGTTTTGGTCCAGTGAGGTCTGTTCTACAAGAGGAAAAAGAAAGGATCTTTTGATTTTCTGTAAACTTTGGCTGGGGAGGTGGGGTGTTGTTAAAACATCAGGATAATAAAGCTGATTAAAGTCCTGTTCTTGCACCCAGAAGAAGGAGAATAATGATGAAGTCACGTTTCACAAAGATATGCAGTATAATAAATGTGATTCCCGAAGGCTCTTGAGGAGGGAGTAGACTTATTTCAGTGTAAACATTTGGTAAAATAAAATCATGTGGACATATGAGGACACGAGTCCTAATTATATACTGCAAATAGATTCTCTTTATGTACGATCTCGGTCAGACTTTATGCTTCTACCACCGAGTTTTTTAATATACATATTGCTATGTATTTATGGTAGAGAAAGTAAGGTCAAAGAAATGTGCCTTGCACTTGGATAAGAAAGTGGTGAGGTTTGTGATGGTCCTTAGTTCCTGGGGGGAGCTCATTCCACATTTTCAGATTGGCCCCTGAGAAACTACTGTCTCCTGCACAAACTTTAACCTTTTTATATGAAGTTTCACTGAGCCAGAGAAGCAAAGTTGTTGACCACCATCTTCATCCTGGAGTTCTAGTGAATCTTTTAGGTAACTTGGGCCCAGGCCCTAGAACACGCTGAGGAAATACCTTGAACTCCATTTGATATTGTATAGGAAGTCAGCATAAAGAGTGGAACACATGTTCAATGCATTCACAGTAGCCATTATTGCTGAGGAAATGTGTTGCAGTTGAATGCTAGTTGAAATTTCCTAAGGGCTGAAGGCTTCCTGCCCAGGTATATCATATTGCCATAGTCCACCTGAGAGGTGACAAAGATGTGAACAACTGAGGCCAGGTCATCATCCACCAGGATGAGATGGAGATTCTTAGCAACTGGAGATGGTAGAAACCAATACCCATGGATGCTGGTATGTGTGAGCTTAGCATTGATGAGGAATCCAGGAGCATGCCAAAACTATTGCCTGAACTGATCAATTGTGGTGTGTTTCTTCGATCAGAGGAGACTGCATCATGCCTGAGAACTCTTCAAATGCTTTTCTCTGCCCACCAGCATCACCTCTGTCTTCCTCAGATTCACCTTCAGTTAATTGCTCTTAATCTGTGAGCCGATCTTATCCATTAGGCCATCCTAGAGGCAGGGCCAGCGACAGGAATTTTGGGGCCCCGTACGGCAGATCGTACGCCCCCCCCCCGGTCTCCCACCGCCCGCGGGGCCCCCCCGCCAGTCTCCCGCCGCCCGCGGGGGCCCCCCCGCCAGTCTCCTGCCGCCCGTGGGCCCCCCCCGCCAGTCTCCCGCCGCCCGTGGGCCCCCCCCGCCAGTCTCTCGCCGCCCGCGGCCCCCCCCGCCCGGTCTCCTGCCGCCCCCCCCGGCCGATCTCCCGCCGCCCCCCCGGCCGATCTCCCGCCACCCGCCCCTCCCGCCGCCCCCCCCACCGATCTCCCGCCGCCCCCCCCGGTCGATCTCCCGACGCCCGCGGCCCCCTGCCGATCTCCCTTCCCCCTGCCGATCTCCTGCCGCCCCGTCCCCCCGGCCGATCTCCCGACGCCCGCCCCCCCCGGCCGATCTCCCGCCGCCCCCCCCCGGCCGATCTCCCGACGCCCGCGGCCCCCGGCCGATCTCTTCCCCCCCCTCCCCCCCGGCCGGTCTCCTACCTCCCGCGGGCCCCAACCCCCACATGTGCTGCGGCCACGTGGCTGGCCGGGAGAAGCAAAGGGGGGCGGGGGAGGCTGCTGGGTGCCGGGGGAGGGGGCTGGTGAGCGTGGCAGCGGCTGCCCGGAGCTGCGCCTCGCTCACAGCCCCGGCGACAACGGGGTACAGCAGCATACCCGCCCCGGACTTCAGGGCCCCCCCTGAAGTCCGGGGCCCGGTACAGCTGTACCCGTTGTACCCCCCTGTCGCCGGCCCTGCTTAGAGGTAATGGTATGTGGTGAAGAATAGGTAGAGCGGTGTGTCCTTTGTTTATTGCTGACACTTTAGTCTATGTTGTCTGACCAGTTCATCAAGTGGCTGCAAGTAGATGCTGGAAAGGACCAGAGAGAGACTCTACAAGCGGGGGGAGTCTAGTGGTCGAGGTGCAGCAGTCGTGCAAGTAGAAATCATATCTTGCTGGTACTGCACTCATGGGAGGGACACAAGGAGGGGCACGTGACCTCCACACGTAACCCTTCATGTGACTTCTCCCTCCACCCCAGCCGAGGCTCCCCACGCTTTCCCCATCCTCCCTGTCTGACACCATACTTTGCATATACAAACATCAACATGCTTAACTACAGATTTTCTCCCCAAATATGTAGTATTCAGTTTGTTTACATGGAATATAGGAGCTGAGTGAGGAGCCATGTCTGCAGATATATGGCTTATTAAAAGACAAATTTCAAATAAAACTGTATCCTAAATAGCTTTATGGCATTGTACCCAAACATTGCATTTCAATGTGGGAGTCCATTTCCTTTATAGGAACAGACTCCTGAAACTCTTACCAGTCCACAAATGTGGTCCATAATCATGTAAATAGTCCTGTTGTCTTCAATGGGATTGATCAGATGATTACGGGTTTACAGGATTGGGTTCCAAGTTTGTAAATTGTTCTGGATGAAACTACCCAATGCCTGAGCTGTCAGATTAGAAGGCGTTTCATTCAAATAAAGGTGGACAGATGAGTGATAAGTCTTAGCACTGTTGCTAAGACAAGGAACATATTTTCAGCAAAATTCTTGCTAGATTCCTGAGGCAGCTGGTTTAAGGCCGTCAATGTCCGGCATTATAAATCTTCACTTATAGTTCTCTCACCCACAAAGCTGGAAAATGAGGCATTTGTTTTCTTGGTTTTGTTGCTCCAGTTCTAGTTAACAAAATGCATGTTAGACTACTTTAGCTGCAAAGAAGGATTCTGTGTACACTGGGGACAACACCTGAGTCCTGTAAGGCTGCAGAACTGGGCTGACATCAGAATCCAAATATCCTCTGGTCAGTGCAAGCAGAGGCATTCCCCCTAATGATTTGGACTTGATGTGATGAGGTATGAATGTCATGGATAATTCAGACCACTGAGCAGAAACAGAACAAAAACACTGTTTAAACATATTCCGTCCCCCTGACCCCTTCCCTCTTGAGGACTCCCGACGAATGTAACAGCAGAATACATATGCTAAAGTTTAAGTTTGCTAGCATATGTATTGTGCTGTTAAAGCCATAGAAAGAATGAATGCCCTCCCTAGCAGCATTCTGCTCCTTGAAGGAGCAGAGCACATCCTCACCCCCACCGCCGGAGTCTTTCTAGCCCCAAGTCTTTCTGTGCGCCAGACCCCTAAAAATCTCTTGCTGGTACTGCGTACTGGAGGGTAGTACCCTACTTGCACTCCTGAGGTGCAGTTTCCCATCACTACTGATAGGGTGCATCATTCCAGGAATGATTCAAACCATTTTAGCATATTACTCTGGACCCGTGTCACCTCTTTCAGACAAGAGAGCAGTATTTTATGGCTGATGGTGCCAAATGCTGCAGAAAGGGCCAGGAGGATGAGAATGAATGTGAAGCCTGGCAGTTTTAGATGGGTTTTGCAAGGAGGTGCAGAGGTTCATTTGAACCTGAACTAGTAAGATTGTGTGACAGGGCACCATGAACAGCACCCTGGTCACTGAAGTTGTCACAGCATGAAGAAGTCTGCAGGTTCAGCTATGAGCAATCAAACCTTCTCTATTGAGGGATTATGAGCACCTGGGTGGTAATCACTAGGCTAGCAATGTACTTAGGAGGATATAAATGGGAGGAACAGGAAGCAAGCAGAGCTCAGTAGGAAGTGAGCCTAGGCTGAAGAGTGTGGGGATGCCTTATAATGAAAGAATAAATACACACGTGATGAAAGGGTAACAACATGGTGGGTGTTTGTGACTTTGAGACCACATGAAATGGCTAGGCGGTGAAGGACACTGGATCTTGATAGAAGTGTCCTGGGACAGAGTATGTGTGGATAGAAACCAAAATCAAGTTTGCTGAACTCCCTGTGAACTGATCCCAGAGTTTTCCACGGCTCCAGGTCAATGCATTTTAGTGTATGGTCACTAGTTAGCAGACACCAAATCTTGCCCCACAGATCAATCCTTCAATAAAAGGAGGAGTCAGGAGCTACTTGCTACCTGTGTTGGCTAGGAGACACAGCTCAGGTCAGACCTCTCGGCTAAGAGATGATTTTGGAGATGGATGAGAGAGTCTGTCTCCTCTTACTTACACTAGTCTAAAATTGGTGTAACTTCAATTAACTTACTCCTGATTTACACCACTGTAGATGAGACAAAACTCAAGCTTGATACATCTACAAATATTTTAAAGTGGCAAACAGCCAGGATAGAGCAGAGTTATTTAGGGTGGCACACAAAGGTGTAACTAGGATCCATTGAATTAAATTAAAAAATGGAAAAAGCAGGATAAAAACATTGACAGATGACCGAAGTACTCTCCCAAGATAAGTGCCTTCCTTGGACTTTTAAAACATCATTATATAGCACTAGAAAATGTACTGTGGAGATCAGACTTTCTCTGGCAGGGAACTGAATAACCACTTCTAGGATAAGAATCTAAAAAGCTTTTAAGCTGTTTTAAATGGCATTATAGATAATACTTTCTCATAGGCTGTCATTCTTCCAGACACCTGCATGAAAGATGTCCTAACAAAAAGTTGGTTATGTATCTGAAATTATCATCTGAATCATAACTTAACAAAATGATAACCTGTTACCCATTTGTGGAAATTAGTTTACTTTTTCAAGAGGAGAAAGGGGATAAATGCAACTTTTATTAATCAGTAGCAAGCAATATATTTTTCTTCTGGTTTAAAGTATTTTATGTAAATCTAGTATTTAATTCCCAAATTTATTTTTTTCCCTCTCTATGACAAGGCTTAGAAACCTTTTTATCAATATTGTTCTTATAGGTAGATCTTTACACAGCACCACCTAATCAGGAGATGGCTGAACAACAGTGTAAATCTGAAGGATGGGGCTTTATGGGATGGTGCTTGAGTAAGAACTAACAAATAGCACCCTTGTGTTCACCTTTCAGTGTACAAATACTGCATTATTGCTAACCATTAGAGTAAAAAAATCATAAATCTACCTTCTCCCACTAAAAATCAATCAATCAATCAGATTTAAAAAGAAAACATTTTGAGTTCTCTTTATTTGCCTTATTTTCAATCCTTTCAGATGGAGCTATGGCATGTTTTCAAACTTTTCTCCTCAACGATGAAGATTAGGAACATACTTTTCTTTTCAAAGGAGAGGTCAAATGCTCACATAATTACATGACTGCAGGAGCTGGGGTTTTTAGTAAAATATCAAATATCTCAAGAATTGGAAACATTGTGCAGATGAGCCCGAAAATCTTGCTGTTGGCAGAAAGGCTACATGAAATGAGTCCTTCACTCCTCTAGAGATTGAATTTGGTCTGGCCAAGTAGCAAGGTCAGGGAAGCGATGCCCAAGTTTTTAACCATGGTTGGATGGGAGAAGTCGGGCATCCATTAATTCATTTCAATATGACTGGGCTATCCCACATCAATTTAGCAACATTTCACCCATACGATTTCTTTAGACTGACAGTGAACCTATAGGAAATGAAGCTGTTAAAACATATAGGTTATTGGCAGTTTTAGTTCTTTACTTGGGTATTCTTCACTTCATGTTCTACACTGCCATGTACAATAGAGGTACTGTGTTAGTACTGCCACCTCCAAATGTTAAAAAACTATGAGTCAGCCCCAGAACAATGAGCTTTTAAAAATAAATTCTGGGTCCTTTTCATTTGTCAGTTCTATTTTAACCACTTGGTGTACAGTGGGGATCAGATTTCATGATTTTCTTTGCAAGGGTGAGGCCTAGAAACTTTCTCTTAAAAATTAAAGCTGAGATTTCAACATGCTGACTTGACTGCAGTAGTTGGTGCTTTAAACCCTCCCCCCTCCCACCAAATAGAGACTTGAAATAAAAGCAAGAGAGTTGCAACACAGTAAACTGCTGCTATGCTTCACTGCAGAGGTGGCTGCATCTCAAGGTGACAGAAGCAATCCTTGTGCGTACTTTGTAGAGCTGCTTCGACACTTTGGGATGCTACAGGAGGAACGTTACCGACTAAAGAGGCTATCACAATTTAATGGTCCCCTTATTTCTTTGCCCAGCCCGGGCGTAGAGAAGTGGGGCTGGCAGGTGAACATGACACTTCTCACAGCAGGGCCTGCAAGCATGGAGGAAGCATGGAGTGGAGTGTGCTCTTGTTGCCCAGAAGGCTAACAGCATTTTGGGTTGTATAAGTAGGGGCATTGCCAGCAGATCAAGAGACGTGATCATTCCCCTTTATTTGGCATTGGTGAGGACTCATCTGGAGTCCAGTTTTGGGCCCCACACTATAAGAAGGATGTGAAAAAATTGGAAAGAGTCCAGCAGAGGGCAACAAAAATTATTAGGGGGCTGGAGCACATGGTTTAGGAGAAAAGGCTGAAGGAACTAGGGTTATTTACTCTGCAGAAGAGAAGAACTAGGAGGGATTTGATAGCTGCTTTCAACTACCTGAAAGGGGGTGCCAAAGAGGATGTATATACAGACTGTTCTCAGTGGTACTAGATGACAGATCAAGTTGCAGTGTGGGAGGCTTAGGTTGGATATTAGGAAAAACTTTTTCACTCGGGGAGTGATGAAGCACTGGAATGGGTAACCTAAGGAGGGGTTACCTTCCTTAGGGGTTTTTAAAGTCAGGCTTGACAAAGCCCTAGCTAGGATGATTTAGTTGGGGATTGGTCCTGCTTTGAGCCGGGGTTGGACTAGATGACCTCCAGAGGTCCCTTCCAACCCCATATTCTAGGTCCAGGATTCTAAGCATGATGGCTAGTGGGGGGTCAGGCTGTGTCCCCACCACTGTACCTGGGGCACCCTCCACGGGGGGGGGGGGGACCACCAGGGGATGAGTCCTCCACACAGGGAGCAGGGGTGGGGGTTTAAGGCAGGTGTGGGCCGACAGAGCGGCTCCCACCCCAGTCACTAGGGCGGCTCCTGCTGCCCCTCTGACGCCGGGCCTCTCTTTCTCGCTGCTCCCCAGAAGCCGGGGTTCCCGGGCCGCTGCTTTCCACCGCCCCCCAAACCCGGGCAGCTCCTTCCCCCCCCCCGGGTGCCCAGTCTTCCTCTTCCCTCTCAGAGAATGGGGGGCCCGTGGTGTGGCGGGAGCCCCAGAGCGGGGCCCGCTGGGCGTTGCAGGCGGCGCGCTGACAGGTGGCGGCGGCCCTCAGGCGCCCAGCGCAGGCGAAGCCGCCGCCGCTCCACGCGAACGCTCCATTGTTACTGCCGGGCGGCGGCGGCTGGGCAGAGCTGCGCGTCGAGCTGCGGGGCTGGCCGAGGCAACGGCTCAGCCTCAGCGGGGGGCACGGAGCGCGCGCTCCCCCCTCCCCGCTCCCCCCGGAGAACAAAAGAGCCTCGCGCGGGGCCCGGCGGAGGCAGAAGGCGCCGGCCCGTGCGTTGGTCAAGGTAAGCGCGTCCCCACCGCTCGGGCGCCCGCTGCCCCGCGCTCCTCTCCTGCGAGCGGAGCGGCCCCGCTGTCCCTCTCCCTCCCCCAGGCTCTGTCAGCGGGGCACGGTCGGCGCTGCCCTGGGCGGGGGCTTTCCCAGGCGGGGCGGGGACAAAGCCCGAGAGACCCTGCGCCCCAGGGAGAGACCAGGGCTAAAGGGAAACGTAGCGCGGCACTCGGGGCTTGAAATGCAAATGGGGATTGATGGGCTCCAGCTCTGCGGTATGGGAGGGGGAGGGTCGTGTAGGGCAAGCAGGGACCCGCGGGACTGCCGAGCTGAGCCTCCCCATCCGTCCCGGGATGGTCCTGCCACGACTGACAGTGCGGCGGCAGACACACCAAGAGGCACGTTCAGGAACTTTTAGAAGGAAGCCTCGCGCTTCCTACAGCTGAGATGTGAACCTGAGCCCGCCTGTTCCTCACGGCACAGGGGAGCCTTGGGGGGTCGCCTCATGAATGGTCAAGCCCCCAAGAAAACCCCTTCCAAACCTGGCCGCAAAAAAAAAAAAAAAAAAGCTTTGAAGCAAATTCATGGTAAGTGGAGCGGCAGGTGTGCAGAACTGAGGGAGTTATTTTTAAAGGTAGGATGAAGATGGTTTGAATGAGGCGGGTGGTGTTGCTTTTAAACTATAGTTCAAAAGGAGGTGAAGTGGTTGAGAATGATGCTGCTTGTTTGAATCAGGTTGCAAATTAAAAAGATGCTCATTTTATGTTTTCTGTGTTGTCTTAATAGAGCTTCAGTGCATTTTCTTGCCCATTGGTTGATTTAGTTTCACAAGAAGTCTTGGTTGTAATGACTTACCCATTTATTTGTGTCACTGATTGCAATAACTTTTGTGATCAGTTTTTTTCAGTGTTACTTTTCCAGCTCTATCTGACCTCTATTTATTTTTATTGTAATTACATGGAAAAATACATAATCTTTCAGTTTGTGTTTATGTGATTATTTTTGTTTGTTTACTTGATTTATCATTCTTTTTAATTTGTTGTTCTTGTGGGTGTAAGAAAATAAGAGTTGATATGCTAGAGCAGGCCACTGGCCCATTTAGTCCAGGGTTCTGTTTCCTGTGGTACCTGTGTTTAATGTTTGGAAAGAAGCTGAAACCCACTCACTATGCGTCTGGTCAATAATCCAATGTGATATTGAAGGATTGGAGCTATAGCTCCTGTAATTTCTTGATCAAGCTAAATCTGTCAATGGCATTTTTATGAAACATTTTTTCATTTGTTTTACTGCTGTACATCATATTCATTAACATGTGGTTTGAGTCCATTTGTTTTTCTAAAGCTACCTCTTTTCAGTTCAGTGCCATTTGGAAGATATGAGTTTAGGAGGGATTTGGGGATTTCACATTCCTGTATTATGGAGAAGATATTTCAGGGTGTATTTGTGTTAATAAGAGATGCAATTTTGTTCTGTGTGCAACAGGAACCTTCAGAACCATGGCATCAGTTACCATGATAGCAGAAATGGTTGCCTTCTTGATGTGAAGGCTGAGGCATGATAAATCAGCCTAGATAGGCAACAAGACACTAAGATTCTTGTAATTAATTGCAACTACTGAAGGAAGAAGTTGCTTTATACAGTGAACACCATCTGCTGCAATGTAAAATATTTGAAGAGGTCACCCGCACTGAAGAGAAATCCCTTTGCTATATTCGTGTTTTGTCTCAACTAGAGCTGTCATAACTCTTTATTTCATTTTTAAAATTTTTACTAACATGCAAAAAAGCAGTAATACAGAATTAAGGTGTGAATTTTAGAGAATGTTGTCACTTTACTGCTGTCATTCAGTCAAGGTTAGTGTAGAGGGATTTGCATATCAAATTAGAATTGCACTTTTATATCATGTTTTACATTCATAATGAAATAAGACATGCACTATGCTGATTTGACATACAGTACTCTGATTTATTTTTTTCTCCACTGTCATCTCCAGATATGGTAGCTAAATTGTAAATAAGTGACTAGTTCATAATAAATCATCTAGATAGTAAACTCCTTTGGGTAGGGACCAAGCCTTGCCTTTGTTTTTTTTTCTATAACACCAGGTATACTGTCTGCACTAAACAAGCTATTCATAGCAATTACCTGCCATTTTTCCTTGTCATCTTATCTATTTTAATGTGCCTATTATAGGAATAGCGAAGCACATCCATTTCTTTTTTTCATTCCGATCTATTTCTTTTTTAGATTCTGGTGAGCCATTCTTACAGAATCCTTTTTGTTTCTATCTTGCTTAGACTTGGGCCTGAATTGAAATACTGAATCCATTCTCCCTTGGGCTCTTTTGCCTCCCAAAGAACACACTGGAAGAATTTGAATCCACTCCAGTTACAGGACTTGTAGCTCAGACTTTTGCCTTTGTGGGCCTAACTAGTAGACTAAATCCACCTCCCCTTGAATTTTGATGAAATTTGTATTTTAGGCACATCTCTGACTTTCTGTACCTGATTATCAGGCCACAGTCATCAGTATCTGACCTCTTCTTACAATTTTTGTATTTTCTTGCAGTGATTACTGCAACCTCTTTCTCTCTGGGCTCTCTGACACCAATGTTTGTGCCCCCCTCCTGTGCTGACCATTCTCAATCAATACAAAACTCAGCTACTAAGATCATCTTCCTAATCAGTTGATCTGATCAAGTCCAGGTCAACTTTGAATCTTTCTACTGCTGTTTCCCCCTCACCACCGCATCAGGAAACTACAAAGCTTTACATAACTCTATGCTTCCCTGCTTAACTGACTGTTTCTTTTAATACAGTAGAATCCGCTTAATTGGGCCACCGGTTAATCGGGGCAACCGTTTATTTGGGACAAATCTTAAGGAACAAAAACAAATAAAAAAAAATAACCAGAATTTGCTTCGCTTATTTGGGACACCATGCCGCTTAATAGGGACAGTGAGTGCTAGATGGCGTGCCTGTGGCATGTGGTGTGGTGGCCATTACTGCAGTGGCAAGGCAGCAGATTACTGCGCTGAGTCATTGCTGTTTACTGCGCTGTTTACTGTGCTGATTACTGCGCTGAGTCATCGTTGTTTCAATCAGCACAACACTTTGTAAAGTTTGTTAAATTTCAGACCCCTGCCAAGATGCCACGGAAAGATTTGACACTAGCTAACAGAATTGCCTTACTCAACCAAATCAAAAGACAGCCGCCTAACACCAGTCATTGTCGGCTGGCGGAGATAACTGGAGTGCGAAATCTACAATCACACATGTGATACAGCAGGAAGATAAACTGCGAGAGGAATGAGCATTATGCAAAAGACAACAGGGAACATCCCAAAAACAGAAGCGTGAAGGCAAGGATCAGATGTTGAAGAGGCCCTCAATCAATGGTTCTCTATTGTAACTAGACGAGGTGTGTGTGTCAATGGTCCAATGCTGAAAAATAAGGCAGAGGAGCAGGGCCGGCGACAGGGCGGTACAATGGGTACAGCTGTACCGGGCCCCGGACTTAAGGGGGGGGCCTTAAATCCGGGGCGGGCCCGGTACGCAGCTGTACCCCCTTGTCGCCGGGCCTGTGAGCAAGGGGGGGGGCCCGCGGGCGGCGGGAGACCAGCCGGGGGGGGGGGGGGGGGGGGACCCACGGGCAGCGGGAGACAGGGGGTGGGGGGTGGGGTGGCCCTGCAGAGGAGTTAGCTAAAAAGCTGGGTCACAATGATTTCAAAGTGACAGGTGGTTGGTTCTCTTGATGGAAATCTAGGCATGACATTAAATTCAAGAAAGCACACGATGAGAAGGACAGTGCTGATGCTGTAAGTGCTGAACAATGGAAATCCACAAAACTGCCCGACTTGCTTCAGAGATTTTGTGCAGATGACATCTACAATGCTGATGAAACAGGCCTGTTTTATCATGCCACGCCGGACGGTTCCCTGACCTACAAACATGCAACGCTTTCGGGTTCAAAGAAAGCAATGGATCGCATAACTGTGTTATGCTGTTCAAACATGTCAGGAACCAGTAAACAGAAGCCGTTGTTTATTGGGAAAAGCACTAAGCCTCGATGCTTTAAGGGTCTTAGAATAGAGAGTTTACCAGTTCTGTACCATGCTAACAAAAATGCATGGATGACTTCTGAAATTTTTAAGAAATAGCTAATGAGTTGGGACGTGGAACTACAACGAAAGTCAAGAAAAATTATGCTGCTGCTGCTTGACAACTGTGTGGCACACCCTCATTTAGATTGATGTTTTTCAAACAAACAATCTGGAATTTCTACCTCCCAACACTACATCTTTGGCGCAGCCAATGGATATGGGAATCATAAAAAATTTGAAGACATTGTATCATGGAAAGTTGGTAAACTACATCCTTGAATCAATTGAAGAAAATCTGACATCAACTTCAACAGCCAAGGATGTCAGTGCAAGGATTAACGTTTTACAAGCAATACAGTTTGTTGCCAATAGTTGGCGAGAAATAAGCATCAAGACCATTCAGAACTGCTTTGCTCACTGTGGTTTTAAGCATTCAGGCTTGGATATGACAGATAGTGAAAATGACATCATTGTGGAAGTGCAACACGTCACAAACTATGAAGAGTTTGCATGCATCGACAATAATCTTCAATGTTACAATGAAAATGAAGATTGTGAGGATGAAATTGTTGAACAAATTGCAGCAAAACACCAAAAGACATCAGAAGACCAGGAAAGTGATGATGAAAACAACACACCTGAGCCTCGACGAGTGACTAACCAGGATGCCAGGAAAATTATTGCTGAATTACGACGCTACTTCATGCAGGAAGGCAATGAAGGCAGCCCTAATATCTGCACTAGATACCTACGCTGATTTTGTTCACTTGCAGTCAATCAAGAGAATACGGCAGGGGACACTCGATGAATTTCTCCAACATCATTAACTGTTAAGTATTTGATGCATACATTAAATTGAAATTGTTCTTAGTGTAAGTATTTTTCTCTGATCTGTACCATTTGTTTCCAGAATTTACGTGTATTACAGTATTTTTGTTGCTCAGTAAACAGTAGTTTGTCTTTTGTTTTATACATGTACAGTATATGTGTACCTTTTTACTTACTTTGCATAATTGGGGCAGCCGCTTAATTGGGCCAAATTGTTCCGGTCCCGAAGTGTCCCAATTAACAGGATTCTACTGTATTGCTTCTCATCCCTGCTGTATCTCCAGAGATGCCACTTTGTTTCCCAGTTTATTTTATTCTCTCTGTACCACCTTTGCATGTTCTTTCACGCCACTACCCCTTATATATGGAACACCCTTCCCTACGCATTTGGCATTCAAATCCTTGATCAAGGGTCCTACTTCTCTACCAGGAAGCCTGTAATAAGTTAGCCAACAAATAATTGCCAGGTATATTTAGAAGTATATGTAACGTAGAAGTAAAAGTAAATGTTTGCAGGATTAGTGCTTTAAATCGGTAAAGAGCTATTGGGGTAAGCATGACAATTAAATTAATGTAGATTTAACAAAAATAAGTATATTGTAAACAAACATTTATTTACCTAAATTATTAAATAACACCTTATATTGCAAAAGAATGTTAATCTAATTTGTCATTATTCATGATGTTTCCTTTTTTGTGTATCTCTGTTTAGACAAATATAATCTTAGTGAGTTTCATAATCACTTTCACTTTTAGTGTTTGGAGATGAGGCACTGCCGGGGACTAAGTTATGCATTTATAATAAAATTTTTAATTGAATTAAACATTATGAAAATATTTCTATTGGTCTTATAAAGATCGTTTTTACAAAAGAATAATCTTTTGACCAAATTTAAGTTGATAGTATCCCTTTAATTCTGCTCCCTGTCTACATGTGCAAAGATAGGTTTTGATTCTCTGTTCCGTTACATCAATTTTATGGCTGTAAAACTCCCCTGACTTTCATTTACTCACAGGCTTTAAATATATGATTGCATACTATTTCTCAAATTATGCAGTAATATGATGTAAACTTTTTTTAAGATGTAAGCTTTAGATAGAAGAAAAATAAGAGGGCATGTGGTAAAAGTATACATATTGAATGGTGGGGAGAGGCAGATCAGGAACTTCTTATTTCTCATATATCATAATACACTATGACTATTACAGCAATTACTGGTGTCCATGGATACTGACTCTACTCTTTTGTAACCCAGACCCATGTCAGACACTGAAACAAGGAAATAGAGATCTATTCCTTTCCAGTACTTCTGTATGTCGCACCTTTTATTTTAAGTAAAATGAATCTGTTACAACAATGGAGCAATTGAAGTAACCTCAATCTTTTAGTCCACAAGAGAGCTGGAGGAGGTGACTGCGGTGCTTTAAGTTTCCTCGAACCAGTTGGTGTTAAAGATAAATGGGAGGAGAAGGCTAAATCCTTCACCATACTGCATATTGCAGGCTGCAAGACACTGAATAATTTACAGTACATTTCAGTGGGAGAATGGGGAGTGCAAACTGCTAGTGAAGTCACTCAAGGATACTTTGATTGAGGCAAGGATGCTTCTTAAGAAAGCCACATTTTCTTTAGAAGTAACCAGCAGGCCAATGAAAAGGACCTTAATTTAAACAGGAGTAAATGCCAGATAATTTAAACCTGGAGCAAATAGTTATGTAAAACTCATATTCAATGACCTTGGGAGTTAGAAAGTTAGAGGCAATTGTACAAAAGGAAAATCCCTCAACCAATGAGGGCTTACAGAGATGCACTGACATGTTAAAATAGCTAAGCAAATTCATGCTTGATTTGTCACAATTAAGTGTTTTCTCCCCCCTCCCTATCCCTGAATGCTTCTTGAGGATAACACAGCATGGCCTGAGATGAGGCATGAGAAAAGTTTCTGGAAATTTTAAAACAATAAGCAAACAAAATCATAGCACCAGCACAGAAATATTTTACTATTTAACAATGACCTTAAAATCTCAGTCGCACAAGTTTAAATGCACTGAGGGCTTTCCTTCGGTGGGATGGTCACCCAGTGAGGTATGCTTCCAAAGCATTGACTAAACATAACACATTGGGGGGAAAAATTCTGGCAATTGATTTTGATTGAGTGGTTGCATGAAGATATTTCTAGTCGGAATTGGCTGAGAAAGAAATAGACCATATACCACTGGAATAAATATTACAGAAAATATTCTGATTACCGCAGAAGAAGCATAAGCACTTTTAAATGTGAAAGATAGGCCTGTTAAGGAGCTTTTTGCAATAGGCATGCTTTCAAGAGTACCTGAAAACAGGAGCTTCAGGAAGAGAGGAATCTGAAGTAAATAATGCTCAAGTCTTATCCATTGCTGAAACTAAATTTTAGAAGCTCAAATGAAAAACACAGAATGATCGAGAGCTCAAGAGAATAATCCTACATGGATATACAAAAGAAAAAGCAAAAATGTGGCATTATGTACAAAGAGAATTGTGTCATAATAACACATGGCATGATTAGGAGTACTAAGCATAATCCACAGTACCCTGTGTATTGAGAAGTATAAGAACAGAGCCAAAGATGGTCTATTCTGGCCAGGAATAAGGGTGTTGGGGGGGGGGGGGAAGGAATTCATGTGTGAAATCTTCAGTCAGTACAGGAATCAGACTGCAAAAAGACTACTGAAATGGCATGAAATTAATTGTTCATCTTTTTTTTGTCCAGTGTTTCCTGGTTTTGTTTCAGTTTCTCATACAAGAATGTTTACCAATATCCGGGAGTACCTCTCTCCTGGGGGACCTAAAGAAGAGCGCTGCAGACTCATTCCATTGTCCCCACCCTTGGAACCATGGAAGCTTCTGTTTTGGAGCTCCTTCTAGTTTTTGAGAAATGGCTGAGAACTGTGGGAGGAGATAGAGCAGAAGACCAACTACCGGTAGCATTATCTTCACCTGCTAACCCTGAGAACTTTAATTAGGAACTCCTGTTAAGAGCTCTCCCCAGGAATCTATGTTACTATGGAGTTGGGAACAGACAACAGGGCATCTGTCATATAGAAGGCAGGCCTCTATAGGGGCTTCTTTGCATTCACATTTTCATTCCTTTCCTTCCCCACAGATTTTTGGGATCTCATAGGGTAGGAAGACCTCTTTCCCCTTAGAAGTCCTAAAACCTTCTCCCATTTGAGGTGAAATTCTGTAAAAGTGAATATAGCTGAGGTGTTTTTGTTTTTTTCCCTGCTCCTTGTCCTCTTCCACTCCAATTTTTAGACTATTTTATTTATCTCCATTCTTAAATCAGAAGAAGCCTCTGAAACAAGAGTTCCTTGTCCCTGCTTCCTCACAGTGAATTCTGAGGATGTGATTAGGAAAGGCTAGTGGAACCCCCCCAGCTACAGCTCATTAACGAGGAGAAACATTTGAAAGAAACCGGATCACTGCAGGTCTGATATTTTCCTGGAGCTATTTGAAGTCTCAGTAACCTTTTTCTCATTCTGTGTTTTCAATTTGCTATTGGCAATGTTTTGATGTCCCTGAAATCAGGCCATAAAATCTAGTCTTTAATGGCATATGTTATTGGCCTACTTGGATTTTCCCGCAGGTGTGGCTGAAAGGAGTCAGGTGGGTTGGTAATATTTGTATTCATTCATTTATTTATATTTTCATTCACTTATTTAAAGAATTCCTTTTGGTCCTGGGTCACAACTATAAAGATGAGTCAGCCAATGAAATTTAAAGAAAATAAATTAAAAAAACTATTGAAAACTACACAGTACTTACTTTCCCTCTGGAACTTATGGACATGTACAGAGGATAAAACATTTTATTTCAGTGAATATAAACCATCTTGTTTCAGGTCATAGGCAAACGACTACCTGACTGGAGGTAGGAAGAAACTTCCCTTATAGAGAAGTTCTCCAATTGTCTGTTATGGGATTTCTTGTATCTTCTGAAGAAGCTCTGATACTAATCACTGTTTGTATTCATCACTGCAATTCCAGAGTTCCTCTTCGTACAGCAAATTTTTTTAAAATATTGGATAATTAAAACATAATGTATATTTAATTTTAAGTTAGACTAAAGTGGAGAGGTCTTTTGGTAAAAGAACAGATTTGAGCAGAAAACAAAATCCCACTTGCTTATAAATATAGCTTGTGAAGTCTTTTTAATCTTTTGCAATGAAAGGCACTGTACAAGTATTGTTCTCTCTTTGTCTGTGTGGTTAGCCTGTATTCAGAGCCTTGCAGCTTGTGCCTGTTTGGAGGAGAAATTAATGATAGAATCAGGTATTTCTTGGGTGCAGTCCTGTTTATTTACTAAGAATGTACACAAAGTCCTGTTTGCCTGAATACAGTAGGAATAAAAACAGGAAACACTTTCCATGCTCAAAATTCTATGCTTCATTTTAGCCAGTACCCTGCCCAAAAGAAGCTCTCTCGGCTTCCTCCCAAGGTCATGCTAGCCATGCTTTTTTCACTGTCCTGCTTTCAGGCTTCTCCCTTTGCTTTTGTGCTTCTCACACACAATCCCAATGTTTTCAATCTGCTCCCAGGGAAAATTCTCTGCCCACATAGCTCTGCTTCTGATCAGCCTTGCACATGGCCAAGTCCCTTCAGTGGTATCTTCTATTGTTTCAGCTGTCTTCTTCCCCAACAAAGATTTTTATCTCCAACAAGAAGTCTCCAGGTCTTGTTTTAGGCCTTGTTTAAATTTCTTTTGCCAATCTTTAATTTCTGGAAGCGTCTCTATTATTTGTTCCAGCTTGATTCAAAGGGAATATCTAGTCACAGTTTGTCTGTGGAAACTCTATCCCACTACTGAACACCAGCCTTACCTCTTTTGGCCAAAGCAGTTAGCCAAAATTTGGGGTCTTGAGGGCTCTTTCCATTAAGAGAAGAAATTAATGTTAAAAATCAGGTATGTCTTAGGTACAATATTATGTGTTTACAAAGAATGTACACGAAGTCCTGTTTCCTTGAATACAGTAGGCACAAACAGGATCCTTGCTCACAGTTCCCAACTTATTTATAGCCAGCACTCTGTCAAAAGGAATCCCTCTCTCTCCCTTTCCTTCCTCACAGGGCCACGTTGTTACCAGTGCTGTTCTTGTTGTCCCTGGCTTTCAGGCTGCTCTTTGTTGGCTTTCAGGCTTTGTGCTGTTTTCCCTTCTGGCACACATACAGCCTTTATTTGCGATCAGCTCCCAAGGAAAACCATTCTGCCTCTTAGCTCACCTTTTGATTACACTGGCATGTAGTTTAGTCCCTTAGGTAGTGTGTACTATTGTTTCAGATATCCATAAAGGAGCTTAATTGCCCCTGACATTTATGCAGAATGAAGGGATGCCGATTGGCTACAATAAGATGCATGCTTGTCTGCAGATTAAAGAGAAGTTTAGGGGTAGCCACCAGCACCTTTTCAGCATAAGAATATAAGAAATGACTGTTAGTGTACTGGAGCTGGAAGCTCTACATCATAGATAAGCTGTTTTGGGGTCAGGCGTACTTTGTACAATCTGGGCCCTATTCTTCTTGCACTAGATTCGCTGGACGACAATTTTGCAGAACTCTAGTTACTGCTTGTGTTTGAACCAATTGAGTTTTCTCTGGCTGCATTAAGAGCTGGAACAATGTGATTTTTAGGGCCGTTATGTATCTGGCTGAGGGAGGATTTCCTTGGCAGAGGCAATGCAGGAGACCGCTATAAGGTTACCTCTGAAGGACCCCTTTAAAGTCCTGGAGTAGGTGGCATGTCAGGGCAGGAATCTGGTAGGGTATGTCAAAGGTGGAGCTGCGGTCTATCGGACAGTCGAGAAAGGCTGCCCTAAGTTAGGTGCATAACATAGCTAAAGTCGACGTACTTAGATCCACTTACTGTGGTGTGCAAGAAAATTATGCAATAATTTTAATGCAAGAAAAGTAATTGATTGAGTTACATCTTTTGAGGACAAGATGACTTTTTTTTCAAATCTCTGATCTCTGCTGTGTTGTTCTTCTCTACTTTCCTATTGTCAGTCACCTTTTATCATAGAATCATAGGTATTAGGATTGGAAGGGACCTCAGGAGGTCATCTAGTCCAACCCCCTGCTCAAAGCAGGACCAATCCCCAACTAAATCATTCCAGCCAGGGCTTTATCAAGCCTGACCTTAAAAACCTCTAAGGAAGGGGATTCTACCACCTCCCTAGGTAACCCATTCCAATGCTTGACCACCCTTCTAGTGAAAAAGTTTTTCCTAATATCCAATCTAAACCTTCCCAACTGCAACTTGAGTCCATTACTCCTTGTTCGGTTTCTGCTACCACTGAGAACAGTCTAGATCCATCCTCTTTAGAACCCCCTTTTAGGTAGTTGAAAGCAGCTATCAAATTTCCCCTCAGTCTTCTCTTCTGTAGACTAAACAATCCCAGTTCTCTGTTATCCTCTGTTCTATAACTTTATGCAGACTCAGTTACTTTATCAATGTACCTATGGCTTCTGAACCCCTGACTAAAACATTTCTATGCATAAATCACAATAAGTAACCTAAACAATACATTTTTGCTCATCCTGCTAAAAATTGCTTCTGTTGTCTGATCCTTTGCTATCAATCCCACTGGCTCCATTCAGTTGGTTTTATCTTATTGGTGTGTTTTGTGTGGCCTTGGGTGTTTTCTTCTAAGCTTGTCTTAGGGTGGGGAGGGACACCTGAAATTAACAATTCCCTCATGACCCTCTCATTTTCACCCTACTTTTTACACAAACTGAGGTTTTAGAAAGTAAGGCATACAAACTAGGTTTCACACAATCTTGAAGCTATTTCTACTAGTTCTGAAATTCTGCCTCAGCAGAAAAAGCAAAAAATCCTTTATATCCCACCCCAGTTTATATATTTGACAAACACAAATCATTACACAGTTGCTTAAAGCAACTTTAGTGACCATCTCTCTCTGAGCTGTGAGTTCTGTGTTGTGCCTCTCACAGTACGTCTACATGGGGATAAAACACCCACGGCACAGCTGTAGGTGGCCCAAGCCAGCTGACTTGGGCTTGTTGGCTCAGGCTGTGGGACTGAAAATCTGCTGTATAAATGTTCAGATCTGGGCTGGCACCCAAGCTCTGGGAACCTCCACCCTCACAGCATCCCAGAGCTTGGGTGCCAGTCTGAACCCAAAGAAATGGCACCTTTTTAGCCCTGGTGCCCAAGACCAGCGAGCCAAAGTCAGCTCACCCGGGCCAGCTGTGGGTTTTTAATCCCCCGTGTAAACATAGACAATCACCCCTATTATTTCCATTTAAATGTGTATATGTTTATATCCTTTTGGTGACTGTTTCCCGATTTAGTCGGTAGATGACAAATTTGGAGTACATGACAAATTCTCTTTCTTTAAGACACACCTCCCACTTTATTACTGTCACATATAAAGCAGAGATTTGCTGATGAAAGCTAATGTGGCTGATGAGACCAGCCCTGGTTTTCATTTTTACTCCACAGGTGCATAGAGAGTATTGTATTTTGGGAGCAAACAAATGACCCAAAAAATAATGCTATTGAGAAATGCAGTCATATTGCAAGATATACTGTTTATTCTTCAGGACATTCTTCTGTGGTTGCAACCATAGTTTGAAAATCAGTGGAAGATTTTTTTATTTTTTTTTTAAAAAAAAGATGATACTGGTGGGAGTTATATAACAAATGAATTTTGGAAAAACAGTACTTTGAGGCTTTGTATTCAGCACAGATACTAGCAATTTGAAACAAATATTCTGAGTGACTTAATTTCTGTTGTTGCTAATTTTAGTGTTAATGAATACTGATACTACTCGATTATATTACAGTGCACATTTTTGCACAGTAAGTATGAACAGTTCATTAGTAATGTTCCCATCACTCTTCTGATTTATGTTCTCAGTGCAAGATTTTTATCACCTGTAGGAGGTTTATGGTGTCTTTTAGGATCAGATTTTTGGAATTTCTGCAAAGGAAAGTCGAAGGAGCCCCCTCTATGCACCTGTGGCGGCAAAAATTACTCTGAATGAAGCATGGTTGTGCCTCTTCACTAGAATGCAGAAAGGAGAATCCAAACAGATAGTGTAGCATGCACTTAACATGAGAGTTGTAGTGGGTGGAAAGAGGTACAATCTCTCTATGGGCTCCTACAGGAGCATGCTGTTTCCTGTGTGGGCCAGAAGCTGCAAGCTAGTCTTTTTTTTTTTTTTTAAAGTAGCAGTGGAACAAATTTCAGAAAGAGACTTGTAGCAAAATTACATTGCGATTTTTTATTTTTAGTAACAAGTCAGGTACTTAAGGATTTTTAAAACCTCTGTTCCAAACTATTGAAACAATCAGCTTCTGCATTTAGGCACAATCCGTTCCAAAGGCCAAGTAACTCAGTTGAGTGCTGGGAAATATCTTCATGAGGGTGGCATAGGGGAAGGAATCCTCCCTTTTCCCATCAATGCCCTGCAATAAGAGAAATAGACTGGTAGAATTGGTTTGGTGGCTTCTGCAAAGGAGGAACAACTGGAGCATCCTTCCTATAAAAGACACGCCGGCCTGTTAGCAGGCTCATCTAGAGAAACCTGGAGTCCTGGTTCATCATATTTGCTGCCCCTCTCTTTATTAGAAGTTCACTCCCTTATACTCTGAGCTCTTGAAGAATAGAAATGTGTATGTTATCTCAATGCAGTGGGATTTATGTGGGTAACATTTTCATGTTGGGGAGAGATGAGGGCTCGGGGCTCCAGTACATTTGTCCCCTCTTTCATCCTCTTCCTGCCCCCATATCAGACTTGCCTGCTAGCCCTTCCAGGTGTAGTCCAGGCAGACGTGGCCATCGTGACTTTGGCAAGGTGTGCCCATATATCCCATGATATGTGGTAAAGGATTTGGATGACAGACTAATCATATGGGTTGCATATCTAACAATGGGGGAGGATGGTGCTGCTGAGTCCCTTCTCTCCCCCTCCCCCCCTTGCCCTCTGTAGTGGAGATCTCTTCCCATCACACCACTGTGTTTAGTCCCCTTCATTGGGAGGGAGCTAGTGAGGGTCTTTCCTTCTCCCCCCCCATATTGAGGAACAAAAACTTCCTTCTTCCTTGGTGTGCAGCCATCAGGAAGGAAGCTGGCCTATGGCTTCCCCCATGATCTTAGGGTGCTGTTGCCTCTATCTCTGTGCTACTGGATGGCATTATCTCTGATCAGTGGCCACACAGGAGAGAGAAAGGGAAGTGAGCTAGAGTTACTGCAGCTCTTCTGAGCCTGGGACTGATGATCTGTCTCTCCCTTGCGTTCTTTGTAATTTTACAAAGTGGAGGTTTGCCTGTCCACAATATTCTTGAGTCCTCCTTTGCAACCCCACTAGGAATGCTGGCCTAGCTGTATCCTGACTCTTCCTCCCCCCACATGCTCCTAAAAGTTCTGCTTCTAGAGGCCCCTCTTGGCCCACAGATGAAAGGACCAGGATTTTCACCTGTAGGATTTGGTTCCAGTCTCTTGCCTAGTTCTTATCCTATCCTTATGCAGGAAAAATTGCCATTGAATTTAATACGCATTTTGCTCAAGTAATGGAGGAGTGAAATATGCATCAAGAGCTCGGAATTTGACCTTTAGTATCTGTCATAATTTCCCAGGAAGAAGATTAGAAACCATAATGAATAGAATTTTGATTGTCCCAAATATTATGTAATATATGTTGGGAAAATAATTAAAAGCTTTCTATTAAATTTTGGGTTGAATGTTAGTTTCTGACCTTCTTCAGGACACTTGCAGAACCTCTGTATTGTTAATATTTGTCTGGCAGGGCCAGATAGGTTACAACCCTATATAATTGTAATTAGTCTTGTAGTCACATGCATTGAGGAGATTTCTCCCTATTTAAAATGTCTTACAAATGTCTTCTTGACCAGGTTGCAGCTGAAATGAAGGTGTATGCTTCACCGATTCAATTATAGAAATCTTTGTTAGGATTTAGAAATGTTCACTCCTTTATACATTCAGATCTCAAAGAATAGGAATGTGTGTGTTCTTATCTCAAGGCATGGGATTTTACGTGGGTAAAACTTTCATGTCGGTGGGAGTTGAGTGCAGATCCTTTTGAAAGGTGATGAGGACGTGTCCCATAGTGTCTCCTCAAGAACATGATGTGAATTGACTAAACCAGAGGTAATTAATAACACCAGGAATAAGTCCATTAAGTTGTTATAGCAACTGAGATGTTTGCATTTAAAATGCATGGGCTGGAGGCTTCAGTCAATTGTGCTGTGTGGAAGGGTACAAGTGAGTCTGAAGTAGGGGAGAGGCTCTGAAAACAGTGGGAAAGGAGACCGTGACAACACTGCATGCCCTCCCCTTGCCACCCCATCACCTGCATATATGCCTAGGGAAGTTCTTCTTCATGAACATTGCATGGTTATGTCACTCTTCAAGTTTAGGTAAGACTTGTCAGGCTGGAGAAGGACAGACCCATGAACCAGCAGTCGATGCACAAAGTTTGTTATAAAATAAGCGGTTTTCCTTGTGGAAATCTGCAAAGAAATTAATGCTGATCATTGCAGCATGTACTCCCACTCTGTGTCTTCTACCCACCTTTGAGCTGGTGGGTAGAGCTCAGGCAAGGTAAGCAGTGGGGGTAGCAGCTGCCAGGCAGAATGTTGACTTTCTGAACAGGTGCCCCAGGATGCGCAGTAATGGAGCTATGGATTCTTGCACTCCAGAACAATAGGACCACATCCCCAGCATCCTCCTCCAGGTGGGGAGGAGTGGTTGAGATTTCTGTAGCTTTCAAACCACAGAACATTTAGGCTCCTTTTTTTTCCCCCTCCCTCTCATCTTGTGTGTATTTTCAGAGGCACCTGGTGGTTTTAGCTCTGTTTCCAGTTAAGTTTCTTTTTAAAAAGCTGTGTGTGTGTGTGTGTGTGTGTGCATTAGAAAGGCTGGGGAGGGGTTATTTATTTTTTAAAATGGTTTGCACAGAGGGTTTTTTTCAGGAAAACAAGGCTGGAACTAGCATAAATATCATTCATTCTCTCTCTCCCCTCCCCCCCTCCCCTTTTACTTTTTTACCTGTTGTATATGTTGGATGTTGATTAGCATTGCCATCTGGTCATTTGTAATTTGTAATT
This sequence comes from Sternotherus odoratus, assembly GCA_032164245.1. Taxonomy (NCBI): domain Eukaryota; kingdom Metazoa; phylum Chordata; order Testudines; family Kinosternidae; genus Sternotherus; species Sternotherus odoratus. The sequence continues at coordinate 76,421,675 of JAVMKO010000008.1, read as the reverse complement.
CTGGTGGCAGAATTTAGTCATTAACCTTTGGAAAGAGCGGTTTTGTGTGGTGATTTTCATGATCTAGCTTCCACGTTTGGAACAACTAAGCTACAATGAATCAGTACCACAGCAACATGATGTAAATCTTGGAGTAATAATTTACTATCCCCTTAGAATATTTCAACAGTGATTAACTGTTTGTTACATTGTGCTTGGCCAAAAATACGAATTTTGAAAAGCTCGGTAACTTAATTTTAAGTAAGAATTTGGTCATTTTGTTTTTTAAATTCTTAAACAAGTGAAAGTCTAATGGTACTAAAATTGTGCAAAGTTGGACAGTCATAGTATAAGCTCTTCACAGTGCACTTTAAAACTCTGCCTTGATTATCAGCTGTTCTGGTCTTGTGCCACCTCTAGCTAAATTGTTAGGGTTGTGTAGTATTCTCCCAATAAAAACAAGTGTTCATTGTGAACAAAACTGAGACTATCCAAATACTTTAATTTGTTATCCAAATTTCACATTTCAACCATTAGCAATTAAAGGCTAGTATGATGACACATTGCACCATCTAACCAACAGAAATGCTTATTATTCTCATGGAAAATAAGGGCATAGAAATTATGGATGAGTGTACAACTGCCTTCAAGACCACAAGTAATTTTTTTGAATATCTGTTACTGGTGCAAAGTGGAATCATTTGACTAATCTAGTGCTAGTAATGAATAAATTTAAGTGAGGCACTGATGCCCAATTTTTTTCTGCATTACACTTGCATTGTAAGATTGAAGTTGTTGACATCTTCCTTTTGGGTATCCAGTGAGTAATCCTTTGTTGTAAAACCCAACTAGTTAATGACTATAATTGTTGTATCACTGAAACACACCTGCTGTGCAGCTTTTCACCAAGGTAATCATGAAAGGCAGGAATTCCAAAACTTATTCTCCTTATTGTCTTGTGGTGTGTGATTACCTGTAGTCTCTGCAGAATGGTAATAACACATTTTCAGAATCTATATGTGATAGAATTGCTCTTTTTTTTTTTTTTTTGGCCTAACATAACATTATCTTTTGACTCATTTGACCTCTTTCTTGGATATGCTTACATGTGTTCAGTAGCAATTAGTTACAGGAAGAATAAATTAATTGGACGTATTAGGAAAAATGTGGTGCTGCTGTGGAATTATCAGATGCTTTTTACTTTAAGGTTTCTAAATCTTTTGTTTCTTAGATTCTTTTCATATATTCTTTTCTTTCTGAGGGTACCTGGATCAGACTTCCTTGGTGTATGCCTCCATAATGAGTCCTGCTGTGACTTATGAATTATTTACATGGTTTTTTGCACCTTGTGGCTGGTGGGTTCTTTTTTCCATAGTCTCAATTACAACATCATGTGGAGTCATTATAAATTTACTTTATAAACTTACAGACTTCAGAAAATATAGACCTAAATTTTCAAAATTTAGTAGTGATTTTAAGTGTCTCAGTTTTGGGGGAGAGGGGTGCAATTTGTGCCCAAATTTTCATAAAGTGCTGAGTACCTGATCTCCGAGCATCAGGTCCCTTGAAAGTGTTTCAAGTTGCTCACCCAATGACTGAGGCACTCAAAATCACTAGTCATTTTTGAAAATTTAGACCTAAATGATTTATATAGTGACTGGGTTAAATTAACATAGCAAGTCAGTGACAGAAACAGGTCTCCAGACACATTCCTGTGCCTTAACCACAAGACTATCCTTCCTAACAAGAGATAATGGGGTATATTCTTCCTCAGTTGTGGGATTGAGGCTTTCAGGGTATCTAGTAAAATGTTCTCGAATAGTTCTCAATGATAATTCACATCTTTCTGATTAAATTCTTCCACCCAGTTAATTTGGCTCATAATTGTTTTCCACTTTATGAAACTGGCCCTTTTAAAGCACCAAGTATATAGATCACTGGTCTGGACTTTATTCTGTTGGCACATTATAAATGTGATTAAGTCATGATAAGATGTACCTAAGTTACCCTTAATTTTTAGTTCTGTGGTGAGGATGCTTTTTATCTGTCAAGATGAGGTCTAATATAGAATTTCTCCCATGTTAGATGCAGTACTTTTTGACTTAGGAAATTGTCATCTCTAATATTTGGAAATTGCAAGTATGTTTTAATACTGGCAACATGAGACCCCCAGAATAGGTCACTCAAATTGAAGTACTCCATTATCCTGAATCCTTTTTTCCTACGCATTCTAGGTAAATGCTTAAGGAGATAGTCGTGTTCTCTAGGGCAATTTGGTGGTCTGTAGCAGACACCAACTTGTGCCCATCTTGTGCTTTATCTATTAGGGCATTGATCTATAAGCCTTCAAGATCATTTTCTTCAGATTTTCGGGCAATGCCATTTTTTGTACACAGAGTGCCACTCCTCCCATGTTGCCCACTTGATCCTTCTGAAATAGGTACTAATAACCATTGATTTAACATTACAATCAGGGCAATCATCCCACTAGGTTTCAGTAATACTAACTCGATCAAATTTATGCTCATGGATGAGCAATTCCAGCTCCTCTGGTATGTTGCACAGGCTCCTAGCATGGTGTATAGACAACTAAAGAATTTCTTCTCCAAGTCCTTTAGTTCCTTGATTAATTTTGTTCTCAGCATCTTGATATTTGTACTGAAAGCTCATAACTTCCCTGGTTTTATCCTCCCGTTTTGTTATTAGTTTACCCACCTTGGCCCCGAGAATATTGGGTTTCCCCTCCTACTGAAGTAGAGGACATCCAAATGATACAGCCCCCAGAAGGTGGGGCTGATGTTCCACAAAACTAAAACCCTCCATCCTGCACCAGTTACCTAGCCAGTGGTTCACGTCCTGTCTGTCTCTGCTTCTGGGACAGCAAGAATCTTGCATGTTTTTCTTCAGCATGCTTCACACTTTTGGTGCAATGGTCAGTGTTTCTGTAATGTGATGTGTGCCTAGGCTCAATCTTGCATCTGTTGCAAACAATGGAAGCTTCCTCACTAACATCACTATCATCATCATCAAGATCAGGCCTCCTATGTGTAAAGGGTTACTTTTCTATTGCATACCTATGAGGCACACAGACCAGTCAAAAATTTCCAATTCCTTTACTTTTGCTTCCTTTTGAAATCTGGTATTTCAGTTGCTCAGAAGAAAATTCTACTTCCCTGCTCAGTTTCTACTTTATCTGAACGATAGTGCATCAGAGAAACAAACGGAGAAGCCTTACAGAAATATTGTGCCACCTTTGTAATTCATAGCATTTTGTAGGCTGATGTCTCGTAGGATAAAGAGATCACTTTATTTCTGCCACATGCTGTTGTTTTGACTTTTCTGTATTGGAACAAGCAGTGCCATATTTTTCCCCCAAAGGTAAGATTAGTATGAAGGATTACCATGGTGATAATTGCCTGAAAATTGCGTTTCTGTACAAAAGGTACAGCTACTAGAACTTCAGCGTTTGAGGCCAATATCAATCCCTCTAAAAAGTTAATTTTAATATATTTCCTTCATCATAACAAAGGTAAAGATGATGCTTTTTTCCCCTGTACATCTTTAAATTTTAATAAAAAATCAATATTACTTGATTTTTTTTGTCTCACTTAAGCAGTGCCAAAGATCTTAGTTGACATAATACGTGTATCTAATTATAGCTGGTGCAGTTAGCAATGCCTATAGTTAAGATTGCATGACAAATCCCATTATAAGACCCTGTTTTCAATTGCTTTTAGGACTTTGCCAGACTTCAATCACTCAGGCTGAAGTTACCATGCCAAATGTCTTCCCAAGGATGGATTTTTTTTTTATTATTTTTTATTTCAGCAAAAGTAGTTCAGCCATTTCTGAGAATGCGGTTAAGGGGAAAATACCTTGTTTTGCCCATGCTAAAAGAAAATTCTTACAACCTTTCCATTGAGAAACTAGTATCTCCATGCTTTGGAGCAAGTAATTAAAATTTGGCAGGGGGTTGCCTTGGTGTCACAGATGTAGTTTTTGCCATCCCTCTAAAAATCTGAGTTCTTGCTCAGTAGATTTGTTGGAATTGAATGGTTAAATTAGGTGAAGATTCTATCTGTACTGAGCATGCTTCAGTCTAGGGCTGAGCAGGATTTTCCCAGCTATTGTTCTTCCTGGAAGATTGGGACAGCTGTCACTGGGGAGTTGAGAGCAAGGTCCCTCTCTCCCTCTCTGCCTCTGCCTCAACCTGTAGTCTCATTTTTCCCCTTGCTGGTATGCATGCAGCAATGAGGAGATGGAGGAGATAACCAGATTGCAATGCAGATAGGTGAAGAGCCAGGCCTCGGTGGGTGGTGAAGCGGGGAGACTGGGGCTGAGGAAATGGGAAGGGTGAGTACCTGGTTCTGAGCAGAGAAACAAAGGTACAAAGGGTAAGAGAGGCTAGCTGAGGACAAAACGGAGGGGTCAGCCTGGGTGGGGCAAGACCAGAAGGGTCTGTAACCACTGTTCCCTCTAAGCTGTGCGCGTGTGTGCGTGCACACAGATCCTAAACTCCACGCACACGGTGAAACACTGCACACACAAAAAATTGCACAGAAGCACAAACATTTGCACAGAAGAAATCTTTTGCGCACATAGCCTGTCAAAAATTAGAGGGAACATTGCCTGTAACTAATAGAACACACTCCCCTGAGAACTTAGTATAGGGTTCATGCATCTCAGCCTCCCCCTGCTGTCAGTAAACAGTTGTGAAATTCACTGTCAAAATGTGCCTCTTCATCTTCTAGTGGCTAGCCTACACAGAGGATTACAACCCACTATTGCTGACAATTACTATGTTAGCTCACATAGGAGAGGTCTGGATACTGTGGCTCTGAAGATACCATCACATGGTTTACCAGCGTAGATCCACCTGATGGAACCTGTATTTTTTTCAGTTTGCTCAGGTTTTTTTTGGCAGATGTTGGCAGGTGTGTAATGGAGGCAGGGTACTGCAGGAAGATAAATGATTGTCTTGTTGGTTAAGGCAACTGAATGACACCATTGAGGACTGGATTCTAAGCCTGCCTCTGACATGGAGGCGCTATATCATAAGCAAGTCACTTAAACCAAAATATTCACAGATGGTCATTAAATGGGCTCGTTATCAATCTCCTCCCTTCCCGACTTTATCTTAGTCTCCTTGCCTAGATAGTTCCAGTGTCCTCTGAAGTGAGATTGGATGGTATAACGGTCCCTTCTGGCCTTTACAATATATTAATCTATGAATCCTCTGCCAACATCCCAGTTCCCAGTCTCCTTTTATCTAGCTCTTGGTCCCAGTCTCCTTGCCCAGCAACCTCTGGATCAGCTCCCGTGCCCTCTTTATTCAAATCAGTCAGTTTCCTCCTCCACACTGCCTGGACATTGAGACAATAAGAAATACAGCTTACATCCCTTCTGTTTTGGTGCCTGGTCCCAGCATTTCCTGCAGATGCCCAGAGCTACAATTGCAGATAAAGTCCTACTCAGCTCCAGACTGGGGCAGATTTGACCAAGATTTTCACAGGGTTGGGGGAAAGCACATCACTGACATAAAGGCCAACCATATATCGAGTCTCTGCTCCAAAGTGTGCAGACACTAGAGCTTCTCAAAGAAAGTTGCAAAAGCAATGCATCTGCACTTGTTCTCTGAAATAGCTGAACTGGCTGAAATTTAAAACAACAAAATAAATCCCGAGGCAGGCACCTGGCAAATTTCAGACTTAATGGTAAAATTTGTTTGAACTTATAAGTAATGGGAAATGTTGAGCAACCTTAATAGATGGTTCCACCATCTCCATCAATTATAACAGTTTTTGTTTTTTTGAGAAAACTACAATGTTCCCATAAGTATTTTTTGGTTGAAATGACAGATACTGTCAAGCTTAAATCCAGAGTAATGTAAGTCTGTCTTTTGCTTGTAGTAAATAAAATGAATTTGAAGGGAAGATATTTACTAGTACTAAGAAAAGCAGTAACACTGGTTTTATCTAAAAGAGAGAGTACATGGTTTCTGCAGATTACACTTGCCTCTTAATTACATGATCTTTCATTGGAGTTTGTCTGAGTAAGAAGTGCTGGCTCAGATTCTATCTAAAACTCTTGATATAACTTGGTCATTCAAAATAAAAAATGTAAGAATGTGTTTGGAATGAATTTTTTTACTGGAGATGCTCTTTGCCTATGGCTAATTAAGAACACCTCCAGTACTAGGAATGGCAGAAGCAGCCATCTTAGTAAGGTATTTTCCCAATGAAAACAATATATGTTTATATTTGACTCCAGAATTCTTGTTTTAATTAATTACATTGTCATTGTTTTCATTTTTCTGCTCTCCAGTACTGAGATTATTTTTTTATTGACATTTAGACCCTGTGGCAGTATCATTGCAGCTGTTTTTAATTTCTGTATAACAGAGCTCTGGTGGTGATGGTCATTGATCCAGCACTGTTGCTGGCTTGCTAATGCAAGGTCACCTTAATTGCTTTTTGCTAGTTTCCTCTGTTTCGCTAATGGTATGGGATTTTAAGAAATAATCCCGTTTCCATTGAATATTGAAAACAGAACCTCATATACTAATTATGGTGGTTATGATTCACAAGCTCATGGGATAATGTAGGATGTAAAATGGTACTTTCTGGAAAGAAACATGTTGTACAAGCTGGTTTCTTGGGCCTTAGTCCTGCAAGGTGCTTGACACAAGCAGACCACCTGATTTTAAATGGAGAATGGTGTTGCTGTAAAAGTACCATGGTGGAATCCCCCATTCTCTCCCCTTCTCTCTTCCCCCATGGCAGGTGCTGTCTGTACCCCTCATTCCTTCTTCCCCACCATTCCCCGCTTCTCCACCATATCTGGGTCTCTTTGTGCCCCTTCCTTTCCCACTGCTGTTACATGCCAGAGGCTCTGTATGCTTCTCATGGCCATCCTCCCACATACCAGGGGGGTTCGGCCAGTTTAAATAGTCTTTGCATACAGATGAGATGGAAGCCCAGGTGGACAAAATTTAGGACTTATCAATTTTTATCAGTGGTCCTTTAGGAATAAACGGACTGCTTCATAGTGACAGGTTTATTAGTATGGGATAATTAAGATAACTTGGGATATTGATTTCAGTATTCTGCATCTACACAATAACATCTCACTTTGGTACTCCAAAACCCAAGTGAGATATTGAACAGTTTAAATCTTAGCTACTGTCGATTCCTGTAGGAAAAGTGAAATTTCTGAGAGGCAGAATCTTCTAATGAATCACTTATCCTGGTAGTGGGAGTATTATGTGAAATGCTCTGAGTCACGAGTTTTGAAATGGAGTTGAAGCCTCCTGACAACCATCATCTCAGACAGCTTGTATCTTCTTGATTTCAAATGGAAGACTGTTATATTTTTGAAACCTCAGACTGTGACTACTCCTTAAAAAACCAACTGACAGACTATGAAAAAGGGTATATTTTAAGAAGTTCTCTTTCCTGGTTTTCTGTATTTATACCCATCTACTTTTCTCTTTGATGCTCTTGCAAAACAGTGTGCATACCTGGTTCCCTACTTTCATTTCCAGATCTGCCATTTACCTGCTGTGTGACCTTTGGGAAAGTTACTTAATATCTCTCTGTTTGCTTCAGTGTTCCCGCTATAAAATGGAGCCAATTTGTAAAGTGCTGTGAGAGCTGTGGATGAAAAGTGTTCTCAGCTTTTTGATACTATATGGTTATCCTGTATAGACGGATGTTGAGATGTGAGCTAAGAGCCCAAAGTGAAATGGCTGAAGAAACAATTTGTCCACCACTGAAATGCAGCCACCCTTTGACTGAAAAGCCATGTATGTTTTCCAACTTATGCTGAGTAGTTTTGAACACATGGTTGTATAAAGTGATGTTAAGGATTATGCCTATGTCTGTGTTAATAGCTACTTCAGTGTATCCATCTGTGACCCTGAAAAACAAATCCTGAGTGCTCTGTTAACAATAAGTGATGTGTCAGGCAGGCAGAGTTGTAGGGAAATGATCTTTAGTGAGCAGAAATAGATTTTTAGAGACTTTATTCCATAGATCATGCTCTGTCTGAGGTAATGGTGTACTTCTTAGCACTAATTTTACAACTATCAGAAATGTAGGGCTAGAAGGGATCTCAAGAATTCAGTAAGGCCAGTCCCCCGCACTATGACTACGTCTACACTAGAGAGCTTACAGTGGGTGGAGCTTAAGTGGAGACTTTGGCATACATATTGGCATTTCATTGTTGTTGTTTTTTAATCTGAGTTCTGCCAGCACGGATTCGTCTCCCCATACAGCAGTCAGATCCAGCACCTCCTGTGTGGTCCATGCTGGAGCTCTTTTGTGATTCTGGGACTGCATGGTCTCCTCTGCTGGTGGGCTCTGCATGGTGACCTGTGCAGGTGAGCTTGCCACACTGGCCAAAGAGGAAATGAAATTCAAAAGTTCCCGGGGCTTTTCCTGTATACCTGGCCAGTGCATCCGAGTTGAGAGTGCTGTCCAGAGAGGTCACAATGGAGCACTCTGGGATAGCTCCTGGAGGCCAATACCATTGAATTGCATCCTCACTAACCCAAGTTTTGACCCAGAGATGTCGATTTCAGAGCTACTCCCCTCATCGGGGAGGAGTACAGAAATGAATTTTAAGAGCCTTTTAAGTTGACCAAAATGGCATCGTCGTGAGGACGGGTACAGGGTTAAATCGATTTAATGCTGCTCAAGTCAACCTAAAGTCGTACTGTAGGCTAGGCCTCTCAGACGTATTGGAGCATAAGCTTTTGTGGGTGAATACCCACTTTTGCAGATCCAGACTAACACGGCTACCCCTCTGATACTTGACACCATTTCAGGTATAGTGACTTCAAGGATGTGCTCCAAAAGTAGTTTTTTTTTCCAGACACAAATTCCTGTGAATCTCCTCCAATTTTCATATCCTAGAATATCAGGGTTGCAAGGGACCTCAGGAGGTCATCTAGTCCAATCCCCTGCTCAAAGCAGGACCAATCTCCAACTAAGTCATGCTAGCCAGGGCTTTGTCAAGTCTGACCTTAAAACCTCTAAGGAAGGAGATTCTACCACTTCCCTATGTAACCCATTCCAGTGCTTCACCATCCTCCTAGTGAAAAAGTGTTTCTTAATATCCAACCTAAGCCTATTCCACTGCAACTTGAGACCATTACTCCTTGTTCTGTCATCTGGTACCACTGAGAACAGTCTAGATCCATCCTCTTTGGAACCCCCTTTCTGATAGTTGAAAGCAGCTATCAAATCCCCCTTCATTCTTCTCTTCTGCAGACTAAACAAACCCGGTTCCCTCAGCCTCTTCTTATAAGTCAAGTGCTCCAGACCCCTAATAATTTTTGTTATCCTCTGTTGGACTCTTTCCATTTTTTCCACATCCTTCTTGTAGTGTGGTGCCCAAAACTGGACATGGTACTCCAAATGAGGCCTCTCCAATGCCGAATAGAGAGGAATGATCATGTCTCTTGATCTGCTGGCAATGCCCCTACTTATACAACCCTGTTAGCCTTCTTAGGAACAAGGACACACTGTTGACTCATATCCAGCTTCTCTTCCATTATAACCCCTAGGTCCTTTTCTGTAGAACTGCTGCCTAGCCTTTTATTCCTGTGTCTATAGCAGTGCATGGGATTCTTCTGTCCTAAGTGCAGGAGTCTGCACTTGTCCTTGTTGAATCTCATCAGATTTATTTTGGTCCAATCCTCTAATTTGTCCCTCTGTATCCTATCCCTACCCTCCTCCCAGTTTAGTGTCATCTGCAAACTTGCTGAGGGTGCAGTTCACGCCATCTTCCAAATCATTAATGATGATATTGAACAAAACTGGCCCCAGGACCGACCCTTGGGACACTTCACTTGGTACGAGCTGCCAACTAGACATGAAGCTATTTATCACTACCCGTTGAGTCCAACAATATAGCCAGCTTTCTATCCACCTTATAGTCTGTTCATCCATTTCTTTAACTTGCTTGCAAGAATACTGTGGGAGACCATATCAAAAGCTTTGCTAAAGTCAAGGAATAACATGTCCACTGCTTTCCCATGATCCACAGAGCCAGTGATCTCATTTTAAAAAAGTAAATAGGTTAGCTAGGCGTGACTTGCCCTTGGTGAATCCATGCTGACTGTTCCTGATGACTTTCCTCTCCTTTAAGTGCTTCAGAATTGATTCCTTGAACTCCTGCTTCATGATTTTTCCAGGGACTGAGGTGAGGCTGACTGGCCTGTAGTTCCCCGGATCCTCCTCCTTCCCTTTTTAAAAGATGAGCACTACATTAGCCTTTTTCGAGTCATCCGGGACCTCCCTTGAGTGCCATGAGTTTTCAGAGATAATGGCCAATGGCTCTGCAATCACATTCACCAACTCTTTAGTACCCTCGGATGCAGAGCATCCGGCCCCATGGACTTGTGCTTGTCCAGCTTTTCTAAATAGTCCTAAACCACTTCTTTCTCCACAGAGGGCTGGTCACCCCCCATACTGTGCTGCGCAATGCAGTAGCCTGGGAGCTGACCTTGTTTGTGAAGACAAAGGCATACAAAGCATTGAGTACATTAGCTTTTTCCACATCATCTGTCACTAGGTTGCCTCCCTCATTCAGTAAGGGGCACGCTTTCCTTGACTTTCTTCTTGTTGCTAGCATACCTGAAGAAACCCTTCTTGTTACTCTTAAATCTCTTGCTAGCTGCAACTCCAAGTGTGATTTAGCCTTCCTGATTTCACTCCTGCATGTCTGAGCAATATTTTTATACTCCTCCCTGGTCATTTGCCCAATCTTCCACTTCTTGCAAGCTTCTTTTTTGTGTTTTAAGATCAGCAAGGATTTCATTGTTAAGCCAACCTCGTCACCTGTCATATTTACTATTATTTCTACAGGGATGGTTTGTTCCTGCAACATCAGTAAGGATTGTTTTAAAATACAGCCAGCTCTCCTGGATTCCTTTTCCCCCTCATGTTATTCTCCCAGGGGACCTTGCCCATCAGTTCCCTGAGGGAGTCACAGTCTGCTTTTCTGAAGTCCAGAGTCTGTATTCTGCTGCTCTCCTTTCTTCCTTGTGTCAGGATCCTGAACTCCACCATCTCATGGTCACTGCCTCCCAGGGTCCCATCCCCTTGCTTCCCCTACTAATTCTTCCCTGTTTGTGAGCAGCAGGTCAAGAAAAGCTCTGCCCCTAATTAGTTTCTTCAGCATTTGCACCGGGAAATTGTCCCCTATATTTTCCAAAAACTTCCTCGATATTCTGTGCACCACTGTATTGCTCTCCCAGCAGATATCGGGGTGATTTGAAGTCCCCCCATGAGAACCAGGGCCTGTAATCTAGTAATTTAGTTGCCGGAAGAAAGCCTTGTCCACCTCATCCCCTTGGTCTGGTGGTCTATAGCAGATTCACACCACGACATCATGTTTCTGGCTCACACTTCTAACCCTTGTTACTCACACTTCATATTTTTACCTTTTTCTTTTTGCCAGTTTTCTTTCTAAGTAAAGGAACATATTTTGTTCAAAGGAAGAAAAATGGGAAGTTTTAAGAACTCCATTGTTATTGAACAAACGTTTTGGAACTATGGTAATTTTAGGGAGTGCTCTTTCTTGGTAAATGTATATCTGGTTGTGCTGCCCTTCCACACAGGAGTAATATCTTGCTCTTCAAATAGCTCCATTTTTTTTTATAAAAAAAATACCATCTGAAAACAATGGGACTGTAATAGACTATGATACTACTCAGCCTTAGCAAGCCTGACAGCATTGGGTCCAAAAATAATTGGATGTTTTCTTGGTATCTATTCTGGAGACTGGGTCCTCACACTATACAATAGAGAGAAATACTGCCTAAATAGACAGAGTGCAAATACAACACTTTTGAAGATTTCAGCAACGTCACTTTTTTTTTCCAAAAAAAAAAAAAATAGCTTGAGCAAGTTTCTTCAAGTGAAAGATTGTCATTGGCCTGAGCCATGGGTTACATGGGCTGGCACGGAGCACACTTCCTCACACAGCATGGCCAATGAACTTTAATCCTGTCTGCCCTGGAACGCTTGAGTTGTTCCAGTCCATGGTGTTATCTGCAGAGACTAGTCAGGCTTGCTGAATTATGCAATTACTTTTTTTGTGATGCTCACACATGTGGACTATGATGAGATTTCTAACAAAGGCAGGATATGAACTTGATGTGTTTCTCACCCCACTGTTTTTAAAAAATATTACTAAATAAGCATAGTTTTTCCTTTTTAAACACATAATTGAGAACAGTGCTTTCCTAACTGTATGCTTTTTGCCTCCACATTGAAGAATGAGAAGCCTGTACTAGTTAGTTGCACACAGAGGAAAAAAGACATAAATTGCTTGTTTTTAATAGTATGCTTCTCTTTCCCAAGTAATTCTCTTGGAAACATTGAATACAATGGTTTGTAAGACTATTAAACTGCATCCTTTGTTTTTGTCAAAACTGATGTTTAAAAACATGATTTGCTTTTGACTACAATAGTAGGCGATCTGTTTTACAAATATAAGATCTAAAAAATCATTAACATATTAAAGAAAATGGAAAGTGTTGGGGGTTTTTCTTGGTTATTTTTGCAAGTTTCCTCCACCCAGATTATTTGTATCTGTGCCTGAAAGTTACTAGGTAAAACATGGTCATATTTTCCTAATGGTAATACTGAAATAAAATTGCTTATATGTTTCATTGTAGCTCTGCAGAGAAGATTAAGCCTACCTACAGAAAGCAATGTAATATTATGTTCAAATTAGTATTGATTTTTCCCATCATAATTGAAGCAGATGAAGACCAATGACAGTATAATTGTACCTTCTGCTAGAGATCAAAGAGTTAAGGGAATTCTGGGAATAGACTAACTTTGTTATTCTCAGTTTTAATAATTAGGTTGCCAGAGAAAAGATGAGTCTTTGCAATCCTGGTAACCTTTGTGAAATCGCAGTAAGGAACCTCCTTATGGAAGTTAAGGCTGGGTGTTAATAAAGGATAATTTAACTAGTAATAAATGTGTGCTGAGATGTTTCCCTTAAATTCTCAATTTGGCTCTGCACTGTGCCCCATCGTTTGACCGGTTTTTTTCTTAGTAAGTGTCCTGCTGTTTATTTCAAACTCTATTTTGAAAGGAAGCATTAGATTAATCTACTGGTAGATAATGACAACTGCATACAATTTTATTCCTTTGCACAAATGCCTTAGTGCTTGTAACAACAACTCTGGCGTATAGTTTCTTAAACTGACAGTTATTATATAGAAGTTTTAAAGCAAACTTGAAAAAGGATATATCAAAATAGTCAGTACTCTAGTTTGACAATTGGGAAATATTATTAACCCTCCCGCAATCCCCACAAGAGTTTATTACAGTAATATTAAAATCAAGCCAATGCCCAGAGCATCATGCCTTTTCTGTTTCTTTAGACTATAAGCACTTTGGATGGGGACTGTCATTATGTTTGTCTTGAACAGTGCCACACTCACTGATGGTGACCAAAATATAATCGTTGTTGTTTTATTGTATTGATGCTTTCAGCCATGAAACATTTGTTTTGCGAAAATCATAATGTAATAACATTTTGGTTGTCAAGAGATGGAGCTGACTTTAGATCTACAACCACTTTTTTGTTGCCTGTGTTAAGCAGAATGGGCAAAAAGGAATTAAGTGGTCCCCATTTTTTTTTCTGTCCTTCAAACATTCAAAATAGGGATTAGTATTATGGATTAGGAAATTCTTGCCCCTACATTTTCAAAGAATTGTGTACTATTAGCTGGTCAAAGTCCTATGGAAGTCCGTGACCGTGATACAGCTAGAATCCCACGATACATCTCAGGGTTCAGTCCAGAAAAAACTAACATTAAGGGCAGGAAGATTTTATGGTCTTTCTCAGCCCGGCAGTTGCTTTCTGTTTAGATTAGTGAGGAGAGGAGATGTGTGATTGAATTAACCCACTGTACAAGACATTGTCTTGTTTGCAACAATGTCAGAATGTTTGGCCACATTAATGAAATTAAGATTTTATTTTTGTTTTTAGTGGTTTTTAATCTATGCAAAAACCTATGTATAATGTACCTTTGTACACTATAACAGCATTATTTGTTACATATTGTGGCAGGGTGGGCTTGACCCAGCCTGCCGCCCCTTTAAGAGGGAGAAAAGCCCTCTGAAAACCTCCGGTGCAGAAAGCCTAATCAGCCACCTGGGCTCAGGCTGGATGGGTTGCACCTGGCAGCCTCCTCTGGGGGATATAAGGCTGCCAGGAAGGAAGCCCAAGGTGGTGGTGGTTTGTGCTATTCAGAGCTGTATGTTAAGAGCTATTTAGAGCTGTATGTTAAGAGCTATTTAGAGCTGTATGTTAAGAGCTATTTAGAGCTGTATGTCTAGAGCTGTCTAGAGCTGTATATATTGGTGGTGGGGTCTTGCACTGTGAATTAAAGAGCACTGTTTGGAGCAAAGAAGGGTTTCCTGCCTGTTCCTGAGGAGGGGTGAGAAGGCGGTCCGTCACACGTTGTGTCAGAGGTGGGATCGCTACACCAGCAACCCAACTGGTGGCCCAGTGATGGAGGGAACCCTGCAGTGGCTCGTGGAACAACAGCAGCAGACCCAGCAGGCCATGCACGCCTTGTGATAAACCCACCAGGCCATGCAGCAGGCCCAGGCTGAGCAGCAGAGGATGCTGCAAGACTTTATCAAAGAGCAGGCAACTTTGGAGAGGGGTAGCCACCACAGCCGGGTGGGAGCGGACTACCTGGGCCCTCCGGCTTGGTCCTTACCTGGAAATTATGGACTCCCTGATTGTGTAGCAGTTTCTGCTCAGCCTCCCCGAGACTGCCCGTACCAGGGTCAGGAGGCACCAGCCGGAGACGGTGGAGTCTGCGGTGCGCCTGGCCAGGGGGTACGTCGAGGCAGAGGGACCTCAGGGAGATGACAGACCACGACGGGTCTGAGATTTGGGGCGTCGGCCCATGGACTCCCCCCCAGCTAAAGGCAAAGGGACTGATGGGGAGCCCAGAGGAGCGCCAGAAAGAGTGGCCCGGCTTACCTGCTTGCAGTGTGGGAAGCCAGGGCACGTTAAGAGGAATTGCCCTGCCAGGGAATGTGGCTACACTAACTGGTGTGGGTGGACTGGAGTTTGGGGGCGGAAACCGTGTGGGGTAATACCCACTCTGCGGGTGCAGGTGGGGAGGAAGTCCCAACCAGGGGGTAGTGGACCCAGCCTTCACCTGTATGCTCGTCCGCAGAGCATTGATCCGCCCTGAGTGGCTAACTCCAGGGGCGGGCCTTTCTAGACCTAATTGAAGGTTTGAAGGGTCTGAGCCAGCCCAATGGGGCTAGGCTAAGGGGGGAGGTGTGTGGCAGGGTGGGCTTGACCCAGCCTGCCGCCCCTTTAAGAGGGAGAAAAGCCCTCTGCAAACCTCCGGTGCAGAAAGCCTAATCAGCCACCTGGGCTCAGGCTGGATGGGTTGCACCTGGCAGCCTCCTCTGGGGGATATAAGGCTGCCAGGAAGGAAGCCCAAGGTGGTGGTGGTTTGAGCTATCCAGAGCTGTATGTTTGAGCTATCCAGAGCTGTATGTTAAGAGCTATCCAGAGCTGTATGTTAAGAGCTGTCTAGAGCTGTATGTTAAGAGCCGTCTAGAGCTGTAGATATTGGTGGTGGGGTCTTGCACTGTGAATTAAAGAGCACTGTTTGGAGCAAAGAAGGGTTTCCTGCCTATTCCTGAGGAGGGGTGAGAAGGCGGTCCGTCACAATATATATCTGTAGTGTTATAGCATTTACAAATATATGCATTGTCAATAAATTGATAGCATAGCAGCAATATTGCGTATACTGACACTATGCAGTGAGTGATCAGTGACTTCCATGCACTTAGTCACCTCCTAAGCAATCTGTTTGTTTTAAAGGCTAAATATTTTTTACCTTTTTAATGTACTTTGTTGTTTAAAATAAAATACAGAAGCTCTAACTAAATATTTTCACCTTTTTAATGCACTTTAAATTAAAATTCAGAAACTCTAACTAATTGATACCTACACAATTAATCTTTGACCAATGTAAATATGAGGCCATATTTGCCTTTGGTGCCCTGTATAACTCCTATTTCCTTCAGCAGGATTCACACTGTTGTGTCTGAGGGCAGAAATGGGCACATAACTTTCACTTTTTGGACTGCAAATACCCTCATACTGTTGTCTAGTTCACCATCTGAAGCCTGATGATCATTAAAGGAATTGGATGGTTTGAATGTGATCCCAGCTGACAAATGATATAATTACATCTATGTGAGCGGATAATCTCCCTCATTCCAATCCTTTCCTTGGTAAAGCTTCTCCATTAATTCTCGATTCAGGTTTCTGTTTTTTGGGTTTTTTAAAAATCTCTGATCATCTGCCATTGTGTTTGAACTAGTAAGCGTGAGCAGTTTGTGCTAGGATCAATATTGGTTCCTAACTACGTGACATGGTTCTTGGTTACTAGTATTGACAATTAAGAAAAGATCAGGTACTGCAGCAGTTTTTCCTGCTTTCTGTGAAAAGTTTGGGAATGGGGTGAATTTAGGGTATGAAAGCAGCTGGATTAACAGCCCTGATCACCAAAATCCTTTGTTAATCCACAGGGCTAGTACAGCATGAGCAGCAAAAGTATAATTTTCCTACCCTGCTTCACCAGGGTGCACATGCAAAATCTCCCCCACATGGATCACTAGCAGGCTTTGTAGACTGAGTCAAGGCCTGTGAAGTCCATAGTAATATAAGCAGTCTGTAGAGGTGTGACTCAGTATCTTGGCTTTCAGTGCATGCATTTTCTTTGTAAAACATTAGCTGCTTTCACAGTACAGTGGAACAAGCAGCCTAACTCCTTGTTTTAAAAAAGGACACATCCTGCAAAATCTGGTACACTTGAGAGGGCTGGCTCACTTAAGCCAAAGAGGGGCATGAGTCACGAATTCAGGACACCGTTCCAAAGTTCCGGAGTAACACCGTCTGTTGCATTGTACCAGGTGATCTGTAAAACATGCTGTTACTCTTCAGGGCTAGCTGCACCTCTCATCCTTCTGTGATCTCTCTCTGAGTGCACCTACTCCAGGTTTTAGGATGGAAGCCTTCATCTCTCTGGGGTGGGATCCCGCAGTTCTCTAGTTACAGCCCTCCTGTGTAACCAGTTGTGATTGCTCAGCAGACCTGACTGGACTTGGTACCTGCAATTCTTCCCTTCAGGTGCTGTGAGCAGCAGTAAATACTGTGGCCCAGATTGCTTTCTTAAAAAAAAGTATGATTTAATATTAACTGTAAGAACAGAACAGGAGAAAAGGATTAAAACAACAAAAGATGCACACGCACACACAGGCGCACACACAGGCACACACACAGGCACACACACAGACACACACACACACACACTTTTTACCAAAAGTCTTTCCATCTTCTACATGGGGACTGTAACAGGGTGCCTTGCTCCTTTAAGGGCTCGAGGCCTAGGGACAGCCACTAAATAGGCTCAGGTGAATGCCCTGTAAGAACAGTAGGAAGCTGCAGGGGGAGGATGCTCAGGAAGTTGTGGGGAAATTGCAGAGACTGAGAGTCTGAGGCTACTGTAGGGAAGACATTGAGAGTGTGGAGTTGTTCCAGCTATAGGAAGGGATTGGAGTCACCTGCTAAAGCAGGGAAGGCCATAAGACAAGAGAATTTTGAGACAGCACCTCAGGGAGCAGGGGCTGTGCCCGGGTTAAAGCTGGGGAGAAAACTTTTTTCAGTTTTATTGGCATAAAATTCAAAATAAACATGACTCTAAGGTGGGGTATTACCGACCAGAGAAACCTTTTGTGAGTTAATGAGGAGCCGAAGGGGGGAAACCGAGGTAAGGCACCTGCAGAGCAACCTCCGGCCATGAAGGGGCATTTGGGAGGTGACCGGTCCAGTTGCAGGGACCCTAATAGGACTACCTTGTCATATCCCCAGCCTCTCAAGGTCTGAGAACAGTTTCTTCCCCCTTAACCATCTGAATTCTTGAGAGAATATCGGTGTCTTTAAACTCTAGTAAGACCCCCCCCCCCACTTCACCTGGTTGAGACATTAATGGAGAAACCTGTTTAGGAAGGTGGATAAAGGGGAATAGCCAGCTTACCACAGCATTGTTCTTCATGTGTTCATCCAGAGATGAACCACCCTGTCTCCTGGGAGTGTTTTCTGACAAACCTGATTGTGAATTAACACACTATATCATACAGCAACAAACACCGTAACCTGATCAGGATACTGCACTCATAAATATTACACTCTGAGCTAAACAAAAAGGAGCAATGTGGGTATGTGCTGTGTGAGGCTATGGATGGCAGTCCACTAACAGTAGAACTGACAACCAAATTATTTTAATGGGCCACTGTACAAGAAAATAAGCAGACAAGGAGTCCATCACTACAAGCCTCTTGAATCAACGACACACCTCTGAAAATATCAGTATCCCGATACCCAAAGGGGACTAACCTACCTTTAGTGCTATAGCATTAAAATTTCATTTAGAATTGTGTGTGTGATGATTGCAATAGTAATAGCTTAAACTGATAAACTATAGAACACACGTGTTGGATAAATTGAGGTGGAGTGTTAGAAGAGTTGTTTAATTTTTTCCTTTCCTTTTTATTATATAATAATACACATAAATTATATAATAGTGGCACTATAGACTTGCACAAAGTTTCACCCTGTAAAGAAAGACAAACTCTCTTGCTTCTGCATTTTAGGTACTGTGACAGAGTCAGACCAGAAGGGTATAGGAGAGTGCTGGAAGGGAAGTATATCAGCCTCAGGATGAGCAGGTTCCTGTTCCCTGGCTAGCCAAACAGAGAAGGTTCTAGAAAGGAGCAGAAACAGCTATCCTGATTGGGACACCTGAAGCCAATCAGGGACTGGCTGAAACCACTTAAAAACCCTCCCATTTAGTCAGGTGGGTGTGGGTATCAGGAGTGTGGGAGGCGTTGGAGCAGAGAGCAGTTTGGAAGGAGGCCCTGAGAGAGAGAGAATGGCTACGTGGATGGTCACAGTGAGCCTCTGAGACTAGTGAAATCTGCCAGGAAACGCAGGACCCGCAAGCATAGACTTGGAGCTTTGTCACAGTACTTATTGAATCTTATGATCTAGGTAAGGTGACCACCATATTTTTTATATTATTTATAGATAGTTTTAACACATTGCTTACTAACTCATTAGTACCAGTTAACAGCTTAGAGAACCTCTGAGATAATATGGTTCTCTTTAGTTTAGACTGTTACCTGGAAACCTGTTAATGTGTGCTTTCAGATATTCTCTTTTACCTAGCATTAACTAGTCCACTGGGAGAAATTCCTTTCTTCAGAAAAGAGAAGAGCAAAATTATTCAATTGTTTAATTGGCAAACTTGTACAGGTTAGATGTTTTGGTTTGCTGGTGGATGTCATCTGATTAAAAATTAAGATAAGGTATGATTACATTGTCAGAAATTAAGGTAAGCCTCTTGTTTCCTTTTAAAGCAGTTATGAGACTCAAGTATTTGGATAACTAGCATAAAAGCACTGGAATGTAATGATCCAGATTTGTACCCAGTTTTTAATGTATTCCTCTAAAATGAAATCTACATCAAATGTAGGCTCTAAGTGTATAATATGCATTTGCAATCAGGATATATATACTTCATGGTCAAAAATTGGTAAAGAATTAGCAAGGAAATCTGGTTTAGATTTAACAGTACTCTTAGAGGATCAAAAAAGGATTCACTGGTGGAGTGGAACTGTTCCCTACAGTATGTTTTCTAGGGCTTTGTCCACTCTAGTTTTAAAGGCTTATAGGAATCAGGGTTTCCTTAGGAGACTGTATCTTGGTCCTAAAGATCTTACTATCAAGAAAGTTTTTTCCCCCCAATATTTATTCTAATTGTTCCTTTTTTTAAAAAAGTTCTGCCTTGTACTACTTGTTGTGCCTCATCTACCACAATGGGGATTTTTTTTTCCCTTCATGTTTACTGCTATATATTTTCATAGACTCTTAATGTGTCTTCACTTTAGTTATCTTTTAGCAAAGCTATAGTTCTATCCATTGCTATTTTAATCTTTCCTAATAAGTCTGTTCATCTATTCCTTTAATATTTGTTGTTTTCTGCAGTCTCATCAGTTGGTCTAGAACTTTATGGTAATGATGTCCCCAGAACTGAACATATAGGTGCACAAGAGTTATACATAGGGCTTGTCTTTATTACAACACGAAATTGGCATTGCTGCACTGACACGTCGGCACCTCTGTAGCACATCTGATGAAGACTCATTATATTGACGGGAGAGCACTATACCATCAATGTAATTACTCTACCTCAACAAGAGGCAGAAGCTGTGTCGGCGGTGGGAGAGCATCTCCTGCTGACATAGCACGGTGTAGACACCGCTTTAAGTTGATGTAAGGTATGTCGTTCGGGAGTGGTTTTTCACAGCCCTGAGTGATGTAACTTGCATCGACTTTAAAGCGGTAGTGTAGACAAGCCCTAAGAGAGACTCATTGCCTTGATGTGAGGCTTGATGCTTCTATGCATGCAATCC